>JAZAQC010000005.1:4706000-6114500 GCA_036289425.1 Rhopalosiphum nymphaeae
CGATTTTAACTAGGTTTCGTTTCAACATAATATAATATGTCTGATAGAAATGCTGGTTACAAAAGAATAAAAATAAATACCAAAGGCGAAAGACAAAAACGTCACCGAAGCGGATGTTGTTGTTTCAATAAAATGTGTCGACACTACAACAGTTTACAGTTAAAATCCTAAAGGTATGCATTTTAATAGTAATATCGTAATAATTTTATTATGATTTCGTAGATAGAAATATAAGAAAGCAAAATGTTTTATTTTTTTTTATCCGATAAACAACAAATACAAGTTAAAACTTGAACATTTTCCCGAAGACATTTTTTGTTACTTCAGATGTAACCGTATTATTGATTCACCTCGCCATTCGGTCTGAGAAGTGATATTAATAACTAATAATTATAATTAATTATTCGTAGGTATACAGCATTCACCCGCTCAGAGAAATACCAATATTGTTATGGTACTCATTCCGCGAAGTACGTATTTATACAAAATAAATAACGAGAAACGGTAATTTTTAAATAATATTACAAGGAACTAAGCTGACGACAATCTATCTTTTAGTGCACACAAATCATGAAAACTTTTTAAAAAACGTCGTGGATCATAAGATGAAGTCGTCGTAGTGACGTAGTATGATTTATTATTTAATACCTATATACTGCATAAGCTTTTATATTTATGGAAACGTTTTACGGTAAAGAAGTTTTATTATTACGTGTTACTTTTCTATAATACTGGGTTGCAGTACTGATCTCGTAAATTGTAATCAACTAGTTATTAATATATTATTTAAATTTTCACTCGCAGAAGCCACGCGTAGTTGCTGTCGGTTTTTTAAAACTACAGGTATTGTCGTGTTACAATATTTTATACACACGACGTGATGTTGATCGTCTGCGATGATCGATACCTATGAGATCCTCCGTCAGAACTTAAAAAATATCATACATTTTACAAAAAAAAAAAAAATCTACTTTAACAATAACACTTATTATTCTGATTAAAGTGTGTTTATTACAATCGACCAGTCGAAATTCGATCATTTGCAATAATATCAAATATTTTTTAAGCGAATTAGTTGCAATTATTTCAGGGTCTAAAACACAATTATAAACAGGTGAAAATATCTGCTGTTGCCATACTGTTTCGTAGAACTTTTTTGCTATAATTTCCAGAAAATTTCTAATTTATCACGATTTTAAACAACACTGTTGTTTTTTGGTTATACCAATACCTACGAAATGTAACTATCTTGTTTTAGTTTTGAAAATGTTGGGCGTGTGCAACAATAATCGATGACCATATTTTCCACCCGTCACGGTAGGTTTTTTTCCGAAATTCGGAGAACTTATTGTTTTGACGGCTTTACTCTTTGGTATACTTTGTTTACATTAATTCGATTTCGCGTCTGATAATCAGTTTGTTCAATCACTATAGGTTTTTTTTTTTATAATTAGTGACGTTTTTGAACACCAGAAAAGAATGAATTATTATATACCGTGCGCCGTGCATATCTTAATCTTATGAATATTGTTAATAATATCTGTATATCAAAATCTAACTTGCAGATTATACATTTATAATGATTGACGTATATTACTATATTGAGTGCGAATGCAATGTCCTTAACTGGTTTGTAATAATATGTTGTAAATCACTAATTATTATCTCCTAATAGTCTAGGCTAAAATATAATTTTTTTTTTTTTTATTTTCAAACAGTACCTAAATGCATTTACTCGATAACAATATTATCTTGTAGTTAATTTTAATGCATTTTTAAAATTAAACGAGTTTATTTATTAAGTTGTTTTTGATTTATTTTAACAAATAAACAAAATAAAATAAATAAGTACACAAGTTACTCAATAATAAACTAATGTTTTTAAAAGGATTGTATTGATTTAGTGAATTATAATTTTAAACAAATATTAAGACGATTGAAAAATGGTGTGTTGTGTTTATCTTATGTCTGTAAAAAGTATGTAGTACGAAACTTTTTAAACTTAATAACGACATGTATTTGACGGTAAAATATAACATCCGAGTTTTATTCAATTTGTAAAAACGAAGATGGTATAATAATATGCACAATTTGCACAAAATATTTATTATACACGAGTTATGTGCAGTCATTATTGTAATGCTTGTTACGTTGTTCGGATATATGCATTATTTAGAGGTTTCCGTTGCATTCCGCTGATCCTATCTCGTATACGTATTAATTTCCTTACATTAATTGTATCGTATACGCACGCGGTTCGCCCGGTCGGCCTTATCTATAAGCGATATTATTATTATTTTATCGCGGTTTCTCCGTACACCCTCAACCGGCCTAAAACAATTGTATTCGATGAGGCGAAATAGTACACCACCAATCATGTGTTATTTCTTACGATATAATATTCGTATTAGCTCTGATCGTTTTCAATTTTTTGTATACAATTGATATAAAATAACATACTGTCAACGGTTATTGCTATGCCTATACAGAATAGCCTGCTGCTGTACGGTGTGATCATTATATTATTCATTAGATTATAATATGAACTCGATTATTTATGTCCTCCGTGCGTGAATATTCGTTTTAACTTTATTAATATTTTACACACGAACACGTGATAATAGAACATCGTAGAAAAATAAACACATATAATAAATATTATTTCTGCGAACAACCTGTCTAGTTTTTTAATAATAGATTTTCCGTATACAAACCATACAAGCACATTATTTCCAACTCAGATAATATAAATATTGAAAATTGTATCAAGTTCAGAGTAAATATATTCTTAATTATTTAATTTAAACTTCTTATCGAGGAACAGAAAATAATAATAACTACGTTAAAGCGATGACTTTATTTATTTATTTTTAGTATTGGTAATTAGATAATATAAATATTATATTAAAGACTAGATGGTATATAGATACAGAAATTTTTTTTATTATAGTTTCATAAACAACAAATTAATAGTAAAATATACTTGCATATTATTTTAATACATTTAATGAAATGACGCAATTGTTTATATAAGCCAATGAAACTTTTTACAAGGATAAAGTTTTAGCGAACCATAACGATGAAAATAAAACTAAAATAAAACTATTGGCATTATTAATTTACATAATAATCATAATAATTATTAACGTAATTAACTTATACAAAAATACCTGAACTATAATTTCACGGGCAACAACAGTTTTATACTCTTTCAGAAAATGTTTTCACTGTTAGGGTTATTTAACTATAATTAAATTATTAAATGTAAAGCAAAAAAAAAAAAAAATGATATACGCTTTTCTTTATGCATTGACATAATCAATTCTAAAAATAAAATAAAACCCCCTTAGACTTTCAAGTTTTATTCGTTGACGACATGTATAGCTTGTAAGGCAAACTTAAAAATAATTAAATAAATACGATTATAATAATTCATTCTATTATAATAATATAACGTTATATATGAATAATATATTTGTTTTTCGATGAGAAAAAAAATCATTATTCAACTATATAATTATTATTAATTCAAAACTAAATGAAAGCTAATTACAAACGACTAATGAAAGACCTTAATGAAATATATGACAAGGCAATAATTAAAGCTTTTACACTATATAATGTACCGATTATTTTTCAAAGGGTTTGTAATAAATTTAATTTAAACCATTTTACTGGTAAAATACAGAAGAACATTATATTTCATAATATGTATATATTTCTATACTACCTAGTATACCATTAAGCGTCCTGCTTTAGTCGGAAACTCTAAATTTAACATTTTTAAACAATTAGTTAACGAAACTCAGTTTTTATTTTAATTTACAAGTACAATCGAGAAACTCTTATAAATAGACATAGTAAAATAACATTAATTTAATAATATTTTTGTGAATAATGCAATGGATTGGTGTTATTATAATTTACAATATTTTTATTTTTTCACTTTTTTATGAAGGATCATGGAACATTTATACAAAAAAAAAAACCAACAAATACAACCCGTCTTATCATAACATTGGTCAAGTTATCAACCTCATAAGAGAAGTCGTAACACGACGATATTACATATAACAAATGACTCTAGAAATTATGTAAGTATTAAAAGCAATCACAGTGGTAATTAATGAAGTTAATTACTGAAATTTCAAAAATTGAGTTAATGAAAATATTATTAAAAAAAAAAAAAATGTTTAATAACACAAAATATATTGTCAAAACTAAAACCTGATATAAACTATGATATTTATAGACATTTTATTACAACGGCTTGAATGACTACCTTATTATTTTCTTCACTTAAAAATAGATTTATACAAATCCATGTTAATAATAATTATTCAACATTTAAATTCCTCAAAAAAACGAAAAAAGATAATTATTTATATTATTTATGCATCAACAAAATAATTTTTGGTTTTAATGAAAATATTATGTTTTATTATTATTCTTAGACTGTACATTTTTTATTACATTTAAAAAAAACTTAAACTTGAACACCGTAAATTTCATACTACTATGTAAGAATAAAATTAAAACAATGTGAACTATTTAACAACTAGCATATTATGTATGTTTAATATTGGTATTAGGAGTTTCACATTTCCCAGTAACAGCAAATAAAACTCATATTGTATAAATTATTTTGAATTGTATAAGTCATAACATTAAACCACTATCGTACTCTGATACGAGTGAGTGGCTATTATCTCGTTTATGAATATCTATGGTTTTGTATTTGTATTAGAACTCATCAATTTAATTATCTCAATTGGTAAACGGTATCACTTTACTATAGTCCTAAAACGGCAATCAAAATACCAAATATGTATCAAAATATAGATATAGGATCTATTTATGTTAATTTTAAAACAAAAGCAAAGAACAGGTATTGTTAATAGAACAAATATAAAACGTAGGAAAATATTTTTTGTTAAATAAGACTGCAATATATACATTTTTTCATGTTATGTTAAATGAGTTTTTAATTACCGTAGCTTAATAAACACATTTATGTTACGTTACTATATATATATATTGAAATGTTACAGAAAAATAGACGAAAAAAAATTGTTTTTTATTATGATTTAGTTATAAATATTATTTATTTATCGTTACAGCGTGTGTCTGAAATCTTACACATATCTAGATAGACCTATGACGGGTAAACTGTATAGCCGCCGAGTGCACTAAATTTAGCCCATAAACCTTAATTTATTAGATTGTTAAACAAATAAACATGATACGAAATATATTTTATAATGTATGTTTTTTTTTCCTACCACACATATTATTCATTTTTATTGTTGTATTGTTTTGCTTGTAAATTAAACAAGTTTGCCTATCCCTGAGCTAGACGATCTGAATGTTATGAATAATAAATCACATAATAGTTTAATTTGGAGAAAGTCAGCTGGGGTCACTAGGAACGTGGACGTTCAAATCCAGGAAAATGTCCAAATCAATTTTTGACTTGCATGAATTATAAATTATATATGCCATTCAGCCGTTTTCGGGGCTTTTCACTTGCACAGTGCCCTGCGAATAACGGATGAGTTACGGTCGGCAACTATATTGTGCGCGCAAAGTTTGACCGTGGCGTTAACGTGCGGCATTGCCGAGTCGTTAATTCACGTCGACTGCTCGTAAGAAATATTCTCCTCATCACTGCCGCACTCGGGCACAAAATGTGTAATGAGAGAAAGCTGTAAAAATGTCATCTATAATGTATAAGTTTAGTAGGTGTTTGGTCGATGGTAAAAAAATTATGTCAAATTTCAATTTTATACGCGTAGTCCGGTGGAACTTGCCTTTGGACGTAAATCCTCCTGACACGATAATTTTGCTTTTACCCAACTCTGTCTGGCTCAAAGCGCTTGAGTCCTTTAGACTAAACATACACACGTAATACACACACGCGCGCAGCACAACGGTCGTGAGTATGTATTTGAACTCCCTCCGGCATTTTATCCGATCAATTGTATAAAGGAAAAAGGTCTGTCACTCAAAACGGTAATTCCAGTCTATCGAGACAGCACACATACAATGTTACCATTTTCAGCTAAGTTAATCCCATCCAGGATTGAAAGTACTTTATGTACGCATAGTTTTTTATTTGTTCCGGTTTTAACTTTTCTATGATTTTTTATTACGGTTTTCGTGTCTAACAATAAATGCAATATTCTCAAATAATTATTACAATTAATTTGTTAATAATCAATTTTATTTTTACTCGTTATTTCGTTATTCTCGTGACACGACGTCATGGAGTCACGGTATTTTGGCGTTTATATTTATCTTCTTCTGCGAATTATGATACGTATAAAATGTTATATTTATACATCACACCCCACACTAACACAGAAATCGTAGTAACGAAAACAATGCAAATAGCAATACCGTTCACTTTATTATTTATACAATTTAGATATTGTTAAGTATTTCATTTCTAGATTATTCGCCAGATATCATTCTATCTCAATATTTACATACATAGTATGCATATATATATATATATATGTGTGTGTGTGTGTGTGTATAGTTTGTATGAAACTGTATACAATAATGTATTTCTGTTTATTTATTATCATATAATGATATACCCACGGCTTCGATAGCGTTATATACACTTTTATCGCTAACGTTTTATTGCGAATAGAGGGTAGATACAAAATTTTGCCAATTATTCAATAAAGAATACACTACAAGTTTTAAATATACCATGGCAAAGGTTTAAAGGAAATCGTTAAAGATAAACATTGAGGATTCGTGTTGTTACGCGTAGAATTTCAACACGATAAAATAATTTCCCGGGCGCGGTGCTAATACAACAAACAAAAACTTGTTCAGTAGTTCAACGTGATAATTCCCACTGGGTAACAAAATAGATCCCCTAAAACTTCACACCGCTATGTCGTATGTGCATTATATATTTATAGAGAAAAAGAGAGAGAGTATAATTGTACTTGGAGACGATGAGATAAATAGTATAATTTTGTTCAGTGTAAACCAAAAAAACTATCAACATTATCTTATATCTATCACTGTCTAATATTATGTTGTGTAGTGAAAATTATAATCATTTATTGGTCGTCTATACATGTGTATTAGATATGAATGTGCATTTTCCTATACGTTAATTTGTTCTCTTCACTCAAATGGTCGCTTACTCTGCGGCGTTCCACAAACGTATTCCTATACGTCTTACTATTTTTGTATACCTTAATATTATATTCCACAAATATTGTAAGCTATAATATTATAATTATCATTAAGTAGGTATTATTAAAAATAACATCTTTGCTCGATTCTATAATATGAGGTGTAAGGTTTGGATATTTTTTAAAAAGTCAACAGATGAAAAAAAAAATAATACCCCAGTCAAACATATTTTTCCGTTTGAATTAGTTCATTTCTACGTTGTGTCGTCGATACATTATTTCAACACAAGTTATATGCATGCAAGCGTACCTATAGTATTATAGTATTACATATTATAATAACTTAATTTACTACATATATGTATATATACTTTTTACAAAATTCGAGCACTATTGGTAAACCTATTCATTAAATTAATTTATGCATTTAATTTCAACATACTACGAATCTTTGTAAAACGTATTACATTTTAAATTCCGAGAAAATACATATATTGATTTTACAATGTTGGTTTTTTTTTGCGTACACGTTTTAAAAGTATAAAAAAAGCTTCAATATTAAACTTTGAAAATAGTTTCTGATAAAAAATCGTATCTAGTTGATATTCCTAAGGTAGTAAAAAATAGTACCTATATTTTTTAAAAATTAAAAATTAACCGGAAAAATAATTAAGGAGAAACTGAAATTGTTGAGCTAAACCAGTTTTCGACAAAATTGAAATTATTTGATTGTTCTAATTCGAAAATAAAACATGAATTACTGTAGAAACTTGAAATTTTGACAATTTTATATAAGAATTAAATTTTTACAAAAATTGTTCAGTTATGAATAGGATATAAATTAATTTATAGCAAACCATCTTACAATTAATTTTAATATTTACATGGATTGAAAATATAATACAATATTTCTTATAAGTTTAATGTTCAGTAAATTAAAAAAAAAAAAATGATGGGTAACTTCATTTCAAATGTTAATATTAGTTTGTACACATTCAAACACAAAATAATAATTTACCCCCAAACCATTTTTGTTATTTTGTAGCAATTAAAAATATTATATTTATCGAAGAATTTCAAAAGTAAGTATTCACTATTGCTTAAATTATCATTTCTTATACTGATAAAAATATTTGTATTAATACATTTTAAGCTACTAAACGACAAATCTATTCACATCGTTCTACGGTGTGTTTGTATATTGACTTACGAGTATAATATGTCGTTATTAACGCATATAAAATTATTATTATTACTGTATAATATTATATATTCATATAATAATAGTAATTTGTATTGGAAAAAAAATAGTTCAATTTACCATTATATTTCTAACAGAAAAAAATATTATTATTAGCAATATTAATATAATATACTTCATGAAATATCCTTTGGTAAATAAACACTGAGAGACGGTCTCCACTCATAGTTATTTTTCGTACGTATGCAATGATTAATCATTTAATTTAAATTTAACACATACATCACAGTGAATTATTCAATAACAACAAGCACTCGGCACATCTTATGTAGCAGAGTGACTTTCACGGTTTTTTTTACGTTTCTAAAATATTCGGGCGAGCAGTTTCAACAAAAGTTTTGATGTGCCTAAATGTGTTTGTTTTTAATAGAAATGAAATGGAAAACGCAGTCATACAAAAACGTGGTTCAAGAATTTTAGGATGTATGTACTAGATAGAGAACTATCTGCCAATTAAGTTGAATTAAACCTCAAGTATTTAAGAAATGTCTACATTCTTATAAGCACGATAATCGTGTGTGCGCTACACTATAGAAACACAATTTTCCGCTTGAAATGAAACCAAATGATACGATTAACATTCTTAGGGCAAAAATAATTTTCGTCACGCTATCTTATAAACACATGACTTTATTTTAAAATGTTGGTTCTGTTCAGGATTATGAAACTTATTCTTTTATTACGTCCGTGTTCTTTATACACTACTATGATATTATTATAATATATATTATAAATAAAATAATGTAAACGTCAATATTGTACGAGTATTTTAACAAATCAATAAGCCATAGTGGTTATATCGATTCAAATTCGAAGAGGCAGTCGAAAAGGGATAATATAGGTTAATTTATTTCTTATTTGAAGTCATGGTTGTGTCTATTTATATTATTTTTTATACTGATTGCATTTTTTCTACAATTTATATTATTAAACAGTTTTTATTTGACCAAACAATATTTTAATAAGATCATTACAATTAATATTTAACGTTATAATACAATGTTTTTTATATTAATATAATTGTTTTTTTTTTTATTTATAATGTTAATTTAAACTGATTTAAGATTCTAAGTAAAGCCATGTATGTATTTGTTTAACAAATAAATAAGTGATGTTTTTTTTTTTTTTTGGTCAGAAAATACTTTTTAGTGTAAAAAATACTTTGATCCTTTAGTGTTAATGGTTGTTTCTAGTATAAAATTAGATATTTTTATTTTTTAATTTGAGAGGCGAAGGGTCAAAAGTAAAAACTCCTCAGTAATTGAGGAAAACAAAAAAAAAAACAAGAGTATTATTGTTTTATATATACACAATATAATTTTCAAAATACTAAGACTAATTTAAAGATATCTACACTCTTTATGCTCTGTATTGACCGGATTTTTTAACACCATGTTATTATACTGCTAGGGTATGTCAGTATTAAATTACTTATAAATTAATAACAATAATATATTTTATTGTTCAGTGATCGTTCAATACACCAGACAATAATCTTCTAACAAATAATGCTTTCAACATGAGGTTAAATCACAGTCTGTATTGTATATATTCTCTCACTGTGGCTTATTCACATGCGACTTTCATCATTCGTTAATCAATCGTAATTGCCTCTTCTTCATTAGAACAAATTTAAAAAACCGCTTTTCCTTTTAAATTTTCACGTACTAATCCTTTCTCATTCAATAACGTGATCAAAATTAAATCTGTTATCCATATTATTAACAATATTAACTTCAAAGTTAAAAATTGTATGAGCCTTATTATATTTCTTTTGTTTTTTCTTGTTAATTTTGCGTTATTCAATGTTAATCGATTATAACGGTTGGTATATTATAATAATTTATGTAAATATTTCAACAAAATAATAATAAAATCAAAATAGATAATCGTTATGCTGTACAATAGGTTTCAAGAATACATCTTCATTGAGTAAATCAATGCTCTAAATATGTTAAATTTGAATTCAACGATAAATCGTTGCACACGACAAACGATTTTAACTTCTGAGTAAAAATAGTTTATCTATTTTTATTAATAAATATATTTGGCGATATTTTTTATGATATCGCTATTAAAGAAATTTTTTTTACAATAAGTATGACGATAGCTTAATTTTTTTTTTATTATTTTAACCTTGTATTAATTTTTAATGTTGTAGATACCTGCAATTAAAACTTACAAAATTAGAGATTTTGAACTTTAAAATAATTTTTAAATGTTTACAATGTTGATCAAATTTGTTAGAATTCTATTTTTTCGTATTTTTTTCTTCGATTATTTTAAAAATTACTGAGAAATTTTAAACGCTAACCTATCAATAATTCTCCTTTTATAACTATTATTATATTATGATACATACGATTTTTTGAAAAAAGAATTCAGCTCATCATATAAAAAAAAAGTAGTAATAGTTACTTAAATTATAAACTATTTTTAGAAATAAAGGAAGACAGACGCCTGACACATTTCTGATGCTCTGATCATAATCGTTTTTCGTGCAAAGAGATGTATTATTGAATTCAAACTTTAACTCATCTAACACAGATGAGGTGTACATATTTTAGAAAACCATCCTTACCTATTAGAGTAATATATAAATGTATTTAAATATGCTTGACTGTATACATTTTTATTAATAGATATCACTGCTTCAATAAAAATAAAACGTGTTCTGAAATAAAAAGGCAAAATATCTAACATTAATTTTAATTAAAATGTATTAAATGTGAAATAATACATGTTAACAATAAAATAGACAATAAAAATAATATTGTATTTTCCCTTGCAAAGAATATATTTTATAGCATATTATACGAAAATATGCCAAAAGTCATAAAATAACAGAACAATAATAATGTAATTTTACCATGAAATTTTTACAATTAATCGTTAGATAATGAATTGCATATACCTAAAATTCACAAAACATTACTAAAAAGTATGGAGCTGTACCATACATATTTATATTTCAATAAATTGTGTAACATTTTAAATAACACATTTTCAGCAGCTTTAATTCATTTTTTTTACATTTTTATTCCAATAACTAGATTAATATAGACACCATTTTATTGAATTGTATTGTTTACCACTTAATCCATTATAATTTGTAATTTTATGGACAATTTATGATTTTTGTATGTATATGTATATATTATCTTACCTGCTGAAAATATTTTAAACTAAGAAATAATATAGTATTGAGATTTTACAATAGCATATAACCATTTTGGTCTTATATGGTGTCTATAATACATATCTAAAGACTATTATCCAGTACATATAGTAATTGAAAATAATGTATGTATTTTTACAAATAAAATAATTAAAAAAAAAAAAATCTAAGAATAGTTCATTTGTGGATTGAACAAGTCACCTATTATGTGGTTATCTGATAATGGTTTCGATATTTATCAACTATATTTTATACTGAGCGCGTTCTGTCTCCGCAGGATAGGTTCAACGTTGTTGAAAAATGCAAATTAACGGCGGAAAACTTGACCCATTATTGATAAGAAATCCGTACTGCTCCTTTTTTATGCGACGATAAAAGAAACGATTCCTTCTGTATATATACGGGTATACGCACGCACTATGTTACGATATTCCCATGCGGAATATAAAACACACTAGCGCGTTTTATTTATACACCGGCTTGGAGTAGGGGCGCTCTCAAAATGCAATTGTAACGACCGAATCAAAAACGATTTTCAAAAAAAAAAAAAACTTACCCTCAGCCTTTACTATCTTTACAAACACACATACACACACACGCGCGTACATAAAATATTATTATATAAAATATAAACGCGCGTGTTTGTGTGTTACATAACATGTAGGTATATAATCAACGTTTGAATAGCTTCGCATATTATGTGTGCAGCTCTATACAATTTATGCATCTCAAAACTAACTTTGCTTTGTTTAAAACTATTAAATGGAGTCAAAGTAGAACTTATATATATAAATGTATTTCGTTTGTTTGTGTTGGCCAACCACTATATCCATCAAAAAATGATAAACCAAGTGAAATAATAAGAATCAAGAATATAATATTATATTGAATATATATATCCAATGAAAGCGGAAATTAACTAAGAATAGCCAATTTTAGAAAATTAAAACTTTGTAAACAAGTTGGTTATGCCGTTCTGGTATTGTATTTGTTTTGTTAGGTGGCGTATTTACCACCCCTTCTCTAATTAATATAAACATAAAAACACAACAATAATAATTTATAATGAATAAAATACATTATTTTGTTGTTTGTTTATAGCAGATAGAATTAACAAACAAGGAAGCTGGATTACCACTATACATTATTAAGTAATTTAGTTCTATTTCAATTCGATATTCAATTAACATGATATTGCGTTTCTTATGGTATGATAATCAAATTAGTAATAACTTTACTGTATGTTACTATGTTGGTTATAATATACTGTCGTGATAATTGGATTCGTAAACACGAAAACTAAAATCTGTGGTTAAACTAAGTCAGTCGTTTTATTGTCATTTAATTTTAAATCGTCGCATTTGTCGTCGTTCTGTATTTAAGGAGAAGTCGCTCCTTATTAATACCGTTTATAATAGTTCGTTTATCTATAAAAGTTAGGAATGCCTTTCAAAATCCACCTATGAACTGGCGTACTAAAAATGCCAATCAAATGATATAATATAATATTATAATATTCTACAAATGGCGTGATGTATAGCATTTTTTTTTACTACGTCAATAGATTTTAAAACTGAATTATTTCTACAGCAATTTTAAAATATCCACTCATTATAATAACGGCGAATGGTTATCGTAGAAAATTACGTTTATATTATAATTTTAAAACCATGTTCTTAAAATAGTATCATCAATAATTATTATTTAATATTTGCAATATTGAGTGGATAATACTTAGTATAAAGTGTAAAGTATTGGTACTCAATTATAATAGTTGTATTTGATTCATGGAAATGTAGGATTTTTATTTTTCGTATCAATATATATAGCTATAAATTATAACATTTAACGAAAGACTATAATAATTACACTACCTTAAAGTAACCATAATAATATTGATTATAGAATCACGTGGTACATAATTATTTTTATAATCTTTAACAGTCTAATGGAGCTTTGTGATGTTGAATAAAATAGGAATATATAGGTCGTATGTTAAAAAGTTATATTATTTTATTGTAAATGTTTCAATCATTCACGTGGTATTAGTTATATTTGTTTTTAGTATTTAATGTTAGGTAAGAAAAAATGGTAATTTTACCGTTTAAATTTTAGTTTTGTATTATTTAAATAAAATTATAGTAAAATACACCGTAAATATTTAATAAATACTTTTTATCTTTCTATAGCTTAAAAATAAAGACATTTTAAATAATATTATTTATAAGTAAGCTGAAAGAGGCGAGAAATAATGGTTGTTGAAATGGGCAGTACAATAGAATCATTAAATTAGAAACCGAAAGTAGAGTTTTGGATAATATCATGTCGCTTTTTCAGACTGCAATAAACCCATTAAATCTTATAACATTGTCACACCCTTGATGTAATTGTTTAATGTTGATGTTTTCATTACTTTATATAAAACAACCGGTGCACAAGTTTAGTATACGGAAAATGTTTTGTTGATTTATTTACCGAAAGAGATTTTATCAATATTACTATTGAATATACATTTTTATTTATTATATTATTTTTCATCAGTAAATTTTTAATTGAAAAAGAAATAAAATACTATAATAGAAATGAAAAAAAATGTATTTATATATTAATTATATAGTACAAAAAAATCATTAGATACCTTTTATTAACAGAGCCAAAAATAGATATATGTTTGGAAAAAAAATTACTGCCCTATAAATCCTTTTTTAAAGTCAAGTTTCAATGAATCGGTTTTTATAATAATTTATTTGAAGTGTATTGGGAAATTATTCACATAAATAGTAAGTACCTATAGGTGGAAATTTAAATTTAAGATTTACTCAAAAAAAGGGAATTGAAATAGTTAAGTTTAAAGTATTTCAGCTCAGTAAACAGTATTAAACGATATTTACAATATTTTATATTTAAAAATATTATTTATTTTATATTTTAATGATATGTGTTAGAATTTTTAGTGATTATTTGATGATTGATTTTCCTTTAAGTTAATTGTGTTTAATGAAATCTAACTTAATATTTGTTAAAACGATTGATAAAATATGTCTAAAGAAACTATTCTACAGTTTGAAACTTCTGGGAAAAAATTGTTTTTTTTTTTTTTTTAATAATTATACTTCATAACCTTTATAAATTAACTTGTTATTTATTTAATCTCCAAGGAAGAGGAAAAAAAATCAGAAATTATTATAACATTTATATATATATATATATTTTTTTATAGTAAATATGAAAAATATATTTTAAGAAAAACTTTATAATTCACTCTGAAAACAAGTACATACCAGTATGTAATTATAAATGGCGAATTCAAAAAATACTAAGTCTTGTAAAAATTTTTATTCAGTGTAAATAAAGGATAAACACATGTTGATCACAAAATATTAAGTTTTATTACTATAAATATGTCTTAATACCGTGATAGTAATAGCTGTTATAACTTATAAAGGATACACCCTACAGAAAATAGAGTATTTCAAAATAAATCTGATGTCGAGCGTGGTGTAATTGCAGTTTTTAAATCGTCTCTGTAAAGATGTGCATTTTTTATCCTTGTACCGAATGCTTATATGCCATAACGATCAGAGATTATAAATATACGAAGATATAATATCGGTACGGAAAACGAAAGGGGAGTGAATCGTTATTCTTTTTATACGACGGATATTTTGTTTGTTATTTCTAGTATGAGTGTACAATTTGTCACTGTGTGTAGCTTATCCGTATGAAACAGATACACCGTTAGCACTGGATATTACTGTTTTATCGGTAAACACAGAACAGCAAAATAGCAATGAATAAAATTACCATCGTCAATATTATTTTCTTAAAGAATAAAACCAGGAAGGGTAAAATAATTGAAAGGTTCGGAGACCAGAGGAATAAGAGAGTGGCGTTCTTCTTCAAAAAAAGTAACTATTTATATTTTAAAATAAGTATAAGTAAAAGAGATTGAAGTTTTCGAGCGTGGTTAACTTACATACGATAAATAAAAGATTTTAAATATGATCAAACGAATTTTTACTCCCGAAATCCTAATACCTAATTATAAATTTTTATATAATATAATATACATAGCATATTGCAAATGAGTAGTTAAATGTACCATATTATTTAAAACTGTTCTGAATTCTTGTCATAAATGACTTTGATCTATTAAAATATGACATTAAATATTATTTAATAAACAATTTGGAACTCATATTTAGCGACGTAAGCAAAATATCCATTATTAATTTCAAAAACATTCCATCGCACTAAATAACAATACAATGTACTATACATAAATAATAATGGCCAACACATTACATTGCATCTTAATTTATTGTTAATTAAAAAATATAATTTAGTACTTTAATACTTTCTATGAAAGTAGTAGGTACTATTACATACATATTTAATTTAGTGATAAAATATGAAATTCAAAAACACGGTTCCAAGCATTATTGTATTAAACAAAATGTTAGAAACAAAAGATAGATATGAAATTATACACAAAAACGTAAAGCAGGAAAAATCAAGTTTTAAAATAAAATAAAAAAAAACTTATTATTTTGACAAAAGTATAATCTACGTATGTATGCATTTAAATTATAATCGAATTAATTACATTTTTATCACTAATATATTATAATTAAAAACAATATACTTGGGTTTGATAATAAAAAAATTATTAAAAAATAGTTAAGCTAAGATTTAAAACGCAATATACATATACACTATACATTGTTTCTTCTTTTCATTCGCTACATTTATTTCCGTTTTATTGCAGATTTTAATCTTCTTTTGTGAAAAACCAAAAAAAAAAATTCTAGACATCAAATAAAAAAATGTGTGTGTGTGTGTTCGTGTATGTGAATATGTGTGTGGGTGTATGTGATCTAAGGAGCACACTATATGGCACTGATGAACGACACCCGAGTTCTGCAAACATGCCGAAGACAAAGATTGAACACGCTTCGCTGGAGATAATATTTAATCGCACAAACTCGAGAATCAGTTCTTTCGGTGACATATTATTAAACAACGCTATAGAAATCTAAATGAAAATAGACTTGTGTTCTCCTTGTTATTCAGTTGCCATTACAGTCTAGTGTTTTTTTTTTTTTTAAAAAAAAAAGGTTTTTTAAACAAGAGTTTATATAATAAAAATGATGTAAGGAATACTGAATAATTTTGATTTTAAAATAAGAAATTAAAACACATTTTATTAAGTTTAATACCTATATATATATTTCATAGAAATTTAGTAGTTATAATAAAACCACGTACAAACAGTTTGATCGAAATATAATTGAAAATTAATAAATATTTTTTAAACTTTTCTTAACATTTAGTATTTAATATTTTCAGAACAAATTTATTAATAGCTGCATATTCTTTTAAGTTATCTTTTAATAGTCTGCTCAAACAAGCAATGTTCGCTAATTTCGTAATACATGTATATTAACATATTATTTATGTAACATGTGTAACCGTGAATGTGTAAATTTATTGTTGAACTATTATCAAAATAAATTAGATTAAGGTTAGGTTAATTAAAAATGCATTATAATATAATATAAAATATACACCTATATTTTTTCTATTTTCATAGGATTCAAAAGTAAATTTAATATTTCAAGTTAAAATAAATACACAAATTCTAGATAAATGATTCTGCGTATTTTTACTCATTTTTTATGTTCATTATCTAATTAGACACAAATTTAAAAATATCTAATACTTTAAAAATAATATTAACGCTATTTACAATAATATTATTAAACTATACTATTTTTACAAGTCTATAGAAATAACGCATTCGCCATAAATATAACTGAATTGTCATTACATTATAAATTAGTTAAGTACAGTTTATTATGTAATAATTTTAATAATTATTTATTATAAAAATGTAATTCATGTATAAATATCCCTCAAATCATATATAAATATATAAGTACATAATGCACGTAGGTATATCATTATCTTATTAATTCTATAAACACAACGGTATTGTTGTATAAAATATATTATGTTAATATAACACGTGTTACTTAAATCGCCGAATTGACATGAATGGAAACGAATTTCATTAGTTAAAAATGTCGTCTTACTATTCAACTATTATTTGAATAATTCATTATTATTTTTTACGCTTAAGATAAACTATAACTTGTAAAAATATACAAGATTTTTCATTTTTCTATGTAAATTATGACATAGCTGATACATTGACATATTGTATAGTAAACCTTTTATATTATATTCTCATCATAACAAGAACGTTCTTATTGACTTTACCACCATGGTACTATATGCATTATCGTGGATGAATAAAATATCTCGTTAAAACGAATAATTGATTTTTCTAAAGTAATTATTATAATATTATGCACATAAATGGACTGGGTACCTACGGGCATTGAATAGATTGGTGAACGTTAACAATGCACCATACCGTATGGTAATAATTTCAACTCAGAATATATAGCATAGATTATTCTGTGATTATAGTGTCTCGTTGTTATCTTAAGACATTTACGGGAGCATCATGGAATAATAAATTTCAACACGCTTGGTGCGAAAAACAAGCCATACAAGCCCCGAGGACGTGCGACATCCTTCGGTATTAGTTAAAGGATCTATTTTTTTTTAGTCAAACGAAGCATGATAGTCACTCTATCAACTATTTTTGTATATAATGGTAAAATAGTAAAATATATCTGGAAATGTATCTATGATATATTATATCTATACATAATTCAATACATTTTTGCTATTTTGCAGATCGAGCATTATTATTTAGTTTTTCATGTTAAATATATAATGTCTGAGTCAATGTAACTTCACAAATATTTTCGATATAATAATTTACGAGTATATTAATTACATTTAGTGACTAAGTTAAATATGTTTAAGCAAAAAAAAAAAATAACCATTATGAAAACACAGAAGTTAAACTAATAATATTATTCTAAACTAATAATAGTTTGTAAAAATGTATTTTATATTTGTATGCATAATAGGTAATGGTATTTCGTTTACTAAATAATTACTTGACGTATTAAAAGGTCACGTAAATAATTTATATTTTTGAAGCGAATATCTGATTTCTTTGATATTTTCTAGGTGATATCATTTTTTTGTACGATCTCGTAACTATAATAAAACCAATAGCAATACTGAAATATCGAGACCACTAGAACTGACTTTGAATTAGTATTTAAATATATTTAAGAATAACAATGCTAAACCCTGACAAAATAAGGTATGTGGAGTCATCTTAATAAAATAATAAATTAACGATTAACCATACAATTTTTTTTTTATAAATCGTTTAAGTAAATAGGTACTTATTATAAGTGGTGAATACAACAGCAAACTATGTACAAATAGAGTATTTTTGATAGTATATCTACTCGGAAAACTATTGATGTTCTATAGATCCTGGATATAAAATCGATTCTTGCAGACCTACTGAATGACATGTTTAGACCTAGTGATGATGAATTATTAAAATGCCATTTGAAACTGGAAAATCAGTGAATAGTAATAAAAGTGTGTGTGTCGTAAGTATAAATGTATAATTTATTTACCTACAAGCGGAAAGCCATATTAATATTTTCTGGTCGTACCCGAGTGTAAAACGAATATATTATTCAAGCCTAGACTGGTCGGTGCATAATAATAATTATTTGATTGAAGATTTTAAACTTCGTAACTGTATAATTTACTCGAAAATAATTGTCCAATCTGCAGACGGCTGTCGCGTCTGGCTGGTGTTATTTTTTTAGAGGGTCATCGAATCCGATGGTAAAATTGTGTTAAACCTTAACACCGGCATAACATGCGTGTGGTAACCCACGAAGTCGATAAGTACCTATGGTAATAACAACGAAAAAATAAAAATATAAAAAATCGAGAAAACCTTGCGAGACGCGTACATATTATCCGGAAAGCACATGCGTACGGTGCCGCCCACCGAGTAGGAAGGCACCGACAGAAGCAGCTCGCCGCCCGCTGCTGCCGCCGCCGCGCGCCGTCAGTGCATTCGCCGCAGACCGAACGTCCGCACCGTGTACGTCCACACGCTTTGTCGGATAGGTGAAATCTCGTCGTTCCCACGTGCGTAGCCCTCGTATCACCGTATTATTGTGGCGGCTTCGGTACCATCGCCGAAAGTCCGGACTACTGTCGCAACCGAACAGAGAAACGCCGGCGACTAGAAACACTAATTCACGGGGGGTGGGGGTGTTTTAGAATATCTATAATATCATTATTATTATCACTATCATGACCGGTACATGTTGCTAGGGAAGTCGCGAAACGCACATTCGCCATGCTGTTGTTTTGCCAAAGACCGGACCGGTACGTGGTCATCTGGCTGTTTCAAATACTGACCGTCATCTGTGCAGGTAAGTCGAAAAAATATAATAATATAAAGTATAATGTGGACTGCATACTGGTCTACCGTGGGGGGATGTAGATTTAAATCATGTTGCACTAAACGCGACGTGGTTTCGACCTAAGACTAGATTGATAAAGTACGATATCAGATAATTAAGTAAATTTTCCAAACGGGTTACTCATCATAATCATATCATAGTAGGTTGTAACAATAATAATTGATTTAATTTAGAAGTTTTCTAAGCCATATCTTCAACAATTATCGGCTTAATAATATGTTAAAAAATAATAATAAAGTTGCTTGATAATATTTTTTACTGACCTTACCTAATACAACACGGGCATTAAATGTTTTATTTAATTATAAAAATAAATTATACACCTAATGGTTAAGTGCATGGTCCATTGATTATTGAAATAATATTTATAAGTATAGATATTTAACAAAGAATAATTTATATACTGAATAATTTCAATAAGAAAATAAGTAGAATCTTATCCATAAGTTTATTTTATATTTCTTATATAGTTACTATAATAGGACATCAATTAAATTTTTATAGTTAAAAAATTTCAATTTAATCGTTAGACATATGCATAGTAAAATTGTGAGTAACATATCATGGAAAAAATATTAAATTAAATTTTCATTGTTTTTATTAATTTATATATTAAGATAATAATAATATAGAATATTGTTAGTATGACATGAATTATTTATAGCATCAAAGTCAATAGTATTTTATAATATAGTTAAGCAAATCATATTCTCTTAAAAAGCAAACAATTTTCAAAAAAATAATAAATTGATAAAATCAAGTTCAAAAATGTATGTAATAATAGATATTACAAACAATATGTATGATATCATTATGTTCGTTTAGGCTTTAGAGGTTTGTGCGAACCCAACTGTTGATTATAACATAAAACATAAGTATGTTGCTTAAAGTTGGATAAATTTAGAATTTTCTAGAGATAATTAAGAAAAAGGGAAGAACTATAGAAGTATGTATTTACGAATGCAATTATGAAGTCAACTGCAGTGTCTAAGCATTAATCCGTTTATAATATTGTACTGAATATTAGAAAAATAACAGTATAGGAGATATACAATATATTTTTTATTTCAAAATTAAAAATATAATAATTTGGTAAGAGCTTTATTATATTTTATATTAATGTATATTTTTACTTTTAGTTTAAAACAAAATAAATCGTTATTTGATACCTAATTGAGTCTTTATACAACTGAATTTCGGTAGAAATCATTATTTTCAAAAATAAATACGATTAATTTCTAAGTAAAATTCAAAAAAATTCTTAATTTTAAAAAGTTTAACAGTATAATATTATATGTTAAATATTGAACAAACTATAGTTGAGATATTTAAGAATTACGATTGTTTTTATACATTTTGTATTAAGATACTTTCAATTAATCAAAAGTTACGTTTTTTATTTTAAATAAGTAGTTATATATACAAATTCCTAAAGTTTAAATATTTACATAGAAGTACAATATTTATAATCACATTTACAATTTTAAATACATTGATTTTATTCATTATTACTCATTTATAGTGTGTATACCAATATAAATAATTATAACTTAAAATATAATGTCATTAAAAAAGTTATAATCTATTTTAAATGCAATTTTACTAAAAATAAATTGTAAGTACAAGATAATTTAACGCGAGATATAACTTTGAATACTTCATCAATTATATATGCAATTTATTCAAAGAATTTTTTAATTTCGTTTAAATAAATATTTAAAAGAGAAAGATTATAATACATTTTCTTTGATCTTTGAAATATTCAATAAATGGTAAATTAATAACTGTATAAAAATAATAATATTCATTTAAAATATATTATGCATTAAAAAAAAAAAAAATAAAATAAAAAAATATGCCATACTATAAATATATATATATATCCATTCGTTCTATTCTAAAATACCATCAAAATATATAAAAGGGTGATTCCTCTAAGGAAGTTAAAAATTCTAAAACGAATAGTATTTTTCTTCTTTTGTTGTTTGAGTATCAAATATCGGTGTATGTGTACAATATATATTCTTATCCTATGATGCTTTGTTCATAAACCAAATAGGTGAACCGTACAATAATAAGTTTACTTACTCTTCAAAGTTACTGGGTCATTCATTTTTGAGGAAATTGCAAAAAAAAAAACTATAACCATTTGTGAATGAAATCCTTATAATATTTATTGTTTATATATAATTGTTTACTGGCAAACCAATACATAATATAATCTGTATGGAATCGAATTGAATTTCAAATTATTTAATTTAAAAAAAATAATAATATCATTATAAGTATTATTAATTTAGTGTAAACACGAAATTATAATATGATTTTTATTTTATAATTATACGTATTTTTTATGTTTATTTTTAGTTCAAAATTATAACTTATAACAAAAATTATAGATGATAAATACTCAAATTAATCTTAGTATAGTTATAACTGATACTAAAGTTTTGTTTTTATAAATTCCCTTTAATTATCCTTAATAATGTCTCATAACTATTGAAATAAATAAACTTTATAAAAATTTGTATCATAATTTATTTTTTATAATTTTGAGTTATGGATATCGACTGATTATTTTGACTAGAAATTAAATATTATTGAATTGAACGTATTTGTGTATCAAATATATATACGAGTAATAGTATACGTTTTACAAAAAAGTCTAGTAGAAAGTTATATATCATAGTATAAATACTTTTTTTAATAATTTTTGTTATTAGAAATATTATATTTATAACTTATTGTTTACCAGATTTCCAGATTTGTAATTTTCTCAACGATTTAATGCACTGTATCAGAAATAGTTTCACTTGGAAAATATTCATTTCAGTTTCAATACACAAGGATTAGACTCTGACAATGTTACAAAAATATTATTTGCCTTACGTTTCTATGAAAGTAGAGAAGTTAAACATTGTTCAGATTGCATACCTCATATTTAATCGTTAAAATCATTGTTACGTTTGTCTGAAATAGTAAGTTAAATCATTTTTACCATATGCATACATTTTCTTTTTTGTCTATAATAATCCACAATATAATCTCAATTATTAATAATTCAAATGTATTTGTAACTAATTAATTATTTAAACAGTTCGTATTACTTAATTAACTTAATATTTATTTTCCAGTGATTTATATTATAGTACAAGCGTTATTGATAGTCTAGATTCTAAATGACGTGAGAATGTATTGGTTTTATATTTTTATAAAGATGTGCTATCTCTTTTGTCTATAAAGTAATATATTATAATATTATATATATATATATATTTTTTTTAAGCACCACAAGAGTTTCAAATAACTTTATACCTAGAAAGAAAATTGATTATAGGTGGCTTAACATTCTATAATAAAAATAATAAAAAGATGACTATAATTAATCTTAATTACACTTCGTAAATTAATTTATAATTTTAAAATATGTAATGAAACTTGAACCGTAATAATTTAATTTTCAAAAATATTTATTATATGTAATATTACAATGTACAAGTACAGATGCTATATTAAATTAATTCAAATTCACATTTGAATATAAATAAATTGTATAAATTATTAAACCATATTTCAGGTATAAATATGAAATGGAATTGAGTTAACTAATCAACGTAGCAGGATAGTTTACAGACATTTTAAATTAGATCTTTCTTGGAATAGGTTAACTAGTTCCATTCCAATCACGACGTCTATTCGTCTAGTAAATGTGAATATCAACCCTTTTATTCGCTTTGTATTATACTAGTTTAAATTATAAACATGTTTAATCAGTCCGTTTCAATAATATAGTATTGACCAATGTTGATTCACGATTAAGTACTATTATAATATTATAGTAGACAACCGTCGACCGCATATAATTTTTGTCAAATACTGAATAATAAAATTGATAGCTTTGGAATTATGTGATATGATCTGTGTATAGAGCAAGTTCCCTCTTGTTATTTTGGATATATGTAAAGTTAACACGGTTTGAATCGAAATTGCCAAAAACAGAACGTGACGTGAAGAACCTATGCCAACTTCCGAGCATCTCATACATGATAGGATGAAGTTCAATAGACGGGGGACGTTTCTTCACCAAGGGGATGAGGATGTTCAAAGCTGAAACTTATGCATGCTTTGAATAATATCGAGTGTATTATAATACGTACAACCATACCCACACACAGACGTCTAGCACTTCCGACTGTTTTGGTAAAATATCTATTTAGCGATATTCTGTCTCTCTTCCTTCTATCTTTTATCTTACTTTACCTCTTTACCGTTCTCTCTCAGCTCCATTTCTCATTCATACATGCACCTCCAGCTCGTACTCTCTGGAAAAATATGGTTATCGATATAATTTGAAACTATTGCTGGGAAAGTACAAAGCGTGATACGAACGCATGATAGTGTACAATAGTTATACTATATATTGTGAAATTTCGGAAGCGTATAGACGCTACCGAAGTAAATGATTTGATTAAAAATGATGTCATTTCAGAAATTACATTGTTCTGTTTGCCACTTTGCCGTCAGATATTGAATTATTATTCGATGAAAATACCTTATACTACAATTTGTTTATCGGTTATTATAATTATTGCTGTAATATGAATTACTATTGGTTTATTTTGCGTAGTATAATATATATCATTTTAACTATTCGTTTAATATATTATGCGTGTTCATGGTTATGATGTCAACAAGACACAATCCGTATAATATTATAATAATTAACAATAAGTCTCATCACCGTGTTACACCGCGTTTAATTTGATGTATATATGTCACTGAGTCATAGGGTTTAATCAAATATGTTTTGATTCATAAAATTATTTAGTACGATTAGAAAAACATTCAATAGTTTTGATAAAACGTATTAACTTTTAAAAACTCATATATTATTGTACAATAATAATTATTATAGTCAGAATTGTTAAAGTTTTAATAAAAAAAAAAATATGTAATTTAAGTACTAAGAGTGGATGTTTGTTTAAAAATATAGGAGTAAAGTATTTTTTTTTCGTTTTAGAAATCTGTATAGAAAACAACAATGACATTGGCGAACTGTAAGACCTCGGGTCTGGGAAATGGGGATTACATTATATTATATTAGAGAGTTAACATATTAAGATGTACTTTCAAAAGTAATCCGTGCACCTTAGTCACACTATGGTTCAATTATTATTATAATTAGAAGTCTGAACGTTATTGAACTTGTGTTTTTGTTTAATTATACTATTATTTAACTTAAACTGTGAATTATACATAATTATTTTATCTACACTCCTTGTGATTATTATGTGTTTGTTGTCGACTGAACGGAATGCAACATGAATAACAATACAATCGACGTGTGTGATTTGTCTGTCGACAATGAAGTAATCATCTCAAGAAAATACTTGTTCAAACTTCTAATTTCAAACGAGACATAGCGATATTCGTGTATAATGATCACATTAAAATAATATCAGCAGCGGAAACACGTATTTTGGTGCTTCTTCAACACCCCAATACTTATTTACAGTGACTATCAATAAGTGGGTATATGGTGTTTAAATATTATTGTTTCATATCATATACATTTGTTTAACCATGCCACACTCTCCCATCCACTACCACCGCTAACCATGCTACCAACAGCATAGAAACGGTCGGTGGCGGTATACGGAGTGCACAAAGTATTATTATTCTGATAATCGTAACCAAGAAGGATTGATGAAAAGCTTGTTTCGCACGCTGCCTTTATCTCTCCGTCAGCCCTTTGGGGACTTAAAAACATTGACGACGAAAGAAACTTTTAACCATCGCTGCACGTTGAATATCGCATTCACATTATCCTGGGTGAAATCGGCTAAAAGATAAACTCGCCCGGGCACGTACTAGGCATTATCTTCTTATGTGTATACATGCACAGATCCGACGTAGAAGAGGACTGTTTTTAATGTCGCAATGGTCTTAAACCGCAATGAATGCATAAATAAAACATTTTTAATGTAAACAGATATATGTATACGAATTCCCATTTCACCGTTACGTCTAACCAATGGATAAAATATGTACACGAATGGCAGCGTACCTATGTACCATATATATTATATACAGACTATGATAAAAATAAAAATAATATAAATAATTTTTTAAACTATATCAGTCATAAAACATGGTTTCGATCGTCACAAATTCCCCTGTAACTGTCCTTTGTAATAGTAATGTAATATATAAGAATAAAATAATAAACCTATTATAAATGATCAATGATATATATATATACATGTGTGAGTGTGTGTGTGTGTGGGTAAAACAAATATAATATTATATTTCAGAAAACTTTTTATGTGATTTATTGAAAATATTTTTTTAAATGAGATAAATCCTCCAATTATATGTATTAATCGGATATATTTTAGTGTTTTAAAATGTACAATTTATAGTATTATTTAATCATATAATCTCACGAATTGTATCTACTTATACCTATTATAGGTATTTAGCTACTGTTTTTATTATATAGAAAGTTTATGTTTTCGTACGTTAAATTATTAATGAAATCATAGATAAATAAATTTAGTTAATTAGCTGTATTCAAAGATTAAAACGATGATATTGATAACAAATTTTGTAATTAATAAATAATACTTTTTTAATTAAAGTTACTTTAATTATTTTATACTTTTAATAATTGATTATTATTATCAATTTTTTTTTTTAAAAGAAGAGTACTTTTTTGATAACATTTTAAAACAGTGTTTATGTTTTCATCAAGTTATTCTCACATTTTTTTAATTAAACTGAATAAAAAATAAATAATTTAAGTTATAATATTATATTTATAATTAAAAATTTCAAATCATTGTTCATAATTGCTTAGACAATACAAGGTATTTAATAAATTCTTAGTATTTTTACAGTTTATATGTATATTATTCTAAGAAAAATCGTTTTAATTTTAATTTAAATATAAATTATATTATCCCTATTATAATAACAATATACATTTTATTAAGTTAAATTTTTATTTATAATTTAGTTAACTCAATATTTAGACATTTTCGTATACATTTAAATCAATTAAAAACACTCTTAGAAGATTATTTCATGTTCATAATTTCCTGAAGAATAGCCTATTTTTATAAGGTTAAATCAGAATATAAAAAAAGAAATGTTACAAGACTTAAAATGAATGTAATGATATACCCAATGGGAGCATCAATAGTACTTAAGTCTATCCAGTACACTATAACCTTTTTTTTTATCTACAATTTAGAGTCTAGTGTTCCTGCATTATCCGTCAAAAGTTTTTTTGTATCTTAGATTCTAAAACAGTATACTTAAATAAATACATAATATTATATTTGACGAATGTTTTGAACTCTCCGCTTTATATATCTAATATTAAAACCGTCGGTTCTCAGACGAGTATAAAATGATATTTTGATCAAGACACATTTTGTCTGATAATAATGTATAGACGGTTTTAAAATAAGAATTGAGATAAAAATATAAAAGCTTTGTTTTTAAATCTAAGGTAAGCGGTTGCAAAAAAAAGAGTTGAAATTACCCCCAAAATGGTCAATATTTTGTTAAAACGAGCTTAAGTTATATGCATGCTAGTTTTTGTAAAAAATTGAACAAAAACATTATATAAAATTGATATAATTATCGCCTATGCATATTAAGTCACGTAAAAACTTTCAATATTTTTTTATATTTATTAAAATTAAGAACATATTGTACACACAGTATTATATTAAAACAAAAAATTGTGACATGGGTGCTCCAAATTTGGATTTAAACAAGACGCGATCGCACTACTAACAAATAAGCAATAAATGCGTTACGGATGGAAAAATTAAAAGTAATTTGTCAAATTTTCAAACTGTCAATTTATGAGAGGAGGGTTAACATGACACGTAATATTATACGATTATGCACGCGGATAATATTATGTATAGGAATAAAATACAGAAAATCGGAATAAAATATTATGTTATAATAATATTGTGATGGTATATAGTTATGATTTTTGCGTCTCAAGGCGTTCCAGAGTCGTAATATCCGCGAAAAAACACTCGACGACATAATACCCCGATGACAACAAAAAGCGGGAGTGCAAATAAAAAAACTAAAACGGATGTCTTGGTGGATACTGTCGATACAATTCGACCAACCGACCGACGTCGCCTGATTTGGAAGAGAAAAAAAATGCTCGCCGCGGCGTTGTGTATTTAATATTATTGCGGTATTGACATTCGAATTGCACGAGCGGCCGTCGGAACGTGATTATTAAACAGTCCGAGGAATAACGAAACGGAAATTATTATTTAACGATCGTAAAGTACAACATCGTAATGTCATCGCGGCGATATTCGCTGTTTCGGACGACGCCACAGATAGCGTCTCGATGTCCGTACGGTTATATTATAGTACTTATATACAATGTATAATATTCATTTTATTGTGTGTAATCGTTGAGAAAAAAAAGTGTCCTATTTACCGAGCTGAATTTGATCTCGCCAGCGAAAACTCAGCTGGTTTCGTCCGTCAGTCGCGTTTTCAATTTCGAAACGACAATAATAATATCGGGGAAACGTGAGGAATAAAACGGGGAAATGTCTACATTTTTTTATAGGTGTATTACGTTTTTTAAAGAGCTGATAAATAATCCTTCTCGCATTGTTGCAATTATTTTAAGCAGCTGTTTTCTTGAATTCTGTGGCTGCATCGCTGATAATTGTACAATTGTGTATCATCATAGTATCGCGAAATTATAAAAATCCATATTTCTTTTTCGTTAATTTTGCTGTATAATTAGGTTTATTTTTAAGTACGTGTATTGCAAATAGTTTAGTTTAATTTTATCCGTTTATATTACATAATCGTGACAAAAGAGTGCCTATAATGTTTTTGTATCGCGTAAAAACAGTGTACGTGTCGTGCACTCCCCGATGGATTATAATTTATCCGTCTATCTTTCGCTTTTACTCTCTCTCTCTCTCTTTTCCTCGCGATCTTCCGTTTCGCAGTTTTCTCGAGTCCACACCCCATCAGTGCGCGGGCAAACACACCACAAATACATACTTACATATATATATATCTAAATATACGCGATAAGGGCGATAGGACTACAGGGGGTAGGTGTTGTGCTGCGAATGGGGTGGCGAGGAATACCTGAAATTTCTTGGCTCATACTGTCAACACCGCGCTAGACTGTATTGCTGCACTACGACCGAATCGCGACGACTGCAACTAAGACAACGACGACGACGGCCTATACCTCACCACTGCTGCCACTGTCGTATTGTTGTTTGCTCACTCGCAGAGTTCCCAGGCAAACAGATTAACCGTTTGGCCAGGCAGTTGTGTAAACCGTTTCTTCCGTACGCATATAATATTATACACACATATTATGCGCGCGCGCGCGCACACACACACACACACACACACACACACACACACACACACACACACACATAGTATAAATACATATCGTACCGTCTATCGCTCTCTTACGATATTTCCGCATATTGCGACGTATACATATTGTATAATATTAAGTCTAGTATTCGGGTAGAGACGATCCCTCTGGGAGAGGTGGAGAAGGTTGGTTGGACTTTTCCGCCATAAGTCTGCACCACCAAAGCATTTGTACTATATAACTTTTTACACGCGTCTTTGTACAACATAATAATAATATGTACACGGTATACAACTCGCGTACTCACTACAGCAAACATTCGGCAACCCCGAAAACGACAGATGTGAGCAAAACGTATACACACACACACACAATCATTAAATACCGTATTTCTGCGTATGTGTATAATATATATATATGTGTGTGTATGTGTGTGTGTGTGTGTGTGTGTGTGTTGTACGATACGCACAAGTATGTAGTCACCGACAGCGTTAAAACGCAGTCGTGATATTGCTGTTGGTTTTTTACAATTTTTTGGACACCACGTAGTATGCGACTTAAGTCACCGGGCAGCGTTAATCTCATTATTCCGTCAAACACTTACAAAGTGCTTAGTAGTTGTATAATTAATTTTACCACTTTATTTCTGAAAGTAAACTACTAACGTGCTGGATATGTTGCGATAATGGAGCGCTGATCCGTATACTTTGTCTTAAGTCTATGCTGCAGTTGTCTCCAACACCACCGCGGCATAGTCATGGCTAGTTTGAAATCTCCATAATGGTGAAATCTAATATATTATATTCACACGAAGCCATTGTTTCTATTTTATCTAAATACAATTTGTTTTCATCCATTATTTAAAATACATTTTAAAGCGATTAGTGTAGTTGATAAAAATTAAGAAAAATGCTGTGTATAAATAAGAATATTTTTTATATTGTTATTGGCAAATGCCAATAATAGAAATTTTAATTCCAGTGTATTAGATGACAAGAAATTTTTTTTTTTTTATATGGCTAATCTTATAACCTATTTAATTTTCTATATAGACGTTCCAAAATAGTATCAAATAACACGTAAACAATTTTGTTATGACAAAACAATAACGTTTTCATAGATAGCTATCCAGTATCCAGTTATTTAATAATTATTTATTGTTTATTATTATTAATTATTCATTTGTTAACGCCATTAGAAAGACTGGTTTTTTATAGTTATTTATAATAGCACTTACCCGTTCAAGACTTTTCTGATGAACAATTTTAAAAATGAATTTAAAACTATAGAGTTCAATTTAAATTAATATAATCAATTTATAGTTAATATCTAATTTTTATATTTTGGCTTTCTATATTGTAATTGATAATTGTAAAAATTAAATTATGTAATTTTTAATAAAATTTTCTACTGAAATGTAATTAGTATTTAATTACTTTTTTTTAGAGTAATATACTCATATTTGACCTTTGTGTATACTAGCATTAGAAAATACAAACAAAAAAACTTTATAGCAAAATTCCAATTTCGATATAATAAAATTTAAACCTTATTTTGTGGAGTGAACAAAATCGACATTTTCAAAATAATTATAGGCAACAGGACTAACATATTTGTTCATGCATGTCATTGAGGTAAAGAACCACAGCAATCAGATAGTTCGCTTAAAAAGTGCATACTTAATTATGTTCAATGGGTAAGAAAACGAACTCGTTCACGTTCTCATTATTATAAAAGAACATAAATAGGTTCAGGTTCTTAAAAAAAAAAAATTGCATGTTTATATGGTTTAGTTAATTTTAATTATTACTTTAGACATTTTTAAATAAAACTATGAAAAGTTTGTCTATATTGCCATAAAAAAATTAGATATATTATCGATTATAATAAAATACCCTTATCTAAATCAAATATTATCATTGAGTTACCAAATGTATTAAAAATAAAATCCATATTAATACATTCAACTATGATTTAAAACATATTCAACAAAAAAAAAAAAAAAATTAAAAACAATTGTGTAATTATTTCAAATAAATGTTTAATATTTTAAACCTATAATGAAATTATTTTTTTCGATACTATGTAGATAAAAATGAATTAATAATAATACTAAAAATACGAATTTCATTTGAACAACCAAAAAGTTGTTAAATTTACTTAAGCGGTAGAATTTCCTTCATATTTGCTTTTTATTTGATGTAACTGGTGTTTGCGAGTCATTCTTAAAATAAGAATGTAAATATATTTTTTCTATATCTTAAAGAAACCATGTAATTATGATATTGTGTTATATTTTGTACTACTCAATACTCATTTAGGCAAAACATTATGTATTAAGTTTATTGATTTGTGTAAATTTACTATTTAGTATAACTTCAGTAATTTCACTCATTGTTATACGTTATTGGTATAGTCATTATCATTCTCTAATAATCGGCTCTGAAAAAAGGGTACTTACTTATGCACATAAAATATATGCAAACATTTTGAGAAATGCTAATTTCAAAGATGGGTGTGCAAAGTGCCCTCTAGATTTTCCCTTTTATTTGTTCCCATTGTAGTACCGTACTATAGATACCTCTGCTTCTACTACCACCGTTATAACACTACTAAGGTACATACACTTTACAGTGTGTGAAGTATACGAACAGGATTTTTTTTTTTTACCGAAAATAATTGTTATAAATATTTATATTTTTTAAAATTATTGATCGATCGACCTATAGTATTTACCAAAACTTTTTTTCCTGTACACAAATGCACAAAGCATATTTTATGATTGTAAGAGCCATAATAATTGTACATAACTACCTGATTATATTTTTTCCAATATAGAAGTAATTTTAATCATTCAATTATTTTTCGTTATTTTTCCAATAATGATATAGCAAAATTACAAAACTTTAAAATAAATATGATTTTAAAAATAAACGGAAATATTTAAATTAAAGAGAAATGCAGATCCGATTAATTATTGTTACAATAACGGTGATGTCAGTGGAGATTTTTTGGAATACATTTACTATGAATACATCATTATTTATTTCATATTATAATTCTTGTGCTAAGTTTATATACAATATCAAATGTATTAATCCATGTAGTACGGTGGTCCATGTTATATTTGAAATTTATAGTCATACATTTATTATTTTGTGTGTGTTTAGACAATATCATATTTTATAAATTGAACAATAAAATACAATAATATTAAAATATTAGGTAAATTAATTTTATTTCAATAATTAATCGAAACGGACAATATATTTCATTAATTTATGCAATTTGATTTGAATAATAATTTTTAAAATAAAATTTCTGATTTTGTCACATTGCCTATAACGTTTTAAATGCATTTGGTCATGTAAAATTGAACAACTTTTCAGATTAAAATCTATTGTTATATACTTTTTGTTTTTCATTAATTTTTTGTTTGCTCAGGTATAAAGTTAATTTGGTGAAACCTATTTAAATTTATCGTTATGATGTCTTGAAAATGACTGGGATTTCTTCTATGTGTTGTAAGTAAAATAAAAAAAATGTCCGCGTAATGCCGCATAACAACAACAATGTTATTTTTTTAATAAGTACACACCTTTTTATACAACATCTTTATACTTTGTAGTCATTATGGCTTGAGTGCTCCTTTATAACAATGGTCGTTTCCTACGAAAAGTTTATTTTTTAACATTTACGTTTATGGCAAAACGCTTTTTGCCATCCATCTTCGAAACTTTGAGATGATATTCATTTTAAACTATTCGTTACAAAAAAAAAAAAAATTAACGTAAGTACGTATAAAACACCTACTTAATTCACTGCTTATCTATGTCGACCCTACCTGCGAAAATTAACACTACCCGAAAATGATGTATTAAAAATAAACCAATGCGTATGTTATTTAATCAAGTTTAAAAATATTACCATATATTCTCACTTTTATTACAACAATAATAATATATTTAATAAATATTTAATATTACGTAATAATAAAGGTACGTTAGAAAGTGACTCCCGTCATAGTTTGTTAAGAATAGATTACATTAGATACACAGAGTGTAACAGATAGACTTGACAAAAAAAAAAAAAATAAAATTATCCTACTTAAACGTATAACAAAAATTGTTAATATTATATGATGAATAAATAATTTAAAAAATATACTCAGTCAGCGAATTTTCAAAAATCATATTTTTAAAAAAGTTATATCGTTTCAAATTAATTTAATCAAAAAATAATGATTTTTTAGAAAAATTCTAAAAAATAAACTACTTGATTTAGATAAATCTTTTTACCATCAAATTGTTCTTATAATCAGATTTACAATTTGACTATTTTAAATTCAAAAAAATTTAAATCAAATTTAAATTTTTTTTTATTTTTAGTACTAAAAAATAAACATAAAAAAAAATTAAATTATACATGTAGCGCTAGGGTTTCTTAATGATAAATATCAAAAAAAAAAAAATTGAAAATATTCATTAGAATAGAAGTTATTCCAAAACTCAGTTCTATCTGTTACACCTTGTATATAGGTACCTATGAGTGTACAACACAACATTATTTTATAATTTCCAAAATATAATACGTAATATTATAAACGCGCAGCAACGGTAGTATATGCAATATAGTCATACTGTGATGACACATACTCGTAATATTGTGTATTTGTATCGGTTTATTAGAAGGCTTATACAATATAAATATGACATATTTATAATATAACATTAAATCGACGGAGGATGGGCCACGTATCTGCGGTTACTACAACTTATATTTTATTGCACATGGCTATTGGCTACCGGCATTATAATAATGTCATAATCTAAATTCTTGTGGCTGTCATATAATTATTTTAACCGCGATTGTACGTAATGGTTAACAATGCAAATATTTGGCTTTTATAGGATAAGGTTCGGCAGCAACGTTCACCAGCTTTTTTAAACCGATGGACAACCACTAATAGAACACAACTAGTATATAATAATAATAATAAAATAGAAAGTTTAAATATATTAAAAATAATTGTATTTTTTTTATATGATATTTGGTTTGAACTTAAAAATTTACCCTGAGAGAAGGATACTGGAAATAACTGTAGGTATTAAACATACGTGTATTTACTATAATATATTATAGTGAATTTATTTTGTCTAAATATATATAATATTGCTGTTTTTAAAATGTCTATATTTCCCATTGGTAGACTAGGAATATCTTTTCAAGCATCTTTAAAATTGTTATCCTGCAAATTTCAATCACTTGGTCTACGCAGGAAAAGTTTATTAATATTTTTATTTTTTAACAATTTTAACATTTAGATACGTATAGTATAACCACTTGGTTAAATTTACAGATGATAAGAATAACATTTTGTGGTTAACTTTCTTAAAATAAATTTACTAACCAAAATCTAGATGGGTAGACTAGGTAGAGCAGGCTAATACCACTTATTATCTCCACTAAGCTTGACTATTTCATTTAATTAATATTCTATGCATTTTATAAAAACATCTGTTCTATGTCCGATGTAAATGTTAACAACACGGTTTGTCAATATCATTTCATTTTCGATTTTTTGAAAAATACCACTTAACTTTAACTTTATTGTTTAAACTACAATACCGTATCTATTCATTATTATCATTATTATTTATTTAATTTTTTAATTAAATTATTTTCTATATTGTTATTTTACTAAATTTCTCATGGCTAATATTTTTTGCATGTTGCTTAAGCATATGGATTATTATTTGAGTGATAAATGTCAATTATAACTTAATATCATATTTTATTTCACTACAATAAAAATGTAGCTACTTATTATTATAGTTACTTATTTTACAATGTAGGTATAACCTGATCGATTTTTATTTCTCAAGTATTATTATATTAGACAAATCGCATTATATAAATTCTTTATGTATAATAAAGAATGCAAATTTGCAACTACAATATAATAATCGCGACTAATAAGTGCGAGTCACCATGTGTGTATGTTCTGAGGCAATACGATAGGAATTATATCCCGGTGCATTCTGAAATACTTATACAGTATATACTATATACAGTGCGATTAATTTCTGCTTCATTTTGTTTTATAGCCTTATAGGTTGAATATAATTATATATTTAATTTAACTGAAAGGTAGTGTGGTAAAGGTATTACGGCATGTTTGCGTAAACTAATATATTACAGAAAATAAATAAACCCCAAATAGAATGTATGTTTACTTTGATTATTGATTTTGTATTTGAGTTTTATCTAACTTCATTAGTGGGATATACAAACAGTAATTTTAAAACTTATTAATGTTTATAATATTTTATTAACGAACGAAATATCACTATAATATATAGAGTTTATAATATAAAATCTCTACGCCTGACGTGCCCTCGCTGAAGTATTGACGATTATAATAATAGAAAGTATACATAGTACTTTAAATAATAATGAGGGTCTATGTGATAATAATTGTGAAAAGGCTGTTTTTTCAATTTATTATGTAAGTTGTAAGTATTTCTTGTTTTCATATTTAATATATTCTAACCAAATGAAATTGCAGACTCGTATGAATCTATTCATTAGTTCACGACACTTCGTTGGATTTTTCCTTTCTATCGTCTATCGTGTATAGTAATAACTTTTTATTTTTTTTTACCGGTAAAAAGCAGTAGAAATTAAAATATACGTCTCAAAATGAAAAGGGAAGAATAAACGGGGTAGATTTTTTCATTCTCACTTGTTGTATTTATATTTCACCAATTAAAAACCACAAGCCATTGAAATATTTTCTGAAACCACTATAATCACAACCAACCCCAATCAGGCTGGTTTGGGTATATACTTCGTAGCGTTATTAACATTAGGCATTGATGTAAAAATAATTTTAATCCAATAAAATACATATATATATATTTATATGTTTGTGTGTATGTGAATAATATACAACGATAATAACCAACCAAAAATAAAATTGTTGTTCTCATATAAGACGTAATTAAGTATAAAACTTGAACGGTTTGTTTAAGATCAGGCATTGGTTTTATTTGATACTTTCATATTTCAAACCACTCGATATTCATCGTATAAAAATTAAATTACATAGAACAAAAAAAAATTATAAAATGTATTTATATTTAATTATGCATAATAATAATAATAATAATAATAATAATAATAATAATAATAATACTCGTATGTTAATTGCTAAAGTTTTTATGAAACTTATTTGACAATGATAATAGATCAATATACTATTAAACACAAGCAAATTTTAATATGTATGTATTATAAATCATGTTAAATTAATAAATAAATTACAATTATATTTATAAATTATTATTATAGTTAATTATCCAGTTTACTAAAACCGTATTAATAATATTTCAAAATATTTTATTTTATTGATTATAAAAGATAATATTACGTTTTACTACATGATACATATTATTTGAATTCATAAAGTAATATATTGCTACAGTTATTTTCAAATTTTATCATCTATTTATATTAAATATTCTATAATATTTTATTACATTATACATTATTATTATAATTGGGTTTAGTAACTTTTATAAATCGTTAATATTTATTATAGCAATGGCATAAAAATACAATATGATACTTAGAATTTTTATTGTGATTTAACATACAATTTAATGACATCCCGATAGTTTTAAACTTAAGAAAAACAATAGAAAACCTAAAAATATCCTAATTATATGTAATTAAAAATACTTTTTAAGAAATGATAACTGCTAATAATTTTAACAGTTATATAGATATGTATAAAAATATTTATTAAAGTAACTATTTAGTATACTATCCCTTACCTAGTTTTATTAGGTTATTTTATATATACCTATAATGAGTACGATGGCTTGTATTTTGGTCTCTGATAAAGTATTTGCAAACTACATATTAACGTTAACACTACTCATGCCAACAACTATGTGACAGAATTAAATTCACACTGCAGTAAACTAATTCAGGATACAAACTATATACGAGTATGAAATATATTATTATATAGGAATTATACATATATAATTAATAATTATATCCAATCAATTAATTACTTTTAAATTGTTTAATATATATATATTTTTTTTAACTTAATAATATTTAATTATTTTTTTAAAACTAAAAGTGTAGGTAAAGAAAAAATTAACTAAACTTGTTAAATATTATATTCTTGTCTGGTGGATAAGATATTTCTGATAAATTGTAATAATACCTCAAATATATTTATTATTTTATACTTAAATATTGGATAGGATAAATTATTTTTAAATTTAATTTGCAAATTTTATTCAGCTGAATTTTCCTAAAACCTTCTTTTAACACGTTCAAGAGTAACTGTTTATAATAAACAACTATATAAAATATAAATCATAAACACATTTCCTAGAGATATTGTATAATTACTTTATTCTTAAGATCTTAATGGAAATTTTTTAGGAAGGTATTATTATTATTATTTTTAACACTAATAAACATCTTCGAAACTTTTATTCTGGTTAGGTTAGGTATCGTGGAAATTGTTTTGTTTTTATAGTTTTTGATGCAAACCATCATATAAATCCAGAGTAATGTTTGCAAATTATAATCTGTTAAAACTTTGAATAAAAAGAATACGCAAAACAAACGAAACAAACAAGAAAGTAAAATAATAATTCTTCTGTACTATAAAGGAACACTATTTTCATACTGTATCTAGAAAATAAATATTTACAAGATGATTATTATCAAAGGAATACAATCAGAAATATAATAACACGTTACTTACTGTAAATAAAGTTGCAATTTGCAGTATTTTTTTCGTTAAGACACAAATGTCACATCGCGGCTATATACGATACAGGCAGATTAAACGTGGAAGGAAATCGAAAGTACCCATTATGTAAAATAGTACTATATTCCTGACGAATAAACGTTGGTGCTATGCAAGACCTTCCGCGTGGGTAAGAGTGCGCTATTTTTTTTTTTTTTTATATTATTTATATAAGTATAACGGAAAAAATGCAATAATTTTATAATTTTAGTTATCATTTATCATATTATTAACATCATTATACACTTTTATAATAATAAATAAAAACCATTACCGACTGAGCGTTAACTACAGCTCTATAATAATTATGAGTATATTATAGCACAAAGGGATTTGCGTGCCCTCTAATCGCGTATAGGTATAATATATAAATATATATCATCATAGTTAAACTCACATGACTGAGGTGAAGCGTTCGGTGAAAAATTTTGATCCGCACATATTATATATAGGTATAGTATGATTACGACTGTCGGCGTCGGGGCCATGGCACCGCGGACAGAGACCGCAGATGGCGACCATCAGTAATTATAATGGAACAAGCCTGCACGCACATATATTATATACGTATGTACATAATATATATAAAATACTTGACGGCCGCCGTGATGGACACTTTGGTCGGACGAAACGGCTGTGACCACGGCGGGTAACGGGTTGAGGGATTTTCGCGAGCGCGTGTGGCAGTAGAAAAATTCGCTATTTATATATCTATATTTCCGTATGTATATAATATACGAGCGTGTGTGTATATGTATTTTTTTGCGGTGATGAATAACGTGCCGGTTTTCAAAAGCATCCGCGCCCCCCATAGTTTTACCGTTTTTCATCCACTCCCCCCCTATTTTCCCAATGTGAACGTGACCACATGACCGACTGCATCAATCATAGTTTCCGCTCACAGTCACATCCACCTTCCCTACTATTACAAATTTGTCGTATACCCCTCTCACCATAATTTCTCCTTCGATAAACACACACACACACACACACATATATATTATACATTTATATCACAAACAACCGCGATAGAATCATACCCGGGACTATACTGATGGATAACCTAACCTCAGGATCCATTTGGAGACGGTGAAATCCTCGGTTAACATCATAATAATTTGTTATTGTTTCGAGACTGTAGTTTTTTTCCGCTCCACCATGGCAATCGTTGCTGTAATGGTTTTTGTTTTTGAAATTCTGATGGAAATAAGGCTATTCACATTATACCCAACTAGAAAACAGTCAAATAACATAATAATAAAAAAAAAAGGAATGTGTAATATATTACCAAATGCTATAATTTATTTATACTTTTAGAAAACAATCACAACAAATGTAACAACATATGAGTAGGCACGCTTCATAATACATAATAAACTCAGGGAAAACACATGTCGTAGAACTATTCACTATGTTTTATATTATTTAAAAAGATTTTTCTCGTAATAAAGATTAAATTTATTTTTTTTTTTTCAAAAATTTGAATATTTTATAATACATAATATAAATATATTTTACTAGAATTTTAAAATTAAAAATTGTCATCCATGTTTTTACTATATTTTTTTCACAATTTATTCTTAATAAAAGTACAATATTATTCACGTCATAGTAACATTGTAAGAAAGTATTGACATACGAAATATGTTGTTATATTTATAATCTAACAGCATAGTATTATATTATTGTGAATGCATTGAATATGAACTTTTTTATAGTTAAGAACTATTAAAATTTAGATTTATCGTTCAAATAATTTAGAGTGGGTATTTTCAGATGGTTAATTTAATATCAACTATTGATTTGTATTTTTGTGACAGGTTATTTCATTATGATTTTTTAACAATACAATGATACTTATATATATATATATATAAATATTATATATTAAATAGATACTGGAAAAACAGTGCATTTTGATTACGAGTTGAGACAATTACAAAGACTTGAAAATGAATGAAAAAGTATTCAACTCCTTTGATCTTGGATTTTGTTTTAGTTATTTGAATTTAAAAAATTCTATGAAAATGCTAAAAACTGTCATTAACATTATCATTACTCATGAGTCATAACAATAATTTTAAGAGTATAAATTTGTCTTAAATTATTGTAATAATTATAATGATTAATGAGAATGAGTAATGGCGACGTTAGTTAAAATTTAAGCAGCACATCTGTCAAAATAATAAAGTTCAAAAAACTGCACCATTGTGGACTTTAGCATACCAATGAGCATTTTCAATTACTTTTATAAGCATAAAAAGGGATTTTGATATATCATTTTTGTTCATTTATTTTTACTTTATGCATCTGGTTATTAAAAATTTAATAATCCACGAAAACTGTATTGACAGACAACAAAAAAAGAATATACTCGCGTTGGTGGAATGACGAAAAACGAAATGAACAACGATTTATATGCATATTCTATATACATATATTTTAGAGGAATAGAACCGAAAAGGATCAAACAATAGAGTTCACTCGGGTTTTTCTTCTCTCGTTTTTTTTTTCATTTTTTTTTTTTTTGTTTGAACACCTCTAATTACCATAAACACCCGCTGCGAAAATTTATCAACAGTACAATTTCAGAAAATATAGTATACACAATATATTACGTACGAGTATTATGTTCTCAAATTCTATATTTTATACGATTATTATTATATCTACCATGTAGTTTTATTGTTGACATGACAAGTATATAGGACCCCTCGTCTCGGGCTGATAGTTCCATGTACGATGGTAACAATAACACATGCAGGCGTTATAGTCGCACACGTACACAAACGGATATATAAAATAATAATAATAACACAAATGCAGATACTAATGATAAACAATAAAAATGAAAACGGGAGAAGAACGGCCGGAGGAGAAGACGAAAAATAGAAAAAAAAAAAAGGAAAAAATGACCCGACTCGTCTTTTATGTGGGCGAATATGTGGTGTGGCGCGCACAATAACGTATTGTTTACCATCGTCCTCTGACAGATACATTATTCAACGTTTCCCGGTTACTGCTGTGGCCCCCGCCGCCGCCGCCTCCCCCCGAAAGCTTCCTTTTACAACTCTTTTATATCACTTTATGTACACATACAGACCAATCCCACCCCCAACCGTCGTCGTACCCAGCACTTGATCCCAGCGCCCTTCATTCTATTCGGTGCCTATAATATATACCACACATATTATATACGTATACGTACGTTCTAAGCAGCTAGTTAAAATACACTCTCCGCGCCCCGCCCACCAGACGTGTCACTATACACGCATATACACATATACTTTGTACATATATAATATACGTATATGTATACACGCGGCGCTATTTCGTAAGCGTCCGTCGACGATATTCCGCTGTTTTAGTCCAGTGAAGTTTCTTTTGTGTTTTATCGTTATTCTTATATTGTTTCGCCGCGGTCGAGGTGTCTTTTCTCGGTTACGGTACGACGCCCCACAACCCTATAATATAATATATATATATATAATACAGCTGTTTCGCTGTTTTTGTTTTTCACAGTGATATACACGCGTACACGACGCATATATAGTTATATTTTTGTATTTGGTGTTGTGCAGTCTCGTATTTATTATATTTATATATATATATTTATTGTTTCGTATAATAAATATATTATATACCGCGGTATTGTCCTATTTGGTCTCGGCATGTGGTCAATAATTACTATACTGTAATCGTATATTATTATATTGTATACGTACGCGCCGTACACATACGTATTATTACGATAGGATGTACGAAGGATTATGACTCGTCATTAAAGTATCTATACATGACGTGTACTATATGTAGGTATGCCTAGTTTAGTTATTGATTGGAATTGAAGTGTACTCTCGAAAATGTGTAACTCGGTATAATTTCGACACTGCAGAAAGACCGTCGACAGAAATTAAAAACAAAACGCCGAGAGCGAGACTGAACTATTCGAGTGTCTTGCGAATTTGAGATAACATATTAGAATATAGTGTTACAAATTCGCGTAATATTATATTATATAGTGAGTAGTTTGCGCGCTGAGAGGGTTTAATTTAAATCTCGTATACGGAAAAATGCATGTTGTGTACTCTGTACACACTCTTTTATTCGCACACAAATATATTAATACGTACCTACGCACAGTAAACACAATAATGCGCGAGGATCGAATACCTACTAAGAAAGTCCAATTTTCGGGTGCGGCAAGTGAACAACTTATTTGTTTATAAGAGTAAACTTCATTTTTATAAAACATAACGTCGAAATACATAATTTACAAAGTGAATATTTCATAAATTAACCCCTTTGTAATTCGTTATGATAATTATTATATGACGCAGACCTGGTTGCAGCATAAACTTAATATACATGAAACATAAAATATGTGATTAAAAATTCTTAAAGCTTATTAAAATAAATATGTATTACTTGGGTATGATAAAGTATGCATTAATAAATATAATAATATGATCAACTTAGTTTTAATATCAGACACTTTTAAAAATCCATTAATGATAAAAATGTGTGAAATAGTATTTTTTATAATTTGATTTGGTTATTTATAACAATTAATTTATATGTTATACCTACAGTTTAATATAAAGTTAGTTTGTGTTAGATAATCTGGGGAAATGACACTAAAATGTTATCTAAAATGTACCAATGTACTTATTATACCTATTTGTACCTACAATAATCTACTAAAAGTAAAAAAAAAACGTCACGATATTAATATTGACTAATTGCCTAACATTATAATTTGTTTTATTGAATTTAAAACAAATAATAGAATATAATATGTATTTTTTATTTAATAAAATAGATTTATTAAATTCATTATTAAAAAAAAAATGGAAGCGAGCGTGTTTGATCAATCACCGGCCGTTATATTAATATATTATCGTTTTGATTCTAAACGAATAAATAAAAAAACGGTTTGCCTACATAGTGATACATAAAATATAATAATATTGTTTATATGACAATAATACTCCTACCAGATGTACAATATACTGTAATAGTCTCGCCGGAGTTAACGAAATGAAATCGTAATCACCGCAGTGGTCGACGAGAATATAAGAAACCTCTGCGAGAAGAACTCGCTAGAACCAATAATAATAGGACGTAGGTACGCGTGATAACGATAATAATCCGAGAGACGAGCGCGTAATATTATTATATAGAAATGGGATGCTGCACGGAGTCCTGATGACTTTTTGATCAGACGAAAACGCGGAACAAAACAAAAACGAGGGAGGACAATTTATCAAACCCACCGACGGTCAGTGGGTACACGCACGATGAGATCACCGAATCGTTCGGTCAGGTGGCAAACCGCATTACACGATATATATAATAATATATACCGTAGGTATATACGCGTGTACATAGACGGGCCTACACGACTCCATTACCGCAGTGGCAGTGCAGGTAAGTCTTGGCGGAGCGTACACATATAAAGTGGCAGTTCCACTATACTGCGGGCAGTATACGTATATAGCAGTAGCAGGCTATAGCTGTTGTAGTTGTATTACTCTGCGGCCGAAGGGGCGGCGGTATTGTGTATGCGAGAGCAAGAGTCTGGGCTTAATGATAATTGCGTTTGTTCGGTAATAGTTTTCGCCGCATACGTTGCGAATGAGCGGAAAAACCTGACGATCAGAGACGGAGGGGGGGAGACCGGAGCTATTTATATGGCATGTATAAAAGAAGTTTGTCCGTACAACAGTATAATAATAATAATATATAAGAGTGGAGAAAATCTTTTGGGAACGCGGACGCATCGTTGTCGGCCCGTACGTATAATATTATACAGCCCGCGCGCGAGTTCGACAACTTTCTAGCGTGGCCCATTTCCGGGCGGAAACGGTAACACGGAAAATGGGGTAAGGGTGATTTCTTTTTTTTCGAAACGAGCGTGGTGTTTTCGGAGAAAAAAAAAGTGTTTTCATTTAATTTAAAGTGCAATTATGTAATATTATTAACACTACATTTGATCAAAAAAATATACACGTTCGCCAATTTTTTTTTCCTTTTACGTCGTATTTTGTTTTACTTTTTTAGAAAAATACTCTGCTTCAGAATCCGAAATGATGAATATTGTTTAATAATTCGCAAAAAGTAAAGAAACAAAAAAATTTAACCTACGTGGCACCTATATATGCCATGAAATTACAAAAACAAAAATTGTATTCTTTATCTTTTTTAAACGTGTTTACATGTGACATTGAATGATATCTATTTTGTGGTATTTATATCGATATTTATATACATTATTTTTTCCTGAAATATTTTTCTTTTTTTTTGCGTAATTTCATATCTCGATTTATTTCATTATTAATTTGAATACTGTGTTTGTTTATTAATTTACAAGATTAATATAATTTTAACATTGTAAACTATTAAAAACACATTGTTATGATAACGATCAACAAATAAAATTACTTGCTATTATTCGTATTTTTTACGAGTTATAGATAATGGTTATTACACTAAGACACACAGTGTTAGCTGTTATTAATTCTGAATTGTTTTGAAAATTTAAATATGATACTATAAGTGTATACTAATACTAAATAAAATATGTTATCTACCAGTATTTACGTTGTAATATTCGTGATGTCAATACTCCAGCAGTTTAGCCATCCTTTTTTATTTTGCGTACGATATTTAATTGTATTAGTGACTAGCTAGTATGCAGACATGCAGGTTACTTTGTCTCATGTTAAACAAATTAACTTTTAGGTTTAAAACAATATTTAACGGTACCCGCAATAATTATTCTACTGATAATTTTAAAATCCAAGTTTTACATTTTAACAAAATAACTTAATTTTAAGCAGGTTCTACGTAACTGACTTTATAAGTGAACTTTTTAATATTGTGTAATATAATGTATGCCAAATCCAATATACAGTTACCATTAGATTTAAATATTTAATACATATGTATTTATTATTCGATCATATATCGATGTATAATAATATAACATAGATATACTAATATGCAAGACTTTTATAAAAAGTTATGGTATATTATTACAATTGACTGATTGCCTATTACACATTATATTTTTTTAGCAATATCTATTGATTATAACAATGATAATATTATACTATCTTCATCAGTGTATTAGTGTTTAATATGTTTAATTAAATTGTTGTCATCGCATTATTTTTAGTTAATTAGTAAATTAATGTACGTGATTTAATTTTGGTTACTTTAATTTTAAGTTTTTAAATTTAAAATTAAAGCAATGCACTTCATTTTTAATTAATTTGTTTTAAATATTATAAATACTTTTTAAACAAACGATTGGAAAATTATTACTTGAAAATTAAATCGTTCAAGTTTTCATAATACCCGATTTCAACATTGAAGCACGTATAGTAACTATACAATTCAATACAGTATTTCGCGTAAATAAGCGATTAAAAAAATAAAAACGTTGAAAGCGAAACGAGCGTGAATACGACACGTATAAACCGAAGAAATAAAACGATATTTTAAGAATATTTTATCCGATGTCTGTGACCGTAATAGTCGATATCTGTGGGAGTTTAATGTATATATACGATAACGATGATAATTGCTTGAATATAACAATATAAATGACTAAATAGGAAGTTAATTGTATTCCGTTAACAGCAGTAATAACTAATAATAACAATATCGTCATCGTCATTCTTTTAATGATGTCTCGACTTCTGCCGTTCTCAATATGATATTATTATTGTGGTAGTAGGAGAGGATGAAAATACTAAAGGAAATAAAAATTAAACAAAATACAAAAGACCGAAAAAATAAAAATGTATACCATAAAAGCTTGAATAATCGTCACCATTCTGCAACGCTGTATAAAGTGAAATGCACAAAGTTTAAATAGATTAATGAGTGTTATACACACACCCCACACACACACACACACACCCGCGGCGAGCGGTCTCTCAGCTCCACTCTGGTCTTGATACCCCCAAATTAGTTTCACCGGGCTCTAGAGCAGCCTCCCCCCCGTACGGTCCACGACCCGCGGTGGTGTGGCGGCGGTGTGTGGGCAAATCGTTGTGGGTGGGGGAGGGGGTACAATGGCCGTAAGGCCGTGGGAGTTAGCCATATTGTTTCGGATGATTTAACACCGGAGGTAAATAATAGTCGCCTCTTATTATGTGTTTAATAAAGTTTCTTTGTTTGCTGCTTTCGCGTTTTAAAGTACGCGCGCGCGCGCTCACACACACATATATATTATATATATTATATTTAGCGTTGCGACTATGCGTCGTCGTCGTCACCGCCACCGCCACTGTTATTATATACAAATATATACGCACACACACACACACATACATATATATATATATATATATATATATATTTATTATTTATATATTATATATCGGTGGCTCGCGGAGATTTGAAGCAGATTTATTCTTCGCCCACCGCCGTCCCGTTAATGGCGATCTGCTCTCGACAGTCAACTGATTACTCGTTCGTTTTGTCCAAACCTTTTGCCCTCCTCCCTCCCCAACCCGTTTTGATAAGTATTTCCTGTTCTGTTATTCTAATTCAACGTTAACCAGTCGGCGCGCGATACGAATATTAAGGGAAAAAAACAAATGAATACCCTCCCTCCACCTACATAAAAAGAAAAAAAGCAATAAACGATCGACTTAAACGTCACAAAGGCTGTATTTTACTGGGTCTCTACAAGAGGGACTGTAGAATCGCGTTTCATAAATAAAACATAATATTTTTCTGTCTTCCGGTTTGTATATGAGCCACCATCGTGTTTACCGAAACAATTGCCTTCATTTGAAATGTATCGTACCTGCGTGTATACTACAATATTGCACTGCACCGCGGCGTCAAGTGCTGCTCAATTACTTATCGACACTTGTCGTCTACACTGTTACTGCAAGCGAATGATCATAATCGACGGTGTATATAGGTACTTTGTTAAGGTATGATGGGTGATAGTCATGGTTCTCGATTAGGGCAGATATTTTTAGATAAGTACTCCGCGTAAGGCAACATTTATAATACTAATAGTGAATAAATTATGAAAATATCATTAAATAAATATCAAATTCTAAATATATAGTAAAGTAAAGAAAAAATAATCGATTGGACATTATGGAAAACGTCATACAATACACACTCTCAAAGATATATCCACACTATATTGACTTTTTAATGAGCAAACAGAGATTTCTCAATAAGATTTTTCATTTTACAAAAATACGCTACATTTTTTATCAAACTAATATAATATTTAATAATGATATATATTATATTTGAACAGTTTTTTCGTTGTGCAAAATATATATTTTTAATAAACTAGTTTATTGTTTTACGATACAATGGATTTTTTTTGTTTAGCTTTTATTTAATTTAAAATTTTATATGACTTACAATTTCTCGAGTAAAAAATGTAAATGTTGAATGACTAGTAAAAAATGTTTGCGTACATCTGTACAAGTTCTGGCACAGTAGCCAAATTTAAATGATGTCCTAGAGCATTTAAAATTACCACTCGCTATGCTTCCAATTATTCATTAAAATATTATAGTCGCTTGAAAATTTTTAAAAACATAGTATATTTTATCATTAACCTTCAAAATGGGTACCTATTAAAACACATAGGTTCAGCATAGGGTAACCTATGGGTACTTATCCCCATAGGTAAATACAGTAATTTATAGCACAGTACTTGAAATTCATGTCTTTATAACTTGATTGCTATATGTGGTTGTATAGATAGTTTATGATATTGTGTATTACAATATTAATCTATTTTGTTCCCTATTTAAATTTTTACGATCAAAAATGTATAAAAATTATTAAAACTAAAAACGATATTAGGAAATAAACGTACTAATTAGATTTGAAAATATAGCCGTATGGGTAAATAAAAAGATACTACATCCACATGTACAAGTATTTTCCATATATTGTGTCATGGCTCATGACGTATTGTTTTACAAACGTATAAGTTGAACATTTATACTATTATAGTGTTCAAAATAATCCATTTATAAGACCCTAGAACCTAGTAACATAGGCTTTCGTTAATTTTTAATGTTAAAGTGATCTATGTAAATGATTTCAATCTTAAAATGACCACGATTTGATAATTTACAACTTAAACGTTGATAATAACCCTACGAACCAAATTTTATAATATACATTCGCGCTCGACACACATATTTTATAATAATAAATATACAACTGATATGCATATTTACCATAGGCCCGGAGCCTAAACAAAGGAGGAGCAGATCAGTGCGGGCATTTGCTCATTTTTCCACCATCACATTGCGCGGGAAGTACTATGGCTGTCATCGATGTGCTGGACTCGATCGTGTCGGATCCTGCGAGTGGGGATTGAACACACCGGTTATCTTCGTACGGCCGCGGACCACGAGTGTTATAACTTATAGAGTTGTTTGTGTGACCGAGGATCGCGTTTCTTCGCGGGGGGGGGGGGGTGAACGAGATATAATAATATATCGCATCGCCCGCCTGTCCGACAAACCATCGCGAAACGACGTGTGTCTCTCCGTTTCGTTCGGTTCGTGTGCACCTGTGTGTGTGGAATACATTTACGGTTTGTAAATATATTTCGTAACGCGAAACAGTCCTGTACGATAAGTCGCCGTGACGGAAAATCGATGTTTTTCATGCTTTGCTCCCGAATTTCAGCACGAGAGAAAATCCACAGTCTTTACATACACACACTGCACGAACATCCATACACACACACTCGACTTCTATCGTCGGCGCTCTATAATATATTATTATTATTATTTCTGTTCCTCGTCGCTCGTTCGTCCGGAGATGGATTTCTCTCTCGTGCCCGTAAAACACTGTTTGACGGCACGTGTCTACGTACCCGGCATACATTTACATACTCAAGAAACACAACGGGGCGGGCGTCTATTTTCACGACTACGACAGCAGCGTCGACGGTGGGGGTGTGATGTCGTCGACGTGCACGTGTGGAGGCGGTCGAGGCGAAACGTTTCTGCATATTATTCTACACTGATGCCGCGTAGTAGTTCTACGCGTACATGCAATAATAATATATAAACGTATACCCAATACAGGTGCACGGACACCATACAGAAGTGGATGAGCTGCTGCATGTCACCGCGTTACCGTGTGGGAAGACAATATTTCGCCAACGGAATACGTAAAATCGCACGCACGATACGACGAGTTCCCGCAAACCACGCGTCATCGCCGTCGTTCGTTTCTGGCGCTTGCGGTCTGGCGAGAACTTTCGCGTCAGATATCGAATAATACGAATGTGCCGGCGGTGCGTGTTCTCCCCCCCCCACTTTTGAAGGGGAGGTGTACCTACGCGTTTTTATGTCGCGTGCTATTGTTTGATTCTTGCGCTATTATTGTCGTCGTTGTGATTTTTCGACGGAAAGGATCAGTCGTAAGCCGTCGACGACGGTGTTTTTGATTTTGTGTCATCGTCAACGGTTTTCTCACGCGGATTTCACTGCTCTCGTACCTACATTTTAACGTTACTATCGTATACCGATACTATATTGTCTACTATATATTTATCGAATCGATTTATTTCAAAACGACATTTAGCTCGTAAAAGCGTAATTCCGTTATTAGATATTGATAATGATAATATTGAATACCGGCAAAAAAAAAACAAAATATTTTATCGAACTTATTATGCAGTTAAAACTATATGCTTATCGCGTTAGCGATATTTAGGTTTGTAGGTATTTTGGATTTAACGCCAATTATACATTTCCCGATAAACTGACTGGCGATTAATTTTTCCACTGTCATACTGTAATTGATACATATTTATTATTTAATACCAATTAAATAATATTCATATCATCAGTATTATATAATATGGTATTTATATTTATATTTTTTGTTATTAAAACGGAAACGAAATTGATTTTATCGAGAAAACATGGGTATTATCGATAAATGACTACCTACTGCTATTCTATAATTGGAGAATTATACAATAATAAATATACTGGAAAATACAGATAATAAAATTAAAACTTTATATGAATTTATATAAATAATAAACTTTAAATATATGTAACAACAGCAATGTTTTTTTTTTTGTTTTGATTTGATAGACATAATTGTTCTGAATGCAAATTGAACCATATTTAAAAACAACTCCAAATACAATTTTTAGCGCATAATCATATCATTATGAAACTTATTATTACTGATATTTATTAAAGATAAATTGTTTTCACTGGCTTTTTGCTTTAAACTGCCTCTTGATAAAATATCGGTTTATTTTATTTTTAATCGTAATATTTCATCATGACATGTGTCCATTTCGATAAATAATATGTTATTTATAGACTTGCTACACTCACTAATATAGATATATAAATAAATATTAGTATAAACATAGTGAAATATTTTGAGGTATATGTGTAAGTTGTATCTATTATCATGTATTCATGGAAATAAAATACGTAAACTTACTAGTATACGGATAGTTGAAGTCACCGGTTTGGACACGTATATTTCTATATTTTTTTAAACTTTATTTTCATAAAAAAAAAAAAATACAATACTTGTCCTATATAATATGGTTAGGTCATATGACTGTAATGTTGTATACATCGATCAGGATTCCAAGTGAAGTGGGTGTATATGGAAATAAGGTGCACGATATGATCAAAAACATGACGTTTTTTGTGTTTTGAGTAGTTCTACAACAGAGCAAACAGATAATGTGCTGAGTTAAAAACTTAAGCATCCTCCCATGAAAAAGAGAATTCTTCCCTCAAGGTATGAGCGCTATAATATACTATACATATCACGCGTGCAATAAACAGTGTATAAAACTGTCGACAACGGCGTTTTCCGGCAAATTATTCACACCTTTTCGAGTTTGAGTTGGTTTGTAATTATTATTTCCATACAACATCGTATTTTTTATGTAGACTCAAATTATAAAACCCGATTTAGTTTTAAAACAATACAAATGATTTTTAGTTTAATATTTTTTTTGTCGTTTTGCTTCATATTAATAATGTCAAACTGTTCGTCACTTTTTATTCTTTACTCATTCTATTTTTTATTTATTCATTTATTTTTTTTAAATTTCGGTCGCTTGTATAAAAATTGTACGACAGATGACACTTTCAGCCTTGGACAAATGGACTAAGCAGTTTTAAATGTTTTAATGAAGCTTTGGACGAGGGTCTCGTATCATATTATGTATTTTATGAGTATATATATGTTTATATATATATATATATATATAGGTGGCAAGAAACTGAACAGTACACACGTGACGTTGGTGCATATTTAAAACAAAATTTTCGACTTAATATTATACGGCATGTATATATATATAATGTTCTTTTTTTTATCATACATGTGAACCCACCTAGTTTAACGATAGGAAAAAAAAATCCGACAAAACAGGGTTCACGTACCACCTAAGCGCCCAGACGAATAATTATTATTGCACAAAAGAAGAGAGCAGAGTTTGACGGTCCGGCGACCCTTTTCAATGGGAGTTTGCGTATCTGTCAGGCTCCACTGCAATACAGTTGTGTTGTTGTTGTTGTCGTCGTCGTTGTATCCGTTGCTGTTGTGTGCGGAGTAAAATTCTCTCGGTTTTCTCATTATCGGTTTCCTTCCGAATACATCGCATCAGTGATGTACGTTTTAATGCACTGTGTCTGTGTATGTACATCGTATACACAAATTATCCGCTACGAAACGAAGTCACCCCTTTCTCCTCCCCCCCCCCCATCGACGCAACCGAACAACTGGTGTGTTGATTAGTGCCCGTTTCGTTGTACCAAATGGTAATAATGATATATATATATATATACATGTTATTATACTTATTTGTTAAATTTTAGATTTGAGGCACTACCGGAAAATACTACAGCATAATAATAATAATAACAATAATAATAATAATAATATATTATCGGTATGTCGACTTTCTGAAGTTAAGTCACATTTTTGTTTTCATTGTTACTGATGTAATTTTTCAAGAAGAGGAGTGGTCCATAACAGTTCCGCGTATATTTTCCCCATAACAATTTCTATTGATTATACAATTCATAATAAAGATGATATATTTAGGAAGTTCTGGTATAATGTTTTGTTGAGCAAAATACTACAAAGAAACTACTGTACAAAACGGAAACATTTACTATCCCTAAACGACAAATGTTTAAAACGATACCGATGTAGTAACGCGCAAAAGTAGTTCCATACGACTACAGTCAGTTCGTATTTTTTTTCACCAAACAAACTCTTTTTTACTTAAAATAGTGCCTCGTTAATCGTAAAATAAAACTCAGAATTTTCACTAAAAATCAGGAAACAGTTTTTTGATTCCGAATTTATTGATTTTATATAATTTGTGTGTGTGTGTGTGTGTGTGTGTGTGTAGTATTAAAAGATTTGATTTTGTGAAAATCATATGAAATCGATATATTAAAGTATGCTGATTTGAACAACAACACTTTTTTGAATATGTACGGTTATTATGATCGTTGGTTACGAACACGTGTTTTTGCAGTAGGGCCACTAATAAATCAACGAATTCGCTACCAACTCAGGTCATTTGAAATTACGACGAACCGGACGAACCAACAAATATAAATAACATTATTGAAATTAATAAAATGAAAAATTTGTAAAGAGTCAATCATACATTGTATACATATATTAATATACAAAAAATATTTCAAAACCTAATCGATAGGTTATATGTATTTCTGGTTAATGGAATACATTTATAATTTGATAGGGGCTCATAATCGAGAATTATTTGGAAACGCTAAAAAGATATTTTCCACGTATTTTACAATACAAATTAATCATTTAATCAAAAAATATCGTTGTCAGATTAATATTTATATCTGCACTGTTCCTATTTCATGATTGGTCGTTTTAAATTATGCTCAAAATAAGAATAGCCAATAGCAATTTATGAGTGTTTAACTATACAAAATATCAAAAGGATTTCTAACTAAAAGTTACAAAACTGATAATAATAATCAAAAATTGTTTGTTTTGCATTAATTGCCTTTCAGATAATTAAATTTTTAACATTTATTTAAAACTATTTTTACATCTAATTAATTATGATTATCAAATAAACAATTTTTTTTAAATATCATTACCATTTTTTTCACCCCATATTCGTACGACTTTTTTATATATTACAACATAGTCTGATATTATTTAGTGTATAAAAATCATTGTTATAAATTATAATCACAATATTACAACCAATAGATATCGGTTGAGTATAAAATAATTTATGTACAGGTACCTTCAATAACCCCACTAAACGGTATAACTAATAATCGAGGTACTTACCTACCTGGCTAAATCATTTTAATTATTCATCATGTATGAGTTAAATTTAAAAAAAATAGATATAATGTACTTCAATACTTTTTTTATTATTATAAATACAGCTTTTGAGAAGTGTAAGCGATCTATACTTCTTAGTAAACAGATTATGAAGAATGTTGATATTTAAGAAATAGGTAATAAGACCTATATTAGACTCAAATCCTCATTTCTCAAACATAAATGAACTAATTTACTTATACATTGATTAAACTTAATTCAATTTATAACGATCGATTTAATGTAATATAAAATATATGTTTTTCTATTAAAAAATTAGTAATAAACTTTTGAAAATGACTAAAGTCTGTATCAAATAAAAAAAGCTACAAAATACTATTGAAAATTATCTTTGATAATAATAAAAAAAAATTATTTTGTATATATTTTTTTTATAGGTCTTATAAATTTTTAAACAACATTATGTTAATTTTTATTAAAATAAAATACTATATTTAATGTGTTAAAATAAACTGTCTCATTAAAAATGTTTTAGAATATAATACAATATTTAGGAAAATATATTTTTATTTGAAATAAAATGTGATATGTTTATATTTAGTTAACAAACCTGTTGAACATGTTTGTAAATACATTTGAAAAATGAGAATAAAATTAAAAAAAAATAATAAAATCGAAAGTCTAACGATACTATTATTTTTGATAATAAACATCTAATTGTACTTTTATTTTATTTTATACCATAGCTTATAATAATTAATTTATTGTTTTTAATGATCCAAACGGGTAGTATGGTAACAAAATTATATGATATAATATATTTGTATGGAATACGAATTGTGTTTTATTTTAAACAAATTAAAAATAAATTGCCTAAATGTTAATTTGTATTAAAATTATATTTAATAAATCCTTAAATAGTTTTTTTTATTGCAAAGAATAAACAATAAACTGTTAAAATCATAAATTATAAATAAATTAGTTAATACATACACTATACAAGTATTTTTTTAACACAAGAATTTGATTATAGGTAATAAATTAGTGAAGCTTCTTAAGTATTTTACTTAGTAAACTTGACCATTCCATTTTAATAAATTACGCTCAATTAAATTTAACTTTAACTAGATTATTATTATTTATATGATTTTTTTAAATACAACAATAATACAATATGAATTAACTAGAATATTCACTATACAGTTTTACTATCAGTGTCAAACAGTTAATTACGATTTATAGGTAATAAATAATTTGATTAATTTTGAATTGATTTTGATTCAAAATAGAAATTTGACCTAACATACAAAGTCAAACAAAAGAGCTCATCTTTCAATTCATATTAATTGGTTGAACAAACAATTTTCAACAAAATGATACAAAAAAATAAAAAAACAACTACAGATTAAATGAGTAACATAGTACTATAACGAATTAATGAAATATCAAAATATATTGTATACTATGTCAACTAAATAAAAAATAATCATAACAAAAAGCATTAAATATAATATCAATAATGGATTAATTAAGAAAAAAAAATGTTATTCATAAGTATAAAACTTTCGTTGTCAAAAATAAACAATGATTTTAATTAATTCTGTTTAAAGTATAACTTGATAAAACTCGTGAAATAAAATACCGGTAAAAGAGTTTTTTGTATTTGAATATGAAAATTAACTAAAATGGTAAAATGATATTCAATTGTTTATCTTTTGAATTGTTTAACCTAATTGCATTTTACTTAAACGCGGGTCTGTAATATTTTTTTTAAAAACTAATATTATTTTTAAATCGTATTGCATTACCATGTTTGACGTTCGTTTATCAGAGAGTCCTAATTACATTTAACATTTGTATTATATACATAGGTAGTTATTACATGGATTTGTTAATACAATAATAATAGTAACATAATTAATTTAGTTGTTATGTAGTACAACATATACGTATAAATTCGAAGTATGGATAACATATATACTTATTACATTATACGTAATTAATACAAAATAACCATATATTATGTGTGTTGAGTTGTTAGGTAACGTATATTTTAAATAAAAAAAAAAATTTGACATGACGCATTATTAAGTAATACAAAATAATTGGGCCATTTTCCGATTAATGATATTCGAAAATATTATTAGGTGATTTTCAAAACAATACCAACTTAAATTATGTGTATAGAACTGTTGAACTTTTTTCAATAAAATAAATCATATATTATATTTAACATTATCATTAAAATAATATACTTCATGATAAAAATCAAACTAATAAGATCAGAGAATACACATAGTATTATATAAATAATAATATTTATACATATTACATGTAAGTATTATAATAATATATAATATGATGAAATTAAAAATAATTTATATGTATAAAAATTAAATGATGTTCGTATGGGCATAACTTGAAAACTTAAAATGGATGGACTGTTTAGGCTAAATTTTTGTTTTTTTAAATATTCGTATTAATTAAAATAAGGTTTTTACAGAAAGAAAAATTGATAAAGATGTCAGGAAAATTGAAAAATTCGGTATGAACTGGAAGTTTTTTTCGATGGTCATTGTAAATTAACTCATACCAATATTATGCGCGTATAACATTTTCTAGGTCAGTTATAAATTATAAAAATGCTTTTTATGTAAAACAACGCTTTTTTAAATATATATTACACTAGATATCTATACGTTTATTAAAATTTATGAATTTTAAATAAACACTTACATAATAAAATTAAAGAGTTTGTTTATTTATTTGACAGGGTTGATATCTGGAACTACGATTAGGGGTTGAACAAAAAGAAAAAGTCAAAAAAAACGCTAAGCTAAAAAGAAGTAATATCATGGGAGAGTGGTGTGACATGGTGTGTTGGGAGCTGACAATAGCCACAGAGTAAATTAAGATAAAATAATCTTAAAAAGTTCGTATACTTATAGAGGCTACGAGGATTTGAGGTGGATTTTTTTACAGCAATGTGCGTGGCGACATCTATAGTTATTTATAAATTAAAAACACTTTAAATATAGACAAGCAGTGTTGATTGGTTGAGTGACAAGCTAATATAGCTCATACAGGAAATACGTTTTGATAACTGACCACATTTTGGTAGACTACTACTCCTGTCTTCGAGTGCTCAGGTAAACATAAAGATCGGTTCAATATTTGACGGACGTACCAAAAATCGATTATTCATTCTGACATTATGTTGTTTATTGGGCTCTGAGCCCATATATTAATAACTAAAATAGGTATCACACAGACCATTTATAGTGTAATATATAATGTATCGTGTATTATAATTGAATCAAATGCATGTCTTACATTAATAAAGAAACTCCTTGATGTACGACATACTCAATTGTTTATATAAAACCATAAGTGACAAGAGACACAATATTGAGTCAGTGTATCATAAGTAGCTGACACTAAGTAAAATCAACAATATGTTGACAAATGTTGTTTTGCCCATAAAAAAACTTTTATATTTTATTTTTATAGCTGACTCGGTAAACGTTTGAGAGTAGTTCAGAGTATTGTTGTCATCACTCATCAGTACTCTACTACGTGTATGTCAAATTTCAGAAAATACACGCATATGTTCGCGAACTCATACAAAAATCCTATCGAAAAAAGCACTTTCATTTTTTTCCGAATTTTTAAATTTTCCAGATATTTTTTCCAATTTTTCTTTCAGTAAACACCTTATTTAGACAGTTCCGAATACATTTTTTTTTTTTTTTAAATGAACCTAATCGGTCCATTTGTTTTCAAATTATGTTCTTGCCAACGAACAGCATTTCATTTGAATATACATATATATACATAGATATAAAATGTTTATAAAATATACAGAGACAGGAGATCTCGTAAAATATATCTACGGGGCAGTGTTTCGAGGCAAATGCGTCGTTTTCTTTTTCGAATTTATCTCGAAAATCCACACGACTTTAGTCTGAAAAACGTTATATAGTATGTGTATTTGTGTGTGCGCCGGGTGTTGGAGGGGAAAAAAAGAATAACAAGAAAAAAATAAAGAGAACAAAACGACACAGCTAGGAGAGACGAGGGCGGCGAGTGGGCGAGCGTGTGGCACACGCACTTTATTTGTTTCTCCGGGTGGGCCGAGAAAGGTCCAACGTCCGTGGGAATTCGGACATGCCAACACACAAAAGGTCCCGATGCGCACGCGTCACACCTACTAAATAATTCGGGAGTTTATTTTGTGTACACCCTCGCGCGGGTCGGAAGACGGTAGATACGATGTATAGGGACGGAATAATAGGAACAAAAACAGAAGGTGAACTGAAAACAAACGCGTGGGAAAAAAATCGACGTTTCTCATTTTTTCATTTTTCATTTTTTTTTTTTTTTTTTCTATTCTGTTTTTCACTTTTTCTCCGTTTTATATACTTTTATAGGTTAAGTATACGCACGAAAAAATATTTTATTATTTTTTTTAACGCTTATATACAGTATATACAAATAAAAAATATGTATGCATATTATATTATTATTATACGTACAAATATTCGCCTCTGTCGGTGTGCACTGCACTGCTGTCAGCAATATCTCTTCCCCTACCGCGCCGACACGCACACACACGCGCGCGTTTCACCTCGTCGAAAGTGTGTTCTTGTTATTGTTATTCCCGAACGACGCTTTTTATTCGAATCCTAATACGACGTCAATCACTTATAGCTCCGTGCCCACCCTATCCCCGCCGCGATCCACCGCACTCATAAATATAGATTTATACGGTTTGCGATGTGCATTTACTCGCAGGACAAGGAAAAAAAAATAACTCTAAATATTTATTGTATTATACATAAACAAATCGTGCGGTAGCCATGAAATACTCTCGAGGAAACCGTTTTTTTTTTTTTTTTTTTTTGTTTTGTTTTTTTTTTCGTCTCCTTTTAGGAATTCCCCTTGGCGTTCGGAAACTCTGAACTTCGGTCGAAAATCACATTCGACGCGTTCGAATTCGGTCGTGTCTAGAACTCGTGATCTCGATAATGTGGTCGTTTCATACCGATGCAATGTGAAAAAAAACTGGACGTGCATCATTAAACGTGCTGATGTTTGCATGTTACGATGTTTACGATTTTTATATTTTCGAATACTATCGTCATATTTTAGTAGCGTTCTTTTAAAACATAAAAATGTATTTTGAATACATTTAAGTATGCATTTTTACAAGGTTTATTGTCGAATTCGAAAAATGTGTATACAAGTTTTGTACCGAATATTGGCACGCATAAGTTTAATTTTTAAACTATTATTAAATATTATAAATTTCTCGAAAATAAAGATCCCGAAACTCAACACCGAGATAATATTATGCATCTAAAATATTGATAATTTAATATAGAATATTATTGTGTTATTGGCACTGGACGAAAGATAAATTAAATTTCCCGACACCACAGTCTTTACATATAATCATAAAGATCAGTGTAAGACGTATGGTTCGCATTTGCATTCACGGAAAAAATATTATAAAATTATAAAAAATAAAACGTTGTGGCGTTTTGTATGGTTTGGCGTATGGACTATATTATATTAATATTGGTTCAGTCGAGAAACCAAAATAATAATATAACGATGATCGCATATTGCGAAAAAAAAATGACAAAGAAATACAAAGTTGAGTGTTGAGGGACGAACGGATGAGTATAAAAGATATTGAAATAGGATGTGACTTTTATTCTATTACCGCGGTTATGGAAAAAGTATCTCTCTCGAAGCCTTTCGTACGCTTTAGATCATAAAACAGGTAGAGCGAGTTCTTTTGCTGCGGTTTTTTGGAATACACACACGTGCACGTGCACGTGCACAAGAGCGGGGAAATAGGCGGGCAGCGGTCAGGAAGGGGTCAGGCCCAACACTTGGTCGGTAATTTATTTTATGAGATAAAACGCGCTCACGCCAATTCGCTATCCTCTCTTTTTCACTTTACGTTCACAACATGTGGTCCCCCTTTAAAAGGATCAACGTTTTTTTTTTTTTATTCTTTCGTTATTTATATATTATATTTGTATGTATGTGTATATTTTCCATAAAAGATATATCACGTTCCTTTCGATTTACTGGCATTTTAATATCATTCCGTTTGAGTCACGATAAACTTTAATAAGTCACCTATGCATTTTTATTGAAAAAAAGCACCTTTCGGAGGTAGGAAAATAATATTTTTTAATTAACCTTAATTGGTTATAGACTATTCTTTTTATTTAATTATTTTTGAAATTCAACGACAACCAGCTAAATCTATAAACGGTTACGAGCTGATTGATATTTTATAATATATATTAATATTATGTATAACAAAAGAAAAAATTACCTCATATTCATCAATCATATTTGTGTCCGAAGTAATAAACACATTTTACTTTTTTTAATTTAATCAGTTAATGCATAAGATAATATTTTTAGATAGGTATATACAGGTATGTTAATTCTAAATTGTTTTTATTTATTGAATTTGCCCGTAAAAGATTAAAATAATGTTATTTTTGCATTCATAAATGTATATTTTCTTGCAGCATTAAATTTGTTTGAATGTATATCGTACTTAAGTTAACGTGACAGTTCAGATATCAACCTATTATTTTAAATAGTAAAACAGTGTACTAATACAATAATGTATTATGTACTTATTATAAAAAACAACAGAAAATTAAATAAAGCCGTTTTACGACGTTAACTCATATTTATCTGTGAATATTATACAGTTTTACTTTATAGGTTTTAAGAAATAAAAACCAATGAGTGTTATTAAAGTACGAATTTTAATTTCCATATTTGTTATAAGTTTTTAATTGTTTATTAATGCTTTAAGAATTAAGACGAACAATGTAACTGTACATGTTAATAAAACAATTAAAAGCAACAGTTGCAGTGAAAAAAAATAAAATTCTTACATTAACACAATCGAAAACAATTAAAATTGATTTGAATTAATAATATTTGTATTGTTCATGTCTGAAATATATAAAGGGTAATAATGATATTAACATAATATAAATATTATTAATTTTAACGTGATAAGCTACATATTTATATTCATATAGTATATATTTCAATGTTTTTATGAAAATTAAAATATACCGTACCTTAAGTGAGTTTTTTAATGTTTTGAATAATACAAATGAATAAAAAAATAACTCAAATTTAAACATTGTGTAAAATCATGTAATTGTCAAAATTTACATAGATACTATTACACTTTATTATCGTATTATATTAGAGAATTTCCATCCTATAATATACGTTTGACAAGGAACAATAATATATCTATAGGTATATTTTATATTTATACATGTATATTATTACGCACATAATTTGAATGTCGTCAAATATTTATGGAATATTATCAATTTGAGAGTTTCAAATAACTTTCTGCATTAGTGATGTATATTAAAAATGAACTAAATAATTTTATGGATCAGATTTAAAGTTAAAATAATGATAAGATATGAAAAAACAGACTATATATTATATTTAAAAAATAAACTTGGTTTATATATTAATTGAAGATATTTACGATACGTTTTTCATAATATGTTAAGATGAAACGCTAAGAATTGAGAAAAATGTTTTAATCGAAAAATGACATACTCTCCAACATCGTTTAATGTTACCTATCCTTTTTTTTCATTTTTACTCTTTTGCACAGGAAATTGACCTTCTTTTTAGCTAGAGGGTAAAACGTGTATGATATATTTTTTTTATCAATAGTCTCAAACAATATTCTTTAGTTCTTCTTTTTCTTATAGAAAACGTCTATTTTCTTCTATATTACGTATTGAAAATTATTTAAAACATAATATATTAATATACATTACATGTTTCGAAATGTATTTTTTACTATACGTCCCTTTGATCTTTTATCACTATAAAAGATAATTTTTTAAATAGAAAATATATACATTCTATGATTGTATTAAAAAAAAAAAAAAAAACCAGTATTTATTTGTTTAGTCTGAAAATAAATAAATTAATTAATAATATTGTTATTTAATGTTAAATAAAGTGACACTTTTATTTGATAAATATAATTCATTAAAATTCTGTACGATGTAATTAAAATGCTACCTATACATATAATAAAAATATAATCTAACCTGTTTACTTATTATAATAACATATTTTACTAAATACGTTTGTAAGCACATAAGAACAAGGTTACGCAGAACTTTTTTTTTCCTAAAGAATTTATATTTTTCATTAACATCTAAAATACTGGGATAATTCAAACAAAAAGTTAGACGTGTTTATTTTAATTAAAATCCGTGGTAAAAAACTTAGTAAGTCACACATTAAAATAACTTTTATAGCCTTCGAATGTATATAATGTACTTTTTTATTGAATAGATTACTGTAAGTCATTGTTATATTTATTACACTGTTAAATGTATCACTAAAATTAATAGATGATAAATTGTTAATTAATAGCCAATTTTGTAAAAAATATAATTTTAATATATATATAATGTTAAAAAAACTTATGAAAAATATATTTTTAAGATTTTTGGATAAAAAAACTTTCCCCAACATGTTTTATAAAACAAAAAGTTCAAAAATTTAAATTATGCATATTATAATATCAAGTCATACGTCCCGTTTAAAATATAATAGTCTCTTTTTTCGAACATCATGTCCTCTAATACCTAAAAACATTGTACAGGACACTTTTTTTTCAATATTAATACCATCCTATTCATATTATTATACTTATAATTATAGATATATGTGTAAAAGAAAAATATATAAGCAAAATAAAACAATCATTTATTGTTTTGTATTAAATCAGTAGTTATTATTATAGTGTATTAGTAATCAAAACTAAAGTTGGTACTACTTTTTTTTTTTATGTTAACGAATATTTTAGCTAAATACTATTTTTATCTCGGCGATTATGGTTTAGTAGGATATGGCATGTGTATTACTAAAATTCTCAGATGGTTACCCATCCAGGAACTAGCAACATTTCGCTAGCTTAACATTAACACCTTCAGATAACTGGTTCGTCCACCACGCTACGTTATACTTCTAAAGTTGATATTTATAACTTATAAAGAACAGTACTTGTGTAATTAGCATATCAGCGATAAACATGATACATGTCCTTTATTATTATATTACACACGAACGAACAATAGCCCCAAAATATTATTAACAAATATAGAAATCACTAAGAAATGTGTAGGTTTATTCTAGAGTTAATTCAAAACGACACTATTATAATATGATCAATAGCTTAAAATTAAGAGTAGTATTAAGTCCCAGGTAAATTACTCTATTTGAAAAAATTATTTTTTCATCTTTTAAAAGCACACTCACCGGCATTTTTTAATTTGATAAATGGTCAACATGAAGTGTTTTAAGCAATTTAAATATGACAATATCTCGCGTTTGTCAAAAAGGATCATTCACACGTTCAAATATATTATTTTTTCTCTTTAGATAATCGTTCAACATTTTAATAGGTACTGAATAAATTATACTTAATTTTTTTCTCGATTTAATGTACTTTACTATATTTCCTGCATTTAATATAAAAATAATAAAGTTTGTATAATATTCTATTAGGCCCGTTCAGCATAAACGGTATTAGTGTATGTGTGTGTGTCTGTGTGTATGGTGTACACGCGCTCAAGTAACGTTATTTTGCATAAATATGACGATTTATTATTGTTGTTTATCGTCGAACGCATTTTTACAATGTTTGCTATATTATTATGATTGTCAGTCGAGAGTTTTACTCGTTTGCATCTCGGTGTTTTTATTTATTATTATTTGATTGTAATACTTTTAATAAATTTGTCATGGGGCGGTAGATAAATGAGACTATATTTTAAACACGTGTGTACCTGTACACCACAGATGATGCCTTTTCTATCACATCACTAGAACCTTTTGTACCGAATCAATTTTACGACAACAAAATAAAAAGTTATTAAATATGAAACAGTATCCATACATCTGGGGATTGATTTTTTAAATAAAGTGTCGAATAAAAAAAAGAAAATCAAGGTTATTTGTCATGTAAACATTTAATTTAAAAAACCAATGTAGTTTTATATTTAAAATATAATATATATTAGTGAGTATATCATTGTATTTTTCACAGAAATTCAAACATATACACCTATATTCATTGGAATATAATATTATTTTGTGAAACAGTATACTTTCAAATTAAGAAAATACATGATATTATATACACTACTAACTCTATTATCCGACATTTCTAGCAAAAAAATGTACAAATATATTTTATATTTTAAGATGTTTTCGGTGTACTATAGTCTAACTGAATTAATAAAAAAAATTGTTCGTAAATCCATATTTTTATGAACGTCTGAGTATAGAATGTTATAATTTTCTTCAATATCGTAAAAATTTTAAAATTGTTTTAAGGTTTAAATTTTCTAAAAACGTTTAATATTCAGATATAGATATAGACATACATTTAAAAAATTAATGTAAAACAAATGGTAATTATAATAATAAATAAATTATATAAATTTAACAAATTTAATAAATAATAAGTTTAAAATTGTAATATCAAAAAATAAATCACCAGATATACTTAGTGATAAAAACTGACAGATCGTCTCCGTTCAGAGTTATATTTCGTACACAATGATAATATATTAATTTAATACATTCATTACAGTGACTCACACCATATTTAATGTACAGTATACTATATAAATAGTTGTACCTATTTTCTCATCTTTGCATACGTAGTTTACAGTATATTATTTATTTTTGAGTTGTTAAGAAAGATACGATCAGCTGTTGTATGTGTTTTGAGTTGTGGACTTCCGACAGAATACTTGAAATGTCCGCTTTTATCTCTGTTCGTATGTACGATTTTCGGTTATCTAACGTATCCCGCAGAAAGAAGGTACAACAATTAAAACATAGGAAGACTTAAAAACTATCTTTATAAAACTACACAATTTCAAATAGTTGTAATTCAAAAATTGATAGTTAAAACACGTTTTTTTGTATACAAAATATAGAAATAATCATAATTCTCATTAAAAAAAAATAATAATTATTATTACAATGAAAATTTATGTTGATTATATAAAATCTTGTATTATTAAAAAAAAAAAAACACACAAAAAAATAAATAAATAACGGAAGGTTTTTTTTTGTGAATTTGGTACGAAATTCGTAAGATTATGCGATAGAAGTCGAACGGTGCTGGTCACTTCTCAGCTGTTGTAATATTAATATATTATTATGTGTGTGTAATAATATAATATCCTTCTGGGTACCCTGTCGGGAAATGATTTCACGCTCATAAATTATTTCTATCTTAATCATCTAGACGTCTTGCTATTTGAATACCGTCAACAGAGAATGGTTCCCTAGACATGACAATCATCGTGTTGTTTTATCGTACCGGTGAGTAAGTTGTCGTCAAACGCTTTAAACGTATCCGTACTACACTATGCTTGAGTTTGGGACTATTGTCGCAAGAAATAAAAACTAGGTATGTCGACATCGTTTTAAGTTCTTCTAAATAAACGCGACGAATGTATCACAATATAAATGCTTTTTCGTGGTTGTAATCATATGATACACGCGCTTCATAGAAAATAAAATAATAAAACATTTAAAATATTGAGTGGAGTAAAGAAAACAGTGAGTGGAAAATAAATTGGAGAAACAGTACGAAGTGTATGTGTTTTATTTTTATTTTTTTATTTTTAGTTGATTTTATATTACGCGTGATTATATTTTCGTATACGAAGAGTGCTTCAAGCATCCCGTAGTTTTGAAGCGTATTACGCTTTTCGTAAAATTACGAGTTTCACCCTTTTAATTTTTAATTATGTGCTGGCACTCGTCATAAAGATTTGAATATGAAAATATTTCGTAAAAGAACAAATTCCATATTGTGAGCGTTTTCATAATCTACTTGGAAATCATCATTATTCTCTCAGTAATGATTTATTTACTTTAATAACCAATATCCTCATTGACCACATAAATTGAAATGGTATCTTTGTGACCTTTGCGAAAACAATAATCAATTGGAAAACTAAATATTAAATCATACACTTACTATGTGTGGTTAATGTCTCGGATTGTATCTTTCTTAACTGCACGAATGATATTTATAAACTTTTTTCGAGAAAAAAAAATGAAAATTGAACCAATAATAATAAAAGTTTTAGTTCACTCAAGTGTTGTAAAATCTGATTTCTTATTAAAATCTATCTTCCACCCTATTAAAATTTTTCGTCACGTTGTTAGGTCGATTAACAAATGGTTGGCCGTGAAATCGTTAAGACGTTATATATTTTTTATACATTAATAGTACCGTTAGTCAAACAATGTCCAGCTAAATAAAAACCGTCTTGGTGATAAAAAATAATTAATTTTAATAAGACAATATTGGTTACGCGCGTGTACATATACAACATAATACATAATTTTTAATCTTATGTGAGATCGTTTGAGTCTTCGAGTATACAATAACGGTAATGATAATGTCTGGTCGTTATCACAGTCGTTTTACAAGTGCGGCGTGAGAGAAATAAAAACAGTGACGCGCAAACCAACCCGTCCGCGAGCACAGTCTTTTTGTAGAACGCCGAGACGTCTTTTCAGTATACAGAGTGATTATTTTTACATCCGTAAAAATATTATCGTATGTTTTTAGTCAAACAGAGTATTTTTCTGAAGATTTTAATAAATACAAAACATAGAACTAGAACAGTGATGGATATAACAATATATAAATATTTAAAATTTAGGCGTTTGGAATTAAATACAACATTGGATCGATCATTTAAACTTTAAATAGTTGAAAATAACTGTAGTTCGGTATGAGGTTTTATTTACCTGACATCCGCAAAAAATGTATTCTGCTTAGGATTAAAAACATACGGCATCGTCTTATTTCGAAAATCGTTCATTGTCAAGAATATATTTTTATAAAAAAAAAAGAAATTATTCTTTTCAAGGTAAAGAGCGAGTGTGTCTGCCGTTAAAAGAACCGCGCGGTATACGCGAACACTATAACCACTACAAGTAGATCGGCGACTGTTCGTTTTCCATTTCCCGTTATTTCCAGCTGCAGCGCGTTTAATGAACAATAGTTTTCTACTTGTTCCTAGTACTGGTGACGGTACCACTAGGTTTTTCTTGTTTTATTTACATCAGCTCGTGTGCGAATTTTACGTTTTGTGTAAATTACGTTTTTCCAACATCCAAAGCGGGACGAGTGTACCTACCTACCGCTCATACCGACTGGCTGAATTTAAACCAATTGCCGCTGTAGAAATGTATTAAAATGCTTTTGTTACATTAATTTTTTCATTTTTAATTTTAAAACGTATATTTCGTTACGTAATAAATAATAAAGTATCAACGTATTTTAAAAAACAATTTAACTGAAATTTTCCACGGGATGCACATAATCGGATATAAATTTTTATTTCTGTATAGCTCATTTTGTAACTTAAGCTTTTTACCAACAACCGTTGGCAAGGTATAAAGCTTGACGTTTACTAATGGAAATACCATAATATTAATATATCTAGCGTTTGCGTACGTCTCAAAAGTCGATCACAAAGAATTTATCTACATTAAATGTTTTTGGTTTATGTTTATTATTTGACGTTTGGAGCTCAGTTTGTTTAGCTAAAACAAACATTTTATATTCAAAATAATTAAGTGTAATAATAACTATGGTTCTTAGTTGTGTACATTTAAATACTTTTTTTATAAGTTTCAATCAAAGTCAAATCATGAAACTATTATCGATCGATTAAAAAAAAAAATTTAAATATTATCGAATACAAAAGAAAGTAAATTATATTGCATTGTAAACATAAAGATAAGTGATGTAATAATTTATTTTTTAAATTTATTCTCATAAAATCTACATTTTTCTAAATTTGATAAGTTCTTTAAAGTATAATATCAACTGTTGAGCTAATAAAAGTAATTAGATGCCTAATAAATAATGTATAAATAAAAAACTAAAAACTAAGTATGTTCAAATAAAATTATTGAATTTTAGAGCTATTTCTACTGTATTATTAAATAAATCAATAATTTTAAATAATTGTACAGCGTACTATAAACTTCATTTTTTTTAATTTGTGTAAGTTCTACATATAATGTTGTTATAAAGCATATAAAAACCATTTCTATTAATTTTAAACATGTAGTTATTTTTAACTGCAATGGAATTGCATTTATTTATTCATTGAGTGGCGATGGCTTTTTAAATATATTTAGACCTTTTGTTGTGTTCAGTTCTTGTCTTGTTTATAATTTACAATGTTATTATAAAAGGCATAGTTACACTTATTTTTCTAAATAATATTATTAACAATTCTAATATATTATATTATATAATATATATTTAGAAATAAATTGTTTTATTTATAAAATTAAAATTTTAATATGTTTTAAATATTTTATATGGTTATATACGAGTGCAATATAGATATTAATTATATTATACTATATTACTAATATATTATGTAATTCACAATAAATTATAAAGTTTTTCTCATCGTCTTTGTATACATTGTATTGTTTTCATTTTGTATCAATTAATAACATTTTGGAAAATTGTTTATTTAGTTAAGATATTTTAATTATTTCGTCTCAATATCCAATTATTTTTATATATTCACGATATTTTAAATACCCCAGTTATATAGTTGATAATATGATAATTATTGATATGGATTCATTTTTTAAAACGTGGCTGTTATGAATGACAGACAATAATATGCTACCGTATCTTATAATACTCGAGTTTTTCAATAATTTGCTTGTCTACAATGAATAATCGATTTTATACAATTCGTGATCGTATATTTCTCGTTATTTCTAACAAATCACGTTTCGATGACTTGGTATCCGCGCCTTAATAAATTAAATAAATCTGTAGCCATCACCGATGCATCCCGAGTCCGTGTATTGTTGCTTATAGCTCGAATTTAATTTTAGACTTTCTCTCGATCGGTCGGCTCTGATTTAGCTCCTGTAGAATATCTGCTGCGCCTAAAATCATCGGAACGACATTAAAACGACCGCGTTCCGATGGTTTGCGCGCGGGTGAGAAAAGACAAACGCGTAGTGCAGGCAATTATTATACTCGTTCGTAATAAAGCCCCGGAAATTCACTGATATATATGTATATATAAACGATATACTCGCGCGTATGATTAATGCGAGCTCAAAGTTGTCACTACAAGCTGGAACGTCGTGTGCGGGGTGTGGGGGGGGCAAGCGAGTCGGGTAGCGGACGACGGCGTGGACCGGCTGCTTTTGACGACGTTTCTGTGCCCCGGTGAAACCGGAGACCGGAATAAAGGTGAATTGTCCCACGTCCTTTTGTCGTCGGATGTACTCTACTGCCGCCACCGCGCCACCCCACACTACCCACCTCTTGATCTACGCCGCCAAAAAACTCGGGGTATATCAAATTTTCGGCCACTTCACGCACGAATAATAAAAACTGGAGTAGAGATTAAATTGTTTTCAGACAATACGCTATATATATATATATGTGTGCAGTGTATACATATATTATACACAAATCCATACACATACGAATTCATATATTCCGTATTAAAAGATGTGTACGCGCGCGCGCGTGTGTAGGCGTATGCATAATATAACGTGCATGCAGCCACGTCTCGTTTCAAAGCGACTGAGAGCAGGGTTTCGGCGAACGAGTTGAATGATGAAAACCGGGAATCTTTGCGTGTATAAAAGCGCCCGGCCGTTGATCAAGGAAAAAGTATTTTAAATTTCAGTCGTTTTCTCGGTTTATTTTTTGTCCGGTCTGCCAGTGTTATTGTGCGACTGCGGCGAATAATGATATGTATACTATCAAGAACTACGTCGGTTAATTCTGCAGTGATAATTTTTAAGAACATACACGATTTGTGATGTAACATCATCATCACTTTCTCTATTAAAATAATTAATATAGTAAAATAATAATATAATATCATATTATATTATAATTTGAACTGACCACAGTGTGTACATTTAGTTAAGATTTTTGTTTTTAAGTGTGTAACTAAAACGTTGTAAGATTTCCATAAATAATTGTAAGACGAATGTTGATACAATATATAAAATGCATTTATTCCGTGGATGGGTATGTACCTTATGTTTGTGTATGTCTAGAATGTCAACGTAACGATTAAAGTGTTATTAAATAACTCGTTTTCTATGTGTTTTGGTAGACATATATTTTTACAACACTAGTTTACAATATAAAAAAATAAATTCTTACTCAATGTTTAAAATTAATATATTAAAATATAATATGAAATGAATTATATTATTTCTTAATTATGATGGCTTTTAAAGCCGTTATTGATGTTTGTGTAATTAGAGTATTACAAATCGGAGGCAAAGTTGTATATGTATAATATCATCAACAAATATATTATAATGATTAACGATTATTGATAAGTTTTATGTGGCTGTATGACTTATCATTATAGTTTGTTATGACTTGTGACTCAGTTCGATTATAAATTCAACACCTGGTCTTGGGTTTAAGTTTATTCTTAATTGTATACATTTGTTAAAATATATATGAAATGTATACATAATTATATAATAATATTATGATTTTATATTTTAACATTTATTATTTTAAATAATATACAATATTCAGCATAAGGTAAATTAATTTTGACTAATTTAATATAATGTGTATTAATGCAGGATTCTGTAATCAATAGTTTAAATGTATAATATCTTAAATAAGTAAATTTGTTTTACAGTATTGACGGACGATCCGAATTTCGCAGAGCCTATACCAAATGTTACAGTGTCGCTGGGGAGAGACGCATCCCTTCCATGTGTAGTCAACAATCTCGGCACGTACAAGGTAAGATGCCACGTACATATTATTATCAGTAGTAGTGGTAGTAGCAGTATTATTATATAGAGAAAAGTACTTCATAAATCATTTCAGTGAAATGTATTTTCAAAAGATTTACGACCGACAATTTTGGGTTACTTACGTGTATATTATTATGTACCTCTACATTGACCAATCAAAGGTTCTAGTTTATATTAAGAATATAAATGGTTATTATATAATATTTTTATATATGGAATTGGAAACAAAACGTATTTTGTTAACTTTAACGTGTTTTGTTCGTAGTAGGAAAACAAAATAAATATATTTAAATAAAAATCACAATAAATCACATAGAATTATCAATGATAATAATATTATGATTATAGTTGATTTGTTCAGTGAATATCTAATACACATATTATACACAAAATAATGTCTGTATTATCAATTTTGCTAAAAGCGTTCAATGACAACATAACTTGATAGTAAAAGTGATATAATATTTCAAGTGATGATGACTTTATTCAATGAGCTATTTGAACATAAAAAAAATACTTTTATCATATTTTAAAAACATATTATGATTATTTTAATGTTAAAAAAACAGTATTTTTTTTAGAAAATTAACATAGGTTTAATATGAATTTTAAATATTTTTCAAATAACTATGTAGAAATTATTAAAAATATAAAAAAACTAAGATTATCAAGCGATTGATGACGATCTGATAACGTCACTCGTCTCGTTGTCAGTTCCTTACTACCTAAATAGTTTTATAAACATAAATGTTGTAACACGGCGTTAAAATAGGCAAAATAGATACACGCAGTTTAATTGAAGGTGGTTATGCTTTATTATTATAACAGTCATTTTAATAAAATATTTTTTACGAATTTACGATTTTATTATTAAACTAAACGGTGTTTGTAATAATTCTGTGATAAACAATCATACCAATGATAATTAAAATCTAAAAATAAAACGAGTTTCGAATAATATAATTATTTTAATTCAGCTAAACAACTACTACACATATACTACCAAGGAATAAGGATAATACAATTTTATTATTATCGTTAAGCGTGCATGTAATGTGCAACGGTTTGGTACGTTATCTTCTGAGAAAACATATCAATGCTCAATAACCATTGCTTGCAATGTAAACAGGATTCACAAAATAAATACACTGAATCATTCAGAATCGTAGTCATTTTCATCCAGACGTATATCATATTCTTAGTATTATTTTGAGTGTCTGATTTAGTAATATACGTACCATATATTTCAACTATAGCATACGACAAATATGTTGCGTTGTAATGTATAACATAATTTCATATTAGGTATTGTATTTTTATTTTCATATTCTTAGATATATTATGTTTATTACATTTTTAACGATAACAATCGTGATAATACAGCAGAAAAATATAAACGAATTTAAATATAATAATACATTAGAAATATTTCTTGTAATAGTTTATTTTAACGAATAAAAATTAAAAATATATATATTTGATAATTTAAATAAATTGTATCTTTAAATATAATTAAAAATCACAATTTTTAAGAAATATATATAATCTAAGCTTAGAAAATTGGTATAGAGAAGTTACTATAAGTTAGCCAGGTAAATGTATGTAAAGTGTTTAGCTTCTTCTATTTTATAAAGGCTCACTGATTGAATACGTTCATCAACACTTCCTTAATTTTACTATTTATAATTAATATATATCATTCAAAAGGTCTAATATTTTCTTTACATATTTCTAAATAATAAAAATATCACATAACTTAAAGGTATGTTGTCTTAGGATAGGTAAATGTAAGTTAATTACATTTGTTTGTTCGTAAACAAGCGTGTAATTATTGGCTTTATTTATATTCCATTTACGCTAGTTAAACTTAATTTCCGTGTCCTTTACTCTTGTATCTGTAATTATTTTTTTATGTTCGATTATACTCGGCGAGATACGATAGAATCAACTTTTTAGTTCTGGCTAAATCGTTTAAAAATAGTTTGTACTCATCCTTTTCATATTTTTTTTTTTTTACAGTTAATACTTATCTCAATTTTATTCGGTCATACTCACGAATTTTTTTCGCTTTTATTATTTTATTATTTATCGTTTATGAATGTTGTAAAGTTCCCGTTCTGGGAATTCAATTAAGCATTAAATCGTGACAAATTGAAATGTATTGTATAATACATTTCTAAGTAATATGCAGTTAAGACAAATTTATTTAACAGCAAGCATAAACAGCAAATATGAAATATTGATATTGTGTACATACCTTTTAACCCGATCAATATTATTAACTATGGTATAATTATATTTCGTAGTTAAATATAATTTTTTGAATACATATTTTATTTTTATATTTTTTATGAAAGACTCAAAACGTAAAATTTCCAATTCAAAACTAAATATATTATTGGGATGGCACGTATCATGTTTATATTTACCATGTATATGATCTGTATTGAGATCATGTACAGGCATATAGAGTTTCCGGATGTGTTCTTACAACAGAGTTCGACATTGCCCCATATCAACCTCACTTGTGTGGTCACGTACCGGACTCGGGCTTGAATACATATGTTTTCGTTAGCTGGACAAATTGAACCGTCTTCCAGGGAAGACCGCGTATAGATTTAAAAATCTTATTTTTATTTTTTTTTATTCGTGGGGATTTTTAGACTTTACACATACGTGATAGCTATCGTTTGAAAATCGATAATACATCATACATTATTATAAGATAATATTATATTTTAAATTATTTTAAATTAATAATAATATTACATAATATTACATATCATACATTAGAAATTAGTATTTTATAAGAATAATTGATTGTCCTAAGGCGTCGGATCTTACTTCTAAGGTATTATGAAATATTTTTGTAGAGGCTTGTATTAAATATATACATATTTTAATTTACTTTTATGAATATAAGAATAAGTTAGAAATAAATAGAACGTAAAAATTGATATACAATTAATTGTTTTAAAAATATATTTATTTTAAATTTTTTTGTTCAAAATTAAATATAAAATTTGTTTTTGGAAAACTCATATATTATACAAAGACTGACAGTTACAATAAATTATATTAAACAATTAATGAGACAACATTTTTTTGGAAGTAAAAACTAAAATACATAATGAAAGATTTATTTGATATGTAAATAGTTTTATTTGGTATGTAACAGTTCATTTAAATTAAGTCAATACGAATTTAAATAGTTTAATTATAGTGATACCAAAAATATAATTCACAGTTTAATTAATTAAAAAAAAAAAAAAAAAATACAGATAGGAATTGAAAAAAAATCAATATCATAAAAACGTTATTAAATAGTAATAATATATATTTACAATAAACATTTTTATAATTTATTACAAAAATAATAATAATTATTTATTTATATTTGTTATTTTTTTTTATAATTAGTATTATTATTATGCAATACTTTTTTTTAACTATTTATTAATATAATTTATTAACTTATTATTACTATTTTTTTTCGCTTAATTTTATGTTTAACTACAATCGCATACTTCGTGAACGCGGGGTCACGGGTTCGGCAAATATACATGTTTTAACCAATTACCCAAAGCTTAACCACCGGTGCTTTAAAATTGTGCTTCTAAGTGAAGGTAAATGGCCAAGGATTATCTTTTCACATAAATCTTTCGTTACAGTTGTAATCCAAAAAAAAAAATTAAAATCCTCAAAGCAAATAATCCGACATGAAATTAAGTTTTTGGACATTTGCATCAAAACGTCAAACGAATGTTTTAATTGCATCAAATATAATGGTAGGACTCTAAATAAATAATTAGTATGCTATACCTATACTTACGCTTATTACCATTTAAATATGTATATGAGTAATATTAGTTTTGAGCATTCTCGTGGATTAAAATCTGAAAGATAATGAAATACACGCTTTCACAAGTATTTAATAGGAAGATATTTCTAAATATTAAATAAAAAAACAATACGAATTTTAGTCGACGATTGATGGATGACGTATTCAAAATCAAATGTAGTAGATTTTTTTGCCTAGTTTATTTTTTTAATATTATGAACAATACTTTTTTCTCTTAATTTGAACATTAACAATTGTTATTATTTAACACGACTTGTTTTTAAAAACTTGAAACACGTATTTTAATATTTTGTTCGTTAAGTTACTCCATTACCAAAAAGTTGGACGAGGTACCCATAGCCACATAGGTACTGAATAAACTAGCATTGGTTTACCTTGGTACGATGTACAATAGTACTGGATACTTTGGCACGCTCTGACATTACATTTTTTTTCTATTTTACATAATGTAGTTTTAACAAGTTCGTATTCATTGTGTTCAACAATTATTATCGACCCGTCGACTATACATAATATTATATTTCTTCAACAAACTTATGTGTATATTTTTTTTTTTTAGTTGACTACAAAAAACTATGTTCACTATTATAATATTTTTTACCTCTATTTCGTTTTAAGTACTGTATCAAAATATTCATTTATGTAAATTACTCGTATGTTATGAGTATAGGTCAGTATGTCTGGTACAAACTAAAATATAAATATTACAGTTATATATAAACAATATAATATATAATATATATATATATATATATATATTATATTTTAATACCATAAAATAACTCATATTTTATTCAACGTGGACATAAAACGAATTAGGATCACTGTGAAATGTAAATGTTTATATTTACTAAGATTTCATTATAATTTTATTGTAGTATAACAAAATTGTCTTCGAAAAATAAAATAAAAATTTTATCTTCACATGACTTTTGAAAGTATAATATTATTATTAATAAAATATCCGATTAAGTTGTATTGGTTTTTATAAACACGTAAACGTGCTTACATAGTTTTTTAGCATTAGGTATATGCCACATTAATGTTTAACGTGGTACATAAAATAACTTATACGCAGTATATCTGGTTTTTATAAAATATTCTAATACTTGCCGTACCTAGTTATAAGAATTTAATTTATCTTCTGAATTTCTAAATGCATTTATTTGTTAAATAATTAAAATACAACATATGTTACTTAATTATTCAATATAATGATATTTTTAATGATGATTTAGCTTATTTTTTTAATGTAAACATGTCTATTTACATTAGTAGATACATTTTGTGTGTCAATTTTTTCTGAAATAAATTGAATCAAACAAAAAAACTATTTTTTCTTCTGATAAATATAGCTGTATTTAATTTAATTTGTACCGTATTGCATAAAAATCAATATTTTTCAAATTAAAAAAAAAATGTTTTAAATTAATTTATTCTTCCTATACAATGTAATTATTATCATTGCAATTCAATTGTATTCAGAATTAAAAGAAAATTTAAAAAAAATTCTAAATCTCAATAGTTTTAGCAAACCATACATTTTTTTCGTCGTAATTTAATTTGTGTAGGATGGCTCAAACATTTTAAAAACCAACTTATTTTTTATATCAGGACACTTCAATCTTATCTGATTACAAAGTAATTAAGAAAAAACACTGTAATTATTGTTTATTTTTTTTTATTTTATTATACTGTTGTGATTTTGTTGTCATATTAAGTGGTGTTTTCAACGTCAATTCAAAATAGTATATAAATGCAGATATTGATTCCTAAACTTTTACCAAACAAAGTGAATTGATTTTAGTTTTCACTCTCTATCATATAACGGAAGATGTACGCTGCTCGCAATAATTATTTGTCAAGGAGATTTATAAATATTTCATCGGTGCTAAAAGCCGCTCTACCATCTTTACCTACAACACTGCGCTTTCTACTGTTGCTAACCTCTATCGTCCTGTCTCATTGTGTGTCCCCTGCATTCACACTTTCTTTGTCTTACTTTCGTGCGCATATATGCACCGTGTCTAAAGTTTACAAGTCCAGACCTCGGGAGGCGTTAGTTTAATTAAATATAGTCAGGCCAACAAGCTAGTCAGGATGCGAAGCCACTGAATAAATAAACAAGCAATTTCGGGGCGAATGGTACTCTCTTTCCTTCTCTCACTCTTGGCCCGACGTCGGTTTAGTGCCCCCGCGGGAATCGCACCACTGCACACCTCGACGTAGCCGCCACCGGTATAGTTGCCCACCAAAAATACAACCGACATAAACAAGTATGAAAAATGTATCAGTAACCTACGTATACCCATACACCATCCTGACAGATAAATGCTATAGGGTCGACCACCGTCAATATAAAACCCTCGACAAACATTTCTTATCTACTATATACTATTGTCTAATAATGTTTCTTCTCAGCTTATTTATAATTAATTATACACCTTATATACAGCAATAAGAGTTATAACATATACCATTTCATTTAAAGCGTTATCACCGCCTGTCAATATTAGAAAAAATAAACTTCTTGAAACTCAAAAGTATTGCAAGATAAAAATCACTTATTTTTTATTCATTTATAAGATTTAGTCGGGGAAAAAAGTTTACTATAATATATCTGATGTATATTTAAAAATAAACCCATTTATAATAATCGTAAAAAAACCATAACGATAAAAATCGATCATACAAGATAAATTATAATGATATATTACATACACTGCACAAATGTACAAATATATTATTTTTATTGAAATATAGTATTATAAATTATATTAATAGGAATAAAAACATTGTTACAATCTAATAACTATTTATTTATTACCAGGTTATTTGTTTACTAGTATTAACTGTGGACTTTTTTAGTAAGAAATAAAACTTTTTTTACTAAACAGTAGCTGGAAAATCTCGATTAAAACTTTTGGTTCGAATTTTGTAATAATACATTAACACGACTTATATTAGTTTTCTAAAATTTTAAAATAAAAATACATTTAATCAAATTCTTTATTTTTATATTTATTGTATACAATATTATTATTTATATTTTTATAGATCTTTATAAAATTCTATATATTTAAAAATACAATTGATATTTAATATACACCAAGCATGATCATCACCTTTTTTGAAATTTTGATTTGAAAATTGTATTTATGATAATCTATCAATATTTATAATTTTTAAAAATGATCCAATAGTAATAGTAAAATAATATAAACTAATATAACTTAATTTGATATTACATTTATTTTTTATTCTTATGAAACTTATTTTTAATATTTAATTTTATTATCTTTATTATACACATTTTGAATAACTACTATTCAAGTTTTGCATAAGGTTTAAAAATAAAATATAAAAATGTCAACTAAATAATTTCAAGTAAAAAATGAGGGGTTTTAATTTGAAAAAAAAATAAAATATATACCATAACAGAACAACCCTTAAGTTTGTTGTACGAAAAATTTCAAGAATTTCTAAATATGATCTTTAAGTATATTTGAAAATTCCAATAATCAGAATTTGACTAAATGTATTATGTAACGAAAATTAGGGAAGAGTATACTTGATAAATTACATGTAAGGTATAATGTATTAGTTTTGATTCTCCTGATTAATGTAAAATAATAAATTGGTATGAACATTTAAGTAGATATTTAAATATGTCATGCATATTATATTGATGTTAAATGAAAACTAATTAAATTTGATTCATGCTTTCCAAAAAGTAATTTAATAAAAATACTGAGTATTTGTAAAATCCTCGTGAATCACAATTTTCAAATATGATTTTGCTGTAAAAAAAAATTTATTCGTCATGTCAAAATACTAAAATATTATATTATTTATACATATATCGTTTAGAAAAATAATCACGTGGAAATTAAATTTCATATTATAGATCAGTATTGGCTTAAAACAATGTGCTGAAACTCAGAATCCAATATTATTAGGTTGAATACTTTAGCCATTTAATAAATATAGTACCCACGTGTATATAAATATATATTTTATATATTATGTATGTATATATTCGTTGAAAAATTAGAATAACAATGAAAACAATTTGAAATATTATAGCAAAAAATATTTAATTCTTATAAACAATATATTTACTTATGTAACTTTGTATTATGGTTTCCTTTTCAAAGCAAATTATTTCTGATTGACTTATTATTTGATTTGATTTAATTATGAATTCTATACCAATTGCTGGCAGTTTCTTGTATTCCCAACAAACATATTATTACGTCCTAGATCGCGAATTACCACTAAAGAAACCATATCAAAAGCTATATGTAATAATGGAAATAAATTGTCCTTATTATACATTTTATATAACACTTATATCGTTTGTATAGATTTATCTCATATTTATTATGTACCTATATATATATATATATATATATATATAACACTCTATTATAGGTACAATCAAGAACCAAAATTCTAAATATTTACATATTTAAATATAACTTTTTCATTTGACAGATATTCATTATATATTAAATAAGATCAAATTAAAAAGTTGTAAAAATAGCTTTACTAAAAATAGATAAACAATTTTAAATGACAATAAAAATATACTATTGATATTCATAACAGTTTTTGTTAGTTTAATATACCAATACTGTTTAAATTAAATACACATTATATTGTTTAATATTAAATTATCATTTTATTTTATAACTAATTTTTATTTTGAATAAATACCGAAATAAAAAACATGTTTTAAATTGTATATTTATGGCGATGGATAAAATTAATACAATTTAAATTTTAATTAAGCATCTATTTTTTTTCCACTCGACATCCTTGTTTTATAAATATAATATAAGTATGCTTTAGGAGACGACCATAATTGTTCAAATAAGACCCTGATTAAAAACACACGACAATATATGGCAATCCATTGCACAAAGAACAACTCTAAATTGGACCATCGGGACCCGCGCTGGTTAAATGCGTAAAATAGATGGCGTGTACAGAGATTTAATAGAAATATTATAATATAATATGTATTCATCTTAACACGATTCACAAAAGCAAGTTAAAAACGTAAATAAAATGTTAATACTATTTTATGATCGTTATCGTAATATTTACGTATGACGTATTGCTTTAATTGCCGTTTAAAGTCATTCATTATTGTCCATATAAATGTATATAATTATTGTAATTAATAATAACTAAAGAATTACAAGCAAATAAATAACTTAATTTTAAATTATGTAAATATTTTTGTGGATGTCTATTCATATTTCTATTGTAAATATTACAAAAGAAGTCGTGATACTATTAAATGTACCTAATTAATTAGGATATTATAATATGTATGACTCAGTTATAAATCATACATTTTACAAGATAAAGATCATTAACTTTTGTAAAGCTACGATGTACAATGTGCTTGAAAATGTAATTACAAATTTATAACCTCCTCATGTGACCTAATTATCTTATCCATATTAGCTTTTAAGTATAAGGTATACCATTAAATATCAATTTGATTGTAAACTATTCATATTTGAATTATATGTTTTAGAGTAAATTATTTTTTATCATAATGAGTGTATTAGATTAATAGGAGAAAGAACATGTTCTTAGTTTTTAAGTCTTTATTTATTTTTTTATAAATAATTATATTAATGTAAGACTAAGTTTTGAAAATGAAATTATTTTTAGTAGCTACAAGTGCTATAAATATATAAATAATTCAAGTATAATTATGATTTTTCTAATTTCCATGATCACTTATCAGTTATTTACAAGACATGAATCACATAATTTAGTTATATATACATGTACGAGTATATTATACATACCTTGTACATATCCATTATTATTATAATCATAGCATTATTATACATTAGAAAAAAAGAGATTCAATACAAATTCAACTATTTTTATACTAATAAATTAGTGGCAAAATAAACTTTACAAAAGTGGTTAAAAATTTAATATGTTATTTATATTTGTATAATTAAATATTTTTGTATAAAATAACATATCTTCTTGGTGAAAAATAAACTCATCAATATTTATCTAGGGTGGGCACCTTTTTTTTTAATCTCTGATGCCGAATGAGCTAAACAATTTTTATTCATAATGTGATGTCTGGGAACATGGTTCCCAGAGGTTATTTTCCTGAAATTCAGTGGTTAATATTTCAAAGTGCGGTGGTTTGAACGCTATAATTTGTGCTTAACCTAATGTTGCTATTGTGACAACCACAGAAAATACCTCAAGAAATTAAAATATATTTTTGTTATAATATTGACCACGTTTGTACATAATAATACAGGTATACTTTATAATAGAATAACCTTTAAATTACAATTTTTTTTATAAACAACTAAATGAAAAATACAGTAAAAAAAACTACATGTCTTAAAAAGCCACAAAAAAAAAAAAAAAAAACCTTAAGTAAAATAAATGTCGTAAAGCATACAACCACAGCTTTTATATCTTTAATAATTTAATATTTTTAAAGGTCCACTTTTAATTGAGATAAATCTCGGTTAACTATATTAGATAATAATATAATAATGTAGGTTAACTAATTGAATATTCGAATTATTGTACATTGTTGTTGATATATGTACATAATACAGAATAGTTCTATAAAAAGAGTACGCGCAATTTAATTTACATATTTACGAATGATTGAACGTTATGCATTTTTTAGTTTTAATATTTTTTCATCAAATTAATAATAAATGTAAAAATTGGCACAGCACAGTGGAAAAAAAACATTGGTGTTTTTAATATTTATTGACTCTATAACACAATTCACAAATAAATTGTTATGCACAAGATATTATCTTGTATAAATTAGTTTTTATAATATTAATAAAATTCATTCTGAAGCCCGAATAATAATTATTGATCATACAATTTATAACTCTACAATGAATTGTACAGAGTAATTGTTTGATTATAAATACCAGTAAATTTATTATATTAGAAGTATTTTTAATGGTCATTAAATTTTAATAATCATAGAAATCTTTACAAAAGTATATACTAGGAAAAAAAAATTATTATTCTTATCGCGCAAAAAAAAAAAATTACCCCATATAATTGCTAATGATATGATATTTAAAAAATAAATAGTAAAAAAACGATAATATAGTATTGAAAATGTTAAGTCTAGAAAGTTTTTTAACCTACTTAATTTGTAGCGGAATCACAAATCACACACAATAACAAATAACGATTATTCATAGTTTCAAGGTTTTTTTTTTTTTTTGTTCTATCCATTATGTTTATTTTGATATACGATGTTCACTTAATAAAACGGCAGTAGACAAACAACTAACTTAATAATGTACAGATTACGAATCGTTTATCAACAAATATTTGGTACTTATCTTATTTATTTTGATGGATTTTTCGTCAGACGCAATTTACAAACAAACGAAAAAGAACACGGACCGCATCTAAAACCACAATTGTGCGATTGCGTTTGATCATCGGGATGCAACAATATATTATCTACCGTGTATTCAGTGGTTTAATAATTTTGGAAAAATATTGATAATTATATTAAAAGTTATGATAAATACAATATAATATATTAACAATATTAACATATTATATTATAAATATAATGTTAATCGATTTAATAAAATAAATTACCATCAGCCGAGGATCGGACTGCGGACATTTAATATCTATTGTTTTAAATTAAAACAAATATTATTTAAATAACCATCATACTTTTTTCTATATTTTACTGATAAAAAATGTATATGGAATGTGCTTCTAATCCAATTAGCCGACATCCGACGTACAAGTGGTTGATCTATTTTTATGAATATATAAATACCATTATAGGATATTCGTTCTCGTGGTTACGAATAAAATAAATATCATTAATATACTGATGAAAACCACGGGTTTAATAGGTGTATACAATAATAAACTGTTGATGTACATAATAAGTTTTTCTCTTCAGGAGTACTTTTACTCAAGGGTTCGAAATTGACGTTCGCTCTTTCCCCCTCTTGTCATATAGCGTGCCTGTGCTCCATCAGTTACGCCAAATTTTCCACGGCATCTATTTCGGTTAACTAACAGTAGTCCTTAATACGAATCCAAAATAATAGTTAAAAAAAAATATGATAGGGTGAAGGTTTTACATATCCAAACCCATAGACTGGGATTGCAGGTATACTTATTTTTTTCTATTTAAATACTTGCATTTAATGCTCATACGAACAGTTAACTAGACGAAAGTTTTGATATTGGGTGAAACATAATAATTACCGTCAATAATTATAAGGTATTGAATAGTTAAAGAGTGATAATTAAGTACTTATAAATGTACTTACTTAGAGTGTATTTAAAGTTTGTATTGAGAGAGTCGAGTGGTACTGGGATACACCGCAAAATGTTTGTCCACTACTCTACTCATCCAAACATTAAATTAACATAAATAACTAATAACTAAGTAGTAACTTGTTGTTAAATATTTGATTTAATGTGTTTAAATTATAAAAATATTGTGATTCAGAATATATAATTAAAATAGTAGGTATGATGCGATTATTAAATAAAGTAAAAACTTGAAAATGAATACGATAAAAATAGTAAAAACATTTTATATTTTTTCTAAAACCGTTATTTTGTTATTACTTTAAATAATTTAATAAAATATTTTCAAAAGTCTTCCTAGAAAATAACTGACTACATAATCACTTTTTTTATATACATACGTAATTATATGCTATAAATTGATCAAATATTTAATATTGTAATTTTTGGGGTATATATAGGTACCTTGTACTCTCGTTATAATTTAAGTATTTAACCCTGTGCCATATGATTATATGAATTAGGTAAATATTATAATAAAAATCTTTATTTGATTATTGACAATATTGTTTAATTAATTTATGCTTAAAAAAATCAAACTACAATATATTTCAGTGTGCATATTATGTATATGATAACTTTTATTGCATTTTTTTTCATATCTACTACTATTTGTATATAACTGTAGAACAAGTAGATACATTATACTAAATTATATATACGAAATAGTTATTGTTACTATTCTTACGATTTTACGATTTATCCTACTTAATATACAAATCAGACGATCGATTTTTTCCTAATAATAATGTGTAAATTATTATTTTTTACTCTGTTATTATTTATTTATTTATTTTTTTAATAAATCATACGAATTATGTTTATATATTTACGATTATAAAAACTTTGTTATTATTATTAGGTACTATACTATTATAAAAAAAAACTTTTTTATTTTAAAATTTCCCATTTGTTTATTCCAAAACATTGAACATAACAACAAAAATAAAACAACACATACATTAATATGACAGATGTTGGTCGAATTGAATTTGATAATATTATTATTATTTTGAACTCCGTTGACAACCGTTGACAATCACGTCAAGGGATGTTGATATAATATTTCGTTTCAGCAATCATTTCCCAAATCCAAATAATTTTTAATAACTATTTACACTCGAATTAAGATTAGAATCTTATTAGGCTCGTAAAGTATAAAGCATTAATGTCATAGCCGATTTTATGCACGTAATACTGCATCGTGACACCCTTTAGATTAATGTTACAACTTTGTCAAGGACTTACTATAGTTTAAATAGATTTTAATAATGGCGATACGACGAGGAGTTAAGACGGAGTTGACAGATTCCTTTCAAGCGATAAATTCCAAAAACATCAATAATCGAGTGTCGCACGCGTATTTAATTCACTCCTGTCCGCGACAAAAACGAAATTATCGACTATATAAATCCGCTTGCCCCGCTTCAGACGCATCGGATCGATTAGCCGCAGGTCAATGTTATTCGACACTACAGGTGTCCGAGCTTAAAGCCGCTGATAATGTGATATTGTTATGCGGCGAGCTGCTCGAGAGGACGGTCACGTGCCGTGGAGAGCGAAGGGAGAGGGTTATTATACCGTTTTGGAAACGGCGGCGCATGCCGCGAACGGTCGTGACCGATGGCCGCGGCGGCGGATCGCGAAACGTTTCGGAAGCGCGACGGTAATGACCGGAAATATTCCCTGTGAAATTCGTCCGCGAGTGCGGCGCCTCCGCTTTTCGCCAGTCCCCGTTATTATCCGGTCCGGATAAGTTAAGTGGAATCTATCTCGGCACAGCATTGCAGCGTGCTTCCGCCCTCTCTCGCGCGCGGTCGTTATACGAACTTAAGCAAGATAAAACACATCTTAGCGGGCGGTGGTTTAGTCTATATTATTATTGTACTAACCGTTGTTATAGTAGTATTAACTAGTATTAGTAGTAGTAGACAGTAGCAGTAGCAGCAGTAGTAGTAGTAGTAGAAGTAATAGTAGAGTAGTATTCGTTCGTTCGTTGTTGTTGACGGTAGTTGTAATTACGACGTGCTTTCCACCACTCCTGACATCCTTCTCCAGCCGTCGGCACCCTTGGTTTCCGTCCTACCCCGCGCGTAGCATAAACAAACTGGAGGGGGAGTAGGTGAAAAGCGCGTTCTGCGTTTCCGGTAACAACGTTTTCGTTTTCGTACCCGCCGCAGCTCTAAACATGTCGTATTATTATTTATTTATTACTCTGACGCCGTCGGCTCGTTAATATTAATTAACGACCGCGTCTCGTTCATTAGCCTGCAACGGTTATTGCAATCTGCACCGGCGGTGGCCGAAGAGCTTCCGAAATATTTCCGAGAGTGCAGTTTTCATTCGATGGTTCCCCCTCCGACCTTACCAAGAATATGATTATCTTATGGTTTCATTGCCAGGCATTTAAACCGCCACGCGCCGCGGGTCGGGTGTAACAAGACGTTTTCAGTCATAATGACAAAAGAGAAAAACTTCGATTACGATAATATTCTACCACAACCGCAGTCATAATAATAACGATACATTATTTACTGCTATATAGCTGACGCTATATACATAGGTTTTAGAATACTCACAAACACTGATAAGTAAAGGTTTTTGCCTTTGCACACCATTTCACTCGTCGACGTTATAACAATATTAATTATGATGATAGCCGATAGATTACCAAACCATACACCATTACGTCAAAAACTGATTGCCTTTTTATTTCAGATTATGATATACTACGAATCTAAATATTATATAGCATAAATTAAAGTACATTTATATAGGAGTTTATATACGTGTCAATTACTGAATTGATTAGCATAAAATTTTGTTTCTGATATTTCTTGAAAATCAGAGAATGCACATATGCATAGCTTCGTTTTTTAACCCTACAGGTTGTCATAGCTAGATTGCATCACAGTTTGATTTCGCTAAGACTTGTGTAAAATTGAATATTATTTTTTTTAATATATAGAATTGTATTGACATTGATTACAGAAATAATAAAAACTTTTACATAATTTATAATTAAATATATATATACGGATGTATGATTGTATAGCTCATATTCTAATCACAACTACTCAATCAATTTTGACGAAAATTTAAAATTGTTATTAGAGATATCAAGAAAGTTCAGAAATTAGTTAGAACCACGTTCGAAAATATACCAAATATTATATCCGATCCACTGCAGGCGAATTTCCTATTTTGGTCGAATTAGTTCACAAAGCAAAGTACAAAGACGCCGATTTGCCCTGTCGCTTATGAACAAAGGCACACTAAAACCGAGATACACTATACAGTATACATTTATATTATACTTTGCTATTTTTTATATTTACTTATTTTTTTACGGCCGAGATGGGATTACACAGTAGTTGGAATAACATATATGTATTTATTATATTTATATACGTATTAATCAAAAATAAAATGTTAAAATTATCTTTTAATAATTAGATAAATTAATTTGGTTCCATGCTTCACTTTTTAATAAATTATAGATTTATATTTTGGGCGGCCCCCTATTCGGCCAAAATATACCCTTCTTTTTTCGGTCAGCACAGTTGTCTTTAAAATTTACAATTATAACAACTTTACTGATCTAAATAATAGTTAGTATCCAAAAATGTGATTTAAAAAAAAAAAAATTATATACCAAATACTTTGTGAAAAAATAATAAAATAAAATAAAATGTTATAATACAATACATTAGTCGAATAAAAATTAATATAGTATTATAATACCTATATAAAAATAATTATAATAATAAAATAAAATAATGTAATATTTGTATACTAGAATATAAGTATACTTTAGACACATCATTTATAACCGATTTGATGGCGCCTTACATTGTATAATGTCAAACAAGAAACAACGCTTGTTTATCTTTATTTCCAAAACACCAACTAAGAACGAAATTAATCATAAGAGTGAGGACTACAAAAATAGTAAAATATGTCAAAAAAAAATTAATTTTTAATCTAACAAATGTAATAAGTTAAATAATATATTTAGTTGTTAAAAGTGTGATTTTAAAGAAAACTTTACTGGCCGAAAAGGGAAGGGTAGATTTTAGCTGAAAACGATGTCACCCTATATTTTGAGTAGAGCAAAAAAAAATTAATATTATTTATATATTTTATTTTAATAAAAAAATGCTTCAATCATTAATTATTTTATTTTATTTTTTTTGTTAGTGAATCAGATCTATTTAGTTTATTAAGAAAACAGAAGTAAAAATGACCAATACTTAAAAAAATAAACACAATATAACATGATTTTTAAATAAAAACAAGTTTCTGAGGTTTTAATTGTAGAAAATCAAAAATCACATAGACCTTTTTTTATTAGTATTTTCTAGATATTACATAAGTTGCTATTTACAGATATTTTAAATACTCTGCAATTTTTTTTCGATTCATGTATGGTATTATAAATTATTATTATATTTAAATAAAGCAAAAACTTGAAAGAAGGTATTTCGTAAGTTATTTTTACAGCATTTACAAAATATTGAAAATTAATAGTCATGAGTTATTTTTATAAATGTTTAAAGTAAAAATTATGTAAATATGTTATTTAATTTTTAATTAAAATTTATATATTTTTAATTTTAATAATAAATGAAAATCAAATAAAAGATTCCTCATAAGTTTATTTAATTGAAATTTAACATAATAACAACGGTATGAACATTTTTTTTTTTTGAGCTAAGGTTTAAATTGTAACAAATTCACATTTCGATATACGTGTTAGTCATTTATTTTTATTTAAAAAAATATTGTAAATATTATGCTTAGGGAAATGCAATATTTCGAAATTGTGTATAGTTTTATTCTTTATAAGTACTTAATAAAATTATTGAAATATTTTAATGTTTTTATTTAAAGTTTTCTATGCCTTAAACTTATAAGTATATTTCCATGGTACATTTGTATTGATATTTATGTTTATAAAAGTCAATATTATTAATTTTTATATTATTACAATTATTTAAATTTTCATATATTTTAAGCGATTTGTTGTGGTCAAAAATTAATTCAATCTATTTAATTATTAACAGTGTAACATAAATGTGTATAAGAAAATGTAATTTAATATATAAATATTGGATGATCGAGTACTCAAAAAACTTTTTCATAATTTGCATAGATTTATTATTTAGTTAAAGTTCAACACATCCTGTACAATAACTTACTAAATAACAAGATAAACTCAATAAGTTCAATATTCCAAAGCTAATTCTCCAATTATATATATTCATTTAATATTCTACTTACAACTTACGATTAAAATTTAATTTTTAACATTTAAGAAATATATTGATAAAGAGTTTCAAATTACTGTTTAATCTATTAAATTTATTTAATGAAAGCTTAAACCTAAACTCTTGAATAATTAAATTATTTAATTACTTCATAAATATCTTTATACTCTGTTTTAAACATATTTGATGGATTTTTATAAAATAAAAAAAAAGTTTAAAATGTTTATTTTAATAAAATGAATTCCAAATATAATTATTATTTAAAACATAATCAGTTTATTTTAAAAAAGTTTTCTATTTTACAATGAATAGTATCCATAGGCATAATATATTTTTCATACATTTTGAAGCACCAAACATATAGCCAAGTGTATAAATTATTGGCTCTTAGTTTTAATTTTTAGTTCATTTTACAATGTTATTTAACCACATGCATAATACAAATAAACATACAATATGTACATTTTATGTCCATTTAATTAAAATCTAGTGACATGCAACTATTTTATTTTAAAAACAATTCTAAGTCTAATCTCAACTAATTCAAAAATAATCAAAGTTAATTACATATTTGTGACTTGAATAATAATACACCATTCGATTCAATAGCTTGTCTACATTTTGATACATTACGATTTTTACCTTTTTTTCTAAAATGTTTAAGGTAAAAAACTATTATTCTTACTTTATTCTAAAAATAGTAATAGTAAGTGCAACGTACACAAATTAAGAAATTTACAATATTGTAAATTATGAACAGTAGTTAAAATTAATATATTATTTTTTTTTTTTTTTTATATTAACACTATTATAATATGCGATTTATTGTACTATATATGTATGCATTTAATACAAACTCGTTCAAGTTATAAATGAGTCTTAATTTTAAACTGTTCAAAACATTGTAAAAAAAAAGTGTGAATATTGTTTTTTTTTTTTGAAATATATAGTATAACTGCTATTGAAAAAAATTATCGATCATATTTTTAAGTGGGTACACCTATAAGTGTATAATCAAAGCACATTTATGAACATTTTTCACAAACTATAATTAAATTTAAACGTAGAGTCATAACAATACGCGTAACAGTTAACTATAGCTCCCCTTGTCCATGCTTACTGGCGGATACAATTATTTTTAATTGTGGTTGCTTAACAAAAATAATTTGTTTAAATAGTCCCATTGCATTGCAGGTATGATATCATTCATTAATGAAACTAATCTTCATTAATCTTTATTAACTTAAAGTATCAGTTTATTAGTGCAAACTATAAACTATAAAATATATTAAATAGTATTAACAATTACAATTCGTACTGAACATTTTATTAAGCAAACTACTAACTTCGACCACGATATTGTTTGAAATGAACTTTTAACACAGCCGTCAATAACTTAAGTCTAAATAATTCGATTCACAGATAAATAATTACCAATAAAAACACGCTTCGATCTAAATATAATTGTAATAAATTATTTTTGTTTTATTGGAAACTTTTAATCCGGGTGACAATACGCATTTAACTCGTCCCACTCCTCGTACCGTTTACGGTATATTGAACTCCGATTGCAATTTACTTTTAAAGGGTGTAATCGTCGAGTTGAATTCGAACTACACATTTACAGTGGAGATATACGTATATAAATACCTATTAGTCTAGTCAGAAAATGTTAAGCACTCATAGACAATTATATGTCTATTTTGTTTATTATACTATATAGGTATAACAGTGCGATTTACACGATAACAGTTGAGTTCTATGTGTACACCTACCTATCGACGAATTAATACGATTAAAATAGTTACATTTACATTAACGGAACGGACAAAGTTATTCTAAGTGGATTTCTCAGTTTGTGGTTGTACGCTCGAAAATCGTAGACACAGTTCAATTGATTTTGTGGGTTACTGATGTGTTAAATTATTAAATTTATACAGTTGATTATATTGTAAATATAAACATAATTAACTTAAAAATAATCAAAACAAAAAATGTTGTTACTTTTTTATACAAATTTTTACTCGGCAACTATTGTAAAATGACTACTATTAACTACTCTTTAAAAATATATTTTTTAATGATATTTTCAACATATAATTAATTAATATTAATGATGCATTGTTTAATTTAGTGATAATTTACTAAAATGACTGTTATAAATTATTATTTTATTCGTAAAAAATAAATAAATAATACCTAATACTAAAGCAAATGTATTAAATTTGTCTGAAAACCTTATAATTCACTTTAACATTTTATTGTATAAGGGATAAAAATATTGTCTATGTAAAGAGATAATTATATTCTAGAATTTATTTCATAAGTTGCCAAATTACATCTTATGACTCATGAGATAGATACCTACTTAAACAATGAATTTAAAAGTTAATGAAACAATTAAATCAGTTTAAATGTTTAATGAGCTGTAAGGAGCATATTATTATATTTATAAAAAATATTATTTCAATAACCATAATGGAATTTTCCAAAACAATAAAATATAAAATATCTGTAGAAAAAAAATATGGAACTAAAAATGTTATACCTTATTATATTTTAATTAAAATCCATTAAAATGATTCCTAAGATAAGTGTACTTAAACTTTATTATTTTATTGCATTCGCGCCATAAAAATTTGTTTAGATTATTCTAAATAAAAAAACACCAAGAATAATATGTTTTGAGACTTGAATACTTGAATGGTCTTTTAGTGATTTTGTTCAACAAAAAATGATAGAATAGATTAAGTTTTGGTCAAAAGTGTATAATTATTTATATAATATAATATTCATACAACGATACACTTTGGCACCAAAGAATACACCATTATATATGTTTAACGTATATAATTAAATTATATAGTTGACACGCACTTTTTGATTCATTAAAAAATATCCGAAATGAATAATTTATACTTCGGTACTCAGAAGTAGGTATTTCAAAAAAAAAATTTTTAATTTTAAATATCAATTTTAATTTATAAAATAATTTGGTTTTATTTCTGTCTGTTAACGAACTTTGCATTATATACTTTGTATTTTTTTCAAGATAAAGTCAATAAAACAATATTTCTGTTAGTATTTTTCTTTTGGGGTAGATTCTGATTGAAATATTAATGGCAACTTCGACGAAACGTTGTGTATTTTAATGGAAGACCCAACTAATCATAAATACATATTGCATATTTAAATTCGAATTATAATAATCAATTCTGAATTCTTTTGTTCAAAACGTCGGTATAATAAACGTTTCACATACATTTCACGTATTCATACGAACTGAAAAATAGAGTTGTATAACAATATTATATGCATAATTATGTAAAATGATAAATTCTTGAAAGTTTAATGTTTCGTCAAATTACAATTTCATGATAAAAGTATCGTAAGCGGTATATAATGGCAATAAATGAAACGTTGTAAAAATATAATAAGGCGTTTACGTTGTGTTTGAATCTTACTCTATGCGCGTGTATGATAAACATTCGAAACTCTTTATTTTGTCTTCATTTTATCATACGCAGTGTTCCTTTGTTATACAGCAAATATCTTACATTTCCATTTTGAGCCGTATATCTTATTGCGGAAGTCCCCCGAGGAAGCCGTTACTCATAAAAGCACTAGTTCGAGAAGACGGTCTATACATAGTAAGGAGGTGGGGTCGCATTCCAGTAATGAAATTTTGATAGGAAGTCGATCGCGTATACTGCTTGATATTCCTATAAAATCAATAAATCATATCCAGCCATGTCGTGGTTTCTATAATATTCTACCATAGAGATTGTTCAATAATGACCCACCATACACCACCGGTGTGCATCGGAAACAGTTTAGTCTGATCAAATTAGTGGCACGATGGGGCAAAACAAAAAATAAAAAAAATTGAAAAATTGCATTACCCGGTCCTCATAATTATGTATGGCCGCATTGGCAGCCCTTATAAATATGAAAACCATAACTGAATAGTAAAAGTTCAATCGATCTCTGGTAAATAAATATTGTTATACGAAACGTATAGCACGTCCAAATAATTACGTTTTCGAAATACACAATAGTGTTCAGATCAGACTATTAAATATTTGATGAAAATATAAATATAATAGTATTATAAACATTCGTATTGTGTAAATAATTATTTAAAAATTAAAAATAAGTACCAATGCTATAGTTTTAAATATTACAAACGGTGTAAAATCAGTTCATTATTAATTATAGTTCTATGTGATTTTTTCACAGAGTCGTTTCATTAAAAGGTGAAATTTCTAGATTTATTGGCATTCTTCGTTGAGAAACGTTTTAACCATATAATGCACGTGAATGGCTCAAAATCCTATTTTTGCTCTATTATTATTATATTTATATATCTTTTAGTAGGAAATTATTAATTTATAATAATCATGACTTTTATTATACATTAAAATATAGAGTGTAACTAAATAGTCTTTATCGAATTTTAATTATAAGTAATAAATAGATACGCATGTTTAAACAATATTATTAATATTTCATCTACCTATATTTATTTTATTATGTACTATAAATAATTAATCATAATATAATAAAACTTAATATAGACTTAAGAAAATTATTATTTATTCACAGTTTTATGTTTGCTACTTGGGCAAATACTTTTTTCGTAAAATTTTTCAGATAAAATGTGTCATTATATAGACTATATAGGCTTTATAGTAGGTATATCACCTATGTTATTCTAAGCGATCAATGTTTACATAATTGAAAGATATAAATCACAATTAGTTTGTACTGTTACAAATCTGTCTATGACTATAAATTGAAAATCATTATAAATATTATACATTTTTATTTAATTAATTTTAATTAAATAAAAACTCTAATTAACTCTTATTTATCCGATTTAAAATATATTATAATCTACCATATAACACAATATAACAATATATTCTAATTATAACTCAATAATGATTGCTTTCTATTTTCTATTTTGATTATTTGTATAATAAAAATGTTGACTAAACCTACTTCCTGATGAATCTAGTATTGTAGTTTAGTAGGTAACACTCATATTTAGAGTTAGTGTACACCAATTAATAACCGTTTATTAACATTTATGTAAAAATAGAATATTTGAGTTGAATTTTGATTTAAAACCAGTCTTCTACAGCTACATAGTTCTGAAATAAATTAATAACTATTTTGTTATGTCCACGGAAACTCAACTCGATTTGATTTTGAAGTCAATAGTAACAATAAAAAACAAAATATTTTACATTTTACACCCCATACATGATCATGTTAATTAGATTAAAATGTGTTGTCTTTTCAGTTATTATTTTTTAACGTCTATAGTAAACAGTATAATAAGTAATATAGGTACCGTAATTTAACCTAAATATCACCTAAAATGCACACTTCATGAATGACGTGTCATGGTATTTGTGCATTATGGTAACATAGTATAGCGTTTGGACGTTTAACGCTGCAGATACTGAAAATATAATAAACGGTTCAACACAAAATATTGTTGTAAATAAGTTTTATTATGATGGCATATAAATACGTTCAATTGATACATTTTTCATGTTTTTGATCAGAACTCGAAATGCAAAATGTTAAAGAAATACATCGTGTTTGGGTATATATTTCAGGACCGTCATCGCTAGAAAATTCCGTCTATGTGTTATTATTGTTTTTCGATTAATTGTCCAAGCATCGCCAACAATGGAATAGGGCTGGAAACTACCGTACCGATGATTTTTGAAATCACGAAGTATCAATGGAAATTGTTTTTGTTTTCGCAGCCATATACAATGCGCTCTTTCGTGGATCTATTGTAGCCGTTCGAATTGATGTATGCGGTAAGAGATAAGATGCACCACACTAAATTTCGGTGTAGTCGGTTCACAATTATTTAACAATATATTACTATATTATTGTACACGTTCGTCCACCGTGCGATAACACGCAACTAGACAAACTCGTGTTACAGTAGTAACAAAGAGACACGATAGTAGAATTTATTGGAACTTGATATTTTTTCGTCGATGAAAACTATATACACTATACAGACAAGATATCACGAGAGGAGAAACAATTGAACGTATTTCTGTGACGTGGAAATCAATAGAATGCGTACTTGAGTGTGTCGTGCCATCATTCCAGCGTAGACCATTGTCACGTCAAAAGACAAAACACCCGCAATTTACATATCAGATGTAATTCTCGGGTATCGGCGGAGCGAGGGGCCTTCAGCTCAACAACAACAGTAATAATAATAATAATAATGATGATAATAATATTCAAATAAAAAATGGTGCGCTAATGTGTCGTTTATGATTATAAATTTATAAATTTCACATGGGCCAAACGTAGAGACCTACTTGCGGGATGTTTTATAAACAATAAAAATGAAAAATTATGCATCAAGGGATTTCCCCTCTCCCCGCCCCACCCCGTGTCACGGGTAATACTTCAACTCGTAAAAATAGACCCTAACAGGCGTCAAAAATATACTCGAAACAACTACTCTGTCGTTGTATAGCATTTATATATAATATTTATTATTTGAATTCCGTGGCGTAATGATGTAATTCTATTCTTATCACGTGAAAAAAAATAACAGGAACTAAAAATATATTTTTTCGAAAATCACTCCGCAGGTTCATATTGTATTATTATTAAATCGTTATCGGAGGTAAAGATTCTTTATTCGAAATCATGACGACGGCGACGACGGTGACTATTTAATGTCGTGTATTACTCGTATAGCTGCGACGACGGATCGGAATAATTATTATAATAACACTAAACAACTGCGTTTTCGTCGAATCGATTATCTCACACGTTCTAACGGGGTAGGTACACATCGTCGGAAAGGTTTTGGCGAACAAATTTAAAACTTAAAACCACTCGTCCAGGTGCGATCCTAAACGATTTACCGAAAATCGGCCCAGCTGAGTCTCCGGCCAAATTGCCGTGTAAATCATTGACCGCACTTTCTGGTTATTATGCGTATACACCGTTACTGTTTGCACACACACACATACACACACACACACGTAAATATACATGGCCCGAGGGACTATCAGCGGCCCACGGCGTAGAATCGTTTGTCACGTGTCACCCTACATATTAATGACCGCGCGATCCGGCTAAAATTTATATCACTCGCCAGATATCATTCGTCCGACACATACGCGTCACGCGTGTCCGCGTGTAATAATATAACAATGTATGTACCTACATAACATTACATGATATTATCGTGATTGTGGTGTGTGTAGTCGTACAGATACCGAAATCTTGTGGTGTTTTTGTTAAAACGTTGGCGAAGTTTGAGGGTTTTCCCCTTCCTTACGAATTCTCATCGGATCCTGCAGGAACGTTGTATCGCACTGACGTCGACATGTGTGTTTTACGTTTTTTATATGAAGGGTTTTTTTTTTTTTAACACTTCCGAGAGAGGATAAAAACAATCTAAAACTTTAACGCAACTGCACGTCTGTAGATTGGAAATCTAATACTCGCTAGATTTCATTTGGAAAGGTCGTCTTTCGAATTTCGCTTCATTTCACCATACAGTTTCTAGAAAATCGAATAAAATAACAAAATAATGAATGATTAATATTGAGCGAACCAGTATTTACTTAGATCCTTGTTGATTCGATAGTTTAATCTCCACTATGCTTGTTCATTTTTCGAATCCAATGACCTAACAATGCTTTTAAAATATAAATAGACTTTCATTGGAGATTTAATTGACTTTATTACACGATAGATTATTGTATTGTGACTTACTTATGTAAAAGGCGTTTTAACAAATTTAACATTTATCTGAAAATTGTGAATAATTTACATATCTTACGATTCGTGACAATCTATAAATAGTATATATTTGGGAGTTCTGAGTCCAATTTTACAGAGAAATGAAAAAAAAAATTAAGTGAATATTACTATCTTAAACATTTGAAGATCACTGTAAACAGTATACACAATACATACTATGACGTATACAATTTTTATTGTTTTGAATATTTTGATGAATATCCTCCCTTAAACATGGTTTGATTAACATAATGAAAAATGAAAATTCGATGAGAAGGAACAAATATATCATTTTACTAAGTACATTAATTTTTACAGAATAACCAAACTATAGATAATAAATCTGTATTTATACGATTTAAATTCAATGTTAATAGTTAATTTCATACTAAATGTAGATACATAGTCTAGACTCTAGAGGTCTAAGACATTGGTTTTAAAACATAATTTAAAGTTAAAAATAATGTTGGTAAGTAGTAATAATTTCTATGTCCACAGCTCACTAAATTATATTCTTACATATTTTTTAATTTAATTTAATTTAATATTTTCACAGACACAATACTCATTTAATCATTAGTGTTATTTTTTGCGCTGAACGTTTAATGCTATTTTATACACCGATACCTTTTCCAACCATGTCATAGACGTATAATACATTAGAACTATTTCAAATTATTTTATTTTTTTATATATATAAAATTATTTCACGATTTATAAGTTAATTTCAGATTAGTTTAAAATAAATTAAATGTATTGTTTGTTTAATATTGATTTATACAGTGAAAAAAAAAATATATCATAGTGTACTATGCACAATAGGTATTGCATTAGCACTTTCACAACCAATCAATTTATTATAATTTCTACCTATTTTTTTTTTTCGTTACTATTATACCCATCTAACCGTAATAACCGTAATAAATAAACATTTTATCTGTATTTTTCAATAATATTTGGTTATATTTTTATTTAGATAAAATATGGCTACAGATAGGTATCCAAACATTCGACGGTAGGGGTACCAATATTCTTGTAACACAGTTATTAACAATATTTCTGTAAATATTTCTTGATTTTAATTTCCAAAATATCTATATCTATAAATAACATAGCAATACGACTTATTTGTAATATATCTAAAAAGTTTGAATAACAAATAAACTGGATTTTAGTTTTAAAAAAATATAATACTTCAAAGAACAAGGATTGTTAATCAAGTCCATTGGACAAAACTTAACAGTAAAGAACTTTAAGTCGAAAACCGTGTCTTTAATGGTGTGGGTTTTAATCACCGCGTCATTACCATAGCTCTTTTTCGCAATGTCTTAGATACTTTTATTGCTCAAAAAGCTTTTAGAAACGATTGGACCTGGTGATTAAACATCGAAGAAAGAGGAAAACACCACGATACTGTCCAGAATTTAATTGAAACCCTGCTGGTAGCGAAAAGCAAAAAAAAAAAATGTTTTATGTGATTAGATACATCTTTTTAGTTTTTAAAGTTAATTTAAAATTATTTGCATCGTTTCAATGAATTAGTAGAAGATTTGAACGTTATAACGACGATGATGAGTATTTAAACAGAATTACGTGTGGTTATGAGTCCGGTTTAAATATTGATCAATTCAAATAAAAAAATTAGTCTACAAATTAAATAAAAAAATTTTATTTTATTAAATCAAATCTCATGTTATACTAATAAACGATTCAAACATCACGATCGTGACAAATTGTAACTATACATATTCAAATATATATTTAATCAATGATATTTATAGTCATTTGTAAATATCAATAAATCTACATTTGAGTGAACATTTTTATGAACACTTTGATTATTTTTGAATAACATTGTTTAAATCTTAAAGAAACCAATAACCAGGGTGTTAAATAACTTTGGAAACGGCTATTAGAATAATCGGAACTGATAAACGATAAAATGATATACCTAATTAATTAAGTCATTAAATATTTTACATTATAAATGTATTACAGTGTTATCTGTTATCCCATGTAAGTATCAAAATATGTATACAGTAATTAAGAGTTTTCGAACTTATTAAATACCTGATATATGTTTTCATTTATATTGCAATAATAAAATTATATTCAATTTTCTCATATATAAGTACGTATATATCTATATTAATATAAGACATATTATGATCATCCTTCTAAAAACGTAATTTTAAAACAATAATCTATTTGGTACATTATCAATTTATAGAATATAGAAGGTAATTGGTTTAATAGTGAAAAGCCATTATCACATCAAATAGGTATATTAGCGTCTTGAAAAAATATTTGAACGTTTAGTTTAATGTTGACATAAAAAAAAAAAAATATTATAAAAGTAATAATATATTTTTAACTATTTTTTAATTGATGGTATTTTAAGTTTTTAAGTTGTTTCATTTTCAAAAATAGAATACTTTTTATAAGAATTGTTACGTGTAAACATAGAATTTAGAACGATCCGTCAATTAAACATCTTTAAAGTTTTGATGAACGCCAAATAGTAAAACAAAATTGTTTTGTGGTACCTATGTATGTGACAGCCCGATTGTTAAAACATTAATATTTTAACTCAATATAACGAGAAAATAAGAATCACATGTTTCGTTTTAAATGAATTGAATTTACATCTTTTATTTTGTCGTTATACTTTAACTCTACTGATATATCAAACTGTTCATTTATATTAATGAAAAATTGTACAGATTATTCATGTTAAATATATATATATACATACTAATGAATAAATATATAAACGACTCAATAAGTATTAGATAGGGTGATATTTCATAATTGCATACAGAGTAGGTACTGACAGACACGCCGGTAGATTTCTGATTTATAATTCATGTATTTAAATTATACCAGAGTTCCGGTTGCTGGAGTAATACACATTTACCATTCTTGGCAAGGTAGCAACGATATATATATATATATATATATATTTTTATTATTAAAATTATGTAATATTTGATATAAATACTATAATGTTTAATGAATTTTATTATTTTTCATTGGCAATACCTGTGTGGTTCATACCGATTTAATGTTTTTATATTAATTCAAAGCGATTAAAAATATATTTTTATTTTATCATTATTACATTTAATATTTAATGAATTTTTTTAACATTGGTTAATAAGTTCATTATAAATTTGCTTTCCTTTTTAATTATATAATTGCTTTAATATTTGTAATAATATATGAAAATCTATTTTATAATGTATTAATATAGTTTGTACTTGTTAACTAAGTAACGAATATTTTTACAGTTTATTTATGTGTTATTAAATACACTTTTCAATCAAATTGCATATATTTAGGCAGGACTTGAAAATTATTAATCAGTTAGCTATTAAAAAATGCTATCTAAATATAAAATAGTATATTAAAATAAACATTTTATTGGAATATGTTCCTGTCGTTCGTGATTAAATCCATTTAAATTTATTAAATTGACATATAGTTAAAACATTCAAAGAAATCATATTATTCTGCTAAAGCCCTAAAGGTAATACAAAAAAAGGATGTTCATGAAAAAAAAAGTTTGTAACGTCGAATACACGAATGAAACCGATCAAGTTAACTGAGTCATCATAATATGTGGTGTATTAACCTTGAGTATTATTCAATAAATTTAATTGTTGATTTTTCATATAAAAATCAAACCACTTTTATATAACCTGCAAATAACTACGATATTACATTATCTAATAATTTCTTATACTGTGGAATTGCATAATGGTTTCCTATAGACGATTTTCTATTAAGCTAAATAGTATAATTAGACTAAAGAGACAGAAATAACCTATAAATCTTGGAATACATTATATTTACGATAAACAAGCTGGTGAAACTTTTAGACAATAATTTAGTGCATACTTATAACCAATATTAATTTAACATACTAATCTAGCAAAGCAATACCAGGCATTTGTCTTGCTATATAATAGCTATTCGTAAAAATGAAATACTATAACTGTTAAATGAATACGATCTTTTGGTGTACTATTTATTTTTATTTTTTGATTTAACACTGTTTGTAAACCTATTTAAAAAAAAAAAATAAAAAAATTGAAATATTAAGACTTATTCGGTTTTCTCATAAATATATTATAATTATTGAGGACTTAATCAATAAGCATATGACACATTAAGTATAATTAGCACATTTTGCATACTTCGTGAGTATATTTAATATTATAATAATCGAGTATAAACCATTTATGAAATAATCATAACACGGGATAGTTAATAAACATGTTTGAGAATATAAAATTTACCTATTAAATACTTAATTTTCTAAAATAACAAGTGTATATAATTATTATAATCTATTATTTTATTCAGGTAGATTTTTACAAATATAATATTTATTTTCATAATAAATAAAGTTATACTTTTAAGATTTTAAAAATCTGGTTTAAATTTTTATTAAAATTTTAAACATTCAACATAAAACTCTATTTACAAATATAAGTACCTGCATAATTATATATGTGATCAGTAGAGTTTTCAAAGTTTTAACTAGTTACTATGCTTCTGAACCCAATGACATGTATTGAAAAATTGTATTCATATTTTTAACAAAGTAATTTAAGTAGCTTTTCTTAAACAATGACCCTTTTATTTACGTCTACTGTGTTGACATAAAACAAATAAAAAAATCTTTTAATATTATACTTGTGCTGTATAATGTGTCTATATATTATATGTATAAAATTTGAACTACATTTAATATTTGAATGCAATGTTCACCTATTTATAGTTCGTAGAATAATGCGGTTCTGTTTCATTAAAATAAATTATACGTCATGTAACTAATAATGTTGAATACTTCTTTGAATAATTTGTGTTTTGCAAGTATGGATCATTATTGAAGTAAATAATAAAAAAAAAATCATTTCAAATATGTATGTCTGTATAATACGTATTATCAAATGTGATAATTTTTTTTAGAACCCAATGCAATAAATTAATAACTTGAAACAAATTAGTTGATATTTTATTTTACATTGGTGTGTCAATAATTTAATGATTTTATATTCGATAATGTTTAGTGTACGATTGCAACAACATTAAAATGTTTATGGTAGTCTATAAATTAATACTACATTTTGAATTATTTATATTAATTGTAATTCGCACCACAATTTCAATAACTATAAGCAAATTACACAAAATATTCTATTATAATATTATAATTACAAAAATGTAAACGAAATGATTTAACTACATTTAATAAGATAATCATTAATTAATAAGTTTTATATATATATAAAAAATAGGTCAAAGAGAACAAGCCAACATCAAACGATTTATTATACAGTCAGTATCTTTGACTATAATTAAAAGTACCTCATAAGCTACCCATAAAATATATTTCGATAATATTAAGTGAACTTAAAAATAGTGAATTTCACTAAAACAGTATATTTTAAATAACATGTTAGTTACATTACTAGTTGAGTGTACGATAAATGTGATTAAATTGCTTATGAAATATAAATTATTGATAAAGATAAATTTTAAAGTTAAATAGTAAAGTAAGACATTCTTAAAGTAAATGTATAATACAAATATCTACAAAGCGCTATTTGTAATATATCTATTAATTATATTATTGAAATCAATTTCTGAGTTAAGTTAGATCTTCTAGTTTTTAATTTCATTGTATTGTATATGTAGAATTAATGTGTAATTAATGAAGATTTAGTTAATTTCTGGATGGTTCATTAAATAGTAATATTATACTGAATTTACAGTTTACACAACAGTTTGACATGCATCTTTTATAATGTTTTACTCATATGTCGTAATTTCGATTAGCCTTGTTTGAATTTATTGGAGTGTTATATTTTCAATAACTGAAGTAAAATTATTCATTCATTTTTCAACAATTCAATTATGATATAATAAATTGAAGGTAATGACTAATAATATTGTATATCGTATTGACATACTTTTAGACTTGGCATTTAATAAAGAAATTTCAACTATATAATGGTTTTCTACTAACGACTTTTTTACTTAACAAAAATGCTATAATTTGAATTTGTTAAATGAATTCTCTTTGTCTCATTATTTCTAAATAACTCTTGCGATGTTACAACTGTATCACTAATAAATTATTCGTGTATACAAACGTATAGCTTCAAATCGTATCTAAGCACCGACTTAAAATTATCAAATTAACTGCTATTGAACGGCCTCGTTTTGACATGAAAGAATTGTTCAACCACCGTTTTCATGACCACCTCATCACCCATCGGTATTATCTCTGAAACTTAACTTTGACCCTTTTGTAGATACATTTAGATACGATAAAAGTCGAAAACAATGACATTGCGGAAGTCTGATAACACAATGTGTTTGTATGCACTAGTTTGATAGTCCGTTATTACGCATAATAATAATATTAAACAAATGCGAATTTCTATTCGATTAATACAGATTGTACTTATCTATTTGGATGTTTTGATTTGGGTATAAGCTGTTTAAGAGATAGCTGTTGCATTGAAACAAACCGAATAATCACATATCATATTATATTTGGGTATAGTATTATTGTTACACGACTCATCCGGATGTTTTGGTGTTGATGAATCTATCAGCAACAATTTTGAAATCCGTTTAAACATTTTAAACTTTTCGAGTCATACTTCTTTCTAATATATATTGTGCATATATGATTTAGTTGATGCATTGAAACAAACCGCATAATCGCATATCATATATTTGAGTATGATATTATTGTTACACAAGTTATATCAGTGTTTAAGAATCTATCGGCGAAATTTCTGAAATCTGTTTAACCATTTTAAGCTTATTAGGCCATTTTTTTCTAAATATATGCACAATGCGTGTTTGAGTTAATATTTATCGAACGTTCAATAATAATAATCAACTTAATTATCGATAGTGGTAAATTTATATTTTCCATACAGTTAAAATAATATCACAAGGAAATACTTCACCAATCGTTTTAAAATATAAAAAAAATATTATATACATATAGTACGATATTAAATGTATTTAAAGTAGACGGTATTGGCAGAGATGCAACTTGTGAGTTTTGATATAACTATAATAATTGTTTACTAATATATTATGATCGACAGACACACGTATAATTCACGAGGGATTACCAAACACCTTTCCATGCCAAATTCGACCAGAATTTAGATCTAATCACTTAAAAGATTTGAATGCACAAACAAAACGGAATAGCATATTCCGTGTTATTTAAAAGATAAAAAAATCAACATTTTAAAATATAAAATGTTGATTTTCCGAATACCGGAATCGACCACGTCATGTGATATTTTAACGCCGTGAAAAATAGGTATGTGTAGGATGAAATACGTTACGATTGCCAAGTCCCGCAGCTCGTATATATTATGCATGAATATGGAGAACCCGTGAGGATTTGTGAGGTCTAACCACATTCAAATGGACTTTTATCCGAGCGTATGTTTGACGGGGCGCGTTCGCCGACGATCTGGTAATATTTTTTCTGCGGCGCCGTTCGTGTACGACAAATAAACCGACAGGTCGTATTCGCTTACGGGCCATTTTAAATTTCGACAAGACACTTTCCACTCGCGGCCACGTTTGCGCGGCATTACGCGTATAGTGCGGCGGTGAATCCCGAAATTGGGTATTTGACATTTCCTATATACATCATAATATTATATATTATAGCCCACCTAATCTACGACGAAAAAAAATAGTAACAAAAACCCAATACAAAATAAACCCGCGGCCAAAGCGACCGGGAGCCGCATTTTTCGTGTCAAATGAGCAGTATATTATATACGTTTAATACATCTCATATATGTATACATATATATATATGGGTATTAGGTAATGATAATATATATATATATATAGCGATATCCTCCTCTCGCTATTATTTTCATATTTTTCTTATTTTTACAACACGTACGCATAAACGCGGATTTGCGGTAGCTTATATAAATAATGATTATACGCGCGAAAATAATATTGTCGTTATACCTATACAGAATCGACATGCATCTGTCAATCTGTCTCTGCGGATGGGTCTCCGCCCGCTCCATCGCACTCTATTAAATATGGCTTAGACCGTATTTTCTTGTACATATATTTTATTCTTCACACATGTTTCTGTTGGTATTTTCCCTCGATCCATATCCACCACCATCCGTCCCCACCATTAACCTTTTCAAATTACCCCAGTCGCATCCCGAGACACTTTCATTCCTTTTTCTTTCCCTTTCATTTTATTTTTTTATTTTTGCGTTACAAGAAGTTTTCGAAAAAAAAAAGCTCGCAACGTATTGGCTGATGATTTTTTTTCCATCATTATTATTTACCCTTATGTGCCTCGTGCCCCCGGGTTATTAAACCGCCGCCGGGTAGAGTTTCAATTGAGCTGCAACAATGCGTACAGTAATCGGTCACAATGTGTAGAGTATAAATTTACGCTCCGCAGACTTGACCCATATGTTTTTTGGTGGCATAGTCTATAATAGTATATTATTATTATTATTATGCGCTTCTTCAAAATACAAGTAAAATAAAAATCGAGTTTGTATTAAGTTAAATAGTAATATTTGATAGTGACTTAAAATCGATTTAACGTTTATAACAATAGTTAATTGTTTTATAAGTGCATTTGTACGTATTATTTTATTTATACATTTGGGAATTATCTCCCCCCTCCCCGATAAAATAATATAAAAACTATTAAATAATATTTATGAATTTTTATAGAAAATATATATAATTATACCATAAATTATATGTTTACATCATATTCGTATATGGAACGAATATATTGTTATTACCCTGAAAATTATCGGATGACTACTTTTATAAATATAAATATAAATACACTACTATAGATCGCTCTATTATAGTCCATATTTGAATATAATTTATCTTTATTTCGATAAATTTATATTTCTGATTGGTAGATAATTATTAAAAATGACAATAGTTACACTTGTCTTATTAGTTCTATTATATAAGTTTCTCACTGAGTTAACAGTTTAAAATCTTATAGCTATTGATAATATTATCATACATTATGTTTTAAAATGATATTTCTGTAAATGACTACATAATTGCATATTTTGTATGGGTAAATTTAAACCAGAAACACTTTTTACTAGTAATAATAGTTTTATTGCAATTAAAGTTCATAAGTTATCAACAATTTTGACATACTTGAAAATCAATAACAAAATATTAATAGTAAAAAACAATAAAGAAGATTATAAATACCAAAATAACTTTATAACTATAAGTACATCGATTCTTGATTCACTTTCTTTTTAGATGAACAATGTGAGCATCGTCCTGAATGGGTTATTTATTTCAAAATATAAGCTTCTAAAAGTATGAAACCATAAGATGAAACAACATTTAGAAATTAAGCATCTTTAATTTTTTAATAAAGTTTAATATTTTTCTAAGTGGTTTAAAAATTAATTTTAGGTTTTAAAAAAAAATGCTTTATATAAATTTTCTTCAGTCTTTCAGAAATCAATAATAATCTTTTAAAATTGTTTTGTAATTATTAAAATTTAAACCAAAATCATATGGATATTAATTAAACAGAATACATTAGATATAAAAGTAAATTTAACCAATTTTTTAATAAAATTTTATACATGTTTAAAATACGGTTTCAACAATTTCCAAAAAATCAAAATAATAAAATTAGTGAAATATTAATTATATTTTAATACTGTAGAAACAAGTCAAAATTAAAATTTAAAACTAGCGAAGAACTAATTGGGCTATTATCAAATCAAAATCTCGTATTTCCATCAAATTCAAATATTTAAAACTTGGTATTAAAACAAGTAATAGGTACCGATTAATTCCACTTATCTCAAATTATAAGCGTATTTTATAAAAAAAAAAGTGATAAATATTTAATGTTGAGGAAAATTTAATAACTGTGTTTTCGAGTATAAAACCTAATATGAAAACTAGTAAATCAAATATTTAATCATAAGGTGCTCATTGATGTTAAAATGCATTGTTTTATTATTTTAAAATTAAAAACTATGTTTTTTATGTCTTTAAAATTAAAATTTTTATTATTTATTATTATGTTGATTTTCTAAATCAATTTAACTAAAAAAATATAAATTACACTTAATTCAACATTAATTGTCAGAAATGGTGGTTGGTAGCATCATTAAAATGTAAAATTTTGGATGATCGTAATACGTGGTTGAAAATAAGTTACAAACAACTGTTTATAATAATTATAAATTACATATGATTTTCTCTTATAGGAAGTACATTTGTTAAAGCTAGGTTTATTCCGAACTTATTTTATGTAGAACTTCAATAGAAATATATTTATAGACTCGCTTTTAGGATAATCTGGAGTGTATAAATTATAGACTATATTATTTTGATGATTCATAATCTTTAGCTTACTAGTTTTTTTACTTTGCCGGTTAAAAAGTATTATATAATTTCGTTAACACTATTTACCGAATATGACGTCTGTGTGGTTATTTTATTATCGTTATAAGTTAATTTTCATAATTTGTCATGTACGTTAAACATGTTATCGTAGTTGATATATTATCATAAATTACACAATGTAACCGATAGGACATTTTTCATTATATAAATATTTTTTTATCGACTTACCGGTAATCAAAAAATTAAAATTATTTGTATTACGATAAAAAATTATTAACGTATACGATTTAACCGAACTGACATTGTGCAAAAGCTCTCTATTAATGTTTTAAATGTATCTGATGTTTGAAAACTCTAAAGTTCATTAAACCTGGTCGCAAATTGACTCTGCAAAATGATGACAGAGTGTGTGTGTAAGAGAGAAAATGAGAGACGGAAACGGCATTTATTATATACATACATCTTTGTTGTCGTATACCGTAGGAGACATCTGGCAATAATGGTTAAAGTTCCGTCCTTGACGGTAACATTTAACGGAAATTGTAGGAACATACAGCTTTCCGTAGACATCTTTCGTTCGTTATTAATAGCGTTATGACCAGGGTTTTCCGCTGTATATAGATGGAGACGCCCCACGCCCGGTTAAACGTCCGCGAGATATTGCACCGTCCCATCGCGTTAACCGTTTGCAACAATATTGAAATCCTATCCGTATCCGGGCCGACCGTCGGGTGGAAATCATAATATTAAATAGGTAAAAGTAGCTAGATGCCGAAAATAATATGACATTATAATCAGAGATCTACGGAATTAAATGCGCGCGTGCCGCAGTTATTTGTATGTTTGTCTCCGCAACGATTTTGACGTTTATCACTTCATAACCGCGCGTACTGTATTTCCGCCTAAAAGACATATAATACACAGACATAAATATCAGCCGTCCTAACTATAATGGCTAAGGTAGACCAATGATTGTGTATAGCCCGCAAAAAAATACTATTATTTTATTTCGACAGCGGTGTTTTATGATCCATTAAATTACTAAATCGAGATTAAACTGTTTTTGGTGTATGAATATTATATATACATTATACATAGGATGATTCACTAAGTCTATTTACCAACTTTTTTTTCTTCAGTGATGCAGTTAATAAAAACCTGATTTTTCAGAATTTTTAAATATACTTATACAGATCATATTATATTCGAATTTTTGATATTTTTTGTTCTACTTAAGAAGTGTCCAGTGAAAATATAAACTTCTATTTTTTTTCACATAAAAGCTCCACTTTTTTACTATTGTACATTATTCAGCGAAAAATGATTTTGAAATGTCACTAAAAAAATTTCAAAAATCATTATTTTAATTAATCAATTGTTAAATGAAAATTGTGCATGAGCAATGAGCATATTGAGCATACTTAGTAAATAACCCCTTGTACATTAATTGTTTCTTAATGATCATTACCGGTAAATTGATTTCATATTGAATATGTATTATAGGTAGCATGGATCCACATCGATCGGCAAATGATTTTGACTATCCATCGTCACGTGATAGCCCGAATACCGCGTTTTGGCATCACGTACGATAGTCAAAAAACGTGGCTGTTACATGTCAAGGGTGCGCAGCCTGAAGACAGGGGCTATTATATGTGTCAAGTGAACACAAACCCCATGATCAGTCAAGTTGGATACTTACAGGTGGTCGGTGAGTACGCTTTTAGCCGTGTCATGTTCCGCCTCGGAAACATACCACTGGTCGCTATTACAATTATTCCTATATTAAATATTATTGTATAGTTTTAACTGAATTAGCTAGAACGTATAATAATATTATTTAGCCACTTCATAATGCCTATTTTTTCAAAAATAGTTGTCCGTTTAAAGAAATTATCACTCCAATTTGATATCGTAGAAATTTATCGACAATGTGGACACATTCACTTTGTGACATGATATATTTAGCATAGAAAAACTTACTTTTGATAATATTTATAACAGTATTCCCAATCAATATAAATTGTAGACATTATAAAATCCTTGTGAAAAGTAAGAATTTTATTATTGGTAACGTATAAATGTAATTAACCATGTTATGTTTGACCCTCTTTGATCCCTTAATAATTTATTCATGTAAATTCAATTTTTTTCTTTAAGTGTATTTAAGAACCATAATTATTATTTTCAAATATTTAGAAGTTTTACATAATTTAATGATTATTGTATAGTAATTTTCTATTGCAAATTATTCTTATTAAATAAGAAACCAAACTTTTTTAGATTTAAAATCAACTTGATAAAATATATACGTAGGTACTTTTTTAGAATATAAAAATAATTGTGTAATTTTAACATTTGTATGTATTATATTTTATAAACGTATACAAATAACATAGAGAATTATAAATTCAAAAATTGTATTGTTTATAAATGAATATCGAGTTCTCGATTTTTTGATTTTTTGATTTTTACATTTTATTTTGTTGGTAAAATTTTAAACTATTTTAAATGACAGTGCCACCAAATATCATTGATGAAGAAAGTTCTCCATCTTCAGTATCTATCCGGGAAAATCAAAATCTATCCCTTACATGCAAAGCAGAAGGATCTCCGACACCAAAAATAAGTTGGAAAAGAGAAGACGGAATTAATATAGCGACGGATCGAAAAAAAAAAGGTATTTTTCATTTATAATTTCTGATTTATAATAATAATACTAATAAAAATGAATAAATTAAATCAGTGTTAGATATTGAGACTAAAATTAAATTAAGTCACCTTTAATATGCTTTACTGCTATTCGAATATAATTATTATAATGTTGATAAAACTTAACATAAAACGTGGGTTGTTTTTGTAACGTCAATTCCGTTAAAGTATCTGTAAGACAGTTAACCTATAACTAGTGTTATATCGCTGAGAAAATAAAAATAATATTTTGAATCATTGTTAATACGATTTACCGAGTGAATAGATGTTTATTATTTACTTTATTAAATTAATTTCAAATTAAAAAAATCAGATTTATTTTCAAATAAACAAATAAAAAATAATAAATTGATTATTTCGAGTTCCTGTTATTTATTTAATAACTAATATTAAGTGTTTTTAACTTAAACATCTGAGAATTTTTATATAATATTATTGTATATATTTCAATAACTAATTCTGATTAAAACAAAACTCATATTTTATACCCACTTAATGTCATAAAAATGAGCATATATTTTATTTTTAATTAAAACAAAATATGTATGACTCTCGAATTATTTTTACCACTTGACCATTGATAAATCGATAAATTAGTAGTATAGAATTACCTACATGTTTGTTTGTGTAGGTAAAGAAAAACACGTCGAAAAGCTATTATTTAGATCTATATAAACCATGACATATTAAATGAGTTCATGTTCCTACATATTTTATTCGAAATAATATTGTTTTTAATTTATTTTGATTGAAGTACAATTAAAATAAAAATCTTTATGTTTTAGTAAGGCATTAATTATTTTTAAAACCACATAATACTATACTTTAAATAAATGTATTTTTTTTAATATAACTACATTTATTTTTTTTAAATAAAATTTCATTATTTTTTAAAATACCAATATTAAAGTTTTCAAGTTTAAAATATTTATTAACAATGCAGAGTATTTTCAACTAGATTTATCCTAGAATATAGTTCTATTGTATAGAGTCTTTACATCAGTACCTAGTTTATTTTAAATCTTGGTAGAACGAATTCGAGGTAATTTTCTTCGGCTACCTTTTGTATGTATATGCATAATACAATATAATACGTAATCGAAAAATGTGAATTTACTCAACCAATTTTAATAATATAGGGAAAATTTGTTGTTATGGAATATTGTAATAATACGAGTACCACAAAAAATTAATAATAACAAATGTTTATTTTATTTTTTATAAATTTATTTTACAAACAAAATTTGTTTAGCAACAAAATTACTTATAACATATTTCTTACTCTAAAAATAAATGAAATATTCTCATAGGACCAACTAAGTATTAATATCAATAATAACTTTAAAAAAGTATCTTGATTTGTTTTCAAACATAGATAAGAAAAATTAATTTTATATGAATATATCAATTAAGATTGGATTTGTTAGATCTTCTTATTTGATTTTTTTTTTTTTTTAATGAAAAATATTAATTTTTTATTTCCAACTGGATTTTACGGTTTTGCGGGTTAATCAGGTATAGGATGAATATAGAACATGTATGATAGAATAATTCCATTATTATCCGATTTTTATAGAAATTTAAACTTAACAATATCTTATTTTTTATTTTTTTATTCTTAGTTTTAAGAATGGTACGTTTATTTATGAATTTATGATTTTTTTTTTTTAATGTATAACACACTAATTCGACTTTAGTAAGTGTGTTTTGGTTATTTTTCTACTTCTAGTTCACCAATTTACTATATATATATATACATACAAGCCTTAATAATTTAGTTATTTCTGATATGATGGTTTGAAATGTCGATGAAAAAATACTTTTAAACGATCTATTTTTTTTCAATTCTTCTTTACATGCTTTATCATAACATGGGCAATTTATTGGTATAGTTGTATTGAAATTTTCATCTTCTTTTTGTTCTTCTGGTTCCATTAAATTTTCAAGTGATTTTACATCGGAAATAGATGCAGACTGGTCTGAGATACTTCCTGATTCAAAAAACAATAAACGATCATCTGGAATATACCTTTCTGTGATAACGCCTACACCACTCATATATTGACGAATAATATGTCCACTACCAAATACACGATTTGGTTGTGGTTTGTATAGGTCCAAATAATTAAATTTATTTTCATTCATCATTTTAATAGATGAAATGTTTTGGAAATTAATATTTCTGTTAGTGTTTGAAATTCTTTATATCATTTAAAATACCTTTAATAATTTATAGAAATGTTTTACTCAATGATAAAATAATAAAAAAAAATCACTTTGTTGTCATAGTATTTATTAAAAAAAAACATTTGAATTAAACGAAAATATTAAAAATAAGTAATATCACATAATACATAATTTATAGATAACTATGTCATTTTTTTTATTTCAAAAGCCAATCGTTATTATTTATTTCCATATTTTATAAATTATATATATTATTTTTATTACGTTTATGTAGTAGAAGTGACCAGTAAGACTTACGAGTGGTACCATAGAATGATAAATATGTCTAAGAAATGAGTAAAAACAATTCTCTCAACGATCATTAATTGTTTGGCCAATTTTTGATCTTAAAAAATGAACATTTTACGTTAGATTATAATTAACTTATAATTTAATATAGAAATCCATTAAATAGAACATTTTTATTTATGAGACAGTTTTATCGGATAGACATCTGCAGATTAGTAAAGATATTATTTTTATGTTTTCCTTTGTAAATATATATAGGTTATTGTTTGTCGGGCAATGAAAAAGTACAGCCAAAGGATCGCGTTATAATTATTTAATCCTTTGAATAATCAAATGGCGTTTCTTATAAACCTGATAATGATATTTTTTTTACATTCATTATCAAGTATGCATGTTAGAAGCTATGAGTTTAAATGTATTTAGCTGGCGTCTTCTGATTGATTTACCTATTTTATATAAAATTTCAATATTTTGTTATTCTGAATTAATATTTTCATGAAAAAATGTAAAGATCTAAATTTATTTTAAAATGGTTCATCAGTTTTATTTAGTAAATATTGATAATTTTTAAAGATTGAATGTAAAACAAAATATGATAATCTAATATGAAGTTTTCATTATTATTTATTTTTGTTGCAAACAATTAACATAATATAATACTCTACAAAAAATAGGTCAATTATTAACACTGTAATTGTTTAAAGTAATATTTTATTACATCTGAAACTTTGAGCTCTTTTCTATATAATTTTAATATATTATTAATCATTTCATTTGAATGCCTATTCAAAGGCAATCGATATTGTTGTAAATCGAGTATATTTTGGTAGAAAAACTGAAGTTTTAAGTAGATGAATAGAGATTTACAGATTTTAAAGTAAGTTGCATAAGAATTTCTATATTTCCTCGTTTATCAATTTATTCATACCCACGAAATCAAAATATTTAAGACTTATAATTATCTAATACTATCATAATATTCATTGTACAGAAACCAATATTATGTAAGGTATATCATCACATGGTTGTATAAGCTATCTCAAAGTTAATAATAATATTATATCGATATTTCTAACACTGTCGTTCAAGGTCCTTTAATTTTTTTCATCTGTTTGATTGTCGTACGTTTATTTACAGCAGTGGAGAAGCTCTTTGGTGACACGTTAAACTTGACAAGAGTCAACAGAGCGGATATGGGCGCATATCTCTGTATCGCTAGCAACGGTGTGCCGCCGTCAGTTAGCAAGCGCATTATACTCGACGTCGAATGTAAGTGTAGAACGATATCGCTTAACAATATAATAGTTTTAATTAAAACGTACAGTAAACGTTATACAACACCACCTAAATTGTTATGTACATATAATATAATAAATTATATATTATTATCATGTTAGGTACACGTGTGTGTTGCTGTACAATAGAATCCAAGAAACAATGTCACACGCTATTATTATGATAATGCGTGTCGTCTGCTATAATAAACTTACTGTACAGTCGATATCGTGTTTTTGATCATATTTTATTTTTTAGTTAAAATTATAAGTATGCAATTTAGTTGTTTTATCGGGCATCGCCCATTTGCGCCAAAAAATAATTAATTAATTCTAGGTACAGCCCATTTGCGCCAAAATAATATACTAGTGTCTTATAAGGAGTTAACAATACAAATTGAAGCCTAAAAACATAGAGTAATATATTCATTAATAGGTAATTACAATAATATATTGATTTGAATAAATAATAAAAACCAAATTGATGAATAGTTAATAAAAAATTAAAATTTAGATCTTAGTTAGTAAAATACATAAGTCATTATAGAAGAGAGATTAATAAATAATTTAATGAAAAAAATTCAATAAAAAAGGGAGGAGCGTATTATATTATTTATATTTAACATAACGAGTTAGAACTTTTTTTACTTTTTTATCAGTTGAATTAGATAAATTAATAAATTTACAATATGTCACTGATTAGCAAGGCTGATAAATTTAAAACTTACCTTATTTAACTGGTTTTAATTACGGAGCAATCTAGAATTTAAATTGTAATAAATATTTTCAAATTTAAATAATTAATTTTTTAATTTTTAAAGTTTACAAATCCTTCTATCGCTCACTAATCACTAATGATTTTATATAAAAATAATAGTATTTAATTTATTATATAAATATATTCTTGTTATGTTATTGCCTTATAGCCGCATAATAAATACAACAATTTGGTGGATAATTTATTATTTTTAATTTTTTAATAACTAGTATATTTTAATATTTATCAAAACTTGATTTATTTTTATTATAAAGTAATAAAAACTTCTAAATTATTAGAAATACTGAATTACTATTTTACTTAATAGTGAATTCAATAAAATATATAGTATATATAATAAACATACATAATATGAATTAAAAGTTATTTTTTGTCCAATACACTCATGTTGAACACAATAATCGCTTCTCAACAAATAGGTGTTGTATATTCTACAACAAACTTCACCGTTTTACATTATATTACGATGATACTTAAAACAAAACTTCGATTTATTAGAGATATAAAAATGTAAACTAAAAGATTTTTTTAAACAGGAAACGTATCATCATCGTTTATTTTACAACTTTAAAATTAGCATTTTCAATCAAATAGCTAGTACGTAATATTATCATGGCTATAAAGTAAAATATAATAATATAAATAAATTAGTAATCAATAATAAATTATATACGTGTATAATATACAATTAAATGTGTTATTAAATGAATAATATATTTTTATACGTTGTATAAATTAATAAAAGAATATCGTATCAATAACAATTAAAAAAAATATTTGTTTGATTCAAATATACGAGCAATCGTATAATATAAATTATTATTATTAAATATAATTTTCTAGATTGCATTTTGCTATAATTCGCATATTATTTATAAAAGAGTTTTACCTATATTATTTTAATAATTTTATTAGATATTATGAGAAAGTATTACGTGTGAAACATTAAGTATAACAATTATAAGCAATTAGCAAATGATAGTTAAAAATACTAAAATAGAAACGATATTATAATGAGTACAAATTTAATTTATTTAATGACAAATTATTATTTTTGAATGTAATTTAAAGTAAATAATATAATACAAAATAAATATGCATAATATCATGAAACTGTAATCTGCTAAATATCATAAAATTAAATGTTTTGTCTTTGGTGTAAAATAAAAAGTTGTAGATAACTAAACAAATTAATTTGCTTTATTAAAATGTTTAGTTTACATCAAATGAGTATATTGTCAATAAATTATAATTTTATATTTGGAATATCACGGCTTACTTTAGAACGGTCCAAATGAAAATCTAGGAGCGTTGATAACATTCTAAAACTAGTGTAAATAAAAATTGTTTATATGTTTTATCGAATATAAACACACGGCTGGTAGGAAATGAGTTAAATAAATCGATATTTTTTCCTCGTCACAGTTTCATGACGAGAAAATATGAAATGACCTAACATCCGGTGGTCTTATATGCCCTATCAGTAAAATCTTTGACTCGAATAGGTAGTGATGCCAGACATACAACGACGGTCTCCAAATGACGTTTTACTTAACGAACAACTGGATATAAACCTCATCGGAAACAACAGATATAAAATCCACTCGGTAAGAGTGATGGGAGTGGGGCAAGAGAGTGTATCAAATACCTATTCCCGTGTGCATTGGTTTATTGGCTTTGCCGCAATCAGCCTTCCGTCCCTGTTCTACGCACGAAACCACGAAATCAACTCGAGTATAATACGTTATTGAACAAATGCACTTAACGATACCGAATTTATTGGTTTTACTCTAATAATTTTTCCTGTTTGAATCTCATATTCAACCTACGTTCAATTTTTATTTTTATTTTTTTCATGATTTTTTTTTGCTTTGGACACTTCGATCGTCCGGATAATAATACAACAAATTCGCATCAAGATGGTGTATAGCTTATTTACACTCTCCACAATAGATTTGAAAAAAATTCAAATCACGTGACGATTATTATAGAGACTTCAATGAATACATTATCTGCGGATAAACTGAGTATTTAGCCGGCAGCGAAGACGAATCCGTTAAATCGCTTTCGATTTTAATCTCTCGCTCCCACCACCTCACCTCTCTGTTTTAACCATGTGTCCTCGAAATATGTTGAATATGATTAATTATTCATCTATAAAAGGATTACGGACGTGTTTTATCTAAGGACGCGTTGCTCGTCCAACGCTGTTGAAAAGGTCCAGGGATTATGAGTGACGACACGCACATGGTAGTTGATGAGAGGGGAAGCATGCTGAAAGTGCTTTTTGGGCGAAGCTAATTGCTGGTGATTAGGCTAGAAAGGGGTTGAGTAGAAACTATAAAGTTCAATTACATTATCTCAGACCTAACCCTCTATGGAAAATTCATCCCACACTGCACTCAGAATGTCCGCTTCCGTTTTCTGGACCATACTTTCTTTATGGTTTTTACCCCTGTTCGGTCTTCCAGAGGAGTACACGTAACATGTGTTCCACAAATAGTTTACTTTCACTTACTTTTCTCCCGCCAAACATTACGCCCACAAAATAAAACTATAGAGTCATTTTACACGCAATGTTTATACTATGTTATACTCACAGTAAATATATTTCGAGTAAACTTACAAGTAAGTACCACTTTATATTAAACGTGTATGTAATTATTTCAGCTAGTTTGAAACCAAATTTTCGTACATGATATTTTATTTTTTAACCCTTAGGTCTGTCTAAAGCTTTGATTATCAACTAAAATCGATTCTTCGCATTTTATTATTTTGATTATTTATATATTTTGACTTCTTCGCCCTTTTTTTAAAATTAATCTATATTATGTAAGTATTACAAAGTTAGTCTACACATAGTTTTGATTCAAACATACCTTCTATTATTACAATACATTACTCTTTCGAGTAACTCAGGGCAAGATTGACTATTTTTTTAAATTTATATTTTAATCCCATCAACGAGGCACGTTTTTCTTTAATTATTTCTAACATCCATGTAATAGTGTGAAACAACTATAATTTTATATAATATTCTGATAATAAAAACTAGGTGTAGGGTGCAAACTGTAGAACTTATTATGGCGTAGAAATATAACCTAAATAACTGAAAATAAATGATTAATATATTTAACATTATTATTTTTATTTATAATAAATACAAGATCCGGGCGAAAAAATTCTTAATTATGATCCTTCACATTTGTAAAGTTTCAAGGTTTAAATATTTGAAAAATGTAACTGTAAAATTATGCCATTTTCATTTTAAAATATATGAATATTATATTCCATGAATTATTTTGCACAAAATTTAAAAACCGTATTTAATACAATATATCTCTTATTGACGAATTTGGACGAAAAATCATGATTATATTAATCATCATTTATCACATTATCAATATATATATATTAATAATACTGGTCAAAATATTATAGTGTTAAGTTGTCGTGTCGCGTATATTTTGATAATCAAGTTTCTGAATAAAAGACAAAAAAATATATAGATCATAAAAATATAAATACCCCTCAAGTTAAGAGTTAGTAGTCTTTTTTTTCAGTTTGACGTTTTTTTTTCGTCACCCTTTCAACCCATCTCGACTGTTTTGACAAAACTTTTGCATCGCCAACTCGAAACTAATAAACGGCAGGATTAGAGCCGGATTACACCCCCGGGAGCACTGAAGACATTGCTAGTAGAGTATAAAGTTTACAAACATGGTGGTGGTGGTGGTGGCGCGGTACGGTGAAGAGAACACAGGCACGCCGGGAGTATTTAAGTAGTTAAAATTCAACACAAGTCCATCTTTCTCCGTCTGCACGCGTGTATATAGATCTATATATATATATATATATATATATATAGTGGCGGGTGACGTGAAATTAAAGACGACCATAGTATTCCACGTAGATAATTTTGGCGAGTGCCCGTTCGCCGGAGAAGGATACTAAATATAATAATATATATATATATATATATATATATATATATATATATATATTTATATACGTACGCGGCACTTGTTTCTCGTTCTTGATTTTATAATGTGGAAGAAAAACCCAATTATTATGATGGTCTTTTCACTCGTTCTCGTAAACGTCACGTACACTCTTTGCAGTGCACAACACGAGAGAGCAGGGAGTACAATATATTATGACTGAATAGACGTTTAGAGTTGTCAAGTTAATTTAATATTTAAAAAAAAAAAAAGATACGCGTTTCCGAAAAGAGACTTATGAGTTGTTTTAAAATTAATCTTCGAGTGTTGTCACAATCACACTTTACATAAATTTCGTTTCTCCGACCTTTATTGCCTTTTTGTTTCAAAAATGCAAATTAATGTCAAGTGCTTTCAATTCTTCTGTATAAGAAGTCGCTCAAAACGAATATTTATAATGACGTTTAAGTATAGTATTACTAATGCACACCACACGTCAAAACGTCAAAGAGTTTAAGTATATAATTATAAAGTTTTAAAATATTTCTCAAATCGAATATCCACGCCTGCCGATTTATATTTTCTAAATCCAGATTTAAATCCTTTACAATAAATATAATATACACATTACACACGTCTCAGTAATAATATGCATCGCACTAATAATATGACGTATACGATTCGAAACGCTCGCTATAAACTAACATTGAACACTATATTAATGAAACACGATAAAAATTAAAATACACACATCCGTCATGATCGTTTCGTTATCATAGAAGTTTGCAGGGATGAACTGAGCCGGCTAGCTACAGAGAGAATCTCGGTGAGCCGCTTATGCGCTGATTATGAATGTTTAGTCGTACCTAATTTTATTTTTTATGGTTATAATTAATTAGTAAAAACATTTAAAGAAAACATTTGAATCGAATTTTTAAACCGTATAGTATTAGTAGCTGTAACTATAATTTATTAAATGTTAAAAAGCCTAAAACTCGGTAGACGAATAACTTGCATACCTATACAGCCCTGAAATTGTTTTTTTTAAACTGCCAAAAATAAATAAAAATGATTTAACATCTTTCTATTTAATAAACATATATTATGACCGTTTTTTTAATCGCCCGCGATACAAAAGTATTAATGTATTTTTCAAATAACGTTTGACGGAATAATAAAAGTAATACTATCACATAGAGGTAAATGTTAATGAAATAGTTTTACTATATAATATGTTCATACATAGACGTCATGAAGAATATCGTTTGCGATTCATACGCGTTACACAGTTTCGTAAAATTAATCTCTGATACCTGTCGAAATTGTGATTTTCTTGTACGAAGATATGCATATTTAATAGATTTAAACATTAAAATTTACCTTGCACATCATTTTATAAATATAATAACAATATTAACATAACCAATTATAAACATATTTGTTTAATCCCCACGTTGGATTTATGAATAGCTAAAAAAGAAAATTTTTTTTCCCATATGAATGTCAATCAAATTGTTTAAATACAGATAACCCTAAAACGTATTTGAATTTATATTTTATGCTAATATATATATATATTTTTTTTTTTATTAATGGTGAAACTTTCGTTTCCCATACAAAGTTGGAATACCAAAATCTAGCACTATACGAACAGATTTTTAAAACAATTTTACAAATTACGTTAGCTATAACTTTTTTAATAAACTATCTAATGATAGACGTGTTCAAAGTGTTTCTTCTGAATAATAAATATATATATATATAAACTACAAAAAACTGTCATAACGTAATTTTTATTTAAACTAATTGTTTTTTTTTTTTATTTATTTAAAAGAGTATAAAAATCGGATACAGTTTTTTTCACATTTATCTACGTGGGTGGCTAGAACTAGAAAATACTATATTTCATCTTTTATATCTCAAAACAAAAAAATGCTTATAGTATCACATGTTTATATATAATATACAGTAACAGACTCGGGATTTTGTAGTGCACAAATAGACTTTTGAATATGTTTTTAGTATAAATTATAATTAAAACAATATTTAAAATTTAATATAATATGTACAAATTAATAATATTATATTTTTTTTAATATTAACTATTTGATGTATTTATTTATTATAACTAAAGTTATAAATATGAATGAAATCTAACATAATGCAATTTAAATGTATCTAAAAGGAATACATCTATATAATACATGTTATGAAATACACAATATTATAAGGTATAATTTATTGAACTAAGTAAACATAATTTAAAAGTAATAACTAATAATCTAATATACCAATATTAATTGTACTATACGCTATATTATCATATTATTGTAGATATATTTAAATTTCTTGTTGGTTAAAACAATTTTGTTATTTAAAAAGAGTTTTTTGTGGATATATAGTACCTATTAAAGTGATTAACATAAGCTAGAAAATTGGATGTATATGAAGATAATATACAATACGCATTATACATAGATATTACATATTATACCATACATTATACAAACACTGTACGCATATTATATTATATGATATACTGATATGCATAAAACCAAATTACTAATCATAATGCAGAATATATTTTATTGACAATAGACATATATTGTTTTTGAAAATAATTTACAAGTCTTGACGTATGTTACACATTTATTATATTAAAACAACAGAAATTTAAGTTTCAAAAAACTTCATCTAAACAAATAATAGTTTAATAAAAGAATGAAACCGCTTATTTAATACTCCTATTGTTCTTTTGTTCATTTTAGTTTTTGTAATTTAACTTTCAGCCACTATATGGAAATAAAAATGATTTAATATTTTCTTTTAGCAAATTATGAAACCACTTAAATCCATATAGACCATTATAGTGTTAAGGGTATTTATTTTTTTATATTTGTTATATAAATGACCTTTGCTAAGACTTATGTTTAATTTTATTGAAAAAGTACTCTGAAATACTTTAATTTTTAATTTTTATAGTACAAAAAATGCATATTAAGTCAGGAGTATTAAAAAATTACCAACATATACAATATTTATAAATATATTTTTGTATTTAAATTAACATGTTTATTATAAATTTATCATCAAATTTAAATTTAAATTTTAGACTATACTATTTATATAAATTTATTTTTTATTTTTTACTTATATAGCAATAATTTAAGAGTATATCATTAATATTGTCATTATATTTTTCATAATGTAACTGATAAAAGTATAGTTTTGATAGAAATTTTATGAAAAGAATAAAACTTAAATTTCTTATAAAATCAATATAATTCTCTTTTATAGATCAAATTGTTCAAACATTCAGGTGAATAGAAAGCGATTACCAAATTATGATACTAATTTCAATACAAATGTTCTAAAAAAAAAAAGTAGAGACTATTAAATTTCAAATTATTTCTTTTTACTCACAAAATTATTCATATTATAATAAATATTATGTAGTCAACTGATATTATGTTGAAATTATTTTTATGCAATAAAATGTCAACATCTACATATAAAATTAAAAATAAAGGTCAATTATATTAAATAATATATTGGTACACCGTTGGCGTATTAAAATTAAGTCCCGAGATAAGCAGTACAGCAGAGCTTGAGTAAACACTTTTATTTACACGGTTAATTAAACGCTATTTACTAAATAAAAAAGCAAATCGCACACGGCAGTATTTGTTTTCCTCCGCGGACATTCGAAACACTCGGAGCCGAGAGCATCATAATATGGGCAAATAAATTTAAATTTCGGTCGTACGCCACTGCTCGCAGAATGTTTACTCAACGCGTTATATTCGCGGACGGTTTTGAGTGTTTTGACATCACATAATATCTTCCTAGGTCTGTCGCGACCCGCGCGATGCCGACGTACAATAAACGCGGTCGATTAATATTATATATAGGCAATATTATCATCATCATATTATTGGAAAACGGTGGTAAACCGAAAAGCTCCGGATAACACGAATGCAACACGACTGCTGGCAATTTCCCGTATCATCTCGTACACGCATAATATTAACAATGCATTATATCTTATTACGTACGTATTATTATTATATCATATAGGAGGGCACGTATTATTGCACGACAATATCGTCGTCGCCGTCGTCGTTGTCATTAAGCACGAAACGTTTTCCGCGTTCGGCGATAATCACATTATAATAATAATATATACATCGTGATTACACTCTTATTGCGCGAAACGCGCGCACGCGGCATACATATTATTACCCGTACTAGTGCACTGCGATGCCGATACAGCTGTAGTACCAGACGAGTCTCGGCAATATCTGGGGCACACGATATTACGGGACCGGAATACTGTCATAAATCGACGAATTCGTCTGAGATTTAAATTTTTTATATCCATCTATCTATCTACATCTATATATATGTGTGTGTGTGTGTGTGTGTGTGTGTGTGTGTGCATAAATAAAACCATCGTTAGCTTTTTACAAAAGATTACGTAAAGAGCAAACACGCGCTACGGTACAGCTGAGCTTATTTTATATGCACTTATTGTAGGTATTACCTCCTATGTCGAATACAGGTATCTGTATTCTATAATAATATGCGCACATGTCCTGTTTTTTTAATAATTGTATGGGGACAAAATTGTTGTGGATGTATATACTTTTAAATGTGAAGATATGAAAAATTCCTTTTTTTAAATCACGAGTGATACCTAAACTGCAGAGGAACGTATGTCTTATACCATACTTCAGGCTGTAGAATAAGTTTTTATTTACGTAGTTTATTGATCAAATTACGGCTAAAAGCGAAAAATATATTTTAGCAGTTTGTGCAGCTTAGTATCTATAGGTCTTGTATATTTTTATTATTTTTAAAAAAATATCTAAGTATAGATATTATTTTATTCGTTCAATTTTCATTTTTTCTTAAAAGGTCGTTAAACAACCGATGCGTGTTCTTAATCGTAATTTTAACGTATATCATTAATAAAAAATAAATCATCAATTGTTTTTTTCGAAACTTTGCTTCGTAATAATATTATCTCGAAAGAAAGATTAGGTTTTCCAAATGATGCGATCATAATATCGTCCATTCACTTACTGCACTCGACTCCAATATTGTCACAGAAATTAAATCTGAACGGACTACCAATCACGGTCTCGAATTAATATACCGTATGCGACCGGATTTCCGGGACCGAAATCACATAATGATATTTGATGTCATACATTAAAACACCGTATAATAATAATACATAATTATAATATATATTCGTTGTTATAGTCTCGCCGATGATATGGGTACCGAATCAATTGGTCGGAGCTCCGTCCGGCACGGACGTGACGATCGATTGTCAGACGGAGGCGTATCCAAAATCGATAAACTATTGGTCATTTCGTGACTCAAAAACAATGCTGTTCCCCAATAAGAAATACGTGACGTCGGACACGGAGAAAAGGTACCACATTCACATGCGACTCACCATCAGGGACCTGAGCCAATCGGATTTCGGAAATTACAAGTGCATATCTAAGAACTCGCTCGGCGAAACCGAGGGCTCCATCAGACTTTACGGTATTTAACTGCCATACACGTATTATTACAATACTACAATTTATATGAAGTTTCGAGGTCTAGCCTCGACTTGTCCACGTTAATTTGTTTTACTTCTGATACAGGGAAAAACGTCAATGTTCCACCAAATTATTTTATCTTATTTTTTTAATAGTTATATTCATTGGTGGCTCGTAGGGTTCATCGAAGGTGGGACACGAAATTTCTCTCCGCTTTTTAAATAAAATAAAATAAATTTTGTGTATAAAAACATTTTAATATACGCTTATTAAGTATCTTTTACCACAAATAATTCAACCTTTTTCTCAAGTGGTAAACTTGAAAAGTTTATATTCAGTAAATGCTCGATCGTAACACATGTATCCATGATGAAAATAAATAACAATTTTTAATAAATTAGGTATTGTAAATTAGTAAATATCTATCAATTTACTACATATACTAAAAATAAATACGTCGACAGTCGATAAGAAGACGATAAGACCGAAAAAAATCCATAAATCGTAATAAAAACAGAATCGAGGCACAATCTGATTATGCCCCGCAATGCCGTATTATTCGTGTAGTGAAGTGGGGGAAATCTAGTACTGTTAAATGGGCCATCGGGGTACAACGAAATTGTGCCTGCCGCACAATACCCGTCTAATATGTACATTGTACGTATAATATGTATAATACGTAGAATCACTCATATTTGATAATATTTTTTTTTTTATTTCGATATAATAATATGCAATACTAATATTAACAATTATATTATGATAGAAGAAATGATTATTAAATTAAAATTTAATTTTTCTTCTTCTTTTTTTCAATTTTGTAGGTGGGACACGTGCCCATGTGTGCCCCATAGCACGAGCCGCCACTGGTTATATTTATTTGTATTTCATTGAATTCAAATGTTACATATCATTATTTTATTGTAAAAAATATATACTAGAAAAAAAAACATACACTAAACCCAGTTCTAAAGGATTGGCTCCCAATCCGACTATCGTCTCCCTACTATAGTCCGTATTACACTACGCATACCAGGAATAAGTATGTAGGTAAGTATCGTGGTCTTACTCGAGGTCTTTACGATTCGTGTAGATGCTGTCCACCGAGTGCAGTAATTGTCCCGATCTAACTACCTGTCACAGCAATGGGCTTATTTTGTTTTTATTTTATTATTCATTTAATTTTTTCATTCTATTTCTTGTTCACCCACAAACGTTAACTTCATTCCATTCTGGTTCCGGGGAACACTTCAAAGTCGACGACGCCAATTATTAACGGTTCGTTTAAATTCCATTTCCCGTTGTTCCACTTCCCAACAAAGTATATGAAACAACAATTTCCCCCTTACGTGGCCAACATCGATGGTACGTCAAAAGACCGTGATTGATTAAAACAAAAAAATAAATAAATAAATACTAATAACGAAAAAAAGCAGGAAGAAATGATTTTAAATTCTTTCGACTTGTTTACAGACCATTCGTCGACAAGTATAAACACAGAAAGGAAGTATCTACTACCCTTATTCAAAGTTAAACAAGACGACAACGTTAACTGTAAATAATCCTAAAGCAGTGGAAATTTTTCTATCTGATTAGATGTTCGATACTGTATATAAAAAAATAAAGTTTTACTGCCTCAGAGATTCTAAATAAATTATACGTGTCGCCTCCACAGAACTGTGGTTTTTTCCCAGAGTCTTTCAATTTACTTGTATAAATTCGGATCGATTGTGCAATAAATTACATAAGCCGGGGACTTTTTCCATGGTGAAACGTGAAAATTCATTATTGTGATGTCGTATAATGTTTTATACATTTTGATCTTGTTTACTATTTTCCACCATTTATTCATTCGTGTTGTTTTTATTTTATTTTTTTTATCATTTCAGAAATACCAAAACCTTCTTTAGCCCCAAAAAGTGCGTCCGAACTCAACCGGGCGAATAAAGAAGGTAAGTCCATGTCACCATGTCTGCTTATCAAGCAACAATAACAGTAATAGTATATCGAATAGCAATTTACATATTTGAATGAACAAATATGGTACATACTATTGAAGATTTATTATCTTCTGTCTGTAAATATATACTAGTAACCTATTTAAAATAACAAAATAGAAAATAAAATCACAATGGTTGTTAAGCTACTATGAAAATTAAATACCAAGCATAATATTACATAAATAAAAAAATTGGATGTAAAAAATATAATATTTGTTTTTTTAAGTTAAAAAAAAAAATAATAAAACTTATAAAACTATAAATTTACAGCGTAATTAATAAAAAAAACTGTTTTAATAAACCAATTAAATACATAGCTCATACTTATATTTGTTTTATGACAATTTTACTTTTAATTTCAAACTATGGAAAGTTTTTCTTTACAATCATTGAAATAACTTATTTACAGGTAAATTTGTTGTCCATAAAATTATTGTATTTCATACTACAGTAATATTATTCAAATGTTTTAAATCAAATTTCAAAAAAAAAATAAATAAATTACGTATCTTAAATTCATGAGCATTATATATAATTTAACCATTGCTATATTATGGATATAAAATACAAATTAAAATCTAAAAATAATATTTATTCATTGTTATAATAAAAATAAGAATAAATTTAAAATTATTTTATAGTCAATAATTTTTTGCTACATACCTTATGCATCTTTTTATTAGAAAATAATTATATATAGATATTTTTAAAACGATTTTACGATTTTATTCCTTCTGATTTATTTATATACTACAAAACTCTGAAACGAAATATCTAATATATGTATTATGAGCACTATAATAAATAACTGCAATGAATTTCATGTTATGAAACCCTTATTTTGATTATTTTATTTCTATACAAACATAATATTTTAATATTTTATTGATAATTCGATTATCAAATCATTCAGATCATAATAAAAATACATTTAATAAAATCATTTGCAACAATAAGTAAAATAAATAATTAAATTTCTATTGATTTGCAGTAAATTTGATAGGTTGATTCTTAAATATTTGATATATGTAGTTACTTTTTATTCCTATAAAATATATAATTATATTAGACTATGTATATCATATCTAAATCATCTTTCTACTAAAATTATAATAAAATTATCCCCTGATTTTTATATGAATACCCAGACTAAGTAGGTAAACCTTATATATAAATTACAACCACTAAAACTTCTGAGAAAAATATTCAAACTTGGTAATATATAGAAAATCTATGTTGTGTACCATATTCTATTATACTCACCACTTTAAACAGAGTGTCATGTATAATATTACAATGTATTTTTAATTTTTTTAAATTTTGTATACTTATATATCTCATTGGCTTATAACAATAGGTAAAATGCTTTGACATCCAACTTCGAGGGTTGCTTATGATATAAAATTGAATCTAGCCAGTACTTTTTTGGCACAAATTTTAAAATATTTTAAAAATTATATAATAATTCATAATTCAAAATATTTTCAACTGTAATTGCTAAGACTAGAAAATGTAATCCAAATTTCCTCATAAGTTAGTTGTTCTTACAGAACCTTCAAAAAAAAAAAATATTCACAACTGTTTTTATAAACTTTATAAGTTCAAATGTTTACAAAATTGGATGTAAAAATAAAAATTAACGATTTCGGCTATTTTATTTGTAATTCAAAAAAATATTATTCGTAGAGCCTCAATTTTTTTGTTGCCTATATGTTTATTTACTATACATATCATAATGAAATTCTCAAAATACTTTTCTTAGTTTTAAAATTGACTTGTACCATTAACCTATTCACACCATTCAATTAAAAAATAATAATAATAGTATACAATGCATATTGCATTATTAATATTATTTAAAATTATTTATTCAATAATTTTAAATTGTTATTTACGATGTTTATTATCTTTAATGTATTGTTCCTGCACAATTTCTTTGTAATATTTACACATCATAAATAATAATAATTATATAACGTGTCCAGTGCTCGTATGTTCTAAAAAAAAACTTGGAAATTGTCTAAAAACTATAACTACATCGACAAAATGTTTATGGTCCATAAAAATAGACTCATAAATTTGTGTATAATGATAATATTATATATATATATATATGTATATATAGATACATGAATGGTATATTATATATGTATTATGTATATTTTATTATATATTATATATTTATATATTGAAAACTAACAGTGTTGTATCTAAATAAGTAACTTTTGAATATTAACGTCCACAATAGTATGTGTAATGTATATGAATAAAATCATCAGCAGATGAGGTAGAAAAACAATTCCGACGATATATTTGTTCACCAAAAAAGTATATATAGATGACGTATGGTATAGCAACCGTGACTACTGTTTACTAGAGGTGGTATTTGTATTAAGTCCAATAAAGGATGCATTGTACTAAACAAGGAAGGATGAGCTAAAAACTCGGTTTAAAGTACTTCGTAACTCGTGGTTAAGCTCCTCAAAAGAACATAAATAAAAATCGTGTTAGCTATTACCGATTATCGTGTTTCATGTTCCATTACGAATTTACTTAATGGAATTGCGATTCTACATTTTCATTTATCGGCATATTTCCGAGTGGTCATATAATTCCCGTAAAGATAAATCCTATAAATAAATTACTTTTGTAATTTTACTAAACATATTGAACTAAAACCACATACAAAACAAGTTTAATACTTTAAAAAATCGAAGTTTCTGCTTTATAACATGTTTTAGTTCCTATTTCAATTGTTAGTTTTCTAGTTCTAATTAAATTTGCTGATGAAGTCAAACTATACATTATTATGTCAACTTTATTCTTTTTAAAAAATGTTTATAGTACTGTAACTTACATGACAAAATATGATAGACCTAAACCAAAAACCTATGTATATGTATTTTATAATAATTATATAACTACGTTCAATATAACAAAACAAGTATATAATAATTATTATTTCAAGTTCTTACATTTTATGGCGATTTAAAAATACAGGTAATTTTGTAGAATTTCGATCGAATTTTCGTTGTATACATTTGTGTTTCAAACTTTTGAATATCTTCATCGACTATTTGAATAAATTAAAAAAACGTTATGGAACTCAATTAATCAAAATCTCTTCTGTATTTCAGCGTAATAGCCCCCTCCCCCTTCTCACGCTGAAATGTGTTAACAATATATTTTAGACTATTCAACACCTTATTCAAAATCACTATTAATTTACGTCTAAATATGAGTGAATGATATAAACAGTAATGATGATAATATCAGTCAGTGACAGTGACTTAGATACAATGTAGAATAAAGATAGTGAGATGGCTAATGAGAGTGGATAGTATGCGCATAGGACTATCTGTCTGTGGAATTCATTGTTAACCAATCGCGTTGTGTTATGGTTGGTTTGCAGTTTTGAAGCAACCAAAAGTGTCGGTGGTGCGAAACACGACTGGCCAGTCTGTCCGGGACAACCGGCAGCATCAGTTGCGTCCCGTCAGGCCCACCGTTCCTGGGAGACTCGAGGCCTCAGGTGGGCAATCGCGTATGCCTTTTTATAAAGCACATTTTGTTTTCCTTTTTATTTCATTTTATTTTTACGAAAATTATTGCACACATTTATTATGCTACTTGTTTTTTTTTTTGTAACTCACTTGCAATTTATTTAACTTTTAAACACACGTTGATTACATTTTGTTTTAATAATATTATATAATATATACACAAGTTATACATATTATTATTTATATGGTTTGTACTAAAATGTTATTCTCGTTTATTCTATTCTTACTCAAACACGATAATTACTCATCAATTTTCGTAATAATACAGTATAAACAAGACGATAAAGATAAGATTATTATTCTAATATATAAAAATACTGAGCACCCATGTATGATATTATACTATTAGTAGCTACTAGTAGGTATTATATATAAGTAAATAAATTAATAAATATCCGGATTCACTCGTGAACAAATTTTTTCAATAACCTTTGCGTTAAACGATTAATATTATTAATGATATTTGGCACAAACAAAATAAATAAAAAAAAATAAAATACATTTTATTAATAACACTTTGTTGTTCGAAAAATAAATTACAATAAAAACGTACCTACTAAGTTGAAAATAAATAAAACGAGTTAGAAAAGTGCGAGAGATGAAAATATATTTTCTCTTCCATTTCGATGTGGCTACAACGAAAAGCACATGAACGAAAAAGAAAAAAATAATAACACTAGAGAATGGTCTACGTGACTCCTTTTTATTTCCCTACATCAGTATGATTGAAATACAATTTTTAATTTCATTTTTAATACATATCTACACTCTAGATAGGTGATTTGATTAAAATATATAAATTCAAAAACAAACGAAATATTGTGACAATTTTGATATAATATTATACATATATATTTTAAACCAAATAAAATATACATACGCAGGTATACCGTACATATTATTATATACTACCTGCTTGTTTGTACGCGTTTTAATTTCATATAAAAAAACCACACTGCATGCATGTCTGCAAAGGACAAAAATATTTTTTACCGTTGATATATGCGAATGTAGCGGGTCATATATTTTTCATAAGTAAAAAATGTTCTAATCGGTTAAACACGATAACCATTCGCTTGCTAATTTTTATGTGTAAACATTATTGAAATCAGATGGGAATAAAAAAGGCGTATTTGTGGGGTGAAAACTAAAATACTAACAGCGATAAAAAAAAACCCGCAAACTTACTTAATAATATAATAATATCTATTTAATTACTTTTCGTGATACATTTTTTAACGTTTTAAAAAAACTTTTTTGAGTACATCCTATATATTTTATATTAATATGTTAAGTTTTTGTATTGCTTTGTGAATACCATTAATAAACCATTGCACTGAAGGTTATGCTATGCGATTTTGAACATGACATCCATTGTACGCGTTTTGACTTGGTCTGTTGATTTGAATCATATCCGCTTTGAGTTTGTTTTAATATAAAAGTCTCACCTACAGAGATTTATAAAATACTAAAGCAGTTTGAAAGTTGAAATCGTTTTTGTTTTAGTTTTATTTTAAATACATTATTGTGTGCCCCGTTGAAATTTTGTAAATCCATTTCGAAATGCCTCTCGGCAGTATCATTAACGGGCCAGCATTTTATTCTTTTCTTTTTTTCACACATTTTGTTTTATTTTACTATTGTTACTGCTCTTTTTTTACATATTTGTACATCACATATTTTATCCATCGCAATATCGTTGTACTGTCGACCACCGTAAATATTTGCTCATTGGTTCACTAAACCCGATTCGACTCGGGCCTTTAGAATCAATAAATCTTATTTCTACAACGCCGATGTTGCTGTTATTTTTATTTTTTTGTTTTTCAGGCAATTGGGGGCCCAGCAGATACAGCCGGTCCCAAATCGCAATAACCGTGTTTGGTGTAATCACGTGTCTCACGTCTTCACATCACATACCATCATGAACGGCTCAACATCCTTATTATATTATTATTATCATAACATTATTATTATACAACAATTATAGCTGAATTTTGTTTTGTTTTGTTGTACACATTTTATTATACATTATTATTATAATTATGATTTTTAATTTAAGTATGTTACAAAACTCAACAAATATTATTGTTGAAAATAATTGAATAATATATAACAATAACGCTTGATAATATCGAAATGCTATAATAGAAAATAATTTTAGTTACTGCTGAAATTTTATGTTGAGAAGGCAAACTAGTCATGATAGAAATGATTGAGTTCTAGAACTCAGTATTAAAGAATCAAATATCATCATAATAACATGTGTCAATATAATTAAAAAAAAAAATGTACATTTATTTGTATTTTAGTACCTACTAATTTAAAAACCTATCAATCTAATTTTCACTTCATCCACGTAGTGTCGTGTGTTTTTACTAATTTTATCATTTAAATATTTAATTTATTAGATAAATAATATTATAGGTGTAATCGTTAAAAAAGGACAGAACAATTATTAAAAAAAAAAAAAAAAATACAATACAATAATAAATTCCAATTTTGTTTTAAAATACTACCAAAATTGCAGGTTGTAACTGCATGAAACATAAAAATGAATTATCTTTATATTTGTTATGATTTGGAGAAAAAAATGATAACGTTTGTTGGATCACCGTTTGAAAAACGTTTGGACATTTCGAGTGGCGAAGGAACTATGTGTATTAATAGAATATTTATTAACTATGTATAAATAGTATCTCAAGTGGAAAAAAAGGTCCTATCGCCATTCTGAATGTCATGTACAATAGATTCAATAGAAATAAAAACACGCATAGGTAAGTTCGTGCGCATTTTTAAATTATTCGTATGTTGTACTGCTCTCACAACGCTGAATACGTAAACGACGTAATTTTCAAATCCTTTGGAAAACTCGAGTTTAATAAATAGATTTGATACAACAAAATGTGCATGTTATCATAAGTGCATTTACATAATATGGTTTATTTGATCAATTTATAATGATGTCCATTATATTATAGCCTTTATTGAACTATTCAAATATCGCTAAAATCGGTTAAAACTAATACACTATACAACCGTTTTGTATAATATTAGTACATAACCCGCTACACATAATAATGTTTCCTCGGTTTAATGCTTTTTTTTTTATGTTTTTCAGTAAATTCCTATTCGTTTCCAAAGATGACACATGACGTGACAATATTATTAAAAAAAAAACAGTTAAAAAATAGCAATATAATATTTTAAAATGACGCGTCGGAAAGAGTACTAAAAAATGTAAATAAAAACAGAGGGTACGTATGTATTAATAATGTATTTAGTTATAGCTTATGCTCTTGGAAATTTATATGGTTACGGTACGCTTTGTTTATGCTCATGCGTTACACAATAAATTCATAAACAGAATATTTTTTAAGTCACTAATAACTCATGAACATAATAACATACCTGCAGCAGCCAATGATCCTTAATAATAATCATTGAAATTATTTACCTGTAAAATGAAATGAAAATATTCTTAGTGTTAGATTAAATCATACCATTCGGGGCAATCGCGCAAATATCATTCCTCTATCTCTGCTATAGTTCTACGTACAACATAATTCATACGAGAACGATAATAATTAAAGGAATTTCAAAATTTCAAAAAATTCTCGTCATACCAATTCTCTGAATGTACTCGTCGATCCAAACGTGAATAAATTAAATGTTTGTCTTCAGACAACGTGTACTGTTGACTAATACATTTCCGCATAACCTTATTACAGTTAAAATCACTTAAATCCAAGTCATACATTTGCCATTAAACACGCATAATGGATATAATACTAAACTTTGTTTTCCGTTGGAAGATTAAACCAATAAAATATAAATACGATTAGATAATTATTTTCAAATTATTTAAAACTTCGTTGTGACATAACTAAAACGGTCACTACGTTTAAAACGCAATTTGAAATCCTCAAATTACATGTAATTGATATTATAAACAGCAGACTAGGCCGATACATTTTATTAGTCGGAAATTCACATACTCAGGCCAGTGTACTATATCAGGTTCAGAAATATTCAAAATCCCATCGACGTCTCTCAACTTTCACACGATATAACAATATTATAATTTAGTATACGGGACACAGAAGTATGGGAAATTGATTTAAACTCTGAAGTATTTCTGTTATAGTTGCTATAGGAGATACTGATATTATGTATGGGATATTTTCTTCTATTAAAACAAAGCAACCATACGAGTATACGTTTCATAATAATTACTAGTTTTTTTTTCTTGACAAATTTTTAAACAGTAGAAAGCTTTTAAATTCTCTACATTGAAGATTCAAAATTTTTAAAAGGGTATTTTATAGTCATTTTTGAAAAAATTATACAAATCTATAACTTTAATACTATTTAACACAAAGAAAAATGTTAAATTTAAAAAATCATACCACTTTTGGTTAGATTATCAAATGTTTTAAGATTCCGTCGTCTTTTCTGAACTTTCATAGTTGGTCTCTAGATGCTTCTAGTTTTTATGTATTTGATTGAATGGTGGTCGTAGTATAATATATTTTTTAATCAGTCATCCAATATTTTAAGAACTGTTTTAATGTACATGGTGTTTGTACATTTATATAATATACGCCATAGAAATATTTGTTATATTAGTATAGTGTTTACTTTATAAGAAAGTAAAAACAAACACATTATATTACAAAATATCTTATTTTCAGTTTTAAATAATAACACTAACCGGGTCGTAAAAACATAAATTGTAATATTTTATGAATAACAGTCTCACACTCAATATGCACATATAAAAATAATATAATAAAAATAAACTACTTCCGTTTAGTGACATATAATAAATACGTTACACTATAGGTTGTTGAATTTAAATGTCGACTTTTATTTATTAAAAATAAAACGACATCGTCTGTAATTTAATTTTGGTTTTTTATTTTAGATCCTCATTTTAACTTGTTGAATTAAAATTAATTATTATTGTATGACACGTGTTTGAAGAAAATTCTCATGATTTTAAATAAGTGCAATGCAATAGCTTCAATCATGTTTGAAAAATAATTAAACACGGCCTAAATTATAATTGCAACATTTAAACATAAGTTTGCAGAATAGAATAAAAATAATTTTGAAAAATCCTTAGAAAGTATTTAGTAATTATACTTTTTCTTCATTTGACTTAACTAATAAAATGCAATTTAATTACCATTTTACGTTTATATAAAACATGATGATATTATGTATTGTGTTTAAAATATTTGTTTGTTATAAAACAATATATTATCCATTAAAAACAGATGAATTGCGTTTTAAACTAATAATAAAAGATAACTAAATATTACTATTCAATCGGTATGTTGACGTAAATTTCTAAATTAAATTAACAGATTCATTTATTTGATTACAATTTTAGTAAAAATACAATTTTTTAATTTTCTAATTTCTTAAAAATCGTATTTAATATTCACGTGATATAATATTATCATTATATCTTTTAAATAAATAAAAACATCACAATAAACATATTTACATATGTATGGTAAGTCGTACATAATAGTACAAAATTTATTAAAATGCCCGCATTTATTGTATAAAATTTATCCAATATCAAGAGCGGTTTTACTGCAAACAAAGTATTTAAATTATAATTTTTTTTTTACCCGAATAAGACATTTTTTTAAATTTAATACGCACATTATAATATTATATAACATAATAAGTTCTATGGTACTACAATATACACATTATGAATGCATTTCAATTATTATATAATATAAAAAAATGTTGAATAGTTCAAGAAAGTTGTAATAAAGCTGATTTTTTCTTATTATTACAATTATAAATTATATTTTTTTTTCAAATAGGTACCAAATAAATAAATTTTCAAATACATGCCAATAACTAAATAATGTACGATAATTTTGTAAAATTTTTTTTTTTTATTAAATTAATTATCAAAAGTATTATTACTATTATTAGTACCTATCTAAATATGTTGGCGATAGGAAAAATAAACAAAATTTATGAGTATATTTTTCCCAAACCGACAACCTATTAAATAAAAGTATTATTAGCAGAAGTTATAAAACTATAAAATGGTTAAACACCTCATAGTAAATAATCGAATATCGTTTTTATTAAATATTGTTAAAAGTTACGCAATAGACATTTTGACATATGAAATTTTCGACATTATTTCTCATTGTAAATTTAGTATGAATTTATTAAAAACACACGACACTCCGAATTTTTTTACACATTTTTTTATAGACATTTTACTATTGTGATATATTTGTTATTTTGAAACGAAGCTAATCTTTAAACTATTGTTACTTGTCAACCGTGTTTTATGTGTTACCGTATATTTTATTGTTTCATAATAATGCGTAGACATTGATACTATTTCATATATAAAAAGTTATCGTTGGTACCTATAATTATTGTCTCTAGTATGTTTTTATAAATTATAGTAATGTTTAAATATTATGTATTTTTTAATGTAGTTTCTTTATTTTGATAATTAATAGTAGCAGTGAATGATTTTTTTTTTGTCAGTATAATATTTGCGGTGGATTCAGTTTTAAAGTTGTCAAACTTACATCATGGTGTTGTATTTAAGGAATACGTACATATTATTTTCACCAACAGATGGCCAAAATGTTTTAAAACATGTAAACTAAATCCCACAATTTCAATATATAGCAATATTTTTTAGGAAAACGGATTTAAGAGCAGAATTGTTAGGTAATTGATGGATAATGGACATGTTACCAAGTCTTGAGTTAACCACATTACTGAGTGCTGCATTTATAATTTATATTCTTATATGTTTAAATGTTCAAAATATTATTAGATTCATAATATTTTTAATTGGATTACGAGACTATGTTCTTTAATATATAGTTCATTCTTTTAACACTAAGTTATAGTTAATTATTTTGAAGCCCGTAGTTTCATAGATATTTAATTTTTTTAATTAAAAAAACATGTAAAATTATTAACATTAAATGAAAACGTTTGATTTGTTTCGAATCTAAGAAAACTTCGCCGAAATTTTTTCTGTTTTTATTTTGTTTATTTCTTTGTAAATTTTAATAATTTATTTAGTCTGAAACTACTAGTACAATTCGTTGATACACACTTATATAATAAATTATATGTGTAAATAAACATGTCAATCGCGTGCGTGTATAGATTATCGTCGTTTTTTATTCTTATTTTTTTTTTTATAAAAATCGAAGCGTTGTTATTGCTTTAAAAAAATAATATATAATATATATTTAACTTTATGATATGTACAACGTCCATTTTAGATTCCAAATACAAACTATATTAATCATTCTATATTGTTTAATTATTGCTTTTATATTTCAACTAAAACTTTTTGGGACAGTTGCTAAACATATTTTACATTGCATATTTATATACAGATTTTAAATATCGAACAGTAACTGTATATTAAAATTTATCTACATCATAACTTCCAAGTGGTGATATTAGACAAAATAAAAACAACTGTTATAGAAGGGAATGTGTAAGCAATGTAACCATTTTTAAACAAATATATTTTAACTATTTGCATCAGCTTAGGTATAATTTTGTTCAAAATTCTATTGTTTTCTGAATATGGTTTATTATTGCATCACTACAAACTTCAGGATAAAAATGTACATCTCTCAATTATCCTTTTTAGCATTGAAAAAACTTGTCAAATGTCACACAAAAAGTATGACAGTGTTATGTATAATATATTATAATATATTACTTCGATTAAAATTTGTAATTTCGTTGTAGTCGAAAATGTCATTTCACTGTCTGTTATTCCCGAAATCGATTGTACATAAACAGTAGCTCCACGCACACACTACGGTAGGATTTGTGCAAAAAAAAAAACTGCTCTATTTTTATTCATATTGTATCGTTATGATATTATGTTTATTATTGTTTATGTTATCGTAAATATATGTATTCTTCGGGGCGCTGAAAACGTTCCGAGTGTAAATAATATATTATAATTTACAACAAAACATTATTATATTATCTACTATATAACATATTATTATTATTATTATTATATGACTATAATATAAACATAATGTAAAATAAAACAAAATTCTATCGAACGTGTGTGTCTTGTATTATTCTGTATAGCACAAACACAAACTTTATTTTTTATCATCCGACCTAATTCATTCTACACGCTATAATGATATACATCATCGTCGCGAGTAAAAAGATCGCCGACGATGAATCCCGTCGGCGAGAGATGAACGAAACCCGGACACCGCCAAATTGACGGTGGCAATAATTGGAATGCGGCAAAAACGGAGAAAAAATATATCTCACTCGTCGTGTACAGTGTGCAACGCGCAATATTTCGTTACGTCTCGGCGGCTGCCGCGGCTTAATGTACAGCGCAACGCCGATGTGGATTATCGCCGTTTGCTGTGCCCGCCTGTCCATTTGTATCGACGGACCGGGTAAACATTCGGCGGCCGAAACGTTTTTAACGTCGAGACGCGGCGCGTTTACACACCCGACTCGCCATCTTAATTTCGTTCGCGGGATACACGCTTACGCGTAGTATATATATATATATATATATATATATATATATATGTATGTATAAGCACCGACAACACGACTCGTGTAATTTAAGTACTCGGCATATGATAATATCCGCCTATATATATATATATATATATATATACACACACAGTAGCGTCGAACTATTATTAATAACTTTACCTGTACACACACCCTCTCCCCCACCCCTCTGGCCCCGGATTCGAGACGCTATGCATTATGTCCCACCCATAAAACGACGACATTCTGACATTATATCATGTCATATATACACATACACGTCATACATAATATTAATGCATAATTAACTATACCGAACAGCCCTAATAACTAACCAACGTTTTAGTATACGCGTGTTCGGCGCCACTGCCATATTGTGTAGGTATTGTGTGTGTTTCACATACGTCCGCGGGCATTGTTGTTTGTAGAGTACCCGTATGTGTGTATTATAATATATTGCCTTGTTTCGATGGAAATTTTTCCGACATTTTAGCGAGCCTTATTTTATTTCTACCACAAATGCACGTTTATATAAGTGACGTTATATTGGGTCTCTTCGCGATCCCTTCGAATTAATCTGACTGCAACGATGGCTGTACGTGCGTAATATGACGAGGTAATCCAGTATATCAGTACGGGACGAATGCAGTAAAAACTCCGAATTCGATAGGTTTTCATGTTGTAGTTTTTATTAGCGTGAGGTATATCATTACAATAATTAGCACACAGTGTGTTTTATTGGTGCCATTCGAAGGGTCAAGATACCTTATACATATTTTCGTATCGCTTACACCTCTTTTAAATCGACCGACCACAGATTATGCACTACGGTGCTGTTCAATTTGTTTAGCGTGAAAGCGTCACGCTCTAACCAATAATTGCCTCACCTTTAGTACTCTCTTAGTCGATGATGAATATCTAATTATATAGTTTATGTATATCGTTTCACTACGTCTATGCCTTTTAGACTTCATCTATCACAGGTAATAATATTCCAGTGCAGTTCAGTCCTACGATAGAACGTTATCGATTACATGAAAAGATAACACAAAATATGGTCAGTAAAACATTTATTAAAATTATTAAAATAATTTACTTGATCTGTATCACAGTTATTATAACTTGTCTACGTTCAACTGTCACATACACGTACACGCTCCTACTGTACTACATAGCAGAAGAAGGAATCATCTTTCTTGACGTGATGACACCAACGTTTTATTACAAATTGTGCGTAGTCATTATAGTCTCAGCACATTACTTTGCTTCATTTTCCTTGCCTATATATTAGTCACTTAGTTTGCTAAAATCTATTTTCCCGCTTAACTACATATTATACAATAATTATTATTACGATTATTGTAATGACTTTCAATAATTTAAGAAGACAATATTTTTTTTTAAAAATGTAAAAAAAAAACATATCCTCGGTCCATATCCTCAGTATCACTTCGCCTCTGACGTATGAATACAAGTCTTGCTAGAACGTGCTTGAATTTTCTTTTTGCCGAGACAATGAGGCAGAATAGCCAAACCCAATTCACTGAAAAATAAACGATTTTATTTGACATACCAAAGGTTTCTTTTAATATTGTATTTACACAGTGTTTCTTTTTAAAGAATGAATACAATGAATAATGGTACCAAGGGTGTGTATAATTATTATTTACATTTTTGTAACAATATGTGACTATTTTAGTGATAATTAGGGCCCGGATTTCAATGCAAAGTTCATATTTTTTTGGTTGATTTTACACAATGCTTTTTAAGTAGATAATTCGTTTCATGTAACGAGGGTTTCAAAGCTACAAATTGTATTTTGCATTTTTTTTTTTTTTTTTGCATATTTCGACGTTTTTTCATTTTTAGCATTATTGGGTCATTTTATTGGTTTTTAATGTATATTTGTTCAATATACGATAAAATTTAGCCCATTCAAGATATTATCTAAAAATAAATTATTTTCTTGATAGCGTAGGTTTATCGGGTTTTTTATACACATTTTCAATCTTTATTTTTCGATTTTGGTATGTTTAGAATGAATAATATTTCCCCAAAACGGCCAAAACATATACGTATCAACATCAAGTCATCATTTCAAATTTTCAGTTTTTTTTTTTAATAAAATAATAAATAATAATTATAGCTTATTTATAAATTACAAATTGAGTAAAAAAAATATATGGCATTTTAAGATCATTTTTTTATTTTTAAGGCCATTTTTGTGGTAAAATGCATTTTATAAGTGCATTTTTGACTATTTTTTAGAGCATATTTGTATGGTTTTGAATACATTTAAATCCGCGCCCTAGTATAACTATAAATTTAGAATAGTATATTATAGGGTGGCATTTGAAAAGCTGCCCCAGACACGACACTGGACTCCGGCCCGATAACGTAACGCACCGTATGCGTATCGATTGGAAATTCTTTCAAATGTCATTAGGAACGACGCGCTAAAAAATACATTAAATGTTGAGATTGATTGCATTTTTACATCCAGCAATGCGTTTTAATCAGACACGTGTGCGTGTGCCGTGTATAGATAACGCATGCCTATGAAGGTATACTACGAGTACGTGATCGTTGTACGTGAAACGATTTATGCAATTTTCAAAACTGTTTATTTATATATTTATAGAACAGCAACGGACATGATATGTATCATGTGGGGAGTATGTGTTTGTGCAACACACTTCTGTGGACCAAAAATCGCAAATGATTCCAACCCATCTATCTCTTCACGTAGGTACCTACGTAAAACCCGTCGGCGTTCAAATATATTGTATCGTAGGTATTTCAATTAAGTCCTTCAAAAAGGGACATATTTTCTTAGCCATACGAGTACGCAACGGATGAAGAAAATTTTGATTTACTATATCAAAACGTAAGTTTAATATGAAAGCAGTTAGTAATACGCGTAATGTATGGTAATACCATTATTACCATATCATCACATTATCATTATTCATTACCATTATCATCGCTATAGTCGTTGTCATTATTGGTGTTGCAGTCGTTATCGAGGCGAATTTAATGTTATGCATAAAAACTCTGTCGAAATATGGAAACCTACCCGGTGTATTATATGGATATCAATAAAGTACTAAGAATGTTTCATGCCTCCGCACACTACGGTAACATATTTGGACCGTTTCCAGAACACTCGCACGTCCTCCTGTCAACGCAAGCACACGCATTTCGTGTTAACGCGACCGTATCGGGATTAACAAATTTTCTTTGTTTATGAAATCATTATGATAATACGTCTGTAATATTAATACTATAAGATAATAAAATATATTACCACCAATTTATATATCAATTGATTGTATCACTAAAATTATAACATAAATATATAATATATTATAATAATTATAGCATACCATATTTTCCTATTTCTATACCAAGAGGCAAGGATGCTTACCGTGGTTTTTCCTTTGATAATGCCTTTTTTTTCTAAAATTATTTATGTAATTAAATAAATTTCCTGAGGTTAAAAAAACTTTTTAAAAATATAAATTACTATACATTTATTCAAATTATAGAATTTGTAAAAATGATAGTATAGTAATTAATATATGACTAAATATTAATGTGGTATATGTACATGATATAATTTATATGAAACCATTATTAATAACAGTATCAATTCGTCAGTAAAATAGTAAATCACTTAGAAACAACTTGTTTTATTTTTGATTTAAACGTAGTGAAAAAAAATCATCTAAATAAAGTAAAAATGGAAACGGCCCTCGTTTAAAAAAGTGTGCATCACCACACGATTTTCCATAAATAATGTAAGAAATTTAAGTGTACGGAAATATGGCGTTTAAGTGTAATTATAAATTTAAAAAAATCAGAATTAGAATTTATTATTTATTAAAATAAAAAATTAGGGATAGCACTAGGTATATTCTTAGTAAAGTATCTGATTAAAATAGACCTCAATACCTCATACACGTATTATTGTAATAACAAAAATATAACCATATATCTTTATACTTTTCAAACATTTTCTATTTTTTTTTTTTTCAGAAACTCGTAACTTCACTACTACATTACATTTTCGTAAAATACGAATAGCGTTCTTGTTACTTTTCTGCTGACACATATTACTCTGAGTACAGTTTTTCCAATACGTAATATGTGTAAAATGTAACCAATGTACAAACTATAATACTTCGTGCTTGTATTATGTGTAAATGTACAATGTATAGTACGACATTATTATTATTGTGTTTTAATATATTATGTTTATTTTCAATTTTTATTATTCTTTATTTATTGACATAAGTAGGATATATGTATTTATCGTTTTTTTCACAGAAAATAATAATAATAAAAATTCACTGTGATATACGATTGATTTCGTTTTTTAAATTTTCATTATTATTTTATTATATAGCTTATTAAAATAACTATTCAGTATGTTTAACGATTTAATGTAACCTACTTCAGTTCTGAAGTTTTAAATTATTAAATCCTAATTTATATAACGACGGCGTGGCATTTTTTCTCATTAATATGTTTATGAAGTGCTTGTTTTCTATATTATATATAATATATATACCTATACTATGTATACATATAAATATATTATATATATATATATTCATATTATACATTAATTGTGTTTATTCAAATTTATAAAAATCATAATTAGTAGTTATTAAAAAAATTCAGTTGATAATACTTTTAATTAGTCTAAGTATAAGCATATATATATATATATATATATCTTCTGTATATTTATTGTTTTAACTCTCCATATTTAAAAAAAAAAAATGTTTATTGATATTTAAATATTGTATATTTGTAAACACGTCATGCTTATAAGCATCTACGTACAATGATTTTTACACAGATATGAATATAATAAAATAAAATTCAGGAATTTTTTTTTGTGATTGCTATTGATGCATTATATAATTATTAATGGTCAATGATTATTATTTTTTGATATCGTTTTGCAGATTGGCATATACACTTAGAGGAAAATGACATGTACAAATTATGTGAGATTGATATGATGTGCCATGACAAGTCATCTATAAAATATATCCAGCCTAAAAAATTGCATGACACGTTTTATTATTATTTAAAATGAAATACTAATCTAACTAACTTTTTTAGATTTTAAATTATAATTATAAAATTTTTAAAAGTTAACATTTTAATATTGATAAAATAATATTATTTTTAAAGTAACCAAATGTTTAATTTTAATAAATTTAAAGAATAAATTAAACATAAAAAAAAATATTAAATACATCAGTAAATTTTTTGAGAGAGAGATGTGAAAACACTATACAATGAATTTATTTTTTTAAATTTACAACAGTTTGTCGACATACTTTAAAGTTAACTTTTAAGATTTAAACTTTATTTACTTGATATGAGACTTAATTTAGTAAGTATACGTACAAATTTGGTAAAATAAAGCATTAAAGTTTGTCTTACTAGCTTTAAAACAACAATGTATGAATTCGTATAAAATCAGTATCAGTAACAAAGTCTGTTATTTACTATTTATTTATTTATTTTTTGTATTTTATGATTCATGAATATATTAAATATCGTCTACATATTATACAAATTAAAATAATGTAATTCTATTAAACTACAATTAAAGAAAAAAGGTTTTATTATTTTTTTTTAAGTAATAAACTATAGCTATGACTCGCTCATTAATAATTTTATTGTCGAGACATACTATAACAAAAGACAAATTTATGAACTTCAGATCTAGGATAAGAGAAACGGGGACACCGTGTATGGATTCCCGCGGAACAGCATGTTTTGACTATCAAAGCCGATCAGTCCACGAGGCACAGCATCAATCGTTTCAAATTCACGACTTAGAGTGACAGAAATCAATTAACAAAGGCGATAAAATCGACGTATTTATATTATATTTACTATAATATTATTTATGTACACGTGTATTATGTATGTCATATTAAACTAAATTATAAGATAACAACAAACGTCATGTAATAATGATATTATTTTTTTCATTTAGTTTAATTTAATTGTTTTACAAACAAAATATCAGAAATCAATCAGAAAAACTCCTAAGCCCATGACCATTATTGTTTAATTATTATTTTTTTTATTAGTTCCTTGGTAGCTGGACCGTTGAATTGTGGTTTATTTTTTAATTGTTACTTCCATGGCCATGCGTATATTGAATATAGGCAATTCTATGGCAGTTTTATACAACTTTATTTCTCCGACTAACTGTCGTCAGTTTGTTTAGTTTTCCTATTTTTTATTTTTATTTTTTTACTTATTTCAATGTTATGTTCATGTTGTTTATTTTGCTATTTATTTTTAATAGATTATTGATCGTTTTTAATTTTTTTATCTGAGTTTGTATTCCAGAGGTGTCTTTACTAACAGGTACGTCCGCTCTTTCATTTTAAACTAATTTATACTATTTTTTTAGTGTCCATATAAAAACAATAATATTATCATTAATTTATCAAGACTTTATAAAATGCTCACGGAGTCTATTAAAATTATATATTATTTTTATTTTGTAAGTTGGAATTGATTATATTTGAGTTATGATACAACTTTATATATTTCTAATACTTTAGTTGTGTTAGACTATAATTTTTACTCCTTTTTTGAGCATCTATAAATTTAATATTTGATGTGGTCCGATATTTTATGAATTAATTTGTTGTGTAAATGTTTGAATGGTTTGGGATTTATTTTTATTCCAGGATGAAATCGACATATAAAATTAGTACTACTTTGTTGTTGTCCATTGTGATTTTAGGATTGTTTCTTTGGTCATTATAATATTGCTTATTTCTATTTTGAGTTTTGTTTTTCTTTGGATATTTTGTACATAGGTTATATTGCATTTGTATCCCGTATTATTAACGTGAATACGTAAATTTCATTCGACAAAAAATCCGTCATAAACATACATTTTAAGATCAATAACAATTTAACATCAATATAACATAAATAATTTGTATATTTGTTGATAACTAACAATCGATTAACTCCACATTGTATTAAATTGAAACTTTCAAGTTGCCATCTTATTGAGCACATACATGTATCGAAATGAACATAATAGATAATACAAATAATAAAACCTTAAAATTGACCAGTATACAAATATTATAACAATAATACTGACTTTCCTTAGTCTGGAAAAAAGGTAAAAAAAATATTGTTTATTTAAAAAAAACTTCAACATTTCTTTCACTTTAATAGACGCAATTTACATACATAAGAAAAATACTAGGGATGCAATTTACATACTATATCCAAATAATACCTGGAACTCAATTTACGTCAACAAGTTATTTTGGAACGTAACGTATACTCAGTCTAATCTATTGATATCCACATTGGGTTCTTTTCTAAAATATTACATGAAAATACTTAATTTTTTCGAATCATATTTTTATCATTAAATTATGATCAAGTAGCGTTGTACTCATACAGCTAGACTACCTAGACTGATACAGTGTTACACCACTAATATTTAATATTATATTATATTGTAGAACAAATGTTTTGGGCAGTAAATATACGTAAAATGTGTTAGGTTAACATAAGTATATTTATATTTCATAAAATGTTCGCTAATATTAATTTAACTGTGTATTAAATTAAACTTGCTGTTATTAATTAAATTATACACAGCCGCGTAAAAAGTGCCTAACCAGTTAAAATAATAATTATAATTATAAATAAAACAGCTTGTATAAGATATTATTAATTTTGATATTGGATTTGAAAGGATAGTTTAAAGAAAATGTTTGCTTTGCTGTATAATACAATCATGATTTGTCGAGAAAGTTTCTCGAGGTAACTAAATTATTAAGTCCATGGTGGTCAATAATTGATAATTAAAGCACCTATAATAAACAACAGATAAACTTTGTTTGTATTTATATATTTTACATTAGAAATTACTCCAGTTTAATATTTAAAGTTGTCAAAATTTAATATCGGTTGTTTAAGCTAAAATATAACTGTGACATTTACAAACTTAAATATTATATTACTCTATACATACACTATTGGAGTTAGGACTTAAGAAGACGACCTGGCGACGACTAGTTTTTGTTGGGTAGTGGTCAGTCAACACCTGTTTGTCACCCCTATCGAGTCAACCATCTATAGGCCTGTTATATAATTAAGCCACGTCACTGTACACAAGTCTGCCGTTGATTTGTCTTTATAACTTGAATAGATTATAGTGCTTCTTATAGTTTTAGTTCGACTACCTTTGCCATTATGTTTGTAGCAAACGCCAAAAGGAGCAATTGCCATTACCCATTATCTGATTTATAAAATATTCATAATAGTTCATACACACTTTTGGCGTTAGAAATGTCGCTAAAGCCGTAGAGATACTATTTACGCGGTGGTAGTAATAATGCCATCTAATTTAAACACGAGGTTAGGTTATTCTCAAGCACACTTAGGAAATAGAATATTTAAGATTAGACAAGGAAACTTCACTCTACGACATCGAAACAAGCGTCCCCCAAGGTGTAGCCAAATTTCACCCGACTTATATAACATCTTTACCATGGGGATCCCTTTGACCAATAACTAATATTCCTTAGCTACATTTGCTGTCGACAAAGCTATAATTTTAACCAATAATGACATTATTACAGCAGTTCAATACTTTCAAAAACATTTGGGTGTATACAAAATCGCGTCGATCGATATTTGAATATAATACTATGCTGTATGCCAATTCCACCAATCGATTCCTAAAAATATATATATTATTATCTACGAGTATAATTAAACTGTTACCATTGATTTCAGATCTTACAGATAAACCGTGTTGATCATTTTTATAAATTAGTAATTTACAAATATGTTTTGTAAAAATGGTGATTTTAGATATTGATAACTACGAACCTGTCTTTACATGTTGGATTCTATTGTTTTATCTAAAGTTCTTAGTTATCAAAAATTGACACGCAAAACGTTTTCGTGCAATGGCATTCAGTACCTACAATACAAATTACAACGGCTGTAAAACTTGATCGTTTTTGCAACGCATTAACTCCAATATTAACGATTACATAAAAATAAAATGTTAACTAAAACTATATTAACTACACTAAGTATACAAACTTAATCTGACTAAGACAGTTTTATAATAATATGGGCTAACCATTATTTTTTAATGTTTCAATTCATGTGCATAATATGCCTTTTCAGTTTGTCAAAACAGCGGTCGTCATAACCGCACGCTTTCAATGAATGAAATTTATTTATTTATTCATAGACCTAAAGTATCTTTCTTTGTATTACTTATTTATTATAATCAAATTTTTTTTAATAATAGCTGAGTTTGATTTGCATTATACTTAAAATGACTGTTTGTGGAAATTATTAGTTTTGATTGAATTTCTATTCAATTTCCACACTGTATAATATTATCTTACCATGTACATTTACCGGCATCTAAATTCAAAAGGCTGTCTACACCAGATTACCTATAGTTGTTTATTGAACATTCCATTTTAGTTATACATAATACTATGTACAACCTGCCTTAGTATGTGGAAAACGCGATACTGTAAATATTACCAACTATAATATCGTTTTAATGATTGAAACTGTAGCTAACTCTTCTAGTATAGGGACGATGAAGCTATAACATATCCCCCTTAGTGCTTACAACAAACAAAGTTAGGTCATGCAAGAGTTAGGTAGATACTTATTATTAGTGTTCAAATACTGTGTTTATGATGTTATATATCATATAATAATATATTGTCTCCATAAATAAACATACTGTAATACTATATAACATATGGTATTATAGTGTGTAAATTATACAAATTACTATATATATATATATATATACAGATAACTGAACATTACAGGGTAATTTTTAGCGTTAGACGTACTCGTAGACTTAAATTTAATACTTTTTAAATATTTTATTGCTTCGCCTTAATTATGACCATTTAACTTAGGTATAAATATAAAAAAAAAAAATGTTTTTATTTAACAAAACTAATTTTTCAATGTTTTATAACCAATATTATGCCACCATATTGCTTCTTCCTTCTTGCACCACTCAACGGAACTAATCAAAAATTGTCAACCATTTATATAAAAAAAAAAATACATATCCAATTCACACAGAAATATAATTACATCGATTCACCAAGAACTATATATTGGAACTGAGTTAAGATTAATTATCGAATTTACCTTAAGACGGAGATGGGACAGAGCATAAACATTGGACATCGTGTTTCCAATTTAAATTTGAAAAAAAAAACATTAGAAAATTGTTATTGGTTCATAGAATTTTAATTATTATGTAACAAGAAATAAACTGTAGCAATAAACCTACTCATTATTATGAATTAAGAAATACATTGTCACAGTCAAGACAGTTAAACATAGGTTATATGAAAATTTTAACTCATCCACATCGTTTATTATTATTCAAAAACATAATCAATAATGTATTATTTAAAAACTGATCCAAAAATATAAAAAATATTGAAAAATGCAAAATATTTTGAAGGGTTTGTTTCCTCTATCTTTTTCTATCTTTACCTTTAGTAGTTTAGTTTATAATATACACTTAAACTAGTCAGCTGTTTTTCGGCACAGCTTTCTACGTCATTGAGACCTCATCGCGTAACGGTTTAAGTTGGTTACCACTTCTCACTTGAGTGTGGCATTATCTATATTTTTATGTTAAATTGACACTAAATATTTCATCAATTATTTCTCGAGCGAATATAATTTTTTATTCTTTTGATTCAATTTTTACATCAATTATTTGTTTAGTAAATGCATTTAAGAGTTTTCTGTATTTGTTTTATCGTTTAAATTAAAAAAACTGCTACAGAAAACTTACTATTTCATAACGTATGAAGTTCTTAGTTCTGGTGCTATTAAATGTGTTTTCCGTAAAACGTAAGTAGAAATTAAAGTACATTGCTTTAATAATTCTTGATTAAATAGTTGACCTATTATAATACATTAAATACTTATACATTTTGATTAAAATATTATTCATATTAAACTCTGTGAATTAATTTAAATTACTATATTAGTTTATTTGGACTTGCAGTAATAAAAAAATAAAAATAGTAATAAATGTACAGTGTATTGATAATTAGTTTATGACAACATATTAGCACTTGTTTTACACATCAACGCTTTTTTTTCTTTTTTTTGATTTTTCGACCTTTATGTCGTTATTGTTGTTTGCGAGTTTTTTTCGTCACCACTGACGTCATAGATCTGAAGATCCTTGACATGATACCAAACACCAATGTCCAGTATCGTTCCGATCAACAGAAAACCTGCATAAATAGTAATCAATAATGAGACGTAAAGTAAAACAAAAGAAACCTAGAAATAAGTATATTTTTTGATAATTAGTAATTATTATTGGGCGTGAATTTAAATGCCCTAAAAAAATTGTAATAAATAAAAATAATTAAGTTAAAAGCTGCTTGTATTATTTAATAATTATCGTATTTAATCATAATTTGTCATTACCACTTTTGATGCAAGTCATAAATAAAATGATCCATCTTTATAATAATATACTCATATATATATTAAACCTAGCAAAAAATTTTGTCTTTTAAACCTTTGTATGTAGATAATATATAATACGTTATGAAAATAATATAAGAAAGTAAATTAAGTATTATCTATTGATTTTTTTTCTTTTTAACCCTTCACTGCATGACAACTTAGATTTTTGTAAAAAAATTCTAATTTATGTGAAATTTTACCAGGATTTCACCAAAAAATATAGTGTATAATAAATTATTATCAGATTGTTTCCGTTTTTATAAAACATATGAACAATATACCTATTCAAAATATAAAAATATTATAAAATGTCTAAAAAAAAACATCAAATTTAATGTTTTAATTCTGTAGTGTATGAAACGAATTATTTATTACTCGGAAAGCAATTTTTTAGGACGTTTAGAATAACAGACAATTTTCATTCATGTCTGTGACTAGTAATTATCAATTAGTGGAAACAATAAATACCTACTAATAAATAATAATTATTAATGGTCGATACATAAATTAGGCATTTGTCACTACTATACTTACTAGCTCCGGTAAAGTTTAGATAGTACTTCAGCCGCATACCGTCATACAGCCAACAATTACCGTCGGTACCGCATTTACCACCCCATACCATGCAAGTGGCGTCTATAGAAAACATTTAAAACCAATGAATTTAATATGTTATGTAATATAATTTTTTTTCACACATGATGTGAAGTTCACAATACGTAGGTATACTTAGACTTTTACGCCATAATTAACTTACCGACAATCGTGCCGTACAATATAGGACCGGGCATGAACGCTACTAGGGCCATTACCACTTCAGAGAAACCCAGCGATAGTGACTTATCCTCTTGTTTTACACACCTATACACCAAACATATACACATAATATCAAGACTGGGTATTAACGAGTAAAACATTTAAAATTGAATTACTTTTAACTAAATTTTATAACAAATTATTTTATTATGTATCTTCGAGATTTCTATAATATGCAATTTATCACCACTAAATTCCATTTTATAGTCTTAATTAATTTTTTATCGAATTTTATAAAAGCTACATCGATTTAAAATACAGTGACACTCTCTTTGATGGACACTTTATTAATAGCAAGCTATTTCTCGGGAACGGGGAATTACTTTCCAATGTAAAACTTCTGAACAGCGGACGCCTAATTAAAAAAAAAAAATAGGAATAACCGGAATTTTGACGCAAAAGCAGTATTTGACAAGATTAATTTCCCTTTTTTTTTTAGTATAATTCAAAAACAAATGACTGTAGATATTTGAAATTGTCACAAAATATTTATGTTAGCATTTTAAATTCATGAAATAATTTTCTAAATATTTTATTTTTGAGCTATTTATAGACATTTTTCAAAGATTTCACTGTATATACATTGTTGTCTACAAATAATTGTTTAAAAAAATAATAATACTAAATAATCAGAAGTATTATTTATAATTTTACATGTAATATAAATTAAATTTTAAAAAGCCAAATTGCTGAATGCACAATTTCTGTATTTCAATAAAGATTAAAACAACGTATATAATATATATGAATATAACTGCATATAATATAAAGCTATAAAACGGTTAAAGAGTAAATAATAATGAATAGGCATAATATGATGTATAGTAATTAGTGATTATAATAAATATAGTTGTAATATTATATAATAATTATTAAATTTGTATAATTATTATATATTTAATATTCAACAGATAATGATACGGCTAATAAAGTTTAATTATTATAATATTATGTATTGTTTTCACTACATAGTTTTGTTTTTAGATATATGCTTTCATCATATTACTTTATAATAATTTAGTATGTCCTGTAAATATTAAGTTAAACAAAAAATATCTAATTTTCAATTAACCTAGACAAAAAATAATAAGGAACACTTTTAAAGTTATAACGTTCAACTTAATTTATTTATTTTCCTGTATTATATTAACTTAAATAGTGAAACAAAGTAATTGAGATATCTAAGACCTAATATTGTATGATGTAATGAACATTTCAAAATAATAAATTATTTTAAAATTAGCAATGATGATAATGATAATAATAATTATATTATTAAAATATTTAATATGATATTCTCAAATAATTTCTAACTAAACTTTGTTGCTATTTAAAGAAAAAACAATATGTTAATTTTTTTTTTCTTAAAACAAAAAAATATAAAAACTGAACTAGTTTTACTAAAAAGTAAAATATTGTTTATTTGTTTATATATTTTTATAATATTTAAACTATAATTGTAAGCTATGTTAACCATTTTTAGTCTCAAACATAAGCCTTAAAAATGTACAAGATTCTATAAATAATTTTTTCTTATTTCAATTTAAAAATATTGAAAATATACAGGAGACCGTATATTTTTTTGTATGTGTTTGTGTATGTAATTGTATAAGTTCAAATTTTGACAAAATTCGTCAAAATTACAAAAATTAATTGATTTAATTTTTATTTATTTGCACAAGGTACTATTTTGGCACCTACTCCTTTTATTAATGATGTTCGTATTATTAGCTATACGTTATTTTTCTCCTTATATATCCAACAATAAATGTTAAATTACAGTTTGATTTTTGCTTGTTGACGTAGGTATTCGAAGTTCGAAGTTGAAACACATGATATAGAAATGCATTTTTATTCACATAAAGTAAAATTAGTTATCAGTAATATAAGCTAACTATGAAAAAAATAGTAGAAGCCATTATAATTTATATCTTGTGTAAATAAATATTGATTAATTTAATTCATTTTTCATTTTTATATATTTTCGAAATCAATATATCATTTATTTGTTTTAATTAGAATATATATATTAATATATAATTAGAATTTTCAAACACAGAAAATGCATGTTAATGAATAAAATATGTATGATTTAATTAAGTGCATAACCTAGTATTTAATGTTTTATAATTAGTAAAAATCATAATAGCTTCTGTAACAAATCAATCAGATTTTAATATCATGATTTTAACATATAACAAAATGGTTTTAGGAAACCCGAATAAAGTTATGCTTTTCATCTTTTATCTAGTATGATATGTTAATCATAGAATTATGTGATGATATCCGACTCATTAATTATCTTTGTAAATAAGGAAATTGAAGTGTAGATTAAAATAATTAATAGTTTACGAAATAGATATTATTATCCGTGTTAATTAGTAATTCTGAAAAAAAAATGAATAATTAGAAATTAATGCAATAACTCCTATTAAAATGCTTACAGTTTATAAATAAATATAAGATTCTATAAAGTTTTACGTTTGATTCCTTTTAACATAATACTAGTGTAATACTAGTTGGATTTTTTGGAAAATGTTTTTATAAATTAATTTTTAATAATTTAAGCATTTATACTTCGAACACGGTGAATTTTGAATTTAAAATTTAAATAACAATTTTTATAGTAATCATTATACAATTGGAAGTCGGTATTAAAACGTATCAAATAAAATCAATTGATATTTAAATGTAGTATTGCACATGACATTTAACGATATTTAACGTAAACATTTTGTTTTATAAGTAAAAATACCATGTATTGTACTCATACATACAATTTTTATGAAAAAACATCCGTTCCCGTATTGTACGCAGATAAAAATAATAATTTATGATATCAGATATTTTGACGGGACTAAAAAAAAGTTCCCAGTTCTCAACAGATTTTTCTTTTATAATGTATCCATTTTAATGAGTTTTTATCTGACTTATTCGTCGATTTTGTTTACGTAATATAATTGCATATAAACGACTTATTGCTTATTTTTATTTTACAATTGTCAATTATCATACATATAAGACGTTTACGTAACGGTTTTCATACAAATTTTTCACGATGGTTTTAAAAAATTTATTTCACATTTTTTAAAACTTGTGTACCTATAATAATATCATATATCTCGAATTCAAAATTCGTTATCTAAACTAGTGCAACATACAGACCTGAACTGAATTATGGTGTTGCCGGAACGACCGGTAGACGACAAGAACCGCATTACGCCCATCAAAGCAAGAAATATGATGAAGTCGTGACCACAGTCGACCGGACACACTCCCTCAGTGGCTGTGCCCAAGCCACCTATACAGGTGCAGTTGCTGTAAGCCTTACGAAACACAACGAAAATCACATTTATATTATAAAATATATTATAACGAAATTAAATAAGAAAACGAAACTTCTGTTCACCTTCATTCCACCGTCGATGATCGTCTCCAAAGTACATCCCGCGTAGCATGGCGAGTAAAATGTGGTTGATCCATCGAACGAACAGACAGGATTATAACTCATCGATTTCCCGCAGTTACATCCCACATTGCAATCCATCGTCAAGTTCCATCTAATCGGATACCGGTAAACATATATTATTATTACTACTGTGCCTATAAATGTATGTACAGTCAAACCCCTATCAATTTTTCGTATTCCACGAATAGGTCCTCTATAGCGAAAATATCATTTAAGAAAATCTGTATACTCTTTCAGTTAAAATCCAAACTATTTTATAATAGAAATAAACATTTTACATTCGACAAACTTCATCGTATCACAAACGTAATAAGCAAGGTGATAGAAGAAAAAATAGTATTGCAGTACAATATTTCTAGACATAGCCCGAATTCTCGATAGGGTTTGGTATAAATGACTATTCATAAAATTACAAAAACAATTATAACATACTTTTTGTGCATTCCTAGAATCTTACTTGACTGAAAAATAGGTCGAGTCATGCATGAAGGAGCGATGACAAATTAGAAAAAGATATCAGCTGAAATACCAACTACAGATAGTGTTTTAGTGCATATCTTGATCTGCTCTACACCACTGATATATCAATCAACAATCATTCTATAGCCTCTATATTTACTGACGAAACGGTATAGTTTCAACAAAAAGTAATGATCAATAGACTATAACTGAACATTTTAGAATCAACCACACCTTAAATGGGCAAGACGTTCGAAAATAAAGATCAATAGCGACAAGTGGGAAACGTGAATTGTATAGTAGTATATTAAACAAAGATACCTTAGGACAGTTAAAAAAAAATTTGAATCAGTCATGGCTTTAGGATACCTGTATGATTAGCGAATTATCAAAAGTAACGGAACGAAAAATTTGCTTACTAACGTTTTGTCCGCGTTCCACTGCCCGTGCAAATCTTCCGCCGCGCACCCGAGAAATATGTACGCGAAGTGACCGGCCACTTCCAAAGCCTCCGTAATGAAGTTCCACATGGCCAGTGATCTCGGTGACGGTTTGAATTTCGATATGACCAATCCGGACGTCACAATGCCTAAACCCGAACTCAAAATGCCTATGGCTCCCGATGCAAAATTTGAATTCGAGGCCGTCTGTCTAAATTGGGTTTCCATATACTTAGGCATGAACGTCCAATATCCAATCAGGCCCAACACGAAGAATGAGTTGCTCGCCGAATTAAACACCAGTATTTTGTTTGTCAAAATCCGTTTCAAAGACGTTTTGAAATCTGAAACCAAACAATTAATCGAAATATCGTTAGTACATAATATAATAGTATTATTGAATATAAATTGTATATACAAAATATACGTCATTACATAAATTTAAGACTTATATCACTAAACAACTTTAAAATATATCTATTTGTATTACATAATGCTCCCAAAAATGTAACTATAAAACATAGAAATACCATAGTATACATATTTTTTTTTTTTTTAATAATTACATTTCTAATTTTTTTTTAAATATCTCGTTTGAACATTGCAACTCTGGTCATTATTTTACGATATCGATCATAACAAGTATGTTTAGAATTACCGGTCGAAATGTGTTCTGTTTTTTCTTCTGGTTGTTTTACCTTACGCTCCGCCGCTCTCGGAAGCATTCTCGGAAAAAACATCATCATCACCGAAAAAGCTATGCATGAAATACCAATGGGCGTCCAACCTGCAATTAAAAAACAACACTACATCAATACTGTGATCATCATGTAGTAAAGTATACAGTTGAACATTTATTTTTAATAAGTTGTACATTATATATACATTTTTTGTTATATCATATAGAAATTATTTTAACTTTCCTGTTTTTTACACTTTTTTGAAATAGTAACTTTATTAATTAATCATCGTGATTTTTTATCAGCAAGATAAGTTATTTCAATTTTTTTTTGACTAGTTAAGTTAAGTTTATATGGAAAATGTTAGTTAGACATAAGTTAAAAGTTGCTTTTCTTTCTTTTTACTCGAAAAAGATACAAATTAAATTCATAAAGTAACTTATTATTACTTAGTTAATTCTTTTTAATCTGATTTTTTACAAACCATTATACCAAAACACAATCAAAATTTATTAAAAGAATAGAAAAATAATCAAAAACTCGTTAATATCCAGCTTTTACATATTATGTATAAGGAAATTAATGTTTTACCGTGTATAACATACACCAAATAAAAACCAAAATCCAGAGTATCTATTTATTGAAGAAACGAGTATGTCAAACAGAAACCACATCACGAAAATACGTATAAACGGTGTGGTTTTCATTACTACAAAACAGACATAGTGCGTAGTACCGGTAGAAGTCAATTCAATTTTAGTTTTCAACCAGTGTACATTTACACATAACTACGAAAACAAGACGACAACTCAGATATCCAAGATTATGTCTTGTGACAGCTAAACTAACACGATTCTTATTCTTTTCAGGATCATTACCTAATCGAAACCCCAGCTTGCTTTGTAAAGACTGGCATGATCAACTCAATTATGAACAGCCACTTATTTAAGTTACGCGCACTCGTACCGATTGGCACCATTCAAAACTTTGAACGTTGCTTTTATGATAAGGACATCGTTTTTCCGATTAGTTTAATATTAAAGGATTACGCTCACGTCTGTCTGACACTTAAATTACAATAATTTGTGTTATACTTAAATCACTCTAAATAGTATATATAAAATAATAATATTATAAGTAAACGTAATAATACTGAAAACGAGTATTATAATTTCTGCGTTCAAGACAGTCCTCCAGTATCCCGGCAAACCGTTTTAAATATTTTAACATTACTATATGTTAAGAGTACTCACCCATCCACCAAGCGCCGATCCACCTTGGATCTTCGTTGGTTATAGTCGGCGTCAGATGGGGTTCAATGAAATTAGTCAGCGCGTAAGCCGACAGCATGTACCCCAACATGGGACCAGACATTCGTATGCATTGGACGATCGCTGTGGATATTACATAAACAATTTGAAAAAGTGTTACCCACCAATTTATAATAAGTCAAATTAGTTTTCAAGTTTAAACATTGAAAAAATATAAAACCCAACACGGACCGTTTGTAATTATTTTATTATGTATTTAAATTGTATTAATCGTTTGAAGCAATAACCATACAATGTAAATCTTGAACATTTATTGCATTAACTAAGACTAATAATTAGCGATGTGACATCCTATATCCAAAAGGTTATGTCTTTTCATAGATAAAATTCCGTCTTAACGCTTTCTAAGCAGAGACGTAGAATATTTGAATTATATTTATATTCAAATTTCAAATACATTATCTTTATTTGAATAGTATTTAAATCATTTTATGTAGTATTGAATACTAAATGTATCCTAAATATTCGTATACTTCGTAATAGTGTTGTATAAACTGTTTATTACAATTTATAATTAGAAATTCATACTAAATTTTTTGAGAATATTACGTTTACGACTTTTTGTGAGTAACCGTATCTTAAAATGTAATAACCATTTAGGTATGTAATAAAATTATTGGTAATACAATTAATATTAAACTTGTTTATGTATTTGGAATATTTTTTAAATTTTCTCAAATATACATTTTATAAAAAGTTATACAACTATTTTACTTTTACCAAAATACTCGAATCTCTAATATCACCACCTAGTCGTGGTCCAACCTTAAAATATTATCATCCATAAAATCATTTTCTGTAATTTCGATAGGTTTGATAAAGCCCTGATTTTTTTTTTAAAAACTTACCTAAAAGTACGGGCACCGCATTCTTACGAACGTTGTCGTCCAAGTACGCCGCTCCGCAAGTCCAGTATAATGAACCACCCAATCCTAACATCGCATGCGCGGCACACAACAGGAATGCAGCCACGTTCCAAAGCTGTTTGTTATCGCAGTCTTCATACAATGGTTGTCCGTCACAGATTTTTTCGTTTTGTCCTTTATTACACATAAAACCGTTTTTTTTTTTTTTTTAGTATTTTTAATTGTCAATAATCACTACTACAGTTACAAGTTTTATGGTGTTTATAACATTTTATACAATAAAGAACAACAATATGACATATTAAATCGTTAATTAACAATAACTGCCTATTTAATGATATATTTCTTAGTTAAAAGTGAACATGTTTACTAAGATGTAACAAACTATCAGTCTTAAACAACAGTGTTATAATATAAGAGACTCAGAATTTATTGTTCATATTTTATTTTTATTCTTTATACTCACGTGATATATTACTAAGTAGAGAAGTCGAGTTCACGTTGCTACCGTATTCGACAGTGTACTGAAGGATTTCTTCGCCTGGCCCGTAAATAATGTGTGGCAGGAGACGAACAAAACAGGAAAGACCGACGAAGAAAGAACCGATGGCCAACCAACGCGTCCTATGTCCTTTACCGGCCATGTGAGATGTGACCATGAATGATATGAGCGAGAAAAAATCCCAAGTGCTCGAAATAATACCTAAAAAAAGTCCAAGTAAACGATAATTAATAATTATTACCAAAAACAAAATTTAAATATTGTTTACCAAAAATTATATAGAAAATATAAAAATCTATTTATAAATGAAAAATCGATATATAAAATATTATACTTCGAAGGATAAAAATAAATATACTTACTTAAGTGAGTACCTATAGTAAATATTAGTAAACATTTACAGATAATATAGAGTAATAAAATATAATATCATGACTAAAATGTATAAAAACACATAGTTAAATAATCTTTCCTATAAATTTATAAATAAGTATTTTCAAAACTATATTTTTGTTTATATAATTAAACAACCAAATATGATATTAAAATTTTACTATAATATGTACTAAAAAATCATATTTAAACTCGCAGTACTATTAAAGGTGACACATATTTTAGTATTTATGTAACTTAAATCAAATCCATAGTAATGCACTAATGCATCATTATTTAATAAAATGTATATATCTATTTATGTTTTATATTCATTGAGCTCACGATTTAAACAATTTTTCTGCGTTAAATATCGTTAAATTATAGAAAAAAATATTGGGGATAACGACTGCGTCCGAGATCTCATCGAGTATATGTACTCGATGTATTTTTAAGCGCGTATCAATGATTCGATTAATATTATTTGTTAAATAGACTACGTTTTTCTTACCACTCATTTGACTGGAGAATTTAAATCTCTTCTCCATAGTAGTCAGTGTACCGTTGAAGTACGAGGACAACATGAATTGGTTGAGTCCCAACAGCCCGTAAACGATAACATATACCTTTTTGCTCGCAAATATCTGAAGCCACTTGGGCTTAAACAACCATATCCCGCAAGCCGTTTCTTCGACTGCCGGGTCGTCCGCGATCTTGACGCTCATTTTGTTCGATTAGTCTAAACAAAATTAAATTTCAACGTTCAATACAATAAACGTACACTGTTCAATCCCAATTGATCGATGGCATGTGATACTCGCGATGTTATAATTCCACTAACAAAATAATAATAATAATTTTGTCGAATACAATAATATGTCAGGCGTAAGTGTTTCGAGTGAGTTACATAATATATGTACATTAAAATATTATACCATTGGGCCGGCATTTATTTAAGTTACAATGATACGGTTGAACGCTGTACAGTATTTTACGTCAACTTTACGATCATCTATTACCATCGCGGACCGACAACACAAACACACACGTACAATATAATAGTATGCGTCGCTATTTATGTACGGACAAGCACTGTTAATGCGCTACCATTATTTTATCTAAATTCATTTAGTAGTATATTAGAATGGCGGTTGAATAGAGGCATTGATATTGTAAGCATTTGAAAATTAACTCATTTACCAACTATTTATAAAGAATACCACTAAGTTCGTCTTATTAGGTGTTGGCATGTATTTTAGTCAAACATTATCGTAAAAAGTTTCCATGTTGTTTCATCACAATCACTGCCGCGAATGCCGATAAAATAATATGATGTAAGCATAGATAGCACTTTTTTATAATACAATACACAATATATCGACAAGAATCATCTTCTTAATAATTAACATTAAATAGCCGAAACTAATTTAAAAATAACAAGTTTGTGTCAACGTATCACCACAAGATACTCATAAAAAAAAATGTAAGTACTTACTTAAAAATATAGTACTTAAAAGTCTTATAAGCATAATTGACACTTAAAAATTCTAAAAATCGGGATATGATACATATTTAAAATTGAGCGGGAAATGTAAATATTAGAAATATTCACAAATACGTGTTTTATGTATCATAGTTATTAAAAGTAATTTGGAACTTTTATATATAGTAAAACAATCATAATAAACCTATATTAATTAAGTGAAAAATAATCGTTAAGAGTAAACGTAGGGCTATAATTTCTATTATTTATTATAAATTATAAATTATAAATGGTATGTAATATATATAAAATATATTCGTTCAATGTTATCTTATGATGAAATGCATAGTAAAATTTTCAATAATTTCTAAAGGATCATTAAGAGAAAGTAAAGCATCTTCTAATTTTAAATTAAACTGTATGAGATTAGCAAAGTTACTTTTTAATATGTATGTGTGGAATAATCAGCATAATACAAAGCAGACCATATTATTTAATCACATTAGTCAATACGACATAATACATTAAATTCATGTCATGTTAGTGTTTATACAGTCAAAATACGTGAAGTAAAAAATAGTTAATTTATATCAATATGAGGGAATTTGTGGACAATTATTACTGTGGAATATATTATTTAGTCATAACTAACCAAATTTTTAATTAACGATGTTGCAAATAAAAAACCTAGCAAGTATAGTCATTAATTTGTTTTATGTACATATTTACTAAAGTATTAAAATAAATACAATAATAATTTTTTTTTCTAAAAATGACGTTATTTTAGTCTACATATAAGTTCTTATTATATAGATATCCTACTTAAAAAATTATGTTTATAATTATTCACAAAATGTTAAACAGGAACAGTAATCAAAAGAAATTTGTCTATCTAACGGTAACGTACAATGGCCAGCTTATCGGTTATATTCAGTAATGACGACTAAAAGTTGTTCCGCAATCGGTAGGTAGATAAACTAAATGGTTTTTATTATTTAAATGTGTTAAATACACGTTTTCATAGCATTTATGTGATAATAAAATATTACAATAATATATAAAATCGTGGAAACTGTGCAATAACTATGACGGACACACGTTCTTGACTCTTTGCGTGTTATTATTATAATGTATAGATATATTATAGCTGATTATCTAGGTAACCTTGTCACGACGGTTACATACATTTATACTATTGAAATACAAAATAAGTTGAGACCTATATTCTACTTTATCGAACACAAAATCATATTTACCTTTGTATTTTTGATTATTTATTGTAATGTCATTATACCAGTCACCTATATATTATACACATTAAAAACAACATAATATATATATATATATATATATACGGAGTTAAAAATACATAATTACCTCCATTTTTTTAGATTTGAAGGAAGCGATATATATGTTGATTTTAAAATTATGTGTGTGTTATTTTTCTATCTGTCATAAACTTTAGGGATAGTTTCTAATAGTAATTCATGTATATTTAGTACCTATTAGGAGGTCAAAAATAAAAAAAATACTAATACTTTTCAAAATAAAAAAGAATAAGAAAAAACGAACATTTTTACGGAAAACTGATTTACAACCAAATAGATTTTCTCATTTTGTCGTAATTTAAAAATAAACAACCGTCTATACTTGACATCACACCATAATTTTACTTATATACTTAGACATCTTTATTCAAAATAGTTTATCGTATTTAATGATGTATCATTGATTTCAAATGTAACACATACATTTCAGTTACTATTGACTATTACTCTTCAAGACGAGGTACACTTCCGTACACTCGATATCTACTTTTAGCAAAACAATCACCTACTTTTCCAATATTTTTCTTTCTTTAATTTGGGTTGATAGAATTTTTTAGCATATTTAAAGACTATACTTTCAAATAATTACATTTTCTATACCGTCTAATATTAGGTATTTTGGTGCTATAAACTGTATTTACAACTCACAGTAAAAATCTTAATGATACTCATTTAAAAAATGAGTTCGCATCACCACATCATGATACTCTTGAAACAGCGTAATATTTACAAAATACAGTCAATTAAAAATATGATCTTTAAGTGTAATATATTTAAAAATTGCAGAAATAAAAATTTCAGGGTTAGCATGCTTGGCGAATCGCTCTGTAGGATCTCGCGAGTGATTGTGAAACGTTTGGATATACAAACATTCACGCGTGTTGCCGTTTCTGACATCGTCGTGCATATAAGTAATGTCATTACATTCAAGTATTGTGCATACACGCGTTCGCCGCAGTGCTGCAGAAACAACATATCGTTGCGTACTTATTTTTAGTATTTGTACACCGTTGTTTCGCTTGTGTGTATCTATCTCAGACCTCTACACATATTTCAAGTAATATTTCGCGCTTCGTTTCACTTTTGCCTTGTACAACGACGGCATTTTATCTTTTGGTTTTTCCGATTTCAAAGTAACCAGTTGAAAAACGTATATCAACGTTTTGTATTGCCAGCACAGCGCATAATATGCACGCGTATAATAACAATGCTATCACTGAATAGCAGTTGCAGGTTTTAATACAATTGTTATACGTCACGGAGATAGTACGTCGCAAATGATATTATAAATTGGTTAGTATGGATGCGATTCGTTGTTGGCGTGCAAATATTAATCACTGTAGAATGCGGATCATTATGTATAATAGATATAACATTATTCGCGTTTAGAATAATCGATAACTGACGGGATGCGACCAGAAAACTAAAACTAAAATACACAAGTCTACAAGTACGACTACTGGAGCAGCGGATCTTATGTATTATTATAAGTAATACTTCTTGTTGACAAAGAATAAACACGTATACAATATAACGGTATTCACCTGCAGCGTTACAAATCATAATATACTACTCATTATATATTTTTCATGGAAAATCAAGGATTGTATAGTTATGTATATTTTTCATATGTCAGCTACCTATATATACCAGCAAAACACAAAATACACTAAGTATTTTTGGGATCGTCGCTGTATGTAATAAGTATGGTTGTAGTGACGAGTTAGTAATGTGGAATGCGAGTGAAAATAAATGTTCGATGACAGAAAAGCGAAAGTACCGGAGGATCGTGCAGCATACGAGTGTTTACATTGTCTCACAGTTATAATATTTTTTTTTTTTTGTACGCGTTAGTTTCTCGGATATTATTGTATAGAGCGATTCTTTAACGTAACATTTTACTCGTTATCTCGGGAAGTATGAATGTTATCAGAAATATATGTTTTCTTCTGAGTCATTTTAAAACAATATTTTTGAAAATAAAAAAAAATTTTTTGCTATTCTGGGTTACGTAAATTTTTAATTTTACGTTCCTGAGCAGAATATTTTTTTAACAATTGAAATACACGATAGAAATGATCTAACTGACTATAATAATTGGATAGGAATACCCTGAGAGGCCATCTCATTAAGCATAATAATATTTACGATTTTACATAGGATATTTTTTAATAAATAAGTATTTTAAATCTCAATCTTAACTCACCTTCAAGAACGTACTAAATTGCTAAAATTCTATTAAACATCAATCATAATGCCATCTTAACCAATTACAATATGATATCAACCAAGAAGGTCGTCACTCACGACTATTCGGAGCATCAATTTTAAAGTTTAATTATATATCTGAAGTTAAATGTTTTAAATTATTTTTTATAATTTTTTTTATTTACTGTAGTTTTTTTGGTCAATACATATACAACGCCGATATATAATATTTTTTGTAGTTATATTCTACCCAAACGATTTTCCAGTCACTGATGTACACGGCATCATCCAAAATAGTTATTATCGTCGTCGTCGTGGTAATAATATTTGCGTTTCAGAATAATGGAAATACATGTAATTAACCTAACCTATATCGAGGTAAACTCACACACACACACACACACACACGTTACTGAGCAAAATTGTCATATTATAGTCACATCTCGTTGCACAAGACCTCGACCTTCTATTCATGTAACGCGATAACTGCACTGAATGCGGTTCGATTTTTTTCACTGGCAACGGTGTAAAACGCGATACACGGGTACGCGTACCACCCATCAGCTCTGAAAATCCACCGTTAGCAATAATACTTATGTCGAAACATTATATTGTTATTATTATATATTACAACAACAACAATATGTTTTCGTAGAACGTCATAGCATATTAGTCGCGGCGGAAAGAAATTGCATACATAGTACAACTTTTTAATAACTCCCGATTTTTCCGATTTTCCCCCACTTCTCCCCCCCCCCCCGCAACAGCAGCAAAATTACAATAATTATTATGAAACACGCACAATATTATTATTTTATTGTATTGTGTATTGTCGTTAATGGTTTTGCCCTTTCAAAAGGTCTAAGACCAACGTCGATTTATGTGGCAACATCTACGAATTATAATAGTATAATAATCAAACGTTCATAGTGCAGTGGTCTATGATAGTTATTTATACGCACAAGAATACATATTATACTGTTATACGGAATAAACGTGCACGATAAATGCACATGATACGGCATTATATAATATTCTGATTTACGGAATTAAATCGACTTAAAGAAAATACGAATAGATACACACGTCATGTTCACCTGTGAACGGTTTTTGTATTGTAAAAAGCACACGCTACTAAATCGTTATAAGTTATAACTTATAAATATATAGTATTATATATTATGATGTAGTTACAGAGTGATAATTTAATGATTGTATTGATTAGTGAACCATCTACCATCAAATGATATTGATGATTACGTTTATTTATGTAATTTAAATTCATTACTCGACAACTTTTTTGAAGGAAAAAATTATACTTTTTCGTATTTTTTTTTCTATTGTTATAATTTACTACAGTTTTGAACGAATTTTATTATATTATTAATATCTAAACGAACAATGTAGTGAATTAAAATTGTATGGAGTACATCCTCTCATTTAAACATTCAATATTATACATTTATATTACTCAAGTACTAGTTCAAAATTAAATACCTTCAGAAAATTAAAAATTATTCTCACTATTTAAAAAAGTACAAACTTAAAAAATTAAACAATAACAAATAGTAAAATTATATTATATTTTTTTCATAAAAGTTTTTTCATGAATTCAAATTTTGCAGCAAACAAAAATAATTTCAGAAACGTTTTACCGTTTAAAATAATAGCTTAATCACTTAAAAATAATAAATATTTTTATTTCTACAGTTATATTTGAATACTAACAAGTAATACACAGTATTATTTTAATATGTTTTATCTATAATATTGTATTGTCGATGATCTCTCTTAAACGATAAGAGGACCCGGATGTTCGATTTTGTTCCAATTTTGATTCGTCATCGTTATAGGTACAACAATTATTATTTCACGCATATATTAATTGAGCACTATTATAAATATTTTAATATCTGTTAGCCATTGAAGCGAATAATTATCAGCTATGTACAAACTACATCAGTGTAATGACCTATTTGTAGATAAAATGTTATTTATTATATAATAATGTAATACAATAATTTAAACATAAATAAATAATAATAATAATAATATATAACTTTTGAGATGTTAATAATCATATAATGAATGATTTTTTTATCGAACAACACTCATTATTTAAAAATAAAATTAATATAATATAATTAACGTTGAGAATATTTTTTTATATATATATATATAATTTCCAGTAAAAATAAAACAATTTTTTTTTGGGATATCCCCATACAACTCCACTTCGCGCGCTTAAACTTTAAATACGTTTAACTCATAAGCTATTCGTCCGAATTTCGATTTTTATGTATCGAAATGCTACGAAAAATTGTCTGTGTTATAGCATGAAATTAAAAAGTATTTAGATTTTTATTCAAAAAAAGTAATAAACTTAAAAATTATAACAATAAAAAATATGAAGAATCATATTTTTTTTTTTTTAATTGTTTATCTCGATAGGAAATTATGTGAAGAAAAATATTTTGAAAAAGTTAATAGATTTTGAAATAATTAGTGTTTGATAAAAGAATCACCCATTAGTCTTTACATTAAAGAATATACGGAAAATATGATGGTTTGAAAGAAAATTATGGTAATTAACATTAATCTATGTTAATATTTTATTATTTTACAAAATTATTTGAATTGTGAGCATAATAAATATCAAACTAAATATAATTATAATATATATATTATCTATTTTATATTTTATATTTTATGCATAACCATTATTTATGTGCTGTATAGTCACTAGATTCGTATCACAATGAACCAATTAACTATAAAAGGCTTTTTTTTCCACGTTAGTATTTGAGATGGACATAGTTTTGTTTGCTTACCTACTAGTAAATTCATGCCAAATGTATAATAACTCAATATATTATTGTATAATAAAATTACGCGATGGTTTAATAATATGCAGGTAGTATAAAGTTAAATAAATAATGAGTTTATCAGTTTCAACTGGACATAATTTTGTCGCAATAACATTAAAATTCTAACTCTGTCTCGCGGTGCGGAGGGTACAGTTCGTTCTGGATGTCCAGTACCTACCTATGCCAATCGAGAGATTTCAATAAATGATAAGCGTACACAATAATATTCTACCTACTGGACGCGTTTTATTCTATTGTACCTATATAATAACGCGTTATCATATTGTTATACTACAACTACTATGGCGTTGCGTTTAATAAGACGGTCGTATATTTTCGCATGTATTTTAATGCGAGACTTCCCGTCGACCGCGCTTAATTAAAATAATAACAATTTAGCGGTCGTCGCTGATGGGTACACTTACTGCGGCAGTCCTCCCGCGCGGCGTGCAGGTCGCTTACAAAAATTATTATATGTATATTATAATATACGTAGATATCACGTATGTGATACGACAAACAGCAAAACAGACACGTTATTCGAGCAGTACGGCCGGTCGCCGAGCGAGCACATATTTTACGACGGCGATACGTCAACGACCACGTCCTCAACACAACAGTCTATCGCGATACCGTGCGTCACTCGGGCGCTCGAAAAAACCGAAATCTCAGGCCGCTGTCGATATATTTATATGTATATATGTATATATATATATATTTTTTTTTTTCTAAAAAATAAACGGATTCGGACGGAAACGATATGTGTATCACTGAAATCGATAACGGCGGCAGTAGCGCATACGGACGGCGAATCACGACTGCAACACCCGACCGACGAAGACCGCGGCCTGTATAACACTTGCAACGCACACGGTCGGCGGGCGCGTATATGCGTGTACAATACGATATTATAATACGCGTCGTCGCTGTGGACTTGTAACAGGTATGAGTGTGCGAGTCGTGTGGTACCGTCCCGGCGTGGCGCAGAGAAGAGTCGGGGAGCTACAGCGGATATGTATTGTAGTATACGGTGCGATCGCGGTGACGGTATTATTGCCACGAACCGCCGGGTCGTTCGGGATTTTCGTCGAGTCATCATCTCGCGACCGAAAACCCGTCGTCTATTCGTCGGCGGTACGCGTAATGCAGTGTACATAATATTATGGGTAGCTACGTTTTTCGATTTCGATCGGTTCGAAGTTCGAGTCGCGTCGTACGAAGACCACTATTATACTGCGGCTGCTTTTGCACTCATCGCTGCACCAGGCGACGACGGCGACGACGACGACGACGACGACGACGTAGTATAGGACGCGCGACGAGCGTCCGTTGCGTTACCGCAGGTGAATTCGCTCGAATCCGATACAAATAGTTTATAACAATGGAGTGGATATTTAATAAACCGATCTTCAGTCCCGTTAGCGGCATAATAATGTCGAACAGCACAACAGCACGCGTGCAAGTCATCGAATTAATATTTAATATGTCTATTATATACAGTGTATAGTAGTATACTGAATATCAAACATGGCAAACGAGCAACACACATTTGACGCATGAAGTATATAAAGTTAATACTGGAATCAGGGGATATTAATGCTTAACCGAATTTGAATAGTTGTTTTTAAATATTTTCGGCGATTTTAATAATGTGATGTAAGTATATCACGCTTTCAACGTTCGTCGCAAAATGTCCTTATTTTCGCTTCTTATACGACTTCAACTTGAGTTATCATAAATTATTATGGGTCCTATTATTATCATATTATACCAAGATTAAATTTCCCGTTATTTTTAATGCAAAGTTATTAGTTTTCACAATGGTAAATTTAATGAAATTAACTAAAGTGTTAAGTTAAAGTGTAAAGATCGAATTCACGTTTTAACCATTTATTTGTTCACTTAAATAATAATATAGTAAAACATAACTTTTTTTATGATTAGTTAGACACTTATAACACATAAATAACTTTCATATAAAATTAATTAAAATGTTATATTTAGTCGTGTTATTTCGTTTTTTTACGCCCAACAAACGTAAACTAAAATTATGATGCAATTTATTTTTTGTTGAAAATTTTTAATTAATAAAAATAAAACCATATCCCTATCAAAATAAGCAAACTGTTTTATAGAAAAAGAACATAAGACGTTTATATTCATTAGAACTGTGATGACTTTGTTAAGAGGTAATAACAAAAATATATTTTTTTTTTTTTTTTTAGTTCACTTTATTCTAAATTCTACAGCATAATAATAACAATAACAATGATATATATTATCTATTAAATAGTACATTATCAATCATAAAAAATGACAAGATAACACGGTTTTCAAGTCACAGCAACAACATACTAGTCTGTAAAAAGAAAACGGTCACAATTATTAAATCGACGAATATAGATATTAGTATTATTAAAGTAAATACCTTAGACTCTGCCGTCGAATCCCTAGTTTTACTGGAGTTCTTTGATTACGTCGAATGTCAGTTCCCTGATTTCTTTGGCGCTGAATTCGATGTTGAAGTCTTGTTCCAACACTTGTTTGATGTCGGTTCCCAACAACGAGTCCAAACCAAGTTCGGTCAGCGTAGATGTACCCAAAACGTTCTTGATGTCTTTGATACCTGCACGTACAATAAAAAAGTATAAAAATCTATTTAAAATATTTCGATACAGTATAATGAATCAATATATTATTAATTATATAAAAACCATCCGGTGATAGATAAATAAGTATTTCATATGGGTACCTATAATACACATCATATAAGTTAAATATTGGAGTCTAAATAAAATAACATTCTGTGTGCGTTTTTTTTCTATTACACTGACCTAAAATTTTAGCGATGGCTTCAGCAGGTCCAGCGGACACAGGCTCGACGTTAGCTATCTTCTTTTCAACAAGAACCGAGCTCGATAGCACGGCATGTGGCTGATTTAGGAAGTTGTCGACCGCATTCAAACATGAAACAATTCTCTGAGGCAAAGTACCGTTGACGATCACATTGTTATCGTCAAACGAGTCCAAAATCGGACCAACGTCTCCAATCGCTCCCCATTCAACGACAGTCTGAAAAAAAGGTTTTTTTTAACAACTTTACTATGGACGGACAACTGTGGAATATTTTTTTAGCTAAAATATAATAATTTAAGAACACATCTAATACAACAGTACTGTTATTCATGTATTAGATATATATTATTATATATTTTTCACCGATCTTCCTTAAGTATTTCGTAACTAATACACACACTAACACTGTAAATATGAATATTTTGTTGATATTTTAATATGGAAAACACTTGAAGATACAAAAAATTCATATTTACAGCTTTGTCATACCCTATAGGCACCGGTGACGGCTATTTACATCAAATAAATATTAACTACTTTAAGATTATGTCTTTTAGATTTACATTCAAAAAAGTAATTTTAAATGCATTTTTAAGATTCATAGGACATAATTATTAAAAATGAAACGCTTATCGTATTTTGGTAAAATTTGTAAAAATCTATTACCGATGGGTATCCCGCTGCTTTTCGAGCTTCTGATATCTTTCCTATCGCTGAGTCAGAGTAACCGTGGTCGGCCTGGCCGGCTGTACCATGTCCAGAAGTTCCTGAGGACCAAACTAAGAAATATTTGAGTTTTGGACACAGCTTTTGGGAGGCCGTGTCAAGATTTATGATGGACGCAGTTTTTTGATCGAATGCTGTGCGGAAATCGGTCGTGGTCAAATCTGTAGCCGAAACACTGTGTAACACAGAATCCACGTGGAATATTCCAGCGACTGGTCCTATTATGTTGGCTTCTTTCAACAGTGCTTCAGTTTCTTCCGGTTTAGACGTATCGTATTCGATGACGGCAACCTCGATGAACTTTTCTTTCCACCTACGCATGAATAACGATTGGAATCCGGTACGAACTCCACTGCTGGACACCAATACTATTTTTTTCGCACCTCTTGTCACCAAAAAGTTGGCCATTAGTAGACCAAAATCGCTTAAACCACCTAAAATAATGATTTGAAAATTAAAAAAAACCATTAGAAATCCACAAAATTTCGATTTTAAATAAAAGTTAAAAAACAATAGTTTTAATAACGAAGCACAGATACTTCGATAATTTTTTTTTTATACACAAATTAGATAACTATTTTTTTTTATTTATTTTTTTTTTTTTATTTAAATTCATACACACCGATTACGACATATGTATTTTCTGGGTCAACAAATGTTTTTGGTACTGCCAATACTTTTTTGGGCGCTGGAACGACGACTTTCTTCGATTCTTCATCACGGACTTTTAATACAATTTTACCAAAATAGTTGAAACTTTCGGTCTTGCTACAGTTAGCAAAACAAGATAATTAGATAATGATTAAAAAAAAAAATAAAAATAAAATGTATCGCTTACTCAAAAGCTTCTATTAAACTTTCATCAACAGAGTAGACTGTCGTGGGCAATGGTTGTACTTCTCCAGTTTTGATTCCATTTGCTATGAGTTTATACAGCTCTTGTTTATCATTCAGTGAGTATTTTCCGTGGAATAAACTCTTCAAGTTCATTTTTATGATGGTACAGTTCTTCAAATTTCCGGTAACACCTGATTTAATTTTAAATCACACAATTTAATTGATGTAATTTTTATCAAGTATAGTATAATGCTTACCAATGGATTCTATTGCTTGCTTTTGTTTTTCAAACTCTACAATACGTCCACTTTCCGCTACAGTGTGAATGAAACTCTGTAATTTAAATGGAGTGGATTCGAGCGTGTTGAAGATTAAATTCACACCTTTTCCATTGGTTTTTTCGAGTATTTCTTGTTCACCGAATTTGCTGTTGACGATATTGTCTTTGGAGATCTAGAACATGGTATGTTTTAAGTTTAAACAGTGAACATTGAAATTTAACATAAATCCATCTACTTATGTAAATAAATAATAATATTATAATCATATGACAAACCTTAGGGTACGTTTTTTGTAAATATGCTCTTTGAGATTCATTGTCTACTCCAACGTAAACTGTTATGTTGCTGTCTTTTAAGATATTGAGAGCAGCTAATATCGTGTAATTTGTACCAGAGTTAATGTACACTGATTCGTTCGGTTGAAGTTTACCACGTATAAACAGTCCGTAATAAGCCTGTAATTAAAAGAAATAATATTTTATCAATTAAAAATTGAGTTTTATAACAGTGAATTAATTTTGTAATAGTTTATTTTTTAGTGTACAAGAGCGAATGTTTAGAATTAAAAAACTGTATATGGTTATTTTATGTTTAACTATTATCAATGATAAGACCTAAATATTTAATCTACTCAATAGAATGTATAGATACTTAAATTATTAACTATTATGTTGTCCAAGTACCATATTTAAAATTAATTAAATTTGTTTTTGAGAGATACCTAGAACAAGAGCCTTATTAATTGAGTTTGGAATATCTAAAGGTTTATACAGTTTAAATAAGTTAAGTTAAATAATTAGTTCAATTTAAAACGTTAAATGTATATCTATATAACTATGTACATTATAAATTATAATATATCTCGATGTAATTTACAATAAACATAAAATGGCACAATATTAACTAAATTTTCTGAAAACTTACCAAAACGTATGCAACGGAAACCGTAGACGCTTGCTCGAGAGTCCATTTTTCGGGAACTTCCCACAGAGTTGAGCTGTCGGCTAACACGTGAGTGGCGAGAGCGCTACCGGATACCAGTCCAAACACTCTTTGGCCCTTTGCGTTGCGGCCGGCAAACTCTCGGCCCAAAAATGCACCCTGGTCGGCGGTGTCTGTGTTGAAGAACGGTAACCATGAGCGTTCTGCGAACAGCACGTCCATGTGATTCAGTGGCGCATAGTACACGGTGCAAAGCTCTCGTCCCGGATAGTCTTCAGGTCTACGGAAAAATGACAATTCGGTTGAAGAAAAAATAAAACTGTTCGATTTCGTCGTATTTTTGAAGGCAAATATTATTGTTATTTGCTTACTTGTAATGTTGTAGGCGACCTTCAATCCAGCTTAGTGTTGATAGATCTCCAACCTTCCTAGTCGATATATATGCGTATTCTTTTGGTACGACCACGTCGTTGGATTCGTCTGGTAATAAGAAATGTCGGTTGCTACCCCAGACACCGTCGCGATAAACGTTGATCAGCAGATCTTTTTTCAATTGCTTCTGGTAGAAATCGGAAGTCAACGAAAATTTAGGTGCTTTCGGGTCTTCGATGAACAAACATCTGAATAATTATGAAAAAATCAAGTTTAAGAATTAAGTGTGATTAAATATATGATTATAAACAAGTCACCTCAACGCGTTTCCATTTTGTTCCAATCTAATACAATTTACAAAACCTAATATTCCAGAATACTTGACTCCTTGGCTAACTAAGAGCACTTGTTTAGATTCTTGTTCGGCCCGTTGGAGTGCCGATTTGAATGGTTCAATCCAAGCAAAGTCATTGCCAGTGCAGTTCACCACGATCGGTGTGGACCAGCTTACATTCTAAAAAATCGAATACCATTATTTTTTTTTTTTTTACTGACCTGTCGTGTAAGATAGAAAATAATTTATTTACTTTTCGGAGGAGAACAAATGTTTTATTATCTTTCGATTTTAAATTGGCTACCAATTCCAATCCTGTCGAGTTGAGTTGTTGTTCAGTTGGTTTTTTACTTTCAACAAACAGTACACAACCACCAACTTTTAAACTGTCGACAGCATTTTTCGCCAACACCGCGTTACTCAATTGATCGACGGCGATTACCAAATGACAGTTAGAATCGATCGGCTCCGGACTGTACACATCCTTCTCCACAGCTCGAACGCCAAATTCATCAAATTGTTCCGTGACAGGAGCTGGTTGGTTGGTGAACACAGTTACTTCCACCTATCGAAACATTGAATATTAATTTTTTGTTTCTTATACTTAAATAATATACTCATACGCTTGGCATTGGTTCGGTGTTGATCACATCAATGACAGATTTTGCGTACAGCGATTCTGGTTTTCTACCAGTTCCTACCTCAGCAACTTTTAATTTGAAAGCACCTCCACTGTTTTCAAAAGCTAATTGAACACATGTGTCTAAAGCATATGCTGTTGGCTGTACCCAATGTTAAAAATAATAATAATATTAAAATCAAATTATAATAATATAACATCACATTAAAATAATTGTAGTACGATATTTATATAATATTTCATGGCATATCACCATATTTTAACCTAAATTATTTTTTCACCATATTTCCATATACAAATTTAAATTATTAATTAAGATACACAAATATAATTGTTTAGCAATTTCGTATTGATTTATACTACGTGTCACGTAGTTTATAAACATTGAGTAATGACTGCATTATATCGTATTCTACTGTTATTTATTATTTATTTACCGTATCAGAAACATATGGTTGGAAAGTGTAAAACTCTAAATTAGGATCTTTTTGTCCTTTATTTCTCAGTGGAACCTCTTCTAATTGTAATCCACGGACTTCAACGCTTCCGGCCTTAATCACGTCAACGTACTTATAATAATTAGCTGGGATCACTAAAATATTAAAAAAAATTTTATTATTTTTTTTTAAAAACTTGAACAATTATAAGGTTATTACCATTGTCGTTGTTTTCAGATTGTATTTGTTGTTTTGTAGGATCGATGACTACTTTTTTTACGAATTTCGGAATGTACAAATTATAATTATCTAATTGCAACACTGATATTTGGAATAGATTTTCTAAAAATGCTAACCAATTTCCATTGAAATTCACATAGTATCCTAAAAAAAAAATAAAAGTACATTTATTTTTAATAATATTTCGTAAGTACAATTTAAAATTGTATCGTTAGAATTTTAATGAGATTTTTTTAGTTATTTTAATGTTTATGAAAACTCTTAATATATTATTATGTATAATAAAAATATGGATTTTTAAATTTAATTTAATTTAATTAGTGATTATTTTACCTGTATGATCTATTTTTTGGATCCCTCTGAATGGACCTTTGTAATCATAACCTTTCAAACGCAATTCTTTATAAACGTCAGTTGAATCCAACGGTAAGTATTGAGATTTTTTGTTTTTGGGTGTAACCAATTTCGATAATTCTTTTTCAATTGTAGCTGATGTGCTAATTTGACCAGAAGCAACAATCTTACCGGATTCTTTAAGTTCAAATTCGCCAGATGCTAATACGCTCAAATCAAATTTAAGTACACCTAAATTAAAATTAAAAATATTATTATATGGCGGATTGTCCAAAATATAACATTTTCATCTCTTTACCATTTTCTGGGATGACTGTCTTTCTTAAGAATTCCACATTCTTGAACACAACTGGCAGTTCATTTGGATCTTGATACAACAACTCAGCAAAACCTTTCCAAACTAATGACTGAAAATAAAAGTTATTTTGGTTTTTAAATAATAATCCAATATTATTTTTAACTGATTTTGCTACCAGGTTTATTTTTTAATATTTATGATATTCAACTCTACGAGTAAAATTATAATTAAACTGGAGGTAGGATATTATAATAGTTTATATTTTTAAATGTATTGATATCAATTAAACTCACCAGGTAACCAGCGTAAGGTAAAATGAATAAGTCGTCAATTTTATTGTTTTTCAAAAAACTGAATTGATTGGAATTGACATCTACGTTTAATGTGACTTGGCCGGCTTTAGAAACTGGCTGTAATATGAATAAACAAATTTTTGTTTGTATAATTCTAATTACAGATAATGTTTATGAAGTTGAAACAATTACCTTGCCCCAGAATTTAACTACGCCCCATTTAACAGAATGATCCCATTCGATTAATGATTGGATCATAGGGGTACGTGCAGACACGGGGAATTTCACTGGTGGGTATAGATGTTCAATTTGAGGTTGAAGACCAACATTGAACAAGCTAAGATATGAATAAAATTAACAAATAACAAGACTATAAATATGCCAATATTTCACAATAATAAATTATTTTGATCTACGTACTCTCCTACGCTCAACAACAGCTGCTTGTACATATCGTTAGCATATTTAATCAGGTTTATGTGTTTGGCGTCAGAGTGTAAATTACTTGCAATATAGTTTTGCGCTCGTGTTTGGTCGAGGATTTGAATATAAATTGATTTTTCGGGACATTTTGCTAACGAATCCTAAAAAAAAAATTTTAATTTACCATTAACGATACCGTATTAAGTAATATTATAATAACTTAAATTGTATACATACTTGAATAGATAACTGTGTAGATAAGCTATTGACAAAGAATGTCGATGACACTGGTTGGCTTCCTAATAACTGCGAAGCGCTAACCCATCTAGACGATATAGTTTTTGGTTTAGTGATAATCTAAAAAAAAAAATTTATAAACATTGTATTTAAAATATTAATAAAAAAATGTTGTTAAGTAGTTCAAATATTTAATGAATACTAATGTTGCCGGTGAATTTTAATAGTACTCAAATACTTTATACAAGGATTAGAAAATTTTTATAAACTCCAATTTCTATATAATATACAGAGTGATTTGTCAAGTTTATTCACTATCATTTTTTTTTCTTTAATATTGCATTTAAAAACACACTTTTTTTACTATTAATTATTTAACAGAAAATGTTTAAATATTTAGGTATCTAATTTTTATTTAAATAACTGCATTATCGAAGAAAAAAAAATAAGGTAAGCACTGAGCAGTGACCATGCTTGGTAAATCACTCTGTAAGTATATAATGTAATGTATTATATATAATGATAAAAATATTAGAGTAGTTATTCTTAAATAATTTTAAATTCTGGAATTATATATAATTAATAATTATATACGATCTGTTAAAACATTATTAGCTAGAATGACCATTAATTTGATATAGTGATAAAATAATACTTACGGATTGTAAAGCGGACTGCAATTGTTTGGATACTTTTGATACGTTTTGAGAAGATAACACGGGTCCTGGAGATAAAAATCAAAATATTAGTGTTAATTTTTTTAATTTGTCAATGAACTAAATTGCTTACCATTTTGAGATGAAGTGATTTTTGCTTCAGCCAATGCACTACCAATAGCATAGGCCGATAAAACTGCTTCTTCTGCTGTTAAAACATCATCTGCGTATGCGGCAGCTAGTTCACTGAACGATTCGCCAACTATATAATCTGGTGTTATTTTCAGATGTTTTAGGACGTCCAAGAGAGCAATCTAAAGTCATAAGGAATTAAATATTTAAAAATAGTTTTCAAATTATTGTAGCATTATTAAAAAATTACTTGAACAACGGTCGTAGCCACGACGAACAAAAATGGATCGCTTATCGATACGAGATCTGTATTTCTCAGCACTGAACGTAAATTGTACCCTTTTTGTTTTAATATATTCGCACTCTGCGTGATTGATTCATTGAACACGTGCAAATCTTTTAATTGATTACCCACATCAGCCCAGAAGGACTCCACACCGGGTAAAACAAAAACTACTGGTTTCTTTTGGCCATCAAACTCCTATAACACGTAAATAGAACAAATGACTAACAATTTTACATTTGTCTTTCATTAACTTACAGCGATCTGACGAGTCTTGTCGTACATTCCGTTAAACAAAATGTAACCTCTATATTTGTGGCCAAATATGTGTTCACTATGTACTCCATACAACAATGCGTAGAACTCTTTGTCTCTGGGCATTTCGTCGATCTAATAATAAACAATGTCTATGTAATGATGTTAAATTTCATAAAACTTCTAAGAAGAAATTTAATAGTTTTAAATATTGATTTGAAAATGAAACATAAATGTGCATATTTTTGATAGGTTCAGAACTTGTAAAAATGTCCTGAATTTGAAAATATATTTTATAGATATAGACAATTTTGAATGAATTTTACACAATTTTTACTAAGTATGCGATAACACTGGAAAAAATCATAAAAACAATAAAATAATTACTCGGTTTATCATATAGTTTATAGCGCTTTTATTTCTGGCTGATACTGCCACTAATCTAGGTAATTCCTCTTCTAGCACTTGCTGTTCTTTCTTCTGTTGAGTATACGATTTCATCAGACAATGTCCGTTAGCGCCACCTACGCCGAATGAGTTGACTGCAACAATACCACCGTTCCATGGAACGACGTTTTCTACGACCTTTAAAATAATAATAATAAAAAATCATTTAACGATCATCGTTTCCATTTATAAAAAGTATAAGTCGACGTGACGATTATACTAACAGTCAATCTTCCGTCTACTAGAGCAGGGATGTCCGGATTCGGTATGTTGTAGTGCAAGTTGGGTGGCAAAAGTCTACATTCCATGGCTACGAGGACTTTTATGACAGCAGATAAGGCGGAAGCTGGTTCACCATGGCCCATGTTTGACTTGAGAGCGCCTATAAGAAGCGGGGAAGTTCTTCCTTTACAGAACACTTCGACGATTGCGCCAACTTCTTGACGGTCACCCACCTGAAAAAGCCACAAATTTTAAAATAAATATTTTTAACATGCATTTTATGTATCATTATTTTCGTCTGATTTAAACCAATATTCACGTTTTAAATATTTATGTTCTATTTGATTGCATATTTTAATTATTACACTTAAAAAAAAACTCACCTTGGTAGCAGATCCGTGAGCTTCCATGAAAGCCAAATGAGTCGATTTAACACCAACTTCTTCTTGAACTTTCTTAAACAGAGAAATTTGCATTTCTTGTGAAGGGAATGTAATACCTTCGTCTTTGTATCCGTCTGCGTTACTTCCAGTGTTCAACACACTGGCATAAATGCGCTTCGCGTATTTGGCTTTTTGTAACAGTACGGCGACAATGCCCTCTGATCGCACATATCCATCACCTATTCACGTAATTAAAATACATATAATTTAATAAATTTGAGTTAATTTTTGCAGGCGGGTTAAACATCATCAAATTGTATTTATGATTTCATCTCACATTTTAATGTGATTAGTACATAACGCCATATACAAATATATTATAAAATGTAAATAAAGTTTATAGGCGATTATATTTTATTTTTAACTAATTAAAAATGTGTAATTGATTGAATTATAGTACTTTTGTTATTAAAATATTTGAATAAATAATTTCAAATTTATTTAGAACCTTGAAATAATAATATATTAGTAAAAATTTTAAATACGAGATATAGTTAAAACATTAAATACATTCAATTGTAGTAGTAAACATGATCTGTATACTATTGTCTATTTGTATAAAATTCCATTACGGACTTCACTAGTTTTCCTGTAATGATTTATCTGTAAGCGTATTAAGTGCTATGACATAAACGAAATGCATACCCGTAGCGGTAGCAGTATTTCGATACTAAACCGTTCACTGTCTATCTGTATTAATAAACGACAAAAATACATACTATAAACTGTATAAATTTTAAATATGAATAATAACTACAACAACCATAAACTAAGATAATATACTATGATAGCAAACACAGACCAATATATATATCTTAGTATTTGTGATAGCAACAGAAAGTATATTATTGTATTTAATAATATATGGAAAACGCCGCGACTCGTGTCAAAAAGAAAACTACAAAAACGTAATGAAAAAGACATAAAATGTATGTAACCTTAAGTCTTTTTTGATGTTTACAGAAATATAAGTTATAAATCATACTTATAGTGTGTACGCTATACGTAGGTGTATAGTGTGTAAACATCATAATATAATATCATACCTTCGGCGTCAAATGATCGGCACTTGCCACCGGGCGACAACATGTTCAAATTTTGGAACATGAGTGATACAGTTGGGTTCAACACTAGATCAACACCGGCCACGATACAGTTTTCGCAAACGCCATCTTGAATGAGCTTGAAACCTTGGTGGAGGGCAATCAAACTGGTGGAAGACGCCGTGTCGATGGAATAGCTAGGTCCTGATATTTAAACATTGAGATACGATGTTATCGATCGGCGGCTAATAAACGGACACTAATTATTTCTTTACTCACCCTTAAGGTCAAAGTAGTTGGACACGCGATTAGCGCTCATCGTTCTGGAAGTACCCAAAAATTCATATCCGTTAACGATGTCTGGGTCTTTGGACCACCAATCGCACGTTTCACTGGATGATAGAGCTACGACTACACCGGTACGGGTGCCTTTCAAAGCCATAGGATGAAGTCCTAAAAATTTTAAACGTGTTATTTATATAACTGTGAGGAGTGATAAATGTATTGATTTTATAGCAATTTGAAAACCTCACATACGAAAATTAATTAAATGCTTAGACACGATTTCTTTTGATATCTATTTGGATTTATAATTTATATAAAAATTACAAAAAATTACAAACTACAAACATTTAGTAGTAAAAAAATGATATTCATAACTGATGTTTGAAAATTTAATAAATTATCCCTCATTAATAATTCGTAATGAAACTAAAAATCTAAAAAAAATATATAAACATAATTATTTTTTACAGATATTTTAAATTAAATTTTATACGAAATTACATAAACTTAACCTACAAAGTTACTTAAACGATAAATAACAATGTTAATTTATTTGTTAAAATTTAAAAACATTATTCGTGGAATCTTAAAATCTTTTACGTATATTATTGATTTTACTTTATGCAATTAAGTTTTTAAAATATGCAAATTAATTTTAAGATATTACCTATTTGTACCACCAACCTATTCACACTGTTTTACAGTAAAGTGATATTAGCTCAAAAATTAATATTTAACGTAACAATAATATAGCATACATTATATTTACTATTATTAGAATAATTAATAATAAAATAAATGCAATGTCTAGGTACTATAAAAATTGAATCAGCCTGCCGTAAATGGTTGTGGTAAAACAAATACTTAAATAGCGATTTCAAAAAATATATCATTAAATGCACTCAATGATATGGATAACTAACTACCTCAGATCAGAACCGTTTTTCGTATATACCGATATTAATGTAACAATATTATATCTTTGAATTAAAATTTATCATATCGATTAACTTGCCAACTCGACATCTACTAAACATCACAAGAGTTTTCCCTTGTCCAACTTTTATTTTTATTTAGTATAAAAGTAATTTTTTGTTGAATTTTATCTTATTTTTATGTATTTATAAAATATTGTAACTCTTTAAAAACTGATAACAACTGTTAAAACCTTCTTGTATAAAATGTTATCTCCTAAATTACTAAAAAACAAATTGATATGTATATTATATAAGTAGTTTGGTAGTAATACATTTTATTTGTATTAATTAATTAGTCATTGAATTAATTCATTTGTCTTCAAATTAATTAATTACCTAAAAAAAATGTTTATGTAGTTTTATATTTGATATACGTATTATATTATCATTTGTTTTTACTACACATACGTTTCACCACATAAACAGCTTAAAGCGGTTGTATAATAATATTTATCAAATTATTATTGATATAATATGCAAAGTAGTTCTTTTATCATGAACCAGACAATAACCCTAGGCAGTTTAAAAATGTTTATATAATTATTTTTTTAAACTTTTTAAGATAATATTATTTTCTTTTTTACAATAGCAATATTTTTATTACCCTGCTTTGTTTGATAAAATGGTATCAAATTTTAATTTTTATATGATACCTAACACCTATTTTCAATTACAAAAGTATAATAACATCTAAGGAAAAAAAAATTACGTGAACACTACTTTAATTAGAGTTATCCATTTGCTATTTATGGCCTTATAAATATTCGGTTATAGAAGGCGCTTTTTTAATATTCTACTCGTACTACTAAACGTTAACAAAATCTACTCGCCTGATGCATACACTATATCCATATTGTAGTATAAAACATATTATGTATAGTGTTGGTAATGTTAAACGATAAATTAATCAATTTCGATTTACAAACTAAATATTTAATTTAGCTGTAAGTTATTATGTCATAGTATTCATTATTGTCTTGGTAAATATGTCTAAAAAATTATTTTTTTCAAATTTAATTATTTTATTCACCTTTTATGTTAATCTTAAAAGTATGTGTTAAATCTAATGGTAATATAAAAAAAAATTATTTAGCGATTTTATAGTACGAGTACGATGTATACTATACCTATTTTATATGCTTACATAATATATTATATAGATCATTAAAACCTTATCAGCTTAATATAATTCACTATATATACACATAATTACACAAACAAATTAAATAATTACAAACCCTATTTAGAAATCAATAAAATAATTTAAAACCTAAAGTATCTTCATCAAATAGACTTTAAAACGTCTTATAATATGTCACATACAGTAATTTTATTATATACGTTTATCGGTTTAAATGACATTATTTATTTTAGATTGTTTAAAAATATTTAAAACCTTACAGATGTCTCAAAAAATGCGAATGATTGTATTATATGAAAGCTAATCTAACCTGCATCAACGATTGCTTCGTAAGCAACTTCCAACAGCATTCTCTGTTGTGGATCACTACGTTCAGCCAAAGCAGGAGGGTAGCCGAAAAATTCAGCGTCGAATTGAGTGAGGTCCTTCATTTTTCCAGTTCTCATGATGGCACCGTATAGACCTAGAAAATGTATAAAACTCTTACAGGGATCGACAAATGAAATTAAACATATTTTTATAAAAAAAAAGTGTTCGGCAAAATATTTTGCTATATGGGCTATATGGTAATATTTAAAAGAGCTTATATAGTCATAAACTCATAACTATTAATTATGGTTTAAATTTAATGAAAAAATAATTTAAAATACTCGTTTTTTCGTGAAATTATAAATATATTTTTTATTAAATACTGTACTACGAAAAATGATCATCCGTGTAGCGATTACTATTTGATTAAATAATCATACATTGAACAATAGAATTTCATATTTTAAAGAAAAAAAATATTGTAACATTAAAAAAACTATAAAAATGATACGATTTAAATTCTTAGCTCAATGCTATAATATAAATTGACTCTTAGTTTAGCAATATTATTTTGTGAGATATGAGCAAGCTTTTGTGGTTGTTAAAATAATTATCAACCTTACAATCGTGTAATATTATACTATACGCAGGTGTAGCGTATATTTTAAAACATGATGTAACGACTGAGACGAGACCATAACATTACTATACACGATTAGTCTCTTTAAAATTTGTTCGTTCCTAAGATATAGTTCGTCAGCACTTCAGTCAGATAGTTTGGTTTACCCCCAGCACATCGTCAACCGCGTTGAAGTTTGATGCCGCGGGTGCCGTGTGTAGATAAAAATTAAAATAATAACACAAAATCATACTTGTATCATACTTGATACAATAGTATGTATAATACGAGTTCGATGCCGACTTACCGGTAGGCCATCTTGAGGGTTCCGCGGTGACCATGTCCTCGCCAGCGTACAGCTTCTGCCTCATCTCGTCGATGCTGTCGCATTCGGGAAACCGACCGGAAAAGCCACTGATGACGATGTTTTCTGGTTGGAAGCCAAACTCGTCAGACAGTACGTCGGGCTCGGCGGTGGCTGGAGCGCGTACAGTCTCTGATTCATGGGCGTTCGGTGCCATCGTGACGAGGGCGAAAAACAAAACCGACTGGTATCAAACGGATTTAACGTTAATAATATGTTGTTGAGTGTATAAGTGTGTGTGTGTTTCCGAATTGGCCAATAATTTAGTAAATGATTTACTATTATCGTTGCCGACGCGGATGCACAGGAATAAGACGTGTTATCGTTGGACGTCCCGTTTAAATACTCTGACCCGTTGCCGTCATGAATAGTTTTTTCTTCTAGCCGCCTAAATATTCGATTTTTTTCCACTTGTGCAAAGCTCGAAACGTTACGCAAACTTTATTAGATAACTTACGAAAAAATTACGGTACTGTGTTTTTTTTTTTTTATCAATCCTTTGATGACTTTTACTTTAAATAACTGCCATATGACCATAGAGGTCGTGAGGCGAACATTTTAGTCTTTTTTTTTGCGAAACGTTGTTAGATAATATTATCACATAGTAGATAAAACGACACCTAAAATGATTAAAAAATGTATAATAAATTCAGCGTCGAAGAAATTTAAACAATTTTAAATCAATTTTCCGCCGAGATAAAATGCTAGCTTTATAGTTTTTTTGATAATTCTAATGTGTCAACTATAATTATCAAATTAAATTTGCTCAGACACAGTATGACAAAAATTTCTTATTTTTACTTGTAACAACATAAATTATAAATTTTTAGATTTTTAATATCGTATTATAAAATACAAATATTTTTTTATGCATTATTTCAAAATATAAATTGGTAGAAGACTAAAAAACAAAAGTTAGGTTTTTTTCAAGATAATTTTATAATTTATTTCTAAACATGTGTATTAGATGGTTTTAGTAAAAATATATCTGATTTCTATAAAAAACCCATCATTTCTAAAACTGTAATGATTATTTTTGATATTATTTTTTACATAACTGTAAGTCATTACAAAACATTTTTAAAAAAAATTATATTTTTCACATATTTAAACATTATTAATTTTATATGCCGAATATTATTTTTACATTAAGTTCCATGATTTAAACAAGAATAACCTATATTACTAAGAATATTTTATATGCTATATTCAGATTGATATTAGAGTAACTTATTTTATTATAAATGTTACCATAATAATAATAATAATATTTATTCGCAGCATAATTTAATATATTTTTCTTTTAATTTTGATTAGACCCTTAATTTTTCTTCTTTTTTGTTATCGTTTAATATGACTTAAATAGTTATAAATATTACTGTGTAAGTTATAACGTACTTAATATAAATACAACTTAAATGTATAAATTATAAAAAAAAAAAATCTTATTTGGTATTAAATATGATATAAATAATGTCGATATATTAATATATTATTGAATATTAACTAAATGAAAAAAGACGTTTCTATTTCATCAAATTAAAGTTTAATTATTAACTGCTTGATAAAATTATATTTATATGTATATTATATTATGATGTTCGTAAGCAGAGATGGTTTGAATTTATTATACATTGTTTTGCAAGACAATATATAGACTACCCACTATCTCTTCGCCCACCACAAACAAAATATAAATATGTTTTTAAAAGCTTTTTTTATATACCTAATTGTTTAGTAACTTAAGTTAAGTCGTTTACTGTTCACATATTATTAACTGTACACGATGAATATGTAATGATTTTTGTAGTTACCTATTTATTAACAAAACAATAAAATATATAAATTGTATTTAAAAATGAGTCAAACAAAAATTAAAATATTTAGATACATTTTTATTCTTATTAAACATTTGACTACTTTTCTTTAAATATTTTTAACTATTATAGGCTTTTATTTCGGTACTAAAGCTCTAAATAGTCAACTATATAGTATATTTATTTATTCTTATATATACATATTATATACGTCAAACCCAAACGTAGTATATATAATGTGATAAAATTAATATTAAGGTTAAGAATAGACTGATATTAGACTAATAACTAGTACCTAACTGACTATGAAATAGGGTTAGATCTCATATTATGGATGGGTCGTGATTTGCGGTATACATGAGTTGGAAAATTAGGGAGTTATAATTATGTAATTATTCGGAAACAATGTAATATAGAAAGGGGTGGATGAATGAGTGTAACAGGGGGACCTTTGAAGAAAATTTGAGAAAGAAGACTCGGAAGAAGAATAATCGGTTTTAGTTGTAATGATATTTTAAAAAAAAGAGAGAGAAAGGGTAACACGATATAAATACAAATGATCAATATGATCATGATATCAATAACTTAAGAATCGTAAATTGTCTTTAATTTGAAAAATTGAATGTAATTTATAAAAACTATGTATTACACATGTCTGTTTATATTGTGTCGACTTGGCTGGCCATCTAAACGGAAATAATCATAAATGTAGGAAGTTTAAACGGTGTTACATGTGGTATAATAGTAGAGTGTCCAGGTTGAAAACTATGTTGTTTATCTATTAAAATGAGGTCGAATTAAATGCATATGAAGTTGATCACAATTTTTTCTATGTGTTGTAATAGATAAGACTGTATGAATTATAAACATAGTTTTGAAGAGATGATTAACCATTGTCAGTTTAAATATTTTTAACTTGAGTCAAATACCAATATACTAAACTTAAAAATAAACATTCATAATAAGATTTAAGAAAATAAAAGTAGTTTTAACCTTGAGCGGTACATATTAATAGCTTCATCTATTGATATATCAATATCAAGGTTACGTGACATCAATACATACGATCAATATGATCATGATACAAATCATAAGTTGTCTTTAATTTAAAAAAAATTGAATGTAATTTATAAAAACTATGTATTACAAATATTATTATAATTTTTTTAAATACATATCATTATTTATGTACAAAGTTCTTACTATGATATTTTTTTATCTTTTTTCTTAATTTCTAAATTTCTAAATAGTATTATATGTATATAAAATAAAATATAGTAAATATAGCCTCATGATTACTAGCTTTAAACTTGTATCTAAGTGTATACAATTTATATATTATACGAATATAAATAACAAACAAATAATCTTATAATATTCAGTGTTGAAAATATTTACAAGGTGGACCATAATAATTTATGCATCAGACAAAGACATGCCAAAATGGCAGAAATATATCGTGATGTGATGCGAAGTGGGATAACTGCAGATAAGTGTCTACTGCACTACTTCCACGGGAGTCTACGCCGAATTCCCCGCCAATAGTTTTAACATTACCATAAAGTGACAGACATTCAACTTAAAGCTATCAGGAGCTACTTACTGGCAGCATTGCAGTGACATTGTGACAATAATGGAAGAGAGACGTACAAGGTGATTATTGGTAATATCCTAAAGTGGTTAAACAAAAATGACGGCGAATCGAAGTTTCACCTTATCCAGACGTTTATGGGTCATGGCTGCAGTGATACTGATTGATACTAACCTAACGCCGGAAAATAAATTGCACCAAATATGTCATTAAAGAACAACTAGGATGTGACCTATAAATACGTGGTCGATAATTATACAATGGCGAAGAATAAAGAAGAGGACGAGATAAACCACCAGAAGGAAAAAGTATAAGGAATAGAACCCTTCGGGCGTCATATTTTTCCGAAAAACTCTACCCTTCCCTTTTTAGCCACTATCACATTTCGGCCAGAACAGTTTTCTTTAAAATTTTCAATTTTAACAATTGAACATATTATTTAACATATTACATTTGTTAAATTAAAAATTAATTTTTATTTGATAAATTTTATTATTTTTGTAGTCTTCACTCTTAAGATTAATTTCATTCATAGTTGATGTTTAGGAAGTAAAGATAAAACAGCGTTGTTTCTTATTTAACATAATACAATGCAAGACGCCATCAAATCGGTTATAAATTATATGTACAAATTATATTCTAGTATATAAATATTACATTATTTTATTTTATTATTATAATTATTTTTGTATAGGTATTATAATACTAAATTAATTTTTATTCCACTAATGTATTATATTATAACATTTTATTGTATTACCAATTATTTTATTTTATTATTTTTTCACAAAGTATTAGATAATAATTTTTTATTTTTAATCACATTTTTAGATATTATTATTAAGTTCAGTAAAGTTGTTATAGTTGTAAATTTTAAAGAAAACTGTGCTGGCCAAAAAATTACAATGGCCGAAAGGGGAAATGTAAGTGTTGACCGCATAGGGGCCCGCCCGAGCCTTTCATCTACTCGTAAATAATGTATTATGTAAAGTAATTTTTATTGTGCAGTGTGGTTTTTTTTTTTTGACAATAAATAATGGTGGCTGGAGATGAAATAACTAACGTCAGTGCCATCACTTTACTACTGTAAAAAAAAAAAAGTTAATCTTAAAGGTTACATTTATTAAATGAAAAAATATCTATAAATATTCTAGTAAGATACTGCAGAATATAATAGAAGTACCATAAAAACGTTTACAAATCACGACGTTGAACGATTTTTTTTTTTTTTTTGGATTATTAATCACAATTGTTATATAATAATAATTTAATGAATTTACAAAATCTAGAAATACGTATTCTTATACATATAATAATATAACACAAAAACTAAAACACGAAATCGGTGTAGATTAATTTTTTATATGTAAAGCCTTGAGATAGGTAGTAATATTATATTATATAGTTGAACAAATATTACTTATGAGTTATGACGTATCGACATAATATTATAATTAAGTACATATGATTTATAAGAAACTGTTGTCACACCAAAAAGAAACTTCGATAAAGTCATTATATTACATATACACAATATAATACTTATTACTTATAAAGTATTGCGTTTTAAATGATTAATATATTTTTGAGTCACTCATATTATAAATAGAACTCTTTTCTAGTATAATATTTACTTACATGTTTAATTAATTTACAATATTGTTATTTATAATTAAAAAAAAAAGTTCTCCAAATGCTGGTAGATATATTATTTTCATTTTTAATCATACCTTAGCATTAGTATGTACATATATACAATAAAACATAGTTGGTATAAGCTAAATACATATTTACTATAAATGTTTTATACAATTTGTTCAGTTTTTTTTTTTTTTTTTAATTAACATTAACCAATTTATTATTATTATTTATTTATTTTGAACACAAATTATTTTTTAGATCGTTATCATAGTGTTTGTCAATGAATAAAAATGTAAATAAAAAATATGCTCCTTGCATAACGCTTTTATTTGTTATAATAAAATAGAAATAATCTCGACAAGAATTTATTCAAAATATATTTTTGATTTTTATTTACGAAACATAAATTTAGCATAGTTTTGCATTTTAAAATTGTTAAGTCCAAGCGTTTTTATATATATATATATATTTTAGACAATTAAATCAACTTAATAATAATATTAAACTGAGTGTCTCACGAATACCCACTTATCTTCAGCACTAAGCACTATGCGCATTCAGGATTTCTATAAAATATATTTTGATTTATATTCAAAGACCCAAATATTATTATTATTACACTGGTAATCGGGCTAAAATAATTACAATGATAATAAAAACAACGTAATTTCTATTACTAATTTGTATTTGGTTTATTTAAAAGCTTACAGCATTACACGTGCCGGAGAAATGAAATAAAATAAAATTAATAAAATTCAAGTCTAACAACACTATAATAATATTATATGCACGGTATTTTAGGCGAGTAAGTCGATGATCTTGGATCGGAGAGCCGGGAACGTCAATGTTCTCAATTCTTCAACTTCGATGACTACGTCGAGTTGTTGTCTGATGGCTTCTTGGACCCGTGGTGCGATTAACGTGTCCAGGCCGAGTTGAGCGAGATTAAAGGTTTGTTCGATTTCAGACAGTGCCTTGAAACCTGTGGACGAAAAACAATATAAATATTTCAAATAATAAATTTAATAAATAGTTGTATCGATTATAGCTGGGCTTTGTCATCAATAGTAATTGAATTTGAATTTTAAGTTTCGGGTTCTTCGCGTAGTCTCTGTTTTAAGTACCACATACTAATATTATCAATTAATACACTGCACATAAAAAATATATTTTAGAATTTAAAAAATATTTTCTCTACATTTGTTATTAATTATTGGATGTTATTTATTTTTTATGAATTCCTTGTAAATGTATTAAAATATTACCAGTATAGTTTAGTAACAAAAATACATACAATGACGCATAAGCTCAGTGAAGTTAGGGTAATTTTAATGATACTGTATATGTGTGTCAGTGGTTCCGAAATTTTTAGTTATTAAATCCGACACTAATACGTCATATTAGTTCATTATAAGTTCTAAATAATATAATTTGTTGTATAAGCTATTGATAACGAAAATTTTACTAAGACACCCGGTTTACATATAGTTCTTAGATCAAAAAAATATATGACTCGCTACTGAAATGAATGTTGATTTTAATCTGCTGTAATTTGAATTTTGTCGAATACAAATATTTTTATTGTTTTGTTGCCATTTTGAGTGTAATATTTTAAAATAAACCCTGAAATATTACCGAATATCTTGGCAATTGTCAACAACAGCGGAGTCGCGGCATCTGACTCTTCATAACTCGGACCGTTGAATTTCGAATACGACACAACCGTTGGGTTTTGTGGCTGTTTGGTGATTACATCCAGAACATTCAGCGCTGAAACAATCGACGCTGGTTTGAAATTTGGACTGTTGAACGCGTCCGAACTACCGTCGATCGCACCGTATTCTAGGACCACCTGAAAACAAAGAAATAGTGTTCGAAAAGGTATTTTATTTAAATATATCGGATGATCGAAAACGGAGAATATCGCAATCTATAGTCAGTAATACTTACTGTCGGGTAGCCCGAAATTTTGCGGACTTCAGCGACCCTTAATACGTCTGCGTTTGCAAAAACGTAGTTGGACTTGTCCTTAGCTCCTCTTGATGCGACAGCCGGAGCAAGTACAACAAATGATTCAAGTTGAGGAATCAATCTTCTACTCAGTGTGTCCAAATTGGCAACCGCCTCAGACATGGATTTTTTCGTCTCAACGAAATCTTTTTCGCTCAATGATTGCAAGTTTTTGGTCTCTGGGGCCTGTACATGTACATGAATAATTAGTTTTTTTTAATAACAAGGCTATTTTTAATCGTAATGTTTATAAATTCAAAAAATGTACTCACGGTGGTTATGTAGTAAATACCACAGACTGTGCCGAGGGCTACAGCTTCTCTCAGTACGTCTTCAGCGCCTCTCGCTGTTGACGGGTCAGCAAACGACAGGACTACGGTAACGTTCTTGTTCTTCAACCGTCTCAAGGTCAAAGTCTTGTAGCCGGACTGAGGTTTGTTGTTCATTTTCGACACTAAAACAAATTTGCGGGCTCCTCTGTTCGCTAGATGTTGAATCAATTCCAAGCTCAAACTATCTTCGTCTCCTATATGATGATAACGATAACAAAAAGTGTTAAAAATTAAAATATTTTCTTTCCACTTTGGAAGACATAACACCATTAATGATGATAAAAAACTCACCGCTAACGACAAAAACTTTTTCGGGCGTGTAAAACAATTTGGGGCATGCAGCTACAGTTATCTTGGCTGGAGGCGCGTTCACCTTATCTTCTTCTTCGCGGATTTCAATTACAGTTCTTCCCAAGTTATTGGCACAATTAGTATTAAACTTGAACGCTTCGGCCACCTGACTTGCGGGGAAAACGGTAGTTGCAAGCGGTTGTACTTTATTGTTACGGACACCTTGATCTACCAGCCTTTGGATGTATTTTATTTCGGATGGTGAGAAGTGAATGGTGCTAAGTGAAATCTTGCTATATGTTATGCTTTTTAGATTTCCAGATACCCCTAATGAATCAGACACTGGTGCGAAAACTTCAAAATCAACCAGACGACCGTACTCAGACAACGAGTTGACAAAATCTTGGCGTTTGTCGATCGCGGAATAAGTATCGAATATCAGATCAACTCCCTGGCCTTCAGTCTGCTCTAGTAGATGTTGCTCGAAACTACCATCAACCAGATCGGCAAAACTGTCATCATTTAGCTGTACGATCGCACAATTAAAAAAAAATAATAATATTAATAATAATAATAATACAAAGACAGTGGCAGATTAATATGATTTGGTGTCCTTAATTGTTGTATTATCTTTCAAATCAGAAATATATATATATACATATTTAATGCTTTGACTACAATCTTACGCTTCAGAAATTAGTATATAATTTTAAAAACATTTAATAATAATTAGTATATTATAGTTTCTTCGGAAATTTGTAAATAATTCTTAAATTCACTAGGTTAGTTTTTTTTTTAATAAGCTACTAAACCTCAGTGCCGAATTGCCCACCACTACCTAGATTCAACACTAAAAACAATACCGTTTGGTACAATATGAAATATTCTTCAAGACATACTTGTGGGAAACGTGTTTTCAAGAACACAATTTGTTCCTTGTTGAATACTCCTACGTACGGGATGGCTCCAAGTTCGAGAGTCACAGCGATAGCTGCTGTGCTTATACCACTAGCACCAGCGTGCACGTACACAGATTCACCCGGTTGGACATTTCCTCTAACGACTAATGCGTAGTAGGCCTAAAGAAAAGATAAAATAAAACAGTTAAGTGACAAAACCCTATAATAATAATAATCGAAAAACATCGGTGTAATACTTACCAAGCTGTAGGTTCGCGGAACGGTACAAGCTTCTTCCAAGGACCACGCATCAGGTACATCCCAGATGAGGCCTTTGTGTGCTAAAACTGAAGTGGCCAAGGCTCCACCGGCCACCAAACCGAATACTCTCTTACCGTTGGCTCTGCGTCCTGAGAACTCCATACCGAGGTAGCTACCCTGAAACAGTTCACTGTAATTTTAGCACCACTCTTCGGCCGATATTATTATACATATAATATAATGAGAACGCGACGATTAGTTGTTACATTGCGACCACCTACTTGTTGTACTATATCTTCAGAAATCCCGTTACTTTGGATAATGCCCTTTACCATTTTGGTGTCCAAACCATTGAGAGGAACGTAATACGGGTAGTATAGATCGTAATCCGGATATTCTTTAGGGCTGTCGAGTAACAAAATATGACTTTTTAGTTACTAAAGTAAAATATTTTATTTATTATATACATAATGAATATTTAGACACTTATGAAAAATAGCACTAGCGCATTCAAATACTTCGAGATAACGGTAAACATTAAACATTTGAAACGTTAAATAACAAACATTCAGGCTATACTTTTGAAAATAAATTTTCATTGAATTATATTACTATATGAATTTAATACATTTATCGAATTATAGTATAAATTGTAACCCCTGGTAAATTTAGTACATAAGTGTATTTTTTTCAAGAGCGCTTTTGTTATGTAATTCAATTTGTGAAGGGGTAGATTTTTTTTACGTCTTGCATATGTGTTAGGATGAAAGCTCCATATTTATTTTCAAACTAATATATCATTATTTATATACGCACATATTATCATATTCGGCACTTATTGATTTAAACGAAGTATTATATATTTTATTCTTGAATGTTCAGGTTACTATTCTTTAATGTATTGCGTTAAAGGGATTGTCTTGTAAAATGAATATAAATAAATAAGTATAATGTATATGATTACTAGACGTAGAATTTTATGAATAATGTGAAAATATTCTAATTTCAACAAAAGTAATAAATAGTATACATTACACACTTAGATTCCAATACTTATATGTTTTTTTTCAATACCTAGCTAAAAACTTTCAAAAAGTTTTCTAACTATAGTTTAGTATTTTATATTTATAGTTATTTTATGAATAAAAAATATGAAACAAATCAAATGTAAAGTAATAACAAAACTATATGTATGTAGTATGTATAAAAACTCACTTGAAAGTTGATAGTTTTCCTTCTATATATTGTAAGCTATTTATATCGCCAGCTATTGTGGTGTTTATGTAAGCATGTTCTACCTGGACTTTGGCTTGTTTGTACGGAGCGAACACACATGTACCCCAAACACCGCCCAAGAACATATTGACGGCCAGTCCTTTCTTAAGTTGTTCTTGATATAACGGAGTAGACACGGAAAACAATGGCGCCTTGTTGTCTTTAATCGACACACATCTACCGATGATATAATAATAAAATCACTACTGCTGTTTATTGAAGGCTATGCGACGTTAGTTATTTAATTTGATATTAACGCGTAATTTCGACGTACTTGACAAATTTTCCGTTTGGCTCTTGTCTCAAACCCTTCGTTAATCCTATAACTCCAGTGTTTTCCAAATTTTGACTGATCAAAAAAACATCTCGATTGTCATTGTTAGCGTTTTGAATGTTCTGTTTCAACAACTCGACCCAAGAGAATGAATTTCCAACGGATAGTACAACAGGAGTGGGTGCGTCGGTATTCTAAAATTTAAAAAAAATCATCATGATTTTAATAAACTTGCGTCGATCAAATCAATGCATTTGTGTGTGAAATTACTTTTTTCAATAAAATATATAAATTTTGACCGTCAGTATACTTTGCGATCACTTCTACTCCAACTTGTCTGAATTTTGAATCAAATGTGCTTTCTACGGTTAGCAGGAAACCTCCATTTTGAACACCCGACAATATATTATTCAGTAGTTGTTTGTTATCAATTGCACCGTTTGCTAAGACGAAGAACGATGGATTTTCTAAAGCACTAGATGTCAAGTCTTGTTCATAATAAGTTATGAATTTCTCGGATTGGTATTGGCTTACGTCTTTAGCATACACTTGAGCGTTGATCTATAATAGAATATACAATTTCGTATACGTTATGACATAAGGACAATATATATATATATATATATGTGTAAGATATTATTTTATTTCAATAAGTCGCTCTCACGTGGAATGAAGATTTTGCGTTGATAAGACTTAAGATCTTCGAAACTAAAAGTTCTTGTTGTGTTGATGTTACTACTTCTGACACGTCAAAAGGTTCATACGCGTTTTCCAATACAATTTGTACGATATTCTTGAGTGGCTCATCAATTGCCTGGTAAAATGTATAAAAAAAAGTAATAATAAATGATTTAATACACATTTTTACTGAGAGAATAATAATTATTAGTTGTCTACGCACTTCGTCCAATACAAATGGTACAAATACGTAAGACTCCAAATCGAAATTTTGTTGTAATTCTTTTCGGACAGGGACTAATGTAGATCTGATGTCTCTGATCTCAACTCCGGCGGATTTAATTACGCCGATATTTTCGTAAACACTGAATGACGCACCTGTTAACAAATTAACTCGTGTTATCACTAATTATTTAAATGAAGTTTTGGCAAATCGGTAATAATTACTATTAGAAGACACAGATTCATATTGTTTTTTTGGGTAAACGCTCAATTTGAATAAGTATTTAATAGCGTAGTGATCTCTTGTGTCGAGTTTTAACAGGTGCAGTTGCAATAATGATTCGATGAATGGTGCCCATTTTCCATCGAAATCGATACGTCCACAATTACCTATAAAAATAAAATTTATAATTAATATTAAATTGCAATTATACGAATAAGCAAATAATTAAATATTTATTAATACCGTTGTTACTGGCCAAGTTGATGCCTTGGAAGTTTTTGCTGTACTTATAACCTTTGCACGAAAGCTCTTGATAAACATCAGAGGTCGACAACTGGTCAACTTCATATGATTTAATCTCTGGTAATTGCATTTGTTCATCGGATGTTTGAATATGAATGAAACCTGACGCTACAACGACATCGCTCTCTCTAATTTCGAATTCTCCACTTCCCTCCAAAATGTTAATATTAAAACTGAATTTTCCTAAAAAAATATAATTTAAAAATAATGTACAATATAATCTATAACTATTAAATCTTTTTATTTATAATCGATTTACCATTTTCCGGGATAGGTAATATTTTAAAGAATTGGACGTTGTCGAATACTACAGGGATTTTGTCAACAGACGACTGTTGCAATTTAGCTAAAGCATACCATGCGAATGTCTGAAAAAATATAAATATTGCTTAATATTAAATAAACGTCATATTACTATTTCGTGCATATTAAATATATATTATTAATTTAATTTGAAAAAAAGAATTAAATTAGTTTTTACCATCACATTACAATATAATGCGTATATATTTTTTTAATGTAAAGCATTGTGTGCATTACAATAATATATATTATATATGTACATATATCATAAATATTAATTGTATTGATTTTGAAATTAATTCAAAATATCAAAAATATTTCGACTAACAATTAAATAAAAAGATTAAAGTATTTAATTACATCGCATTAAACTTACGAGGTATGACGCGTACGGAAGGGCTTCGACACCATCAATGTATGTGCCCCTAAGATGGCTGTACCTTTCGCTTTCAGTGTCTACATCTACAGTGACATCACCCGACGATTTTACTTCGCTGTCAATAAAAGTGATCACATCCCAATCGTCGGAATGATCCCATTCGACCAACTGCTGCAGCGATGGTGTGCCCTTGGAAACGGGATAGTCGATTGGTGGGTACAGATTTTCTACTTTCGGGTGAAGTCCGGCGTTGTACAGATTTCCAATGCTGGACAACAAATTCACTACCGTTGAATTATTTCTTCGCACCAGACCTACGTGCGTACATTTGGAACCGACGCTCGGTTTCAGTATGGCTTGGAGGAGCGCATGTGGGGCGATTTCAATGACCACAGAGTTGTCGGGTATGTGTTTCAATGCACTCTGGAACGTGTTTAAAAAATCATTAAACGATCATTACGATTTTTATTTTTGCGATTTTCGCACTCACGTTGAACAAAACTGGAGACACCAAATTGTTTACGTGGTATGCTACGGATGAATATTGCGCCAACGGTTCGTGCCACCTGGATTCCGGGATAGACGTACTGATCCACTTAACTGACCTCATTTTCGGTTTTGAAATAATCTGTATTGTAGAGTACATCGTACGTTTAAAAATATTTAATTGTGTTAAATGGTTATTTTGTAATTAAAACTATAAATTAACGTACGCCTGCAACTTTTTCTTTAAATAATGGTCCTGCGGCAGCAATGTACCACGAATGGAATGCGATTCCAGAGCTGTTGACTTCCCTTGCAAACACACCTTCAGATTTCAATTGATTCACGAATTTTGCGATTGAATCTGGTGGTCCAGAAATTGTGACACCGTCTTCGCTGTTATGGCAAGCCACAGCGATGTCAGATGGAACTCGAGCATTGGCCTCCTCCCAAGATAAACCTTAAGTTTAACAAAATATATTAGTTTATTAAAAAAGGTGAATCTATAAAAACAACTATGTCAATTTGAGCAACGAACACTGAAAAATGGATATATATACATGATCGTATATGCGTTTAAAATTAAAAAAATATTCAAAAACGTCAATTTGCAGTTTTTAAATGTGTAAATATGAGCTAAGTGATTTGCTTGAATAAAATTAGAAAATATTAGCAAATTATTGAAAAAATAATTTGTTTCATATACAAATGATTAATAAAAGTCGCTATTTGTGAAACGTTTCTACAAACGAAAATAAAACTTCTCAGGTGAAAAATGACATACCGACAGCGGCCATAGCACCGGGGGCCAAGTTTAGATCTAAAAGACTGCGACCTCTCCAGTAGGCGACGATAATAGTTTGTTCAGCCGTCAACGTTCCGTCAGCATATGCGCAAGCCAATTCTCCAACCGAGTGTCCTATAATTCCGTCGGGTGTGATACCGACAGCGGTGAGCACATCGACCAAAGCGATCTGTTAAAACAAAACATTAATATATCTGCGTAATAGCATGTTAATATAAAAATAAATCTACAAACTATAAATTAATTATAATACGAATTGGCGTTAATAAATGATATAATAACGAATAAAATATATAATAATATAATTAACTTTTTATGCAAATGTATTGAACAACTTTTGGACAAAATTGTGTTTGAACCAATTACATGAACTAAATGTCTTGAAACCTCCGTACCTGTATAGCAGCGATTCCGACGAACGAATTCAATACGTTGTCGAAGATCGTCTTGTCGTTTGAGTTTAAAATAGAGTAGATATCTAATCCGAAATTTTTCAATGTATTGGCGGTCTTTTCAATCGACTCACTGAACGGCTGCAGAGCCAACAGGTCGCGGCCCATACCGGTCCACTGACTTCCCATACCGGAGAAAATATACCATACTTGGCGTTTGCCCACTCCAATTGTCTGGTGACAGAATCAATAGTTGTTTTTCATTTTTATTTATACATGATTTGTGCGCACTCAACCATTGTTGGTGAAATCAAAATAATAATAATGATAATAATATACTCACCACTGCTTCACGAGCGTCCTTCTCGTCGAGAACGCTATACCCTCTGTAAATGTGGCCCGGAATGTTTTGACTATGAACTCCGTACAATAGACCGTAAAACTCAGGATCTCTGGGCAAGGATTCGACCTACGACAACAAAGATAAATTTTATCATAAAAGCGACCGAAAAAATATCGATCGGATCGAGACTTTTAGCACAAAAAAATATATTCAGATATGTATTTACATAATATTATGCCCCAAAAAAATAAAATTACATAATATAATATGCATGATGGACTTTTAAAACAATTAAGAATTTAATTAATTGTTAAAAATGTGTTAAACAACATTTCTTATTTCGTACGATCTGAACACAGGTATGCGGATTGCGCTACAAGGTTCGAACATCGAGTCTAGGTACGTCTATACGAAATGCTCACCGTGTCTAACAAGTAGTTGACCGCGCTTTCGGTTCTACCAGATCCGATCACCAGGCGGGGAATGGAATCCTTGGATAGTGGTTGCTTTTGCTTTTCGTTGACCTTGAGCAAAGCGTGGGCATTATGTCCACCGATACCCACTGCGTTCACGGCTGCGTACTTTCCTTTCCACGGCAAAGATTCGTTGACGACAAGTAATCGACCGTCTTTCAGGGCCGGGACCCGGGGGTTCGGGACGCTGTAGTGGAGCGTCGGTGGAAGTTCCTGTTTTTCCATGGCCAACACGGTTTTAACGATACCGCAGAGCCCGGAAGCCGGTTCACTGTCGCCCATGTTCGATTTTACGGATCCGATCAACAATGGTTTGGAGCGGTTTTTGCAGTACACTTCAGTGACAGCGTTGAGTTCCTGAGCATCGCCCAACTAAAATTTCAACATAAATAAAATGTCCGTCACATGTCAATCTCTCCAGAGCTGAATGATTTGAAATGATACACGTATTATATTATATTTTAGCAGTAAGCAGATATGTCGATAACCAGAATAATTATTATAATACAACACAATAATATTACATAACGTAATATGTGTTTTTAATTGGTTTAAATTATAGATTTGTTGTAGAAATCATGTTTAAGAACTTCATAAGCAAAGCAACGGGCTCTAATATTATAGTAGACTTTTAATAAATGTATTATGTATCTCAAGTAAAAGTTAGAATTATGTCCTTCGTTTAAATACAGCACCAAATCTACAAATTATGTAACTTGGGGCACAACATAATATTATTTGAAAAAAAAATTAAAATGTAATAAAAATGATGAGTTTAAAATTTGAAATTCGCGCCCCTCTATGATTAGCGGCCCGGAGCATGGGCCCCGGATCACCCCCCCCCCCTAGATCCGGTAATGTTTGAATGTCACTGACCGTTATAGTGTGAAAGTTTATATCATATAGAATGTATCAGTCCTGTTATAAATCTTATAAATGGTGCTTCTGATCCACTCTAATTGAAATCATCGATATACATTATACACGTTACTAGCACCGCGTGTAAACCTAGTTAACTAAAATCTATTATATATAACTCGATTGTAGACAATTTTTTTCTTGTGAGGGGCGAGCTGTGTGTAATTCCTATTTCAGAAAACCTAATGTAACGAATATGGTATAATATATTGTATGCGTATTAAAACAAATATAGATACCTGGTCACCGCAAGCGCTGCTCTCGATGTAGTCGACATCGGCGGGATTGACTTTGGCTATGTCCAAGACTTCGTGGAACAGTTCGATCTGTTGTGTGTTGCTTGGGTAAATGGCTCCTTCTAAACGGAAACCCTCGTTGTTGGTGCGCGCGGTAACGGCGGTTGCGTACACCCGTTTGGCATTTTTAGCGTGCTGTAAGTACGCGATGACAACGGCGTCACTGCGAGCGGTTCCTAGGCCTGAAACAATCACAATATTGTTGTTGTATTATTATATTATTTCTATTACAGTTAGAATTCGGGATTGTATACACTAAAGAAATAATCTATAAAAATATTCCATTTAAAAATTGAAATTCGTAATTACAAATACTACGCGTATCGTAAATGTAATATTCTATGAAACGTACAACAATAAAATTTCAAAAAGAATTTTTATAAAAATTTAAATTCTATTTATACGACAATATTTTTTTTTTGCCAAACAATAAATATATTATGTTAGTTAAAAAATTCAATTTTCTAGTCATCACGGAAGAAAGTCGTATCGAATCAAAATATATCTCCTATTTACCCAAGTCACAAACTTTTATTTTTCAGACGCGTCAAGTTAGTTCGTTATACGACTTTTAAAGAAACGTGAAAACACAATAACAATAAAAGTCGGTACTTACCGGAGGCGTCAAAAGGCTTGCTCTTGCCGTCTGGTGACACGCCGTTCATCTTCTGCAACATGACCGACAGCACGGGATTCAGCAGCAACGAACATCCAGCGACTACTACACCATCTACCACTCCGGTCTTAAGCATTCTATACGCTTGTTCGAAAGCAACCAAACTACCCGAAGATCCGGAATCAACGGCATAACTGGGTCCTGCAAAGACATACAACAAATTAATTTAATATGCTTGTAAGATGAGGCCTTTGGAACATACTTGTTTAACGATATGCCCAAAAATAACAACGCGAAAAATTCAACATGACGTGTATTATAATATTACATTAATTTTTTTTTTTTTTTTTAATAGTTATTAGTTACAACACGCAATCAGTAAATTATCGTACGATATACGAATACGCAGTGTGTATAATTTAAAAATATATTAAAATTAATTAATACTAATTTTTTTAATTTAAACAACTGTTATGCGTATGAATTCGCATTAAAACGATCGAATTTTTTGTTTGTCTTTACAATGTATATAATATAATTATAATATTATACAGGGGAAGGCGTTTGCAACAAAGTCATGTTTATACAAAAGGTACAACGTTAAATATTAAGCATCACATGAAAGTTCAATAATATTTTATTACCTTTCAGATCGAACGAATATGAAATACGATTTGGGAACATGGTTCTTGTACAACCCAAAAACTCGTAACCGTTTACTCTAGTAGGATCGGCAGACCACCAATCGGCGTAATCGTTGTTCGTCGTAGCCACGATCACTGCGGTGTTCGATCCCCTCAAAGATGTCGGGTTCACACCTGCCGAGTTAATTATTAGTATTATAATTATTGAAATTTAAGGAAACGAATTAAATGGGCTATTATAGTTCAATAATATTATAATATATTTGCTTACCGGCATCGACGAATGCTTCGTATGTACTCTCCAACATGGTACGAATCTGTGGGTCCAGCCTTTCGGCCAGTTTTGGATGTACATTGAAAAATGTCGAATCGAATTTCGTCAAATTATTCAAGACTCCAATCTTAGTTACAGCACCGCAAATACCTATAGTAAATGCGACGCTTGTAATATTTTTTTCACATAGGTATTTAATTAATTTTATTGACGTATTTCAATAATATATAAATAAAAGCTGCCGGATGAATTAAACTATAAAATTCAAAAACAACTGTCTGTATAATATTATTAAATCGAATTTGTATATTTTAATAAACATGCTATTTACAATTTAAAATTTAAAAAAAAATAATTCAGTCAATTCTATACTACTTTAGTACCTATATATATATCGTACAATAAAATAAATAATTTTAATGTATGATTAGTTTTATAAATATGTATATAATATTATAATAAATTCGAAGAACGACTATAAAATAGGACACCTTAATATCCACATATGCTATTTTTCACTCACAATTTAACAAATTTTAAATACACAATTGTTTCACTTTATTCTTTAATTTTGAAAAATTGTAGATAATTAATATTTTTAACAATTAAAAGGAAAAAAAATATCGAGGTTATACTAAAGGTATTTTTGTTTGTTTGTCTAACTTTAACATAGTTTGTTTTTCTTCATATTATCGAAGTTTTTATTATTTATTTTTTACAGACATTTTTTTAAAAAATATTACTTTTTCCTACATAAATTCGATTGAATCAAGTAGAATATAAAACACGTAATATATATCAAAATATCATGTTTTTAAATCTATATTTATTATATTTACAAGTTTCAAAATATTAATAACTTATCCTCCTTACTGATCTATTATCTATGCTTAATGTTATTAAGTTGAAACAATATACAGGAAAATCCTTTGTATATATTAGGGTTCATTAAATTCATCTGCATTTTTAATGTCATATCATTTTAATGATTTTAATGACCCGTTATGTTAAAAGTTATTGTATTATGCACTTGTAAGATAAGATCATTTAGTACAGTACCTATTAACCTATTATGTAATATTAATCAAATAGGTGTATAATTAATTAACAAGAAAATATTCGGAAAAGTTTCCTACACTTTTAAATTTATAAAACCAATATTAACCAACCTTTACCACGAAATTTATTACTTCTCAATTAATCAATTTTCTTGGTTTAAAGTCAACAAAAATAAGATGGTTAGAATTTGAAGTTATTATTGTACATAAAATCAAAAATAGAGCTTTCTACTGATCTGAATTATTATGATAAAATTAGTCTGAATTATTCTCCTTCAATTTCTAGCGAAATCTCCTTATTTCTTTACCATAAATAATTACAAAATATTGATGTATACAGTCTAATGTAGTGAGGTTCTACTTATTAGTGTATAATAAAATGTACATTTCTATTCCCCCCCCCCAATTTTTGGTCTAAAATAAAAGCATATGTGTAATACGAGTATATAATTTAAATAATATATTTTTCCTTCATATAATGTAATATTATTGTTTTTTTTATACTTAGTTATCTAAATAAATACTGTTGTTATTATTATTATATTATTAATAATATAATGCCAGTAACACGACACGATCAGAATAATTACATACACTATCGAATTTAATTTACAATTATATTAAAATAACTTACCTTCCGGCCACCTGTTCTGTTCCTTTTCAAGAATGTCAGTGCCGTCGAACAATTTTTTTTTGAACTCTTCGAACGTATCGCAATTCGGGAAGCGACCGGAGATACCCGAAATCACGATATCGTCGTCCTGGAAGAAATTTTGGCTGTTAGCGACGGCGTCTGTGTTCGGAGCCATATTGTTAGCGTTCGTGCAGGAAAGACAATGGAAACAATCGAAGAAAACTCGAAGTGAACCACGTACGATTGGATTTCACGTCGATGTGTATACTGTTATTGCTATCACACAGTGACAAGCCACTAGAAATCGAAATAACATAGGGCGGTGCGTTTAAATACCGCTTGCGGATCGGATGAAGAACAAATTTTGTTATTCAATACGTTCCATTTTTTTGCCTAGAAATCATTACTTTTTTTTTAATTTATTTTTTTTTTATAGTTACCTAATTGTCAACCACTGATAAACCGTATTAACGGTCATGTATAGTGTCATCATCTATGATAATATGCGGTATTATAGTGTGTTACTAAAATTATATGACCACAGATGAAAAACGATAACATTTTAAAATACTGTGATAATAATATTTTATTCTTAAAATGTCATACGAGATTAATGACGGAATATTCGTCTCGCGGTGTATACTACGTAATGCTCTGACGTTTTTTACCCAAAATATTTTTCAATGTCAGTTACTACATATCGACTAAGATTTAATACCATCATTGTAATATTTTACTCTTTCATTCCAATATTAAAGAACATGAATATAAAATTGATAAAATACATATGAAAATATGTAATCGTAAAATGTTAAATATCATTAATCATTAAATGCATTTTATGTATTTGCAAAATAAAACGGATTGTATTCAATAGAATTTTTTACGTAAAATGCTCTATATAGATGTATAAAAAAATAAAATTAGTTAAAGATGATGTGTACTTACCGTATATTTTATCGGATTGATTATTGAAAAAAATTTGTGCGTAAAAACAAAATAATTCTAAAAGAGTATATGCAGTTTAATTTTTTACGAAAATGCATTCATAAAAATACGATTTTCTTAAACAAGTGAACAATGATCTTTGAATAATTTACTGTCATTTACACATTGCGTAATTTTTAAAATATTTTTAGTATTTTTGAGCTATTTATAGAGATTTGATAATTTCGATTATATTATTCTTCTATAAAATATATTGATAAAAGATTGTTTTACTTGGCAAAAATTCTTGAAAATGTGATATAAAATTCATCATAAGTTAATATAGATATTAATAGATAGTAAAAATATGCATAGGCACAGTTAATTTTTATAGGACTTTAAAGTTTACTTTAAGACAAAATATGTCAAAATCACAACAACAAAAAATATTTTATAGTTAAAAATGTGTCAACTGTTTAATTTTTATAGCTAATTTTTGAAAAAATATTACAAGGTTCTTAAAAATATCATACTGGAACCAAAATATCTAAAAAAAAGTATATATAAACATATTTTTTTTATAGCCTTTTAGAATTCAAATTTCGACGAAAATAGGTATTTACGAATAAATAAAAAAATAACCGATTTTAGTTATTTTGTTGTAATTCCAAAATATTTTTTATGGTGACTTGATACTTTTAATAAAATAAATTACTATAGATAATGGCGATATAAATAATATAATATAATATATTGTTATTTCTGATAAACAACTGGATCCAATTAATCAAAAGTAAAAATACATACATTACATTAAATTTACTTCATACATTTCAAAATAACCGGAAAAAACCAAAAAGAAAAGAAAATGATCATTTTTACGCAATAGTAATATTTCACAAACATTTTCGATTTAGTTCAAAAACAAATAATTTTAAATACTTAGAATTTTCAACAAATATTTATGTTATTATTTCTTACACGTGGTATTATATTTTAAACAATTTTTTAATAGTTATTTATAAACTTTTAAAAAATTTTTATTTTGTAAATATCGATTTAAACAGTTTTGATAGGTTAAAAAGCTTGAAAAATTGAATACAAAATTCCTTATAAATTATTATTATAGATATTTAAAGTTAATATTAGAGATACATGGACACGACTTTTTTCAGAAGCATTTAAAGTTAAAATTTATACAAAATTCGTCAGTCTCAAGAATTTAACAAAATATTTTGCAGTAAACAATTTATGAAATATTAAACTTTTATAGCCAAGACTTTAAATTTTAATAACAGATTACTTGCGAGTAAACAAAAAAAATAAAAATTGTATTTTTTTATTAAAAAATTTATAATTCATACTATGTACATATAAGAAAGTATAATGACAGATATATTTGCATTTTTTTGTTTACAGAATAATAGAAGATAAAAATATTAAATGATAGATCCACAGTTCTATTATTTGGGACCCCTCAGCAGCAACACACTCTTCTTTAATAGAACATTTTCAGTGTAAATTCCTAAACTTCGTCAGTTACAGCATAAAGGTTAATTGCCCTTCACGATTACACCCATTCTCAAATCCCTCAGTCTTGTCTCTCTAGCTGACAGGAAACACCATACCAATCTTCAGTTTTTATCAAAACTTATATCTGGTGATATTTATTCCCCTGCCCTACTTTCATCTATATCATTCATAGTCCCCCCTCATAAGACACACAAAATATATCCATTTTATATTCCTCCATACTCCGCGCTCTATGGTTCAAATAAAACCTCTTGTACGTTGTATGTCCCTTGCGAACTCCGAGTTATCATTATTATTATTATTATTATTATTATTACTCTTACAACCATATTATTACTAAACATATGTACACTGAAAAAAAAACATATACGTATCCCGTATACGTATATTTTTATTTTACTTATTTTTATATTACCATAAAAGTGTTTTTATATTATTATATATACATATATATTTTGTTTTCTGAATATTTAATTTTTAAAATACATGCTGTAATTATTGAGCTAAATGCCCGTAAATAATTTAAGTAAATAAAAATAAATAAATAAATAGATAATACATGTATAATTATCTACGGAAGGAACCCATCCTACCATATTACTAATAATACAATTAATTATTACACCAACAATATAAATATATCATAAAATATACTTAGTTATATAGGCTGATGGTGTATCTCGGCTCAGAATCGTATTTTGTATACAATAATTTATCATTGAATTCAATTTCAACACATGTACAGTACAGTAGCTTACGCAAAAATAACAAGCCACGCTCGATACCTACTGCACAGCACACTGGTTCATACTTTCGTTCTATTTTCATTCAGTAATGAATTTATTGAAATTTAAACTTTCGGAATTTTCAAATATACTTTAAGGTAAGATTTTTTTACTTTCGAAAGAGTATCTTATGGTAATACTAACTATTGATTATTACGAATGATAATCCTCATTTATACATATATATATGTTTTGTAAGAACTTATTATTAATATTTACATAAGTTGACGTTAGAGTCTATTTTATAATTAAGTTTTATTAAATAATGAGGTATTCCACATTTGGATCATCATACACTACTATAAGTGATTGTTTTGAAAGTAAATATTATTTTTTTTGTAAAGTTATAACATAAACACTAATTACATAATTTGAAGTCGTTAAATATAAAATAATATTTTTACTTTTTGTGTAGTAGCATATAATTATAATTTTAATTTCGTAGTCCAAACCTAAAGAATATTTTCCGGAGAATTTTAATATACGTTATTTGAGTTTTGAACAATCAATTAAATAAAAGGTACTATAGTTATAAGTATTTTAACTTTTTATGAGCGGTATGAAATTGTGAACATAAAAATATTCAAGAATTTTCAACTAAAAAATACTTAACCATTTTATCAGTTAATAGTTTTCGAGTAATATCAAAAAAAAATATTGATTTTATCAAAAATTAGATTTGCGTAAAAATTTCCGTTTTTACATAAATGTTTGTTTGTTTTTCCCAATTATAAAAATAAATAATGGGAATTTTTAAGTTTGACCACTATAAATTACAAACTTGATCCAATTTTATATTAAAAAAAAAACTCCCATTTTTGAAATTCAAAATATTCTGTCAACAACTTATCGTGTACTCATCCAAAAAGAAAACACGTCATTGTAAAATCAATACATTCATCGCTCTGCTAGAATCTAAAATATTTTCAAAAATATTAATAACAGAAAAAGAGTAAACCTTTAAAACTATTTATTTGTTTAATGTATATAATATGTAATCTATGATGTTAAGAGGTTTTGAAAAACATATAAATACTGTATCTTGCTTCTGACAAGACTAAATAAAAAAAAAAAACCTATAAACTTCGTACTATAAATAGCTACGTGTAAACTACAAAAGTTTAATGCAAAACGTAATTAAATTTTTTTTTCTCGTAGTGTTCGCAAAAAACCTAGTTGCATCCGTAAAATTTAAAAGTGCAACACTTTAACCTTTATTCAGATAACATTTAAAAATTATTAATCGATCCAATTAACGATTAATAAATCATTTAAAAATATTTACTTTCACGAAACTTAAAAAGTTAGAAAATAAATAATTATGTAGTTATCTACAGTAAATTACAATTAATTAGTAACCTACTTGTGGTTTTTCTGATTATTCTGATTACACTAAATTATCATTTAATTTGATAACTGACATACTATGTTTATACGTATATCAAAATTCATAAATTTTAATAAATATACATTCATAAAATTTTCCATTGCCTTTATAACTTAATATTATATAATTTTATAACTTATAATAATAAAAATAATAATAATAGTTCTGAACAAAATTAGTAATGTAAGTATATTAATTGAATTTTTAAACCATGTAGTATAACAAATTTCACCAACTAAAATTATTCATAATTTGTTTTATTTTAAATCATCATCTTATAAACTGTTCAGTATTTAAACATTCAATAAAATATGTTATTGAAATAAATGGATTATCAATTTTTATATCATATATAGGTATGTGTTATCTACATATTTTTATCGTAGTTAGGTTAATCATAGGGTTTTTTTTTTTGCAATGACTTACGTTTATGACTGCTTATATTTTATATTTATATGTATTCGTCGATACATTAATTAGATACATACAAACGTATAAAAAATTATTTGAACATCAAAATGCGTAAATTTATTTATTAAAATATCTATAACATAGAACAATATCGGGGACTCTAAAATTATTTTTTTTCCACATTTTCACAACTATTCCGAAAAAAATTATCAATATAGATAATAAAAGTCATTACATTGGCATTTGATATGATTCCTAAAACAATATTTAAGTATAGTTTTTAATGTTTATATTATCCAGATGTTTAATTTATAATAGTATTATTGCCCAGGTAACGATTTCTGTTATAATATAAATAGGTATGAATTTTTTTTTTCATAATGACCTTTAAAGAAAAAAAATCAGTAATATTCCGACGTAATCAGAAATATAAGAAAATCGTATGTACGAGCATACAGCACTATCTAACCACCATTACGTAACAGTATATAACGAATATAATTTTAATTTACTGACCAAATGTTGTTTTTTTTATACATATATAATTATAACAAATAATAATAGTACAAATATCGTCAAATAGATAATTACAACTAGGCAGTGTTTCATTTTAGACTCTGACTAAAGTGATAGATATATTAATTTTACAATGGTGTGTGTATTATTTTTGTTCTGCCATCGCCTTTAAGTGCATTATACAAATACTTAAATTATAAACTTATCTTTTCTAGCAGAAAAATAAATCTAATTGTTGCTTGAATGAGGGGAAGGTCAGAAATAAAAAAAAAATCCTAGTACTTATCTTAATAACTGGGAAAAACAAAAAACTAGGTAACTGTTATGGATATGTTAAAATTTAATTAAATATAATTCATTGCGTACGCTAAACGATTCATAGTGGAGATGGACTGTTATTAATCTATATTAATATACCTAGTAATTATATAATTACTAAGACGTATTTTTTAATATATGATAATTAATAATTATATTTCCATTAGTTAAATAAAAAAAAAGTTAAATACTACCAACAATAGAACACTGTAAAACAGTGTAAATAAATTCATGTATAGCTTAAAATTAATCTAAATATTTTTAAAATGGCATTGCCAATGGTAAAAATAATCATAATAAAATGTAAATATCTTTAACCATACGAATAATTTTTTTGTATTATAACAATATAACTAACAGCATTATTCCTTATTTAAATTAGTATTTAAATTATGTAACTTAATCCAAATTTAAACTTAAAATGTCTATAAAATATATATATAATACCTACCTAGTAAGTATCTTTAATATTTTTAAATAATTATCCATAATGATAATATATAAGAAACCTTGTATAATATTTACAGTAAGAAACTTTTTACCGAAAATAATTTTTAAAATGTTTAAAATTTCTCATGTCTATAAATAACTCAAAAAAAATCAAACCATTTTGAACATTTTATCATATTAAATAAAATGCTAATATAAACATTTTTTATAACCTTTGAGCGTACATATATAATATGATTATTCGTTTTTGAGGTACGCTAAAAAAAACTAAATCGATTTTCCTAAAAATGGTTTTGCGTAAAAATGACAGTTTTTCCTTAAGTTTTTGTTTGTTTTTCCAGATTATTTTGAAAATTTTTGGGAGTATTTAATTTTGACATCACAAAATGTGCATTCCAATTGTATGTATAGGAGTTTCCCTCAAAGTTGGAGATCTAAGCATTTTTTCAACTACTTATCGACATCTATACAAAAAAAAAATGCATTATTGTAAAAATATTATATAAAATATTAAATTATAAATACATTTATTGCATCAATCAAAATATACAATTTTACAATTTTAATGATAATAATTGAAATAATAATAAATACAATTAGTTTTGGTTTTTAATAACAAATAGTTATGCAAACAATGGTTTTTATATTTTTTAAACTATATTTTAAAACAAACAATATATAATTAAAACAATAAGAATATTCTATACTATACAGTTAAAACATAAGACATGTGAAAAAAGTAACTACCCAAAGATGAAATTTTACTTGAGGATTTCAATACAATTTGATTATAATTTTAAAAAATATAGATTTAAGTCATGACATAGAAAGCAAAAACAAAAAAAAAAATTAATAAAATTTACAATTGACTTTTATAGTTCGATACTAAATAAGAATTTATATCTACGTTTTACAGCAAAAATTATGTTGATTTTGTAAATATAATGAAATAAAATACAAAAAAAATTCTGACATTTTTTATTTTCATAAAGTAATTTGAAATGTGGCAAGGGCCACCGGGCCATTTAAAAATGGTACGCCAGTTACCCATCCCTGGTCTATAGGTTTAAGAATAAGTAACGAGAGTTATTGGATTTTGGGATACCTATTGTGAAAAGTACAATCACTGTTAATAACAGAAAACTGAAAATTAACTACTAATACAAAATATTTTATAGCCGATTGAAGTTTAAATTTTGTTTATATTTTATACATACTATTATATTATTATTAACAGTTATTTCTATTTATCGGACCATCTCATCACATCGTTCAATGCAAGTTGTTTTAACTTAAAAATTAATAGCAATAGTATATTATATAAAAATAAACTATAGCAAGTTATTTAATAAATATTATATGCCCAACAATTTGGGCTCAGAACAGTTTTTTAATAATAATAATTTAATAATTTAATATTTTAATCTTTAATAGTATTATTTACAGTTAAATTAATAATTTTAACGTGGCTAAGTTGTCATAGAAGAAATCAAAGTTATTTGTTGTGTTACTTGACATAAGCATTCTATTGATAGGTACGAATTTACTGTAATTTTTACGATAAATGGATTATCAAAACAATACTAACACAAAAGTATTAATATAAGAAACATTTAGAGTTTTAGAGGTATTTAACTAAGTAATTCGGGACATAATTAGCAAAACTTGAGCCAAGTACTTGGTCATTGCATATTTTAAATTAAAACAAAATATTTTTGGCTTTCGTAACGCTAATAAACTATTGTATGACTTTGAATAGTATAAAATAAATATCTCCAAGAAAAAAAACAAAAATGCATTATGATGAATCGAATTAATATGTAAATAATGAATAAATTAATAATTGAATATATTTCGCCGTACTTCGACACAGTAATAATATATGCCTATACATTACGCCTTGTAAAATCAAACAATCTGACACAACACACAAATATAAAAAAACACACTAATCGTAGTAAATTCTATAGGTTCATCGTTCCACTTAGAATCTAAAGTTAACCAAATGTCTTCCAATGTGTTCCAATTTATCTCAAAAGTAGTTAACTTTGGTTCAGTAGTCACAAATATAATAAATTAACAAATTACATTTTTAAATATCGAAAAGCTATATTTATACTAAGCCAGTACTATAAATTCTATGGTTTAACCATACATTCAAACACAATATTAATATTATACAAAGCAATTTATGAAAATTTATAAATCATAATCAAATCAATCATTGTCATAAACATTTTATTAATTTACTTCTATTACTTTAATTTTTTTATTTTAGAATCTACAGCTAATGTTATAAATATAATTATTTTACATAACATTTAATTAATATTAATGACATCTAATTATTTATAAAACCAACCCTTCGATATTAACAACTATTTATTGAATTCGATGTAAGTATATTAATTTTTCATAATTTTAGTACATTTAGATTTTAATTAACCGGATCAAAATCCTATTGCTAAATATTATACAGAATGAATCTTTTATTTAAAAAATACTCATTATTTCAAAATTTATTGATAATTTTGAAATGTATTTTTCCAATCGAAGTGAAACATTAAAAAAAAAAAAATTATAATTTTCATTATCATTGCTTATGTTTGTACTTTTTTGAAATACAATATACATTTTTAGTTTCATACTACTTATGAAGTAAAATGTTTATTATAGTATTTCAATACATAAAAATCCAAATCTGAACGAATATTTTATAAGTTATAAATACTCATAACTTATAAACTACAAGCCTGAATTTTTTTTCTTTGTATCAAAATATTCTTCGTCATAACATAAAATTAAAAATATATCTTACATTTCAAAAAAAATTAAAAATTAAAATTATAATGATAAACAATATTTAAAAATATTTTTTTTTGACTGGAAATTATGTAGAAAAAATATTTTCAAAAAAAATCAATAAATTCTGAAATAATAAGTATTGTTCGATAAAAATATCACTCAGTATATGTATTTTTTTATTTGGAAACAAATTATTTGTAAACTTTTAAAACTATAAAATGACATTCTTAATATGCTACCATAATATTTTATCCTTTTAATTTAATGATAAATAATGTTTTAGATCAAACTTGCATGCCCAACTATAATAAATAGCTAATTCAAGAATTTAATATATTTAATTTCATGTTAATTTTATTGGTAGTAGACAATAATCGTTTTTTAAACCAAGATTTTACACCTGTAGAAAATATTACGGGTAAAATACTCAATTTTTTTTTTAATATTCATTCCAATAAAATTGACTAAAATTTGGTTGAAATTAAATTAAAAACAAAACGGTCGATAGTAAACAATATTAACAAATTATATTTAAAGTTTATTTATTAAATAACAAAGTTGTATTTGTTTCAATTGATAATATAATTCAGTATCAACATATCATCTAAAAACAATTTGAAAAAGAATTGAGAATCCAAATTCAATATATTATAGTTTACACGATAGATAAACGTATACATCATTTTCCAACGAAAAAAAATGGATTTGAAATATTTACATCGACACGACAGAAATGTATACAAATCAATATTGATAAGTCTTTCAGGCTCCATTTAAACTACTCTTGGTGTCAATAATAGGCACATCGACGGCCGGTGAACCACTACCATCGCCTTGCAATTCACGTAATCTCTTGGCTGTTAGAACTCTGATATCTCCAATGCTTAACACTAGATCGTAGTTTCTCTCCAATGTCTGTTTGATTTCGGCACCCATTAAAGAATCCATGCCCAAGTCCGCTAAAGTTAATGACTCGTCGATGTTCTTCGTGTCCTTCACGCCTAGAATGTTGGCAACAGCGTCGACCAAGCTCACTTGTGTAGCTCCACCGGATCCACCTTTTCTCTTATCCGCTAAGACCATGGAAGCCAAGACGGGTTCTTGGTGGTGCAAAAACAAATCAAAAGCGGACAAACACGATGCCATACGCTGTGGCAATGTACCACCAACAACTGTTTCATTTCCACCCATAGTTTCCATGATAAGTCCAACATCTCCAATGGCGCCCCATTGAATAGCCAACTAATAACAATAAATTAATTGTTAATATCAAATTTAATTAGTTTTAATTGGAAACAAATCATTACATTATTTATATCAATATTGACTTACCCCTGGGAGACCAACTTCTTGTCTAGCTTCACAAATTCTTTCCATAACAGAATTGGCAAAACCGTAATTAGTTTGTCCAGCATTACCACGTCCACAAGATACTGATGAAAATACAACAAAGTGATCGAGTTCGGGACAAGACTTCCTGGTAACTGTGTCTAAGTTTTTGGTACCAGTTACTTTAGGCTTGCTCACAATTTCAAAATCTTGTGGAGTTTGATTTTCTAAGAATGCATCTCTCAATACCTTAAAATAATTAATTACCAATTGTAAATATTCATAATAAACAAAAAAAAACAAAAATGATTTGAAAACGTACGCGTACAAATGTTATAAAATATATTACTAATTTTAATTTAATATAAATTTAAAAACTTCATATTAAAATATATAATTAACGCAAATTTTTAACATGCATAGAATAATAATAAAAATTACTTACAGCAGCCAAGTTGAAAACACCTCCAACTGGTCCCAATTTGTTACTGTCATCAATTAATTGTTGAGCTCCATTAATCGTTGAACAATCAGCTTTAGATATCAATACATTAACACCTGATTCTTTCCAATTTCTAACACAGACATCTTGATAACCAGTGGTAATTCCACTTCTAGCAGTCAATACAAGGTTTTTGGCCCCTCTGACAATCAACCAATTAGCTAATTCCAACCCAAATCCTCCAAGACCTCCGACAAGCACATATGTTTTGTCTGGGTTCATATAAGACCGTGGAATAGAAGTTACCAGTTTGGTTGCAGGTTTAACAACTGCTGTAGATTCTTCGTCTCTAATTTTCAATACTACTTTTCCAATATGTTTACCAGAACCCATATATCTGAACGCTTGTTCCACTTGAGATTCAGTGAATACTGTGGCTGGTAAAGGATTAACTGCACCATTCTTTATACCTTCGTTTAGCAATCTTACAACTTCTTTCTTTTCCTCGCTAATAGTATTAATATCAAACAATGAGTCCAATAGAATGCCGTGGAATGTAGTATTTTTCAAGAAAACGGACATTCCCAATGGGCTGTTGTTTGACAAATCAAGTTTACCGATTTCCAAGAAACAACCATCTTTAGCTAAACAACGAACAGATGCTTGGAGTTTGTCATCAGCTAACGAGTTTAAGACCAAATCTACACCACGTCCTTTAGTTTCTCTCAAAATATGCCGTTCAAAGCTGGTATTCCGAGAATTGGATATATTTTTATCAGTTAACTAGGTTGTAAAATAAAAAAAAAAATCTTAGTTATTTAATTATAAAAATTATAATATCTAAAAAGTACCTTAGGGAATGTCTTTTTTAAAAATTCTCTCTTCTCTTTGCTTCCAACAGTGGTGTAAACAGTTACACCCATATGCAGAGCAATAGCAATAGCTGCTTGACCAACACCTCCTGTGCCAGCATGAACTAACAATGAATTACCTGGTTTCATTCGTCCTCTCACGCAGAGTGCATAATAGGCCTAAATGAAATAATAAACCAAATTTATTTTAATTAAATTATATGAAAAAAAAATTCTTACAGTTCCATAAACAACGGGTACAGTTGCTGCTTCTTCTAATGTCCATTTACTTGGTACTTCCCATAAGAAATATGGATCCGCGAGAACAGTGGTAGCTAATCCTTTAGCAGCGAGCATACCCATCACCCTTTTACCTTTAGAGTTACGGCCAGAAAATTCAAGTCCAAGTATACAATCCTTAAGTTAAATAAGTTTATGATTTTAAGAACAATATGGTCATAATTTAATAATAAGTTTAAGAAACATACTTGTCCAGCTAAATCACCAGGCAATGCATCAGGAGGAAGTTTTCCAGATGCTAACATGATATCACGGAAGTTAAGCGGTGCGTAGTAAACAGTACATAATTCAGTATTTGGGTTGTATTCAGGTCTAAAATTAAATATGCTTGTAAGTCAATAAGTTGTTATCTTAAACAATAAATACTCACTTGTAATAAGTCAAAGGTCCTTCAATCCATTTCAAACTACTCAAATCTCCTCTAGTCAATGCGTTAATATAAGCATGCTCAACTTGTAACGAAGGCTTATCATGTTGGTTTTCTAATTCCAAATGTCTCATTGAACCCCATACCCCATTAAGCTTCAATACATTGCTCAGTAAATCTTTTTTTAGCTGTGTAGCATAAAAAGGAGCTGTTATAGAGAACTTTGGTGCAGTTGGGTCTTGAATAAACACAGATCTGACACTGTTACCACCGGGTTCTTGTTTGACACAATTCACTAAACCTATAATTCCGTTAGTGTCTTCTCCTTGAGCAAACAAAACTATTTTCTTGCTTGGGTCAGCTTCAGCAATTTTTAAAGCAGATTTCAATGTCTCAACCCACTCATAAGATTTTTCAGATACTTGAATTACTTCAGAAACTGGATGATTTTTAATCAGCTAAATTAAAAAATAATATACTATACAATGCAAAATAGAATCTATAACTAATTAGAATATTTAGATGGTATGTGATCAAATAATATTGATTTAATGATTTACAACTAAAACGTACTTTTCTCAACAAATAGAATGTTCTATCATCAGCAGATAACTTGCTTATAAAAATGAGATCACTATTCTCAACAAGACTTTGAGAAACATTTTTGGCTTCGGATAAAAGGATAAATCCGCCGTCCTTAATTGTCTCAGCCAAGTTATTTAGTTTAGTTTTTGATTCTAACACATCAAATGCAACCGCCAAGTGAGCATTAGATTCAATAGGTCCATTTTCCAATGATTTGTTTATCATTTTTACTTCTAAAGGTCCCAAAAACGGAGCCAAAGCTTGTTGTTGAGTCGTAACTAATGTTGCGTCCAACTGAAAAAATTAATGAATTGTTACTTGAACACTTAAATAATTTATTTTACAATACTTACAGATATTAAGGGTTCAGATTCCAGAATTTTAACAACACTAGATATATAAATTCCTTCAAATGGTTTATCTGCACCATATTCAACAACTTTTACTTTTATAGCGCCAGCACTGTTTTCTAAAGCGATTTGGAGATAAGCAGAGAATATGTCAGATATTTCGGTTGGGGGTGAAGAAACCTGTAAATTAAGTATCATTTATTAACATTATACAGTATTTATTAATTATTATTTATTAAGCAATAAATATTTTTCCGTATTTTTCCATTATCTATGTTTTATAATAATGAAATTAAAAATATTATAAACGATATTAAAACTTACATTTTATAAACACTAATAACTACAATCAACTCTACATTATATAATTCTGAACAAATTACTTTATCGGCAGTGTACGGTACAAACGTGTACTTTTCTAATTTAGGAGCTGCTTGCGATTGTTGTCTTCTTGGAGCTAAGCTCAATTTCAAGCCACAAATTTCAATTCCCCCAGATTTGATGACATCTATATCTCTGTACATGTTTATGGAGATTGCTAAAAAAATATTAATTTAATAAAACTCTAAATTTATGCATAAAATGTCAAAAAACAATACTTTGGATCACAAACACTTACGGGCACTCTCGGGTAAGGATTCAATTATTTCCGAATGCTTAATAGGATCAACAATAATTTTTTGAATTCTTGTCGGTAAATATAACTCTTTGGTTTTCAAACCCACAATTGAAAACTGAAGCATTGTATCAATATAGCTAATCCAGTTTCCATTCCATTCCAATTTTCCTTGAACCCCTGATAAAATTATTGTAAAATTATTACACATAAATGAGTAGGTTTTCATACATGGTAATTAATAGAGTATATGATTTTTAATTATCTGTATAACGTAGTGTTATATCGGTTGAAATAATTTATAAAACCTATAGAAACCCATAAATTATACGTTCTTGTACTTATTTTTTTAAATTAAATAAATATATATTTATTAATTATACAGTTACTAAGAATATTTAAAATTGTTGTTAATTAAAAATTCTAAATTTGTAAGTAATTTATAATTTTACATTCAACAATTTAAAAATTAATGTACTTACATATAGTATAATTATAATAAACTAATTATAGCTTAGTGTAGTATAAAATATAGATTATATTATGTTATAATAAAAGTTATTAATCATAGAAAAATGTTTGTATAAAATCTACTACTAGTATTTACTTAATGATCATTCAATATATCACCTTTGTTATCACATTCATTTACTCCTCTAAACGCTCCTTTGTAATCATATCCACGTAAACCCAAATCTTTGTAAATATCCCCCGATTTAAGTGGTAAGGCATTCTCATTGATATCAAGAATAGGTAGTTCAGCATCTAATTGCTCTGAATCCGTATCGTTTAGAATAGAGATGTGACCAGTCACTGCTACAGAATCTCCTTCACAAATTTCAAAATTGCCAGTTCCTTCAAAGATGCTAACTGAGAAGTTTACGTTTCCTGCAGAATAAGATATATTATAATAACATGACGTAATAATACTTAAATTATTCCATAGATAATAAATTTATATAATGTATATTTTTACGCAAATAATTATAACTATATTATTAGTTGTTTAACTTTTTTTACACAAAGTATAATTACCGGTTTTGGGCATGATGGTTGCACGCAAAAACTGTACATTTTCAATAGTAACTGGAAACTCTTCGATGTTTTTATCGTGAAGTTTAGCGAACGTCTCCCACACAAGAGTCTATATGTTTTTACAACACACTTTGTAAAAAGACGAAAAAATTTAAATTTTATTTAGTTTTTTCTTACTAAGTATCCTGTTGCAGGGAATAACACTCTTCCATCAATTGCATGTCCAGACAAAAACTGGTATTCTTCCATACTTATATCAACTTTAATTACGCATTCACCAGATCCAGCGTCCTATAATCAGTCATAATATATGTAAAAAAAATGTTAATCTACAATAGTCAACAATCAATACTAATATAATATACTCGTATATTATCTGAAAAATTATATTGTCAATACGTTTTTAAATACAAATACAAAAGTATAAAATTTGATTACAATCATTTTGATACAATAAATTTGAGAGCAATAAAATATAATAATAATATAAATTCAAAAATAAAATGTAAATTATACACTAAATTTACTAGGGAATGGATATTATCCAGTTATCAACTGACTAAGTTAGAAGTATTATCCAAAACAACAACTTAATCACTTTATAATAATGTTTAATTATTATGAACACCACATAAGACAATAAATATTTAAGTAATTGAAATTTTAAATTTTAAACATTAAAATCAAAATATTAAATAAAAATTATAGATTATTTTTCACAACACCCACACTTGAATACGGTAAAGTGTGTCTGAAACCACACGTTCATGCCACACATTTTATTTACTAGTTATAATAACTGCTTTAAAAAATAAAATCTTTTGGTACATTGGTGCAAACAATACACAATTGTACGGTGATTTCACGTGCGAGGACTGAACGTGTTCTATAAATCATTTTCATTATTAATGTATGTGATAATGTTGTATTACAACGCATTATCAATACGGTGATCTAAAAATTTAACAATTAATAGAAGTGCTATGCGCTCTGTCGTATATTACCACAATCGTGAGTATAACTATGAAAGCATATAAACATGAGCCTATAGAAGTACTATACAAGGATTGGCCGTTATAATAGTACATTTAGATGAGTGTAAAGAATGAAGAAAAATATTTGTATAAGTAATTTAGTTTATTCCATAGTATTTACCTTTTGTACAAAATCAGCAACAGTCCATTGAGTAGAGTGATCCCATTCGACCAAAGATTGAATCATTGGTGTCCCACGCCCGACAGGATACGACACAGCTGGGTACAAGTTTTTGATTTGTGGCTGAAGTCCAGCATTGTATAATCTAAAATTAAATAAGCAACATTAAAGTATATACTTTTCCTACTATTCGATTTATTCAAATAGAAAAATCCAAACCCACTTTCCAATGGCTGATAATAAAACTGAAATATTCCCTTGAGGGTTTGTTGAACGCTTAGTTAGACCTATGCACAAACATTCTGGCCCCAGAGATCTCTTTAAAATAGCTTGAAGTAATGAGTGTGGCGCAACTTCAATTACAACAGCGTCTTTTGGCACATGAAGTAAAGCTTCCTAAATGGCAATGATATTAAAATTATTTTGGGATACCATACAATTGGTAATAAAAACACAATGATCTTACATGGAACAAAACCGGTGACAGTAGATTGTTTACGTGATATGCAGTAGAACTTGTTTTGGCTAGCGGAGTGTTCCATAATTCTTCGGGTATAGATGAACTGATCCATTTAGAAGAACGAGGTTTTGGGTTTTGTAAAATCTGATTTAGATTGTTAAAAAAAAATAAAAAAAACACAAGTATATGAAATATGTTTACATTTTAATTTTTTTCTACATGTAAATTATATATACGGTCATAAATATTGTTTAATATCTTATTAATTTTGAATAATAATAAACATTTTTTAAGTGCCATTTATTATCATACCACATTAATTTTTTAATGAATTTATGAATTTGAAAATTTATTTCTATATAATATTATACATTATAATCAATAATTATATTTATTACTTTAATAGATGCGTTATAATTTTAAATTAATACTTCATTTACGATTTTCGTATAAAGATTATTTTTATTATATTATATTATATTACAGATTATGATGCAACAACTACTATAATTTATTATTTATTTCATCTTGATGTCTAAGGATAAAATTTAAACAGAACTACAAAAGACACTATAATAATTGATAAATTAATAATTCCAATTTCAATCCTAAATCCATTTATAACTGATAATGAGTGCATTATGACCATAATTTTAACAGGAAATAAAAAATAATGTTCAAAAATATAAATAAATACAAAACGAAAATATTTAAACCACCGATGTAAATTAAATATCAACTTTATACTATTGAAAATAAAATAAAAATTACTGACATATTTTTAAGCTATACAGTAATAAATTACTACATTAAATAATTATAACTTTAAGCATAAGATTAAATTAAAATATAAAATGAAAAGATATACATTTTTAATGAACCGTTAAAAATATGTTTTTTATTTTTAATTTGTAAAGCTAATGTAAAACAAACTTACTTTTTCCAAACTCTTACGAAGCATTGGTTCTGCATCAGCAATATATTTAGAATGAAAAGCGAATCCAGAACTATTGACTTCTTTGGCGAAAATTCCTTCAGCTTTGCAAGTTTTGACAAATTCACTGACACTTTTAGGAGGACCGGATATTGTTACACTGTCTTCACTATTATGACAGGCGGCTACCAAATCAGCTGGCAATCTTTTTTTAGTTTCTTCCCAAGTCAAGCCTAAATTCATAAATTCCCATTATTAATATGAAAATAAAATAATTTGAAAATATAACAACAAATGAATGTATAATATGTATAATTATTTAATAATTTACCGACAGCTGCCATTGACCCTTGAATTAGTTTAGTTTCCAAAATACAACGAGCCCTCAATGCTGAGATCAAAATAGTCTGTTCAATGGTAAACGTTCCATCGGCGTAAGCACAAGTAAGTTCGCCAACTGAGTGACCGACAAAACCATTCGGTTCGATTCCAATTGATTTTAATAAATCAATCAATGCAACCTAAACGAATCAGATATACATTTAGAATTAACCCATTAATCAGTATTAGAATAAATACCAAAATATTACTTGCATGGATGTTATCGATACAGCTGAGTTGAGGACATTGTCAAAGGTTTTTTCATCTTTGGAATTCAGAATGCTCAACAAATCAATACCCTCGGCTTGAAGAACAGAAGCTGCTCTGTTGATAGCTTTGGCAAAAGGTTCCAATTGAAGGAGTCCTTCGACCATACCGGCCCATTGACTTCCCATTCCGGAAAAAATGAACCACACTGGTCTTTTATTTGATTTTACTTCCTAAAACCATTTAATATCAATAGATTACTATGCTATATTAAACTCTATGAATTAATTTAATTAAACCGATAATAAAGATAAAAGACTTTAATAATTAAAGAACCCTTAAGGTTAAATTAATTCACGGTAACAAATTGATAAGACTTGAGTGATTTAAATGATCCAACTTTTATTAAAACAAAATAACTTACAGTAACTTCAGAGATCGATTTTCCTAGAATTGAATATCCTCTATAACCATGTCCGTTAATGTTATTAGCATGGAGATCGTGTAACAAAGAAACAAAATCATCGTCTAACGGCGTTTCAGCGATCTACCAACAAAAACGATATGTTCAATTGATAACTAAAACACTAATAAATTATGAAATCTAGAAAGAAATGCACATTTTTCAACATGTTGTTAACTGCTTCTTCCGTTCTTCCAGACACAGCAATTAAACGCGGTATATGGTTTACAATTTTATTGGTTTTTGTTTTGGGATTAGATTTTAACAACACGTGAGCGTTGGCACCACCAAAACCAAATGAGTTGATAGCAACATAACCACCATTAAAGTCCCAGTTTTTGTTCACGACCTGCGAAAATGTGTAATTTTTTAAGAGAAATCATTTTTTGATAACCGTTATAATTAATTATATGAATTGTAAATTACCTGTAACCTTCCGTCCAACAAAGCCAGAATGTCAGGATTTGGATTGGCAAAGTGAAGATTTGCTGGAATTTTACCACTTTCCATAGAAATGACAATTTTGGCTAACGAACAGAGACCGGAAGCGGGTTCGGAGTGACCCATGTTCGATTTGACGGAACCGATCAACAGTGGCGAAGTGCGGTCTTTAGTGAAAAATTCTGCGATAGAATTGACCTCTTGTGGATCACCAACCTAAATCGACATATCATGAAATAAAATAAATTTCTATAGGCACCTCAAAGTTAAACGATCATACTTTTGTCCCCGTCCCGTGAGCTTCTACATAAGACACCTCAGCTGGATCTACGCCGCATTTGGCATACACTTCTCGGATGAGTTTATTTTGCATGGCACCACTCGGAAATGTGATCCCCTGTTCTTTGAACCCGTCGTTATTGGTCAATGCTTCCACTACCGTGGCATAACTTCGTTTGGCTACACTGGCCTTCTGCAAGAATACTGTAACTACAGCTTCGCTCCGCACGTATCCGTTTCCTGTAACAATTATCAAGTATAAGCACACGATCAGAGCTGACGTTTTTTATTTTTTTTGAGAAATTGAACTACTTTTGTTGACACACATATTGACTTCAAATCATTTTCGGTCCTTCAAAAATATTTCCTATGTATACGTTCTATGAACATAATGACAACGGCTTTTATAGAACAAAATATTGGTCTAATTTAATATTATATCGGAATCGGAAGTTTATATCTTTGACCCAACCCGTCTCATCCCGAAATCAAAAAGATTGTATTTCATTAAAAGTATGCAATAAAAGTCACAAGACAAAAATTTACAAATATTTACATATTAATTAATATATTGATGATAAAGATAACAAAAATATTTATGACATTATTATATAGGAGAGGACGTTGAACATGCAAATTTGCTAACTCATTTAAAATTAATTTAGCTCTTCCCCCTCCCACTATAAAAAAATATTACTAAATCCCATCTTAATTTTTCAGGTAAGTATGCATTAAGTACAATTTTTTTTAAAGATTTAGAGACGAAAGAATTTATTATATTCCATAATTACAACCATCATTCTTCACATTTGTCAATCAAGATATGAAAATTATTAGCATATCACAATTTTTTATAAAAATCAAAAATATTTTATTTATGAATGTAAAATATAGTTTGCTTAATTATTTATTCATTTTTCTATCCTTATCACATTTGGTAAAATATTGATAAAAGTCAATATAAAATTATTTTATAACTTTATTATATTATAAAGTTGAGGATGCCACATAAAAAATTTAGATTTTAATATCATTAATATCTACTTAAAACTAAAACAATGAATACATAAAATCAATAAATAACAAAATACAACTATAGGATTAATATAACTAAGTAAACTAAGTAGTAATTAGTAAAACACTCATAAATTAGATTAAAATAATTAAATATGAATAATTTTAATATCCAAGTAATACAACTCAAAACGGCTGCGGCAGCAATTTTCTACCGTGTTAAAAATACGCTACACCCGCATATGTTATCTCCATCTTACAAATACACAACATAGGCACATAGTACAATTCCATTCAATAGAACCGATTTTGTGTTATTAGCTTTAATATTATCAAAGTTAAAGGTATGAATAACATTATCTTTGTTAACATTTTTTTTATTTTTAAATAAGCTATAAAATGTAAAACGCTACAAATTATAAATGATTATCAAATTAAATCTAACTTTTAACTCTGATAAAAGATCAATTCACTATAATAAAGCTAACAAGACAAAATCGGTTCTACTGATCGTATACCTATTTGATTTGTTGTATATTTTTAAAACGGAAACATTGCGTGTGAATACAATACACTCTTAACACGGTATAAAACTGTTGTGGCAGCTATTTTGAGCTGTATCGCTTGAAAAATAATCTAATTTATCACTAGTTTATTTAGTTATTAAAAATATTATTCCTATGGCTGCTATTGATTATTGTATTTATTGTTTTACTTCTAAGTAGATTTAATATAATATTTTTTTAATACCTATTATAAAAACAAATTTTAAAAATTGGGAGTGATAGGTGTGACATCAGTCAGATTTGACCTAGGGTGTCAAAATTCTAAACCCATCTTACGCTAATATGCTTAGGACCAGTGGCGAGGATTTTTATACAACATAAGACGATAAAATGTGATGTATTAAATTATTTTGATATTGCTAACTAAATATAATTTGTACAGGGATGTTGAGAAAAACGTACCAATGCAGTATATTATGAATCCTAACCGTGGTCAGTTCTTATGACGATAAAAATAAAAACAAAATAAAAACATGTACCGGACGCGTCAAAAGCTCGGCACATCCCTTTCGACGACAACATGCTCAGCTTGTGAAACTGTAACGAGTTGGTGGGCTTGAGCAACAGGTTGACGCCGCCCACCACAGCCGCCTCGCACTCTCCGCTCCGGATGGCGTGCAGCGCTTGCGACAAGGCGAACAGACTGCCCGAACAGGCCGTGTCCACCGAGTAACTGGGCCCGTTGAAGTCGAACGTGTACGACACCCGATTGGGAAACATCGCTCGGCTGCATCCGGTTAGCCCGTAACCGTTCACGCGCTCCTGCACTCGGCTCCAGTAGTCGTCCGTCTCGCTTTGGAATGTGCCCACGTACACTCCGGTCTTCGATCCGCGGATTTCGTCGGGGTTCACGCCTGTGGAAGTTTCGAGAGTGTTATGATTTTATGACGTTCACGCCGTTCTCGGCTTATTAACCGATTTACACGCGGTCGTCTTGAGAGCGATTTACATGCGTTTTATTGCACAAAACTACTCGGAAACATGACGATTTGGCAACAAGCATTAAAAGCGCCGACGAACCGAGCACTTCACACCATTGCGTCTACGTGCGTGTTAACGATATCAATTCGAGACTAATGCGCTAAAAAACTTTAAAATATGCAATCAACTCCGTAAAAGCTGAGATATACAGCAATATACGAATTTAAAATGCAATTAAATTTGATTTTTAATGTTTAATTTGTTCATAATATTCAATATTATTAAATTTCGTAAAAAATACGTTATTTATTCATATTGTTTTCAAATTTGATATTTCTAAAAATTAACAAATCTTTGTAATATTCTGATATAGAAAAAATCAAACAAAATCATAGACAACATAAAAAATGTTTAAATTTAAAAACTGTGACATCGCAAAATGTATTGGTCATTGTAATATAGTTTACCAATAATACGAAAGTTATCGAAAACAAACACTCTTTGATTTATATAATATAATATTAGGTAATACCGTAACACATAAAAAATATATCACATGCTACAGTTTGTATTTCGTCGTCAATATGTTTCCAATCCGTTTTTTATTTTTATTGCTATTTTGGGCCTTTTTTTTACTATTTTCTTGTGTAAGCAATCAATAGCATTTTATATCATGTAGGAGAGTACATTTAATACATATTATGATTTATATAGCTTACCGGCGTCCACGATACATTCGTAAGTTGATTCTAAAAGCAATCTTAACTGTGGGTCCATAACTTCGGCCTGTTTAGCATGTACTCCAAAAAAATTGGCATCGAAATATTCCAATCCCTTAAGTTTTCCAGTCCTCGAGGGAAGACCGTAAAGACCTTGAATAAATTCAATACAAAATATCAGTAATTATAAAACCTAACCAATGATAAAGTCAAAAGATAGGTCAGTGTGAATAGGTGATGTTCGTTAACCCGTATTTAATCGTCGTTTTCTACCAATCGTAGAATTATTTAACAGTACCTATTGCAGATAAATAATAATATTAATGTTATTTTATCAACGTTTACCAAGTTTATGTTATAGATGTGATATCGTGCAATATTCAATATTATCTCGATTAGAAAGAAATAAAAACGAAATGCTTTTACTTTATTATCCGATTTCTGTTGTATGCACTGGCATGATTTTTTATCAAATCCAATAGATAATATGTATCTTGTCATGAATTATTGTAAATCGTGAATTTATCAAAGTTAAAATAACTATTTGAAAATAAATTTTAAATACTTATCGAATAAATAAAAAAATTGAATTCACAACATCTATAGTATCATCGTTACACGATTACACTTTATTCGTTACATAAATTGTTCGTAAAATCCTTTTATGATTTCGCATTACAAATTAAACGATCATTTTTATGTTGACCCCGAAAATAGTTATAAAAAAATCGTTCTGCTCTATATTAGGGGTGGACAGCAGGTCACTATAATGGATGTGTTAAATTTGAATGCAATGAAAGGTATCACTGTATACGAAAAACGATTCTGAACGAAGACGATTTTGTCCGTCTGTGCTATATATTATTACCTATATTTAAATTGTAATATATTTAATATAAATAATTTATTTTTCGAGTAAGATTTAGGACGGATTGCATACTTCAGTAGTGCTTCATTACAGAAAGGTTAATCAATTTTTTCCAAAAACATTGCATGTATTTTTGAATAACAACAAATATCTTAAATCGGTTAGAAAATTATATAGTTATTTTATACGATTTCGTAAAAATTTAAATTTCATACTACGCTCATAAATTTTTTTCTAAATTGATGCTGAGTTTTTTTACAGTTATTTGAAAGAAAACTTTTGAAGAATCTTGTATTGGGTTTTTAGACCTTAGGTTTAAATTATAAACATTTTATGAATTTTCAACTTCGAAATTTCTTGTAAATTTTCGTGACCTTGACATATTTTGTAAACAACATTTGAGCTTTAAACTTTTATAAACAAAAACTGTGACTAACAATTTTTGATTTTTTTTTTTTTTACTTTGATAATTACAGCTTATAATAAACCTTGAATAAAATTTAAAAAAATTTTTGTAATAATTTTTATTTAAAAAAAAAACTTTTTATAATTTTAATTATCTATAAATAGCTTAAAAAATTTAAAATTCAATCGTAAATAAATAACGTTAATATAAACATTTGGTGAAAATTTCAAGTATTTACTTGATTCGGTTTTAAGTAACAACAAAATAAAAATATCGATTTTTATCGTTAACTGGTTATGTGTAAAAATTCCCGTTTTTCCGTTATCTTTTAAAGGTTTTCCTGACGCTTTTGAAAACTATTGGAAATTTTTTACTTTTTACTTTGACTTACACTATTACTACTTCAAAATGTGATGACAGACACCAAAAAAAACACACACCATTATAAAATCAATACAATCATCACTCCGTTCAGAATATAAAATGTGTAGATAGATTTATTATTGTAAATTACTTACCAGCAGGCCAACGACGATCATCGTCTGTGACCATATCTACACCGGCGAACAGGTTTTCTCTGAATTCAGCGATTGAATTAGACTCCGGAAAACGTCCAGATATTCCACTGATGACCACTTCATCGTTTCCGGAATGCGTAAAATCACCGTTTACAGTCCCATTTCCAGCTTGTAATTGACTAGCTTGTGAGTACCTCGCTGGCATAATAGCTACCTTTTGCTATTAAAACATTATGAAAAACAGGCGAATATTAATCGTTTGTAATAAAAGTAATCTAAAACATTGTAATAAAATATAATTTTAAGTATATTATTCTTTGATGTACAAACAAACTCATGAGGAGGAGGAAATGTTGTGGATATATATTATACACATATACAATGTGAGAATAGATTATGTATATTATATGATATTATTCATTCCGTTTATAGAAGTTTATGTAGTTACGTAAATACATGGCTATTTATTATTCAAAGACAAATTTACGATATTAATTTATATAGCATATATTCACAAACAAAATTACAATAAAATAATTAATTAATACAATACGTTTAGTAGGACAAACGTGTAGTTAGGTTAAGCACTTGAATTATATGATCGCCGCCTCTCGCTCTAAAAATGCATGATGATATGCTAAATAGTTATAGTCCAATGTTTCTAAATCTTTTTGCCACCCCTTTTATAATTTTTTATAGGTCACGGACTGCCTCGATTAAAAAAATTACATAAACCAATTTTTTTAAATATATATGTTTATTACTTTGCGACTTGACGTTACATTTTGTCATTTTATTATTATTATTATTATTATACTAAATACTAAACTAAATTATTTACTTATTTTACTTGACGGTCTTAATATGATTGTTGTGCTTGAGTTTCTTTTCCGCGGACCACCGGTTGGTAAACACTGAGTTATACTTTTAGTGATATGCCAACGATAGCGCCAATGGCCAAATTAAAGGGGGGATTGCTCCCCCTCCCCATCCTAAAAACTTACCTCGTTCGGCTATCGGACTTTATTATAACCGGCTAAATCGAATGAAATGATTGATTTTATCATTTATGTTTTATGTGCGTAACCCATAGATATATTAATGTATTTAATATGTCTCGGTATAACCATAGAACAACGAAAAATGGCCTTGGATATATAAAAGCAATATATATTACAATATATGTAATATTCCGTTATCGTCTAATAGTAAAACAAATGTTTGCGAGCAGTACGGCAATTCTGAATTTTTATCTCCACGCAATTTTATTTATTTATTATGAAACGGGACGGGCCCAATACAAATTTAAATATTAATCTTAAAACTAAAGTACATAACAGTATGAAATATAAAAACATCGATATAGTGATAACGTTTCATAAGCGGCCGGGGACTAATTATTTAGTCTTTCAATAGGAACAATACAGATCCTCGTTCACTATTCTTGTCGTTCATATAATAGGACTGTGTTACGACGTCTATTATAAATATTCATTATCGACTGCGTATATCTATGTGTTTTTGTTTTTATTTATTTTTCAACTGTGTATCCGTGAACTGAAACCATTGTCACAGCGGCTGATCGAGTACTCGGCGTATTCATTAATAAATCTACATTTACGCGAAGGTTTTAATGAACTATATTACCTGTGTTACCTCGCTCCTCCGTAGATAACTGGACTGTATACATTTGCATACATTCACACTGCGCAGAGTGTATACAATATGCAAGAGTATGGGGATTTTAAATGTGGACGTTTCCAATAAAATTGATTTCCTAATTGTATTTGGACGTTCATTCATATTTGAAGGAAAAACGCATATTTTTTTTTATTAAATCATATTATCTATTATTTGCATATTTTATACATTTTTAATCAATTAATTAACGTTTTATTTTTTTTCTCTGTCCTCTTTACAAAAAAAAAAAATTAATATTATTATATTATTATATTTATATAAATACAAATGAGATTTTTTTAAGTTTATATATTTATTTTATTAGATACGTAGATAATTTTACATTACAAACCTACTTAAAAATAAATACTGTACATCTAGATTATGTCGAAAAAAAATTAATGTTTATTAATTAATATTGTTTTATTTGATACAATTTTTTAATGTAATTTTTAAAAGTTTTTATGTATATAGTAGCATATTTTGTTATTTTTATCACGAATATTTTCATCACATTTCACATCTTTTTAGTGAAAATATTTCTTGCCTCTAAATTATATGTTTCATTCTAATTATTAAAAATAAAATAATAAAAAATATAGACAAGTGGATACCACCATATTGTACGATAGGTGTCGAGTTGGTCACATGATGGATGCGTTAAATTTTAAATCAATGATTTGTATGCAAATAATGAGCTGCCTATCACTTATCAGCCTAAACCACTAAGTGTAATCTATGTTGTTTATTCTATTAGGCTATGGTGGCACCGGCTCGTCATTGACCTCACTTAAAATTCCTGGCCACCCTGAAATTTTATGAAAATTGCAAATTTTAAAATTTACATCAAAATCTGTTTATTATTAAATATTCTTTATTGTCTTTTATTAGTATATGTACGAGGAGAAAATATAAATGCATAATATGGAAACACGACAAATAATATCTTCAATGATCTATGTAGTTATCGTGTCATCACAACGACGTCTGATGAAAATATCCATAATATAATTTATTTTTAAATTCTATCCAAATAGGCAATATTTTTTGGGGAAATATTATATTGTTTATATGCCATTTTAATCGAGTGATTTTAATTTTTACATAAATATTTTTATTGTTTAGTCTAGTCTTTAGTGTTTATTAATATTATCATAAATAATTAAAAAATAAACTTTTAAATACTTAATCATATGAGTTCTATAAGAATAATAAATGATTTTGTTAACGTCACGAACAAAATATGATTATCAATAAGTTAATAAAATATATTTTCTTCTTACGTAAATTATTACCATCTAAAAAGGTTTGTAGTCACTTATTATTTTACATTATTTGTGCTAAAAAATTTAATGTTTACATTTTATTCTAATATTTATATATTCCTAATTAATAAAATGTTATTAAATAATTATTATATTATAGTTAAATATTAACATTACATTACAGCTTATCGTACATCATAAATATTAGCATAGTCCAAAGTATTGAAAAATTATAGTACATTTTACAAAGCATATGATCAATTAGGAAAATGAAAAATTAAAGCCCTTGTAAACCCCGTCAATTTTTCATAAAAAAGACCTACGCGACTGACAAAAATTAAGGTACTTTTAATTGTCCGATTTCAAAAATGTAAAAAGTTTGAATTGGTAAACAAGTTTATTTTGCATCGGTCAGAGCAGATATTTAATATTTTTAATATTGTTCAGTATATTTAATACTAAAAGTTGAAAAATTTATAAAATTTAATATGTCTATTCTCATCAGAAATTTGCTAAAATTAGATAAGTGCTCCGACCAATGCAAAATAAACTTGTTTACCAATTCAAGCATATATAAATATATATAGGTAATTACAAATTACGAATTTTATTTTATTTTTTTTAATGTAATTACCCAAAAATTTGAATGCTATTAAATTAATTAGTTTAAATCAATTGTCTATTTAAAAACCTAACTTAACATTTTTATTTTATAATTAAATTCACTACTTTAAAATGGACAGTTTAAAAAATTTCACTAAATAAATAACGTACCCATTAAAAGTTTTTCGTATAGAAGCGGTGAAGCAGAGAAAAAATTGGACTGGACTTTGAACCTCAAAACCCCCTTATCTCTGCATCCAATCAATTTTTCTAATAAATTCTAAATATTATACAATATGATATTATTAATATTATACGTTATACTTAAAATCGACCTTTATTTGACATCTGTATGTAATTTGGTTAAATTTATTATAAATTTACATATATATATTTAACGAAACTTATTATACATACCTATTATACCTATTTTAATTATATTCCGCAATGATTTTTCTTTGTAGTTAACCTTTAGACCATGCAGGCTGTTTAAGAATTTGTCCAATAAAATGACGTATAAACTATATTTCGGTTCACTCAAATAATAAATAAGCGGTCGAATGTGTCCATTTTTTTTATATTTATTTTAAATTGGGATCGTTGAAATAATAAGAGTAAATAAGAATCTACGTACTTATGTCTTTCATATAATTTCCAACCAGAACTTATCAAAAATAAAATACCTGCCCGATTTGCGATTTTAAAGAATAGATCAGCACCCGATGAAAAAAAACGTACCTAGTCTATTAAATCAATTAATATTACGCGTGCATGAATGATAATGAGAAACCCTACGGTCGTTAAAAAACGTTTAGATTTTAAATTAATAAAGAAAAACAATAATTGTATACAATTCTATAAGTCAAATTCAAAAACAGTTTTTTTCTTCCAAAAGCAGAGTATATAATATGCAAATAGAGTTGGATGATTTAAGTAAATTATTTGGTACACCTCAGCTTATATTAAGTTGTCGCCGTTTTGGCTAAGCAAAAACTCAACATTATTCAATAAAATTGACAAACTGTATTATATTGTATACATATTATATTAACACAGTATTCAATATTTTGAGTGAGTCGCTTTAATTAATAAGAAACTTTTATACTAGTATATATAATATAAGCTTGTTCAAAATTAATATTACATCCAGTGTATCGTAGATATATATTGATAAAATACGAGTATAATAGTTGTTTTAATTCGTGATATACACTAATCATCGTTATGTGACTAAATTTTAATCCGATCTATATTTGATCTATTAACCGAACAAAACAATATCTAAGAAAATAATTTGAACAATATTTCAAAGATACATCGTAGGTAACGTTATTGGTACGTATAGTGGCGTTATTAAATTGAAAATCGCTGGTAGACGATTTCGATCGGACCTCTGTAATGGTTGACATTCCGCAAAGTACCCACGAATTAAGTTATTCTATTCTAAAAAAAAAAAAATAATATACAACGATATTATTCGTTCGCCTCTATCATCTGCTAGCACAGAACTAACGGAAAAAGGTTCTTTCGGAAAATTAACATCAAAATAAATTAATACCTATACATGATGTATTTCTCACTAATATATTTTTTTTTTTTTTTTTTAAATGACATTATGCACTTTTAATTTTATATTCCAATACAAAACTTTTACATATAATAATGCATATTATACATGATATAATTATTAATTATATTATGAACCATGTCAATGATAGATCGTACATTGGCACATTGATAAATAATTAAATCATTGCCGGTAAGTCATTAAGTGTAAATATAAATTTCTGTCTATGTTTAAAAATAAAAATTATTAATTTACCGACTCTTGCATAATTATGGACTATGATACAATTAACATAAACACCAATTAATATTTTTGATAACATTTAAAATGTAATACTGTTAAAAATAGAATATTCATACGTTATAATGATTATCATGTAATTTGTGTGTAATCATTTAGAACTTTTGGCTACTTTCTTAAAATTTAAAAATTCTAAAAAGTTTGAAACGATAGCAATAATTCGACCTTACTAAAATGTAAAAGTGTATAATTACAATGTACATTGTTTGTACAGTATTAATTTAACGGATATGTGTTCGTCGATAAATAAAAACATATATTATTTTAATAACTATTATTATTAGCAATAAAAATAATAACATTTTTTTAATATTATTATTATTTAACTATATTAGCTATATAAACTGATAACATTATAATGATAAATTAAGGTTAAATCGCATTCGGATAGGTTAAATAATCAATCATTGTCAGTATTTACAAAACTTTATCTTATAACATTGATCTTTTAACACACACTGATTTAATGTGCAAACATCACATTACACATCCATTTATACAACCTCAGGTAAATTACCTTATAATTTTTTTTTATAAGAATGATTATTGTTATTTTACATCAAAATTTACAGTGTTTAATAGTAAACATCGCGAGATGTAATTTATCAGTGTAACACAGTTAAGAGAGAGAAGTGACTTGGAAGACCGTACAACCCACAGTTTTAAAATCAGAACACTTGTAATTTTTTCATTTGTAGTTAATTAATTCTTTTTCGTATTAATAAATAGTAGTAGAATGTAGTAGGTACAGTACAGAGTCATTTTTTTCTGTGATTATTGGATGAAGAGTAGGACAAAGAGAGACAAAGTTACTCATATTGAAATCCGTGTTCGTGACACGATGTACTACTTCCCAGTTGCACCCCTAATGGCACAAATCAGATAATAATACATTTTATCTTTCTATGCGGCATACATATTGAATACCATACCAAAATATCAGCTCCAAAACACGCTGTTTTCCCAATTACCCTGCGCAGTGTTATAGGAACATAAAAAATATCGATTTCGAACAAAAAAATATACAAGACAACCAACTCAATCAGCAGCAACCAGCTTGACAATTACCAAGATCTCGCTTAAAAAGTACAGCAATAACGTCGATATTTCTGACATATCCCAAACAACGGACAGTCTTTCGTCACACGATAACAAATATGCCAATCAAATTGTTGTCCTTTCACGTATTTTATATTAAATATTTATTTAATTAGTATATATATATATATATATATAGTGTCGGTACTTTGATTATTATAAAAACGACTAATGAGCATAGTTATTAGATAAAAAAAATAAGATATGCACGAGTGGTAAACGACCGACATGAGTTGATCTCGATCACGTGAAAATATATCGCAGTCAATCTAAAACCCGACGGTGTGTCTAGACGAATCTAAAAACTGAGAACGACGGGTGAAAACTGAAAAAACTCACCAATAATACTATAATTTCTGCTGACGGAAAAATTATAAATTCAATTTTTTCGAGGATCTGTCTTGGTAATTTTTAGAATCGACTAGAAAAATGTTTCCAAAAAATGTATTATACCAACGCTCGAAAATTGTAGTCATCTTTGCTCGGACAGATCACTTCATCCCCACCCCCTCCCCCCCACAAGTTCTAGAATCGACTAGGAAAAATGTTTTCAAAAAAATGTTTAATGCCAATGCTCAAAAGCTGTAGTCGATTTTGCTCGGACAGATCGCTTCATCCCCATCCCCACAAGTTCTAGAATCGACTAAAAAAAATGTTCCTAAAAAAAATGTTTTATGCCAACGCTCGAAAGCTGTAGTCGTTTTTGCTCGGACAGATCGTATCATCCCACCTCCCCACAAGTCCGACTCTCTTAGATCAATTATTTTTTGAAATAGTCATGCAAAAAAAACGTAACAATCCTCCGTATTAGCGAAAATTCGTAAGTAATATATTCGTGATTCGACCACGCTCGAGTACGTTAAATATATATAGTTACGTATATGCGTTCAGCGTCATATCAAACGGGTGATATATTATTATACGGAATTATGTATGAATATACACCTATATATATTGCAACTATGGACTTACTTGGTACTGCGGTGATATAAATTATTATTTTTGAGTTTATTTTCGTCGATCAGGACGGACCGAAAACTCCGCGGTGCAGATTTCGACGACGACAACGACGACGATGTACGGACGGCGCCGGTATTTTATAATCCAAAGATCCCGGAGACGCGGACGTGTTGCGGTACACTCTAATATTGATCGCTGTGGACCGCTGTAGATCACTGACGGAAGTGTGCGGACAAACACTGCTGTAAGTCGTGCGTGCGTGCGTGCGTGCGCATTTACCTAGCTCGATGATGGGTCGAAGTTATTTGTTTTTTGAAAACGATCAAGTTAACGATTATAGGTCAACGAGATAAATTGTTATAATCTACAGCATGCGCTCGTGTGTGTGTGTGCGTGTGTGCGTGTGTGTGTGTGTGTGTGTGTGTGTGTGTGTGTGTGTGTGTGTGTGAGCGTGTGAGCGTGTGTATGTGAATGTCTGTGTGTTTAGATGAAAATAACACGAAAACAATATACTAAAATAATGTAATATTATATATTTACTATGCTGTCTTAACAACCCAACTGTACAATAATAATGCGTACGCGCATAACGTCTATATATGCCTTGTATATACACGGCAAGGACAAATCAATGTTAAATGATTACACATCACCGTCACTTTTATAGATATTATAATATATATATAAATATATGTATTATATGCACAATACCAGGAGCCGTCTCTCGAGTTCGGATCGATAACAGTATATATCTTTCTGAGTTCACGGACTTTGTTTTCCTTGCAGCAGGTCGTTAATAATACTCATATGTTAATTTAAAGTTTGACTCATCGCTGGCGGGTTAGGGACAGAAGATTTTACAGCTTCACGTCGGTCGATTTTCAAAGTATCGAAAATACAATCGTTTTACACCGACCACGAATACCACAAAACCCCAATGAGCAATATATCATTGGAGGATGCAGAACGTTCAGTCTGTCGTCGTGTGCACGTCTACACCAGAAAACCCCAAGAGGACAAACGTAGCGAGCGTGGAAAACAATTATACAGCCCACTTGAGAATTAGTTCGTCGAACGTCCGCCGAGCGACGGAAATGCGATTTGATCATGAGTTTTTATCTACTTTTACTAATAGGGTCGTTTGTGGGGTTTGAATTGAATTTCCACCACTACTGCAGTATGCAAACGTCGATAAATGTGCTAAAGCGTGGTTGGCGATATGAATCTTAAACGCAGAGCTCCATTTTGTCAGCCCTAGAAATATGTTAGGTTATAGCAGACTTATTATACGATAATTATATCACCTCGTTAAGGACGTTAATACAAATTTCTGGTCACGATATTATTACCGTTGTAGTTTAAGACAAAAAAATGTTCCTTACTTACGTCCTAGTCCCTTCATAGCGTCTCTACACTGCAAAATTATCGCCTAGACAACTGTACTAAATGTCATATAAGTGGATAGGTGGGTTGATAAATATTTGAATGCGTTAAGTTAGAGTTGGATAAGATACTTTCACCGCCTTGAAAAAATCAGATTGAGTATCCATAAACTGTGTTAAAAATTGTAGTTCAATAAATTATCTTAGCAATGAAATAACAATGTTAACACAAATTCCCCGTTACTATCAGTTCAGAATGTTCACATGTTGGGTTTAGATTCTAATGACAGCATCATATTATAACTGTACGTTCTTGTATGTTGTATCGATTAATATTGCATATTGATTTGAATTGTTCAAATATCAAAATGCAACAATACATGTAATATAATTTATAAGTAACATTCGGTTAACCTTATAAATGACATTTAAATATTTTCAAAATAAAAATGTATAAAATAAAATTTTAAAACGACAGACAACTTAAATTCGATTAGATTGTATATATATGAATAGTAAGTTGAAAGCAGAGACTCAATGATAAATTGTCTTTCCTGAATTTATTACTCTGACTGAGAAATGAGATCAACAGTTATCACAGACAATCGAACAAAGTTCGCGTGAAACACTTACTGGAAAAAGTAATTCTGCTTATCAAATGTTTACATATGTTTAGCTCTATACTTGACTAACTCAAGTTTATTAGAAACACTACTAAACACATTTTTTTAGTAGTTAACGTAATCCAACATTAAATATAAAACTCTTTATGGCTCAAAAATAATTATTAAAAAAAAACCGATACTGTCAAAAAAACGTCAAGGGACATCGTGCAAATAAAGCTATTAGATAATTTAGTATTGTAGTCTACACCCTTTCAAATGTCTACCTTTACATCACGCGATCTACGATAATCAGATAACTGTGGCGTACGTTTAGATTACTGGTGGTTTTTAAAATTGTTAAAGTCGCTGTCATATCATAATAACAATAATTGGCTGCAAAAACGATTTATAAGTAATAATAATGTAATAAGACATGAAACAAGTATATAAGTAATATAATAATACATGGCATCGAAATTTCAGACTGCTAACACTGAAATATAATCATTAAAAATAATATATAAATAATATATTGTGTATTCATTTTATAAATAATTATAGATATGTATGTATAACATTAGATGCGACTGCTGCCCGTAAACACCAGCAGCGATAAGATTAAACCGGCAGGTCAGGTATATTGAATTCATAATTGCATGGTAGGTCACTATGATCCACTGTTAAGTACATAGGTAATACAATAATTATAGTAATAATAGTTATAATGTACGGCTTAACCTACCAGTGCAAGTAAATGTTTATTCACGGTTAACTATTACGGTGATAAGTGTAGCATCTTCGAACCCTTTGATCGGAAATAAAATATATACACGTATAATTTCTTATTTACATAATTTCTAAACTTAGAAATAGTCGCCGCGAAGTTAGTTATCTCAGCATGCAGCAATAATATTGTATAATTATCAATACTGTTCAGCCTTTCAATTTCATCTCTCTTTTCGTATTTAACGCGTAACTTCGAATTAATGAAAAAAAGTTAATCTATTGCAGAATACAATAGTAATTAAATGTTTATAAAACAAAATTTTAAAAATATGGTAACTCGTACTACTCGCAGTGAAACTACATTAAAATATCAACACCAAGTGTTGAGTTTCGAAAGGAAACCATAAACTAAAAAAAAAAACCTTTAGATTTGAGGATGCGTCATTCAATTTAATCTTTTATGTACGGGACAGGACGATATTTACCCATTAACAAAGTGCATACGATATGGCAATAAATTAAGTTGAGAGAAAATACGTAGCTATATTAATTAAATATATATATAAAAACTAGATAAATCGGTGCCCGGTAAGCATTCGAAATGATAAAATCTAAAAATGTTACTAAATGGTCAAACACAAAAAGTCATTTAACGGACGTATTTGATAGCCAAAGCACCGCATCATCATTACGAACATATTAATTAAATTCTATAAAAATGCATTACGACGGAATTGTTAAACCAAATTATAAGCAAAATCATTTTGTACCACTACGTCATAATGATTTTGGCGATATTGATAGACAACCAGAATGATAAAACTATTTTGTCTATATTTCAAAATACGCTGATAAAAGTATATAATTAGTCATTGTAAGAATACCCAAATGAAAAATTAATTTTTAAAAAAACATAAAGTATATTTAAAAATATTATAACAAAATGTAGCTAAAATAAAGTAAGTTATGATTTGTTTGATTAAAAAAAAAAAACTTATATTCTGAACCGACAGGTACTTAAATATCCAGATTTATATAAATTGCGAACGCGACTAATAACGCAATATTACCACAGAGAAAGGCCGCGATTTACCACTTTCTTACGCACCTATCGCTGACATTGAATATAAACGAAAACAATTACTATTCTATAACCGAGATAGAATTCTCAGCTATAATTTTTGGCGTAAAACAGTTCAGACCTTATGTGTACGGTGGAAAATGTATTATAGTTAACGGTCATCGTCCATTAAATTGGCTTTTTAATTTAAAAACCCCATTATCGAAGTTAGCTCGTTGGTTAATACAACTTGATAAATATGAACAGAACCCAGAAGAAGGTCCACTTCCCCAGCTCCGCCATACATAGAAATATAGATTCATCTGTACATAATTAATACAAATAGTAAATATTTTCAAGGGAGTCTTAAATTTATTTTAGACAACTAAAAGGTCCCTTAAGTCTTACTGCTTATAAGGAATACCTATATTTTATAACTAATGCATAACCAAAATGCATATGTTTCAGTAGTACAAATAAAGTTAAAATATATGCCAAATATTATAAAAATTAAACGTTAAATTTACAAGGTTAGAGGAGTCGTAAATTTATTAAAACCCATACATATAATTATAGATAGTATTGGTCATTAATCATTATACATCATATTGTTTCCGAGAAGGGTTAAACAAATGGAAATTCTATGATAATTATAACAATATTCCAAAAAAGTGTAAAGACACTACAGTTATAAATTCAGAAATGATTATTTATACTACTCGAATATATATTATTATACGTAGTGCGTACAATATACATTTTTAATAAAATACTTATAATTTAATATTACATATTATAAATTTAGGGCATTATTATTGTTTTTTTATGGAACAACTATTTATTATTATTTCACTATTATTAATTTTTAAAACTATTATAAATTTCTTAAAATAATTGTCAAATTTGTTTATTATGCAATTTAATTTTATTATTATTATTATTATTATTAACTTTTAATAAACAATTATTGTTCCAACAAAATTTTTGTTTTTATATTGTTTTTTTTTTTTTTTTTTTAATGTTATTTTAATACAATATACTATTATATTTACTATAATATTATTAAATTGTTTAATTATTATCAATGACGCATTGCGGCTTGGGGCTACATTTTACTAGCCCCTCCTCCGTTTAAGAAATATATGTTTAATATTTAATATTTTTTTGTGAAATAATATATATAACAATAATGGTATATAAAATTCATACTTAAATTAATAATTATTAATATATTTTAACGAAAAATATTTTAAAAATGCCTTCATATTTTTTTGTCGAGCATGGTCTTTGCCAAATTCTAGAATAACATCACCACAGTTTATTGTGCTGTGCTTTTATGTTCAGAATTTCTAATACAGATATAGCCTTCCGGTGTGTTAGATAATAATAATTCATTATTAGATAAGTATATAAGTATAGATATCAACGAACTTCCAACGTTGCTAAAATAAAATAATTTATTATAAGATTATAATACAATATGTGAACAAAATACGATCAAACTTTGCAAAATGGACACCTCCAAATATAGGAAGTTTTAATTGATTAGATATGTAAGTTTTATTTTTAAAATTAGTATAGGTATAAAGGCTATTTAATTATAAATTACTATAATAGTAAATAAACAATTGATATCAATGGGAAAATAATAAAATAATAATAGGTATTAGCACTAAACTATAATATAATTAAATTTGCTATTTATTTAATTAAGTTACCACATTTTTAGAAATCCTTACCAAACAACTGATTATTTTTTGTGTATTTAATGTGTATCAAGAATCAACAACTTTTTTTTAATTTTAAAAATTCCATTTTAGCGGGGCTAAAGCATTTCTCCAGCCCCGCTTTAATTGAAATTTGGTTTCTTAGAACTAGGGGCTCGGCACAAACGCGGGACGACCAAGTAAAACAAACGGTTATTAATAATATACTGTCCATATACGTATCATCCAATAAGTAGTAAAATATATAATAAAAATAAAAATCTTTAGCAATAATTCAAGATATGCTAATAATATCAAATGTGAATTACCGCCAAGATTTCTTACTGTTAAATATATAAACAAATTAATCAGAAAAACATCTTTTGAAAACCAATTACTAAGATAATATAATATACTATAAAAATACAACGACCTTTAAAAGTTATTTCTATTATTATTATTATTATTGTCAAAAATTAAACGATTTTACAGGACGAAAAAACTTAATTGTTAATTTATATTTTAATGGCATTCAACAAAATATACGTAATATATACAGTAATGAAAACCCCAGACAGATTTTGATTCCTCATCCATTCCCAAGAATACAATATACCTAACAAGTCTTTCGCAGGCGCTATTAAATATACTATTACTAATTTATCTCCGATTTCACACACTCTAATAAAAAGTATTAATTCAACTTATCAGTTTTCTTCTGTACCACAACATTATACACAAAATATACAATTTTCTTAGGCTACCTAACTAGTATTCTCCTGTAAATCTACCCCGAAACTCTATATTTATACTCAAACACGCCCTTACAATACTAACTATTTCGAAATTATTTATCTAATGTGATGAGTTATATAGAAAATGACTCAACATTTCCAAATACCTAAAATTAAAATTAAAAAATATTCGTCAACTAATATTTTCAGTTATTTTTTTATTAATATATTGTTAAAATACAATATTATACTTAAAATATAGTTTTAAGTGTTTTTTTTTTCATATTTTAAAATTAATACTCATTTATTATCATTTAACATTTTGCTATTATAATTGAATATTGTTTATATTGAATTATAAGTATTTTATGCATTTATTTTAATTTTATACCATAGTAAACTTATACATTGAAAATAAATGGCATTTATTTTGTTGAATTTACCTTAATTTAATAATCATACTTTCTTCAAGTGCAATAGACAACTGAATTACCGAAACACAATATCTTGCTCGTCGACAACTATCTTCCACTGATATCTAACAACTAACTGAATAATCAAACATAATTTGAATAATAAGAAAATAATACGATTCAACTTCTTTGCACTTCATTTGTATTAAATTTGTATACAATAATATAATATTATACTTACCAGTTACCAGCTAGTCAAATGTTTTAATCAACAAATGGAAATATTTTAAAACTCTTTTAAATGTGTCACAATATCATAAAAGTTATTTGAAACTGTCTTTTACGCGGCCTTTTTAAGTTAAGTGAATGTACTCGCCAATGACGTTTAGTTTTTTTTTTTAATTTTATTTTTCTGCGTCATTCGAATTTAGTAAAAATTAAAAATACCATTTTATTATCGTGTGATGATACTAAACGAAAATCTAGTGACGAATAAGAGCACTTGTAAGGCGTGCATGATGAAAAATATTATATAATTATTTATCTTAACCTTTACTTAGATTCTTCTTTAAGTTTCCCACTTTAACTCGGGCTATTCTTAGGGCTTGACTTTTCAACTCAGCTACTTCTAATTTTGCACCTAATCTCAATACTACACCCAGCAGTATGTTGACTTCCAAAGGAGTTAGCAAAGTGTTTATGAGTTTGAAGTTTTTAAAGTTTAGGTGAGAGAAATGGATGATACTGGAATTCTCGTAAAATGTCGATTTATTACTCCGATCAAATGATCTTTAAACACTTATAACTCATAAACTACTCGTCCGAATTTCAATTTTTATGTATTCTTTTATACTTTGAAAAATATTCTAATCCGGAATATGAAATTAAAAATGTATATTAATTGTCTTTCAACAAACTAAAAATTTAAAAAAGTTGAGTGTGATTAGTTTCAATTGTCTAAATGTAAGTCTTCGTTTTTAATTTTCGGGACCCCAACTATTTCAACAACATTCTCAAATAAATTGTGTTCTAAATTCTTCATTTTTTTAAACAGCATATTAAAAATTATTACGTAATCATCGTTTTGTTCTTTTAAAATACTATTTTTCCCTCTCATATCCTTCATTGATTGAATAATTTTTTAGCAGTTCTTTTCCTAAAAGATCAAATTTATCGCTCATAAAATTAACCGAATCAATTATAGATTACTAAAAGATTCGTTAGTTATAAATTGCATCACAATAGAGTTAATCCGTTCCGTAATATTCACCAAAAGCATTTTTACTTAAAATTTGTTGTTTCTTTTTTTTTAATGCACTGTATTTTTGTGCATATTTTTATATAAAAATATCATAATTTTTCCCGGTGCTTTCATAGATAATACACAAAAACAAAAACTCGTTACTATAACATCAATAACAAAACCTCGTAAGTCAACTGTAAGTATCAAATAATTGATTATGGTTATGACTTATGACATATATTTTATAAGTTTCCATCAGAACCGTAATACAATTGTATCCAATGCATTACAAATATTCACAATTTATCAAAAAATGACCATTACACAAAACTTTTTAGAGAAGGGTATACTTATCCAATATCTACCCATACTATACTCAAACGGAAGTAGATAATGTCTATCACACTATTAAGATGAAACTTAGAAAAGGGGAAATTTATTTGCCTCTGTCAAGATGCTAGAAGTAATAATCCATACAGAGTTAAATATTTGAATTTTAGTTGTTTCAATGATGAATAACCATTGAAATATTACACGTCTGTTAGACCTGTTAAAAAAAAAGGAGATCCCGCAGTTACTATCCCATAAGATGTTTCAAGTACAATCCAGACTCTAATACTCAATTCAAACTTAATTGTGATGACCAATGAGTAGATTTGCCAAACTAGAACAGAAAATAAAAAGACTAAATTGTAAAAAAAATTGTATACATCTTAAAATTAAAAAAGAGAAATGTATTCATCTCTAACAGTTGAAATTAGTTTTACTTAAGCTCGCTTGGCCATTCTATGAGACGTTAAAGTACAACAAAAATAAAAGTGAACTTATCAATCTTATTATTTTATTTTAATTGTTTTTAATTTGTCAGTGTTTTAATAATTAAATCGACATTATTCTTATATTTTATTAATAAATGATATTATTAGTATGAATTGCTATAAAAGCTTTTAAATGTTTCGACAGTTTAATCAAAGTTGATAATGTTATATTATCTGTTGTATTACTAAAGAGTGATCTATTTAGGACCTAAATAAAATCCTTAATATTAAAAAACAAAAACAAAATTATCGTCTTTACCATAAAAATTGTTCAAAAGTGATAGAAAATAGATAGTAAAATTACAAATTTAAAATCCATAACCTATGTAAAACTTTATAGATACATAATAATACATAGTAAACCCCATTATTTATTATACAATGCATAGCTAACTAATGAATATAAATTATAATCGATAAATAAAATATGTATATCTTATTTATCAAAAAACTTGTATTACTTATTTCTATTTTGGCTAATTAATTATTTTTAAGTTTTATTTCAATACCGCGAATATTATGAATAGTCAGATGAGAAAACGATTTATAATACATATTATATTAATATTACCTAATAATAATTTTAAATACTTATCTATAGTCTATACAGCATATAGCCATATGCGCTCATAACCAAATTATGCACTTATTGACTTACTTTTGTCAAGAGCTGTCTACCAAAAGCTTAATAGTTTTATAAAGTAATAGATACTCTATTTACTTTCGTGTATCAGTCAAGGAGTCTATTTTTTTATAGGAGTATAATTATAATAGCACAGAATTGATTAAATTAATAAGATATAAACTAAACTATTCTGCAATAGGTAGTGATAATAGTGTATTATTGTTTAATAACATTTAAATAATTCTAATGAACAATTTTAACACAAAAATAAATTTAATAAATGGTAAATATCTTTAATAAGCGGTCTAGTCGTGCAATATTTTTATAACACTTAATAGCGTGTTCAATAAATTTGGTATCCTCTTCTCGTCAAAAAATATACCCATGTACCTATGTACCTATTTAACTTAAGTTAATTAATCAATAATCATTATTTAGAAATCAGCGTATACTATGCGCAATAAAGTGCAAAACTCTACGTTTTACAATCCTCATCGATAGCATAATTTAATGTCATGCCTTATGAAAATATATTTTATATATTTTATACGTCATCTTTATTACTAAGTACTAATAACTTACTTATAATTCGAATGGCAAAATAGGCGGTTTTAACTATTTTATTTTGAGTTGCTCTGTCACCTTTTTATTTCATGATAGGTACTATTGTTATTATACGTTTAATAGTAGGTAGTATAATTTTCTATTGCAAAAGGTTCGTTTAGTTTTTGACGCAATCGTTGTATTTATAAATATTATAATATTATTATAAATATTTATGCCATATTATTTAAGTATTATTGTTATTAACTTTTGAGTTGGTAATACCACCTTGCCGCAAATCAGTTGAAATAAGTTATTTCTATAAATATTAAATGTGTAAATTAAATACCTATATTAATAATATTAAAATCTTAAAAATGTAAATTCAAATAACTATAAAAAAAATATACTTAGATAGTTAGATGTTTTTAGATTTTTTGGTTTCAATATGAACTCAGTCGCTTACAACTACTATAAAGAAACATTGTATTAAATTGTCAAATCTTAGTCACTAAAGTTGAACGTTTTTAATGAAACTATTAATTAAGTCAAAAAAATATTAGGTACGATCGTCTCATTTTATAAGACGTTAAGAATTAAATAGTTTTTTTAACCCTTAGTCTTAGTATTATATAAATAAAAATAATTATTATATTTTCTATCAAATTTTGATGATTTTATTTGTTTTGATAAATTACTAATATAATTGAGGAAAATGTCAAGATTGCAAAGCCTATCTATTATTAAATAGGTACATACTTGTAAATATAATACATAGTGTGCACACGACTTTAAGTACTGAAATATGCTCTTTACTACTACATCATTTATTCAACGATTAAAATCTAATAGAATATTAGGAAATATAAATTATTTTTTTGAATTAACATTTTGCAGTTGAAAAAAACATTTATGTTCTTCTATAATATGTATGTAGCAGTCTCTAGAACTTTTTATCGATCATATTATTTCTAAATAATTTGAATAATAATAATACTTTTTATAATATAAATCAATGAGTATAATAATCATAAAAACTTATAACATTCTACTGTTATTCAATTATTATTTTCTATACTCAATACATAGTTCAGTTCTTAATTTTTATTTTTAGTGTTAATAATAAATGTTACTCTGTTAAAAGTTACCTATCTAATCACAAGATACAGTCAACTGCTACTATACAATAGAGCACTTTTCTACTTTTTTATGTAGTAAACAGACATGCTTTCAACTATTTATATATTATTTTGTATAAAGGAGGTAAATTATCAAAATATTTAGAAAGCACGCAAATGATTTAATACTCATTATCACCAAAAGTCTGTTTTAGAGGTCACAGTTAACCACTACCTTTCATGTTGCAAACTATCATAAACCAAAAATGTTATAGAAATAATGAATTTGAATTTAATAAAAGTACAATATGCATATTAAACAATAAGAAATAAGAATACAGCCAATCCGTTTAATTGGGACACATCAGGCAGTAATCTATCTGTCCCTATTACCAGACTATCCCAATAAACCAATATATAATGTAACAAATACATTTGTTTGAAACTCTGATTATTTGACCCCAATAAGTGGATTCTACTATAGTCAATTTAAAAAATGATTTGCAAAATGTGGAAATTAAAATTTTGTTAATCATTTTACTTTTTAATTGCAATTTATACATAATAGTATTACGGATATACAATATTAATTTATTAATACATAACATGATCAATGATAACCATTAGAAACACATTTTAGTTTCTTAAAAAAATCTTAACATACATGTAAAGTAAGGTAAAATAATAAAATAAACAGTCAAATTATTTCAAAATAATTATATTACTTATATTATGACAATATGGTTTTTCCTAACTAGTAAACACACTTTTTGGAATGTGTTGGAACAAAACAAAAAAAAATATTTATATATATATATATATAATATATAAATATATTTATATGAGTGTCAAAGGCATATTTTTTTTAGCCTTAACCTTAAGTCTGAAAAGAAAACAACTTTTAATTTTGATACAAGCACTAACAAAGTCGAAAAAAAAACAACAATATTTTAAAAATTTACAACAACACAATAAACTCTACATTCATTTGTTAAATGATGATTGCAACAAAAATGATTTGTGCTGGTTTTAAAAATTTAATTCTGTTAAATTTATGTATAAAAAAATAATTAAATTACTTCCATACCTATGAAATTATTAACCTAACCATTTATCTTAAATGCTTTAGTCAAATATCCACATTAATTAAGACAGAAATGACTTAGAGATTATTTGTGCCACTGAGTTAGCAGATTCACCTTTCACTATTTGCCTGTGATCGCCGGAAACAGAATGGATGTTTAAAGAACCTTTGCAAAGCTGTAAAATCAAAAAAAAGAATAAGATTATTGTAATTTAGTGAAATTTAGGTATACTATTATCATACAGGTTTCAGTCCATAGTCTGGTCCAAGAGATACAAAGTTGTCTTTTGCTGTAACTAAGGTGACACTTCCATTGAATTTCTGTTCAGGTTTGTAATAGAACGAAACAAATAATTTGCCATGGAAAAGTTTAGCTGCAGTTTTCAGTTCATCTTTATTTAAGGGTAAATCAGATAAGATATTCACAGCTTCTTCCAGTTGTTCTTCTTTTGTCTTTTTTGTGGCAATTTGGTCAAAGACCTAAATTTAAAATAAAGTTCACAGTTTAAAAATAATTTAGAACATTTAAATATTAATGATATATAAAAATAAAACCATAACTTTGTCAAATAAATAATATCTAACTAGTAGTAACATTATAAGGATATATAATTTTTTTTTAAATAAATATAAATTTACCACTTGGTAGTCTAGTTCCTTGAAAAGTAATACAAAGTATGCAAAAGCATCTCTATCATCTACTTTGTTATCTGAATGACGGTTTTTAAATGCATTTTGATGTGTCAAAACATAAGATGGAGAACCATCCAACAGTACAAGGCTAACTTTCTCACCAGCAGCTTCTAATGCTACACCAGTTTCAAAAGCAACCGATGCACCAAATGAGTATCCTACAAGGTTGTATGGCCCAGACTTTTGGATTCCTTTAATTTTCTGAAAAAAAAATCAGCAAACATTATATTAATTTCTATCTTCAAAACTTTAAGTTATAACAACTTACAGCTACAAAGAATTTTGCCATAGACGCCATTGAATCAGTTGGGGCATCTTCAGTACATTGAAGTCCATAAATATTATAAGGTAATTTAGATGCTACTTCTTCTAGTGCAGACACAAAACCTTCAATTGCACTAAACATAAACACATTAAGCTTGCTATTTTCATCATTCTTCATGTTGATAATAGTTTCTTGAGGAACTAAACTTTGACTGAATTCAACCTAAAAACACAACATTTTGAATTTAATTTAAGATAGTTATAAAGCAATTAATAATGAGTAACACAAACCTGATCATTTCCAGCGGTTGTCCCATTAGGTGTATCAGCAACAACTTCACTACCATCATTTTGCAATTCTTGTAATCTCTTAACAGTCAAAGTTCTGATTTCTCCAACACTCAACACCAAATCATAATTTCTTTCCAAAGTCTGTTTGATTTCAGCTCCCATCAAAGAGTCCATACCCAGATCGGCTAGAGTTGCTGACGCGTTGATATTCTTAGTGTCTTTGATACCAAGAATATTGGCAACAGCTTCAATTAAGCTCACTTGTCCGGCACCACCAGAACCACCCTTTCTCTTTTCAGCCAATACCATAGAAGCCAAGACAGGTTGTGGATGTTGCAAAAATACATCAAAAGCACTCAAACATGAAGCCATACGCTGTGGCAATGTACCACCAACAACTGTTTCATTTCCACCCATAGTTTCCATGATAAGTCCAACATCTCCAATGGCGCCCCATTGAATAGCCAACTAATAACAATAAATTAATTGTTAATATCAAATTTAATTAGTTTTAATTGGAAACAAATCATTACATTATTTATATCAATATTGACTTACCCCTGGGAGACCAGCTTCTTGTCTAGCTTCACAAATTCTTTCCATAACAGAATTGGCAAAACCGTAATTAGTTTGTCCAGCATTACCACGTCCACAAGATACTGATGAAAATACAACAAAGTGATCGAGTTCGGGACAAGACTTCCTGGTAACTGTGTCTAAGTTTTTGGTACCAGTTACTTTAGGTTTGCTCACAATTTCAAAATCTTGTGGAGTTTGATTTTCTAAGAATGCATCTCTCAATACCTTAAAATAATTAATTACCAATTGTAAATATTCATAATAAACAAAAAAAAACAAAAATGATTTGAAAACGTACGCGTACAAATGTTATAAAATATATTACTAATTTTAATTTAATATAAATTTAAAAACTTCATATTAAAATATATAATTAACGCAAATTTTTAACATGCATAGAATAATAATAAAAATTACTTACAGCAGCCAAGTTGAAAACACCTCCAACTGGTCCCAATTTGTTACTGTCATCAATTAATTGTTGAGCTCCATTAATCGTTGAACAATCAGCTTTAGATATCAATACATTAACACCTGCTTCTTTCCAATTGCTTACACAAGCAGCTTGATAACCAGTGGTAATTCCACTTCTAGCAGTCAATACAAGGTTTTTGGCCCCTCTGACAATCAACCAATTAGCTAATTCCAACCCAAATCCTCCAAGACCTCCGACGAGCACATATGTTTTGTCTGGGTTCATATAAGACCGTGGAATAGAAGTTACCAGTTTGGTTGCAGGTTTAACAACTGCTGTAGGTTCTTCGTCTCTAATTTTCAATACTACTTTTCCAATATGTTTACCAGATCCAATAAATCTGAACGCTTGTTCCACTTGAGATTCAGTGAACACTGTGGCTGGTAAAGGATTAACTGCACCATTCTTTATACCTTCGTTTAACAATCTTACAACTTCTTTCTTGTCTTCACTTTCGGAACTGGCATCAAACAATGAGTCCAATAGAATGCCGTGGAATGTAGTATTTTTCAAGAAAACGGACATTCCCAATGGGCTGTTGTTTGACAAATCAAGTTTACCAATTTCAAGGAAACGACCATCCTTGGCCAAGCAACGGACAGATGCTTGAAGTTTATCATCTGACAATGAGTTCAGAACAAGATCTACACCACGACCTCTTGTTTCTCTTAATACATGTTGTTCAAAACTGGTGTCACGAGAGTTGGCAATATTTTTGTCAGTTAACTAAATGAAATTATAAATTATTAGTTAAACATTCAAATATTTTATAATCATTACAAAACATTATTACAGTGATAATAATTATATTATTAATACCTTGGGGAATGTTTTTTTCAAGAATTCTCGTTTTTGTTTGCTACCAACGGTAGTGTAAACAGTTACACCCATGTGCAGAGCAATAGCAATTGCTGCTTGGCCGACACCTCCAGTACCAGCATGAACCAACAATGAGTTGCCTGGCTTCATTCGTCCTCTTACACAAAGTGCATAATAGGCCTAGAAAAAAAAATGTATATGCTTACTTATTGCAACCACATCAACTTGCATTCAATTACTTACAGTTCCGTAAACAACAGGTATAGTTGATGCTTCTTCCAATGTCCATTTACTAGGAACTTCCCACAAGAACCCAGGATCAGCAAGAACACTAGTAGCCAATCCTCTAGCAGCAAGCATACCCATTACCCTTTTACCTTTGGAGTTACGACCAGAAAATTCAAGTCCAAGAATGCAGTCCTAAATAAAATATTATAGTATAACAATAGCTAAATGCCGTTACTCAATATAAATATAAAACATACTTGTCCAGCTAAATCACCAGGCAATGCATCAGGAGGAAGTTTTCCAGATGCTAACATGATATCACGGAAGTTAAGCGGTGCGTAGTAAACAGTACATAATTCAGTATTTGGGTTGTATTCAGGTCTAAAATTAAATATGCTTGTAAGTCAATAAGTTGTTATCTTAAACAATAAATACTCACTTGTAATAAGTCAAAGGTCCTTCAATCCATTTCAAACTACTCAAATCTCCTCTAGTCAAAGCATTAATATAAGCATGCTCAACTTGTAATGAAGGCTTATCCTGTTGGTTTTCTAATTTCAAATGTCTCATTGTACCCCACACCCCATTAGGCTTCAATATATTGCTCAACAAATCTTTTTTTAGCTGTGCAGCATATAAAGGAGCAGTTAAAGAGAATTTTGGTGCAGCCGGGTCTTTAATGAATACTGATCTGACACTGTTGCCGCCAGGTTCTTGTTTAACACAATTAACCAAACCAATAATACCATTAGTGTCTTCTCCTTGAGCAAACAAAACTATTTTCTTGCTTGGGTCAGCTTCAGCAGATTTTAGAGCCAATTTTAATGTCTCAACCCACTCATAAGATTTTTCGGACACTTGGATAACTTCACTAACTGGTAGTTCTTCACCAAGCTTAATAACAAATAGAAATAGTTAAAATTGGACAGGTTGGGTTAATGCAATTGAATATAAGATTTAATTACATAGGGTGAATACATAACAAATTTAGTAGTAATTTTATACCTTTCTCAATAAGAAGAAAGTTCTATCTTCAGCAGATAACTTGCTGATAAAAACAAGATTACTATTCTCAAGAAGGCTTTGAGACACATTATTAGATTCAGAAGTAAGAACAAAGCCACCATCTTTTACTGTCTCTATCAAGTTGTTTAATTTGTTTTGAGATTGTAACACATCAAAAGCAATTGCAACATGAGCGTTAGATTCAATTGGACCATTTTCCAATGATTTGTTTATCATTTTTACTTCCATCGGTCCTAAAAATGGAGCTAAAGCTTGTGTTTGAGTCGTAGCTAAGGTTGCATCCAACTGAAAAAATAAATGAATTGTTACTTGAGCACTTAAATATTTCATGTTGCAATACTTACAGATATTAGGGGTTCAGATTCCAGAATGTTGACAACATTAGGCATATAAATTCCTTCAAATGGTTTGTCTGCTCCATATTCAACAACTTTTACTTTCATTGCACCAGCACTATTTTCCAATGCAATCTGGAGGTATGCAGCAAAAACACTTGAGACGTCTGTTACGGGAGAAGCCTTAAAAATGATTATTTTTATATTACTAAAACATTAGATTATTTATTATATTGTTAATATTTGAAATCTAAAATATAGCTGAAGGTATAGCAATTTATTATATGTATAATAAACTAATATTATTAACATTAAACAATAAAAATTGAAATCTTATAAAATAAAATAAATCAACACTAATTATATAATAATCATCAAAATTACCTTATCACTGTCATATGGTACAAATGTATACTTTTCTAATTTAGGAGCAGCCTGTGATTGTTGTCTTCTTGGAGCCAAACTAGCCTTCATGCCACGCAATTCAATACCACCAGATTTGATGACATCAATATCTCTGTACATGTATACCGGAACAGCTAAAATATTTTTAAAAATATTTATTGTAATAAATTACATTACAATATGTATCAAATTAAAAACACTTACGGCTATTTTCTGGTAAAGTTTCAATATATTCCAAATGTTTTGCTGGGTCAATAATAACCCTTTGCATTCTTGTTGGTAAATACAACTCTTTAGTTTTCAAACCCAAAATAGAAAACTGCAACATTGTATCAATGTATGTGATCCAGTTTCCAATCCAATCTAATTTTCCACTGATGCCTACATTTTAAAACCATAAACGATTATTATTTTATTTTTTGCATTAACATAAAATATTAATTTAGATATTTTACATATTCAACATAAAATATTAATTTAGATATTTTACATATTCAACATAAAATACTAAAGAGAAATATTCACTAAAAACCTTTATTATCAGCTTCGTTAACTCCACGGAATACTCCTTTATAGTCGTATCCTCTCAATCCCAAATCTTTATAAATGTCTACAGATTTAAGAGATAAATTATTTTCATCAACATATGGTTCAGGTAATTCTAATTGTTCAGTTTCAATATCATCTGGAACGTAAATACGGCCAGTAACAGCAACTGAGCCGCCTTCACAAATTTCAAAATTGCCAGTTCCTTCAAAAATGTTGATAAGGAAGTTTACGTTTCCTGTACAATAACAAAAAAAATTGTATGTTAATAGAATAATTAAGATATCATTTAAAAAATAAGTAATATCATGGTGTATTTTATATTAGTCTTTTTTTATTTATGCTAAAAGATTTGAATATAAATAAAATAAACAATTTTGTTATATAATTACCGTCTTTAGGCATTATAGTTGCACGTAAAAATTGTACATTTTCAATAACAACTGGGAAGTCTTCAATGTTCTTATCTTGAAGTTTAGCAAAAGTTTTCCATACAAGTGTCTATAAAAATTACAATCATACATTCAAAGTTATTCAAAAAATTAAAAATAAACTATTATTTTACCAAATATCCAGTAGCAGGGAATAATACTCTGCCATCAATTGCATGTCCAGATAAATATTGGTCTTCTTCAGTACTCAAATCAATTTTAATAACAGATTCTCCAGATCCTGCTTCCTATAATTCAATTATTCAAGTTAAAATTAAACTATTTATAATTAATAAAAATAAAACAATTATGTTTTCATTTGTATAATACAAAATACTTTTAATTTACCTTTTGAGCAAAATTAGTAACAAGCCATTCAACAGAATGATCCCATTCAATTAAAGACTGAATCATAGGTGTTCCTTTAGCTACTGGATAAGAAACAGCTGGATATAGATTTTTAATTTTAGGTTGAACTCCAGCATTGTACAATCTAAATCACCAACGTTAAAACATTATATTTGTAATTATCTTAATTTATATATAAAAATAAAACTTACTTTCCGATGCCTGATAACAATACAGAAATGTTTCCCTCAGGGTTTGTTGATCGCTTAGTAAGACCAATACAAGAGCATTCAGGTCCTAGAGCTCTTTTAAGAATGGCTTGAAGTAAAGCATGTGGAGCAATTTCAATAACAATAGCATCTTTTGGTACATGAGCAAGAGCTTCCTAAATAAAATAAAAATATAGAAATTCAGTAAAAAAATATATGTATTATAACAGGAAAAAAATCTATGTAATTATCTAACATGGAACAAAACTGGAGCCAATAAATTGTTGACATGATATGCAGTTGAACTCATTTGAGCAAGTGGAGTATTCCATTGTGCTTCTGGGATGGAAGAACTAATCCAACGAGATGTACGAGGTTTTGGATTTGGTAAAATCTAATAGAAAATAAAAAAGCCTTAGTTAATACATTTTTCACATACACATATTTATACACTAAGACTATAAAAACACTTACTCTTTCTAAGCTGTTGCGGAGCTTAGGTGCAGCATCAGCAATGTACTTAGAGTGGAAAGCATATCCAGAACTCTTAACTTCTTTAGCAAAAATTCCTTCAGCTTGTAAAGTCTTAACAAAAGCACTGAGACTTGATGGTGGGCCAGATACTGTTACACTATCTTCACTATTATGACAAGCAGCAACCAAGTCAGCAGGCAATCTTTTTTTAGTATCTTCCCATGATAAACCTTAAAATAAAAATTCTATTAATATTGATATAATATGTAAAATATTTAATATATAGTATAAACCATAATTATAAATCAACAAATTTAACTTACCAACAGCGGCCATAGATCCTTGCGGCAATTTAGATTCTAAAATACTACGACCTCTCCAGAATGCAGCCAAAATTGCTTGATCAGCATTAAATGTACCATCAGCATATGCACAACCAAGTTCACCAACTGAGTGTCCAACAACACCATCTGGTTCAATTCCAATTGACTTCAACAGATCGACTAAAGCAACCTTAAACACACAATAAATTTAATTTATCATTGTATTTATTTTTAATTCTAATACTAACCTGCATAGATGTTATGGATACAAATGAGTTAAGAACATTATCAAATGTTGTTTCATCTTTTGAGTTAAGAATGCTAAGCAAATCTAGTCCTTCAACTTGAAGTACAGAAGCAGCTCTATTAATTGCCCGGGCAAATGGTTCCAATTGAAGGAGCCCTTCAACCATACCAGCCCATTGACTTCCCATTCCAGAAAAAACAAACCAAACTGGTCTTTTAGTAGGCTTGACTTCCTAAAAATATAATAACAAAATAAAATAACTTCAGTATTTTAATAATCCAAAACTTTGAATATAAAAATAACTTACAGTCACTTCAGAGATTGATTTTCCAAGGACAGTATATCCTCTATAACCATGTCCATTAATATTATTAGCATGAATATCATGTAATAAACTAACAAAACCATCATCTAATGGTGTATCAGCAATCTAACAAAATTACATTCAATTAAAAAAATAAAAAAAAATAAATAAATAAATAAAAAAATAAAAAAAATAAATTAATTAATAGCTATAGTGATTTACATTTTTTAACATATTGTTAACTGCATCACTTGTTCTTCCAGATACGGCAAGCAAACGTGGTACATTATTAAGAATTGGAGCAATCTTTGGTTTAGGATTAGATTTCAATAAAACATGAGCATTGGCACCACCAAACCCAAAAGAATTAAGTGCTACATAGCCTCCGCTGTAATCCCAGTTTTTGTTTATGACCTATAAATGTAAGATTTTATAAGTCATTTTTTTTTTATATATATATACAACTGTTTTATTATTTAATTTATTATAAAATTACTTGTAATCTTCCATCTAATAAAGCTGGAATATCAGGGTTTGGGTTAGCAAAGTGAAGATTTCCGGGAATCTTTCCAGCTTCTAAGGAAATTACTATTTTAGCTAATGAACAAAGACCAGAAGCAGGTTCGGAGTGGCCCATGTTAGATTTAACAGAGCCGATTAACAGTGGTGTAGTACGATCTTTAGTGAAAAATTCAGCAATAGAATTAACTTCTTGTGGATCACCAACCTAAATAAAGACATTATTAGTTATAAAATATCTAATTTAAATATTTTAAAAATTAAATGTCTATACTTTAGTTCCTGTTCCATGAGCTTCCACATATGATACCTCAGATGGGTTAACACCACATTTAGCATACACTTCTTGGATAAGTTTATTTTGCATAGCGCCGCTTGGGAATGTAATTCCTTGGTCTTTAAATCCATCAGTGTTGATAAGTGCACCCATAACTGTGGCATAATTACGTTTTGCAACACTAGCCTTTTGCAAAAATATTGTTACAACAGCTTCACTTCTCACATATCCATTTCCTAAAATAAATATACACGTTTATAAAAAAAATTTCAATTTTTATCATAAATATTAATTGATTTACCTGTAACATCGAATGCTTTGCACATTCCTTGTGGTGATAACATGCTCAATCTATGAAACTGTAATGAATTTGTAGGTTTTAACAATAGGTTAGCACCTCCAACAATAGCTGCATCACACTGCCCACTTTCAATAGCTTGCACAGCTTGTGACATAGCAACTAAACTGCTGGAACAAGCTGTGTCTATAGCAAAACTGGGTCCATTAAAATCAAATGTGTATGATATTCTGTTGGCAAACATAGCTCGGCAACATCCAGTCAAGCCATAACCGTTGACACGTTCTGGCAGTCTACTCAAATAATCATCAGTCTCACTGTTGGACGCACCAATGTAAACTCCAATTTTAGATCCACGTATATCATCTGGGTTCACACCTATTTCCACATATTAATAATAAAATTTAAAAACTTTTTTTGTTTATTTTATAACACATAATATGTATGTTGAAAAAAAGAAAAAAAATTATCTTACCAGCATCCACAATACATTCATAAGTAGATTCTAAAAGTAATCTCAATTGTGGGTCCATTACTTCAGCCTGTTTAGCATGCACTCCAAAGAAATTGGCATCAAAATATTCCAAATTCTTGAGTTTACCAGTTCTTGTTGGGAGGCCATGTAGACCTGGAATAAATTTTTTTTTAATTATAAGTATATGCTCAAATATATGTTATTGGAAAAATATTGTGTCAATACATGACAAAAATATATACTATTTTACTTACCAGCTGGCCAACGGCGTTCATCATCTGTAACCAAATCAACACCAGCATACAAATTCTCCCTGAATTCTGCAATTGAATTTGATTCTGGAAGACGTCCGGAAATACCACTGATGACTATTTCATCGTTTCCTGAGTATGGGGAGGTACCATTCACAGCTCCATTGCTGGTTGGTTGATTAGCCTGTGGGAATCTTGCTGGCATTGTGCCTTCAGCTACTAAAAAATTTTAAAAAAAATATTATTTGTAATAGTATAATAAAATAACATTGTCAATAATTTTTAATAAAAATAAAAACATTATTTTAATTTTTAAATTGCTAACTTTAAAAGTAGGTATTTATTAGAAACTGAGGATAAAATAAAATTAGATTATGCTCATCTTAACACATTTACGTTAAGTAATGTAATAACAAAATGTTTTGTTTCATATTAGATATTGTACTAAATAATGAAACAATTATTTATGTAAACTACATATCCCGCTAATATCTATAGATATAAATATGTAGCAAATGTTTCATTTTATTTATATTTATAATCATAAATTAGTAAATCATAACAAAAATATCATGTTCAGTTATTGTTTACAAACAAAATATAAGTGGAACATAATTGATATTATAAAGGCACTGTATAAAGTAATATTGTAATATAATAAATAATTAATACCTAGATACATACATTATTCATATTTCATAAAACAAACTGTTTAACACAATATAGGTATCTAATTAAAATTTGTTATTTTTATAAAAAAAAATATATTTAACTTAAATTATATCCTAGTTACAAATGAAATTGTCATACAATTTGCTTACATTTGAGTAAGCTAACTTCAATATCCGAGAAATTATCTTAGATAAAAAGATTCAGTTAACTTACATTGCCATTGCGACACACAGTTTAACTTTGAATAATAGCTGTATTAACAAAACTAGATTAAGTTTACCTTAAATCAATACAATACTAAAATAATGATTTTACACTCTAGATTTATTGAATTGTTTGCCATACTTATTATCATTAATTTCTGTATTTTATACTTTTACGTAAATAAAAACTAAAAACATTAAAAAATCTATAAGCTTGTCATTACGAACATTACCAACTCTACTATAAGATTACTATATTTTATTTTATTAAGTACTAAAAATTAATTATGAATATAATGATTTATATTAAATTTTTTAAAACTTAATTACTATTATTACTAATCACAATGTATTAAATTATATTTCAGAAGAATATTTACAGTGTACAATTCATTTTATGTACCTGCCTACGTATCTACCATATTAATTATTCATACTTTACATTCACAACATAATAGACATTATCCAAAAAAAAATAAAACTATAAGAATTAAGAAATATTACATTATATTTCAATAGCAAAATATTGATTATATGATTAATAGAATCAACTATTTTTTTTATAGTAGCTAATATAAGGTCAAACTAGATTCCTAGATCAGGTTATTGTTTGATAATAATAATTTATTAAAATCTACTAAAAAGTATCAATGTTATAAACACAAATTTTCCGAGATCATTATACTTATTTGTTACGATGTTTAAAATATCCATAACCTTGAAAAAGGTCGTAATAAAATCACACTAGGCATTTAAGATTTAACATAGGCCGTGAACGCAACTTTTTCCAAATTAATAAGTAAAACTAGTTTTCTGTAACTATATTTTCATAAAATAAGATTACAGATATAGGTAACAAATTACAAGATAATATTACCAATATAGTTACACAATCACGTCAGGTGTTTGAAAATTCAACAATTTACGAACGTAAACTTCAATAAACAAAAGTTTTGTGAGTAAATAGGTAGGAACTGCATTGTTAAATTTTTCAAACATCTGGTATGATTTAAAAAGAATAAACATTTTGAAATGTGACAACAAAAATTTATTATTTATCAAATTTTAATGTACGAGGTATACGAATTATTGTTATCGATAAAAACTAAGAGACGTGTCACAAATTATAGTTATAAATGATCATGCAAAATTTAGATTTTAACGATGTCGTTTAATATGAATAAAAATAAAATTTTAATTACGAAAATATTTTTTTTTTTTTAAACCATAGGAAATATAATAATAATAGATATATTAAATACTAAAATAATTTGGTATACCTACGTTTGGTTAAGACATTAATAATTGCTACAAATTACAATCGTATTTTTCAAAACTATAATTAATTATATAGGTAGTTGCCAATAGGTTTGAATGCAGAATCGGTAGTTAATGTAGATTTTTTGTTATTCGCTGTATATAGAACGTTTACTGTTTAAGCGAATGATTTTGATACATTGTTATCTTTGTTAAATAATAATCGTTAAAATATGACAGAAAGTAATAGATTTTATAATTAAAAAAATATATATATTCGATCAAATCAATTTGTCATCATTACAGTGTCACGTGTTGAATACTTTAGTGTGTTGGTTTACAACTACAACAGTGATAGTTTGATTACAGTATTACACAGAAGTTCAGGGGCATGCTCACGGGAGATGAGGGTATCATAATATACCCTACTTCTGCCTTTTTTGCCTATTGATTCTTCATAAATCATTGTTAAAATTTTATGTTTTCAATATTTTTAATTTAATAAAAAGTATGAGTTCCCATTAAACTCAATTAATAATATATAATAATAACTAACAAAAACCCACGAGTAAATGCAAAAATATATTTTTATTTTTCCAATTATAACGTGGTTTGAAAATAGTGCGAATTGTCAAAAATCCATATGACCCTTTTAAAAAATTGAGCATGCCATTACAGCAGTCAAAATAAAATTAATGTAAAAGCAGAATACTCGAAAAATATTCATAATGTCAACTCGTTTGACTGGCCCTGTAATATAATGTAAGTCTCGACGATGATGAATAAATGGGTACTGATCGACAGCGCCATTGTCGCGTTTAATGGAAATAAAAGAAAATTCCACAATAAATACGATAATAATTGGCTAAACTGAGAGATAATCTTTGAAGCGCATGATAGCCGGGACCGGTCAGATCGAAATAATTTAATCAATGAATTACGACAGAGGTAATAAAAAGATGAATGATAATTATTAATAATTTTCTAGTGGTTTACCTATATTAATATAAGAGAGCATCGATCAATGAATATAATTACTGCCACATAATAATATTCAATAGCGGTGTAAGGACGACGAGAAAATTACTTTCAGTAGTAACTAACACCACAACCGCAGAAAAATAATAATTATGATTTGTTTTACGTACCTAAAAAAAAGTGATATAAATCTATAAAACGATGAAGAATTGAGCTAAGCATACACAATTTTGTACATTAGTACATAATATTATGGAAATAAATAAAAAAAAATATACAATAATTGGATCTAAAAAAATCGAAGAGAGAAGAAACATAACATCAACTATTGTGTAATTATTATAATATCAGTTCTAAGCATATTTGTCTAGGCAGCCCGGGGGCCGGCAACGGCAACTGTTATCGCACACGAATACTCGGCCGAAAAGATAACGTCTAAGCGGCGGCGGCGTGTAATCTCTCGAGTAGCACACAAATAAACAATACAATATTATCATAGTAGTGTTATTATGAATAATGAAATATTAATAAATTATGATTATTATTATCTTTACGATTGTAATTAGTTACTTTTTAGTTCTTACCCATTTCGGTCGTACTAGGTATATAATATTGTTGATCGACAAGTCGAGTGGTGTGTGTTAACCCGATACGGCGTCGTCGAATAAATTTCGAACCACTACTCTACTGGAAAAGGCTTGACGTTTAACAAACTCACGACGTATTCGATTCGCCGGATGTAGTTATCATTCGATAATAATTACGTGCGATTTATTTATCGTATAGTCACCGCCGTTCTGTCGACGTAACACGACTAATATTTTATGCTACGATAATTGTAACGCCGAAAACCGTTTTACGGCTTTGAATTCGAACACGCGAACGACTGAAGTACGTACTTATGAGGTTTAACGAGATAATATCGTGTTTGTTTCTCTTCAAAGTACTATTTGGCGATATTATTCGGACGGACGCCAGACACAAGAATGAAACAAACCTCGGCAATACAAGCGCTTTAGCTAGTCTTTACTACGGCGTGCAATAACGCGATCGTGAAACGGAAAGAGGAGATGAAAAATGAAATGGGTAGAAAAAGCAAAGAAAAAAACCGTTTCTACCATGTATCGTCGCGTCGGCGGGGAGGTGGTTAGGTGGAAATGTGGAAGTGGCGTGACCCGAGGATAGTCGGTGGCGTGATACTAGAACTGACGTTCCGATTGGATGAGGGATCATTTGCGCGCACGCGCACGATCGGGTCGACGACTCACGCACGCGGTGCGTCATCGGGTCTTTGGTATCCTCGGCCGCCGCGATTAGCGCTGCCGCCGACAACGGATCGTAGTCTCGCCACAAGGTCAATATAGCGACACGGGTACACGGCGATATCTGCCGGCGGCGGCGTAAGCGGCGGTGAGCGCAACAATCACAATATAATGCGACGTAACATTGGGTCAGATTTTGGTGTTTTGTTTTCGTATTTCGTTTTCTTTTCCTACCAATCGAGGCAAACGTTTCTGCATTCGTCATCGCTTGAAACACCGACGGTTTCCCACAGTTGAGAGTGGTTTCAAAAACTCGAATTCCAAACATCGACCATTGCACCACCCCCCCCCCTAACAAGATCCGACCTACACCCTACATAAAGGAATTTGACAAGATCCTCCCATAATGCACAGTATAAATAGTATATCCTTAAACCACCCGATAATAGATTCCTATTATATTTTAAAATTCATTTAACTTCTAACTTCTGTATAATAGCTATAGAAAACAATTCTATACTTGATTCTTTTTTTTTTTTTTACTACAATATTCATTCCATGAGATTCTTTAATGTTCATAATAATTGTACGAATCGTAATTACGGTTTAAATATAAAAATGTATTTATCATTTAAGATTATGCGTAATTATGTATTAAAAACTAATAATTTATTACCCTATTTTAAAAATAAGAGATAAAAAAGACAATTTAACGATCGTTATTATCAATAAGAATACATATATTATAATAATTAGTATACATTTTAATTTCCTAGTAAGGAACTTGGCTTTTGGAAACTGTCGAGTGACATTAATTGTTATTTTTATTATATTAGGCATTAGTTCATTATACAGGAAACTAATTCCTAATGTAATACTACTATTTACTACTATTCACGGATTTAACTTAACTAATATTTCATAGAAATATTTATTTTTTCAACATGAAAATACACCTACTTAGCTATATAAACTAAAAATTTAAAAAAAAATATGTCAATAATATTAAAATAGCTTAAAATATATTATCCTTTATAATAAATTGTTTTTTGATAAAAAAAAAATAATATTATTATAATCACTGTAATTGTCTATGAGTATACTCCAAGGAATACTTTAAGTATTTTTTCAAAGTAATAAATAATAGAAAATTAGCGTCAATGAAGATAATTAATTTGTTTGATATAAAAAACAGTATTAAGATGACTAGAATACATTTCAGAATGAGTGGATTAAAATAAAATTATAATTAATTTGTTAGAAATACCTATTAGGTACCCTCTCTATAATCTCCTCACTAGTCTCTATATGTTATTTTGTATATCACCAATGTATCAATAAGATGTCGATATTTGCAAAATTGTCAACAAAACTAGTGACGCCATTGAGACTTTATATATCGTTAACGACAATGTCGATTAAATTAAATGACGTAAAAATATTTTTAATTACACCTAATTTTATTAGCATATTGTATTATTATAAATGTTTTTACGATATACAACTCAACGCGATCTTAAAAATATTCTTGTTCGTTTAATCCTTTACAATAGTTTAAAAAAGTATAATTTATATCTAAATATCAAAATAATATGATTTTAATTAAGAATCGAGAAAATAAATTATTGTATACTATATATTATTTATAGATTACATAATATTCATACCAGATGCCATCGTGCCAAAATAGGGTAATGTAACAAACAGGTTGATAATTACAATTATTTACATCAATTCAGACAGGGGGCATGAGTAAAGAGACCATCCATTGATGGGACTTTATGATATGTGGTGGAGGTGGTTAGTCTAAAAGTAAATCATGATACCATGTTCGTTTTAGACGCCTTCTGGGGTCACCATGAATAGTAAAAATTGAAAAAAAATTTAAGAGGACGCCATACCCGCATGTGTTGTATCTGTCTTACTAACGTACACCATAACAACATTTCGTTCAGCAAAATACATTTTGTAATATTAGCTTTAATATTGGAGTAAATTTACCTATTATCAAATTTAAAGGTAAGAATATTATCTAGACAATGACATATGCTTTTAATGATATTATTATTTTAAAGTGAGTTACAGCTATGTAAAATATTGCAACTTTAAAATCTTCATAACTCACTTTAAAATAATAATATCAATAAAATTATCTGTCATTGGCTAGATAATATTCTTACCTTTAAATTTAATAATAGGTATAAGTTTACTCAAATATTAAAGCTAACATCACAAAATATATTCAGTTGAACGAAAATTTGTTATGATGTACGTTAGTAAGATAGAGATAACACATGCGGGTATGACGTCCTCTTAATAACTCATACAATTTATATGTTTAATGAATAATAGCCAATACATGGGTAATTTTAAACAGATTTTATCAATCAAAAGTCAGTTATATTCGAATTAACGTAATTTGCACTGAATAATGTCGCAGATAAATATAAAAAAATAGTATAAACAAAACGAAATTGATTCAAAACGTGTTTACATTCCGACAAAAATTTAAAACTAGTTTTGCGAAGTCTGTATGGCATAGGCCTATGCATCCATCTATATAGTATAAGAGTGTATACAAAAATAAAAAAATATGCCACATAAATAATTTAGTAGGCCGTATGTTAATCATATGAATACCTAATTTTTATTTATAAGCCTAATTCACCGAAATCATTATCAAATTAATTATATATAGACATATAAGTTGTATTTAAGTTTTGCGATAAATTTCCGCGTGTCTACTTATAATAGTTCACGGATGAAGAGTTTAACATGTTGATGTTATGTAAGTATTTTTTTATCACGATATATATCTACAATCCACGTGTACACAAAAATACAATAATACCACTGCGAATCATTCATACATAATTATTGAAATCATGGCTATAATATGCTAACATCGCAATAACAAAATAAACATAACACAATTAGGTATACAAGTAATTCTACAACATTAAGTTGGGTTATCCGTTGCCCCCATTTTATGTGTAACATTTTTTGACAATGGATTTAACATCAAATATTTCATAAATACATTTATTCATGTTCTACATAATTTGACCGTTAATTGTTTTATAACAATATACGTATATACCAAGTATTTAAATTATATAAACAGATATAAAAAATCAAATCATAGAAATTTTGAGTTGATGCGATCATATTGTTCTACTTAATACATTTAGCGTAGGTCTCTGCTAGTAGCTATATACATTTTATGGAATAAATAATTATTGTGATCAGTGTGCTTACGTTTACTTTTTCTCTATTAACAAATAACAATATAGTTTATGATTATATTTTATGATACGAATATACTCAATTGTCTACATTTATTAAATTAGGTACATATTATACCTACTCATATGCCTAGTGTTTTATAAATTTTAAAAATGCAACCCAGCCTTATGTGCGTTCTACATTTTTTATGAAAAATTAGGTGCGAGAATATAAATAGGTAAATAATATTGTATTCTGGTAGTCTATATTTCATTATATTGTATATTTGTATCTATAAGAACTATTTATCATGACAAAATACCTAAAAAATATTAAAATAGTCCTTTACTTTATACAGCGTCGCGGAAAATGTTATTATTTTATCTTAACTATAAACCTTAGATAATGATTATACATATTATATAATAATCACTAATCAGTATTATTTTTTAATAGATATTAACTATAATACATAATAATTTAATTATATTAATATTTAATTCGTCAAATTGATAAAATCGTCTTTTTTATGATCTTATTTTATTAGTAATAAATTTACTTTCACTTTAAAATAATGTAGGATAAGTTACACTAGTTTTTAATAGCTGATGCTTATTCCTTAATGTTTAAAGTAACCAAAATCAACGAATTAAAAAAAAAAACAATAATAACGAGCAATAATGATGGGCAAAAAAAATTTAAAAAAAAATCGAGGAGAAAGTATATTATAGTTAAGTTATAGATGATTATCAAACATTGTTAAAAAAATCAATACACGTCTTGCCGGAATAAAGAACTGATTGACGCTTAAGTAAACCGAAAGAAATTTTTAACAAACAACACGTAGACAGAATAGCTACGCCGTACGATTTTATCAAGAATATTGTATAGAAGAAGAGAATTAAGTATGTATGTGACATATTATCGTAAATAATTTCATATTTAAACGAATAATGTAAATAGGTACTATACTATATAGTAAGTACCTATGTAATGCTGTTTATATAATTTTATGGATAATAATCTGACGAACCGCGAACGGTAAAATATATAGCCAATATAGGCGCGAATAGTAATGACTAATAAATATAATAATATTGAATTTGTATACACAGGCATTATACATATTATATCGTTTAGGATAAATAAGATAAGCTCAACGTACTTTCTATAGGTAGTTTGGATTAGGTATTTACAAGTGGCAGAAAGAAAAAAAAATATTTCTTTCGGTTTGAGCGATCAATGATCACCTACATAATATATCAATATCCGACATTTACCTACGCACGCATTTTAAAGCACGACATTGAATATTAGATAAGTTTTCACTCACAGGCTGTCCGTATTAATTAAACAAGGGCGTCGGAATGATAAAACGGAAACATTATAGTTCCTAATCAGCATTCGATAATATATCATTATATATTTATATAATTTTTCATTATTAGAGTATTAGACCATTGCAGTTTGTCTGATAATTTTTATTTCAATAATTATTCGTTCGATACAATATTATATATTATAGTGAACCGTATATAATATTAATTTTTTAAACATTTCAGCAAATACGGCTAAACAGTTTATACTATTTAGGCACAGAATTCGATAAATACATTAAATGGACATGCATATTAACTTCATCGAGTCAAATGCAAAAATTTTATACTCGAAGTACACAATTTAAGTACAAAACTAAAAACTATAAATAAGTAAATAGATTGTATTTAGAATAGAAAATGGATCAATTAAAAATCTTTAGTATAAAATACCAATATATATTATTTAGGTTTGAATTATTAGGTTCAAACGCGTTCACGGTAAATAACTCAATAAAACTAATATTTAATTACATATACAGAAAGAACGCATAATGAGATGTTTAACTTATTGATTATTATTTAGTGTTTAGACAGTACCTATTATATTCTAACGCGTCAGAAAAAATGTCAGTATAACAATGTGTTATGACTATTTAGTATTAAGTACTTATTTGTTTTACGATTATTTTTATAAAAACCCTAAATGGCGAAATGTGTTCGAATTGGATTCTTATTATAGTAGTAAAACTCTAATTGTAGATCGAGCTGATTTGTATTTAACTCGGCAATAAACTTCAGAACATATCATTAAATAATTATACGCATTGTCAATAATTTTATCAAAAATAATTAACTTGATACGTAAAAGTTCAAAAAAATAAATATTCAGGGTATATGTAGTATATGTAATATGGAAACAATCATAAATTATTACTAATTTTTTACATAGTCTTTTGATATAAAAATATGCTGTTTCACAAGAATGGTTAACGATAACATTTTTTTTTGGCATTTCTAAACCATAAAAGAGTATTTAGAGTAAAATTTATATGATATTAACACTCCTGAAACACTGAAATAAAAATTTAAAGAGAAAAATGTCTGAATAAGCAATGATTTATACCTATCGAGTTGACCAATTTGGGTAATATCTGCCATCCATATACGTAGTATATATATTATATATTAATGCCGCCGAATAGTTGGAAAAATTGCAATAAATGTAGATTCTTAGAATATTAATCCATAATACGATCAGTAAATGCTTGTTAATAATAATATAAGAAAGCAGAACTACCTACGTACCCATTAAATAACTGTATCAATTTCAAAATCCTATCTTTTTATTTTCGAATTATTTTATTTTTATCGTTACACGTGCTACTATAATATTATGCTATGAACTCTTATTAGCAAGATGAGAATATCCATCGAGGATCCATAATTTTAAATTAATTAATCCACTGTATTATATACTAGGTAATCTATTCATTTGTAGGTATAGACACTTATAGACTATAGTATTTGCTTGTACGAGTATACTATTATATATATATTGAATTATTATTTCTATGAAACTGTAATAGTAACTTATATTTTCAAATGCAATGATTATAATTTTAACTTACTGAAAATAAATGAATAAATAAATTTAAAAATGAAAAAAATGTCATATCACCACAGAAAATTAAATTTAAGTATGTGGTTGTATAATATTTAAATATAAACATCAAATTTAATAGTCATTGGGAATAACAAAAATTAATAATAATCGTCAGTGTTAGAGTAGATAGGTTAGGTACTTACTTGTATACGAATGTCAGCCGAGATGAACAATTTACAAAAAATTATGCAGTGTTGAGGTATCTATGTACAATATAATACAACTAAGCGTCTGCGTGCATGTATATAGCAATAATATCCAGTTGTTGCTCCAAAATAAGCACGAACGACACTACCTGTGTTCACGCTGACTGATGTGCGCGGACAAACGGCGTTAGTATGCGTTTTCGATTTCGATATCACAATAATGATCGATATGTATGGTTGTGATCATTGGCTGGCATAGGGAGAAAAGGCCAATTACTATAATTATTATCCGCGTACAATCGAGAAGAGACCGTTGAGAAAATCCGTAAATATGATAAATATACGCGTATACGTGCGTGTGCGCGGACCTCTATCTACCTGCGTAGGCCATGATTTGTTTTTTAAGAATCGATGGAGGCAATAACGGCCGGGTCAACGAGATAAAGAAGAGCAGAGTAAAAATATAATATAATATTATAATAATGTACATATTATTACTATTATTATTATTATTATACGGCGAAAAAATACGATTTTAACACCGTTTTAATGCACCAAGGGCAAATCAATGTTAAAAGATTACACACGATAATCACGGTACAAAGAGAAGCCGTTTGTCCAAATATTATATTTAATAATACATTATATATACCCACACTACATATCATACATAGGTAATATACTAATATAATACACCATGAGTATATTAAATGCGCATGTTATAATATACCAAAAATGTTTTATCCTGATAATATGTATTATAATATAGTATCCTGCAGATCATTTATTCTTCATTTAATATGATTCTATATATATTTTATGTCATAAACGACATATGTATAATGTATATATTATATGTAATACGTACACAGCCTAAATGGACCCGGTTTTTTCTTAAAAGAGTCAATGACATTATTAATGCGTGTCCGATGCGGTCGTATGACTACCACTACCGATCTTCATACAGCCGAAAATCTATACCTCCTACTGGTAATGCTTCTATACTACACCTACGACCTACGTAGATGGTAAATAGGTACTACTATATAATATGACGATATATGCGGTTAAAAATTCCAAAACGTAAAAAATAGACACAGACAACAGCAAAATTATTTGCCCTGTATTTACCATATTAACGATAATAATGCCATCGGCATGCGGCAGTAAACGACCTTGCATGTGTCAATACAAAAATCCGATCGAAACAATATATTATTATAATTTAAAAGTTTCTGCAGCAAGTTTTAAATTTCCTATTTTTTTTCACTTACTCAAATTTGAATTATTTTAACGAACCAAATAATTTTTACCACAATAAAAATAAATTACACATTTCGACCATTTCGTTCTTGAATCTGGTTTGCAATAATAATTATTACCATGCATAGTTTATTGTTATTATTATTTATTGTATAGTATACACTATATATTATATACAAATACATATAGAGGTATATAATATTTTCCCTAAACCTGACATATAATCTTCATATACTAAACATTCAAAATCTTAACTTATATTAAATCTTATTTTAATAAATTTATTAGATTTGTTAAAATTATATTGTGAAATAAATAAATAATTAATGCATGCAATCTTTAAAGCTTCGTTTATTTATGATATATAATTTTATTTTATAAATTACATGTCATATTAGATTGAATAAGTATTAAATATAATATTAAAAACATTTTTATAAAATTAATATATTATGATTTTATGAGTATATCTTTGTAAGTCCTTAGTTAATTAGAGATGTCTCTGAATGTATACAATATATATGTATAAATTATAAAAACATAAAGTCTGTAGTATGAAATAAACCTAAGTACCTAAATATTTGTTGATACTTATTTGTTATTGGTGTTATTTCCTTATACTACCACATAGTACCTATATAGTTTATATCACCCGACACTCATCACCCGCGGAATCGTTCTTCGGGCATCAACAGTCCAAAAATTGGAAATTTATAAACTTTGTATTTTGATATCTTATAATATGTCATCGGAAAGTCTAAGTGATTTATATTTTATATACTGAGAGAAAATACTTCTTAGTTAAAATGTTCAATTGTATTTTATCGCAATATATAAATATATTGTTATTTGTTAGTATGTCGTCAGCGTATTACTATGTTTAAGTACGTACCTATATCATAGACAAATGTGATTTTAAAATATCGTTTAATTTAATTTTAGTGAGTTATTAATAATATTAACCTACCATAATATTTATGAAGCATATGATACATAATTATATGCCAAACTAATCAATAAAATGTTATATAAATTATATAAATAATTAATCGCAATTAATTAAGGTAATATATATATATATATATTAGAATAATCCTTTAAAAAAATGTTCGTTAAGAAATAATTTTATACATATATGAGGTGGCCATGTATATGCATAACACTAAATAGTTAACATTTATTTCATATTTGCATACTTACTTTAAGTTTAAATATTAAAACAAGCTATACCTAAAGTAAAAGTATACCTAATGAACATAACAAAACTAAAATAATGTAAACAGTAAAATATTAGCCTATTTTAACTTTTTCCATTTGTAGGTAGTCCTAAAATATTTTAATATCTAAATAGGTTTGGTAATTGATTAGTTCAGTTCTGTATAGGTATATTTTCGTAGAATAAAATATAATAAAGGTAGGAAATAATGTTTGTTATACTATCACTTAACCCTTTTTTAACAACGAGTATAATAATAATAAAAACTTATTAAAATGTTGCTAACAACAAAGAACTACTAAAGAATATTATAATAATTAAGATTTTAAAAGTAAAATTGACTATTGGTATGATGACAGTTTTTTTTCTACTATTATCGATAATTTAAGACAAAACTATACAGAACACTAGTTTAAATATTAATAAAAGTAGATAGATAACTAATAACTATACATAACACATAAGCATTTATGAAGTATCTATTTAAGGACTACCAAATCGAAACAAATCATACATTTACAATTTATATCCACCGATAAAAATATAATTAACTATTTTTAAAGTAAATAAGACTAGATTGGACTGTAGTTATACATTAATTTTTTTTCATAAAATACGATGTTAATAAAAGCTTCAAACAAAATAATATTATGTTAGATAAAGAATCAGCACATGGATGGATATTCAAGATCAAATACCAACATTCTATGGTTATAGTAAAGTATTGTAATAATAGTCTATAGGTAATAGGTACCTATTACTCGGTAAGTAATACGTATATAATAGGTACCTAGTTATTAATCATGCGCATTTGATGTTTACTTATACAACAATAACTTTATTTAATTTTTAAATTTACAAATTTACTTTAAATTTTGCACATTAAATAATACTCGATTGAATAATTGAAGAATTTTTTACTATGAAAATAAAAGCTTAGAAGTTATGAGTAATGAGTAGATGATTATTTCAATTCCTGATTTGACGGGAAACGAAACGGTCACGCGATTTTAAAATATATACATTACTAATTGTACAAGTGAAGGAAAAATACATACAAATAATATACTTGTTGACCTCATAACATTTTTTTTTATTTATTTAATAGTCAACAAATCTGAATGATACTCATAATTACAGTTTGCAATATATGCAAGGAAACGAAGAAAAATGGAAACATTAAATTCACAAATCTAATAATAAGGAACTTAATAAATTGTATAAACAGAGATTTGTGGACTGATTGAGTTTTAATGCGAACATGCGCGGGGGAACCTGTTTTTTCTTTTCGTTCTTCAGTTTCGTCTAGATAATTTTCCACAAGGTCCCTTATACATAAACATACTTTAAATATACTCATACTAGGAGTGTTTTGTGACTACATATTATAATGGTTCAAGAGAAAACCTGATTGAAGTTACTTAAATTGAACTATTTCAGTGCAGGTATAAAGTGTATTCGTGTATAAGCCAAATCAAATCACTGCCGGGATTACTTATACTTTTAGCAAGAGAAGCATAGCAATCGTTTATCTACAGACAACAAACGCCATGCTAGAATAACGCTAGGTTTAGTGTCAATACAGCAATGAAAGAAATAACAATTGATATAATTTTTCGTAGAGTTCGCTTAATGAAAGCTAGATACTCAATAAATGATATGCATTTATAATATAAACATTTAAGAAGGATTTAATTTTTATCGATAAATTGTTTAATGGACGTTAATTACACAATTTACAACCATGAAAAACTAATCAATTCCTTCAACAAAAACAATAAACATAACTAAAAATTTAAATATGCAGTAATATACTCATGAATAAATTCACGTACAAGTAGGTACCTATATATTGTAGTATATATAAATTACATATCAAGTTTAGTAGATATTTCATTGTAAAATATGATTGATAACTCTAAATAAAAATCAATAAACAATTTTATACAAACATTAACACTATAATTCAATACAAAAATCGCAAAAAGTAATTAAAATTTGATAAAATTCAGAAACTAGAACTAAACAATTTCATAGGGGTTTGTGGTGGGTGATTTTATTAATTTTAAATTTCCTCAATGAACATTATTTACAACAGTAAAATACGCCAAAAATTTGTTCATTATAATAAACCTATGCAAAAACACATGTTAACCCAACGATTATACAAGCCTATGTGGTATAATAGTTTATATATTTTTAAAAAGAAATATTTACACGTAGATAGCTTATAAGTATCTAACTGAAAATGTTAAAATCATATTTAATCGGCATTATCATATATTATTTTAAGTTTGCGAACTATAAAAAATTAAACAATTATCATTGGAGTAGGAAATAAATAAATAATAATTTGCCAGCATCACGTTGAATAAATTTATATATACGTAATTAATGTCTTTTCACAGCGAATCTCCATTAAAATTTGCCAATCAATTACGGTGGTCACAGCCGTCGTGTCGAAAGAAACAAAATTAACTCTAAAACCTCGATCAAAATCAGATAAAGAATAATTATGCTTCATCGTAAAATCTTAACCATGCTATTTAATCTAATAATTAATGTTTGTTCTAGTCATACTTATTTCTTTCTGCAAAAAATCCAAAATAATATAGTGTGTGAACTATATAATACTACCTAGATACATATACTATGTTGTATGCTTAACGCATCTGCGGAAAACGATTTAAAAATAAAATATAACCTAACCGACGTTGTTTGTCTATCGATATAATAACTGCCTACTATGCTTATTAACGGAAACAGAGGTTAGACTGATTAGAGTAAAATTATAATACGAACGACAGATAAGAAACATACTTCGTAGTAGATATTATAATCTTATAGATGATAATGGTGATGATGATGAGTCGTTTTCATACCTAATAATTATTGTCATTTCTACGTTAAATATTAATAGTTTTTTATTAATATTTGTTATTGCTGTGGTCTCACTCACAAGTTTGCATTCTGTTAAAGGCAAATAAACGAGCAACAGCGTAGTAAGGTAATGAAAACGTTCAGAAATGTATACATATAAGTGTATAATAAAATAATATAATCAAACGTTCATTGACTACACAATAAAATGTCATTTAGTATTGTAATATATATATTTAATATTATATTATACAGTGGGCCGACTCGTTTTCTCGTTGTTTCGCGTAGCTGACACAGTCCACACGGAGAAAAACGACAAAACGCCCAGAACACACTGTATGCTATAACAATAATATATCAGTACATCGCAACACATCTAATACGTCAGTCAAAATAATAATAATGAAATATTATAATAACGCGTCGTCGACGACGACACGATACGCGCGCGCGCCACTCACGTGTGACCCACCACCACCGCTGATCATCGAAACACCGGCACGACGCGACGTGGCGACGGCGGTGGAAGAAATCGCAAACAAGAAATTATTTTTAAAAACCGTATTTTTTCGGAGCTCCCAAGTCCCAGACGACGACGTCGTGGTAAATATTATTATCAAAACGCTACCGGTAGAAACACGTGGCCACAATCCGTATAACATGACTACACGAGATCGTGCAAAGCGGTAAAAACGCAATTATCTAATTTTGGCTTTTTTTTTTTTTTTACAATTAATCGTGATAATATTATCATCACTGTGATCTATAGACTAAAAACTCACGTGTACGGCGTCTGAGTGATTGTAATTTTCTGCGTCACCCCGGACGCGTGCGATACGCCGATGAGGTTTTTCGACAGCGCGACAAACGGGCGATATCGAAAAGGCGGCGATCGGCAAATTGATCAACGGCACACACGAAAAAAAAAGAGCGTCCGACGATATCTCTCCTTCTTGTTCTGCTGATTGATTTCGGAGACGAACGCGTCAAAAATTGTCGCCGCCAACACAGTGTGGTACGAAACGTCCGATAGCGGACGTGCGATGTGTGAAACTGAACGAATTATTCGGCGCACGCTATTGTTAAAATATAGCGTGGTGGACGTCCCGTGAGCGGCGGCGGATTGGGCGTTACAAAATAATAACGACGACGATGATGATGATGATGATGATGATGATGATAAGTATTTAATAATCAGAGTTTTTTCTCTTCTTTTTTTTATACTCGTCCGTTTCCGAATAGTGTTAATACAGTTTTTCGACAACCGCGGCTGCGGGCTGCAGTAAATGGTTGCGGACGCCGGCACGATAATGCAATATTATTATTATCATCATCATCATCATTATCATTTGCACTGCGCGTGATGATGATAGTGTTATCATAGTTGTTGGTTATCTATCGTGCGAACGTTGCGCGCGATAATGTCGCGCGACGCTTTTGGACGGGATTCCGTTTTCTGCCACTCTCTCTCGCGTCGCGCTTCTACTTTTCGCGTCTACCACGTTTTTCACGTATTTGTGTTTGTCAGTCACCACCGGTCGGACGTCGCGAGAGCTGACGATAGAGAAAAATTTGTCGGCTTGGAGCGCGCTCGTGAGCGAAACCGACGGAGAGACAATTCAATTTTATTATATCATTATTATAAGTCTAATATTTTATGCCAGCGCATGTTCGGTGCTCGCTTAGACTACTCTTGGTACTTACACTCCGTAATAGACACGGCTGGTTTAATTGTTTTTAACAATTAATTATTGACTAACAAAAACAGAATAGTACCTTTTAAATTATTAACAATACCTAAACGACTAAATATTTAATGAGGAAATGTTTTAGCTGCAGGTTTAGCTATATAATAGGTTTGTACAGTTCGATACTATAAATTGTTGAACTTCAATTGCGCACGGTTTTATATATACCTACTACTGTCTGCCTGTCTACAATATTTACAGTGGCTGTTTTAAAAACTGTGTGTTCAAAGATAAAGTGTATTGTGGGGCTGTCGCTGTTTACTATATTAGATCGCTCTAAATATTTGAGAATATTATAGTAAAAATATTTTGTTTTCTCTTTAAAGATGTTTTAAATTTTTGGTATTAATAGGGACATTTTAATGTAAATCATGGTTATTTTTAACAAAACAATGAAAAATGTTAATAAATTATAAACATTATACTGTTAATACTATATTTTGTTAAAATAGCTATGGCTATATTATGCTTTTTTTCAAAAATCAATGTTAATAAGATAAAAATTTTATAATAAAGCAACTATAGCAATTTAGCTACAAGACATAAATAACAGCACTATTATGTACCTAACGTTCTAACTTATGGACAACGACAAAACTAATTAATTACCTATATTGGCTATATTGATAATATTGATGTACAGCGTGGTAAATAAATCCATAATACATTTATGATTCATAAAAATAAAATATGCTTTTGATGTCTTTGATGATGTTGAAACATGATAGTGATAAACATGAACACTGAACAGTATAATAATAAATAAATATTAAAGTACCTAACTACAGTGAAACCCTCTTAACGGGCACTTCTAAATAGCGGACATTTTTTAGAGAACAGGAACATTTTCACTAATTTTCTATAAGAAAACCTCTAAATAATGGACACTTTTATGACATTTTAACTTTTGATTTTAATCATTTCTATCGTAAATTTAGAAAAATAATTGTGGAATGTCTAGATAAAAGTCTATATTTGTAAATTGAATTTTATTGATATTAATATATTATCCATTATATATTAATCAACTGTTATACTTTATCTTATATGGTATACGTTAATACATTTCTTCTATCGAAATACAGAATTGTTCTCTAGCACAATGCAATTAGAAAATGTATTGACATACGAAATTAATTCGTGTCAAAATACGAAACAATCTAAAGTAACTGATTTTTTTAATATATGTTAGTTTTAATTTTTATATTATCAATTTTTTTTATCTTTTACTTTCGTATTTTTAAAAATACATAAAAATAAATAAACTTATTATGTACCAATGTATATGTATAAATAACTTTAATTAAATAAATCAATTTTTTAATTATAATTACAATTTTTTATTTCTCTAATATTATATTTCTCCCTCTAAATACCGGACACCTCCAAATTGCGGACAAAATTTCAGCGACCGAGGGTGTCCGGTATTTAGAGGTTTCACTGTATATGCTTTTATACTTAAAACCGACGTATGCTCAAATTCTAAAATTTAAAATGAGACTTTCTAAAATAAACTACCATTCAAATTTAGTGGAATACATCTTAATTCAAAGAATTATCAATCAATTTTTTTTGAAAAAAAAATTAAATAACGAATAAAATATTAAAAAATTTTGACGTGTTATAAATTCATAAATATTCCTGGTAAAAAAAAAATATATATAATTATTTAAATTTTACCTATGACAGACTGTTATTGCCAGTCATTATTATTTTATTACTATTGAAAGGAAAAGCTAATTAGTTATGATGATGTTAATTATACTTGTACAAAATGATTCACTCATCATTTTCATCCTAATTTATTTCTTTAAAAAGTAAGACAGATCTCTATGAAGAATATTCTATGTAGAACAAGGATGGCTACTTGCCATACCCATATAATTAGTGATGAAAGGCAAAAGAATAGTAGAACAATTCATTTATTCAAAGATTGATTTTTGGAAATTATATTTTCAATTATTTTGATTTATTATTTTATATGATTTAAGAAGAGTCCTAGTTATGGCGAGAGTGGCAGATTCAGGGGGCTAAGGGTCTCACCCCCTAGACCTTTTCAATGGTTTCTTTTTACTTACACAAAAATAAGTTCGGATTAGATTTTGTATTAAAAAAATTATTTTAAGATAAAATAATATAATTATTACAGGTACCTTATAATATGTAGTACGTAAAAAAAATATAAAAATATAAACGATTCCCAATCCAACCATAATAAAATTAATAACATTCTCTTAATAACCATTTTTTTCATATTTTTAGGAACACATAGACTATATAGAACATTATAATGTATATATGACTTAGAAATAATTTTTTTAGGAGCCCCTCTCCAAAAAAAAAAAAAAAATCAATCTTACACTCGCCACTGTGAGGTGATACAATACATTTTTTTTTAATACGAACTATCTATGTTATTATAAATTATTGAAAAAATGATGGTTTTGGACATTTTGATATATCTAAATCAAAATTTAAATAAGTAGTTTCTTATTAAAAGGACGTCTCAGCCGCATGCGTTGTTTCCGTCTTACACATGTACGACATATTAAATTTTCGTTCATCAGTTTCAATAGTATGCTTTTAATTTTGATATTAGAGTGATAGTGAATTGACCTATTATCAAACTTTTATGTAAAAACATTATCTGTGTTCTTTCGTTGGTTTTTTATGATATTTTAATTTTTAAGTGAATTTTGAGCATTTTAAAATATTTAATATTTCTCATACTCATAACTCACTTAAAAATTAAAATATCGTAATAAACCAACAAGAGAGCACAGATAATGTTCTAACCTAAAAGTTTGATAATATAGGTCAATTCACTCTGATATTAAAACTAAAAGCACACTATTGAAACTGGTAAACAAAAATTTACTATGTCATACGTGTGTAAGACGGAGACAACATGCGAGTGCGACGTCCTTTTATAAACTGCGCGTTAATTATAAGGATTATATATAGCCCTTAAAAATGGTTTTATTAAAATATAAAATGACTATATGCCTATATGTAATATTAGATCTAATCTAATGTTTATTATAGATACTCGATTATAATATATCCGACAATTTTTATAAATAATAAAATGTTGAGAAATTAATATTATAATTATTTACAATTACCACAATTTTCAATTTACCTTAAAGTCCCCATATTTTTCAAGCCCATTGTCACGGTCCGCAGATACCTATATAATTTTTAGTATACAAAATTAAATAACTCAAAAACTACTCGTTCAAATTTGATTTAAATACATTTTAATTTTCAAAAAGTAATTTGATATAAACAATTCATATAGAAAAACAAAAAAGTCTTATTTTAAAAAAGAAGTAGTCGGTAGATAGGTATTACCATAGAACACTCTTAAAATTTTATAAAAATCTGATACTTAAATTGGTATATTTAAAAGCTTCAAAACTTAGAGAATTAAAAAAAATCATTATTAAATGTAAAAATGTTGCATCACTGCAGTGAGTATGCTTGATGACGCTCTGCATGTCTATACTGTTAAATACTTTATTACAGATGGTGAATATTATTTTATTGTATTACCTATCTCATTACTTCTTAAACATTACTTGGTAATAAACATTTTATCATATAAAATAAGCGTAAATGTGAATTAAGAAATTGTATTTATTGTATTGTGCACAGATATTTATAAAAAATAATATAACCTACACAACACGTCAACACAGTTGCATCACACTTGACTATCCATAATATTGTTTTCAGGTTTCACACATAATAATATGATGTTTTATGAAAAGAAAGCATTATTATTTAATATAATAGTTATATTCTATAGAAGTCAGTAAATTAGAAACAAAAACAAACATAAAATCACCAAATATTATTTATTTATTTATTAAATTTTATTATGTCAATATAACCTTTGATATTACAATTTTTTTTTTTCACCGAATATAAACGACCGCTTGTTGCAGAGCTTATTAATATTGTCATGTGCGTTAATTAATTACAGTATTGACATTATTATGTCTTATGTTTGGGCATCAAAAAAATGCAAATATTTTTTTAGAACGTAGCAACAATAGTTTCCCTAGAAACGTATTATTTCATGCAAGGTGAAAACTAACGGAGTGATATGTTTGATATTCCTAAATATACACAGTCGAACATTTCCTTATTGAATATTTACAAAACACAAAATTATAATTCGTACTTTTTCTATCATAAACCATTATTTACAATAATTACTTGTTGATTTAAATAAATAAGCCCCAAAATCAGAAAACACGATCAGTAATATATTTTATGGCCTACCATAAGCCATACTCGTATTAATAATTTTATTTTTTTCCCCAAAAGAGAGTAACTAATTTAATCAAACGAACTTGCCTTTTTTTCCACCCTCGCCGTAGCTATATATGTACTACTATAATTCGACCTTATATAATTACTCAACTGCTATTTGTACCTTTAATTTAGTTTGTATGCGACATAGGTATTATAATGGACTCATCGTTACGTTTATAATGACATATTATAACTACTGGACTGTAAATATAGAATTTGGTAAATACTGGCAAACTTGTCCCCCTATCGGACAACGCCATATTGATTTCGTTTTCATTATTCTTCATTGTTAAAAATGATACATACATTCATTATTACTGAGAATTTTATTTTTATTACCACGTTTTTAATGAAAATACAGCTAATGGAATCAAAATGGCTGACTTCAATAAGGGGATACTTTTCAATGGAAAAATTAGGTATAAAATAATATAATACACGTTCCATATTTACAGTTCAGTGCGTATATCAATATAAAGAATAATATGTTGTATCTTTTTAGTAGCCAATTTTAAATAAAATATCTAAAAATTAGGAAAATTTTAAAGTATAGAATTTTAAAAATTTGTGAAAATACAGTATCTGCACCAGGAATGGACTAGGTATATAATATGTTCTATTACATTTTTAGTATATTAACGATTCGTTATTGGATATCGATATTTCATATTTATTTGACAATAACCTGCAATGATAATATACTTTTTATACATATTTTATATTACCCAACTTTGCATGGTTTTATTGTAATCTAAAAACATTTAAACATTATTTATAGGAATTAGAAACTTTTATGTGTATATATAATTAGGTACTATTAAATGTTATATTATTCATAATGACTTTTTCAATAAGTACTTATAGATTAATTTCATAATCATACTCATTTATACCACGAACCTACTATCACCATTCCACAGTAACTTGGTATTAATTCATAGGCAAAATAGTAATAATACATTGGTAATTAGGTATAATATAATATAATACCTATGCTTTTATATAATAATTAAATATTATTATGTTTTGGCAAAATTTAATTCAACCTTATATCGTAAAACACTAAAAGTAATATAAAAATAAATTACTATAATAGCAATAGAACTATATCATAACATGTATATTGTATAGGTATTTATTGGTAATATAAATAACTGATGGACCATTTTTGCTCAATCGTTTTTCATATGCAATCATAGATCATTGAATTAAAATTTAACACTTATATTCAAGGCTAGGAAGCTATACGATTTCTTAGCTAGGTTTAGTTAACTATTTTTTTTTCAATAAGTTAAAAGAACATATACATTAAGTAAACAAATATACCATCCACTTAACTTAGCATTAATTATTAGTAAGTTAAATTAATTAAAAAAAAAAAGATAACAAAGATGTAATATTATAGTGAATATACTAGCGAGAAAGTCAACAAGGACTAATAAATACTAAATATACTGCAAATTAGCAGCAGTGTAATGAGCAGGGAATAAAAAAAAATGAAACTGTATATTTGTATAATATACCAAAATAGGAATCTTTATGATAATGATATTAATAATATTATTTAAATAAAATTGAAACAACCTCAATTTATGAACATTCGTATTAATAGCTAATTAGTTGTAGGTATGGATATAACCATAACTATATCGTCATATTAATTATTGTTTTTATTTGGGTGACTTATGTTTACGGTTCTCTATATTATTAGTAATTAATATGATAAATTCGTTTTTATCTATAAATCTATAAATATATATACAAAATTCTTTGTAAGTATATCTTTTTTTTCCAATAAAATTGTATGTATTCGACGAACTTATTATATATTATATAAACAGTAATAAACTTATTATTATTTTTCTGGTTAATATGAACATTTAAAAATTAAAATTAACTTAAATCTAAAAAATTATAAGTTGATTTAAAGTTAACATAGAGGCAAATAAGTTAAGTTAAAGTTGAATTCATTAAACATAAATATAGTAAGGTAAGTTATAATATGTTAAAATTAATTAATTAAATTTTTAACATAATAACTCGTTAATTACTACGTTAATGTCCAGTTTTGCATACATTGCGGTGACTTATTCAATGACGACGTACACTCGTGCAATCGTGTATACTATATAGTATATAGCAAAGCGGTTACCTACTTTCTTCATTTTTGTTATTCTAAGTATATGATTTTATATAAAATGTTTATAGATTGTTAAATAATTTTGAGAAAATATTAAAAGAAAAATTACATTATATTTAGGTTTCAAACTATTTTACATAAATTAAATACATAATTTAGTATAAATTTAATGTAATATCTATAAATGTACTATATACTAATGGCTTTAGTTACCAATGTAGGTATCTAAGATCAATTTAGAAAAAAACTATTTATTGAGTAGTAACATGCCCAAAATAACATAGGTACCGTAGTAAATAATAGTACCATTAATATAATAATTATAAAATACATTATAGATTAGTGGTACCTAGTCAATAGTTTTTACTTATTAATTTATCACCAATTATATTTAGCCGGTTTGAATAGTTTAATTATATATTTGTCAAAAACATATATAATAACATGATGTCTTTTGTAAATAATCGCAAAATGGCACAATTATTGCCTATTACTAATTTCATGTACTTACATAATTATAATTATTAATAAAAACAGAAATAATATTTTACTGTAATTATAATAGGACATTGGTACTGTTTATCGTTGAAGTTTGATAATATTTCAAAGTCATTGTGTTAACATATAATATTATTTTAACCTGCGAGAGCAAAAAACGTATAAATAGTATAGATATGAAATGGTTTAAGGTGATTTAAATGTCATAGTTAATAAAAGCTTTTAACACTTAACAATATTATCCACAGAAATTATAGTCAAAGGTTAATTAATAATTTATTTATTTATTCCTTTAGTGAATATTATAATACGATCACGGGATCCAACGTGCACGATTATTATTTTATAGATAACATTGCTGATTGATAAAAATATTTTTTTGTGATAATGACTTGTTTACACAACTATGTACATATTACATACCTAAAACCTTTTTTAACAGTGTTTATATTTGGTAAAACATACATCATTTATTCAATTGTAAAAGGATATAGGTATTACCAAAATATCGATTTAAGTCATTATTATAAATAGTAAATACCTAACTTACTTATTACTTATTGCATATTAACTTGTATTGTACCCATTTTTTTATTCGTTCGATATCTTTTGAAGTATCAGTGCCTTATATTTTTTATATTTATAGTTATTACTTAGCTCCATAAACACTAATATGTAAATAATATTAATATTGTTGTAATATATAAAACATAAGTTTAAATTTAATTTTAATAAAACAATACAATAGATACAAATAATATCCGCACATTGCAGTGACAAGTTTGATTCTTGATAATACTTATAAAATATATGAATATAGTATGATGATAATTATATTGATAATGCATGAACATGTATAATTTGCACATGGATATATTGGAGTATTAAAATGAAAGTGTAATATTTTGGATTAAAATAAAACGAAAGTAGGTACTATTTAGTGTTAATAATTTATATGATAAAATGTAAAATATCTATGGACTTAAAGTTAATTATTTTCTTTAAATTAATACTTGGCTTTGAGTTAGATAATTCTGAGCGGAACGCTTTGATTTTACAATGATGTTTTTTTGTGCGTATGTATCAAAAAATTCAACTTCATGGTTTTTGACAGCAAATTGGATCCAGTTTATACTTTGAAGAGGTCAAAATTAAAAATTCATTTTTACATTATAACCGCGAAAAATAAATGGTATAATTTTTACGCAAATCTAGTTTTCAGATAAATCGATTTTATTTATTTCTTTAGTATAACCCGGAAACGATTAATAGTATCTACTTGAAATTTTCACTAAATTTTTATATGATAATTATCTGTACAATATGTCAATATAATATATATTTTTAAAGATATTTTGAATGTTTTTAAATTATTCATCATTTCTTAATTATTTTGTTTTATTTCTATAAATAATGATAAAAAATGTTTGTACGAACTAAAAGTTTGAAAATTGAATTCAAAATTTCATATAATATATTATTTACAATTTATTTTTAAATACCTAAGCATTTAAAGTTCAAATGTTGACAAAATCGCAAAATTGTAAATTGTTTTGCAGTTGAAAATTTTTAATTCATACAATGTTTATAGTTAAGGCTTGAAAATTCCATACAACAAAGTTTCTCATAAATAGTTCACACTGAAACTAAACCAAAAAATTTAAAAAATAAATAAGCATTTCTTTTTTTATAGACATTTTAAGTTCAATTTTAGACTAATTTACATATAATATTTAAACTATAAACAGCAATATCAATATTATGTTCATTATTTTGTTATACCTCGTAAAAATTAATTGTGAAAACTTAGAATTTAATTTTCGTAATACTATGTATTTTATACATACAATGATATTTTAAAATACATTATTTTTGGCAAAAATTAATTCACCAACTGTATTACTAATAATAATAAGTAATATATTTTTTTTTCTAATAGCAATATCAAAAAACATAACATTTAATTACATTTTTTAATTTAAATTTATTTTAATAATGATTTAATTTTATTATACCTAACATAAAATTTACTCAGAGATATAGCCTGATAGACTGTCTTCACTCAGTTGTTCATATATAATGATCCATCAAAGTGACTCATTCAACACCACCTCCCATACATCAGAACGGTACCCTCTTTTTCCTTTAAATTTTAAAAAGTTATGCGATAGACGGTAGTTGTTATGATATGTAAAGTGTAATAAAATAATTAATAAGCTATTTCAGAGGACACAATATCCGCTTGCAGTAATGTCTTCGTGATGCTCATTTTAAAATGTAGGTACACAACATTGATAGTTTTAAAATGTTCATAATTTGCTTCGTAGTTAAAATATTAATAAAAGTTCCCGAGATTTCATAGGTAATAATTTTACCTGTACATTTTATAATAGGTCAATTTTATAATTTTATAAATAACAGATGAGTAGAATGGATTATTATCATCAATTTGCTGTTGTATACGTTTGCAAGACAAACAACATACGAAGGTGTGGCATCCTCTTAACAATTATACTCAATTACTAAGCCAATTATTATATACTTAGTGCTTGTCAAAAGAAAATATTTTTATTTTTGCATTTTGGACTTACGTTAAATTTGTATTTACAATGTACAAGTGGGAACCTTAATCAATAAAGTTAAAGCTTAGGTCAACAATTGTTATTAATATATAATGCTATAATAGTAATAATAACAATAGTAGTAGGTATAGTAATAAAATATTAATTAATTAATAATAATAGTTATATAAATATATTATAATTAACATCGTAATTATTATTTTTATAGATATAACATGTGAGTGTGAGAATTATATTTAGTTTTAAGAGAATGCCACACCAAAAGTGAAACGTATACAACAACCGAGAGAGTTTATGTAATATAATATGGTGCTTTATATTAATTATATTTTGGTTAAAAAAGTTTTTGTCATAAAAATTAAAAATACATTATAATTTAAATTCTACTATATTGTATTATTTTCCTAAGTCTAAATTATACTAATTATTGAATTTGAAAAATTAATTAAATTTTTTTTATAATTAATTATTTAATATTCATTTAATTTGTTCATGTAATTTTTTTATGATTAATACTAATATAAATAAGAAATATAAAATATATATTATAATGTAAATAAAAAAACTTATTTTCATCAATATGATAATATGTATTAATTTAAACATATTTATTATATATACGTTATAATATCTACCTAATTAAATTATTAAAATAAACATACAAATTTCATTTCATTCTACCAATTTTTTATTAATATGTGTATAGATAGGTATATTATTGTATAATATTTAGTGACGGCTATCGTACATGGTTCACGTGTTGTTTCATCAAATCATTCAAATAATATATAAACTAATATAGGTATAATGTATATATTATATTAATTTTGGTCCTTAGAGCACATTATATTCTCTTTTTCACAATAACCAGATGACAAAAACGTATAACACTAATTTTACTTGGTAATATTAAGTACCTAAATAATATATGTTTACACAGTGTAAACGCTATGCACAAGTGCAAATCTAAATGTTATTTTTATATAATCTATATTTATATATTGTAATATTAATGTTACAATCTTACTAAATTTTATGAAAAAATTATATTCTGTACTTTGGACCACGGCTTGTTCTGTTATAAAAAAAAATAAATATTATATCTAGTTTTATTTATTATTTTCCTCGACCCAATCGAAATCTCGAACTCGTTTACTTTTATTAAATTAAATTTGTTCGATTTTATTTCGAATCGTGTAATGTTCTTTATATTGATGTCGTAGCAATATTTTATATGTATCTATATTTTATAATGTAAGCACGACTGATTCCAATAATCTTTCGGACAAGTGCGCAATTGGAATAAAAAAACGTAATAATCATAAAATATAAAGTACGCAGAATTGAATTATATAAATTATTTATTTTAAACAAATTTTTACTTTTCATCATCTAACTTGTAGTATTTGGTTTATCGTGCATAATCAAATAATAAAATAAAATAAAAATCTGATGAATTCAATCGTTTTTTTATAAACTTTTTTCATCTTATGTACATTAAATATAACATTGTTATCAGTTAGGAATTAGAACGATACTAATAATATTAGTCATTTATGATTTCTTATAGATAACATTAAATACCCGTATACACCCTACTAATTGCGCTAATGTTTTTAGAAATAATAAACATCGCAGTTATAAATATTAAAAACGAAAATCGTTTTACATAACACATCAATACATATAAATACATGTATAATTACTAATTTGACCTGACCTCGTTGACATTGAGAAACTATATTGTGTCTGTCTTATATATCTATTGGTAAATAGGTTAGATATTTAACGCTGCTTTACGTTTATGATATTTGTGAAAATCATATCATTGAAACTTACTTGGCCTAATAATTTGACACTAAACTATATACACGTCTATACAATACATTAAAAGTTAAAACCTATTATTGTACTATTTAGTGTTTTATAGGTATGATATACGAAATTAGTTGTGTAGTGTACTTGTATGATTACTAAGGCTGCATATTATGTACATCTGTAATAAATTACAAAAATATACTTTATATTTTTCAGTCCACTTTTGGGGGAGTATTATGGTTACCCGTTTTTTTATCTTTTTAATGCAATTTCTAAGTTCTTATATGATTATTTAATTTTCCTTCCTAATGACCACACTTAAGTTAATAATATTTTAATCTACCAACTATCTATTATAATTCATAACTATTAAGTATTCTTAATTTAATAATATTAAATTATAGTGAAATTATTTTACTTGGATATAGTCCAATATTGTAATTAATTTCAGTATTCGTAATATAGTTATAGTCTAATCGCCTAGTGACCAGAACTGCGTGCAAAAGACAAAAACTAGTCGTTTTTTCTTCATTACAACATCTTACTACTAAACGCCCATCTACTTAATCACCTGTTGCTCTAGATATAATAAGTTATTTAGTGTCATATTTTATTTTAGTGATTAAAATCCATATTATGTTATATTTAATCAGATTTTGCGTCACACTACTATTTTGTACATAATATACCAAAGTTATGGTGATAGGATTTTTAACGGATCGCTCGCATTTCCGTCGAACGTATGTTTTTCAAAGTGATCCTGGTCTTTCGACGAATAGACTAAATAGAACTACTGATTAATCGAAAACAGTAAGTAAGTAACACACTTAAAACAATCAAAATTTATTACTCCACTAGAAAATACTGAATAGAGATTTGAATTCAATTAAAATTAAACCGAAAAAACGCATTTAAAAATGTATAACAAAATACTATTTCACCTCTTGCAAAACAGCAAAACTGCAAAGTTTAATAACATTTGTGTACCTACCGATATTTTCTAAAGTCTAAAAATACATTTAGAAAAAAATTATAATAACGAGGCGAGATGTTCAATACTATAAATAAACCCATCAGCAAATAACGCGATCGTTCGATGTTGAAAGAAACTGGTTACGGTCTCGCGGTCATACTTTATTTTCAGTTTGACTTGTATTAATACCTATAAACTATATTTTTAGTACCTGTTGACTAATTGTCATCAATGTAAACATGGTACAGGTGTCTGGTTCATAATAAACATTGGTAATATTAAAATATATATATACATATAGGTATATACTATATATCAAACAAAACTGAATCAAAATTCTCACGAATTCATATAATAATATGTTCAATGATAAAAATGACCTTCGTCTAGTTATTGATTAACTTTTCAAGTTCATTGTTAATGACGAAAATAATCCGTTGAGACTGAATTTTAAATCTAAAATAAAACCCGTTTTACAGCCGTCAGCGTGGTATTGTACGAGCAGTATCATACAAACATTTTTAGATTCATATTATTGTTATTAAGTTATTGTGATATGAGCGCAGAACTATTAATGATTCGAAATTCGAATGAACTGTTCAATACATCGGGCATAGTAGTAGTAATGAAGAGTAAAAGGATTTGTTGGTAGGACATGTCTGGGGTGCAGAAAGAAAATTGTTGACTGCTTGGGAAAAAAATGACTTTGCAGGACGAGGGTAGCAGAAAAGAAATGATCCTCGGGACGACCGAGACAACAATTACAATATGACACCGCGTGTATCAGGACCTGTGATTGATAAGAGTAGAGAATCCAGAAGAGATGGTAAAAGACAGAGAAGGGTGTGAATATGTGGTGGTCGTGGCAAGGGTCTTGATGGCCTGTAATTACGCCAATAAAAAAATAAAAAAAGTTATTGTATACTGTTGGGGTGCCGTCACTGGTGACTTATTTTCTTCTAATTTTTTACCACCATCAAACGTACATATTATACTTATTGTTTATTGTACAGACTACAGACGTCAGACTATATAGTACAGATTGCAGATTGTCATATTTTAAATAGATAATAATAAAAATAAATTATTGTATAGGTATAACAGACAACAGATATGTACTTGAATTGGATCTATATATAGTGATAATTACGAAAAATTAAAATGCATCTAATAAGGTATTACAAATGGACATTTATTATTATACATTTAAATCGTTGCAAAACGCTTCTTGACATTGGGATTCTTTATTAATATTTAATACAATAACGGCATAACGTACCGCATTACATATTGCTTGTTTTATCACAATAAACTAAAAATGTCATCATATTTATATATTAAACAACTTTATTTTTGTACAGTTTATTATGTAATAATTTTTAATTAAGTACTATATTGCAAAATATTAGTGTTTGATGACAATATGATTATAAATTTTTAAATTACTACATTATATAATGTTTGTCTTAGCAGTCTGTTTGTATGGTATGACTTTATGTCTTGTGTATATCACAATGGAATCAAGTCTGAAGCAGTTAAAAGTGAATAATAATAATAATAATAATAATAAAAATGTTCAATCGAATTGGCATTTAAAAATGTAATTTGTAAAGTAAAACATCATAATATTTTCTTATCTTACAACAATATAGGGTTTGGTGGACTATGGTATCATTTGAATTATTATAATATTGCGTTATAGTATCATAAATACACGGTGTCGGTATTGCAAGTAGAGTTAAACGCAAAACCTTCACGGTGGATACAAATTTCAATTAGAAAATACACGATGCATATTACATTCGATTATTATTGCAAGTATAACAACAACACCAAATCTATTGCACGTGTGCAGTATAATATTAGATTATTATATTGTATGCATAATGGTCAAAACCAGATTTTCAGCTGTAATTTTGTTTTTAATAAAAACCCATAAACACGTTTGACCTTCAACACGTTTCGTACAAAACAATATTTTTTTGCTAATCTGTTATATATTTATATTCGTCATTATACCGCCAGATACGGCCATACAGGTCGGATAGTACCTAGAAGGTATATCGAATACATCATATTACATGTTATATTATATAATATTCAGATTCCGGATTAACGATATTATGAAATGCTCAAATGTTGTAAATTAATATTATTGTAATTTGCGTACAAAAAATATACACTTGAAAATTATAGTATAATTATTAATTATATTCATAGCATTAGTACGGCGTTTGTATATACAGTCATACAAAACACATTATTTGAATTATTAACTAATTAAAGTTACCTATAGTGATGTTAAATCACAGAAATTTCCACTAAAAATATTATATAAAATATAGTGTATACATTACTCTATGACGTAGACTATCGGTGATAAAAAAAAAAACATCTAGATCTAGCAATAAAATAACCATGGTTATGCATAATTGTATAATATTATAATAGCAGTAGAAAAAAAATAAAAATAAAAATATCGTGTTTTCCGTTTCTGCGAATTCTTAACAAACATTGTAAATTCGTAAATACCAGATAAACATTTTGTACAAAAAAAAAAATGATATACAGAATCATTGAATACTTATAAGTTCTAATTTATAAATTTATAATTATTGATAAGCTACGTATTCAAAATTCGATTTTTATACATTTTAATTTTAAGAAAAATATTCTACTTTGGAAAATGAAATTAATAACTTATGTTTTCATTCAAACAATTAAAAATTTAAAAATTGATAACGAAAAAATAAATGGTGAAATGTTGTCAAGTAAATAACCACTTTGCTGTATACCAAGTGTCGAGTGTAACTCTTCATTGAATACCGGTATAGTCCTGTATATTGTTTATATGTGTATGTTAAATTTAAATTCAATGATAAATCATTGTAAACAACGAAAAATTATTCTAACTGAAGTCTAACTTTTTTAACCATCAAGGCTGAAGAGTATTATATAATAATTTTAATAACAACAATAAAATCTAAACAAATGTTAGTATTTTTTTCCGTTATTTCCGGTTATTTTAAAAAAATATTTAGAATCTTTAAAGTTCTAACTAGATCTAGTTTGCTACCAAAAAATCTGCCTTAAAGTTGATAATCGGAAAATTATATCTACTAGAAAAACAATTCCTGACACAAAACTAAATAAAAAAACACACATTATTGTAAAATTGTACATTCTTTGCTCAGAATCTAAAATAGAATTTTTTTCAAAAATTTTCATTTATTAAAACGTTATTAGCTTCCGAGAAAATTAATGTTTATATTTAAAATAATCACCTTGTATATTATATAGGTAGTATACGAATTATATAATTTATACAAGTTAATAACGTTGCATTATTATATAATAATCTAGCCATCTAGGTATTGTATCATTATAATTTATACATATTTTACCTAAGTAGTTATACTATTATAATTTATAATATTTAAATATAAAAGATTACACGTGCATTTGGATATTTTATACAAGGACGTTGAATTTATTAGCTATGTAGTGTGAAGTTTAGAAGATAATGATCAAAAAACAAGTCGACGCTGTCAGTAAATATTAGTTTTTAAATTGACAAATCTGTAAGCGTCAAAATAAAAATAATAAACATTTTCTCAGTTGTATAGAATAACAATGAATCGTAGATAATATGCATAAGCAGGATAAAAGGTTATCCTAGGGTATTTATTAACAGCTCTAAATGCATTATTTAAGAAAAAAACAATAATAAAAATTGTTTAAATTTAATAGATTTTTTGATTAATCGACAAATAAAAAATAATTATTTATGTAATTTTATTTTTTTTATCACTGCTTATTTTCATATTTTCAGCATTTAAGATATAATTAATTTAAACAAATTATACAGGGTAGTTCATCACGCATACTCATTCCATCTTTTTTCTTCAAAAATGTAGATATTCAAATCCGACATTTACATCACATTTTTAAATTCTTAACATTAATTGTATTACTTAACACGCATCCTTGTTCTAGTAACATACAATAAACTTCTATCTTTTAAATGAGTATTCCTTTTTTACTGTAAATTTTATAGCGGGTATTTTTCCGATAAATAATTTATCAACATTTATAATTTGTAAAAAAGATCCAAGTATAATCAACGTTTGATTCAATATTACATTTATTTTATATTTTTGTAAATAGATATATAAATACATTTTAAGGACTCTATACTCTATATCATTAGTACTTTTAAACCTTTTAATAAAAAATTGATAAACTACTCTTTTGGATTCTGAATCGTAATGTACATTACAATTATTTAAAAAAAAAAACTACCCAATAAATAATGTACAATAAACAATAGAGGTTTCTCATTTGATAAAATAGAAGTTTGTATGGCCATATTGGCACTGCGTAAGTAGTAAAAAAAACTCAATAATTTGAAAATATGGTCTTTAAGTATATATATACAAAATACAAAATCAGAATTTGAATAAATAAATTATGGTAGCTATGTTACATGAATCACCCTGTATAAAATATATGTATAGTTAATACATGTTTCTATTACATAACCTCGTAAATCTTATATTTATAAAAACAATTCTATTAAAATGTATAATAATATTATACTTTTTAGAAAAAACTTGATGAAGTAAAAATATTGCAAATACTGCAAGAAATGTTTATAATATTTACTGGTTTATTTTTTTTTTATCTACAGTTTTTGTTTTGTTTGCTTAGCCGATCGAAAAAATTTTCCAAGTTAAAATCGTATTATTTATTTAAGTTATAAGAATTTAACATTTCAACTTATAAGTTATGGGATATGCGGTGCGAATAAAATTATAATAAAAAATATTACTTTGTCAAACATAGATGTTGCGAATCGCAATAAATTGTAGTACACGTAATTGCCGTAATTAGCGATTTAGCAAAATTTACTGACATTTTGTGATAGCGTTTTAAGACATTTAAGGATCTTAACTTATTTTCGTGTTGTGATATAAATATCAGCAACGACCTAAGGTTTGAAGGTTATTATGTTAACGAACTATTTATCATTCGTTCGCATTCGATCAATCTAATTAGTGTACCTACTTATATATTTATTATTATTTATAGCACTGTATCAACATTTGTTAAGCTAATATTTTTTAACTAATTTATAAAAATAAAATCAAAGGCTTTAAATTAAAATTAAAATTGTTCAATGTCAATTCGGTTTTTAAATGCTCATGGATTTATTAAATGCAAATAGTGAAATATTGTAACATATTTTGTTGTGTATCATTATTTCGTAAGTGTAACAAACACATACAAAAGTGAAAAGTGCCATTTATTAAATGTATAAATAATTACAAAAATGCTGGATGAACAATATACTAAGGAGAAATTTCTATGAGGAACTATAATAGAGAATTTATAATTTGCACCACTACAGGTAACCGAAAAAAGTGTTGGTAATTATTTTTCGTTGCCGTTTCCGTCACGCGGATGATATTAAACAAGTTGGCAAGTAGGTATCACTCTACTGTACATTTTGGTGTCAATCAGATCACTTTAATGGGTGTAAATAGTGTGATAAATTTAAGTTTATTGATATATTATTGACTCTCGAAAATCGAAAAACATTTTAAACGTAGACAGTGAGTCAGCTTATATTACCAAGTATATTTCATGAAATGTTTTTATTTTTGTTACTTATAGTCATTTATTTTATACATAGAATTGCATTATGTTGATAAAAAAATTGAAAATTAAAGATTTTTTACACTATTACTGTAAAATAATTGAATTACAACAAAGAACGAAATTTGTTTAAGGAGAAGTAGTTATAATACGGATGAATATCCAATGTTAAAAATTAATTTGACTTTCCGGTAGAAATATTTACTAGACGGTTGTTCAACTTGTAAAGAATCTTATATTAAATTTCGTAACTATATTTAAATGCCTATGAAAAAATATTTTGATTACAAATATTTAATAATTTTTAATTAGAAAATTAATACTTTATTGATAATCTTGTATTATATTTTAAAATATATATCCATTTTTTATCCATCAATCATACATTTTTTATCGACATCTAAAAAAAAATACTAAAAAATCGGACATTTTTTTTCCTATAAATAGTTCAAAAAGAGTTAAAATAGGTTAAAAATTGTAATAAAAACATTTAATGAAAATTCCAAGTATTTATGAATATTAGTTTTTAAATTACAACAAAAATTCGATTTTTTCGAAAACCGGTTTTGCGTGAAAATTCCTATTTTTCTTTAATTTTTCGTTTATTTTTCCCCATTACTTTGAAAAATACTAAATATTTTTAATTTAGATTCAATTTGCTATCTAATACCACCCTCAAAGTGAAAATCGAGGTATTTAGTAACTAATTATTATGTACACATACAGAAAAACATGACATACATCGATATTGTCATAAAATTCATCGTTACGCTAAGAATCTAAAATAGTTCTATGCAACTCAAGATATTATAAATACCAACATTAAGTTAAAGTGAGCCTGTCAATTGAACGTTGAACTACTCGATTCGCGGAGGAGCGAGAAAAGGAATAAATAATTTTTATCTTTGTAATAATATATAATTATTATGAGATTATTATTTTTAAGGGGTTCGACGTAGGCAACTCTTGCGATATATCAACACCAAAATAATATTTATATGTAATTCAAACGTTTCAAATTTTCAGACGATCTACGTCACACGTAAGTGATCATTCAACACACAAACACTCAATACCTACACCATTTTTGATTGTTGACATCCAATGGCATATATCTGCATGACCTTCTTATGGGTGGAGAGTGTAACTGAGCAGGGGAAAAATACAACCTAAATATGGTACAACAAATGGGCCGCGGCCTTAACGAGTAATATAAATGATTTATGTAATTTTTTCCAATTCATCTATTTATATTAATTATTGGGTATCAACTACAGCGGTAGGGACATCCGTGTTACACCGTATCCCATATAGTATATGGCGTGTAAACTCGGTTTATCAAGTATGGTTGGACGGTGCTTGGGTAAAAAGGAATAAGCTAATTACTAACTTAAGTCACTAGTTTTCAGGAAACAGGATATTAAATATCTTATTACATTAATAATTTTGTTTTTAAATTATTATTTTTAAAAAGTATCAAATTATGAGTTATCTTACTATATTGTATAGCATAATATTTTGAAAAATTAAATAACTTTAATACTTGAGTGACTTATTGACTTTTAAACATCATGATATCGACCTATACCTTTTTACACATTTCAAAATTTAATCAGATTATTTGACATATTATCTTTTAAGCATAATTCCGTTAGTAAATATAGTATTATTTAGGTGTAAAATGTATTGAATTACCCATAATGTATGCCTTAATGTGTTGGTAACGTGTACCTTGGTATTTATTAAACAATATAAAATTATATAAAATAACAAAATAATATTAATACTTTTTTTAAAAACAGAACACTGTTATAAGTTATAACACTCGACAATCGTACCAAATTATGATCAAACATTTACCATTAGGCTAATTTATTATTACTTATTAATACTTACTTTAGTAGGGTAGTTATTATTAGATTCATAACAACATTGACAGTATCATTTATCACACTCATGTTATGTACCACTACAATGCGACAATATTGCGTAGTACATGGGATAAGTCGAACATAATATTTTATTTTTAAGACTTATTTCCTTTTATCCGCGTGTTATAAATTATGACTATGACTTGTTTCATTTTTCACAGACGATTTGAGATAAGAAATATCAAATATTGCTTATATTTTTGATATGAAAACTACTTAGAATTGTTTATTCCAATAGATGGCGCGTAATAATCGAAAAAATGTCCAAAATTCACTTATTTCTTTTCTACCGTGTATCGTCCATATATTATCTTTTCGCTAAAGGAACTTTCAAGCGTAATTTAAATAAATATCTCACATTGACGAAACATGAAAGGTATACAAACGCTCCGATTAAATCATTATTCTGTCGATTAATATCCACTTTATGATTTTGTCACGGAATAGAATCTGTTTTGTGGTTTGGTATTAGTCACTTTAAGTGACTTACTTATTATTAGCAATAAATATGTAGATCTCTGTCATAGAGTACGACGAATGGTTGAAGAAGAGAGATGCCAAGACACGGCTGATCTTTGAAAGCAAAATACACAAAATATATCTATAGGCAAATTAAACATATTTTCAAAAATATAACAAACATTAAAAATGATTTATTTGTATACATTATTATTAATTTGTAATAATTATGTAAATAGTATTATTTCAAATATTCATGATTATGAACATCAAATAACGTAATGTCCTTACATTTTTGATAGCCTGCGAAGGAGTTACTATATTTTATGCCTCTACGGTAACGTCTTAAGTCTCTTGTCATTTTCATTTCACATAACTAATAAATTATAAAATCGTATTACTATAAATGAGCTATGAATTAAAATTGGATTTTTGATACAAAAAAGTTGAAATTTCATCTTTAATGAGTATTCATATTTCATAATATATAATATTGGCACAATTGTAATCATAATATAAAACAATAAAACAATAATTTATTACATCGTATAGTTAATTTCTTTTAAATAAATCCTTTAAAGATAATTAAAACTTAAAATGCTTATATAATAACATATATTATGATAAATATAATATATTATATATTTATTACTTAAATATAAAATTATATTTCCACTAAAGGCATGAAAAACATAAATTTGTACTAGAATGTATTTTTTTTATAATATATAGTACAGTTAATTAACAGTTAAATTATTAGGATAAGCATTTTTTCGGCAGCGTATATATATATATATATAATTTTTACACTAGAAATTCAACAATTAATATCTATATAATACATAAGGTGAACATAAATTAACGTTTGATCATAAGTTTCGTGTTTGAGCATCAATGTCTACATTAAAGGAAAAATGATGTTAGATGGCGACGGGTCTTGGTTTCAGTTCCAAAAATTGGAATGGCACGTCCAAGCTTCTATTACAGTGCTCGACAAGCAGGTGTCCTCTCCTGTTGGATGTACCCACGACAATCACAGAGTCACCTTTCATCAGCGCGACATCACAGTTTCCTTCCTCTGAAAATTGAACCGTTACAATATATATATTAGATATCGAGTTATTGAATATTGTGAAATCCAATATACATACCAGGAAAAGATTTTTTCATAATACGGCTTTGCGGATATCCCATTTTTGTATTACCAGATATCGTGTAAGATCGACTTGGAGGTAATGGTGGAGGTCTTTCCTGAAAAATAAAAATAGTTATGTTATAAACTTGTCACCTACAACACGAGTATAACCATTAATTGCCTATTTTATTATATTTAGTTTTAAATATATATATATATATATAATGTTTAGATACTGATCTTGAAAAGCTATGAAATTATATTTCAGTTTTTAACCCTCTAATGGAAATTCAGTTGTCAAGACCCAGTTGTTAGGCCATAAGCAGAACGTAACACGACAGTAACAAGTTATTGATGTAAAATGACGATACTTTGTTTATTAAAAAATATTATTAGAATTTTTGAAGTAACGAAAATAATATAATGGACATACTCCTAAAATATAATAACGCATTACCATTTCGAGTATCTATGTATTCAAATAATTCTAATTAATAGAAAAAATAATAATATCATAATATATACATTTTTATAAATGCGTAAATATTTTTTGCATTTTAACGAGTTACAATTAAGTTTTCAATGTTTTTAGACAACATTAATATTTAAAACTTTTTGTCTTGTTCAAGTTATACCTACTACTACTTATATTATGGGCTTATTACTATAAACTATTTATACGTTAGTTTTCGTCGTTTTTGATAGATAAGAAATCAGAGAAATATACTCGTATTCTGTTTTTTTATCTTAGTAATGTGAAAGTAACACAGTTAATGTTTAAGTAATGCATAAAGTACGTTATTTTTAAAGGTAATTTATTCAAAACTATTGGTTTAAATTACTTGTAATTAATGTTAAAAACTTATTCTTATTAAGTTTAGACGAAAATAATATGTGTCAATGAAACGTTTAGTCCATGGTTTATTGTTAATTTAATAAAAATAACAAATTACTATTATTAATACAATATGAAATACATACCAAAAGCTATATATTCGTTATCGCGAAGAGAAATATTAATGCCATTGCATAGTACATTATAATATGCATAAATATAATTTAAAACCCTAAATTATTTTTATATAATTTATTGCTAAAAAATATTTACCAAATTCAATCCAAACAGGTTACAAGTCTGTATTATTTTCTGATCGAATTTCTCAATTTGGTCAGGAGGAGGTGTTCCCGTTATGGGTTGTGGCCTGGGTCTAGTCAAAGTCGCTGTACCACTGTTGGTTACTCCGGCGTTAGGAAGTTGACTACCAGAAGTTATTTTTCTTCCGCCCATACCCATTTTGTTGTTGAGGCCTATAATATAGATAAAATAAAACTATTAGATAAGTTTACAAATTAACGTATGTATATAACATAAATAACTAACTGAGAACATTAAACAAATTAGATATCGTGTGAACGAACACCTAATCATATAATATTAAACGTGGTACGATAGTAATAAAAGTATTTGTTTAAAAATTAAAAACATAAGCAATATGTATTAATAGTTATGGTATTCTATTAAACTCAATACATATTTTATACGTATATATAATATATGTAAATAAGAAATAATGGCAATAGTATAACATAATATTGATATTGTTTCCGTTGATCATAATTAAACCATAGTCCTGGAGTCGTGTATATACCTACGACTGCTGTATCTATTCTTATATAATATTCATATTGATATCATAGTATAGAAAATTACGGACAGAATATCCAAAAGTCGCATACTATTAAATTTAGGCACTTAAAACTATTCAAATAAAATCACACGTACATTGTACAATCGGGTTAGACACTTGTTGTACTTGCATCATGACTCGCTTAGTGCCCGGCCATTTTCTTCTGGTCCTCCAGCTCCTCCATGTGCACTGTATCAGTACAGCCGCATTGTGATGAGTCTGCCATCGGAGTTTTTCCAGATGTTGCCTTACGCCCTCACTGAAAAATGAACAATTACATAAGTATGTCGTCGGTATTAAAAGGATGACGTACAACTAGTAATGATATTTTTGTTCTAATAAACAGTTTTTTTTTTAGAAATAATGAAATTTCAGTCAATGTGTGTGACGATATGTACAGATGGTGCAGTCGCCTTTATTGGTTTAAAGAAAAATTCTAAAGCTAAAATTTTGGAAGTGATTTCAAATATTATGTTTAACTATTCTATGATTCATAGAGGAGTTTTAGCTACCAAAAATACTTCACTCAGATGTTAATAAAGTATTTTAGAATGCTATAAATGTAATATGATTTATAAAATTAAAGAAATTAAATTCCAGATAATTTTGTTTTGCAATGAAATAAGTTCTGATCATGAAAAATTACTTCTTCATACTGAAGAAATAAGGTGGTTATTTCAAGGTAAAATATTATCACGCAATTTTTGACTTTGAGATAAAGTACACATTTTTTTTTGGAATATAATAATACATTTGTGGAATACTTTTTAGACGAGCAATGTGAATTGTAATTCTAGGTTATCTTGTCGATATATTTGATAAATTAAATCGTTTAAATTAAAGTTTACAAGGAAGGTGAAAATATTATTACTTAAATTCTTTCTAATAAAATCAATGCTTTTAAAAAGAAAATACTGTTTTGAAAAATTTATATCAACGATGAGCGATGAAAAATTTGGAATGAATGTACATTCAATCATTAGTAACTGATGAAGTGATGAACTAAGTTATTTTCGGGTTCGGCATGGGATATTATAAGGTTTTACTTCTCTCTACATATTACTATAAGTGGTGGCGCCCTTTACTAGGTAATGTGCGTCACATGTACGTAAAACATGTAAGTAGCAAATATTTACCTTAGAAAGACGTGTCTCTTGCCAAAAGCCCAACTCATGCTCACTTCGCTCTGTTTAGTATCAATTTTGTCTTCGATGCATTGTAATATCAGATGGCAGTCTTCGGTCGCCCGATCATCGGTTCGCAAGAGTTTGTTAAACGGTGCCAGCATTTTATATCTCAGGTTGAACGCCTTGTACCGCATCCGATGCGGATAACCTAATGAAAAATAAAAATTGTTATAATTGTACGTGATTAAGTCGATGATCGTTATAATATAGTCGTTCTAGTGAATTATCGTCGACTTACCTCCCGCCATCAGATTGACTGTTTCTAAAACTTGTAATGACCGTATCTGTCGCATGACTACTGCTCTATCGAACTTGTCTGGGGTCTCGGTCGAGTTCGCCTTAATGCAACGCACGAAATGTGGCCGGGCGTGCACTAGCGATCTCAGTAAGTTGTCAAGTCGCGTGTGGAAGTCTTGAGTTAACGTCGATACAGGCTCGTTGCCGTTTAAACTAGAAACAATCAATGATTATATTTAATACAAATTTTTAGTTCAATATAACACAGATTTATCAATCTGAGCATGATGATAACATGATGTATTTTAGACTTTAGTCTCATAGTATATACAATATAATATATATTAGTAATATTATTATATAATTGATATTTGGGGAGACCTGAGTTATTGGTAGATTTATGCCAGGAGATGAAATTTTATAAATAAAAAACTATTCGTCAAGCTTGCTCATTTCTATTTTACTCTATTTACTTCAATAATAAATTAATTCAAATTATAATTAATAATACTTTTAAGTATACTTAAGCAGAAACTTTTTCCACATGAAGAGGTAATAAAAAGATTTTCAAATAAGAATTACCTATTTTTATTGTATAATTGCAATTATAATAATAATACAAAATTGTTATTTGTATTTGTTTTACGGAAGGGAGAGAAGAGATTATCCCCCAAAAGAACTGGCTATTCAAAAAGTTAAATAATTTGTGTATTTCGTATTTGTATTGTATAGAAAACTTCAAAACTACGTAAAGATATTTACGGGTCAGAAATAATCATATTTTCTTATTTGCTAGTGATATCTGTCGGAGAAACGAACAACATTGTCCATCGACGCAAAAAATTTTTTTTATATAGTAATGTAGTATATTTTGTGTACTATCAATATCGTAGGTAATAATCGTTATAACATAATTTATAAGTAATTGAATTTAAACGCTAATTTACGATATCATAATTTGACTTACAGATCGGAATGCGAAGTCGGTGATATTCGAAATTTGATTCCTCTTGGTACTGTTTCTATGCTGTACAACGCTTTCAGTTCACTCCCGAACAGATGCGTGGCGAAACCAAACGAACACGACTGCTTATGAAAAACGGACACTAAATCATCAGGCACTACGTCTTTGTTAGTTTCTGAAATAACAATTGCAAAATAATTATACATCAGTCCTAGTATATATAATTTCTATAATATAGCTACATGGTACATAGCAACTATCTATTAAAAAGTTTCGAAATAGAATTACAAAGTATTATTATAAATTTTGATAGAAACCATATTTTGCATAATAATAGTAACTAAACTTCTATATATTTATATATATATATATATATACCATAATTGACAGCTATTATGTTTATTTATCGTTTTAAAATTGAATTTACTTTTATAAAGATTTGAGGAGAACCTAGAGCAATAGTTTAAATTTTAAATTAATCATAATTTGATATGAGCGAAAAACGTCAAGTCTTGTCCGGAGAGTTTAGGTTTAATATGATTATTTACGTATTATGTATATGACAATAATAACGTTATGACGTTATGTATCCATTCTATACCTAGGAAATCCGAAGCGTCGTACACGACTCTGCCGGCAAAATGTTGTATGCCGAATGATTTGTGTTCTACCGACTTAGGTTCGAAAAGTCTTGGGTTGTTTCTGTGCTGAGATTTTACTTTTCTTAGATATAGTTCCACGGATCCGTTGATGGAACATTCGACGTCCAACATGCTTAACAAGCCAGTTCTCTGAAAAAAAAACCACCAGTGATAATTAGTTACTAGCGTAATACAATCGAGGAGGCATAGAATTTATTATACACAAACATATTCTATAACTTATCAAGTATAATAAATTATGTAAGTTCGGAGATGTAAATAATAAATTATGTATTATTGTTGAATAGACTTTTTTTTTTATTTCTTTAACAAATAATTTAATATAGTAATATAATATATATACATTTCTGAATGTTATTATATGTATTGTTTAAAATTTTACATATATAAATATAAGGGAAAACCAATAGTCTATTTTTTTAATTATGACTAATGAGTAATGAAAATTTATAATTAAACTCAATTGGGCCAATTGAAAAATGACTGTGTTACTTTTATACCAATGCGGTCAACGTGGGAATCAAATAATTTAAGTTAGTATAATCCGAATAAATTAGATTAGTTAACTCGTCGACGCAGTCTCAATATAAATTGTTTCGATAAGAAATGAATACGTACAAAAATTCGGTTTACTTACCAACGAAGATATGAGATCGATGCAGGGAACGTTGTCGACGTAATCGACTTCCACGTCGCAGTGTATCCCTTCGTCGCGACAGGATTCGATGCTGGATTTGAATATGTGTGTATTGTAGAAATGCTGCATCGTCTCGGCGCAAAGATTGATACACAAGTGTTCGAGTTGACTTGGCTGTAAATTTCGATTAGGTGATTATTATATTATGTGTATGTCTAATTAGGAAGTTAGGTTATGTTGGACGTCTCACAATCGGTTTTTCTTAGTGTACGACGTTTTTAAAAGGAATACCCAATGAATAGTGACAGATGATTTGTCACTTAAAATCTGAACACCATTTTATTTAATAAATTATTAGTTCTATAAATTTAAGGTTTTTTTATGTTAGCTAAAAACGTAATTTATATTAAGTCAAAAATAAAATGTTAAATTAAATTTTAATTAATTTAAAAGTAAAATAATTTAGTACTAACTTATTTATTTCCACGCTCACCCAATCTAAAATAAACCCTAATTCCACAATTTATTCTAGGCGATATAAAAAAATTAATTATCAACACTCATTAGTTTTTGTGAGGCTATAATATAGTAGGTATTTATAGAGACCTCAAGTACAATATGGACCTGTTCATCATCAATTGAAAAATTTGATGTTTAACTTATATGTGTACTAATATCGTATAATTACGTACTTTTGGTTCTTCGAACCCGAACATGTCTAATATACCGATGGACCCATCCGTGGCATGCCTAGCGATGTTGACGGCATTGTTGAGCGCAGCCATCGACTTGCTTGACTTGGAACCGGCCGTGCCGATAGTGGAAGCGTGCTGACTAGCAACTTCGGCCTGATTGTGAACAGAATCGTTCGAATCGCTGCTTAACGTGCCCAATGTCGAACCCAGTCGTTTCAAACTGTTCGCTCGGCGCACAATAGTAGCTACAGTCCTGCAGTACAACGCCTTGGCCAGAGAATCTCTAATCGAGTTGGCCTGTGGAACGAACAAAATATATATGTAAATATTAAAAAGCTTCACTTACCTAAGTGTAATAATTTGAAAATTTAAACTTTTTCTACGTTTTCTACTACACATTATAATATGTTATTTGTAAAACGACATGAAAACTTAAAAAAAAAATATGTAAACAAAATCAACAATCTGTACTTATTATACGATATCAATAGCCTGTATTATACTTATACATACATCGAGATTTAACTTGAATATTTTGTAAAACTCGATGCAACATCGTTGTGACGTACATGCAATAATGTTAAATAAAACTATGCGTTATTTTGCTTGACTTACTGTGTTTGCGTCGCAAGTCGTTTTTATTAGTTGGGTGTTCCCCCGAGTAGTTTCGGAATGTGTCCTGGTAGTTATACCACGGAAGAGCGACGGGAACGTGATACCCAGCAATCGGGCCACTGACGCCAATTCGGTTTCGCCTTTAGCCACTACCTCACCAGTTCCGTTGTCAACAAAATTGACATTGCCCAAAAGCAGCACCGCGGCTAAAACCCTCACGACGTCCATGAACGGAATGCCGAGAAGACCTTTGCGAACAGAAAACGAACTATATTGTAATATTACGATGAGTGTGATTAACATCACGATTGTTGTTTTTAAACGTTATATATATACGCATAGTATATACATAGTTATATTATGGACACATACCTAAGCACGATTTCCACGACTGAAATCTAATAGCGTCTTCGGCTTCATCCTGTCTGGTGTCGCCTTGCATCAGGTACTGGAGATTGGATGGTGAATATCCTTCCAAGTTTAATTTCACTGAAAATGAAATACAATATGAATATTATTTTTAACTGGTTGTAATGGTAAGAACTATATATTTTAATATACGAAGACTCTCTATAATAGGACCCACCTCTTTCCTCTTGAGATAGACCGGCCAGCATCTGGTAAAATATATGATAGTTCTTTTCGTTTGGCAGAGGGTGTACTACCCGAGTCTGGTCCAAGAAATAACAGTGAATTTTAGTCCTGTATAGAGCACCGTCGGTTACTTGTACTTCAATGAAATGACCCTAAAAAAAATGTCACAAACGATTGTTATATATAGTAATGTATATATTAAATGGTTTTTCAACGAGTTTTTTATCCCGCAGAGTTTTTAAACACCAAAATATATGACAATAGTAGACTACAAGACAATTTTTAAATGCCTACTAAAACATTTATGAAGTATTTTAAAATGTATATTTTGAAATTTCAAAAATTGTAAGAAAATTCAAGTGTGAAAGTGAGTAAACGTACACTAAAAATATTATAGTAATATATTTATCATAACTTACGATTCGACTAGATTCCGAATTCGAAGACGTTTTGGCGGATCCCAATGACCTTAGAACGGTGAACGCGGCGGCCAGATGTTTGAAAGCGTCCGTTTCAGGTCCACCTCCGGCTACGTCGAACAACTGTCTCAGTAACAACATCGAAGCGTACGTCTTACCAGAACCACTAACACCTTTAAACAAAAGTCCCATCGTCACAACAACGTTATAAAACAACATTTTTTTGTATAATATGTAATATTGATTTATTTTAACCATACTAAAAGGTTTGGTGGAATAGGTGATGTTTCCTAATTAGCGAGAAGTTGATAATTTATAATAATAGCAATTAACAACATAATATACTAACCAGACAGTATGATTGCCTGTGGATACCCGGATTCAGTCTGCTGTCTTACCGCGTCCAGAATTACCTTGTGCAACTTGAAGTCTAGTGTAGCGCCTCTCATACTGGTGAGCGTCATCGGGTTACCGATGTCTTTGTACGAGTTCATGCACAGCAGAATGGGTCCTACATTGGTCTGTAACAATCACAAATCACGAAACATGAAACACTAAGTTTATTTTGTTTTGGATTCGTTTCGTAAATGGGGAAAAAATATCATTTCAAATCCTCCGCCAATCGACCTGGCAGCATCTTAGAAAAACAACAGTTGTTTGCGTGTTTTCGTCCAACAAACAATATTATATAATATTTTGTTACGTATTTAATATTCAAGAAAACTATGTGAATATAAATCGGAATGTAATTTTATTACAACTATAATTGGAATTTTAAGTTTTTAATTAACTCACTGAAAAAAAGAGTAATTTTACGCTATTGTGGTAGAGGCAGAAGAAATTATAATACGAAAATATCTATATACGTATATACTCGTTAATTTTTAATAAAATAACTAATAAGTATATTATAATCACGTGTTTATATCGCCCAAAGTTTCAGACAAAACCTCTTTTGATTTTCCCCACACGAAATAAACAACAAAAAGTAATATTAAGTATAGGGACTACTATTATATGTATCATATATATATATATATAGGTTTTCGTTAATACTACAGCACATAATATTAAAAAAAAATTATTATCGGTTTGGAAAATTAATTTCTCATGGATTATTATTCTTATTTTTGTCGTTTTCTGGTAAGTACACACACACACGCGTGCCCGTACGTATACTAATTCGTTTCGGCTTGGCGAACAAATTAGGGGTTTCTCGTCAAATCCGCCGGCGTCGAATTCGAGGAGCCCGCCCTGCAGCCTGACTGTATGTATAAATATTTTTTATTGAACGCCGATGCCTTAATAGCTTCGTCCCGAGGGCAAGATCCTATATATAATATACTTTCGTACGTGCAGGCACACGTGTGTGTGTGCACTGGGCGCAGGTATACCCGATTTAGGTTTTTAATTTCACATCCTATATATTTACTGTATGTATATTGTAATTATCGTTTTATCATAATATATATATATATTATATATATACATATATGTAGTATAGTCACCACCGCTCCCTCCCACTAGAGTCGCAAAAGATCCATCGGACGTCGCCTCCGGGCGTGCGTATACGACGCGCACAGGTAAATCGATATAAATATATAAAATATATATATACATAATAATAATAATCAGCGACGGTTATATTATTATTTATTACTATCGTCATTATTTTTATATACAAGACGTATTCGTCGTACTATACGTATACAGATATTTATATATTATGGTATATACACAGTGCGCAAGTATATCGCCGTCACTGATTGAAATGCACTCACCTCTCCCCCCTTTCACCATACGACTTTTTACAGATGTGATCGTCAATTAATGTAATTAGAGATATCAATTGAACACATTATTAAGTTACTAAAATATACACTTGACTTATTACTTTGCAAAATATAAACATAAATAATAAATAAATATTTTTAAATCGATGGTTGACGAACTCTAATTTGTTACTAATTTACCATAAAACATCGAATGGAGTAATTGATACATACGACATTTGCACGTGTTTTCAACGGTTCCAACATTTTGATTTTAATCTACAGATAGATACGCATGTAAAAATTCTAGCACGTATTACACGTTAAAGTTTCCCTCTAATATTTATATGTCTACTAGTATTATTAAACAAAATGTTGATTTTTATAATTGAATAACTTATCAAGAGTTTTTATTGTGCATATATTAAGAAATAAATTTATTTAAATAACTCATTTTATTCATTTTTAGGTATATTCTGTAGTTTTTCTTTTACTTATAATCTTTTTATAATCTAAATTATAAATTTTTGTTCTGTATTATGTACAGTATTTAAATGACAAATTTATAATTGAGAACATTTTTTCGTAATACAAAATTATTATTATTATTGTTCCATAAACAAAAGGTAGGTAGATTATTTATCTTCTAGCAAATTTGCAGATTTCTTACAGGCAATGATAGTGTCCATTATACTTAGGTACTTAATATATAAACATTTTTTTGCAGGATAACAATTAATATTATTCTATTTTTCAGCAGATTCAAATGGTGTAAGTGTATACCGTTAGCGATTACGCGATAGTTGAAACGAGAGAAATACAACCTCAGGGTTGTATCGAAAAACGTCGTGGTTAAAAGTATCGAATTTAGGAAAGTGGTGATTTTTACATTGACGAAAGGCCCTATCATATGATAGACGGATGCACGGCTTGCCGGATGCAATCTAATATAATATGGTTTATCGACTGTGATGGGCTTACCGATTGCCTACCTATAGGTTTTCAAAACATAATACTATAAACACGTTATTTTTAAAGAACGAATTCCCGTCATCTGTTGACACCTTGACACACCCTGTACATACGTTACGCGCATAGGGTGTGCGTGTGCGAGCGTCGCGTGTGCGTGAGGCGCGCACATAATTATATTATTATAACGATGATTTGACGTGCGCGTTCGAAAATACCACACTATAACACCATAGGCTATAGAGTGAAATCCTTCGCCATCGTTGTGGTCATCGTCGTCGTCGTCATCATCATCATCATCATCATCATCATCATCATCATCATCATCATCATCATCACGTCTGTAACCTAATATAGTAATATATTATACGTGAGTTCACTCGGCGTGATAACGATATTATTGATCACGGAGACAAGGATCGTGGCGCGCTGGAAAATTATTAAGGTAGTATTCACAACACCTGTATGGCACCTGTTACCTGTATATTATAATATTGTCATAGTAGATCCTCATACGATCGTGTTTGTTTAGCCGCACACACATAACGTTTATACACATAAAATAATGTTATGGGGGTCGTACACATATTTTTTTACGAACGCGACGAGACGACACGATAACGCCGCCACAGTTTTTATAATTTCAAATATCAATACTGCATTTGTGTTTTGTAATTTTGTACGCACGTGAAAACGCAATATATAAGCTGAGCGCGGAGGCAAAGGTGTACTTACTACTCATGTATGTAATAATAATAATATATCGTATCGTTTATATTATAATACGCATACGGTCTATGTAAATAATACGCCGAATAAATATATTCACCAGTTTTTCTACGACGATACTTACAATTAAAAATATTTTTTCATTTATTGGTACATATCAAACTCTTAGTATACACTAATAAGTTTTAGTATATGACTTATTGATACGAAAAAATTATTATTTTATTACGTTTTACGGTATAGCTAAATCAATGTTAAATAAACTTTAATGGGTATCTATAATACAACGTAAGGTTGGCCCCAGTGTTTAACAAAATTGAACCTTCTGATAAAAAATATTTTTAACCCTTGGTTTAAGATTTTATACTTTTATCCGAAATACGACTAAGAGACCGTCAAGGGATTTCAGTAGATACTCGGAGAAGGATCATTTTCCTAGCTTTTAAAAAAAGGAAAGATGTACTTCCAGTTTCCACTACACATTTTTTAGATTAGAATCAAGTCTATTTTCCTCTAAATATTGAAATAATTTATTAATTTTTTAAGTAATATTAAATTATTTGTTTTAGGTATTTATGAAATTATGGCACATATTTTTTGATTTGTATAAACTATTATATTTGTATTATATATGTGTGACGGGAATCTCTACTCACATTATCACCGTTTCTGTATTTTAGTGACCTATTTTTGAAGAGGGGAATTCGGGCCCTGAACGGTCTTCTTTACATCATAAATACTACTGCAAGGAGGATATTAATCACGAGTACACCTGTGAAATTTAACAATTTCGGCGATTGTATTCCATCACACGCGACCGGTAGCAAGAGTTCTGAAGTTTTCACACAATAAACGACAGGCGTTAGTTAATTATTATTATTTGATTGTTATACATACATTTTTAAGGCAAAAAAATAATATAATAACAACAATGAAATTATACACAGGAACTTTATTACACCAGACGCTATTTACTATTCATGTGTATTTTTCTCGTGACTATGAGTGAACAATATAAAATAATAATGTTATAATGATCCGATAATTATATACGTTTCTTGGTCTAAAGCTGTTTGCACATAATAATGTACCTATTTATTTTGCGTAAAAGTTCGATGATCGGATTATAAAATGGGTTGCATTTATCTTGTGTACGTAGTAGTTTAAGACGAGGTTAATACAGCAGAAGGATTACATAGAGACCGAAAAATTGATGAATTTCGCTTATGAGAACAGTAAAAAGTAATATTATGATTAGTATGATCTGTAAGTGCGAACTATATCAGTAAATTATATTATTGTATTTATTGTAAGTCAAGCCTAAGAAATTTATATAATTCAGCTACGTAATAAAATTAAATTCCGTAAAAATGTCCATTCACAAGTGGACTAAACGAATACGTGTTTGAAAATGGATACGCTCTAAACCTTTCAAATATACATTATATACATTATACAGTATAAACTGAGTCTGTATATAATATACTAACGAAGAGATCGTGCAGCGGAGGGTAAACAAGGTGGTTAAACGAAAATCACGAAATCGCCACCCGCTAGAGATCGGTGTCGGTCGATAAGAGATATGAAAAAAAATCTCGTGATCCTCTCCCATCAACCGGATCCAAACACCTAATAAAAAAAAACCTCTTTATGGTAATACACGTTTATTATAATATGCATATATATACATATAATATGAACCGTGTAGACAATATACGTACAATAAGCGAACACATAAGAATAGTGAATAGTTAGTAATTTATATTATACCGAATGATATACATTAATCGCGAACCAGAGGCCAGATATAAATTATATTTTGCGTGTTTTAATCGTATGATTTCGTTATTTATTATGTTTTTGAAGATGGAAGGTGAGAACAGTTTAAATTATTAAAAATGGAAATATTGGAATTTAACAGATGATTGTAAAGTGATGTTATACTGCAGGTATGACGTGTTGTGTGCGATGGTGATGTTGAAAAGATTTAAAGTTATATCTTATGATACATCCCAGTGATTCATGTGCGTCTCGCCTAGGTCATGGTGTAATAAAAAAAAAAAAAAAATCACGCTGTACATAATAGTATCGCGTGCGCCCGTATATACATGTACCTGATCAGTTCCCATGGGCCCGAGAGGTTTGAGGTCTTGAGGTTCAAGGTACACAGTATACGTACAGTGCAGTGTATACGGAGCGCGCGTTTTTTCAGGTCTAAATGATAATGCACTATTTATATTATGCGAATGAAACGTTGCTTGGTTTTACTATGCGCCAGCGGATCGCAATAAAAATAAAACTGCAATGTGCTGCAATCCCCGCAACGATTTTTTAATTAGAAATTTAGATTACTCTAACACTCATAATCGGAGAGTATTCGCCACAGCCATCTTTCGTAAATACTCTTTTCCGTATGATATTCAATCAGAAGAACTTTTAATAATATTGCAATTATAATTCAACCATTTTAATCCGCCTGCAGGATTTCATACTTCATACAGAGTTTACAATTTTAATTTTACGTGGTCTACACATGAAATACGTTTATTATTTTAGTTTATTCATCTTTTGTGAATTTCAATGGTCGGATTATATAATAATACAAAATTTATGTTGAGACTAAAAAAACATTATTTAGGTACTCACAAACATTTGCGTAGCGCAGAATCGACTTTGCAGCGCCTTGAGCACGGCATCCTCGGTCAACGGTCCAGGAAGATGGATTAAGTCACCGCCTCCGCCCGCAGTTGACCCGTTGCTACCGGGTCCGCTTCCGGCGGGCATCGGCGGTCCATGGAACGACCGGCGGTGTGTCCGCTGGTTATTTGATTCAGTCTTTTGCTGCGTTGCCACTGCAATCGTCGACGTCGGCGACGGCGTAGCATTTAGACATTTTGCAACGGCGGTGGCAGCTTGGCCGCCGTTTTGCGATTCTTCTTTGCCCTTGAACAGTTTATCTGCGCACAGTAAAAAATACATCGTCAGTATGATTTAAGTACATATTTCATAATTAAGTTATTTGAAATTGGCAGACAGTGTTATTATATGTTATATATTTTTTTGTGTATAACGATAAAATATATTTTTTAATTTGTTTCAAATTTCCTATAATTCACAGAAGTGTACCTAATTTGGTTTTCATTAAATATCTTGTATTTTTTACTATAAAATATTTTCTAAATATATTTAAAAAACAAAAAGAATTTTTAAATAAAATCAACAGGTATACTTAATATACGTCTTATTATATATTATGATTAAAACTGCAAGATTCCCAAAGTTAAAATGCATTTAGATATCAATATAAACAGCTTTACGTGGGAGGTATGATTTTTCGTTGAATATGAAATGGTTTTCTAAAAATCAATTCATACTTATTTTGAAAATATGTATAGGTTACGTTATTATATGATAATGAAGAGTAGTGAATAATGACATGCTCGTTATTTTGTGAACTATTAAAACTTGACAAATTGTACAATCATTTTTCACGTTGAAACTCGAATATTTTTCCATGTGTATACCTAATAATTTACATATTATTATAATACAACATGAATATAATATGACGATTTCTACGTAACTATAAGTATATTATAATATACAGCTAGATACTTATATAGTAATAGTTTATTCGTCGCTTGTTGTCCGATAAGTATTATAGTGTATTATAGTATTATAGTGTTAGAACGTATACGCTTATTAATGCCTATATTGCACCGTTAAAACACGATTTCATATCAGGAAAATCAAACGAGCTGTATTCGTGTGAATTATACAGTATACCCAATATATATTATCCCCGTACCACACACCGCCACTGCTGCAGCTATATAGTTACTACTACAATCATAAAACCATATCTAAGTGTTCTTCTGCAGGATGCGATTATACTTTTAAATTTTAATTATTACTTTGCAACTCACAACTCTACAGTTATTATACAACCATTCTTTCCCATAGTATAGGACTACGACGTACAATTATTAAATAATAAAAGCACCAGCTGATGATAATTAAGTTACAAAATAAATAAAATAATGATAATAATAAATATATTATTGCAGTTGTTGTCGTTGAGTACGAGGAATTAATTTTACCAAAGGTATAATTATTACTATATACATTTAACATAATGCACGTTGCTACGTATAATGGATATATTATTATCCACGCGCGGGACGGACGGTTCGTATTAATAGGATATTATAATATTATTACGTCCGACTTTTGGTTGATGGAGTAATTACCGATGTTATTACGTACTCGAATCGCCATCACGTCGTGTTTATATCGCATCATAGATATTTTAGGTATAGTGGTGCGGTATCGGATACAGGTCTGGGGATCGGGAAAAAAATTATAATCGATTCGTACAATATTATATTATACATCGATTACCTATTTACTGAAATACACGTAGGATATAGATATTGTATACATCGAAAATATGAAAAGCCAATCCTATAACGACGATGACGACTTGGTTCTTGGTTTTTCGTGTTCAATAATGATGAAAACAATATTATGTAGTCTATGCTAACATTCGAAAGACGTTATAAGTACTTCATAGATACGACGATTTTGGTTATTAAATTGTACACATTTTAGTCTTGTAATAATTGGGTTTATTTTTCAATTATCATGTCTTAATGATTTTGTTACTGGGATCATGGACAGTAGCGTATATAGGGGAGGGGAGTTAGGAGTTCAAATCCCCCTGAAATGTATGGTTGGTACGGGCATTGATTTTGATTGCATAATTAATTGGAATTTAAGAATGGAAATTTTTTTCTAACTCCCCCCTGAAATTAATTTCTATATACGCCATTGATCATGCAATATACTGTTGTATATTTGTATATAAACCTCAGTTTATGTGTCTTACACGATATTTTCGATATACGGTAATAGGTACCTAATATATTTTTGTAATATGTGTACAATATTTGTCGAATCCATAAGAAAATAATGCACGTGTCAAATTTCATTTAACGTCGTGTTTTCGCTGTACTACAGTACTTATTATCCTGATATATAAACGTTTTTTGACGGCCACAAATAATAACAATAATATACGTATTGTAAACAGCTCTGTAAATTTATTCGAATTTAAAAGCCTCGAATGTCGTAAAACTGTAAAAACGAGTAATATACGACACATGGCATACGTATATATAATAAGTAATAACATAATATATAATATCGAGTATCGCCGTTCGTAATATGATATACAAGACATTTTTGCAAGACGTTTATTTTGCGAAAGGGCTTACAATAATTTATCTTATGTTATTCAGTTATTTTCACGACGCGTTTGGCACAAGTTCTGTCACAATTTATCGTTGAATATAGTACCTGAAACGGGTAAAGTGGGCAACGAAGTCCTCGGCAACACTGGAGGTGGTAACGTAGACTTCGATGGGCTGCTAGGTGCGGACTTACCGGCGGCCAGTATGGTGTTATTGTTGTTGTTGGTGTTGCTGTTGTTATTGTTGTTTCCGGCGAAATTTGATCCGGGAGATTGTTTTATAGCAGCCGGCTGAGGACAACCCTGGCCACCGTGCGCCGCCGTCGCTCCTTGGCCCTGGTTCAAACTGTTCCGGAGTGTGACCAACTCGGTGCTTAGACTTCGCAACCGTTGTTGCAAGTGCACAGCCTCGTTTGAACAGGACGCGTCTGTAAGAGCAAGGAAAAAAAATTTACCATTAAAACTTTGTTCGAAATGCGAAATATATATTACAGGAAAATGTTATCAAATCTCGTTTTTGTTGATTATTAAAATAAAATCGATAAAAAAACAATATTTAACAATATACTTTTACTAATTATTCATGAGAGTTATGGCTATAAACTCATGACTATTCTATCGCCGTACAAGATATGATATATTTAGGCAAAGTTAGTCTTATCAAAGTAGAGTAGTAGTAACTGGGTAATGTAGGATACGATCTTGTCGAGAATTATATTTTCCGATTAATGTTTTTTTAAATAAAAAACAACTGGCGACGATTTTATTTTAAAAACATTTGGTATTTTCTCGGTTTACTAAATAAAATTCACGTTTTTAATTATCACGCGTTTTATGATTATATCGGTTTTTGAGCCAATACTAGTTATGAAAATGTAAGATTTAGACACCTACATTATATGTATAATAATGAATATTAAATACGACCTCAAGCATCACGACGCCGTCGTTGTCGTGTGAAATCAAGATTATGATCATAATAATAATATAAATAGGTAGTAAAATTTGGTCCGATGGATTGAAAATAAAATGCAAACGATTATAATGTGATTATTATACACTTACGCATACTACTTAAATACTTTACGCGAAATCGACTGCTGCTGCACGACAATAATATGTTAAATATTAATCATATCATGTGTTATGTGTAAAATACAAATATCTATATGTATCTATAATTATTATACTTAAATAAACGTATGCGCATAAATAATAGAATGTCCCGAGAGTCTGCGAGTTATACATTATACATAGTACCCGTAGACCTGTGCTTTAGGTCTGGGCACCGGCAGATTAGATGGAAATGTTTTTAATTTATTTGGATTATGCAGCACCGCGTCGTCGCGACGACGTTATTACAAGACTATGTTTTTAATATATACAAGCCGATTTTTTTTATTAATCTCGCGGAATACACTGCATGATCTGGATTTTGAACTATATAATGCCGTGCGCGATATTTCGTCCAGATTGAACGTCTATTATTATTGTATTCGTTAAACCCGTAAGTTAGATTTAATGCCGAGAAGTTTACAAAATTAATAAGACAAATACCGGTTTTTGAAAATTATAAATGTGTAAGATTTTATTTAAAAAAATTGAATTTTAAAAATATTGTAATTATTTTGAAAATGTTTGATTATATTAGATATCGGCAATTTCGAACCTTTGGGTCTGAACTCTATTTGCCGATAGGTTGACGATATTGCATCATGTTCTTTCTGATGAAACCTAGGAAATTTTTATGATTCAAAATGCATTAAAACCGAACAATGTATGCAGTTATAACAATGTAATATGATAATATATATATTTAGGTACATATTCTATGCATAGTTTATTTTTAGTTTTAGTTTTCAAAAAATTCGCATTAACCTGTCAATATTGGTAATACGCGATCTCGAAAAAAATTACTTGATTTCTGGTTTTATTGAACATATTTAGAGTTTTTTTTACCGTTTTGGATTACAGACTAAGATTTTATCAGTTCGATTCTAAATCTTATTACATATTGTTTTTTGAAAATGTAATAATGTAGATAATGTGGTTGGACTGGGGACATGCGTTTAATATTTCTTCGTATAACTATAACACATAAGTAGACGAATGAGTTCACCTCACGCGGTCGCGTGGGGGTTAAATTCAACCGCATGTTTGGATTGAGGCTGAGTTCGAAGTGTCGTACCTCCCCCCTGCATCCAACTCGTCGGTTGTACGATTGAACCCCTTGTCGGTCATTAAGTTTTATGATAAATTATCGCAACGAGTGACGTGGGAATATTACAGACGCGTGCGGTACGTGACCGGGGCGCGGAGGTCAAGTCTGGACCCGAAACGGGTCTCAATCTTGCTGCAGTGCCCGCACTAATCGCGTTTCTTTTCAACGCACTAAATTATCTTTTCGTACGTCACCTACAAAACGATATCGGAGGCTGTTATATACATACGCTGAACACTGTATCGGCAGACACGGGCTGCTGGGGGTCCATATATTATATTCGCCACCGACGCCGCCGCATTGAGTCACTATAATAATATTAATATAATATACTTAATATACGCTGCAGTGCAGAGATTTATAACCGTCCGTAATGACGACTATGAGTAATGATTTCATAAATTATTTTGGTTTTTAACAACGAGTACCGAACCTCTTATGCGCCGTAGCACGCAGGACTGTTTATATTACGTGGAAAACGTATTTTTCACATTTTAGGTACCTACCGCCTTATACAGTTAGACACATCCGTAAATCCGGTAAATATAGTTATATTATATATAATTATACGCGTTAGATTGTGTTTAGAAAAATTGTGTATCGGTAAATGGTTGTATTAACCTTTATCATTTCCCTTAACGCACAGTGATAGCGAATCTAATGATTTTGAAAGTGCTTACTCCTTAGTGTAATATGTTTTGTGGGTTAATTAATTAGACTGTTTATTATCCGACTATCTATATAAACTTTTAAATAAAATAAGTTTATTTAGATTGACCAGCTGACACTTATGCTTCTGGTTGAGCAAAAAATTGATCAATTTAGTGTATCTCGTCAAAAAAATATTTAGCGGAACAATATTGACGGGTCATTTAAGGAACCGTAAACACTAAAATAACAAAATGTAAAATATTATAGAAGTTTGCGCAACATGACGCACGAGCGTCTAAACATCGAATTAAAATTTAGTCCCTGACCGTTTTATCAATTTTAAGCAAACACAAACGCACTAATTAGACATGCGTACTAGTACAACACTTCACCACTCGAAGAACACGTCTAGCCTCTTATAACAACAACTACGACGTATACACAACAAGCGTGTAATAACAATGTTAAATCTATTCGTGACCCGTCTGGCGTATAAATATTGCGATGATTTATATAAAATAATATGAGTATAACACGTCAAACGTAGCTATATATTATTATACAATATATTATATACGATTCGAGACCACGAAAGTCAACGGCATCAAAACGATTTCGATCGCCGCAACGATGATGAAAGACGGCGTGTGTGTGTTTTTTAGTTTTCGTTTCGAGAAAAGGTGGCGATGCGACGTGTTTTTTTCTCATCGGGATGGCAACGCAGGGGGAGGATGGTTTTTTATTCGGTAATTAATTCATGGGTCTCGTCCGCGGTCGGGAAAATGCGAACGAGATTTATTCGAACGCAAACTGGTTTGTCGGAGAACATTTTCTGTGAATATCATGCCCCGGATCAAGTCGGCACCGTGCTGATCCACTGGCCCTACACTTACTACATCGTTTTATGAACTGGAACCCTCGTTTGTTAATAACGAAAACGTAGTCTTTGTGTAATATTATGTGTGCGTGCGTGGGTGAGTACTGAGTACGCGTACGTACGCCGAAAAAGGTCTGATGAATTTTGTTTTTCGCATTTGTACACAATGCGCGCAATCCGTCTCTTTGCCAAAAACACGGCACTATATTTCATTGTATGCTATTCAAAAGCCACAAGCAGGTAGGTAGGTTAGGTATAATCATCATATAATACAAAATAACCGGAGATACGAGTATAACAATAATACGCACCTCCCATACGGGAAGAATATAAAAAAAAACTCCGAAAAATACCCCGAAAAAATCTCCATTCGTTATTATTTGTTGGAACCGCATCGTTTATTCATTAGAGTTAGTATATATTATTATTATTGCATATCGCAAAACATGTCCATTGCGTATAATATAATATAACGGTTAAAAAATATTGTCGATTTTATTACTGTGTTCCTGTATACATATATAATATATACAATAATAAATGTAAATTAGCAGCTACGCGTTTCCAGTTAATATGCGTATTATAAAATATATATAATATATAGTATAGGTGGTCAAGGAAGTTGTGTGGCGTATACACACATTTATATATATATATATATATTTGTACACGTATGGTTTGATATCCCATGCTCAAATCGGCGTGTAAATCTCGTATGTGGATTTTTTTTTATTATTAAAGCTTCGTAGACGCGTATTATTCACATGATTCGATTAATGGGATTTATTATCGTTTTTGTTTACACTCTGTTAGTCTGTTTTAACTATATGCGTAGTGCTGCTGCTAGAGAATCGTGAAAATATTTAATAAAACTGTGTAAACAAGTACGTTGAAAATTAAAAAATATCTCTAAAAATCATATAGAAGAGCCAAATAATTTCACGGTTTCAAATTCAAAACGATTTTCGAACAGAAATGTCTACGTCTGTGGTTCGCAGGATAAGTATAATATATATTACAATATAATAATTTAGATTTTTTAGAATAGCTACGCGGGTGTTCTATTGTTTGTGCACCGCTCCTTACACGGGTTTTGTCGATGATCCTATGTAGAAAATTGCATTTCATTATGATATTATACATTAAGATTTAATTTTTGAAAATATTTCTATGCAGCGATAATTTTCATCACCAATAACAATCAAACATTGAAGTGCAATTCAATTTTTTTTTTAATATTTTCATACACCACAATCTATGATGGAATAACAAACTCGAATAAATTGTCGAATTCATCAGGTAATATTATTTTATTTATTTGATGCACAACATGGACAGTTAGAACTAAAGTAAAAAATATATATCTAAGGTAAAATTATTTACTCTACTGCGTTATTTGTATCAGTATTCGGTAATGAAATAAACTGCAGATTTCTACGTTATGAATAATATGTGCATTTGAGTATTCGACTATTATACGTAATAACTAATTAGTATATATTATGGAAAATATAAATTATAGGCACGTATCAATTTGGGTGTTTTCAAAATTATCATAGACTTGTGTGAGTAGCATTCGTACTAAATTATTAAGTAAAACATTTTAAATATTAATAAATAATTATTTCTAGTAGAACAGTTTATGAAGTAAATTCTAATAAAAATATGACATGTAAACATCCAAAATAATTATAAGAAGAATATTCTTGTGTTTTTCTAGTGTTGCGTGTACAGTGTTGAAAAAACATCTGGGATGATCTATTATATTTTTCTAATTTGATCAATTATTTTTATTCATTTTTGTGAAATTTTATAAAATATAAAATAAGGTATTTCATTTCAGTTTGATAAATTATATATTTTTACAATTCATTATCATTATAATAACGAAACAAAAATTATTATCAACCATTATCAGTTCCCTGCAATAGGTATGAAATATAATTTGATAAGTAGTTATAATTTTTATTTAAAATAATATACATTTATATATAAATTAAATTGATCAAAATTACTTTTATAATATGAAAAATATTGTAATTTAGTTTTTACCATTGTTCAAAAAATATATATTAATGTTTTTTTTAAAACTTAGAAATATTTAGAGCTCATAAGTACCGAAGCACTTACAAATGAATAATGATTAATGAATAAATTGTTTGTCTGAAGACTGGAGGCTAGAAAGGGGGTGTGTCGAATCTTTAGTCTGTGTTAATTAATATTACATTTGAAACGCAGTTTTTAAATCGTTAATTGAACTTTTTTACCTTTAATTTCTAATTCTAACCCTGTTGTACATTTATATGTATCAAAATAAACACCAATCCAAAAATGATTAAGATTATATTGCTAAGTGATAAATACAAAATTGTAAACTTAACTGTCGTGAAGATGAAGGCAAAATATCTAAAATGTATACCATTAGACTCTTTTGTATATAGTTATATACAGATACACTGTGTCCGACACACAGTTTGCCTTTGCAAGGGGTTTAGATTACCAGATATCAATATTAAAATAATCAAATTTGAATGTTTCTGATATTGTCAAAAAGGTTTAGTCTTGATCAATCGTACAAATTTAAAAATACTTTTAACTCTATCTGTTTAAGAATATATATATAATTGGTTAATGACTAGTCGATTATGTAATTGGCCGAACAAATTATAAGCATTGTTAACTTATTGTCTAGAATACGGTGACAATAACCAATTTTAATCATTAGCGGTAACGGGAGCACAGCTTTGACAGCAGGAATTGGTAAATACCACGTTGAACCACAGTATAGAAACGGTTTTCATTCTATACTACGAGGACTATGCTACAACAGACTACATGTTACGGCAGTGATATAGTTAACGCGCAATGTACGTATGATATATAAGATATACTTATTACAAAACCAACTGTAATAATAATACAATTAATCGAAAATCATTAAAATTATTTTAAAATACGATATTACAATCATTCAAAGATAAATGTATACACGCGTAAATGATGATACATACATCAGCGTGGATTAGGTATCGGTACTTAATATACTTTATATTATGTATATAAAAATTCGGAGCGATGTTTTTATTTCGATCCAACAGACAGAGAAAGCCCCTCCGGTCAACATGTCAATTCCATTTCATCGGACCCACGAGAGATCGAAAACCACTTACTGTACAGGTCTCCAGGTCGCCCGTTTATGTAAGTTTGTATCTGTGTGAGCGTACCGAAAATGACTAATGAGCGACGTATGTTCACTCGACTTGCGGTATAAACTTGAAACGGTATAGGTACACACAAGCCATATATACACACATACATAAACACGAGTGTGAGGAAAGGAAGGGAAAAAAGAAGCAATATTGTAATAATAATAAAACTGAAAAAACCTTGGGGCGGCGAGAGGAGAATGGCCTCTGATTATAATAGTGATGATGAACCATGAACCTGAAGCAGCGCTTATATATTATATGAGTGTGTGTATATAATGTATAATTTCGTCTGCTGCCGTCGCTGCTGCTGACCTCTACCGAAAACACATGTCACTTCTGAAAACGCACTTCTTCCGATAATTATACGTAAGTATAATATTACTATATTTATACCTAATATAAGAATCCGCATTGTTATAATATAAAGCCTCACGCCAAATACGCGCACGAGTGTAGCAGTTATATGGGTGTCGTTTGTTGGTCTTTCTTCTGTTTCTATTTTATTTACACACAGGATGATTTTCCTGCATGTATGGTCATCTCTCTTTTTCCCTTTTAATAACACTTCTATTCAAATGCTATTTTTTGGTATTTTTTTAAATATAGGTTAAAATCAAAAACGTATTAATTTATCATTTAAAGAGTATCCGATGCTCGGCAAACTACGACATATATTAGTTTAAACATGGTAAGTACTATCGGGCCCTTTTTACTGTAAATCATTTTTAATTTATTTATTATTTATTTTAATTTTTTTATTCTGGTATCTAAAATAAAAATAAATTTAAGTATTTTTTTTTTAACTTTTAGAGTTATTAAACTATGTCTAAGGGTCAACATAAAGAATAATAATGTTCTTGTATAAATTATAAACTAGATTTAAAATTCAGTCCAATACTAATTACTTATACTTGTAAAATTTTTACAAATTATAAAAATTTTATATAGATATTAATTACCTATTAATTACTATAATTTTCAAATCATCATGACCCCCCATAATCTTCTAAATCTATAACAATGGTTTTTATCTTTAATATATGACATTTGATTGAAAAAATTATATGTTTAACAATTTACACTGTAGAAATCGACTATTCATAGTTGAAAACGACAAGCAAGTATACACGATTAGAATATGAAAAAAATTAAAGCAAGCAAGCTTGGTGTATAACTCCACTGTATATTTCGCATATAAAAATAAAACTGAAAAATATTTTTTTTTGCAGAATAAGGTATTTAAAATGTATACTGTTATAAAAAAACGTAAGTATTTATAAAATGATAAATATTTTTCAAAAATATGATAAATTAGTAATGAATTTAAATTATCTAATAAAAATAATTACAAAAACGATAATGGTAATTTTTGAGATATCGAGTGTTTACTGTAGATCCTGTTTATATAATCACTCTATATAAATGACTATACGAAAAAACACTAGCGCCGGTAATGATTTTAAAAAATAACAACGAGTTATCGGGTTTCAGATTAATGGAAGTATTACCTGAACGTTAACAAGTCGTATAAAAAAGTGGGCACCTACCTATAATATTTATAGGTAGGTTGCACGCGTATCCGACGTTATATCATATTAATACATTATTATTCTCGCTCTGGCGGCTGTGATACTGTATAAATAATGTTGTGTTCTAAATCTTACAATTGTATCTACATTTCAAATGCACGTTGTCGAAATGACGTCAAGATATGAAATTCGAATACGTCGCGCGTGCATATTAGAAAAACTATAATAAAATGTACAACCAATGAGGATTAAGTGCTTATGAGTATCTACCGATTCCAGATGTCGGAAGTAGAAAATAATAATTATAAAAGACCCAAAAATGCTGCAAACAGGAAATATTAAAATTAATTATTATTGAAAATATTTAAATAAACTGCAGCTCCTTCCCTCTTGAACATTGGCGGAACAAGTGGCAAAACGAAACCGACGATAACCCAATGGTATAAAAGATTTTTAACATTATTATTTTTTGTTATTATGAACATTGTAAGTAGTTCTTACTTGAAGGTACGATTTTTTCAGTGTATACCCTATAATTGTAGTGAAAATTAATTTTAAAAACGAACAAAGATGTTTCCCACATTTTATTACTTTTAATTAGTAGAGTTTGTGAAAATATATAGCATACAGTAAAATAACATTTACCTAATTAAAAATTAATGGTTCTAAGTTATATAAACTACATTTTTTACTTATATTCCAAAAAATAATAATATTTATACGGTGATAACTTCATATTGATCCTTATGATAGGTATTCTTTAACACAAATGACATATTTTTTTTTACCTTGTGCATATATTATATGTATTGTCGTCCTTTAATGCAGAAGGACGAAAAAACTTCTGTAATTAACATTTGTACGGAAACCAATAATTATTGTCTAAATAATATTATTGTATCAAAACAGAAACGACACCACCACTCAGTACGGTAGACATACATAAACTTAGTCACACAGTCACACTAGAGAATTAAGATGTTCTGACAAACGAAATGAAACTGTAATAATATACGTCAGAGTTTCGGTCATAAAACTAGTATTTAAGAACCTTTGGTGTCATAGTATATAAAAATACGGTCGGATTTTTGGGGTCCTATTGTTGTGGGCATGCATCAAATACGAGGACGGATGAGAAGGAAAAAAATATGAAATAATATTATATGGTCAGCCATAGTTCGGGGTAGAACCTTGAGAACTGTGGGACATAAACACAAAAAAACTAATAATCGATCCACACACAACATGCATACAAACACACACGCACATGCAAGTCGGGTTTCGTGCTGCGTTACGGGACGTCGCGAGTCAAAGGAGCCGACGGACGACCGGTGTACCCGCCACTTCAGGCCCTTATCGAGTGATTTATACGAGCAGTTTTGCTCAATATAATATATTATATATATAAATGTATGTAATACGTGCACTTGTAGCCTAAATACGGTCAGTATTCGAAGTTATTCAACATAGCGCATAATAATAATATTATAATGAAGAGGAAAACCGACGTTCACTTAGCAAATCAGCACAAATTTAACGTCTATTTTATCGAGTTGAAAAAAAATCAAAATATCGAATGTGTAGATCCGGCAGACGACAACGATGCAAACCGTATAGACCGGAGAAGACCCGTATAATATGTGCCCTCCAAACCGGACTTCGTAAAGGTCCTGTCCTTGAACGAAACCGCCGTCTGGACCGACGGAGAACACAATATTATAGTATGATATACATATACATAATATTACTTACAAAATACAAACATGTATATATGAACCATAAAATAATATCATTGATAAAATCATTTTTTTTTTTCAGAACTCGTGTATTTTGTTTAGGGAAATTGCCACGCTTTTATACGACGTAGAACTTTAGGAAGTTCCTAAATGGAAAATCGCAATATAAAATATAAATTATAGTGAGTAGATAAATTCTTAATTTTATTTTAATTGTTAGAACAAAATGCAAAAAAGGATTTCAAATGTTTTACTTTCTTTAAATTTTATTAATTTAATATATATTATTATTAAAAAAATACGAAATGCGAATACCACACGATTGTATACATAAGCTGACAAAATACCAAATATGATTAAATCTACTATCTTTGCAAAAACGGATTATAAAATGGACAATATTATTTTTATTATGGGTAGGCAGTAAATATTACTACACTATCAAATAGAATTCAATAAAAATAGTAATGTTTAATATTTAAAGAACTTGTTTATGATATATTATCTATCTAATTTTTGTTTAGTTTCTTATTTTGTCAAAATATTTTATCTTAGTATGTCTAAGACAAATCGTTTTTCACTATTAGAAGGTGCATTTAATAATTATAAGTATGTTTTGTTAAAAATGTGTGATCGTTTGAAAACTAACTCCGTTTTTGTATCGTTTCCGTTGATTGATGTTTTGTTCTGTAACGTTTATTATCTTGGAACACGTCAGACCACGCTCTTTATTCATTATTGTTGGGACAAACGTACATAATTTAAGACATCATTTTCAATGACGTGCCCTTTTCGTTTTTTAAATACAAATTAAGGCACCTGTCGTGCCGCCAGGGAAAACGATGATACTGTAGTTGTAGTTTAATAATTTTGTCTCTTTTTCAAGGATAACGGTTTTTTTTTTTACAAGTGTTTTTATTACAATTTTTAATGGGAACATGTGTATATAAGAATAATCATCTAACCACACACATATTAGTTTAATTTATTCGACAATAATGAGTGGATGACACGAATCATAAGTATTAGGGTACAAGTGATACGTTTCAAGATACATTACACGATCGTGAAGAATAATTAGCATATAATATAATATGATTGATGATCTAAACGACACAATACACTAAATTAGATTGTACGGAGACTCGCGGCGATGACTATAATAATAATCATAGTAACAACAATAATATCATAATCAATGCGACTGCATCACGACATTATCGTTACCTTGCAACTTGATTTCCGTCTCCCAGAACTTTTGTAGCTCCGTGAAGTATTTGTCGAGTATGAACACCTTAGAATGGCCCACGCTGGCCATCACACCCGAATCCGACACGGTGGTATATGTATAGATAGGTGCGTGTATTTCTCTAAGGAACTGCCGTCTTCGTTCGTCGCCAAGTCATCGCGGTTCGTACCGCAAGTCACTTGTCCGAATTACGTATTAAGTATGCTTTTCAGCTTGACGTGAAGTCGCTGACTTCATCGCAAGAATTCTTGCACAAAATTATACAAACAATTACGCAAAAAAAATTATACGGACGGGCACGCCGGACGGACACGATCGCACAACGCGGCGGACGGACACGGACTGCAGCGGCAGCGAGAGAGCTCGGGGCAGCGGCGGACCGACGACCGCGGGAGGATTCTTCAACTATCGAGCACCGGCGGCGGCGCTAACTATCGATACATGGCGTGTCTAAAAGGTAGGCGGCAGGACGTGCAACTATATAGGCAATAGGCAGGCAGATATATAAGGTACCAGCTCGTCGCGTTTCCATCCCGAGTCGTCTCGTTATTATATCTGTGGTCCACGCTGCTCGCTATATTTTTACTGCTACTCGGCCGCGGGGGTTAATCAAAATCAAGGTCATTCGTACCGACTTTCTCGGTTTGTTTCTTTTCGTTTATTTTTATTTTCCGGAAACCACATTTTAGGTAAAGCAAGTGCGCATAATGTACTGCAGAGAATTGTGTTAAAGCACTTAACGGCTTACCATATATCGCCGCCGTTTCGGATACCAATGCGACCGTTGACCGTCGCGACGGTACGCGAATGTATTATAACGAATGCGTAAACGAAACACAAATACGAAATACGTAGTATTCATTGTATGGACGCTACATTATAACAAGCAATTTAATTTTTTTTAACACAAAATTCCCATTTAAAGATAACAGCTTTTACGCTATTTGGTTTACCGGCAATATAATGTCTATAAACACATTTTTTAAGATAATTATATTATCATGAAAATTAATCAGAGTTGTACGTTTATTTTATTACAACAAAAATCGTAAGAGAAAACAATAGTGTTTGAAGTTATCATATTAAATTACAACTATATTTTTCATGCGCATTATAAATTATAATATAATGTGTACAATGATTATTGGTTACTCATATAATATCATACACCTCCATTAAATCATGATAATAACCGTAAATTGTTTTAATGTTGAAATAAATGTGTTAATAAACAGCATATAACTACTTTTACTACTTAATGTTAATTTATTTTAAACGGTATTATTAAAATATAAAAATATATCTATGTGAAAACTAATAAGGAAGAAAACACTCCTTGAGCATGCTACTTGCCAACTTCCATATTTTTTTAAATGTAATCTCCGAGTCTATTATGGTTTATAACCAATACTTATTGCTATAGTAATATGATATATAGACGTATAATTAATTATCTAATTAAATTCAGTATGACAGTGAAAATATAAGACTAGTAACACATTTAATTAATTTAATGAAAATAATACACAGATACCCTTGTATATATACATAGGATAATGCGAAGATATAAAGCCCAATTTTTTTTTTATAAAATCAACAATAATTAATGTAATGTTGTCCTCATAAAGCAAAACATTTCTAGACGATCAATTGGCAGAATAATAGTTATACAAATGTATTTAATATACAAATTAATTGCAATGAAAACCTTAATACGCACAAAAGTTTACTAAAGAATGCCAAACTGCATTAAATTAATAATTAATATTTAATAATGTAAACTTGAATAATTTATAAATATTGAGTCTACTTATAACTTATCTATATAATTTCAACTGCGACAATATATTCATAAAATACTTAAATAGGCTAAAAAAAAAGTACTTATTTCAAGTGTATACTAAATTTTTTACATTTTCGGTAATCAAAGAATCGTCATACGGAATAACGTAAAGAATCAACGGGATTTATAGATCATCGAACACGTTTAATATTAAATATTTATTTTTAGATGAATATGTATAAGTAAAGATGGAGAATAAAAACAAATTTTCGTGTAAGTAGATAATAATATATTCTTATACTTGAACAATTATTTATTGAATAAATTACGTAAATGCAATTTTTAGAGTATTTAACTAAATTATTTTTTTTATTTCGTATCTGAACTTGAATAATAAGATACACAGTATAATGTGTTTATATTTCAAATAAAATAATTATATACAAAGATTTTAAAATTCAAGATAAATTTATATTAATTTTAATACCATTTAAACGTCATAATATTAAGATTATTTCTTTGTTTTAATTAAAACATATTATAAATATATGTATATATATTTATATATTTATTGACGTAACAAGAACATCAATCGATTTAAATTTTATACCTATGCTCAGAACCTAAAATTGTATTGATATTTATTTATTAATTCATAAAGAATACAAAAACATACACTCACAAAAAAAAAGAATACAACGTGAAAAATAAATACATTTAAAAAGAAGAGTGTTTTATGGGTAAATACTATAATGTATATATATATCGTCTTAACGATATTTCAAATAACGTTATGTTATATAATATTTGATATTGATATAATGATAAATATTAAGTGTTTTTAAAGCGCAGTCGAGGAATAATCATTAATTAAGTTGTTACTTAGTCAGATTTACAACAAATAATTATTTTATGCCATTTTTATTGACTCATGGTGTGCAATTTGATAATCGATGAAGTTTTCAGGATACATAATAATTCGTACTCTAATAAAACTATTTTAATAAGATAATTGATTGAATATATTTTGTAACTTGGTATTAATATGTACTTTGCCAAAAATGTTGGTCTTAATTTTTTAAAAAGAAAGTATTTCACCTTTCGAATTTAATTAGGGTTACCTATTTCTCAGTTATATTTGAAATGGGGTGTATTGATATCTAATAATTTTGATTTTTAAAAATGAAAAAACTAGCGTGTTTAACTTATAACTAGAATATTATATACAGACAGAGGCGTATTTAGGTACAGGCCCTATAGGCAGCGACATTTGAAGAGCCACAAATGTTAACGATCTTTTTTTACAAAATTACAAAAAGAATGAAGAATTTGATGAAATAAAATTTTATTAACTTTTTGAATAGAAAAATTATTTTTATACAAATTATATGTTATATAATTTAGAGTTACAAGTTAAACAGTAAAAATTAGGCGGAAAAATCTTAAATACGTCACTGTATATAGAGTAATGTAAATATAATAAAGTACGATCAATATATATTAATTATTACATATATATAAGTAATAAAATACATGTTTTTAAATATTTGTATTAAATCACGAAATATTTTGATTTGAATTTTAAAAGATAATTTATGTGATTTAAAACTCTTTTGCCATTTATAAATAATATTTCTGAATAATTTTATGTGAATCTTATAGGTTAGGTTTGCCTATGTTCCTAGTTGAAATGTACCGAAACAAGAACTATTATACCATTGTGTACTTAAGTATATACAATATATACTAAATATGTACAAAAAACAGACAGTAGGTACATACAGGTTATAGATAAACTTTAGGAATTATTAAGTTTGAAGTTTGATCTCCATCACAGTTAAATTATGTTATATCTTCTAACAATTATTTTGCAAACATTAATACGATATTTGTATGGTATAACAAAATTATTGTACAAACAAAAAAATATTGTGTAACAATTGGCTATATTAAGAATTATTATATGCATAATGTAAATAATTAATGACGATATTACATAGTTTTTAATTTATATGAAATATTATATATACGAGTATATGTATGTATGTGTGCATAATTACAGGATGATAACTGATAAGCTTGTTTGGACCAGATATTATCTTAGAAAATACAAAGAATTTCAGAATGTTTTTAAGCGTTTTAGAGCATGTTTACTATTTTATGTTTGTTCCTATACACCATTTTAAGAACACTTTTTATTTTTTATGATAATTCGTAGTTCACAATAAAAGTATAAACGTTATAGGTAACAATTATAATTTATATTTGTAAATCATAATATATATTATAAATATGCGACTGGTAGCGTCCACATTAGTATAAATATAATTTTTTTTTCACAATTTATCAACCCATTTTGATGAGGTTTTTAAATTAGATTTATCCAATTATTTTACTTTCATGCACATTACACACACACGCACACACACACACACATACACCTGTATCTTTAAAATTTTATGTTATAACGTATTATTTCGACATTATACACTCTTTTGTTTGGTAAAGCGTATTTATTTATTATATACACAGAGTAAACCTATATTATATTATAATACGTTGTAAACGGATACGTATAATATGAGTCTATGAACGTATATTAATGCCAGTGGACTTATTTAAATAAGAAACCCCTGTGCAATAAATAGCGAAAGCTTAAATGCATTTATCTAAATTTATTTATATTATAATAATGTTTCTTATTAATTTTTTTGTTATTTTCCGTCAGTCGTCCATCAGTAGAAAGAAGCAGACAGCGCGATATAAAAAAATTACAACTATATATATGTACCTATTATACATAATATTATATAAATATATACAAAATATGTTAAATAATAGTACGTCCTCTATTATTATATTATATATTATGTTATTGTATGTGTTCTGCACGTTATAAGTCGACAACGAATACAATTGAATGAATATTGTATATGTATTAAAATCTTCGTGATATAAGATATACCTATTTTACCTTCAACATTTTTTTTTTAATTTAATTTAATGTTAAGAATGTTAAAAAATAAATTTTGTTTATTTATTAAAGTAAAACAGATAAGTAATCGTATTTAAAAAAATATTAAGATAAAATATAAACCACGTTTATGAATGAAAAGAGCGTGTATATACCATAATATATATGTATGTGTATACACGGGGTGCATTACGGCATAAATAAAAAAGTAATCGACAACGATTTTGAACACTAAAAAAACGATTTAAATGTTAATTCAAACAACGCTATTGAAATATATGTTGTTTTATGGTGTATGCCTATTTATTGTGTGTGAGTTATTCGACGAATTGAAATATATATTATGCCTATATATATTTTAAATGTTTTCTATAATCATAATATAATCGGATACCTATTATCCATTTCCAAGTGCATATTTTAACCCGTACCAAACCCGAAATACCTTATGTATACACTATCGAACGGACATTTCCATTATAATATATTATATTAAGTATTTTATTTTGTTCGAACACCACGATCATACGATAAAAAAATTGAGTTATAAAGTCTACAGAGTTCAGTAGGTATAATACATTTTACGGTACTCGTACTAACTTATTATTATATTATATAGTAAGAATAATAATAATAATAATAATTGTCACGGGTATAATAATTTGATATAATATATTGTTAAGCACACTGTAGACGTGGAGAACATTTGGCGCGCAATAATTTTGTGTCCGATTCAATTGTCCGAGCCAATTTTTTTCCCTCGTTCGATCGTTTCTCGTTTTTTCGTCTTGGTTGCAACGCACGTCTGCCATGATGGAGAAACCGCATTTGTCGACCTTTTGGGAATGCATTAACGGTCTTATTATACATGTTTACTTATTTATGTATATATATTGTATACATAAAAAAAAGGTATAGCAGCTTCCCACCGCAAAAAAAGAAAACGAACGTTTGGTGGTGTAATAACAATATAATATAATATACCAAAACGCAGACGGAAAACATCGATGTTGCGCTGCGAGACGGCGGCAGCGGCAGTAACTAGAGACGACATCGATGTTTTCCGTATCTGCCATTATATACACCTGTCCAGGGCCACACATACGTATACCAGATCACCCGATTCGTATACATATATATATATATATATATATATACATAGGTATACATCGTATACCTGTACACACGATGATATATCTATATGTATACGGCGAGTGGATGTAAGAATCGGCTCTGTGATGTTGCAGAGGGGGCAGCAGTTGGGAGGACGGTGGGGATGGCGGCGCACAGACTCCTATGGAGCCGGGTACGAAAACAGGTTTTGAACAAACAAGAAATAAAACATAAAAAAAAAAAAAAGAATAAAAATAATAATGAGAAAGAGAACATAACATAATACCTGCGCCTTGGGTATTTCTTCGAACTCTCTTTCACCTCTACCACGGGCCGCCGCCGACGCCGCCGCGACGGTAGAACCGAATGGAGAGAAACACCTTATCTCCTCCCCACCGGCCTTTCCTTAATATTATATATATGTATATACATGCGTGTGTGTGTATACACGGGGAATGTTTATACTCGTATATAATAGGCATACACGAATATCGGATATACATTATGTGTATGGGTAGGTACGTCGCGTGTGTGTGTGTGTTGTGTACACACATATATATATATATATATATATATATATATATATATATATATAGGTACGAGTAGCCGTATATAATATAATAATATAATACGACTGTTTTTACTGCATCGGAGGCTGTGCAGGAGAGCCTCCGCCGAGAGAATTATCGACGTGCCACTACCACTATATAATAATATATAATGTACGATGGACGCGCGCGAGTGGCGGCCTACTGGGACGACTTAACGGTTTGCTGCCGCGACTTTCGAGGCAATCGCCGCATTTTATTTCTCTCGCGTGCAGTCTTTGCAGACCGACGGGTTCGTGTACGACGACGACTCTCGTGGCCTTTTGGTCCTCACGCCCCGCAAGTAAACTGTACTAGATCGTTTGGCCAAGAAGTAATGAGTAACTAATACACATAGTCGTACGAATTTTCACGACCGTTGATCAACGGCGTAAGTCGAATTCGAGTATAAACAAACGATTGCAGTGATATAAAATTGTCGTTATATACGCGATGCGTTCGTCATTTGAGCACTCAAATCGAGGAAATCGTTGTACCGCTCGAGTCTCAGTACGGAGTGTAACGGCTTCCGATCGGACGAAATTAATAATAAATACAAAGTGTAGAAAACATGCGTAGGTGCGGTACACGCGGCGAATAAAATAATAATGTGTACGAGTCGGGTACGAAATTGATTTCCCGAAGACAGTATATATGTACGTTTTATTGCCACATAAATAACATTTTTGCGCACACTCGCCTATCTGTACGCAACGTAATAATTATAAGAATAAAATTGATGGATGCGTCTCGGTCATCGGTTAATAAACGAAAAACGGAATAATTCCGTCCCGTTTCTGCAGAATGTACACATTATGATAATATTATGATATGCTTTCACGAGGATAATTATTTCTCACTAACGCGAGCGTAGTAGGTATATTATAATATTATTATAATACCCCCATGTATAAGAAAACCGCTGCAAATCGTTACGCGTCGGGTTGTTCAAAACAATAATTTTTTTTTTTGTATTCACTCGCGTCGTCGTTATTATAATATGGTGTTATTAATCATTATCATTATACTTATGTATTATAGGTACGTGCCCGGCGTGATGTATAATTAATATCATTATCCGCGTATTTCGAACACGCATGTGCATAATATATAATATACCAGGTGTACTTGTACATTATAATATAATGTGTGCGCGGAGTCGTAGGTAATATGTTAGTGTAAATAAAACGCAACTCATGCGACATGCGCGGCGCGAAGAGCTGTCTCTGGCGATCTACGGATACAGATTACAGAACCCCGCGGGTCGTTTGCTGTGCACATATGAATATACATTGGTGATTTCAAGTAGGCCGATTTGAAGGAGGGAGTTAATTTTAATTAAATACTGTGTCGATGAAAAACTAAATTCCGTACTTCTGCATACATCACACTTCATTCATACAACAATATGATTACAGATCGTTTCCATATGGTTTAATGCAGTGTTAATATATTATTAGGTTTGTCGTCGTAAACTTCTCATTACCACTTTACTCAATTTTTTTAATTAAGCGTTTATTTTTTAATTTCTTAGTCCATTATTTCAATAAATATCTATAACATGAAAATAAATTACCTAACGGTTACGCGAATAATTTAATAGATTTGGAGATGACTTATTTTGATGGAACGTAAAAAACTATCATTGTCAAATTTGCAAATCCTCAAAAAACGCCAGTGATGTGTTTTGTCTCCCAACCATACATAATATATATTCATTAATTTCCTATTATGTACTAATGCACAATCGTACCTTATGCACTAGCGGACGGTGATGCAAAAACGATGCGACTAAGAACCGAATGGCGTAGAGGAAAAGATCGGCGACAACCGCGTTTTTTCCATATTGATTGATTAACCGACGGCTGACCAACGGAAAATATTGCGATTGCATGTTTGCGGATGTACCGTAAATTATATGTATGACAATCATATTGACTGCTGTCCACGCTGTTCACGTGGTAATCACGCGAGCGGGTTAACGTAAACCGCGATATTTCCGTCGTCAGTCGGCCAGTCCGTGTCATCTGCGAGTGCGTATTAAATGGTGCGGTGTTTGATTTAAACGCGTTTAAATGGTTTGTGTGGCGGCCCGTAGTCCACGAGATGTGGTATATATAGTGCCGACGATAATTTCAAACGATTTTTTCTTCAGATAATTATGTAAATCTTCTTTAACTCTCTTTAAAACTTTTTTTAGCCCAATTTAAATAATCGGTAGTTGCGGTACCATTTCATGACAAACGTGTTAATTATGACTATCCTATAATAATAAAATTAACACCCATTTAATTAATAACTCGAGGGACAACTTTAAATGCTTATAAAAAAAAGTAATCGTAATCTTAATTATAATTTCAATATTTTTAAACTGCTATAAAAACATTTTAAGAGTGATTATACCTTGTATATCTAAACATTAAGAGAACAGTAATGAAATATTCGAAAAATGATGCCATATTTACAGACGTATATTTATCGTATTCATATACCACGCGATCTAAATCACAGGTATTTACACAACAAAAACAGAAAGTTTTGTCAAAAAATGGTGTTGCGTATTTTTGAATCTTTCTTTATTTTTTAATTTTACAATTTATTTGTATAATATCTGTAATTCATTTTTCATATTATTTCGATTAAATTCATAATATCTTATAAATATCAAAACTATTAAATTAACAGTAACTTTCTGGTGATGGCGATTAGCGGTGAAATACTTTAATCGTCACACGACATCTTAAGTGTGTATTGTCGGTGTTCTAAAAATATTGGATAGGGAATGTCCGATATTAATAAAACTGTTAGGTATTGAATAACACGCGGGTGTCAAAAGTCCGAATACCCATAAATCATTCATGATATTAATGATTAGACCAAATATTCGGAGTGAGGAGCTAATTTTTAATCTACGACGCCAATACTGAGCGAGAGCCTCTAAAATATTTTTGCACCTGTGTCTCAAATCGTAATTGAATGAATTGCTTGCTATATGTATAGGTACCATTGTATGTAATATGTATAATGTATAATAAAATATCATATACTGCAGGTGCAAATGCATATGAATGAAAATTCGTTAATAACGTATTATAGTTGGTCAGTGGTCAATGATATCACTTCGTATGGCATAAAGTAGACCTTAGATACATGATATAAATATTACATGACATAATAATATATTAATAGCTGCACGTAATACACCCGACCACCGCCCACTAATTTAAAGGGAGACTTACTAGCTCCAATCCTGCTCACCATCCCATTTTTACTTTAATAACGCATTCATTTAAATTCTGGTTTTTGTAATATTTTAGAGTATGCATTTAAAGAATATATCTTTAGGCACTGGAATTTTTTATAACACATAAGGAGTATCCGATAGGAGTAAAAACTTTATTTTCAAATGACAATAACATTTTTTTATTATGTATAATACTGAGCAGATGTTTTTTTTTAATTTTGATACATTAATCGAATTAATAAATGGTTTGATATTAAATTAATATTCAAATTTTCAAATTTCGCTATAAATCTAAATTCAAACGAGCTTTTTCTGAGTTACTTAACTTTGTGTACTAAGTATACTCGTATAAGTTCGTGATAAAATAGGTTAAACGATATTGCAGTCTATCTGGAGATTTGAAAATTATAGTTTTTAATATTAATATATTTGTTTTAATAAAATTTCTAAAAAAATTCGTAGTATAATTTAAGTACTAAACTTGAAATTACAACTATTTTATGCAAAACCATTATAAATTAATGTGCCTATAATCCTATAATCATTAGTACATATAAAGTTCAATAAATCGTAAACTATTCATCAAAATTTTAATTTAGATATATCAACATTTTCAAAACAATCTTCTACTGAAACAGTAAAAGAGAATGGTATAAATACGAATTTAAAAGTAAAAATGGTTATTACAAAATATGATTTTAAGGAAATTAAACAATTCAAAAAACAAAATTTAAATAAACACGCATTGACGTTTTATTAAATGATAAATAGGAATATGTAAACGTAGTAAATATTTACATACATAGATATTGAATTCTTATACGATTTTAACGGTCAAATTTAAGATTCTCAATATTAACTCGTCACATACCGTGCAATAACATAATCTGAGTATTATACCGTCACATAATATTATAATGACGCGTACAGGTGGTAATTTAATTTTTCCGACATCATCGACCGCTGTGATAATACGTATAATATTATTGTTTCAGAACATAATATTATCGTCGTGCGTGCCCGCGGTTCACGTATCACGTTTTACAAAATGGACAACGATAAATAAAAAAAACCACCCGCTGTTTACGTATTTTAATACTATGAATAATATTATTGTGTACGTGAGTGTACAGAATGTGTAGGTACCTACACTATCTACTATTTTCCGGCCGTGCGAGTACCCCCATCTACGTCGTCATCAAAATAAAAAGTCATCGGGTTGTATTATAGTAAACTGACGCCGCTGCTTTAACATTGCGATCATATTTTTATATTAATGTTATAATACCTATGTTAATATTACTATTTTACTATGGATTGTACATAATTGTGTTACTGGCGGATTAGATGACGACATCATGTTTTTACTATTTGTGATTGATTACATAAATCATATAATATCGTAACATTATAATAATAGTTGTACTATTATTCATAGGAAGCGAAGGATACCCTATACCAAAATATTTTCGACTTCTTTGATCCATCATCTATATTTCCTTCTGTGTATTCGTCCAGCCGAGACTTACTATACATATATTACAAGTATCGATACACTGTATGACTGTATAATTAGAATTAGTCTTATATCCCGAATCACCGGATTTAGTTGAGTCTAGAAAATACAAAATATTCATATACACCATAAATATTGTAAAAATCTTCAGCAAAATAATGTTGTGTTAATCTTCGAGTGAAGAAAAAATCGACCGATGTATTGATTATGAAATTCCGACCATATTATAAAGCGCACTTTTCCAACATCAATAATTCTTTGCTGCAGCGTAAATGCTATATAGAATCTAGTTGATCTATAGTCTGTGCCATATAGGTATGTGAGCATAATAATAATATTATTAATTCCGTTAAATATAAATGTAGAGACGTGTTTTATATATTTTAAGAACAATTATGCCGATGTGTTTCAAATCTCAATGTATAGGTATTAATGTATATAATGTTTTTGGTGATGGTCGAATCAATCATGGACTAAAAGGAGACCTTGGAGAGAACGCGGCAGAGGACTGAAGCAGCCTAGTCAGTTTGAAGAGTTTAGAGCATAACTACCGTATTTAAGTTGACCACTGTGGGCTGAATGACCATCTTTAGGGCGGTTAGAGGTCCCTTTCTTTTTTAAATTATACACCATTATATGTACAAATGTATGAATAATATTATTGTTTTTGTTGATCAATAAACGATGTAATCAGAGAGGCAGCAATAGGAACCCATATTTTCTTCCCTGGTCACGATTCCAACACGAAAAAAGGTATTAATGTATTACAATAATATTTATCTTAAACATATTTATTTTTTTACTCGAAATAAATTTGTTGATGGAGATTTATATGACAACATTTTCACGCTGAAATATAATGATCATAATATTATATCATACCCACATGTCTAAAATTCTTTATCATAAAGCCTTTATGGGTATAAAATATAAACATTAACAATATAAGAAATGCACAGTTTTTGGTAAAAATTAGTTCAACCAATCAGTAGTAAAATAAATTACTTTAATAGAAATATATATATACTTATTATACAATTTACTCAACAAGTAATAGGTAATAGAAATAATGAATCGTCAAATGACTGTTTTCACAAAGAAAAACGGCAATTTTCACTTTTTACGCAAGACCAGTTTTAAACAAAATTTTACGTATATTCTTAAAATGTACACCAAATATTCATTTGTAGATTATTTTTTATGCATAATATAATTTAAAATATTTTGGCTCTTTTTGGAGGTATTTATAGACATTTAAAATTTTTTTATAAAATTATATATATTTATACCTTTGATGAATTAAAAAAAATTTGAATAGTGTACTCTACTATTTTTATCTGTATTACATAACAATTAACTAGAAAATTATCTGTAAATATTTTCACAACTGTTATTTGAGTTTTTTATTACATTTTTTTCAAAGCGAGTAGGTAAATTTAAATAATTCTACAAACTTAAATTTTTTTTATGATCATTTCGCAATCTGTTTTTTTGCCTTCCAAAAAAATAAATTTAAGCATATATGGAGAATTCTTTGCATAAATGACAAAATGCCATAAGTCAGAATTTTGCTTATGTCATTATACTTTTTAGTAATTTGGGCACGGTCGTGTATACTCGTGATATATCAACATTCAACGTCTCCATAGTATGTGTGTTATGCTCATTAACTATAGGTACCTAACATACCTAGCATCTTAATTTTTTTTTCTACTGGCAAACTATAATAATAATAATAAGTAAAAATACTACTACAAACTATTCATTACGTATATGATTAACTGTAAAGTATAATATTTAATAACATGCTACCTATACTCGACCGATCTAATATTATATATATTATATTCTACTCGTTTCGTACTTTGCACGCGTTGTAAATACGTTTACACAAGAAAGGTCTGATATATATTTTAGGTATAATTCGTACATAATAATAATACAACGTTAAAAAACAAACTCGTGAGGTGATATAAGGTGATACTACAACGTAACGTAAGTAGCGTAGTATTAAATCGATATTATTGTAAAGTATATATTAAAACATATATACTAATTACTAGGTATAAAATATAACAACGCGAGAAATATACTCAAAATCGAACAAAATATGTGCATCTCGTCGTCAAGCAGAGATCATCGCGATAAAGTCCGTCATTACCAAAACTAGGTACCTACAAAATAATTCAATACGTTCAAAGTGTACGATTTTTTTTCCATTTCAAAAACCGATATGGTTGTATTTAAATTTATTGGGTATTTATTTTTTTTTCGTGTAAAAGAAAAGTGTTCGTTCATCGTTATGTTGGTTACGAGCTACACTGTCGTCGACCCAAAGGACTTTAACGACGGGTTCCAGCTCCTATATCTGCAGCGCTACGTCTATGGTAAGTGGGTTATTGACATTTCCAGAAGGTCTACACAGCGGCTATATCACAGTGTCCGCGAACAGCCTTCGGCGACCACGGCTAACTGGTTTCCACGACCCATGTGTTGTGTTATGTGTACTATTACTATATATTATTTATTATTTATTATTTTCCAAAACGAGTTTTGCGGATTAGAAAAATGGGCCTAAAACACGATTATCCGGGTACCGTAATAAGTAAACGTAAAGGGGATTTTATTCATCGGAAAAGTTGTCTGAAAAATAAATAACAATAAAAACGTGTCAGCCGCCACTGCATCGTTAAAAGAAACGGAAAAAAAGATGCAAAATTGATAAATACGCAGCCGTAGGTACATAGTATATTATGTATTACTGTATACCATACGCGCTCCGTCAGATACACTTATTCACACCCAGATGTATGCGGAATACGTCTTTGAAGTGTTGACGACGATATTATACATATATATTCATGTGCGTTCGCTCGCGAAAAGTGATAACCGACAACTGTTTGTGACATTGACCGCAAAGCGTATCTTTAGAAGCCCTAACTAGTTGTATACGTTCGCTATACGAATCACAAGTACATTTCTCTATAAAATGCGATAATGGATATACATAATGGATATAATGGATAGTCGCATACATACCTATAATATATCATATATATATATATACCTATATAAATTACCTATAGTATTATGATATACTACGAAACTCGTTTCAGACAGATTCCATAGGTTTGATTAATTATTTTATTAGTCTTCCTCGATTTACGTGTTAATGGTCAATGGGTTGAAATATGCATAAAGTGATTCACTAAGTTGTTCACCCAATTGTTTCTCTTTAATAATGAAGATTCTGAGTTATTAAAATTTAAGAATAAAGGATATAATATGTTTAATTTGTCAAAATTGTCGGAATATAATTAAAATACTAAATATTATAAATATTTTATAATTAGCGTAAGAACTTGTTACTTGAGCTATTATCTTTAGTAAACAAAGAATAATAACTTAGACGCTTTTTGTTCACATTTAAATTTAGATGCATAACAATTTTCAAAAAAATCATTTACCTTAACAATTTACAGTAGAAAACAGTGTTCATCATTTAGAAAAAAATAAGTTTGTACCACTATGGGACACTACTTAAATGGTTAATACAATTGTAATAGGTAGTATTTAAAAATATAGTGTTTTAGCAACTGAAAAAATTCAAAGTTATAGGATAAAAAAGGAATGAGGTGAAAAATGGATTAAGTATCACACAGCATACGTAAATACATAGGAACTATTATTCGAAAGCGTATGTAGTATTAGAATTCAACGTTGTATATTATTTAAAGTGTATATAATATTATAATATCTATTATGTATATTGTACACGATATGGGAACGTTATAAAGTAATAAACGCACTCATAATATAATACAGCTGATATGTTTTGAAGACCAGACAAATAAAAGGACCACACACTTATGTATTTGTTTTTTATCTTTCGCTTGTTACGTGAATGCGTAGTACCCCATGTATGAAGGGTGGTGAATGGTGTCTCACACACTAAACTAGATTAAGATATAAGGAACCGTAAACAAAATCAAATCGGTAATTATTTTCTGAAAAGAATAACATATGATAATATTATAATATATACAGTATACTTATACAATATACATAAGGACTATTTATAGATAGTTTTATTACTATTATTGTTTCGGGTATGAATCATGTTATGAGAACCGACGAACCCTTTTCGTTTTAAAAAAACATTCTCTAGACGGGTAGGTTTCCTGTAAACATAATTGTCTTGGATAGGACGTCTCCAAAGATTGATTTTACGTTCATCTGCACGAAACTGGTTATTGTTGTATTTTTATTTTTAACGTATATATACACACTACATTTAGACATGGCATAAATAATGTGTGATTAAAAATGTGCCATACATAAATTAATTAGATTTATGTAACGTGAACATTTGTCTGAAGTACTTGTATATATTTATCGAAATTTGATATTGAAAAATTGTACAATATAAGTATTTTTAATACAGCAAACAAATCTAATTCAACACAAAAGGCCGAATAAGATCCACTGACACGGTGTTTTAAGACACTTGTCTTGCTTCACTCAACTCAACAAATTTAAAATCAGCTGAATATTATTTTTTAAACATATTATTAGTACAAAATGCGGGGAAAAATCATGAACATACTTCTTAATTGAAAATCTCATTTGCCGCATGACAAGATATAGTTAATTAAAACTCCTTAGTGAACTTTAGTTCACGAAGAAAAATACATTTTGGACTTGTGCCAAACTAAAGAAGTTGTACATTAGTTGGAAAGATCAACACTGAAGCATATAATAAAATACATAATATACGAATTACAGGTGTACGGACGGCGTCTCCCGTAAATTTAAATTAATGTCAGTGTGATTTTTGACGTTAAAAATTTAAATCATATTTTAATTTATAGTTTTAATGCTACGATACAATTTTTCCAGGTGTAATATGATTGATATACCTGTTATACTAAAGGTATAAATGAGACATATTTAACGGCATCAGTTCATAAAAATCATAATGTTTATCGGACTCAAAGAACCAAGTAAATGTGAAAATACGATTCTAAATAAATTAACACCCAAATATGTTGTTAATGTTCATAAGCTAAAATTTATGAGACAAGTCGTATATAAATAATACATTTAAATTTAATACCCACATGCCTAAAATGTGTTATAAATTATAATTAATATTCTACTAAAGCTGCTGACGCTTGACTATTGTTTTACCCATCGTGTTGTAGTTTATAATTTTATAATAAAAGTATATTATAAAATAAATATTATATTATGTTATTTATAATTATTATCATCTGACATTATTTAATTATTATATCATCAGCGTTAAAAATAAATTTGAGCAGACATCGATAGAATTTTGTCTAATATAAAAACAAAAACGGTATCCATTATTATTATTTACTGTTTGTCTGAAAGTCATTTTGCGGACACCGTTTGAACAAAATAATTTAATAACTGTTGCTCTGCTGCGATGACGAAGAGTTTTTCACGATGTTGGTGGTGCGTAACAGAAGTACGATTATAAATGTCCTCACACGAATGCACTTGGACACGCGGTAATGTATTTTATGGGGGTATTAAAAAAAAAAAAATAAAACTGAACGACAACTGAACGATCTTATTAATATTTAACAGTCTCTTTGTGTTTGCACGTAGGCATCTACACACACGTACGTTATATACGTCCGAGAAATCGCGGGTTAAAACGGAAAAATAAAAACCGGTAGGATATGTATAGATGTAAAGTATATAGGTACGCGTAGTACACATAGTGAATAATATAGTATTTTGTTTGCCTGAGGAGACCTACGTAGTACAATGACCATATAGTAGTATATATTAAAATATATTGTATAATGTGTCTATCTATCTATTTATCTATCTATCTATCTATCTATTTATCTACATATATGTATATATATATATTCAAGTGACGTTTATGTGCGCGAAAAGTCCATCTATTAATTTATGTTGAATGGGGTTTGAGGAGAGTGAAACGAGTAAATGTTCCGACATTGCTTACAGTGCATCGGTACCTATAGATTTATAATCCTCTGAAAACCCCTATTTTTATATACCGCAAGAGTGTCTTCGGCATCTGGAATTCTCAAAAATACATTTTTTTTATATATTTTTTATTTATAGTGACATATCAAAGAGCTTTTGGCAACGATGATACTTGTGGTGTATTAATTATTTAAATAAAATTAAAATGTCATGAATTTCGTGATATAGATGTCGTAATAAGTGCACTTAAAAATTATACATTCAAAAAACGCAAATTAGGTTTCGATTCCACTTATTGGACACTGAGATGAAATTGTTATCAACATTTGCACATAACAATAGTGGACAACCTGAATCGGCTAAAATTCTCTTCGTTAAAAGACAGACTAATACGATGATATAAGATATCATTATCTCTTTCGACAATGAATAAACTGATAATGATGGGAGGATAAATGTATTTGATTTAGAGCGCATATACGTTAAACGGGTATATATATGTATATATGCCTTGTGATTCTTGCATTAGTCTGTGTAAGTATTGAAGATCATAGGTCTAAGTGTTCGGAAATCACAGGATCGCGGGGAAACTATGCATGTGCGCTTTGATTGTGAAATAGATACGAATAATGAAAATGTACACACGAATCTAAAAATATTATTATAATATCTGGCGAGCAGATCGGGAGAAGCAATGGCGTATACGTAGTATATAAGCTGGTGAGTGGCATTCACACATCACACTCTCTGAGCTACAAATATGTGCATTCTTCGATAGTTACTATACATATAATAGTATATCATGTATATATGCGTTCACTATATGTGTATATAATTTTACATAAGGCACCGCATCTGTCGTACTCTACCCTCCACTCATCACATAGACCTGTGAAGTATTCTTCAAGCAGCGGGTGTTCCCGGGGGTTACCAAAATATTATACTGTGTGCATCAATGGTACCGCTAACGAGATTAATTGGTTCAGTTTTAGAATCAAATTAGAAATTATGGAAAAACAATTATATTTAGGTACAATTTTATGTCTTACAGATGAGAAGGGCCAGAAGTGCACGATCTCGAGGTACATTGATTTGCATAGGAGTCCATCTCATTCTACAAAATAATTTTTTAATACCTAATAGTCTTACAATGAGTATTTGCAATATGTGTAGATATTACTAAATATTTTATATTTTCTAAATTGGTATAAATAAAAAAATAATATAGATCAAATTAAATACAAAAAAAAATGTAACTTAATTTATAATGATATAATAATATGCTGTATTTAGAAAATGATTAATTGATAAATTTTAGTGAAACTTTACAACGGTTTGTAAGAGATGGAGCAAGAAAATGTTATTTTAAATTGTAAATCATTAAATATAATCATAATAAATGTAGTAAGCAATTAAAATTTTTTTAAATTAAGTTAGGTTAGAGAGCTGATCCAAATTACTCTATGCATGTAAAATAACTCAAACTCTATACTGTAAAAAGATAATAAAATAAAATCCCATTTTCCTTTACTAAAAATGAATATTTTTATGTTACACGTATCTATATAAAACGAGTATACTTACTAATTACTCAATATCTCTAGACTGATTTTATTTTTCTGGAAATTTCTGAACGTAGATCTATATGGCAATGACAATTATTAACCATAATAACTAGGGTTATGAATATAATGCATTTTAAATCCTTAAAATTTAGTTTGAAATGCAATAAGAAGTAAAAACATTAAATTCAAACGGTGCCACATAATTATTATACTAGCTGTTAAGTAAACTATGTAGTTTTGCAAAAATATAAAAAATAAAAATGCACTTTGTTAAAATTTCACTGCCTTAGACTAATAAATAATAACTGATAACATACCGTATCAAGGGACGAAAGACAAAATATTTTTTAACCCAAATCGGCTACTAGTTTGACGGTTAATATTATGTTTTGCTCTCAGCCCACAAGTGTGAAATCTATAATTGTATTAAATTACGAGTAAATTATAAAATTTTAATCGATTTCGAAAGTTCTGTGATAGTGTGGGTTCAAGTCAACCACCGCAGATATGACACAGAGTTTCGCTTACACATAATATTATTTATATTATATTATAATAGGTATATGTTTTATGATTTCGAATGTTTCGATATTTAAATTTTCATTACATCCGATGCATATCTGCGAACGTGTAATATAATATAATGGTGTGTTTGTGTCATTATAACCGAGCACATACACTCGTTTATAATGCGCGCACGCACGCACCTACGCATGCACGCATGTTTAAACGTCTTCGTAAACATAGTACGCGAGCACGACCAATATATATATATATATATATATGTTATATTATTTAAAGTTTGTCGCGAGCATTCGAGTTTTATTGATTACACCGCAAAGATTTTAGGCATTCATCGTATAAATACATTGAACATTTATTTTCATCTCACACCGTCCAATCAGCCGTACCTACCTATATAATAAAAAGTTATAATCGACTAATTTTTACACTTATAATATATACACACTGATGCACTGAGATTATAACGTCGATTTATTTTAAACAGCCCGTATAGTTTACTCATAGTATTACTATTTCATTAACATAGTTTATTGGTTTCGAATTTAAATCATTTCAAATTTATCTATAATAAAGCGATACCATGTACATGAGCATTATTTGTTGGCTTCATAAAAATATTTATTTATATTCGTTGAATTATTATACTTCAACTATCAACCAAGGCATACGTTAAGAAATAAAAATAAAAATATCAATACTTACCAACACCATTGGTATGATTTTTTTTTTAGAAATGTGATATCGTATTATTCACTTCAACTATTCATAATATTATATTTATTTAAACCAATTCACTGATACGGGCGCTTGGATATAATACCAATGAATATTTAAAATTTTTAAAACGTACGATATACGTTCAGAAAGGTATATCATATCATATTGGAGCGATATGTACATAGCGTAAACTCTTACTTTAATTTGTTCTATACGCATAATACAGCAGTAGATTTACTTCTAATATCATGCGAGTTCACTGCTCGTATAGTTATTACTTGATTAAAAATGATTTCGTTTTGTTTTTGGTTGCCTGACACGACCCAGTGCACAAAGGACAAATATAAATATATACATAAAAACGTAATGCAATACTTGCAACATACATAATATTATAATATTGATGTCGCTGTATTATGTTACACGCGCGTTTACCAAAATCTTATTCAAGACGGTAACAAATAAAAACGACTTTGAAACGATATACATCGAGAATACAAATTGCCGTTGCCAGTAGGGTTTTAATTTGACATCAGTTCACACGAGGTATAAATCGGTTACGGTGAAGAGAAATTTTTGTACATATATTTGTCGAATCTAATGATACCCATTTCGTACTAATCACATCTTCGCTGGAATGCGCTTGTGCTCAATCGTAAACGTACTGCAGCAGCTTCTGCATTAAACCCATACACAGCTAGTATTACATTATAAGTATGCATCAGGTATCATTATGTGTGTACCCATCGTAGATATAATTCTATCTTGTTTTGATACATGAAACTGATTCGTTAATTGCTTACTCTTAATCCGCGTGTTCAAAATGTTAGTCGGTTTACAAGTACAATAGTCACGTATACGAATGGTTTGTTTATTGCATCTCATACTCTGTCTATGTGCGTTCGAACCCTTAAACTGCAACTGAGAATATCCAACGAAAAATATTAAGATCGCTCGCGTTCGTAAGACAATACTTTATAGATGCCTATACTAATTCGAAATCTAATAAAGTAATAATCGATAGATCGATATATGACTTTTTAAATACAACAATATATATATGCGCCGTGTTAAAAACACGATACGTATGAACGCGTAATTAAATCGACCTAACCGATATTAAAACCACAGCGTCCGCATAGTATAAGGTGCGTGCGTATACAAAGGATATCGTCACCACTGGTTCGTTTCTTCTAAATAGTTCTCGGGTTTGTTGAACATATACCAACAAACGAAGATCGTATACATATAATATTGTTATGTGCGCACGCATGTATATATATATATATATATATATATATATATATATATATATATATAATATACAGGTACGTACTGCACGTACATATTATAAACAGCGGTTAATTTATTATGTAAATTGCAACGGTATATGCTTATGGGTGGCGTTCACGGAGCATTAACTTGTCCCCACCATCATAATATCTATCGTCCACCCTGTATATTAGGTACATATATATCTGTGAGAGAAAAAATACCCAGTCCGTGTATAAAGCGCACATACAAAGTTCTCAGTTGTCACAGCGCGCACTGCACATAGCGGTCGATTTTCTTTATTTATCTTCCTACCACTCCGACTTGCCCACCGAACCCACTGCTGCAGCATCACGAGGTCGTGTTGTAGTATGTATACTAGTGCACTGAATGTGTGTGTGTGTGTGTTTATATATGCCGAGGAACATTATTACTATTATTATTATTATTATTATTATTATTATTATTATTATATACGTACACCAGTACATACAGTGTATATACATGTATTGACACTAGGGGTTCGTAAAGACACGAAGAAAAGCATAAAACATATATAAATGTACACGAGTACACAATAAAATATTACGTATCTATATAATACGTTACAGCAAAAGTACGAATCTGGCCATGGTTTTAGATTTTTTTTAAATTTTAAATTTGATATATCAAAATCTGTTTATAAATACTGATCAATAAGCGAATATGATGACGAGATGATACGTATGAAAAAAAATTGTCCGTACAAAATAAAAATACAGAAAAATTACGACATAAATAATTGTCAAAAAAAAAAAATGATCAAATAAAATACAACAAAAATGAAATTAATAAATTTTACTTTAAAAATTTAACATAATTTAAAAGAATACTTTATAATGATATAATTAAATATTTAAATATTGTAACTTGCTTTATATTTTTGTAGAATATATGAAATATGCATTTAACTATGTTGTGTGAATTGGATGGACTATAATGGGGAATGCTTAATTAAATCAATAAAGATAAAATTCAAATTTAAATCTTAATTTATACTTATTAATAGCATCATTATTGTATTATGATATATGAATCAAGTTTTTATAGTTTAGCACATTAGAAAATTGATTTAATAATAAATAATAATTTTACAAACATCTAGTACTTGTTTTACAGTTATATATTGTATGATATTAGTTCTAAAACTTCAATAATAAAATATTAACGATATCGTTTAAATAAAAAATTATCAAAATGCATCATATGATGACGTAACTTATTGTGGAAAATTTAATACATTATTGAATTAATAGTTTTATTGTCATTATATTTTAATTGGGAGTTTTATTTTCGGCATATATTTATTACGTATGTCATATATTTTGTATAAGATAATTGTAAAACTTTCAATTTTTTTTATATTTCATACTTTTACATTAATGTATATGCAATATTGTATTGGTTTCTTAAAATTTACAATTCTACATTTTTCGCTTGTAAAATTTCAAACTACAAGAATCATTTGAAGTTTGATAGAATTATGCTGTACATAAATTATTTTATATAGAAACATAGAGTAGACCAATGGCTATAGATACAACGCTGGAAATCAGATAGTTTATTAAAACCTATAGGTTTTATTGGTATTCGTAGTTTTACCGTAATATAATATACTATATTATCATGTATTTATTTGGAGAGAAAAAGTAGTGATTACATAATCATCAGGTATTCGCAACGATTAATCGAATTTTTCTATTTACGACCCCACATGCCTAAACATACGTTGTTTTATAGGTATACCTACTTAATATTATTATAATAATGGTTAAGTGACGATCATATGATTTTTACATGTATTCGTGTTTAGCATAACCGGATGTTCTGCGTAGAAGGTAAAAAACAGTTCGTCAAAAATTCGTCTTCTGTGTGTAGTATAATTTGTTAATGTATATTCTGCCCGGTGGCAATGATTGGAATAAATATCTATAACAGTGCCGATTAAGAAGGAGCGAACGGACAAAATTTTAAAAACAAGGCGTTCGCGTCATCGGTTCCCAAATAAAGTATTCTCTACGTAAGCAAGTTCTGTCCATTAAGAATAGTTTAGCCGACAGCTATATAATACACGTTTGTCAGCTACCTGTAGCCTATATATAAATATATATATATATATATATATATATATACTCAATATTGCATACGAGAACTTTAAGAATAAAATTAGAGCAATATTGTTGAATTAGTATTATTTTTGTAAATCGATTTGTATTAGGTACTTACCATCATATAGTTTATGGCTTATTTATTTTATTTAAGTTATAACTAATTTTTATTAACCGGGTAAAATATAATGAATGTGTATACTTGCATATTATAATATTACGAAAAATAATCATTTTTTATTTACTTGTTACTGATAAGCTTATTAGTTTCACAACACAATATCCGTAATATTTCATAACATTTCTAATAATAATATTTATCAATTATCAAAAGTAAAGTTTGAATTCATATTTAACTCATTACCAAGTATATCAAATATTAAATTACTGCATAGTAAATAGACAGTGAAACTATAGTATAACTTGATATAATATTAATATTAATTCAATTATTAAAATTAAAAATGAGTAATTTATGGTTTTAATAGTATGTCCAAACATGGTGTAGTTAGCTTATTAAGTTCAATATTCAAATACATAAAAAATAAATATAATACAATATAAATTGTATATTTATTAATATCATATTAATATATTTACAATATAAATCATTAATTTTAAATATAACAGTATAATTATATAATCATATAATTTATATTGGATTATTTACTGCAGGCTATGTGTATACAATATTTTCTTTTATGGATTCTACAAGTTTTAAAAATAATGTAAGTTATTAATTATTTCAAATAAACATTAATAAATTAAATTCATATTAGGATATTACGAGTGTTCGATTTAAAATAAGAGATAGGTACTACAGAATGCAAATATCGATATAACTTTACCTTATATCAAAATAATATAGTTTTATAAAATTAATGTTAATATGTAAAAAACAAATAAATTAACATTATGTTTATGATAAAAGTATGGTAATATGCCAATATGCGAAAAAATATATTCTTTAACTGATTAAAAATAATTTCAATAAAGATATTTAATTAAACGGTAAGACGAATATCTATAAATTATCAATACAATTTGCATGTTTTATGCTTTTGTATAATATGTTAAGTTAAGCTTATTAGTCATTTAATAATTTTTTTTAAGTGTTTGTGTGTAATTTGAATTTTACAAGTTTTCTAGTTAGACATTGGAATAATTATTAACTAATTTAATATAATATGCTTCAGAATTGTTAAATTATTCTTACAAGTGCAAAACGAACAAATTTCCAGTCAAATTCATTATTTCATATAAAACTGTTAATCAGACTAAAGTCATCTGAGGTCAATCATAACCACAATTATTAATAACCTTTATCTTTCAACGATTATTATAGGAATTATACATAAATAATTATATAGAGTTTCTTATCACGATGAATGATATCATTATTATTATAAATTATTATGCTATTTTAAACTAATAGATATTACATATTTTATTTTTTATATAGTTGCTAAATTATAAACTAATTATATTTATGTTCATCAATTTTGTTAAAAATTCTTACGTATGAATATTTTAAGTGATAAATATAAAGTAAAATCAGTTGTTATTATAAAATATATATTATAATTCATAATTAAAACTTAAAAATTAAACTACATTTTAGTTTACTATTACTGATAAAATTACTTAAATAATTACGATTGAAAACCAAGGTAGGTATATACAAATTCCGATAAAAGAATAATATTCAATAATCAATATATTATTATTATTACTAGTATTAATATCATAAATTAAAGCATTTAGTGTAATGAATTTATGTATTTTTTTTCGTATTAATACAAAGTTAGAAGTATAGTTAAATATTTCTAATTATTCACAAGATATGTTTGTGAATAAATAGCATATTAAAAAATAATAATAATAGTTAAAACGTATTATAATTCAATAATTTCTAATTATTGTATTTATGTTTTATTGTTTTATTCTGTATTTTTAAATTATTAAGAGGACGCCATACCCGCGTGTGTTGTCTGTCTTACTAACGTACATCATAACATCATTTCGTTCAGCAGAATACATTTTGTGATATTAGCTTTAATATTGGAATAAATTTACCTATTATCAAATTTAAAGGTAAGAATATTATCTAGACAATGACATATGCGTTTAATGATATTATTATTTTAAAGTGAGTTACAGCTATATAAAATATTGCAACTTTAAAATGTTCATAACTCATTTTAAAATAATAATATCAATAAAATCATCAGTCATTGGCTAGATAATATTCTTATCTTTAAATTTGATAATAGGTAAATTTACTCTAATATTAAAGCTAACATCACAAAATGTATTCTGCTGAACGAAAATTGGTTATGATGTACGTTAGTAAGACAGAGACAACACATGCAGGTATGGCGTCCTCTTAACTGAACTGTATAGAAGTAAAATACAAAACTGACCAAGTCATAATTAACTTATTTTTAGTATTTAAATGATAAAAGAAATATATATGTAATATTTATACAGTGTATAAATACCTACATGTCCTACATGCTATAAAAACAATAATTTGTTTGAAAAAGCTGATAATTTAAATTTAACTTTTTTACTAAATAAATTACATTATACATTCGAAATTTTGTTTACATATTATTATATGAGTATTTTATAAGAACTAGTTAGACTTTAATAAATAATTTTTAATAATACAATATACAGATATAACAGGTAATCAAAAAAAAAATATATGTAATAAAGTAAAAGTCAAGGAAGTCATTTAGTAGTTCACTGTAAAGGATGTAATTAATTAGTTTTCAATGAAAAACGATCCTACAGAGCAGAAGTAAATCTATGTCATTCAAAATGTGTAATGATATTTAACGATATTGATATTGCGTTTGATAATGCTGAATTTTAAACGCCGAAATTTAATGAATTTTGTATACATTTAAAATTAAAACTGTAAATAATATGTATTAGTAACATTTTTTAACTATAGGTCATGAAAACTTAAGAAAATCCTTAAAATATATTGTGAAATATTTTAATAGAAAAAAATATAATCATACATAATATAACTAAATTGAAAAAAACAATATGACTAAAAATAGCACAAAAAACCCAAAATACATATTTAGAAAATTTTACTGGATAGAAAACGTTAATTCAAAAAATGAAAAATTTAAATCTCATTTGTTTTTTAATTTTAACAAAAAAAAAAACATGATTTAATCATTTTAATCAAAAACTAATTTTGCAATTAAATTCGTTTTTTTCTCTGAATTGTTTTCGTTGTTTTTTAAATTCTGACCTTTCCTCCTTATTTTTAAAGTACCAACTACATTTAATTTACTATCAGAAACCATCCTTCAGATAATTATCGAAGCATTTTTAATTAAAAAAAAAGAGAAAGTATAGGTTACTATTATGCTGCACAGTAACAAGATAATGAATTAGGTACTGAATAACCGTATACTTAAAATTTTTACCAAAATTTTATACTACCATCTTCTATTACATAGTAGAAGTTTTAAAATGTAGCATAACAGGTATTTTGATAATAATACATATAGATAAATTATTATGGCAATAATACTTAATTAAAATATTAAATAATTGAAATTAACCTAAAATAAAATAAGTAATGTATCAAATTAATTTATACTTTATAAAATAATTACCCAATAGCAATAATAATGTTATAATTTATGAACTTATATATCTAGCGCTCTCTCTCTGTAACATTTCTGAATGAGTCTGATCAAACCGGTAGAGTTTAATCAGAGTTAAATAGTTTGTATCCATTTTATTTTCACGGCGTACGAGTATATACAACATTAATTATTTTCAGTTATTGATTTAGAATTATCTAAATTATATTTAAAAGTATTAGTGTATTACATTTTAAATGGTTAGTATAATAATCTGTTCGACATATTTATAAATAATAAAAAGTAAACGAACATTTTCCTTGTATTAGACGAATACAAAAGGGTTGATTACTATATTAAAAACCGTAAATACATTGCCTATTAAATATGATTCAAGGTGGAGTTGTTTTAGTCATTTCTTATAATTGTATTACATAATATATAATTGAAAAAAAGATTATGAAACTTAATTTCATATTTTCATAAATAATATCTAGTTTATAGTTGGTGGATTTATTTATATTAATTACTATTATGCGTGTCATATATTATATACAATTTGTTTTAAGTACGTAATTAACTAAAATTACAGAACATATGTATATTTTTAAAGAGATATTTTAGTTGTAATTTGTTATTATACTTATTTCGTATAATATTTATTAGTGTCTAGTATAAAATTTTCCTATACTGTTGCTATAGAATATTGAGCTGTAACAGTACACAATGTACTTATCTGTTACATCTATAGTTTCACATTCTCACAGTTTTAACCTTTTCTTCGAAAAATATAAGAAACATTTTCATAATTTCTACTTCTAAAACATTTAAAATTGATCTCATTGATGTTTTTATATTTTATTTAAGAAAGTTAATAAGCAATTATATTTGTATATTGTTAAACTGACATACGATGTTTCTATAAAATGTTTCTTCTTTTAATTCAATACTCAGTTAATTGACTATTTTAAATCTCATCTAAAAAAAATAGGTTTTTTAAATTACCCCATTGGGTGGATAAAAATAATAATATTACTAATAAATTATTATTTTTAAGTTTTTAATAAGTTAAACTGTTAACGTAAATTTTTATACTAAATACGTTCTAATTTGGCTTTATGTTCTGTACTCAACTTATGATTTTTTTTTTAAATTAAATATGAATAAAATTAATTGAAATGACAACATTTTTAAATCCATTTTAAATATATACTATTTTTTTTTATAGCATATATTTTATTTATTAATACTTTATTAATAATTATGTAACAATATTGTAATAAAGAATAACGGTAAAAGGTATAAGTTTGAATAAAATAGCTTTAATATGCCATACATCTGTATAGAAATGTTAAGTATCTTTACGCCAAATAATAGACGGCATACTAAACAATTATGTAAATATTATTATTAAATATTCAATCAACAATAATCAATAGAAACATTTCAATTTTAAATCCAGTAGTACAATTACATTATTTCCTTTCAGTTATAAATTTCTTTATAAAAATAAATTAAATTTATTATTTATGCAAATGCAAATTGTAGATTTAAATATTATAATTCTATGTTATCGTCACAATTGAATGAATAATTGTTATATTGTAGAATTTATTTTAATTGTAAAAAAATGTTAAAATATTCAATATAAATACAAATTACTTCGAAATTTGAATAATTAGTGACAATTATTCGTCACATATTTTTTGAAAGCATTATTGTTTAATTCAATTTATCATGAATATTGAACAACCTTATTAAATATATAGATGACGATGTTTTTAATATTTAATTTTTTTTAAGTATTGATAAACCAAAGCAGTTAATTAATATATTTTAAACTTATTTAATCATTTTAATAGCAATAGTATGCATATAGATGCAGAATTTTAAAATTGTAATCGTTTACCAAAAACCAATGTAAGATAATGTAAATAATTATTTATTATTTGGGAATCTGTTTTAATAAGCATTAATTAATTAATTAATTCAATAATAGGATTAAAATATAACGACTGATTAATAATTGATATTGCATAGTGACATATAGTTGTAACTCGTAATCAAAGAAAATAAGCTGACAAGTTAAGATTCCCACGGAGATTTAAAATAGTGAGTTAATGTAGATTCCATTATTATACATTATTTTAAATTAATAAATATTCATAGAACACTATGTTTACCAATAAAAAAATTATGATTCTAACAATTATATTTTATATATTTAACGAAGTAAATATTACTGTACGTAGGTCTATGTATTTCTATAGAAGCTAACACGATATCATTCATTTATATAGACCATAGAGAGGATAATAGGGGTACTTAACATCATTTGTTCCCACATTAACACTACCAATTCGACTTACATAATAAATATTATTTTGTTTTAAAATGTTGCAATCATTTATGTATGAATATGGTTTTATAAGATCATTTAACATTTATTTTGTGAATTATATTATATTTTTGATTTATTAAACAGCGTCTACCAAGAAACTCTAATTTGATCTTATTGTATCTATTTATTGAGCTATTCGGTACTATTAGTGCAATAGTAACGTAGCAACCTCGGTGTTTATAGCTATGTATGCCTATGTGATGGTTTACAATATATTACTTATAAGAGCTCAAACAAAATATTCACATCGTCAATTTTTAAAAATTATCAGATAAAAAACTGAAAACATAAAATGTATTTAATTAATTATTAAGTTTGGTAATGTTGAAGTATATATATATATATATATAAATATAAATATTATAAACTCATAATAAAGTAGTATTAAATAAAAATTAACTATATCAATAGTTTCACAATTTAAAATTTTTAAACATTTATTCAACGTTTTAAATTATCAATGGTTAATTCAATAGATTTCAATATTTTTTATTAACAACAATGTAGTTTAATGTTTTTTTAATATAGGATAATACTATAAAATGTAACAATTTAATAAATATTACAAGATATGTACAATCGGTACAACAAAACATTAGTAGTATTAGTGCAACAAAATATTCAAATATGACACAATCAAACGAGATAGGTAGATCATTTTTATTATGTTAAGCTGTTAAATTATTAAAATTTTTTAATTACATTTTAAAAGTGATGTACGTTTTCACACTAAACAACACAAATAATTTAAATTACTTAATAATATTAATAATATATTTAATTTAATTTGATATTATACTTTATACCTATATTTTTAATTAACATGACTACATAGATAATAATATTATAATATGAAAACGTTGTTAGTACATTCTATTTTACTATATAATAATATAATACTATATAACAGTCCCTAATTCATACAAGTCGTTATATTTATATACTAAAAACGAGTTTTGTACATAATTTTAATTGTGCAAGTAAACACACTCAACAAACGGTATAACCACTGTGTGGAGCCTTTAGAAAATGAAGTTTTTAAAAAAATATTTTATAGCGTGCGTTATTTATGGATAATATTCGTGTTGTAGGTACCTATAATATAAGTACGGGTTCAATTTAACATGTACACATAAAACGGCATAACCGTCATTTTAATAATATTATGTAAATATCGATACGATGAGTGTAATAAAACTATGCCTCAAATGTGTAATAATATTTTGTCAGGAAATCGCATGTAAATAATAAATATCATTATTATATACTATTAGGTATATAATGAAATATAATATTTTATGTGATGGTGACGACTATACCTGATTGTTGACATTGCAGAAAATTCGTTCTGCCCTGGAACTTGCAAAAAAAATCCGGTCGTATGTTGTAGGCGGCCAAAAAGTGTTGGCACAGCGCGGACACGTCGGTTGCGGCAGTTGCGTCAGACCGCAACTTTTGGCGATCCTCTGGACGCGATCGTAGCCTACCGTTGCGTGTGGATCGCGTCGGATTCGGTAGTGACGATACAGGTCTTCCGCGATCTTCGTACTTCTGGTCGGCTAACAGTATGGATTCGTATCCGACGGTGCACGGGGACATCTGGAAAACGTTTGAAGCATCGTACGCTACAATATTAAAATATTACGATATTACGGTGTTATCGTATGTTATGGTATATGCTGATCGCGGAACGACGTCAAAGTCTTGAAAAAAAAAACAAATAACGACGACAACCATACAGTAATGACGATGAAAAGTGAAACGTCGCGATGATAAGACGAGACTGAAATGAGTGGGCGAACGGTAAATAACAATATCGTATAAGTAATATTGTTATATGGTCGAAAGCTGTATATGTTAAGCGCGTGCGTGAATCTGTGTACTAAGCCTGTATGTGTATGTATGTATGTGTGTGTGTGTGTGTGTGTATGTCTATGTGTACATGAATATATGCGTGTGCGCGTGTATGTATACGTCGGGGTAAGAGGTTAATAGGTTACACCCATCGTCGTACAAAAACGCACGCAGTTTTTTTTTTTAATATGTTATTTAGCGTACATCGTTTTTAATAACAGGCTATGATCTCGATGGAAAACTGAAAACCGGTACCGTCACGAACGACGGACGCTATATTATTATATATATATATAATATTATTGTACGTAATAGGTACACGAGATTTCACCTCCCGCACAATATGCGGTTCGTCCAACCGTCGACCGATTCGGTGTTTCGATCCGCCGGACAACACTGCAGTATTATAGACGATTATTTTCATGGTACCTATACATATCGTTACGATTAATAACCATTTTTCGACGAAGGTACCTACACATTTCGACGCCTCCAAAGTTAAGTTATGTTCGTCGGGTTTAAACACTAATGTGGTAAATATACACAAACACATCATTTTTATTATAAATGATTCATAAAATCACGCTTTCCCTTCAGTTTATATTTCCTTACAATTGAATGACCTCGAATAACAATTTATAGCAAGCAATATTATTTACTAAAAAAAATGTTAGTATAGATTACTCGTTTTAAATCACGTCGTAGCAGACAATTTTTAACAACAACTATAAAATATTATCAGCATTTATTTTATAAAAAAATACTGATTTAATCATTTTTAATCAAATCGACGTTCAAGCTAAAATGATTCTAAAATTCTCAAAGAAATGATAAGAGATAAAAATAACTTAGAGGTTATTAATGTTTTCAAAGTTATGGTTGACTTCATAGTGAAAAACGTAAATTAAATGTAGAACACGTTTTTTTCTATAGCAATTTAAAACTATGTTTATTTGTGAGTACCTACATTTTCTTAAAAATTTAATATTATAAGATATTCAGCGTGAAAACCTATTGTTGAACAGAATAATATTAATTTCTATAGTGGGCGCGCCTCCCCACGCTACGTTAAATATAATATCTTCAACATACAATGACACCAACTCATTCATTGTTTACATTAAAAGTTAAAAAAATACTTGAACGCATGTTAACCGAAGTAAAAGAATATACCTATACATTTTACATTTAAGTTAGAATATTAAATTCAGATGTTACTGCTAAGAGTAGTTCTTATGTTATTTGGATTTGGATTTTTTTTTATATAATCGGGCAATAAAAAAAACGTATTTCGTTATAACACAGTACACACGGATTTCTGAATGTGTCACAAACACAAATTTTTACCGTTATAAAAAAATACATTAATATTTAAAATATAAAAAAATACACGAATAGAACACGTATAATTAAAATAGACAGTTAATGAGACATTGTGGACAAACTGGCCGCGATCGATACAATCGAGAAACAAATGCCCGCGTCAACGATTATAGTTGAAACGCGTTATTGACGCTTCTATTATACTCGTGTACGGATTAGTCGACAAGGACAATACTTGTACATATGTAAGTAAAACAATTAATCGTGGTAATATATAATCACGGGTCATTCACAAGGAATATATTCTTGAAGTTCGGAACCGATTGACGATTATAATTTGTATTGTATTATACGTGCTGTGTCATATTATTATTGTTGTGATGGACATAAAAGGGATCGTAGGTTAAACGATGTCAATGTTTCCATATTAAATTATAATTTATACTATTTTATATCCGATTACTGCGCGGGGGAGACAAAAACCGGTACCCTCACTAAACGTATTATATTCAAACAGGTACGTAATTACGTATATTACTAGAGACTTCGCATCGTCGCGTACGTATCATAATAATTTAAGTATAGGTGCCTACAGTAAAAATAATAAACGAAATGACGAGTCAAATAACTTAACATCGATAACAATTTAAATAAAGTAGGTAGCCATGTATAAATATTTTTTTTGAACGCTTATTGTTTTCACTGCTCTTGACCGCGATGAAAAGTACATTATTATTATTATACGTGCAGGGGAAAATCTGGATCGTTCGTGGATAAGAAAAGTTACAATAAACAGCGGTATGTACGTATAAATAGAATATTACGCATGTTAAGGGTACCTAAATTGATGTTCGAAAAAAAATCATAGTTTATAAGTATTTTTATCGAATATTATAATTTAATGATCGTCAAACTAACGCGTAGAAGATATCTAATAATAGGTATAACTCAATAGATAATTTTAAATCGGTATAACTCATAGTAATATGCCGATTGAAAATCTAAGTGTGGAATTGAACATAAAAAAAAAAATCACAAGAATATTGCATTACCTATGAAAAATCTATAGCTAATGCACATTAGTTGTTTAACGAGAATTAAACACACTGACTGACAATTCATCGTTGACGGAAAGAAAATTATCGCCCGATGAAAATTTTCATTATTCATACCACTAACCACATGCTGCATAAGCTTTTTATTGAATTCATAAATTAGTTATTTTGATTATGTGTTTAGTTATTACTTTGATCGATAAAGTAAGATATTTTTAACGATCGTGATTTTGAAAATGACAATATTTGGGAAGTACCAAAACTCCTATGATTTAGACAAGAAGACAAATGCGTCAAACTAGATTGTTATAAACTTCTAACAATTATAATCTATAAGCTATTGAATGATACTGAATTTCACAAGCGTGTTTGTCCAACAATAATCAGGTCAATGAATTAAAATGAACATTAAACAAATTTTTTGAATTTTATTTTATGGAGGTACTAGTTTTACTGAGTTCCAATAAAATGAAGTTTGGTCCGAATTATGATATACATATTTCTAGACATCACGCTTTCCCCTTCCTCCCCACGATTCAAAACATGACGAGACATCACGTCTATATACATATATATGAACAGACAAATAACAGTTAAACCTTTCCACCCATACCATTATATTATTGTGTCAAAGCTATATGCCGACGGCCGAGTTAGCAAAATGTATTGATACGTATTGAAATTTCATTTGTTTTTATAGGAAATCTGTTCTTATTTATTTGAATAGTATAGTACTATAATATGTCAACATTATAATTATATATTTATTCGTTTCGAAAATACAGTGTTTATAAAACCATGCGCTAATACACTGTTTAATTTACTATTTACTAAATTGATATCACTAATACTTTTCACGCGATTGGCTGATAAGATAAAAAATAAATGAAAACCGGAATGTTATTATCATGTGATATTTATTTTAATTGCATATTCCTTTTATATAATAACACAAAAAATTATAGTATGGGAATATAATATTACTATCGAATTTCAGTAGTTACACTAGGATTTGAGTATATGACCGTTTATGAGTATAAGTATAAATATATAACTGGTTTTTGTAATTCAAATAATATTTTATTTAATATTTAGTAGATAGATATACCGGAATGAAATATCTGTAAAAAATAAACAGTTTTTAATACAATCACTAAAATATGAATATATTATATAGTGAATGTTTTTTGTTGATTTATATAACCATAATTAAGGAAACGCATATTATATGCTTATTTTATAAGTATAGTATTATAGTAAAATACTATAAGAAATCTTGTGTTTTTATTAAAAAAAATATTTTTTAAAACATTAAGAATGCTGTATTCGTTAAGAAGACGCTACACCCGTATGTATTGTCTCCGTCTTACAAATGTAAAACAGCAAAAACTGTATTGCGCGGGAAAGAACCGAGGCTACAGTAATAACTAAGAAACGAAATTTTCACCAAATAAAAAGGAGAACTTTGGTTGTGAAATATCTTTTTATTTTTCAATTATCGTAACTAAAAAAAAAGTTATTTAAGTTCAAAAATGTTTTGGTATATGTAAAATAAAAAAATAAAAACGATATTTCGCAGATAATGTTCTTAACTATATTATATACCAATTTGCAGTCTTAACTATCACTATAGCCAGAGTGGTTTTATCCCACGCAAAACAGCTTTTGCTATGTTTTATATCTGTAAGACGGAGATAACATATGAGGGTGTAGTGTCCTCTTAATCCATCAAATCTTGAACATTTAATTTATCATAGTATAAATATTTGAAGTTTAGATGATTTCATTCTTCATTAATAACTAGATTGGTTTCATGCTGGGATGATCTAATTTAAATTAAAATCGTTTGTATTATAAAAATAAACTTACAACAAACTATAACGAATGTTCTAGAAGCAAATTAGAATTACATAGTATTCAGTATTTGGGATTTAATTTTAATTTCTTTAATTTAAATACTTATCATTAAGAACCTTGCTAGCTTGCTAGTAGGTATATGATTATCATTTTATTAAATAAAAAAAAAAACAATAAAATCTTATTATTGTTTGAATCATAGGTACTTATTTCAAAAGTCATAATGAAATAATATATTAGCTTAATAAATTTGGTGTTCAAAATAAATATAAAAAATAATTTGTTTTGTAGCGTTTTTGAAAATGTGTCATTTTTTAGGAATAATAAACTACACATTGCCTTTTGCCATTTATTGGTTAAAAACCTTTAAAGATCTAAACAATAAATGAATACTTCAGATAGACTTAATATAGTATAATAAACAAGGTACAAAGTAGCAGTATATTATCATCTTAAATTCTTTAAGTACGACTGAGCAATATTATACCTTAATTTTATACGAGTGTCAAATTTTATGTTTAAATATATTATTATAAAAATAAAAGAATATTATAATTGTTTCATTGGATATTTTGTAAAAAAGTAAATAAAAACGGGTTTTAATATTTTTATATAAAAAGAAAAATTGAAGATTTAAGAAAATTAATACCCAATAAAAATAATTATATTTAATGTATTAATGTATATATCCATACATAGTGTAAATAAGGTAAGTGATAAGATTTTGACATATCTCAATAACCATTTTAATTTTAATTACTGGATTTTAAGATGACTTAACTTCTTTTTTATTGTTGTTTTCGACTATTATTAGATAAATAGTTGTAAAATTTAAAGTATATTTTTTTGATTAGTAACACAATTTTAAAGAGTTTGAAATTTTACTAAAAATATATGAGAATAATTTACTTACATCATTAATAAAAAATGCATCTGTATTTAAATATATATTATTTTATATTTATTGACGAAACCAAAAAAATAAAGTTCGATTTAATATTATTTAACATAGTTATTATAATATTTAGAATTATGTTTATATCGAATATCTACATTATTATTAATTGACGTACTATCATTATGAACACAATGTAAGCTTGTTATACACCTATCTATATAATACTATCATTTATTAAGCGACTTTGTAGATAGTACTAATGAGTAGGTATAACGTATATAAATAATGTTCAATAAATTATTATAGGCAATAGAATACTTAAGTGTATCAAAATCAAACTTCCATATTATGCTATATATTTTTTTAAATTTATTAATCTATTTTTTTGTGAAGTTAATTGCGTATTTTTGTATATTTTAATAGTTTAAATAAATTTATTGTAAACTAATTGCTTAATAAATTTTCTATAAAATATTGCTGTATAACGTATTAGCATTCAATACCGTTTAATTAAGGCTAGAAATACTTTTCACTAAATTCATCAATGATTATTAAACCATACTAGCATTCAATACTGTTTAATTAAGGCTAAAGATACTTTTTACTAAATCCATCAATGATTATTAAAACATATGCTTAGAAACTTTGGAAAATAGATTTTTTCAATAAAATAACTATTAATGATTGTATTTAGTAATAATAAGCTAATCTCAATCCTAATACCTAAAACTAGACTAATTTATATTAATTAGGTACACTAATATGTTATATATATAATGTATATTATATATAAATATATAATAGGTATTTATGTAAATACAAATACATTAAAAAAATAAAAATTAAATATAAGTAAATGTAAAAGTATACCAGAATATCATTGTAGATACTTATTTTTTACGTACATAATCGTACAATCTTATATTACACATACATATACGTACATAATTGTATACGTCATGTAACAATAACTATGATAACTCTATGATAATTTTTTGATATTATGTATTTATGTGTGAATAAATAAATTATATAGACAGAAAATATAATAATATTTGTATACACTAAAATGCTTAAAATTTCTACTTACGCATATAAATATGGGGATCCACTAAAAAGTAAGTCAAAACTAAGTAAAATACAAATAACCAAAATAAAATATTTTCTTTTACCACAAACTCTGCCTTCTATGTATCTAATCAACACTACACACATACCTATAAACGAACACAGTGATTGAAACAGCTATCAATTCCTATTCACATTACCACTTCTCACTCTTTGACCACTCAAATATTCTAGTAAAAAACTGAATCAAACTAATGCCCGGTAACCCACTCAAAAGATAAAAAAGAAAATTATGTCGTGACCTAGTCCTTTAGCTTAATTCCATAGCTTCAATCCAGGAGTGTCGTTAGTAAGTGGCTTGCCAGCTTCTCATTTCAAGTCTTTTGTAAAAGCTTTCTTGTACAAAATATGTGTAGATTGTTTTAATTTTAAATAAAAGAAATACAAATATATATTTATTATTATAAAACAGGAAATACGTATTATATTTATAATCAAACTAAGTATTTGATGATCATATGATTATAGGCATCGTTTTGTGGGAATATTTTTAGGTTTACACAATATTTTTATTTGTAAACTATGATACTTGTAATTTCGTAAGTATATATTTTATTATTTATAATCTACTAATCTACCAATAAAACGGCGAATTTTAATTGGTTTAAATTATTAACAAATATATTATATTATAGTAAGCGAATGTATCCACGATGGTTCGTATATTATAAAAAAAGCGAGTAATTAGTAATAATAATAATATGTTGTCCATCCAAATATCATACGAGATCGAGTCAGTAGTAATATTATATTATTATATTTAGAAAAAAAAATACAAATTTTTTAAAAAATTGTTCTCTGCGAGGTTGCATTTTCACTGCATAGTTCACAGACTATGAGTTACATAAAAACATTGAACACTGCGTGGTATAGGTATAATAATATTATATAGTGTTAACATAGGTGTTGTGACTGGACGAAAAGATAGCAAGCGTAAACGGCTATTGCTCTAGCTGCCAATGGTGCAGCATCTGTGTCGGCTGCGAGGCGACAACAGACGAGAATTCTGATGTCGCTGTTAAAATTTATGGATACCGCGGTTGCTCTCGATGTCGGACGACCAATTTACAAGAACAATGGATCGAAGGACGCGGTCGCTTGGGTTTCGTGCGTATCGACCGTCGCGTGGTGTCTAAAAAACCAATAAATAATAATACTACTACAACTACTACTATTACAACTACTACTGAACGCGTATATCCATTGTTCGGGGACCGTATATTATAGATCCTAATGACGGCTACGTCAAGACAGTCGGTGGCGGTGCATGTATGTATAGGTATAATAATATATACTTACTCCATCGAGAATAGGAATAGAGGGACCTGTGCGGGGTTAACATGCGGAGGGGAAAAAATACAGTCTTAAAATTATTGCACATTTTTTTTTTTTTGCTTCGACATAAACCAGTTCTCGATCCGATTTCAAACGACGGTTTATATGCAGCGCGCAGAGCCAAACGTAAAACCGTCTTCGATTCACTACACTGCTGCCGTACTCTCTTCGGTTATTACAACATATTATTATTATTATTGTTATTAACATTATATTATTTAATACGACCCCCACGTCACGTCTTGAAGGTATGTGAGCTTTTTTTTGTTTTTGTTTTTTTTGTTTATTGCTGATGCTGAACAACGCGCCCGCCTGCAGACGGTCGGCCGCTGTCGACGGGATAATATTAATGACACTAGGCACCGAGTTCGACAAAAGCCGCCTACAAATTATCGAAATGTTATCAGCATCAGATATCCGAATCAAGCTATTATTGACCGTCATCGTATTATAATAATAAAAATATAATGGTTCCCATCGACCCCCTCGCGTTCGTGCAACTCGTGCGTTCGGCGGGCAACACGATGAAGGTATCAATATGATGTGCGTTGTTCCGCCGGACGACCATTAAAATAATATATTTTGAGGTATACCGTATATGCATATGGATTATTTTTCGATTAACAGTTCTAACAAATGAATGTATTACGAATAAATTACGAATCTTTTTGACTCTACTTATCCTTCACAATAAATATAGCTTTGAGAAATATTATGAATCGAGAATAGTACGAACATTTTTTTTCAGCTACTTCATATCAAGACTACAAACGTTTTCTCTAAATATTTATAATTATTCATTACTACTTATTTTAATTAATGAATACTAAATAGTTCATAATTATACTAACTTCTCAGTTCTCGTTAAAATAGTAAATTTATACAGTGGTATGGATATTGTAATGAAAAAAAAATAACTTATTAAATGTGTCTTTGCATTCGTTTTCTCATGTTAATTATGTATCCGGCAGTATCTTATAGAAAGTTGGTTTTAAATAGCTGTAATAATTTATTTTTAATTGGAAAATTAAAACAATAATGCATTGTCTACGCGAATTTTTATTTTTCGTCTAATGTTTCCGACAATATATTATTGTAAATTGTAATGTACTGTATTTACTGTGAAATAAAAATAAAACCAAACGTAAAAATTTTGTAAAAGTATAAAAATTTAATTTTTTATATTTGTATGGCTAGAGGCAGACATTTTTTTTAAATGGCATGTGATTAAAGTCCCAAAATAATATTTTTAAGAAGAAGAAAAAAATGACAAATAGGTATAATAGTACTTCGATATTTTCGGCTTTAAGTAATTGTTACGCGACAATAATCATAAAATTAAATCTTTTTCAATAAACACATTTTTATAAGAATTTTGTTTTTATATATCAACATAAAAAAATTCAAAATTTAAAATCTAATATTTTCTAATAAGAAGCAAAAACACTAATAATAATGGTAAGGATAAATATTTTACATATACAATATGAGTATTTGTTTGGGTTCATTTATATTTTTAGGGAGCATATTTTATTAGTCTGTTTACCCCTATAATTATAAGGTATTTAAGTGTATAGTTTTGTAATCGTATTATCTTATAAGTTATGGTAATATTTTGTGTGCTCGTGAGTTATAAATCATAAACAAACCGACATAACATTTTGGGGAGTGTAGATGTGTACCTAGGTGGAACTTTATTATAACACATATTATTATTGTCTAACACTTGTAGATATTTGAGCACGTGGTGCAATATCAAAACCCGACAGATTTTTAAAGACTCAAACATTCTTTAGATTATTCTTATCTTAAAATCAATAATAGATTCGTACAAAACAATAAAAAAAAAAATTTATATATATACATAAAGCCATATATATTCGACATTCATATTATATTTAAAAACTGCAGTTAATACGATATTATTATTATTGTGCTACGCGCGTACAGGTCATAGGCGGTATCGTTTTCCATTATACAAAAGAATCGATGTAGGTTTTTGAAAGTCTAGAAAATATATGATATTATTAATGCCACATTCTTTAAAGTTTAAGAGAGTCGTCGTCATCGAGTCTGTATAGAAAACGGACATCGTGTGTGACGTACCTCCGTGGTAGACCATAATATTACACGCGTACCCAGTAGCGGATTCAAGGGGAGGTGGCGATTGCTTTTTTTGGCAGTTATATTATGTATTTGTAATGCCTCACATCAAAACCTAAATTGTGGATAGAAAATTAATATGAAAAATTTTGTCCCTCCCTCCTGCTCAAAAACAAAATTTCTAGGTCCCGTAGGAGTCACAATAGGTACGTGATAACTTGACCCACGTTTTTCGCGGCGCGACGATCGAGTCCAGTGGAGCGTACAATGTAACGTCATCGTATCCAACTTGGTCAGGCCCGACTGCAAGTTGGATGCGGTCCGTACATCCAATATTATTTTATACGATCTCGTGGTGTACACGAGATAAAAATAAGAATTCGAATCAGAAACCGATCACCGCTCGGGCTACCCGTAATCGCGTATGTGACGCGAAACATCCATCGCTCTCCGGCGTCGGTGTGGCGTATCCGCGTATCGATTTCTATTCCGGATATCCGCTACCGGATATTAACAGTAATTATTATTATTTATAATATCTGAGAGACTAAGCTCATCGATCTTACCTGCCGTATGGTGTGTAGCACCGCTGCAGTCACAGTTGCTACCGTCGTAGTCCGAGTTTCCGCGTGTGCGCGATGACGATATCCGCAGTGTTATTGTACTATTGCGATCCGGAATCGCGGGCGGACTTCACGTGTCCGGCGGTTGAAGAGCGCGCGCGTATCGACGACGACACAAACAGCTGATCGCGCGCGACGAGCACGACACGCCGGCCGGTGAGCGTTTCGTAAGCAATAGTAGTAGTAGTAGTAGTAGTAGTAATAGTGGTAGTAGTAGCGAGAGCGGCGCGCCGTGGCCGGGCCCGACTTTTCCGCGCCACCAGCGGCCGAGACCGGCCCGCAAACCGGTTTCCCGCCGCGGCTGCCGAGAGACGCTTCGTGGTTTCGACAGACCGACGCCATCTGTTCTCCGCCGTCCGGACGCCAGAAAAACGACAAATGCGTTTGTTTTCCGCGTACGAAAAAATAAAAAAATCATCTGAAAAACAAGAAGCAGAAGTGCACCCATCATCGTCGTCATCGTGTAATATTTTACGATGGTAGGACGACGACGACGACGACGACGATAAACGAAACGAAATACGCGTCGTCGCGTATTACGCGCGATATCGATCTCTGTAATGTAGAAATAATATATTAATATTATCGTGATTGGCGAGTGGTATAACCGTCACCGAGTACCTGCATATACCGTATTATATACTCGGTAGTATTTTTTCTTATTTTTTTTTTTTTTACGATTTATACGACAGTACCTACTTACATATTATACAGATGAAATTCTGTGATCGTCATCGTCGTACCGTCGCCGTGCGCTGCGTGTAACCTAACCTACCGTATACAAACGTCGCGCGTTGGCGAGTAGTGCATAATATAGGCACAGTGCTCTGTTGAATACACACGCGACACCGGTAGATCCGTAGATCAAAGATCTACCTTACTAACAACATAATAATAATAATAATAATAATAATAATAATAATATACAAACACCTGCACATGTGCGCGCCAAGCATCACTCGTACAGGATGAGGTATAACATGTAGACGAGTGGCGGCGGTGGCGGTTATCGCGCCGGTGACAACGATATATAATATTAATACATATTATGTATCGGTATCACTCTTGTGGCCAATGAACTCTGGACGTCGTGTCCTACGGTTTTCGACGCATCATATACCTACCCGACTTTTTTTTTTTTTTTACGCACGCACACGCGTTACGACGCGTTTTCGGTTTCTCGACGGATTTCGTCGTGTTTATAAAGTGTTTACACGGTTTCCCGCCGTAAAATATATCACCACGTACCGCGGTGATACGTGGACATACGGTCGCATTTACATATGGATTTCGGTACTATAGGGGACGACGACTTTGTTCGGGATTTTATTACTGTGATAAATTATCGTGCTATGATGCGTTGAATACATTTAAACTCCGACGAAATGTGATGTTTTTGAAACTTATTTTATATTAATTTCCATGTTGTATTATGTGTGACAAACCTACCGCGAATCGGTTTCGTACAGAGGAGGGGGACAGAGGTTTATTTAAATTAATGTTGTTTGGGTTTTCGGTTTTGATAAAAAATAGTATAAAAAGCATATTAATTATTATTTATGATTTCAAAAATCAAGATAATTGATACAGAATAGTTAACAATGTCTAAGAACTCCGTGGGATGATCATAATTCAGAACCTGCATGATATTTAAAATATACATTTCTTATCTAACGTTTATAATCGAGTAACTTATGGGATGTGATTAATTAAACAACAGTAGACGATTATTACATATAGATATATAATACTATAGTATAGTAAATAATATGTTCATTTGTATTATGTACGTACCTACCTATGGGCTATGTGCGTGTTGCTTCACAGTAATTTCACCGACCATTATATTATTATATACACACAATTTATTACAAAACGGTTTATTTAGTATTTTTATAGAATGCAAAATTATGTATTTAATTTTTAAAATTTATAACGTACATTTTTGAAACACTACTCGGCACATAAATATCATCTTTATATTTCCTATATAGATGTAATTTTGTTCACATTTATCATAATTATTTATAGTGTTATTACCAACAGGTAGTTAATATTAATTTACATTTGGTGTTGTCATATTAATTTATTGTTTTACGTGCATAGGACGTTATTTATTCAAAATATCATAAATCTATAAGTTTGGTAAATTATAACAATAAAATGAATAAATAAATAAATTATTGTTTGATCGCAGAACAAATATAGAAAAATAATATTTATAGTTTTACAACAAATTCTGTATATGTTTTAAATTTGATTTTAACGTTGTATATAATCAGAAGTAAAACACGACAATGTTATAATTATAAATACATGTCCAACTGATTTTTTACCTAAATAAAACGGTTGTATACCACTATATTTAAGTATGTTTTTTTTCTAATGTAATATGATTTATTTAGTATAAATTATATTACCCCAGTTCATCAAAATGACGTATGTACATAATGTCATACTATTACAGCAAGCGATCAATAATAATAAGGGGTTAATTTTATTCGAGCAATTATAAACTGAAAAATTGATAGAAGTGGTTTGCGCTTACTTATGGAAATACTTCACTATTTAACTTTAGTATAGTATAAGTAAAATACTAAAAATACTAAATCATAGTATAATAATAAATAGAAAAAAAACATTATTCAACTTAATTATTCCTGATACGGATTGGTATGCTCATTTATTTTGAAATCCAAAGCACGTATTCTATTTTTTATAAAATAATAACTTTAACATAATATAAGAATAATCATTCTATAACATCTTTATGTATACCTACTTATAATATACAACAATATACTTCTACTTACAACCGGCCTGTAACAGTTGATATTCAAATGACTTATATTGATCTCACATACTTATAGGCATATCATTGCAGTATAACTATGTGGAAGAAAAATGCACCTGAGATTTAAAATCCTAGAATATAATATAATAGACTTTATAATAACAACATATAAATTTATAATTCGTATCAGAAAACAAATACATATTTTATTTTTTTTAACGTTAATTGCAGTGCAGAATTATATTACAATGCAATGATCACCACAATTAATATTCACAACGCACGAATTGAAAGCTGTAGTATAATATTATATGTACATAATCAGATCGGGATAAAATCAGCAAGTTTTAACTCGATTAGCCAGGCTATATTTTGGTATTATATTAAGTATTAAACTTGATTGTCTTATTTAAACGGGTTTTGGGCTAGAGAAAGTTTTAAAACTTGGTGCGCCAGTACTGTACGTCTGTACGATTGTACAACGAAGCACCGAATGACTAACACAATACATATACCATATTACGCAGTACCAATAATTGATACTAACCTACGAATATATGATAGTTATCCATATCATTAACCACTCTATCACTCATTCGCTCTCTGAATGCTACTTCTCAAAATCAATACAATATATAAACTTGAAATTTGGAATAATGGATCTTCTAATGATCTTAACGTGCAATAAAAAATAATCTTAAAAATTTCTCAAACTTCCTCATTGTTTTGTGCACATGGAAATCAAATATATTTTTGTTTGTATAGGGTTGCCATTGTTTACAAAAACAAAATAGTTAATTTAAGACTTGTACTTTATGTTTAGTCAAAACAGCCCAAATAATCGTGTTAAAAATCTACACCTAACGAAGTATATGGTAAATCCATAGGCATTTAATTTGTCATGAGCCACGCTATACAAGAACAGCTAATATACTATTGAAAATAATGTTAATTGCTAATATTAAACAACATTATTAATTATATCTATGTACCTACTAGAATTAATTTACTTAAATAAATTAGCAAAAAAAACTCAATTCACATTCGCCTATAATATGGCCATATGTATAAATGTATAATATACTATAAAAACTGAAATTTGTTTATTTTTTTTTTGACGTTCTCAAAACATAACCATATAATAAAAAAAAATTGTATACAATTATTATTTGTTATGTGTACAAAATTCTATTTTGGCAATATTGAGAAACGTTAAGTAATTTAATATTCACATAACACACAACATATACCTACGTATATACTACATAATATTATTATATGCCTAGAATTTGTCAAGGAATCGCAAAACTAATATAAACTGTGGTTTTACAAATATGTATCTATTGAATAATTAATGAATTAAAAATATGACGATTGGGAATATATAGGTCATGAGTAAAAAATAAATTATTTTTTTTTTAGTTTTTGAGGGTCAAATAGTTGCATACACATGTGACATGTATTGCACTCGACATGGTTTTTCGGAGTTCAAAGGAAAATATAGTAGGTACGCTTTTATATACGTATAATTATTGAACTTATAGTAACTGTTAAGTAACTTTTACACGTATTTGCGCCATTCGTAAGTCTACATAATATATTATCTCTCAGAAATCATAGGTGTTTTAGCAGTAGACATTTGGAAGTAAATTACTCATCTGTGTCGGTCAATCGCGTTTTGCCGTTGGCTAAATAGATATGGCATAATTCGTAATAAACATGAATATCATACAGTGTTGTAATTCAATGGTATGTCTTTATTAGTGGGAGTAATATAAGAATAAATAAAATAAACTGTTATTTTTTATCATAATACATTGCATTTCTGGAAGATTATCAACTTTTTACTATAAGGACGTATGCGCCAATAATATAAAATTCTGAATTTTATTTAAGCGGTCGCGTGATGCGTGAAGTGTGATAATGTAGTAATAGTTGAACGCGATATTGATGAATACTTAATTATTCACGTGTTAGCCCGACACTGCTATTTATAGAAGTTGACGTAGTTATTTTTTTTAACTATAAAAATTAAATAATAATTATTAATTATAATTATAAATATGTAATATGTACACCCACTATTATTTGATTAACGATAACTATAACATTATGTATAATTTAAAATTAAATCAACTAAATAAGTAAAAAATAAATAAATATAATAGATACCTAATATTGACTGCATAATTTATAATACCTCAAGACTATATTTTATTTTTAATTTATCAATCAGTATAATACTCGTATATCCATAATAATTATTGTATTTAAAAATGTATGTATGTATTATTATTTTAGTGCAATTCTATTGAATTACATATTTTTTTGTTGGAATTTTAAAATACTATTGCCTTTATTTGATGCGCAGAATAATAAGCAAATAGATATTTCGATTAAAAATAAGACAATAATATAATAATCAATATTTAATACATATTATACAATTAAAATTTTATATATTTTTTAAAAATTTAAGTGAAAATCGTGTGATTATAAGCCTATGAGGCACTGTTGAGGCCAACATTATATTATTATTTTTATAATATTCAAATACTTCTTATAATATACATTTCATTTGTATATAAAAATATTTAAATTTACGTTTATCATTATAGATGTTACAAACGTCAAGCATGCATATGTATCGTTTATTATTATGAGGTGTATTATAAATAATAAAATATGATATTAGATAAACCCAAACGTGTTGCGTTAGTAATGAACTAATAAGTACAATCAATAATTATACGTATAGGTATTTTGTATTTCATTCTATTTCAAAATGATGACTAGTAAGCGTTGACTGTTCAGTATGTACTAAGTATACATAAAAAATCGTAAAACATAACTTCTTAAGTAAAGAAAAAAATATATGATCATAATAAAACGAGGGTTGTACTCTTTAATCCAACAACGTCTACGCTATTTACCATCTTTAATCACGATGTGTTTCACAATTAATATCGATCGTTAAATATATTATAGTATAGTAACATATTAGGATGCTATCTGTATTCCACAGTATTCTGTAGTTGTATTGTGTAAGACGTAAGTAAATAAAAAGGGAAAGGGCTTTAAAAAAAAACATTATAAGGTAAGGTGTAACGGAAGAGAATGCTTATTAAAATTGTAAGTATAATAGTTTTTTGTTATTAGTTTTTATAAAATACTTAGATGTTTACTGAGTTTTAAGTATTAAACATTGTTGAAAAACTTATGTAGGTATAATAAGTATTATATAGATAACTGTTAAATATAAATGATATATTTTTATAATATTATATAATTTTAAAAATAAAATAAAGACAATTTACAATGCCTATTTGTTAAAGAAGAGTGTTATAAATTTAAAAGTAAAAGAGATGCAAGATTCACTTTGCTATGTAGTTTGTGTCAAATATATCTCTTCATCGTGTTTGAATAAATCAAAATTATATAAGTAGCTTAAAATGAATCTAAATATTCTTTAAACTTTATTGTGTATTGTATTATAGTAGTGTGTAACGTGTATATCCAAAGTAAGTTTTTAGTCTTTATGAATAATTTTTTTTTTAATTAAAATAAAATACCTAACTAAAATCGATATTTTTCGTTGAACTTAGGTAACTATTTTTGAAATTCAATCATTCATAAAACATATAAATAGATTTAAGCTAAACTTTTTTTTTCAAATTCCAGTAAAATCAATCTATGAGGAACAGCGTACTAAATTTCCAAAATGTTGTTTTACCCAAAGATAAAATTGCTATTGTATATAAATTGTAAAAAAACAAATCTTCGAAATTTTCAAATTCCAAAAAAAGGCATAACAAGAATCAAAATATTTTGAAATATAAATTACCAATAAAAATCAATTTTGTGTAAAAAACCCAGTTTTCATATATTATTTTAAAATTAATATATTTAACATTTGATCTCCCAAATTAACAACTAGATTGAACTTAAAATTATAATTACTTAAACATGTTTTATAATAACGCTGCACGCTTATGAAAAAAAAATAACAATATAATAATGATTTTCTATTTTAAACTAAACTTTTTAAAATTCTATTAAAATTATTTAAAATGATAGATGATTTTAGACTGTTTTTATTACAATATATATTTTCTACTGGCTAATTATATTTTTCGTATTCATTTCCTATCACTTTTGTGTTAATATACATACTATCTATGATAAGATTTTGTCGAGTAATCAAATAATATCTTGATTATTAATAGGTATATCATATTTATAAGAAGTATAAAAAATATTAGTGTATTACATAACGCTTTGTCCTACAAGTATATTACGTGTATAATGATTATCATTATTAAATAAAGTATTAACTCTACGCTTAATGTTGAAAATGTTAATAGATCACATAATTAGATATAACTAACGGCGATTTCAGTTTTGTGAAGTGTCTGAGTACAAGTATTAAATTATTTAGATTTTTTTTTAGTAAGATAATATATTATATATAATATATAATAATATATTTTAAAGCCAATTGCCAATGTACATTGTGCAAAATCTAGGCAAAATATGACGAATAAAATTGTGCAAAACATATCAAATTAGAATTTTGGCCTACTTATAACGATTGAAGATAATATACAAAACTACAAACTATGCATGTACGGCGCCCTTGGAGATCCCACACATATTAAACGATATTATTGGTAACTGAATACTGTAATAAATGCGTAAAAACAAATCGAATTATAACAAATCCTTCGTTGTCGTTTTCGTCTGAACGATATTGAGCACGAACAAAATTCGGCGTGGGCTGCATCAGGAATAATATAATTTTTATTATTATTTTACGAACGCGCTGTGTTGGGTTGATTGGTTGTGGTAACCAACCTACATCGCAATTTTGTAAGTATTTGTGGTTGACCGGGTCTAGGTTAACTAGCTATATAAATACACCCACTGGCAATACAGAAAATACGCATCTACACATACTCGAAAGAATAAACATGATATAATTAAGGCGACATATTGTATGTCGCTTCGGGGTAATATCAACGATCGTCTTCGCCGTATTGTAGGTAATAGATGTTTGGATTTTTTTCACTACTCATTTCGTATACAATGTACAGGTATTAAACATAGTGCCAATGCGTAATTTATACTATATTTGAAACATTACGCACAAAAATGTTAATATCACGGCAGTTATACGGGTCTGAGAAAATATTGACTTTCGACATACATCTTTTTTCAGACAGCACGCGTGATATTAGAAAAATATGTAATCATTTTAGTACTAGTCCATTGATTTGAATAAAAATATGTTATTGCTAATACATATACGTACACGATAAATTTATACAATAGACTCTACCATTGTTAGAAGTTAGAGCTGTAAATATATACAATGATTCACCATTATCAACTATTGAACCATATTCACCGTTTTTTATCCTTTAATAATGCAAATTCTGATTTTTGGATTTTTAATGATGTTAAAAGACTAAATTTTAAAATATTTGGATTTTTTATATAACTAAGGAGTATACTGAAATGGTACAAACTTTGTTTTAAATGAAAATCCCACTTTTGTACTACAAATTGTTAAGCAAATCATATTTTTGAAAATGTGAATGCTTTTAAATCAAAATTCAAACGAATAGTTTTTGAATTATTATACGTTTTATGTATTAAAGATAATAGTTAGGTTTATATAGAGTATAAATGTTTGGATGATTTGAAAATTAAGCATTGAATATTAGTATATCAACGTTTTATAAATTGTAAAAAAATTGTGTGCCGAGTTGCATAAAATAATTGATTCATTTAATGCTTCACTAAAATAAAATATACCACTAAATCATGTTTAAAAGACCGTTAGCTCACTATTGACTCATTATTGATTCATATTAAGTGATTGTTTATGCAACCCATCATAAATATTAGGTACATTATCTATTTTAAATATTACGCAAACTCAATACCCATTATTATTAGAAATATTATATCTTTAGACCTTAATATTATGTTAATTTAATTATGTTTTTGACAATTTATAATTAAAAAGAATTGTTGTTATTTGAAAAAACATATTTTTATAACTTCACAGAGTATTTCTTCAGCGGTATAAAAATGTTTAATTATTTGAAAGTATAATCTTTGAGTATACTTGAAAATTCCAAAATCAGAATTTAAATAAACGCATTATCAAATAATAGGGACACTTGGTGAACCCTCTTATATATTATATATATAATAAATATAATAATGTAATATACTAATATATACATTGCCCAACGTTTTACGTACCTATGTCAACGTTTTGTGTGTATCGCAGTCGCGCGCATTACCGCTACGGTAACATGAATAAATATTTGTAATTATGAGCACTTATATATTATATCTCAGATCGTTATCTATCGCTGATGGAAAGGCGAGGAGTTTGGAAAAAAATTTAAATGTATGTGTCCGCAATATGTTGTCGTTTTAAATATATTATCTAAATCTATAAACTTTTATGACTACCTTTAGCCAATAAGTATGGTTGTTTTAATAGGCTACGATAACGTTATATTGATTATTGACGAATGATGAACAAACTTATTTTACATCATACCGGTCAACTTATCGTTTAAACGTTTTCATAACGGAACCGTATTGTTACGTTGATATCTAAAAATCGTTTAGTTTTAATGGGCTACTAATATATGCAGAGGCTATTAAATAAATAATTACCATTTACTACTATCCCTACCTACATTATAATTGCTGGTAATTTAAGTATGTATTTGAGTGAAAAGTTTTGCCCTATATGTGTGTCGCGAATAATATATGAAAGGTACACAAATGAATAATAAAGAAAATTGATTTTTCAACAATAAAACAAGCATATATAATATAAACATACACTGGAATTCTGACCAATTAGCCAATTTTTACTTCACTATCAGTATAGTATTTTTCGTAGATCGTCCGAAGCGGAAACTATTCAGTTGCGGTGCGGAATTGTTTAGAGATTTACTTTTACTCGTGAACAGCAGTGATTACAACAATGCATATAGTTACATTACATTACGAAAAATATATATAGACCACATACAATAATTACAATTATTACGTTTCCATAATAAAAACTACTCGTGTTGTTATCTAACCCTACGCATTGCGCGAAATCGCAATGTGCTTTTAACGCCACCCTGCAGAGCCACACACGTACATAAATATTATATATACATATAAGTATATATCTTCGTACTCGCATTGATAATACGTCTATTCAAAGATCACGCAGTCACCATCATCATGTTACGTGCATGCTATTTTCAATCTGATTTACGATTCTTTATTATATTGTAGCTCCCATAAAAATATGATTAAAATATGTTACAATTGATACAGTAATAAAATCGTAAGACTGATGGTATACGTAATATCAAATCCAACTTAAACTATTATTATAACTATATATGTATACTAAGATGTTCAGAGACTTGTATAAAGTATTTTATTTCGTATATAATTTTATTCCTTCACTTTTTTAATTTTTATTAGACAGTGCAATTTACTGATACTTAGTACCTATATATACGATCTCCGAAAGACAATGGTAAAATGTAATAAATAATGACGGACTGTAAACTTCCTTACAATATTACATCATACATAATATGTTTACAAAATATCATTAGTACTGTAATCCAGAATTGTACCAACCGACGAAATTAATCCTAACTTTACAGCTATGTACCGTTAATGATGTAAAGTTATATCTTGTTATTATGATTTATATTGAATAAGTAATTCCTAAAAAATATTATTCTATTCTTAAAAAAAGAGTACCATATATCATATTTTAATGTATCGTCAATAATTTCAAAATTTTCACGTATACGATTGTCGATTTAGAAATAAAATTATGTTTAAATAATTGTATATTATACATATTGTTTCAATTTTTTTTGAACATTCTGCTTGGTATCATTAATAAGTATTAAATAGGATGGATAATTTTATTTTCTCAATTTTTTTTTATAGTTATAATTGAGTATGAAATTATGAATTACAATTATTACAACAAGAACACCGTAACGTAAAATCAAATATTTGTACAAAAAAATTAAAATATAAACTATCTACTAAGTATCCTACGTTGATAACTAATAAGTAATAAGTATAATATGTAGTTTATTTTACCTGAATGTATCCATTAATTAATATTTTGTTTTTATCAATAAATTGTGTAACTGCTTTTTAAAAGTCTTTTTATTGTTTCATCAAAGTTCAACTCTGTGAGTGAGCTAAGACTGTCATAACTTATAACACATATAATTAATAATTATTTTCTTTTTATCGACTAATTTGCGCAACGGTATGGAACATAGAAAAACGAATTTGGCTGAAAAATGATATAACAACCATGTACTGGTGTAATTGTAATTATTTCAATATTTATGCAAGCAATCTATAAAGTTCATAGGTCACTCGCTTAGTGTAAACTGAACTATATAATAAATATTTTTTCAATCCCTAATCATTATTTTGTTATATAGAGCTATAATTACAATACATAGATTATAATTATAAACTTAAGTGTAAAATAAGCGTAGTATTCATAATTTTAAATCAATTGCAGATATTTTTGAACAATGCAACATATAAATTACTATTAATACTTTCATCAAACCATTTAACTACATGGGCTTTTAAATTAAAATTATAAATTATATTATGATAGTTTTTTTTTAGTAAATAAATATTGTATGTACATTACAAATATTACAATTAAGACTGATTTCTCATTTTCAATGAAAATAATTTCAGATTACAACAAATAATCCTTCATTTAAAATTAGATAAAGTTATTTCATTAGACATTTCAAAAATGGTATATAGTTACCTTATGACATGTTATAATATTTAAAAAATATTTTGATTGAATTATATCAATTGATTTTGATTACATAATTTAAATTAAGGTATAATGATTATTTCAAGTGAAGATAAAATTTGTTTTAATGAATAATCTATTAGATAATATCTAAGTTGTATATATTTCTGAATTATAATATATACTATAAAACTATGTGTATGTTTTAAAAAGTGATTAAATAGCCATTGATCGGAAAAATCAGAAAAACTCTTCAAGCAGGTACGATCGTTACACAAAAAAAATAACCCGTAGCTATTATGTATGGTTACAGGATTTTATTATTAGGTTTATCGTTATTAGGGTCGTAATAGGGTTCAACGTAAGTGATAATGTGCTATTGTAACTGATATGCGAACATACATGGTGGCGCTTGGTCGCGGTCGTCGGGTTCGGTTTGCTGCTGTAGCGGTGGCATTGGATGATGACAGACACCGGGAGAAGACCTTTCGCTATGTTGTCCGAAAGATCTATATATACAAACTAAGTGCCATACGATAATATGTAATAGGTCCCCACTGGTTCTGTTTATAAACATATAAAAAGCAAAGACTTACGATGAATTCGGTACAGTGCTCTTTGTCGATTTAGGCTTGCTGCAGTATAGTCAGCCAAAATCATATAATTATAACTGTGCCCGAATCTGCAGGTGCAGTTTTTTTTTTTTTTAATTCGGTATTTCCATCGTTGCTACAATCGAACAAGATGGTAAGTACGATTTAATATGATTTATAAACCTACAATTTGTATATCATTTTCAATATTAAAGTTGTATATTGTTATGCTGTATAAATTGTATTCACACAACAATATTATACTATAATAATTGATACATTTTTAAATTTAAAATCTCGTCTTAAATTGATTTTTATATAAATAAAAGTAGCTTTCAGTAAAATCTCAATTATTTTATTTATTTCAATTATAAAAATAATAATACTTTTCCTTTAGAACCTTATGTTATATAACTTATAATAAGTATTATATCAATAAGTCTCGAGAGTATCGAGTGATGATTATATACGAAGTATACTGACTTAATTGTAATTAACTATACCTAATATTTGATTTATAAATTATTTCTAGTTATTTAGTATATATATATTTATATATTTGTGTTCTTAAAGTTAGAATTCGTATGAGTTTTTTAACTATATAATTTACTAATTTATAAATTTATAATACTATATACAATAAATTCAAACTTAAAAATTAAAAATTTTATAAATTTTATATTTTCACTTATTTATTTTTAAGAGGTTAAATTAAATGTATTAAAAATTTATTTTATACATTCTAAAAGTAACTTCTAATTACATATAATACAATTATCAAACTGTTTTACGAAAAAAAACTTTTATAACTGGCAGACAATGTGTAGTTATAACTTATAAGTTATAACTGCAATATATAATGTATATTGTAAATAGATGTAGGTATATCATGTATAACAAAATATTTTGTAATGAAAGATATACACAGTACACATCATTGTTAAATATAATAAACATAAATAAATAAAAACAATCCAATCAATTATATAGGTACTTTGATAACATTTCTTCTTTAAAAACAATTAGTTGACATATATATATTTATTAACTTAAAGTCATTTTATTAACTTATATTTATTTTAAAATGTATTTGAATTATCAATGAGTTAAGCGTCCAAGTGAATTGTCGGGAATATTATTTGTGTCTATTCGGGGTATTTGACAAATTAGTTAAATGGAATTGAATACGTTTATAAGTAGATGTATGGCGAATGCATTTTTGTAAATGGTATTTACTTGCTTATGAGTGTAAAATATGATTGGAGACGAAGAATGGTGCATATTATGTAGTAATTAAAAGGCGTGTTGTTATAGTTGCGATTATTGATTTTTTGTAAATTTGGAAGTTTGGAGGCTCCTCAAAATTAGATGCCATATAAATCTATAGAGAATAGGAAAGTTATATGTAAGATAAGTTTATTTTTAAAATTGATCTTTGAATTTTAATCAGAAAAAAGTTATATTCAATTTACATAAATTAAATTACTTTAAGCTATGCAATAATATATATAATAGATTAGTATTTCTAATATTTAATAAAAGTTAAATAGTTGTTTTACTTTCTTATATTACAATACTACCATGGGTAAATAAATCTTTTTGTTATAGTTACAATTGATAGGAAACTCAGTAGCAGATATTGCATTTTGCAAATATTGCAATACTACATTAGATGACTATTCTGACATAATAATGTTAACTAATTTAAATTAATTTTAAAGAATTATTATTAGTATTTGTTTATAGCATTTTACTATTTTATGCGTTCTTTTATTAGCCATTCTAATAATGATATTTTACTACTTCTCACTAGATATATAATACGTTTCAATAATGTATGATTGATTTCAATTGCCAAACAATACAAATGTCATTAGTTATACCATGTATAATGTTATTGTGAAAGAAGTCACGTCGTGCAGATGATATAATAGCAATCGTATTAATTCGGTAACTCATGGAAATTGATTGGTTTAATTATTATTTAAATTAAATTAAAGGTTTCCTGGCCAGAATCTATAAGCCACATTTTCGTTATTAGGCAATGAAATATTGTTTCATTTATTTTGTATAATATAATTCGTGCCCAATTTCGTATGTGAACAATGGTTATGTAACTTTATAATTGGTTGGATATACGTATTATGTGTAAAAAAAGATCCAAATAATATGAAATCATAAAATAACAGAGAATTATATTTATTATAGTAGAGAAGTGACCTCCGGGAATATTAGTAAAAAAAAGTAAAGTTTTTATTTTAAAACAGAAAACTTAGATTGACTGATATGCGACGGTTTAGTAAGCAAATATGTTTCAAAATAATATTAGAATAAATTAGATCTAATATTTTATTTTAAAATTACGTACAAACTTAAAATGGACGATTAGTCGCTATTTATAAGTATATGAAACTATTATAATTTTAAATGTAATAAGTATATATATATATATATATATATATGTGTATACATAAGATATTTAAATTATTATAAACATATCAAAAAAGAGATCAAATATTTAGTTGGACTCTCGATAAAATTACCGATACAAACTATGTAACAAAAACTATTAAATATAATTTAATGTTTAATAATTAATTTAAACATTTAAGATAGTACGAAACGATTTGAAAACTTGAACACAAATGTGTAGACAGTTACCTATTTACAATTAATTATTTCCAGATAGGTATACATTTACGAGTACAAAATTTAAATTTTATGGAAATACCTATATTATTTTATAAAATTTGAACCAAAAAATAATGCTAGATTCAATGTATTTTTTTTAGTGCTGTGTTATATTAAGTTGAGTCTAAGAAAAAAATTAAAGTCTGTCAAATAATTAATACATTTTTTTTTCATGCCAAAAACGGAAATGATATTCGAGAGGTTTTGAGAAAACGCATTCTTTGTTTGGCAAAATGTTGTCATCTCTCATATGCTCATAACATCATAATAATAATGTGTAACACTGAAGTATTTCATTATTTATTATGTCCTTATTCATCGCGTCTTTTTTTTTACGTAACAATCATCTTTTCTTACTTAGTTACAAATAAAACGTGTTCTACTTATGTTTAATTTCTCGTTGGGCAACCCATTTTATATTTCTTTGGCTGTAATCCACAATAAAAATCCATGCATTTTGTTTAACCACGATCACTTATTATTATAAATTATAATATAGTAATTAGTTCTAAAGTAAAATGTACGTAAATAATGCACATATTATGTTTATCAAATTAAAACGTAATGTACGTTTACTTAAATATTATATTATGATCTAACGTATTAGCAGAAAAGTATATTATGAAAATTCGTAGTGGTTTGAACAGGTATCTAAACCATACAACTATTATTATTGACAATGTTTGTGAGTTATGATTTAATCATAAGCAGATTTCATAAATGTAAGTGAGTTACACGGTGTATAGGTATTTAATAATACGCATTTATGTTAACTTTTTTATCTTAATAATATTATTCATATCTATATAATATATTTATATCTATATAAATGGACTTTCTTCTACAGATTTAATTACGTCAAAACCATTCGTTATGCTTATTATCTCAATAGAACTGAAATTATTATCAAACACAATACGGAGAGTCGAACGACATGCGGACGGTCGAATATTTCGACTTTTATATTATGTATATGATATACTTATATAGTTATACACTTTATGTGTTATGAGATCGCGATATTATAACGGACAAAATGATAAACCATTACGTGAACAGTCAATTGAATGGCTCGTAATTCTACTATTAAGCTTTTACTTGTATAAGGATAATATAAAATTTAAAAAACACTACCTGTAATAAAAGTGCTTGCGATTATGAGCTATATAAATTACATTATAATTATATTATATAGAGTCGTAGACGATGAATGCGTTTTCCGGCCGTATTAATATGTCATTATATCAAATACAATCATGGTGAAAGTGTTGAAGGGGTTAACGTATTTGATGGTAAACGAAAATTATATTTTAAATAATAAAATCTACGAAATTTCGTGTTTAGAAACAAACACACGATTATTCGATGATAATTCTGCATGGATATATTTATATATATATATATTTGACAATCGTTTTCTGTGCGTCTTTCAAAGTACGATGACCAACAAAGTGCACCCTGTAACGAAACGCGATTTACGGTCAAGTGTTATTTTCTCTCACTCCTGTTCAAGTCTTACAATCTTACGACAACCAAAGAAAGTCTACATAGCGAATAACCATGTAATGCTATTACTATTATTTATTATAATACAATATAGTTGGCTTACCTTACGGCTCACTGCAGTACTCGCGTTAAAGTCTTTCAGATGACATGGTCCGTATATATGATGCATAACATATGCATTAATGGATACGTACCTGTATAATATTATTATTATTATATAGTTATAACTAGTGTACGATTATAACCACGTTGACTAGTTTTACCCAAGACGACCAAACGAAAGTAAAATCCTCGATTTTTTAAAACACAAACGGTGCGTGTACCGGGAAACATAATTTGATAAAAACAAGTCGTTAGGCACTTCCTGGAAAAATAAAAATAAGTCTAATTTAATGACAAATACATTCATAATGATTTATATTTAACAGGCATAAGAATAAAATAGGTATTATGAAAATTATTATGTACACATTTAAATGTTAAATTCGCCCGCAATAAATCTTATTTTATTATAGGCGTGCACACGTTTTTGTTCTAAAATCAAATTTCCTTAGTATTGTATAATAGCATATCTCGTTTATATCTACATTAGACTTTAATGCATATCGTCATACTTGCCATAAACCATCACTATAAAAATACGCATCTTTCTCATTTTAATAAATTATTCCTCATAGTCCTTATATAATTATTAGTATGGTTTGCACAAATATTTTTTCATATTATACCTACATATTTTACGCTTACCAAATTTAAATTTATCTAATTATATCTTTTATTTTATAATAGTATTTCTTAGTTCTTATCTATTTTATTTAATTGTGTTTATATCAATCAAAACATTATGTGCTTGCCACTCCACTATTTAATATATATGTCGGTCACATTATTACGTATAATCGCCATATATCGCATAACCACTTTAACTATTTGTTGATATTGTAACTGTACATCAATATAGTGTATTCATTTAGTTTTTATCTATAGGTATACACATACAATTATAGCAACTATAGTGTTATAATATATTGATATAAATATGTATGATATGGTATATTATGCACAGAAAAACTTTCATTTATAAAGTAATTACTAATTATGTATATTTGTTTTTTAAGTGGGTACCAATGTACCATATAATAAAATACATGTGAATATTACCAGAATCGAAATTTAAAAAAAACTTTATCTACTAATGGATTTGCATAATGTCAATTTTACGTTTATAAAAATAACACATTTATATTTACTCCACTTCCACTTCAATATTGAATGAGGATAAATGAAACTGAACATGTATATTGATGAATAAAATTATTGAAAAGGGATCGATAGTTAAACGTTATGCACGCATATAATTAATATTAATTAATAGTTATTTAATTATATTTTATGGCCAGAACAGAAAGATAAACAAAAATAGTCAGTGTGTTTATGTTCTATAGATTCTGTTTTTAAAGTTTATATATAAATAACGGTACACTTGCATCATTTTATCAAATAATTTATATTCATTATTTAATATTTAATTTATTTCATCGGCCTGCAGTAAATTACAACTTGTAAATTTTTAAGTAAAATATAAGGTATTCAACCTTTTCTCTTTAAATAGTATTTTAAAATAATTTATTTGATCGAATTTATATTTATATTTCTAAATTATAATATTTTATGTTCGTGACATAACATCATGATTATACACATCATGTACAAACATATTATACGTATTCATAATTCAGAACATACGTTTTGTTATTTTATAATTTATGTAACATCATTACGAACACACAGTTCCCAGGAGATCCTTATTGTTATGAAATTTTACTATTTATTATTTAGTTCATAAACTTATAACTTCCTATTTTTGTGTTTGTATGTTCATTAAATTAAGCTATTAAAACCAGTGGCATAGCCAGCACGTAGGTCTGGGCCTACTCACTTTTCTCGAAAAATATTTATTAGGTATATATTTTTATATCTTATTGAATGTGTCATCTATAATCTGTATGATTATGTGTATATTAATCCTTCCTCGAAATATTGGGCCTATGAAGAAAAAAATCTTTAGCTATACCACTGATTAATACATAAAATATTTTTTTCTAATGTTCAGTCATTACAAATTATTTAAAATATTAAAAATAATATTTTTTATATAGAAAATAAATTATGTTACACTGACATAATAATATTATTTTTTTTATCAAATAATACGTTTTTAACATTTGTACAAAACTATTAATGATTATATTTATTGTACTTAGGTAGGTATGAAATACTCTATTTATATACTAATTTTGAGCTAGATTAATGTGAAATAATGTATTATTATAGTAACATAATATACCTAACTAATTGAAAAATTAAATTAATTGCGGGCAAATAATAATTATATGTAGGTACTATATTATACACCTCATTATATAAATTGATTTTTAATTATTCTAAGACACTTACATTCGAAACGATTTGTAATAAGTCAAAAATATTTCAAAGTTGGTCCTTGATAAATAACACCTACTATATAATATATATTATTTAAAATACAGTCTTTACAAATTACAAGCCACAATTTTACCATCATAGCTATCCTATAATGTTCATCTTCCTTAACAATAACCACTAATCAATAATCATGTACATTAATCATTTTATTAAATCACTTAGGTTAGGTTTTAGTTGAAACATATAATTCGTTTAATTTTTCATATACAAGTCAAACCACATACGTTTATCTTGTGTCTAAATATATTAATTTTATACATGCGACTAAAACATATCAAATCGAGATTTAATCTAAATATAATTTGGAGTCCTACAGATATACCTATTATAGTATTTATAATAAAGTTTTTAAAAATTGTGTTTGTGAATCCAACAAAATATTATTTATTACTTGTTAGCTTATAAGTCTAACTTAAATTATTCTAAATAAAGTATTATCTTATAACACATTACTATATCGAGTACGTAACAGATGTGTAGTATGCAGAGCTCGGATTTTAAAACACAATAAAAAAGGAACAGAACTAAAAATTTACTTAAACAAAAAATGAATTAACGACCATATATTTAGTTAGATTGTCTGTTTTAATTTAATCTGTTACCAGATGAAATATTATTATATATAGAAAATAAAAACTCTACATAAATGGAAGTAATTTGTGTATAATTGGACGTAGCCCATTCGGCTCTCGTTCTACGAATAGGTAAATTCCTAAACGGCTCTGATTTTTTACTACATAAATTTCTTCCCATTTCATACAGACTTAGGATTGTCTCAAAAGAGGTTTGGATAAAAATGTGTTATTGAATACTAAGTAAATTATAAACATTATATAAAAAAATCATATATTACTGTGAATTAATGTTTATTAAATGTTAGCGTTAAAATACTAGAAAAATGAAAAAAAAAAATTATGTATTATAAGTAAAATTATAAAAAAACAGACATTGTGTAAATCGTAAATGTTATTTGCACAATTTTTATACAATCCATACGTGTTATTTTATTTGACGAAAACTCGTCAATGATGTTTTCAATGAGCTTCCGTTTTATTTTTTCAGTAATATATAATTAATTATAATACATTACATAGGTACCTAATATTATTTCCATTTTTTTCGGATCCAAACATTAAAATTGTTATTGTTATTTCCCTGCACATATTACTTAGAAATCTAGCATAACACAGCTAGGATACATATTTAATTTGTATATAAAAAAAATATTTATTGTTATTATTACTTCACTGACTTTAAATACAATAGAATAAATACAATATACATATTTTATATAAGTAGACGAACATTTATTAAATCGTAATAAGATTTATCGTTGTTGTACTTGGGTAAACCAGATAATTTCATCGAGTGACGAGTAAACATTTTGAAAGTGTTAATCAAGGTTAAACTGTATTGTTTAAATAAGAAATGTATAATGGAATGGTCTTAGGTTGTTACAAAAATAAAAAACAATACATTTTATCAAAAATACATTATATAATAGTATGTACAAAAATTAAAATCTGCTATTATAAAAACTGTCACTATGCTTTATATTATAATATAATATTATTGAATTTACTTACATAACACAATTATCTTACGAATATACTTTAATGCATATAATATACAAATCATAAGCTAACTTATAATTCATCGATAATAATATTACATTAAGTATACGCATAATATTATAAATTATAATGTACCTAGCTATAAATTACTAAATATTTAATTTTTCAGTTGCTAATGAAATCACTGATAGTGGCGATTGTATTAGTACCACTTGTAATTGGTTTACCAACACCAGCACCAGAAAAGTCATTACAGCCAATTCAGCGTCAAAAAAAGCAGTAAGTAAATACAAAAATATTATTGAAACACTTTAATAATAATTGCCATTTTAATACATTACAATATTCCATATACATATTTTATATTGTTGTTGATAGTCTATGCATTGTTATAATTAAACATTAAATAAATCTATGATATCTTAACGATTATAGTAAATATTTATTATAATTCTACAAAATTCACATTAAAAATTTTAAAAGATAATTATAAAAATTACTTACATCAATAAACATCTTATATCCCATCAAAATTCTATACTAAAACTAAGGAAATTATGCATACTTAAATGTAATACATTTTAAACATTTTAAATAATTTATATTTCAGTGCTGACAGTGGTTATGGTTCAGATGTAGTAGGTTATGATCCTCATCACCATGAAGAACCACAAGGATCATGGAAAAAAAAATTAACTTGGAAAGAAGAATGGAAACAAGAATGGAAAACGGTTAAGCAAGAAGTATGGAAAAAAACTTGGGAACAAATTAAAGTTCCCATATGGAAAGAGATCAAAGTTCCCGTCTGGAAGGAAATAAAAGTACCAGATTGGAAAATAATCCAAACTCCAGTTTGGAAAGAAATTAAAGTGCCAGTTTGGAAAGAAGTTAAAGTACCTGACTGGAAAGTAGTCCAAGTGCCCGCATGGAAGGAAGTACAAGTACCTGTATGGAAAGAGATTCAGGTACCTGACTGGAAAAAAACTTATGTACCGGAATGGGTTAAAGAATATGTTCCCGGATCTAAACAGTTAGGCAAAGACCAAAATGGATGGGAATATGTTGCACATGATTTGTGGAAAAAAAAACTCATATGGAAACCAATTTGGAATAAGGTGTGGAAAACTGAAAAAAAACAAGAATGGGTGACAGAGAAAAAACAAGTGTGGAAAGAAGAGAAAGTACAAATATGGAGGACAGAAAAGAAACAAGAATGGATAACCGAAAAGAAACAAGAATGGAAAGAAGAAAAAGTACAAATTTGGAGAACAGAGAAAAAAGAAGAATGGGTAACTGAGAAAAAGCTTGAGTACAAGACCGAATGGAAAGAAAATAAAGTTCCAGCTTGGAAAGAGATTCAAGTACCCACTTGGAAGAAAGTCTACAAACCTGTATGGGAAAAGGTTTGGGTAGAAGAACACCACGAACACCATGAACATCATGATCACCACGAATATGGCGGTGGATACGATGATCAACAAAATAATTATGGTGGTGGCGGTGATAGCTATGGCTACCATAAAAAATGATTTATAATTCACCGCATCCACTGTAAATCTTTCTTAAGTATACCTCTCAAGTCAATGTATTTTTATGACAACCAAATGTAAATAATTTTTTCTAGTTTATGTATTTTTTTACTTATGTTATTTGATTTTTTTTTTTAAATATAATATATAACAACGTAATGTTGTCGACGTGTATTGATTATATTATTTATGTTATTTTCGTATATAATAAAAACGCCGTAACATGCAGCTTGTTACGAGCAACATATTTTACACGCATTAAGATAAATCATACAAAGTATAGTACATAATACACATACTTTACAATAATTTTATTCACTAGAGGTCGCACTAATATCTATAGTATACTATTATTATATGAAATAGTTTGATAGTTAGAACTTTGAATAACATCTTATTAGAATAGAATAATATCTACCAAAATGAAATAATTAAAAATCGTATTATATGAATGCAAAGAGGGCAATTATTTCATATTCATGTTGAGTATAATTTAAGTACTAAATATACAAGTACGATAAGTGGTAACTAGTGGTGCTTAAAAACGGATTTTATGTATAGGCAACATATTATACGCTTTGATTCTCAACATTTTGAGGCGATAAAACAATAATATTATAATATTATATTGTGTACAAATATATAACATATTATTCAATTTAAAATAATACAGTTTGTGGTTCTAATTTCTTTATAAAAGTTCAAAAATAAATATTTATTATTTTGAATAAACAATTAAAAATGTACACATTTTTAGTTTAATAATTGCAATTTGCTAGTATAGTATTTATATAAAATATTCATTAATAAAATAAAAAATTTAAATGTTTGAGATGAAAAATATTTTTATATGTGCATTGGTACTATAAACTATTTTTTAATTTTAACCACCGATCATTACCTTCTTAAAACTAGTATATAATCATCAAAACTTTCCTAATAAAGTAACATTAAATTTTATTATTTACACCTTTATACAACACTTGATGTCAAAATAATAAATAAAAATTTAATTAACTATGTCATATTATGATACATATCTAACAATGGTCATAATATCTATAGTTTTTACTTTTTTAGTCCCAACACATTTTACTTGACTTAAAATGAATAATTTATAATAGTATCTAGGTACCTACCCTTAATATATTATTATATTTAAATAGCTAGGTTGGATAAATGTAAATTATTTGATTGTTTGGTTTAACCCACGCCATATGAATATGAATCGTAGAAAATGAATAATAAAATATTATTACCCATTATTGTAATATCCAAATACATATTGCTATTTTTTTTTAAATATTATTTTATTATTTTTTAATTGATTTAATCAAGTATTCTATAATTGATGATTATAACTTAAATATTAGCATATATAAGAAATAATTTATATTTTATCACCACAAACATAAAATAATAAATTGCTTATCAAAATAATTGAATATAATAATAGAGAATTGGTTTGATTATTATTATATTTTGAACAATCCTATAAAGTTATTTTTTTAAGTAGCTGTCACCTGTTTGCACTTTAATATAATACCTATGAATTAATTAAAATATAATATTAACTGATAATTTTACTATAATTAATTTTAATGAACACTTTTGTATTCGTTTTCGTTAACAGATAAAACTATGATCGACAATCGGTCATCAATAGGAACTAGGAATAAATACCCAGTTACCTACGGATAATATATTAAAATGAATTAAAAGCACATATTAATAATTATTTAAAAATTATAAATAATATTTATCACCATATTATACTTATTTTATAAATTAATACTAGTTTTGATACAATTTAACCGAAATGAAAATACATATTTTGGGTTCATGAATGATTTCATAACAACTATGAATTATTCGACTACTTAATTATTGAAATCAAAAATCAGTAATGCTCACACCTATGGCCTTGCTGTTTCATAGGTACTTTCTTTACAATTTACACGAGTGGGTACTACACACCAACATGCCTGCATTTTGAACGCGACCATCATATAGATCACTCTAGACTTAACCATTTGTGGGAGGAAAGTAAATAGATAATAATGATATACTAATTTAGTCAATAGATTATAATATAATGAATAATGAATGTGTTGTTATTACATTTTGTTGTTGTTTCAAAACAAGTTTGGTCGGTTTTTTTTAGAGACTCAGTATCTAAATATCTAAATTCGACTAAAGGTGATCAACGACAACCATAATATATATTCCAAAATATTGCCACGCCGAACATTTTTTTGGAGATATTCCTCTTCCTTCCCCTTCATTGGTTTGGCTAGTATATTTTTTATCTTTTTTCTAAGAGATTACGAGCGACAAAAACGATATGCAGTCAGAATTCCGTTATTGTCGTATAACAAAATTAAAAATAGGTACCGTTATTTGCTCTTATTGACGATTGATACTCAATCACCATAATTGTGACATAAGACAGTTATAACAATTTTAATACCATTTACTAAAGAAATAATTAAATTTAGATAAGAATATCTAACGGAGAACCATATAAATCGATCTAGAAATTTCGACGTGTATCCATTTTGGTGTAAAGTCCATTTTGGTATAGTCACTTAAGATTTTTTTCATATAATAATTTTAATCGCGTTTAGATAATATAATGATTTCTATTTATAATTGTCGCAAAATAGAAAAACATTTATCAGTTTTTTCTTACTATCGCCGGTTACATATACGTATTTAATACATATCAGCTGTATATAAACTTATAACAGTGAAATTGGAATTATATTATTGCAAAACATAGTTAAACTATATACCATATCGATCATTGAGTGATGTAAAATCAGTAGTCAACTAATAGTCAGTAGTCATCATGGCATAAGGAATTAAAACCTTCCGTGGACGTGGAATATTTGTACATGATGGGTATATCTATATATTTATGCATTTAATGCAAATAAATTTTAAAAAAATCAGTTGTAACTTTAAAGGTAATTTAATACTTCATTATTTGTACTATCAGTAGGTATTAATTAAATGTATTATGGTTTTAATTATTATAGGTTTCAAAACAAATAAATAAACATTCAACCCATGACTTGAAGGTGGTTAAAATAAAGTAATTTTGAAGTCACTAAAATACGCGTAACCGACGAGAGTGGGAAAAATACTGATAACTGCTTTTCTATTTTGTGATAATCATAAATATATCAAATAAAAACATTAAATTATCTAAACATGATTAGAATTATTTTATAAAAAAATGTAGTGACAACGCCAAAATGGCGACGTTGAAATATCCGGATTCGTATATAACTATAATACATATATAATACCTAATTATATGCTCCTCAATTCTGAAGTGAGCATTCAAAAAAATCTAAAAAGATTAAAAAATATTTCGCTGAATTTCTTAGCAACCCGTTTTTAAAAACCCGACTTAAAAAAAAAATTATTTAAATAAATTTACATTTATTAAAGGTTGTAATAATACAATTCAATTTTTCCAACTTTTAACGTACTTCAAATATAACTTATAAATAAAAAGAAGCAATGATAAAAAATTAAGTAGTTGTATACAAATCTGTAGTCTATTTATAAGAACTGTAAATATCGAATCTAAATTTAAAGTCAGCTTCTTCTTCCCTCGTACATCATGTCCAATCAAGTGCTTACAATTATACTAATTAAATTTCAGTTATTTTTAAAATTTTTATCGTGTCTTCTAAAACAATTTATACATCATTGCGAGTGTATAATAATGCTTAAAAATTATTGGTAAAAAAAGTTTTATTGTTATGGGTAATTATATGAGTATATCTCCTACCAAAATTAAATAATAATCCATTTGGTATTCAAGAGTTGATATTATTACCTATATCTATTTGAATTGGTGATGAAATTGTTGTCCATATCGTTATTACGTGCGTATACGATTTTATGTGCATGCATATATAGCCATTATAATATTACGTTATAATATTTACGTGTGGTAAACTAAATATTGATTAAAATGACTAATCAAATGACACATATAATAACATATACGATATGCCCACAAATTAACGCGTTAACTACTTATTTAAATGTATTATGGACTAGTACAATGAAGTTAATATATTTAGGTCTAAAATTAGTTTAAAAATTAGCCATAGTACCTATGATAATCGTGGAAATACTCTACTATATAAAAGCTAAGACTTAATTACATAAGTGTTAATAGTATACTATTATATTACATATATATTAATCTTATTTCCTAGCACTCGGTCACACAATTACAATCTATTATAATATTATGTATACATATTACATATATATATCCTGAGATTTTAGAGTAGACGAAACAGGAAACAATTAATGAATATGAGTGGTATAACTGCCTGTATATATATGAGACCCACTATTATGACATGTACATGTAGTTCAGTATAATTGTGTTAATAATAAATTTAAATTTGGTATACATAATAGAGTAACCTAATAAATATATTTATTTATTATTCAGTTTAAATCAAAAATATTATAATAATGCACATTGTAATATACACATATATACATTTTTTATATGTACATATTTACGATTTATCTAGATAATGTATTACACATATTAAAACAATTAAACAATTTTCCTAAAGAACTGAATTTTTTAGGATAATGATTCTTTTGCGGATTAGACAAATCTTTAAAATATAAAATGTATTCTTTACGGGTAAAAATTATTTAATATTTGTAAGTTAATTATGATATATATTATACATGGATATAAATACACATATATATACATACATCATATTAAAATATGGTGGGACAGGGAAGTATAGAGATGATCGATTATTTTTGATTTCCACATTTCACCAATTTATCACGCTTTTGGTATTATTGATTAAAATATTGACGAAAAACTAAGATACTAAATTCTTTCTGATTATCATATAAAATATAATTCTATAATAACTCGATTGGTATTAACTATCACTTATCAGATACTAACTATATTATAATATTAAAGTAGTATCGCGAATCGCGATGGTAGAAATAAATATATTACACGACTTACTTATTTTCGTTGTTTCCAGTAATCATCACTTAAATTTGAGTGAAGAAAGAATGACACAGAATACCCATCGTTAGTAGTCACAAGCAATAAATATTATAAATAGTGACTTAACAAAACAACGTTGCCATTTAACAAATTTTTATACGATTTATACGAAATGTCATTGGTAATAACTAATCATTGAAAACAACAAAATGTATAATTTTTTTTATATTATATGATAGACCTATGGTTGGCACTCCTGCAAATGCCAGGTATTGTTTCCGGAAAAGAATGATATTCCGAGAGTTTGTAATTAGTACTAAAATGAATATCTATAAAATATAAATTTGATTATCAAATACCAAGTACCTATTTATTTTAGGTTATTTCGAATTATTCGTTCAGACTCGCTAGACTCGAATGACAATAATTTTTCGGGATTTCTAACTACTCGTCATCTTATCTGGTAAGTGGTAATCATGTTTTTTTATAATTACTAGGTAGTTTAAAGTCAATACTGATGTATCAACGTATCGTAGAACATGGGGAATATATTAGCGAAATAACCACAATACAGAATCTAAAATAAAATATTTTGTGTTATAAGTTTCTCTTATCTCATTTTATTGAGATAATCTCAATATTTTAAATCGACTGTCGAAATATTTGCATACAATCAAAAGAATTATTTATTTGAATTTTGGTACGAATAACAATTTTTAGTTTTAGTTTTTACTATTGAAATGGTGCAAATTATGTATTATATCTTTATTTTGATGCAATTTACAAAATCATTTAAACAATTTTGACGTACATTATAAAATGTAATATTTATTTTGTATCACTGTTGATGCAAAAAAAATTATAGTCAATATTCCCGTTCTCATTTCTGGAATTTACGAGAAGATTTGGATCAAAATCTCCAGAAATATTAAAAACTTTCAAAAATTACTAATTTTTTGTTATTATAGAGAGTGGTATCTCTTGGTTTATGTATTTTTACCTAAGTATAATTGCATGATAAAATTATTTTATACATTTTAATGATCCCAAAATGTATAAATAAGTTCCACTATATAATAAGATAATTTATTCATCATTATAATATAATTAATATTTCTATCAAACCTTTTAAAGTAGTTTTTAGACTGAAAAGAATGTATAATAAATAAACTGAAAAAAAATTAACAAACGTTTTGTTATCAACATCATCGTGTATCAATGTATTTTATTTTATGTGGCGTATATTTAAAATTATAACTATAATGTGGAAGGGTATATGACATTAGTTAGAAGATTTTCAATCTTTTTGCAGAACCATTAAGTCAGCGGTCGCTTAAGTTTTGGAACTCACGAACCACTCCATATGTCCATAACTCTAAATTTTACGGACCACTTATATATTATACAATAAAAACTATACAACTATATATAAAAAAAACTATATATATTTGAAGTTTATAGTTAATAGTTTTATAACTTTTATAATATAAAACTATTATTTATTTATAAATTTATATATGTGTACAATGTACACTACACATAAATAATTAATGATAAAGATTTATTTGATTTACTCATATAAAACAATTTTTAAAGTTTAATTATGACAAAAAAATTAAGCTTAATATATATTAGTAAAGTATTAAACATTTTTAATTTTAATATGATGTTTGTTTTTATTTATTTTGGATAATTGTATACATATTTGGCTTCAATGAAGTTACAGCTAAGTGAAGAACTTTACTTATTTTTATGAATGTTGCTGGATATTAGTTCTAATCTAATTAATAACATTCTATTATGATGATTACATTATTACGAGTTTATTCTTATTTGACGTTTACCTAATATGAACCTACATAAAATTAAATACTATACTTTTGTTCGCATTTATTGTACAACAGACGATCGCTATTAGGTTGATATAAAATAAGATCGCAAAATATGTTCAAATATTTCTGGCGAGAAACAACATTAACCCACGGACCACCAAAATTTTCCCGTGGACCACCGGTTGCATTAGATGGCCTATTAAGTAGAACTATGGACCATTTTCGGTTTTGGTTCAAAAAATCAAAAAGTTTTGCTAAACATTGCACTAAAAATATAATGTTTTCTTGTACAATACGGACAAACAGTTGAGAACCACTGGTCTTAAATGTCCATACACTCCAGTAACTCAAAAATTCTTGTCAGGGTTTCAATATGTTTGAGAAATAAAATTTGTTATTATAAATTAATACTAATTTGAATATTTATATTATCTTTCTGTATAGTATCTCGTTTGCATTATACCTATTTATATTCTAGTATTTCCTTGATTTTAAGTTCTGGGAGGATTGATGAATATACTTATATTACAATAATATCTGTTTTTTATGTACGTGTAGTGTAGGTACTAGTGTGTACATAATAAGTAGTTGATAAAATGTTCTGATTATCAACTTTGAGGGTATAGTTTTAATAGAAAATTGTTAGCGCGTCAAAATGTAAAAATTAAATTATCCAGTAGTTTTAAAAATTATAAAAAACCATTAAGAAAAACGGGGTTTTACAAAAATCTAGATTTTGATAAAATCGATGTTGTTTTTGTTGTAATTCAAAAACAAATATTTGTAGAAATATTTGAAATATTTAGAATTAAATTGTATATTATCATTTTCTATACATGGTATAATTTTAAATATTTTGAGCTATTTATAGACTTAAGACATTTTCAAATTTTTTTTTGTTATTGTTTTTTATAAATAACGATAAAAAAGTTTTTTTTAATTATCAAAAAAAAATCTAATATTATAATATTTTATCTAGTATAATGCATAACAAATACTAAAATATAAGCAATCTTCATAGTTTGAAGAAATTAAGAGTTCAAATAATTGTTTGTACAAAACCTATATTTGCAAATAATACTGACATTTTCAACATTTCTCAATAATGTAATTATATTTTGCTGCTTGCTATTTTATTATTATTATTATTATTTAAAAAAAATTAAAATGTACATCAAGTAAATAATTTAATAAGCTTTTTATAGTTATTTTATTTTTAATATCCATTGTATATTAATTACGTATGATTATATACAGAACTACATTATAATAATATCTGTACAGCTATTAAAAACTAACAATAATAACCATTTTTTTTGATTAAATAATAAAAATTAATATATGCTAAAAACAAAACTTGTATATTAAAATATAATATACCTAATAATAAATAAAGCCATAGATATAGAGGCATATAGGGATACATATTAGATTTTGAATGGAGCGATGAATACCTGTATTGATTAATGATTTTATAATGAAGCGTGTGCTTTTTTTCTGTCTATCAATACCTTTTGGATAATAAAAATACTTCATTATCAATTCTGAGAGTGGTTCTTGTAGAAAATTAGATCTAGTTGATACTTTAGGGGTTTAAAAGTGAAAAATTACCATGACTTTTCAAAATAACTGAAAAAAAATTAAAGAACACGGACATTTTAACGCAATACCAGTTATTCACAAAATGGATTTTGTAATATAAAAACTAATACTTATATTTTAAATTTTTATTTAATATTTGTAATATTATTTTCTACACATGCCATAATTTTCAAAATATTTTGACTCTTTTTGAGTTGTTCATAAACATTTTACCTTTTTAATTTTTTTTTTTTAGTTGTTTAATATAATTTTTAAAACACTATAATAATATGATATCAATTAATTATTTTATTTAACGAATAATAGTTTTTCATACTTCAAATTAATAAAATTAATCAATCATCAAGAATTTTTATGTTAAATGCAATTTAATTATATGTAATTTAAAATTTAGGTTTTAACAGATTAAAAAGTAGAAGTATTAAAATTTAAAACTATTGAAAATCTCAAAAAAGAAATAAATTTAAAAAATAAGTATTATTTGTATAAAATAGGTAAACCTACTTTTAAAATTCTTAAATTAATTAATCACAAAAATATTATATATTTATTGAGGTAGATTTTAAAAAGCAGTAAATTAAATAGAACCTATCAAAAGGTATCCAAAACGAATAAACAACGTAAATATTATGAATTTATACATAAAAACATTCTTGCTCCTTGTCGGATGAATTTTACTGTAAAATATACACATAACACATATATTTTTTAATTAGTACTTAACCATGATTTTATTCTATAATATGATTAGTATATACTTGTAAATCATATATACATATAAAGCTTTCACAAAATATTTTTACTATTACATTACTTTAGATAATTTAATGTGAAAGTGTTATTTATTTTTTATTTACAAGTTACGGCATGTTTCTTGCGTATCTATATATATATATATTACATTTTTATTTCCGTTTTGTATAATACTATAGGTATTACTATAATCATCAATTCCGATTAATCAACTCCACTTTTTAGTTATAAGCATAGGGTTTAGCTCATCCATTACTAATATATGCTAATAAGTAATATAGCTATAAGATACCTACAGATAGCTACAGTAGAATTGAAATCGAATATTTCATGATATAACTTTATAAGTATATATACTTAACGATACATCGATACAAAATAGTTTTTAACGCGCGTTATGTCGTACCAACAAGATATAATAAAATTGATTATTTATTCATAAACTACATAAACAATAAACATTTATAGTTTACTAACATAATATGATCACATTCTCGAAATTTCTCTTTGTATACTATTTGCAAATCATTATTGAAAATACAGTAATTAATTAAAAACTTACTTAAGTATCTTTAAAAAATATTGTTGTTTCACACCAAATAATTCTTAAATATATATATATATATAATATTCAAAGATTCTGATTGTATTGTTGTTTAGTGGTGACGTAAATAGTTATTTAAGAGGCAGCCACCTCATGCAAAAATGGGAGTGGGTATCCCAATAAATTCAGACTCCAGGACCTAAACGGCTAGACTAGTCTATAATTTATACTCTCATATATCAAACATATAATATACCTATACCTAAGTTAATATTATGTACCCTGCATTATATTATTGAGAAATCGTTCAAAATGTGAGAAAAAATTGGTGGGTGAGTATTTATTTAAGGTAGTTGCTTCGTAGGAAAAAAGTTGTGTCTGTCACTGTTGTTGTTTGCTTATAATTTTAGATTATGAGTAGAGCGAACATCAATAACAGTTTATTTTATCTTATTATAAAACGATTGATTCAAATTATGATTAAATTGTATTTTATAGATCTAATCATATTCATTTGTTCAAACCTATCGTTCAATTTATTTTTGGCCAGGTTTAACATGTAATTAATGATTATTATAATTCTTTTATAAAGTAAGTATATGAACGGTCTCATTCTGCTTGGTATGAGTGCTTACATTTTTGCTTTTGGTTTATTTTGAACTACAAATACATATAACATTTTATTTCTATATATGTACAAAAATTGAATGATCTTATTTAGCGAAATTGAACTGTTTAAACTTAATATGTATTGTTTTTTTAATTAACAAGTTTAACTTGTTTATTATGAACACAACATTGGTATTTTTTATAAATTAAAATAATTATAGTTATTAAGACATTTAGTAAATCAATATTTATAGTATATTATATTTTTTAGTTATTGATTTAAACATCAAAAATATATAATATAGGAGTAACAAATACTAACACTTATTTGTTTGTCAATTATTTACCTTAAGAAAAAAACATTTTAGATTTATTTAATTTAAAATTTTTATGAACCTATATTTTAAAAGCTGTCCACCACTTTTTTTTGATAGAAAAATTTTTCATAGATATAAAAAATGCAAACTATCAATTTATTATAATATACCGAAGCACTAAATGTATATACACAACATAAATATTATTTATATGTCTATGTAAATTTTCCAACTAAGGAAATTGTGAAAAAATATTAATTTGATGTCACGAGTTCTTTGCCTAATATATTTTAGAAGTAGATCAACATATTGTAGGTACTGATGTAGTAGTATATTATGACTGTTTTTTCAAAATGCAATATTCAAATTAATAAGAATGCATTACGAATATGTTAACCATGACGTTTCTCATTCATCCATATATATAGATCTTCAATAATTTGTTCCAATGAGTTTTTTATCTGGTATATATTTCTTAACTTTTTTTGATAGAACTGTACATCAAGTTAATGACTTTAAGCTTGTAAAGATATACTATTTCAATCACATTAGAACAGTGAACGTTAAAACACCGCATGTTTGCGTAAAACAGTTTTGTGAAAAACGGTCAATTTATGTTTGGAAATGTGACTTAGTCTTCACGAACTTCTTCTTAATTTATTTAGAATCTCGCGTTTATGTGGATAAACTCTATTCATTAACAAAATTTAACGACGCGGTTCGTCGTGAAATCCAATTAATATTACATCGATGAAGACATTATTTTTAAAACATAACTTAAATGTCACATATTTTATTACATTTTTATATCTATAAATAATATTTTCTCTTTAAATTAAATTAGTCTAATTTTTTTAATAGTGCTTTATTTCTCGCGGTCACTCTGTTTATCCAACACTGTAAATGTATTATGTAGATTCATTGGAAAAAAGCATCAATCCTCATCTACCGACGCTATACATACAATTATCATATTGTGTATGAATCCATATTTTTTATGTAATACGCATGTAAATAATATAATTTAGTATGATGTGTATGGATATATGTGAATATACATATTTGCATATATTTATATGTATGTATTATATACTTGAGCACGTGTGTGATGTAAGCTAGGACGACTAAATTACTGGAAGGCTTCGATTGCAGAAAATATGACCATTAATCGCCAACTTGTAGATTTACAGCTATTTACAGTAATTATACGTAGTATTTATACGCACTAGGTTGTAAGTATAGTACTTAGAGTCTCATACGGCATACCTTTAAAGCACACAGTAGTTGATGTATAATAAAACGATGAATGCATTTTTATTTTATTCTATATTAAAAAGAAGATCTTTCTTAAAGTCGTGTTATTGCGTAATCAAGCTGGAGTGCATACTACATATATGCCGGACATTCCAATAATACTTTCACACATATATTATATATTATATACAATACATAAAATTACAATTTGATCTGTACATAGTACATACTATAGTCTATAGAAGTATCCGGGTGAATGAATAATTATTTACATAATTAACTCAATCGTATCCGTCTGATAGTATGTAGTGTCAGGTATCTAACAGTTAACGTTAAAATGTTATTATATTATAATATTTTTGTACATAATATCTGTTTGCAATTAACCAAGTATATTTATCACCATTTATACTTTAATCATGTATCTATAAAAATTCTAAGTTTTACAATTTCTCATAAGTTTACTTAATATCTAGATTTTCAAATATACTGTACACTTAATAGATTAGGTCAGGTATATCTACATTACGTATATAACTGTTTGAATGTTTGATATAAATGATTTATTTGCATAATAATATTCTATTTTACTATACATACTGGTTTTATTATTATAGTTTTAATCGAACAATAGCGGTCAATACTCGTGGATATACTTGATGTAATCAATAACTAATGAGAACAACGCGTAAGTATAACATAGAGTAGGCACGATTACAAAGTTATTATGGCTGTTGTTGACAGATTTTTTTGAAAACAAAATTTCTGCACCGAAATATTCTTCTTATAATCTCATCGTCAGTTGTCTGAATGATGTATACTGTATATATATTATACACGTTATACTTACCATATACTACATACTACATACTACCATACTGTGATATTATGTTCTCACGAGCATCGAAAATTGTTTAATCATTATTGCATTAACGAAACAATAACACTAATTGAATATATTATATTATATTGGTACATAATTCACGATCTAATACTAGTATTATCTATTTAAATAATCCTATACACCTATAGAATCCGCCTTATATTATTTTATCTCTCTCACAAACAATTATACACAATTAGCCATTTAGGATGAAGTATTGTCTTCCTATTATACATTATAGTACGCGTATTAAACTGTTATTACTACTTAAATGTTTGCTAAATAATATAGGTCCATATGAATTACGACCCAGCGCAATATTTTTACTGTAAAAAAAATATTGTAATTATAGCGGCCGTTTGTGTTGTTAGAGAAACATATTACACGCTGTCATATAGTATCATCATTATTATTTGTTACACATTATTTGTCACTTTATTAACGTATACTGTATACTCAGATTTTTTACTAATAGCGTAAGACAGTAAAAATAGAGTTTTAGTACTTATAAATAAATAATATTTTGAAATAAATCAAACATCTTATTGCGTATAATAAAATGCATAATAATATAAAATACATAAAAGTTTAAGTTTCTACGAATAATGATTTTCAATTTTGTTCAAATTGGAATTTAAAATTTCTATACAAATAATTGTCTTTAAATATTTTTTAAATTGTATAGTTTCAATACGAACTACTTATTAAACAAATTAAACTTATATATATATTTATATTGCATAGAAATAGAAATCATATTATACATATAGCTATTAAAAAGAGCTATAAAAAACTAAATATTAAAAAATTATAATTTTATAAATTGTGATTGCATTATATTTGCATATTTTATTATTATTGTAAATTTCTGATAGAATATTGATTGCATTTTTCTCTACGATATCGTCGACCGGTTCGACCGGGAAGAAGTAAACCTATATATTATGCTATGACTTGCCTTTTAAGCCGAAAAATAGTTAATATTTTTACAAAATACATTTTTTTATTATATATTAATATAATATATAATTAGACAAAAATGTCAATATTAATGTTGAAAACTATGAGCTTATGACTTAATGTAAAGGTTAAGTATATCATTAATTAATATGTTATTATCTAATTTGTTTAAAATACAAGTTACAGACCATTTAATATTAGTTTATATCGTTATATACTTATACTATTATATACTCAAATAAATACTCATTACTAATATTTCTTAGTTTGATTTATCTAATAATTATGTGAAACGAAATAATTTGATTTTGAAAACACGCCGATAAAATTAACCAAAGTTTAGTGCACATACAATAAGAAAATGATTATATATGCTTAAAAAATATAGGTCTAATTTTAATCAAACCATATTTGGCCAAATATTAAGTATATAATATTACATATTACATATATACGCCACACGTACTCACATCAGTTTGCTTGTTATATAAAACATAACGAACGCTTTCAATTCAAAAATGAAATAGTTGTATAGATTTTATATTTATTTTAACTATCGGTGATAAATTATATAAAAACAACCATAAATTATTCATTGAAGTAATTTAAAATCATAATAATATTATAATTATTAAATTATAAAATTATGAACAGTGATTGAATATTATTATTAATATTTCTTTTTATTATATTTTATTGCCACTATCGGTTGTACCTAAAGCTTTTACTTTAACAATCTGATGTACTTAAATTGAACTAACTTCATTGATTTTGAACGGAGAGATGAATGTATTAATTTTATAATGATGTTTATTTTTTTCTGTTTATCATCATCTTCAATAATATGTAATATATTATGAATTTTGTTAAAATATGCAAAAATATGCAATAACCATTAAATATACAGAAATATGTAAAAACAAATTTCACCATTAGTTACAAACTATTATGGTTCTTATACATTACTGACAAAAATGAAATTGATTTGACATTTGATAAGAAATGCAATTGCATAGAAATCTATGCTCAAACATAAGTAAAATTCAAGTACATTTTTTTCAAAATCGGGGATAATGAAAAAAAAATAAGGAAAAATGGGAATTATTTCTATAAATGTCGATAAACATTTATTCACTGAGTCAAATTTCTTAAAAATTGAATACAAGATCCCACCTAAGGTTTTATTATATTTATACAAAAATATTTAAAATTTATAGGCACAATATTTTGAAATGTATTTGGAATTAGAATTTTAACGAAATTCGAAATAATTTAAAACTTTATTGTAGTTAGAAATTTATTAAAAAATTTCGTTTGATATCTAAATCTTTAAAATTGAATACAAAATTTATCAGAAGTAGTTCATACTGAAACCATAAAATATAATTAACGTATAAAGACAATTATTTTTTATTGACATTTTAAGTTAAAAATAACTATGTCAATCCTTTTATTATAATATGAAAATATTCGTGGAAACTTAAAACTTTTATTTATTTTATATTATTATAAATTTTGCTATATGCAATGAAATAATTGATTTAATTTTAGATATTATCTTGTTATAAAAGACAATTTGAATATACTCAAACGGTCTACTCGAATTGCCTTCCATAGTTTACTTAGATTATTAATTAATGTATTAATTGTGAGCGTATACTATTGTCTATTATTCATGATTTTATCAATTCCCGTAATGTTCAACAATATTATTTTTAAGACATATAGTATTTCCCAGACAGATTAAGAATTTTACTTTAATAAAATTTAAAAATTTAATATTATTTGTTAATAAATTTAAACATCGGAAACATTAAAATACGACATTTTATTAATAGGTGTACCTATAATTATTATTTATTAAACTTTAAAATTTTTGATAGAATAATATTATTTAACATTCATTAGATATTTTATTTAGACTTTTTTATTTGTTGATCATTTTTATCATTATTTATACTAATATATTCATTTTATTAAGATACAACATTTTATTAAACGGAGTATATAATAATTATTTATTAGATAACTTAAATTATTGACTGTAAAAGATTATGATGTTTTATCTTGAGGAAATTTGGTTATTTAATATAATTATGCGTTATTTTTGTTGTGTATAATGATTGTTTTTTATTACAATAATTTTTTTTTTTGTAATTTATACTAGAAATTGATTAATCATATCTATTGGAGACGATTGTAGTACAAGAGAGCCAGTATTTAAAATAGAAAGCAATTCGAGTAACCTTTTTAACAAAAAAATCATTGGAGGTAATTCGAGGGTCAGATTTGTACCTCATAACATCTACAGATGTAATTAGGCTGTCTAAAATTTACTCTTGGACGCAATAGCCTATGACCCTTTTTGAATTTTCTTTTGGTGGGATGCAATTCATTTAATGATAATAATCACGGACGCAAGTAGTATGCATCGAACTTTCTATCTACGGCCAGCTGAGATGATTCTACTGTTTTTAATTACCGCACACGTGCTGCAGTAAAGTTTTATTATAATAACGTACGTTGAATATACTCACGTAATTTAAGGAGGGCAGTAAAAGCGATCATCCCCCTCCAAAGATCGTATTTTAATAACTAAAAATTAATAAAAAAAACATTTTTTAGCCTAAATTTTTCTGAAAAAGGTTATGCGCCCCCCCCCCCAAAAAAAAAAATAAATTATCACCTATTTACGTACCTAGTGTAAGACAGGTTTCAAATGTTTCAATAAATCTCCCCCTCAATAAGACATGGATTTTCTTTACGTCGACCACACCACAACCATTATGATATAAAGTCTGTGAGTCTAAAATAAAATCCGTGCTACATCAATTTCATATTCAGCGTATATCTATACTCCATAATATATTATGTATATTACTATGATATCCCCTCCCCCTCAAGGTCGTTCAAACGGTCATGTTCTCCGTCCGAGATGATCGCTATGCCTCCACTGCGGTATACGTCGTAAAATAATAGGTAGGTTATGTTATACATGTTCTATAACAGTTCAAAGAGTTCTGATCGATATCTACAGCGGTTATCTAACCTGCCAAATTCACAGGTTGGACGTCCCTTGTAATTATATTTATACCAATATGATATTTTTATAACAGACAGAGGCGGCAATTTTATTTTTACGTTTCAGTTACATAACTATACTATACGTATAAAGACGTACAGTGCGGCCTCTACATAGGTACTATGTACATAATATACTATAATATATATTCTATCGTTCTACGCTTTTATGGCTCGCGTGCTCCAGAGAATCATGATCGCTTCTAGCTGTACAGGAAGTGTCCCGAGTCTTCGAAGATTGGCGGGAAAAAATAACGTTATTTCATATTCTTACTTTTTTTCTTTAAAAATATTACGGCGGCACTCGCTTGTCTTGCAATGACGTAATTCATATATTGGATTTTTTTTTATTTAAAACGCCCATAGTCATTCAGTCATTCCAATGGTCGTCTGCTACAGCAGATTGATCAGTGAAATTGTATAACTGGTTGCTCAAACTCCCCTACCCTAACCCATTTATTTAATATTGTCGTGTTATTTTCCTTTTAACCCGAATGAAATAAGCTGAATACTGCGTATCTACGGCGATATCATAGTATGCTATTGTCTTTTGCGATAGGTATACAAAATACAATCAATACCTACACTAACGATTAAGTATTTAAATGTGACATAACAGAACTACAAAACAATATAATGTGCCCACGAGTACCTTTAACATAATACGAATACAATATACAGAACAAATTATTATTAAATATTAACAGTTGCATAAGCCAACTTTAAATTAAATCCTACATGTTATACTAAATTACAACATATTATTTACATTTATTTATAATGAAAAAAGACAATTATTTTTGGTTTAAGTCTCTAACAAATATAAAGAATTTTTTGTGTTTTAATCGTTGAGTGTCATAAATATTCGATTGCATAAAATTACTCATACTTTAGATTGTGAAAATTGAAAAAAATTGTTGTTTGTTGCAATTCGGTTTTTTTTTTTTTTTGGGGGGGGGGGGGGTTGCGTGATAAGAATATAAAATTATAATCAGTTAGGTTTTAATTCCGGGAACAGTTGTTACAGGTCTTGTGTTTTTGAATATAAATAAAATGTATTATGATTTTTTTTTTCAACGATTGACGTCATTATTTTGAAGAAAAATGTTTATTGCTGGTTTGATTCAATTTATCGGTGCTAGAAAATCAGATCTTGGGCAGTTTTAGTTTTGTATTGTACAATTATGAGTCCGAGTCCGTACGAGTATTATGGGATTATTATTAAATGACATTCGATATGCTTATCAAAAAATCATTTCATACAGTCACACTCTAAAGACGGTATGATATTTTTGTTTGGAATAAGCCACTGTGAACACGTCGAATAAAATGTCCGTGAAAACATTACAAACATTTTTTCACGTTGAAAAATACGCTAAGCAATTGAACAGTGACGAGCACTTTTGTTGTAGGTATTAAATATTAGAATTGGTTGATTTGGAAGCTGTTTACATAATTAGTTATTCATTAATGCTGCAATTATACTCCACTTTCCCAGTAGTTATAAGCTTATAACAATAATTGTTCGACGATACTTTCCAACTAGCTATGTATCAGACCGGTTGAAAATACGGAAACTAAAAAGTATCTACTGTTTATACTTTATACGATTGCTTTGTACACAATATTTACATAAATAAATATTGATTTCTACCCAGTAAACTCTAAATATTCGTATACACAATTTCCTATAGGTATAATAAATCAGCAGATATAACTACATAATAATAAATATTAACTTTGAAAAATTAGATGTTAATTAAATACCTAGAATACATTTATTGTGCTATAAAAATATAAAATATATAACAGCCTAATGATTGTACAAATCTTACGACTTTCTAAAATGATTTAGAATTATTATAAAGGAACATTAATTAGTAATAGCTTTGAATTTGACTTATTTCTAATTTATTTATTTTTATATTTTGACATATTACTAATTCTGATTAAAAATAAACTTAAGTAAAATATTTTATATAAAAAAATAACACACACGGTATAATAAAAACTAGCTTATTGAATTAGAATCATTTAAACTTATATAATGATTCTAATAATCCCTCTCAAAACTCTTAAAGTTCTAATAAAATTTAGTTTTCTAAATACGTATAATAATGTGTGACAATATTTTAAAATAATGTTAATTGCGTAAACGTGATTTACACCATCTACGAATATATCTAAGGTTACACCAATTCTCATAAGTTATAATATTTGTAGAAAGTTATAAATTCATTTTATTTATAACGTAATCGATGAGAATCAAATATTAATATCTATCTTTATACATATTGATATTGCTCGTTTTTTATACACTAGTAGCATAGTATAGTAGTCAATAGATGTGCATGAGTTGCCAACTTCAATGTTTGTTCGAACAACAATGGTAAATTAACTCCTACATGCAATATTAAATACAATTCTCATCGAATAGAAAATTGTTTCAATAACATTTTTGTATTCCTGCATATATAGGTATTACAATTTATGGTTTGTTTAAAACTAAAATAAATTATTATTATTATAATAATGTTTCTAAGTTTTATATAGTAACATTCTTTTACGAAATACGAATCTTCTCTATAACAATTATATTAGTTAGACAATTCAGATATTCATATTTATAAATTAACAAATTATTATTGTACTCTAATTTACAACTAAAAAAAAAATCTTATAAATATATTAATAAATTATATTTTCAGTGTAGGTGTAATATAGGTAATACGTTCGATTCTAGTACCTAATAATAATAACGGTGTTATAAATCTCTGGCCGATTAAACACACAATTCATGTAACATAGATTTTAATTTGTATAATAATTAAAATAACTTTGCATTAAATTTAGAGGATTAACTGTAAAATAAATTCATAATTTTTCTTTTATATCATATTTATTTAATTTAAAAAAAAGATAAAACTTGACAACTTAATAAAAAGTTTTTCATACATTATTGATTCTTAAATTATAAAATGTTAGTTTAATACATCTACAATCATTTTTTGAATGTTTGAAGTTAGAATTTTAACAAAGTTGGATATTAGCGAGAATAAAAGCTATTTGTCATAAAACGATTTAAATTTTTTTTTGTATTTTAAAAATTATTAATATTAAAAACTTAAAATATTCTATTTTTACTTACATTATTTAAGCTATTTACAGACATTTAAAATGTTGAAATTTTTTTCTATTTCTAATGTTGATAAAAATGTTTATTGTTTAACCTCTATCAAAAAACTTGAAAATATAATACTACATTTTATATAAGTTATTTTTATAGTTATTTAAAAATATAAAAACTAATAGATAATATTTTTTATATTATTAAGTTTAAATTTGTACAAAAGTCGTGCCAAGTCGATATTAACTCAAAAGTGAATAACAATTATATAATATAATATGTACGATATTATGATAAAAATAATATAATATATAGTTTAATAATAATTCATAATATTATAAAAGCGATGTTTTCTGAAAAAATTAATTCAACCTACCATTATTATTTATTACTAATAATAAAATAAATTACTATAATATTAATAAAAATATATAATAAAATATATTTATATAGTAATGTAAGCTGAAATACTGTCTTCAACAAATATCTTTTTTATGGCAGCTAGTTTACAAATTGCGCTTTAAATATTTGAGGGTTAATATAGATCAGTTACGCTCTAAACATTTTACAAAACCTAAGGCAAATGCTGTATTAGTTAGTTATAATTATTATATGATAAATGAAAACATTGACTAATTTTTTGTGAGTATTAAATATTAATACATAATATAATGTAATATAAATAAATAAATAAATAATTTTTTTTCATATTTTCCAAGTTATTTTTTGATTGTTAATTATTCAAAATTAAACTCCAGTTACATTACATTATAATTCGTTTCATAAAATTCCCGATTTTGTAATAAAATTATATTATATTATACCCAGTTACTTTAATCAGTAATCAGATTTAATAGTGATCAATTATCAATAAATAAGTTTTAATTTTCAATCATTTTAGCATGTGTTATACAAGAGCAATTGGTACACTGACCTTAAAATTTAATTTTAACGCAATTGGTATACTAAATCTAAACACAAATTTGGTTTTAGGCGCAATTGATCCATGCCATTTTTTATATGCGATGATCTATCATTATTAATTAGAATCAAATTTAACACGGTGACCCACTAAATTATACGAGGTATTTACAATCGTACCTACTGTGCAGCAAAGGGTATACTACTGGTGTCTCCAAAAATAGGTATATTTTAGAGATAGTAAATTCAACAGCTAACTTGTGTCCCGTTTTGCGAACGCAACTCGACCTATTATTCTTTTTACTTGCCATAATAGTTTTGACCGAGATGAGTCCATAAATATTATATATATGTTAAGTCCGGGACTAATATAGACAATTTAATTTCTAACAAGCGTATTTATCTTAATATGTTTTTTTTATAATCAGTAAATAGTTTGTATAATTTTATTTATTTAAATGTGATGTGATAATGCAATGTATAATAATATAATACAATTTAGTGGAAATCATATGTAATTAATCTATTCCGTTATATAATAGTTTATAATAATTAATTTAATATGCTATGATTATACTTTATTTATATTGGTACGGAACTAAGCTGTCTAAAAAGTTACTCTTGGACGCAAATAGACTATGACTCTTTTTTGAATCTTCTTTTGGTAGGACGCAAATCATCTAATGATAATACTCACGGACGCAAGTAGTATGCACCCCGCAGCAAAGTGTATTGCCAACTACTTTTTTTCTTAGAAAAATTTTTTATAAATATCCTTGTGTATGAATCCTATAAATGTATAAGATTTACATAAAATTACACATAATATAAAAATATGCTAAATAAAAATTAATAGAACTAATTCTATTATGTTATGTCACACTATACAGATTTCTCTGCAATTTGCATGACTAAAACAATAAAATATATAAAAATCATGAATTACATATATTACACTATCATGAATTCTACAACAATAAAATAATTCTATAATAGGGTCAGGTTAATACCGTTCAGAGTAAAGTTTGATTGGTTAAACTGCAAAATAAAACAATAAATAGTTCTGTTTGATACTTGATTAAGTATATTACTATCTTATATAAGTTAAATAAGCATAATATCTAATGTACCCAAGTACATTATTTTACAATTCGAAATATAATTTTCGGTGACAATCTGACAACAATGCGATGATTTACTAATGTTTAACACCAAAAAATATGTAAAATATTATTTTAAATTAAATGAATATATTATTATCCCAATCAGTTGTCATTAGAGAATATTATAAAATAAATACCTGATTGGGTTCACATAGCCACATGTAAACGTAAATCGTATATTTATAATAATAAATACTTAGACGTATGGAAAGGGTTTGTATGATTCAACTAATCCGAATTTATTAAATATTGACGAATAACTTGACGAATAGCAATAAATAATATTTGTAATAATTACTATTGTTTTATTTTGCAATCTTATCTCTAATATTATATATTTAAAAACAAAAAACATTGTAAACGACAAAAAAACTGCATTTTGAAATAATAAATAAATCGTTGAATAAATTGCAAAAACTTTTAAATATACGTCAATTGCAACAACATATAGGTAGTTTTATTATTTATTATAACGATTTAGTTCGAATATTAATAGCCGTAAAAATATTATATAAATATTAATAATTCATACATTTCTTAACGTCTTGTCCTTGGGGTAAAGTTTCATCTCCTTTGGCATTCTTTGAGCGACCTGCGGTCGAGTAATAGTGTAGCAACGACCTTGCCAGTGAAAGTTGTTGCAATAGATCATCGTCTCTATACCGGTATACAATAAAATACGTTGTACCTATATACATTTAATATTACCTATTCACACATAATCATAATATTATTTTTCGCTATTATTTAATAGTTTTGCTTGTGCTGTTTAAATTACGTACAAGTAAAAAATTAAAAATAATACACTTTCGCAGCGTGTTTACAAAATTATTTAACTTTTTAATTTCAGTATGTTGATATTCTATACTTCCGGTTACTCGAGTTTTGATTGTTTTATTTCCATATGATTCGTAGGGTATTTAGATAAAAAAAAAATAGCTCGATAGCAAATGCAAATAATTATTACGTAAATAATATATTAATCACTAGGTCATATTTTCTGTACAAACATGTATGTAGAAAATAATTAAACATTTGAAGGAGTAAAATTATACATAAATATTCAATAGTTCCGTTAACATATAAGATCAAGATGTACATACTAATAGCCCTAACTAATTTAATTAAATAGTTATATCTCAATGATTATATATGAAATAATAAATAACTTAAATGTATATTCAACTGATAATATATAATATAGGTATGAAGAATTATTGCAGTGTCATGTATTATAGTTATGAATAATTAAATTCATACAACACTAAAGTAATAATAATGTATCTATAACATAATATTAAAATCAAGTCTATAATGAAACATACATTATGATGTATCATCAGATTTTATTTAGATTTAAGAAAATAAATTAAACAATCTCTCATACTCGCTCCCCAATAAATCGTTACATCAAGTAATTAAACAGATGTAATGAATCAAAAATGATAAAACAGGTGTATAATATTAAATTAGACCTTATATGAATATATTTATTATTTTAAAATATAATTTGATCATAACACTTTATTTAAATAAATTATTATTTAACCATTCATAATATATCTCTACATATTTGAACTCATTACAAGTCTAATATATTATTGTCATTTAAATATTTAAAACAACATTTTTAAATGTTTATAAATATATATAATGTAAAAAATATATTTAAATTTTAAAAACTTAATAATCTACGATATCATCTCAATATATCATTTGTTTTTAATTGTATAAAAAAAATTTGGTATTTACAGACGAAAATATATTAAAATATCATAAAAACGTATACACACCCTATTAAAATCCTATAATACTTTTAAATTTTGAGCGGCGCGAGCAATGAGTGTATTTATTTTACAATAATGTGTAATTTGTTTTGTGTGTGTCTATCTCTATCATCAGTCATCATCAATTAGGGAAATATAAATGTTTCGATTCTCAACTTTGGAGATGATTTCTGATAAAAAAAATAAATTTATAGTTGGGGTACTTTGGGAACAACAAATTTTTTTTTATTTTTTTGCTATAATTCAAATATAAATAGCCGTTGATACTTTAAATTTTTACTAAATGTTTTTTATTTATTATTATTATTATTATTATTATTATAGACTTTGATGTCTAAGGTTATTTATGTATACATAATACAAAAATTAAAGCAATATATACATTTTTATTTTTTAACATTGTTATATTAGTTAATAATAGAGGTTTTAAAAGTTGCAATATTAATTTTGGTTAGACATTTAAGGATTTTTGAGGCGTTGTCTTCATTGAGAACTTCTAATTTTTCCACGAAAAACCTAACCACTGTATTGATAAGATATTTATTATATTTTGAAATTCTGGACATTTTTGAATGATATGTTTAATCATTAAGTCAACTAAGCATTTGTTATATAAAGGTGCTGGATCTTTACTTATGAGATATGAGTGGATTAGAAGATTATACCCTATTCTTATTCTTGTGATAGCGATTTCCTGCCGTCTTTTAAATGATGTGGAATATACCATTTTTTAATTATTTTGTATGTATTAGATAATGAAATAGAATCCCAATAATTTTTCCATACCGTATTTATTTTTTGTTTAATCAAATTTTTAATGTCACTAACCGGTAATACGGTGATTATGGGGTGCATGTTTGTTTTTATAGAGAGATCTGTTGTTTTATCAGCCGTATAATAATGCTGACAAGAGATATCTAAATGTTTATATTATTCAATTTTGTTAAAAATAATTTAGTTCTTTTTAAGCTATTTATAAACATGAATAATTTTCGATTTTTTTTTCTATAAATATCGACAAAAAATTATTAACTAAGTTAAAATTTTTGAAAATTTAATACAAGACCTCACATAAGTTCAAATTTAAACAAAATTACGTTATATTTAAATGATAAATAATGATGTTAATTATTTTGTTATTATTTAAAAATATTACTAGTGAGAACTTAAAATGTTTACATATATTATGAATTTTACTTTACGTAATGACATTTTTAAAATATGTTTATTAATTTTAAAATATCACTTGTTTATACCATCAATAAACCTAATCATAATATTTTTCAATAAACTAAGATGGTATTGACTCAATAGTTAATAATAATAAAATAACATATGTATACATGTATATTATTATTAAATAATTAAATACTATAATAATATAATAAATGAAATTTTTTCGAAAAAAAATTAATTTATCTATCGTAATATTAATTATAAAATATTATAATTATAAATTTTAATATCAATACCAAAAAGCGTATCGTGAAGTGTACTTAATACATGCAAACTAGCATATCATTTCCGCTCAAAATTATTTTCGTATACAATAATGTGTATTATTGAATTCAAATTTAACACATACTACATTACAGTGATTCACTAAACATTTACTACACAACAGAGAGGTACCCAATTGCTCACCTTTTTTTTCTAATAATTCAAAATTATCTAATATTATACTATTTTTTTAGTAAAATGCACAGCAAATAGCCAATTTCTGATAATCATTACATACATATCCAATTGGTCTTTATCTAAACACAATAATACGAAATTTATCAAACATGAAATTATTTATTTATAATAACCGTATTGATAATGTTTACGTGATGATAATTCGTATAGATAAAATGGCAGTTGGCATACTTTTCGGGCACAACGGGAAATTGGAACATATAATATTTCGTTGTGACATAACTGTAACGTAGTTATAGTAGACGGACACGTATCATTTAGATTGGATAAATAAGTAGGTACGAGAGTATTATGTGCTTGGCAAACGTCCTGCGCGAGCACAAGTTACAGTCCGCCCGCGCGTCTGTCGGTCCCGCTTGAGACTCGCAGCAGTGAAAGCGGTCTAACGTATATATAATAATACTATAACAATAATAATATATAAAATATTTTATATATATAATGTAACAAAATACACTCACGGTCGTGAATATCAATTGGGTGTTCTAAGGGGGAAACACTACCAATACAATATTATCATCAGTGTCGATTTCCTAGTTGACTATTTCGTAACGACGCCTAACTATATAATATAATGCTATTATACATTTATACAAACGTAATTAAATCGCGTATACGTATACACATTAAGCAAATCAAAAACAAAATGCATCACAGACTTAATATAAACACAACGTATAATGTGTTTATATCGTGTGTACATCATCGTACCAATATTTTAGCATTTGGATATGAAAAGCTGTGGTTCATATAATATTATATACTTTGATGTCTTATATTTTTACAATATATTATGCAGATGCAACTGTGTATTTACTTTAATCCATGTGAAAATGTAAAATTGTAAAACGTAAAAATATGTTAAATGGCTGGCGAGACGTACGTCAAAAAACTTTGTTGACTGGTTGAGATAATCGATTTTAAATGTTTTGCATGGTTTTAAACGCTCATAACAAAAAATGTGTCTTACACCCAACCTTGCTATTTGAATTCCATATGGTCATATTACAGTATTAGTAGTAACTAGTATTACACATTAGTACATTACATACAAATTAAAATCACGCTAGTGTGTTGTCAAAAATGCATCTTTTATCATGAGGAATAATTTTTAACTCAAACTAAAGATCTTTTAATTCATATTTATTTTAATAGAAATACAGTTTAACGAGAAAAACTATAACAAAATTACGATGAAATAGAAATACCTACGCAATACCAGTTTTTCGTTAGCGTAAATACTTCAAATTTATTTTGTTCTAATTCCATAAATATTAGTAATTGGGAAACTTCAGGACTTTTCGTTATTATATTTATTATTATTATAATTGATGTACAAAAACTTTTTCAAAGTATTTAGACAAATAAATTGTAAGCTATTTATTTATACAACTAATCTATTTGTGCGGTTTTACTGTAAATTTGTGTTGACTTTATTAGTTATTAACGATAATGTATTATTATGATAAAATAATATCAAAATAATAATTATTATTTTATACCTATATGCGATCGTGATATTTAAATGACAAAAATTAATTCAATTTACCATTATCTTGCTAAGAATTGAATACAATTAATTATAAAAAATTCTTAAAATTAAAGACCAAAGCACTGCTCAGAATCGTTTTATGCAATGATTTATTATTAGAATACAATTTAAAATATCAGTAACCTACTCAATAAAAACGAGATACATACTCAAAATCTATACCTACATCTATCAGAATGTCTCCCTCGATTTATTAAACTTACAACATTGTGGGTATACTGGTATTACCGTTATAAATTATATAACATATTTATATCCGGTATTTTCGACACTTATAAAAAAACAACCGTTATTTGATTAAATAGGTAGTATTGTAGTGTTTGCTCAATTCAAGGATAGATTATTTTGATAATCTTTTGTGGATACTTGATACAATGATACTTTTAAATAATATGTTATTATATTTTATAAACACTGTGACATTTTCAAAACTCTTTGATTAACTTTATACTATTGCCTATTTATACCACAACCTATATGAACTTAGATAATATGGTAAGTCAATATTGACTCAAAATGTAATAAGAATAATATATGATATATATATACTATTATTACTATAATAATTAAATATTAATAAAATGTTTTGCTAAAACTTAATTTAACCCATTGTATTACTATTTACTAATAGTAAATTAAATTACTTTACTAGTTATATATTAAGTACACTCGACACATCATATTGTACAGCAGAGAGGTTAACTACTTTCCACCTTTTTTTATTTATTAAGTTTTAAGCAAATTTTATATGATTTATTTTAATTTGCTATGGTTTTACTTTAGTATAATGTATTAATATGTATATGCACTAATAATAATAAAATATGTTTTGCTTAAAATCATATTTGTTAGTGGTTAGGAAAGGTACCTTAGCAAAAACAAATAGTAGCTAAAAATCTAGCTGTAACTAAAAAAAAATTAAAATTATAATAGAATTTCGGAGGGCATAAAGTGCTGAACTTTTATTACAATAAACCACAAAGGACTTCGAAATTTGATTCTCCGCACTTCACGTGGTATCTACCTACACTCAGTCGTTTCTGTGTATTTTAAATAAATTGTATTTATGATGATTCGATCTTGTATGGCCAATTAATCAATAGTTAAATACAGCCAATCGTTTTTATACATTTAATAAGTGGAAAAGATAATGATCGGCTGTAATTATTCTAAATGAAAATAATAATATCTGATTATCTGCTCGTGGGTAGTTCTTGATTCCGCTATACGGTGTTGCGTTTAGTTGAATACACTGTCTACGAGTACAGCTAGTGCTCTCAAGTGCAACTAGAATGCGACATAACACTTCTCGATGATCCGAGTCCTGTATAGGTACATTGTGTATTTACTAAACCCATTAATTTTGCAGACCATAGTCTGACGAAACGCGCTACCCTAGGGTTTTCTAAGTTTTTTGAAAATTCCAGTGGAGAATTATAATTCTTTATAGATAAACTAAAACTACATATTATTTTAAATATTAAACTATTTTATGTTTATTTAGAGACTTGAGGGATTATTGACAAACAGAATACGCCGATACGTTAGATATATATTATATAATATATAGTATCTGTATATATGTAATAATATGCGAAGCTAACTAAAATGTTAAGCATACAAAATTCCGCATAAAATAATCATTGGTTATCTAGTATAATTAAATCTTGAGTCAAGCTTACTTTTTTTTTAATTAACACAATTATAAATAATTTATAGTTAGCGCATCATAGTTAATAAACTAAATAATAATTAAACTTTGTATGAAATTTAAAAAAATATCAAATTTCTTTTATGTACATGTATATGTAATATTATGTAATTATGTGCTATCTAATTAGTAATTAGTAATTATGTATTATTAAACTTTGTTTAAATAATTTAAATTTCATTATTTTTTAATTAAATTTAATATACGATATTATGATATTTTATACATTTTTATTGCTTGATCTGTATTAAAAAACATCTTTGTTTATAAATTATAAGTTATAACATACATAATATTGAACATAGATACTTAATATTGGGTACAGTACATTTTAATCATGGTTTAATGATCCTTTCATAACTATAAATAAGTTACTTAGGCAGTTATTTTTATAATTTTAAACCACGATGTACTATTTATGATCACTGTGGTTTTTATAAATACAGTTGATTGGTTTGAATAGATAATAGTGCTTTATAAGGTCATCTAAGAAACTTTCTCTGGATACATTATAATAATACACAGATTTTAAGTCCATCGAGTCAGTATTGTACTCCATTAAGCAATTTATCACTTGGTATACGTATATTATTTAATATATGAAAAATGTAAAATAATCTGATTTATAATGTTATAATATATTATACATATTTATGTTTGTTAAACCATTTAATTTTCTTTGTGGCATGTTAAATTATTAGACGGATAATTAAATATCTTTTGATTAAAAGATTATACGTAATTATAATAAATCAATGTAAAAACATTAATTTTTGTACAAATACTATTTTTTTCCAATAATTATACATTATATAATTTTTTCCAAATAAGAATAATATATAAGTACCTTCGAAGCCAGTTGTGGTGGTCAAGGGGTCAATTGTCTTACATAAATGATAATTATTGTTGGGTTTCATTTGCCCGAAGCTATAATATTGAATCAGGAAATCTATGCCAAGTAATAGGTAACAAAAATGGGGTCACTTTAGTAAGCGGCTAACAAAAATACATTTTATTTTGATAACTATAAATATTATATCATTAAGAGGACGTCTCACCCGCATGTGTTGTCTTCGTCTTACACACGTACGACATAGTAAATTTTCGTTCACCAGTTTCAATAGTGTGCTTTTAGTTTTAATATTAGAGTGAATTGACCTATTATCATACTTTTAGGTAAGAACATTATCTGTGTTCTCTCGTCGGTTTTTTACGATATTTTAATATTTAAGTGAGTTATGAGTATGAAAAATATCTAATGTTTTAATATTTAATATTTTTCATACTCATAACTCACTTAAATATTAAAATATCGTAAAAAACCGACGAGAGAACACAGATAATGTTCTTACCTAAAAGTATGATAATAGGTCAATTCACTCTAATATTAAAACTAAAAGCACACTATTGAAACTGGTGAACGAAAATTTACTATGTCGTACGTGTGTAAGACGAAGACAACACATGCGGGTGAGACGTCCTCTTAATAATTTATAATTAAATACCTTGTTTAATTATCATTTTATTCAGTTTGTATTATACTTTAAAAACTTTATTATAAATATTGTGAACGCATATTTATACAAAACAAGTACCTAACACAAAAACAAAAAAACATGACTCTTTTAATGATAATTTTAATGTATATGTCTCAAATTTAATTTGAGTATTCCAAGAGTAGTCCTAGGGTTCCGTGGCTCCCTGGAAATATCGGTAATTAATTAAATTCAAATTATTAAATTATTATTATATTTCTTTTATACTTATATTCAATATTATTTTGACCGTACCAATATGTGTTATTTTAATTTCAATTTTGTGTGAAGATATGGGAAGTATGCACAAATCACTACCTTACCACACCGAAGTAACATGGCTTTCTCAGGGAAAAACAATAGTTCGCTTACTTGAATTGCGAAATTAATTGTACGTTTTATTTACAGCTTAGACTTACTGATAAAATTTAGTCATTTTGACTTAGTTACTTGGCTGGTATTTTGACAAAATTAAATGAAGTAAATTCATCAATACAAAGTCAAATGACCACAGTTTTCACGGCAAATGACAAAATCCGAATTTTTAAAAAGAAAATTAAATTTCGAGCTGTGTGTTTTTCTCAACATAAAATTGATAATTTTCCTTTATTAAAGAAATAATATTTAGAATCAATCGATGGTAATATTGAAGAATTTGATGAAGTATATGGCAAAATTGAACAACATTTAAATGAAATACTATCGTCATTAGAAAAATATTTTCCAGAAAGTAAAGATACAGAATTTATCGAACGATATAATTAAGTTAAAAATCCGTTTTTAATCAATGATAAGCCCGAAGATTTATCTATAACGGAGTATGAAGAATTTATTGAAATGACCACCGATTCATCTTTAAAAACTTTATTTGATAAAATATTATTAACAAATTTTTGGTAGCAGTATTACTAACGAATATCAATCTCTGGCTAAAAAAGGTATCTTAACACTTTTTCCTTTCGCAACAACATATCTGTGTGAAACCGGATTTTCATCATATGCATCAACGAAAACCAAATATCGCAATAAATTAGATGTTGAAGCAGATACGCGTATTCAACTCTCATCTATCAAGCTAAATATTAAAATACTGGTCAATAAAAAAAGCCAACATCATGGATCACATTAATGTCATAAACATTAAAATTTATAAATTACTAAAATATAATGTTCTTTTTGTCCTATTAAATTAATTAAATAATTTGTTTATATTTGTATTCTACAAAAAAAAAATAAGAAACAAATCATTTATAATTGACATCATTTTTTATGAATTATTGTTGTCTCAAATAGACATTTCTGATTTTTGGGGCTTCATAATTTTTTTTAGGAATATAAGGGCTCCGCGAACAAAAACGTTTAAAGGTTTAAATAATATTACTATACATTTATTTACGCAAATAATTTTACAAAAACAATAATTATTAGTATTATAACTAATATTAATAGGAGTAAGATTTCATAAATCACTTGAAAACAAATAAATATATATTATAATATTACACTGATTAAAAATAATGAAATATTAAATAAAAATTACAATACTAAAAGCAAAAAAACACGATCGATTGACAAAAGTTGATCTAAATATAATGAGTTTACAAAACCATTGAAATAGAATTTAATTACACGAATTAAAAATATTTGTAGTGAGAATTAACGAAAAAAATAAAGCAAATAAGTGGTAGGTTGTATGTAAACTGCGGCAAATTTACACCTTTTCTAAAATTCGATATTTAAACTGTGGTAAAAAAAATTCAACATTGTATAAGCTATGGCAATTTATTTTATATAAATAATATATATATAAATTATAGGTACTATGTGCATATCGATACGATAACACATATTAGGTAAAGGTATAAATACACAATATATACCTATAATCTATTTATTATTATGTACATATATCGTTTAATTATTTATGTTATGTTGGATACAAATTTGTAAGGAAAATCCAAATTTATTTCTAAGTTTAAACGCTATATACTAAATATCAGTTCCTTTACAAGTAAAAGATTATTACAGGAGATAATACTACTTAGAAGGTACGTATTTACTTAGTATTGATGTCAGTAGAAGAAATAGTTTAAGAAGTACTGTGTCATTTAATATTTGATTTAATATGGAACTTAAAACAATGTTTATCTAGAATGTTAAACAATTAATAATGTTGAACAATTTTAAACTTAAATTTAAATATGAATCAAAAATAAGTGGTTATAAAACATGGGAATGCTCAAATAAAACATGCACTATATATAGTAGCCAGTAGGTAGGTATGTATAAAATAAATTGCCACAATATAATATAATGTATCTCATCAGTTTTGTCGCAGATTGTATAATATTAAAACATTTTTTGCCATATCGAATTTTAGAAAAGCTGTAATTTTGCTGCAGTTTACCATCTCCAAAGTAGTAGAACGATGATTTATATAATATACAACGAAAATTGTAAAAATCAATTTCGATATTTTAGATATCATTTTTTCAACTAATAAAGTTTCGTTCTGTAAAAACTATATGGAAAATGAGCGGATCGACATAGTTAATCTCGATATTGGAGGAAGCCGAAGTTGGCACACATCTACATCAATGATGGATACTTATTATCATTTCATCAGCATCTATTTTTTATTGATTTCTGTTGGAGAAAAAAATAAACGATGATGAATACCTACAGATTGCAAGTACGATATGGAACGGGTGGTCTGGTAGCGGCGCTAGGACATACAGACAGCGATGCGGAGAATATTTTTTTCTCTTCGGATACGGTTGACCTTGGAACCGGTTAATTTGTGTACGTTTGAAATGGAAAGTAATAGCGGAAGATGAAAATAATATACGTACATTATTCAACGGTTAACTACAAAGAATCTCGCGCATCTCGGATCCGATGGGCTGTCCGGACTTCCTATACATATTTTATACATTAAAACTGAACCCACTTCAGCTAGCACAAGGCTGCAACCGGCCACGTTTCCTGTAACTACACTTAAATACCGATATATATACATCTGTGAGTTATATAACTGTAGCTGCAGCAGTAATTTGGTTATTTTATTTGTTATTATTTTTTTTTTATAGCTACACGATCGTTAATATTTATGATACCAAAATATATAGCAATAATATAATGTATTATTATTGCCTATTAGTATATTTGACTGAAGTTAAGGGGCGGTCAACGAGATTATCAAGGATTATCGATATTGCGTAACTATAATATTAAAACGCTACCTACATATAAATAATTAGACGTTTTTTATGTATTAGGCCCGCTTCCATTTAGGTCATAAGCACGTTTTTCAATCTACATTTTTTTAGCTCTTATGCCTTAAAAAATTACGCCGATAAGAACTCAAACGCACATTGATCGCAAACGATAGCACCAATCAGAAAATCTCGGTGTACCATATACCACGATAAATACATTCATTAACGGCTCAGCGTCCGTTAGTATATGTGTTTGTTTAAAATTATCATAGTTGTGCCAAATGCTTCGTGAACACACAATTTATTATGAGAGCAAAATTATAGAATATACATCATGAGTGAAAAACAAAAAATAATTATCATGATATTAATAGATTTAAATTCAGAAAATGAGTTTGTCTTAAGGAATGCTAAGTTAAATGTATTATATTAGATATCTCAAGTATTTTCCCGCAAAAAAGCAATATTTGTAACCCATAAAATGATTTGTTATTTTAATGCGATGATAATATTTAATTTTGTTGTTTGTTGTGTGGTATTAGTTCAATTTTGTAATTAGTTTTATAATTATAATTATTGGCAGGAATATTATTTTATAATTAATTGGTATTGTGTAATTAAAAAACTAAATATTTTGACATATTTCATGAAAATAAATAATATCAGAAGTAATAGGTAATCCCTTATTTTAAAAAAAATAGTTTTTATATTTAGTTTTTAAATTAAGTTTTTTTTAATCTAATTAACACCTGTAAAAACCAAGATTAACTCAAATAATAATAAAGTAACCAAACATTATTGTTTATATGTTTTTCTGATAGAATACATCCAGCACCAATAACTAGAAAATCAACAAATGATTCGAGTACAAGACACCGGGGAAAATATTGGTCGTTGCATAATTTCCCGAATTTGCGGTGGACGTGGGTAGTACCTATAATACATAATATATCATATATGAGCTCGTATAATGTATGTAAAACGCGTAGAAACAAATAAAATGTACAAACTGGGAAAGAGCTTGTACTACGTCCGATAGAAAGTTGATCAAGAAATTCGCAAGGTCGCAATCCACCTACGAATATTCAATATCTTCCAGTCTCTTTCTCCGTATCCCGGATAGGTTAGGTTTACGTAACATATTATGTTTTATTTTTAAGGAAAAATATATGTATACACATATACCTACAGGTATTATGAGAGATTACTTTACGTACGTGAAATTAATCATTATTTTCATTCGCGTAGTAAACTAGTCGGTAATTATGTGCATGCAAATAATTTAAGCAGTCCAAGATATCAATAAATATAATATTATAAGTTACTAATTATCCTATGTTTATTTGTTTTTAAAATATTTTTTAACAATATTCGAGCGTCTACCGAACGTATTATTGCTATTATTATATTTTATTTTATTAGATGCATACACGTGTTTTTAAGACTATTATATTATTATTTAGAGCGTCTTTACTTATTTTGCAAATATATATGTATAATAATGTCGTGAAAGTTGCAACACATTATAAAAACGAAACGAATTGTTTAATAGGATCTGACCGATATATATAACAGTTATAAATTATAACTAAATAAATGTTTGAAATGTATAGACAATACGTTATTTTATAGAAACATTACGTATCATAAGTACCAAATAACAAATACGTCATCCAAATACTATTTGTTTAATGCTTACCATATATAGTTTGCGTATTCATATTCAAACCATAAAATGTTTGGTATACATCGAAATATCAACTACAAAACGAATTAAGAGTTTAGAGACTATTTAACCGAAAAACTTTGCAATATATTATTGTTTATTTCATATAGGTAAATACACTGAATCTGCAATAAGTACGACGACCCATATTTTTGTCAAACACTTTTTATTTGAAGCTAAAAATACATCAAACGGAAATAAAAAATGATTTTGGTCATTCTGCAGATTTCGCTTCAAAAATGAGCTTAGGCATTTTTTGCACAATTATCATTAAATTACATTCATAATATGATTCACTATAATAGTCCGGTTTAATCAATAGAAAAAAATAATGAAATACTAAAATGCTGGGTATTAACAAGGCACATATGCCATATTGCACCTTTCTAATTTCTAAACGTTTAATCATTGATTCTTATATTATATAGTAGTAAACAACTTATTAAATAACTCTGTATTCAGTTTGGTTGTAATTCGACAGTTTTCAAGTAAAAACAATTACCTAAAAATAAGATTTACATTAATCGCTTTTCAATACACCATTTCTTCACGATCGTTTCATTCAAATAGTCTTATAAGTATCTAATTAAACGTAATGATACGAAACAAAATGTTTAATCTTATAAAATATTTTACATAATTATTACCAACATCCAATAATATATAATCACCAAACGCCCGTTCGTCCATATGCTCAATTGCACGACAATGAATTATACAAATGTTAACCAATATTATTATGTTAAGTTTCTGACATTTATGATAAAACGGCCAGCAATACTTATCTATATGCTGCATATTATTATTATAACATATTGATTTTACTTTTTCATTAATATTATTATATATTTACATCCATTACGACTGTAACCGAAAGGTCTAATCGACCAAAACAAGATTTGGTGATAAATATCCGATTGTAAATGAACGTACTTATACATCATACGAGAATTTTCTATAAAATACAGTAATACAATATATAAATTTAGTTATAATGTATTTTATAACAATTTTAGTGACAACTAGTTATCATGCGACTAAACGGGGGGAGGGGGCAGCTTAAATGATAAATAGGCAAAGGGTCGAGTTGATAAATGTCAAGTGAAATGTTTTGGAAAATCGTTTTTATTATATAATTGAAAGTTTTGTAGTATAGTGCAGATCATTAACATTAATATTTTAATTCAGGTGAACCATTATGTTTTCAGGGATAAACAATTGATAATTTTACATAACTAGGGTAAAGGTATAAATGTTTATCACCCCTAAAAGTTTGAAAATATCTCATTAACACTTTTATCTGTAATTCAACGTCAATACTATTTTAATAGTACTCTAGACGCCGAAATTTGAACTTAGCAGCAAATGTCACCGTTCAAGTGTTTTGTTTTGTTTTGTTTTGTTTTTATCAAACGTTATATTATATAATTAGAATATAAAGTGTTACATTTTTTTATTTCATATTTCAAAAAAAATAAATATTTTTTCCACGAGTTTCAATACATAAAAATCGAATTTTGAACGAGTCATTAATTAATGGTAATTTTTAAGTATTACTCATCATTCAAAAAAGTAAAAAACAAATGATAAAATTAAAGCTAAACATTAAACATTAAAAAAAAAAATGTGTTTAATGACTTTAATTAATTATAGGTATGTAAAAAATTTCCAAAAATGTTAATATACTTTTCATGAAAACAAGACAAGTGTTTACTTTTAAAAAAATCACCTTGTGTAATTATAGGTATGTACGTGTGTATAGTGATTTTTTACATTCCCGCAGTATAATATCATAATAATTATGTAAAAAAGTTCTTCCGGTCATCGTCCTTCCGACTTTTGTTTATATCTTACTTGCGGAAACGTTAATAACACGATTTACCTATTCATATTATATACTTATACGATATCATAATAATACAGTATATATAGTGGCTTGTTATCACAATGAAACAGACAAATGAAATTCGAATCGTGCACGCAACCGGTTAAGCCGCGCGACGGCTTGTGCGACTACGATACGCGGTTATGTACCAGGTACATACGTATATAGGAACATACGTGACAGTTACGAGGGCAGAAAAACCGCACTGGATATAATACGTACCTATATAATATAATATATCCACAAAATGATTAATTACCATTTATTCATAGGCCGTAGTGTTGTAACACTGGTCCATCTCGGGACAGCATAGGTATAAGGAATCTATATAGGTACCTATGTATAATAACATAATATAGGTAGGTAGGTACGCATCGCATTTTATGGCCGAGAAAGTCTTCTGCTAACGAATATTCTATACAATAATAATATAACGTGTAATGTACATTGCACGAAGTAGACTAGAAGTTGTATTTCGACGCGCGTAAAATGTATATACAATATCCGAAACAAATTAAAACAAATTAAAACGTTGACACCTGATGGAAAATAGGCTACCCCATATATTAAATCTCGTGTGAAACGTGCGTGTATAACTATATAATCATACTATTGATAAATGTATAATATATATATATATATACTATGTAGGACGTAGGTGTTATATATTCCTGTTACATAAAAATATTGTATCGATATTTACTATTTAGACAGGTAGGTACTCGTGTTTTTGATCAACTATTCGGAAAACGTGACGTTAATATTATAACAGTTGTAATTATCTATTATAATTATAGATATGTTAGCGTCAAAGAACTAAAATGTGTTATTTCATGAATATCCTACGACCTAAGTATGGGTACACTATATAGTTACTTCATATTCTAATCAAATAAAACTGATAAAATATATAATATACAATATGCTTAACTATATTGGTGTTTTATAAGCTTCCCATCATAGTTCAGTTACATCATGTACTTCAGTTTTTGAATTTTATTCGGATAGATTAAAATATTTCGAATTTTATATCCATATAACCATTGTATCGTTTTCCTTATAAGTTAATGTGACAGAGTCAGCCTATAATATCTAAATGCGTAATTTTGTCTCTTATCAGTATGGATATATACTGCACAATACATAATGTTATACAGGTTTGTTTTAAATATACATGCTTTATTAATTTTCCTACTAATCGATGTAAATGTCGTAAAAATGACGTGTTACGCAAGTAAAAATAGCACAAAAATAAAATTTGTAAGAATACTAATAAATATGTAAAATAAAGATAATATAATATTCATTTTAATCTTAATCAATGTACTTATTTTGAAAACATTAAAAAGGTAATAATTTATTATAGAAAAAAATTTACTTTAAGTTTTTATTTTGAATTTTAAAATGTTTAAAAAATTAATAATATTTTTCTAAAAGACAATGTTTTGTGAATGTGTGTACATGATCCACAAGTAAAGTCTATAGCACTCATGATTCTGAAATTTGGTACATGTTCGGGTAACCCTGTACTCAGGGAGGTTTACCTCAAAGTTAAATTTTTAAAATGAGACTTGTATAAAACGCCCCTGTTGTTGCCATTGGTTATAGAAAATAAAAGAATTTTTATAATAAGAAATTATTTTATATACGGTAAAAACAAACTAAATAATCGTGTTAAAAATCTGTGTTGTTTAAATGAAGTTTTAGAAGCGGTAAATCTACGAGTGACGCTGAGCTTTTTATAATAAATTAACTAGTACTTATGTTGAAATGTTTTATAATGTTTTATTACTGTTAACATTATATCCAATATTAATTTTGTAGTATACTATGTTTGTACAATTTTTGTAGAAATATTATAACGATTTGTGTATTTACTTTTATTTATTAATAATGTAAATATATTTATAAGTAACTCACTATTCTGGAAATGTACGTATGGAACAATTCATCATTCAATTCATTTTTAGGATAAAGTATTTTCCTATTTAGTTGTAATATAAATATTTTACTACATTACTATATAATATATTTGCGTCACTTAACGGATTCAAAACTTTAACGATAGCTATGTAACATTAATATATACATCACCCATCGTACGTCGTACATATACCACGCGTATTAAAAACAATGAAAACTGTATTATACGTCCGTATAAATGTATAATATTGTAGATAATTACGTTTTATGAAAATATACGAAAAGGTGATGATGACAATACCTGGTATTTAAATAATATAAATTAAATTATAATACAATATTATATTACGGTGATGTTTAATTTTTGCTGGACTAGATTATTGTTGTGTACACAGTGTACATATTATAGTAAATGTAATGTGTATAATATTATGTACGTGATGTCATATTGTCATAATAACTGTATAACATAATAAGTTATGAAATATAAAACGTCTAATTATCGTTTCATTTTAGAGCAAAGCGGATGATGGTGATTCTCTTTTGCTTCTAACGGTGTTATGTTTAAATTACGTAAAGTTTTTTTTTCCCCAAATTTTGGTTTGGTAATTATTATTATTAAAAAATTATTTTGAACCACCAAAACCACGAACTACTAATAATTGAATGCATCATACATGCGGTGGTCTAACAAAATTTAACGGAATTCAATATAAACATACATTTATACGCCGTACGCGTATAATTATAATAATAATTTACAATACGTATACATAATATACAGTTTATTCTTAGCACTGATATAATACTTAATAATTGATCATAATACAGAGTCATGCACTATGAAAATTATATAATAATTACATATTATTAACATTCGCTAAAAAATACTATCTATTTACGCGTAATAGGTGTTAAAACATTTGATTTTACGTTCACGTGAAATACCAACAATAATATTATTAAAATCATAAGCCATAAAAGATACACCTAAAAATAATAATACGACTTTTAAAAATAAATCCATAATAATAATAAGCCGCAGTACCGGATCTAGAGCGGGGCGATCCGGGACCCATACCCTGGGCACTATTCATAGAGAGAAACAAATTTCATATTTTAAACTCATCATTTTTATTACATTTTATTATTTTTTTAAATAATATTATGTTTTGTCCCGGTTACATAATTTGTAGATCCGGTACTGATAAGTCGACGTTTAAATTGTGAATGAATATTTTTATAGTTTATAGTTTAATCAGACCCACCCTGCTGTTTGCCTATAAAACAATATACACTCCTCAAACATTATAATATGTGATACATCACAACATTAATAAATACTTAGGTCTCACTTAGTCTACTCGTGTCAAAGACTCATGAAACTTTTTCTGCATTAAGTTTTATTAAAAATCTACTCACAAATTTACTTTACTATTAAACTTTTATGTACTTCGACTGTAAACATCATCAATAAAAATAATTATAGATAAAAACTAAATTATAATTATTATAATTTATAATTGTTACTTGTAAGTTGTAATTATTGGGTAATTGACTAATATATTTTATCATAAATATAGTAAGTATACTTTGCTCAAACGTTGAATATTTTATAGAAAATTGCCTAACTGTGGTTGATCCATCTAAACATATTGCAATGTGTAAATATGTACATATTCTATAACGGAATGTCTCGACGACGTTGTTTTTCTTGAAAAATATATAAATTATAATATTATGAACTGATAGTTTAAATATATTGTCTACGTATAAAACGTTCTGCGAGTAGTTTAATTGGACATATAGTGTACTCCAGGTGATTATTTTAAAGCTTAACACTAATTTTTTCGAAAAGTAGGTAACGTTTTGGGAAATATGTTTTTATTAATAAATAGGTATTTAAAATTTAGATGAGTGAGGTGAACCAACGTTTTTTACGTTACCCCTATACAACTCTAATCTGTCCATTAAGACTGAAATTTGTTTGACATTTGATTGTTATACTTATATTATTTTCAGAAAAATATTAAACTTAGGAATATGAAATTAAAAATGTATACTAATATACAAAGCACTTATTTTTTAAAACTATTGTTTTGTAATAATTACTTACTTAAAATAGTTAAAATTATATAAAAAATTTTTTTATAAATCATTCATACTTTTCGGCTTTTCGAGGTTAAAAAAATCGCTCTATTTAATGTACCTATATTCGGTTAGGTTAGGTTATTCCATCTAAAATATCAAATATAATAATATAATACTCGTATAAATAGTGTATACCAGAATAAATCTCGTATCACCCATAGTATACATGGGAAATTAATATATTTAAATATGAGGTTTTTTACAATAATTAGCAAAATAATTGTAATTGAATCATAACTTTTAAAATATTTTTTTTAATCTTTTAAATTCTCAAGATAATCACTATTTTAATCGTAGTTTTTAACAGTTAAAAGGAAATATTAAAATTGAGTGAAAATTAACCGAGTTGAAGAAAACTAAGTTTTTGATTTCATATAAAATTATAAAAAAATAAATACATGTTAGAGAAGTACGTATATACCTAATACTTTAAATCAATCACCGGTAAAAATTAATTTATCTATAAATATTGGATCCTGACCTACTTTATGTAGTGCTCATTCGCAACATTTTAACACCTTTTTTTTTCACCTTTATATTAATTTATTGAAAAAATGTTATTTTAAATGGCTTTATTTTATTTTTTTGTAACATTCTATGAAAGGACCTAATGGAAATCTAACCTCCGTGTACCGATTTACGTTCACGATTATACCTACGAATAATATTGAAGATATAACTACTGTCACTTCTTAAAACTTAACGATGTGATCTATATTTGTTATATTCTTTGATCCACCTAGCCTATTGACTATTTCATCCATTGTCATTATTTAAGAGTTAAAATTAAATTTATTATAAAGTTCGAAAATAAATTAACTATTTCAATACTATACCACTCTGTCATACACTAACTGATATCTGTGTGATTTGATCAATTTTCATTAAATTTAATATTTATTTTAAAACAAAATAAAAACTTTAAAAAAATATATTATCATAAGAGTATTAAAAATGTTATAAACTAAATTGTTTAACAACTTTTTTTTAAATTTTTGAAAAATAAAATTTCTAAACTTCTGTTAATGAAGATACTATGAGTGATACGGAACTTCTGAGACGCGCTATATACAATATGATCGGTACATGTATAATACATAATATAATAATAAGTACGAACGATAACTAAAATATGTACCTATAATATCGTTTAATTTTTACAAATCTTGAACCAAATTCAGCTAAATAGATTCTGTTGGACAGTGGTTCAACGCTCACGGCGATGAGTAGAAGTTATTCGGAAACCCGCCACTTCCGGTAGTATAAAGGCACATAATAATATAAACATACGGTTATGCAGTATTATAAATAATCGTGTGTTGACGTAACAATTGTTTACCTGTAGCTTACGTATTACGCTGCACGCGGATTATTGCGGTACACACACACAAACATTATATTTCTTACATATATGCAAAGCACCTATCCTAACCTAACATAAAATGATGGGAATGAACGAAGAAATACTTAAAAACCACAGAAAAATGTATTTATATCAGAATACTGCATCGGAATTATTAGCAGCTGTGATAATATTATAATAATAATATTAAATACTGTTGTCGATGTGTGCATTATGACGGAATATATACAACTGCAGCACAACTGCGCAAGGAACTTGGGAGTTGGCGTTCACGACTGGTTAGGTCAGCCGCACTGCACTTCCGGCTCACCGATTGGTCGCTTTCGCATGTAATTTTTTTCTATTTCACTAAAATCATATTTAACGGAAAATGAGCAACAATCGAAACCATTTGTTGTTGACAGGAAAACTCAAAAACAAATGAAAAATTGGTACCTACACTATTTACTTAGGTGAAATAAATTTACTATTTATGAATACATTAATAATCTTGATAAAATATACACAAATATTACATGATACGATCATTAAATAGGTATATTTTAGAAATTATAAACCATTCAAAAATAATATATTTAAGGACTAAGACACATTATTATAATAATTTAATTGATTTAATATCTAATAAAATATATTTTTCCAAATTCAGTATACGCATGTAAATTGCACATAGGTTAATTTACATAAATATGCATAAATTACAAATGTTTATGAAATAGCAATATGTTTGGTGGCATCAACAGAACTTGGTTAGCCGAAAGCAACATCAATCGCATAAAACATATATTACAAAAGAAAAAAAATTATGTAACTGTAGTACAAGAATATACATAACATATTATTTATCATGTATAATAATAGGTACTTATTTAAAATGTTAATTAAAAATTACTATTTCTTTTTTTAACTTGATGGGACTGAAATAATTTAATTATTTCAGATTATTTTGCTTTCTCCAGTGGACTGTAAACACGAAACTATTTCGATACTTATCAATCTCATCCATAGATAATACGATTATTTATCTATATTTATAATATTATTATGCGTTACAGCAGTTGTTGATGATTTGAACTTATAAGTTATTACAACTATACGTATCATAATATTAAATTTCTAACTTGGTAGTTGCTAGATACAGTATATATGTACAACATTCATATCGATGTAAAATTTCTCGAAAAACCGTTAGGGGCTCCAAAGAAATTATAACAGCACAGTTGTAGTTTAAATGATAATAAATAATAATATTTATGATATATGTAATATTATAATATGCAGTATGTGATTTAAACATTCCGATATAATATATTATAGCCGTTTTGTGCATGGCAATGTTACAGAGTGCCGAGTCAGTATACGCCGTACGCATATAACATACGATTATAATAATATAATATAATTATCAAAAAGACTTGAACGCCGCGAACTGTTCGGACAGAAGTCGACTATATATAATATGTATTTTGTCCTGCTGTTGTAGAAGTGAAAGCGAATGCTCTAATAATAACAACGCAAACGATTATGTTTGATCTATAGAGACGATCGTTTTTTTTTTTCAAAACCATTATTACATTATATACTATTGTTATCAATATGTTATCATTATTCGTGATTATAATGAATAATGATATACACACTCGTATTATTGTGTATAATAATGGCCAATTTTTTCGATGAGTGTTATATCGATGACCGCGATAAACGTTTGTAAATGGGCACCGTAACTGCTGCCAGAGGCTACCGTCGAATTTTTATTTTTAACGCGTAGAATATTTATCAAATCGGCCATATTATTAATTATTATACAATATGATTAAATTTTTCGACTTTGGAAAATAAATTATAACATTATTATCACATTTAATGTTTATTCAAGTCGACGATGAAATATAACTTTAGTAGTAACCTCAGCATGATATAACTCAAAACAAAATGTTTAAATTCGTTTTTATTGAAATCTCTGACACAAGTACCTAATTAGTATAATTATATTATTATCTATTGCTCTATGGTGTCATCGAAATATTTCACGACAAAAATCAAACTTATTTACAATTACAACATTAATAAATAACTGTTCAATAATACCTTGCTGCGCTATTATAATGTATCAATTTGTCCGAAAATAGGTAAAGATTCTAAGGGTTTCAAGATTAATACTATTATTTGTTGTATTCTCTATTAACGCAGTTAATGTTTTTAATTACTACTTAGCTGTTTACATAATATAGTGATTATGCAACTTTTAATTTTTTTTAAATATTATCTAACTAAATATTTTGTTAAACATGACGTATTTTATACTATTATATTATTATTATTTATTGAGTACATACTAACTGTAGTGGTTTAGCCAAATAATACACGTCTGTGTCAAATTAACAAAGAATATATATTTGTTTATTTGTATTTAAACCATTATATAATGTATAGTAATTAATTAAGAAGTTCTAACGACAATGTTATAAATATTATGCATAATCGCAATTTTAACTTAATTTGTTATTTTTCGAATAAACTAGAAAAATCGAAGTTTTATAATGGATTCTTTAACTGGTTAAAATCTTAGGTTATTCAGAAAATTAACTAGTTAGTAGTTTGGTAAATTTACTATGAAAAATAATGTGCCCACCTTATTGGACAGATGTGTGTACAAGGAACGCGCCGCGCGAATGGTATAAGATAACAATAATATTATTATTATTATAATAATGTTTGGACAAAAATGACGCACGAATTGAAACAACCTGAGGCACAAACATCATTACGCAATCGCAGCAGACCTAAAAACCCATAGGTATGTATGATTACGATATAACGGACATAGTTGTTGGACAATAATAATAATATATACGCCGCCTACGTTACGTATACATCGCCAAACTGGAAGTGGCTACTGCAAGATGGACAATACTATTACATGGCACATATATAGTATATTATACGAACCATTATACATATATATTTTAAGTATAGCACGTGAGACGACTGCTCAGATCATATCGAGCCATAGTTCGCATTATTAAACAATAACATATAATACATAATATCGTACATCTTATTATTATATCAACGGTTAACTATTACATATTTTTAACCCGACTGCCTTAAAAACGTACTTAGATACATGTATCTATAATGCAAGCGCTGTGTAAAAGGTATGCAATAAAAATCCTATTTAAAAAAATTCACGATTTATTTATTTGAGACGTAATAATAACCTAACCCTAACCTAACCACATAATATACTATGGAAATTATAAAAAAAAATATTAACGATGACTACATAGACACTCCGCGGTAACCGAATGTCACGTAGGAAAAATGTCGATGAATATTATTATTTAACATTATACATAATATAACTATACAAGTATAGAGTGTTTGAATTTTATATTGTGTTTAATACGAGTATACATACAATTATGGATAAAATTAAGTGTTTACTTATAATATAATTTAATCTGTTGATCATTAACCGTAACACCACTAAGAGAAAATGATTTATTATTATTATTTTATTTATGAATAAATCATTTTCATAATTAAATTAAGTTTTAAAAATAAAACCAAATGCAAAAATTTTTTAATTGGTTAATCTTGAATCATAATGCCTTTATGATATACGATTTATATTCATCGTACTATTTAAATTAAAAACTAACCTCAGAAATATCGTTAACACTGTAAAAATAATAATGCTTCCTATATACTACCTGCCCACCTACCATTAAGATAAAGAACAAGATTATTGTTTTTTCCGTGTATGTATAAGAATATATAATACATTATAATTATTTTTTATATAAGTAATTATATTCTTAATCAGTTAATCGACAGAAATTATTAATGGAAAATTATTAAACCATATAATGCCAGGCTTATTATGTTACAGTTAATGTTGAAATAATAATATTAAAATCGCACGAAATTAAATGAAAGTTAATTCATTTTTCGATGATTGAATCTTTGTAAATAGCGTGCATATTGCCGGAAACGTACGAAACAACTACAAGTGCTCAAATGTAGATCTATACCTACGGAAGTACCATCGATTTGTAGCTATTATTTCAATTAACAATTTAATAAAAAAATATGGATAATATAAAACGTTTTCATTTGTCTGACTCTGGACGAATGTTGACGGCTTGTTTCGAGCTAAGAATAATGGAGTCTATCGTTTATGATTATGATATATTATACATGTACCATACTCGTGATATGTGTCGTGTATCAACAGTATGGATCACGACCCCGATTCAAACTTAATATTTAATAATCACTATTAATTGATATACTAAAGTTGCTGCAGTGTATAATATACGCATATTATTATACCGTGTACAATACTACCGCCATCAAACAATATATATGGTCAGGTGTCAACGGTAGTACCTATCAGGTCAGAAGTGATTAAAAATTATATACCTACCAATCGTTATTGTAGTTGTCTGCGTAATTGTTTGACTGCATAATATTGTATAGTTGCACTCATAAAAAGGAATTCGAGAAAAAGTCTAATTGAAACTGTAACCTATAGAATAATTAATTTTTTGCATTATATTCGAGTTAATATTTCCCAAATAAAAATGACGTGTCTATCATAATAACATTAATTTATGCCATAAAATTAATTTAAAAAAAAATATTATAAATATTTTAAATAAAAAGAAAACGAATGTCGAAGTATAATTATAATACTAGATGCAATATTAATTCTGTTTTTTAATTTTGTAAAACCATTTTTAAGTATTATCCTAAGTATAAAAATGTTAACAACTAAAAAACTACTCGCGTGAATTTTGAATTAGGTAAATCAAAATGTTCAAAAAATGTATCTACTCAATAATATGCATTAAAAAAAAAGAATTCTCAAAACCGATTTTATAACATCATAGAACACTCCTTAAAAAGTTATTATTCTACACATTTTTTAAATATGGTCTTTTATAGAAATTCCAAAATTCAGAAATTCAAGAAATTCGTTATTAAAGGAAAACATGGTAGGTGAGCATATTTGTTTAGTAAATTACCCTGTATATAATATAATAAATCCATATAGCTTTAAAATATTATTAGGTATACATTTTTAAACATTATTCGTAAATGTTAGATTTTGAGGAAGTTATTAACAAAAAACATTTCATAATACGTATCTTATACAGTTTTTTACATTTGATTTTTATCTAAGCTATAAAATACAATTAAAGACTTAATACCGAACAAAATTTAAGAACAGTCAAAACGATACGAATATATCGAAAAATTAAATTTCAGAAAATGTCAATTTGTTGATATTTTTTTATCGATACCTAAGATGTAAATATATGTCTATTATATTATGTGTGTAGTTGAGACAGAGTATAGAATATTCGAATGAATTACATCATGTGATGCCGTGATGGGTAGACTAAATGCAATTAAAAAGCAAGCAACTAATAAGTATAGCTAATTCGGAAAATAGTAATATAGTAATTAATGATTATTTTATTATAATAGGTATAACGTTATTATTATACGGCTACACAATATTTATATACAAACACTGCAGTATCCAAACGAGTTATAATATTCTAAAACAGGATACATATTGGGTCATACATGTGTTGGCGGAAACGAGAACCAACCACCCGGGGTCAGATGTATTCATAATTGTTCATTATTATTATGTTTTTAAGTATTTATGTTATATTTTAATATTAAAATATATATTGCCATGTTCCGTGGTCGTTGCAGGCAGTTTTTCAGTCAATTTAAACATACAGGCATATAAATATTTTCAAAAGTAAATAAATAAAATGTAAAGCTGCATCGCATTCCTAAGCAAAAAATATAGGTCATTAAAATCGAATAAAAATTTTGCATTTTAATTACAAAATGCTAGGCGTGAGAGAACGTGCAAACAATATTAAATGTGTTAAATTTTTCTCAAAATGTCATACATTATAAATTTATAATATTGAGTTAAACGAGAAACTAATACCAAATATTATACAAAGATATAACAATTGAGATAGAACCAAAAATATTTAGTTTGAAGCTATTGTGATTTACATACATAATTTTATTGTCGTACCTATGTCTGACACCGGAGTTTCGCTATATTATTGTTTTGACGCAGCATAATATATCAATAATATACACACACATGACATATATCTTTACCTGAGTTATATTCAGGAATTCGGGGTACAATCTAGTAGTTTTTTTAAGTATTTAAATACTTTTTTTGTATTTTAAAATTTTAAATACTTTTTATTTGTATTTTTATTCTAGAATACTAAATACTTTTTTCATTCTATTTTCTATTGTTTTACTCCAAGTTCTAATTAGCAATATTTAAAAAACGTCGGACCCCCTGAATTTTTTTTTCAGTTACGGCTTTTTTTACTGTCAAAGTACTTCTTTCAAAGTAATATCTTGTAGCTATTAAAGTATTATATTTATTAACTCAAACATTTATAAATAAGTTTAAATACCTATCTATTTGCAAATAATGTTAATTATATATTAATTGTCAATAAAAATAAATATTTTAATATGCAATTTAACTAAAAAAAAAGTATTTGCTTAAGTATTTTGAGACTACCATCTAGCTTATGTAGTGCGTGTATCGGTTGCATTTACGCTGCCAAAATTCTATGCTCGCAACTGATAATATTTTCGAGCACATCATGACCATGCTTCTTGTACCGTAAACTTGCATAATTTTTTTAATATGTTCAACGACGCCAAGAAACGTGAATCGTATTGTTATGCCTAACAACTGGAATATACTTAAAAATTATACATACTATACATTTATTATGCATCACATACATGTATACGTGCACAATGCATCGGTACCTATACTCAATTATTTATATAATTAGATGCAGTTTACGAGTTCCCACCGCGAAACGACAAATGAAATATAGTTCCGGAGCATCCTAAACGTCATTAAAATATTACAACAGTCAATAACATTACGTAATTTTTTAAACATACTAACGTTTTGTATTAAAACAAAAAATTAAAGTTTTCTTTTATAAACCGCATTAGACATATAATAATTTTTATATTTTATATATATATATATATATATACATTTTAAACAAACGATTAGAAACACGAAATATTTCGAATTATTTCCAATTGATATTTAATAATTACAAAATATAATATATATATATATTTATACATAATAATGATAAGCTTATTTTATTATTATTACATGTTATTACGGACAAATTATAAATGACGAAGTATAATTTTTATAAGAGTACAGGTATAGTTTCGTCACGTGTTCATAAATAATAATACTACAATAAAAATTTAATGGTTGTGATATATGGTTCTTTAGAATTAAGTAGCATCAAGAAATATATAAGAAAAATGTTCTACAACTGCCACGCGTTTAGTGATACGTCTATATAAATATTTATTTATACTTATTTTTGAAAAAAATACCACTCTTACAACTGATTTTTTTGTATAGGTCTTGAATATTGATGAAATTTCATAATAATAAAAAAAATAAAAACATGCATCATCGCGTGGTATTTTATTGAAAATAGAGAGTGAAATGAGTGAAACTTGTCTGAACAGAAAACTATAATAAACTTACACCTATATGTACTTACTGAAATAACGTTAAATGTTTCATTATAATACCATTAATACCTACATATTATGATTGATAACTTAATTTTTAATGAACAAAAATCTTTAAAAATTAAATTCGAAAAAACACTATACTATATTTTGTCACACGTTTGTTGTAAACAAAAAACGTGTATGTAACTTTCAGATTTGTTACTTAAGCAAATCGTCGTATTATTACTATAGCCACTTTTGTAGAGTGTGAAATTTTAATTTATTTTTCTCCTTGAACGTGTTCATAATTTATTATTCTTAGTTCCTACTTACTAACTTCATAAAAATAATTTATTTTTATGATTAAAAACAGTTTTAAAATGAGTAAGTATTTAAGTACACTTATCACGACAACAAATATTTCTTAAACATTTAAATAAAAATGTTCTAATTAGTTACGACATGTATAGTTATGATATGTATATCGTATGTATGTATTTATTTATCTATTTATAAATGAGTTTATAGTATTATAGTTTCATAATTTACCAAGATGTACCTACTCATAATATAAAAACAATTTTTCGTCTTGAATAATAATACTAATTTAATGATTGCTGGGCCCGACGTTAACGATTTTCATTTGAGTTAAATTAGAATAATATATTTGTTTGATAATTTTTGACTATTCTAACTTCTATTAAGAATATATCATTTAGATAATCAAGACACCCGTTGAGATAATTAAAACTTTACCTACCATACATTAGCTTGTAATGAAAATAATTACAGAGGTGGTTAGAAACGGATTTACCCAATAAGACACATAACATATTGTGTAAGTAAAACATATGTCTAGCACAGCAGTGTTTTGAATTGAGGTCTGGAAAAAAACATATAACATTTTGAAATAAAACCAAATACGTTTAACATTAAGCTTGTTTTGTCTTAACGGCACCTAATTAAAAATTAAAGCAAAACTTAGGTTCTATTTATTTTTAAAGATAATTATAATTTTGTTTTAGAAATATTATAAAATACAAATAGCTATCAATTATTTTTTATATTGTAAACACAAACGATTTTTATACGGTTAATTTTTGTAATTGGCCATAATGTTATGGTTTCTACAAATTAAACAAATTTGAATTTATAATGATTGTACATTAAGCTAATTGAATTGTATTACACTATGGTCAATAATCATAAACTTATAATAAATTATTTTCTTTAAAAATTTAACAAATACAATATTAAAATAACTACTCTAAAAATTGTTTACTTTGCTGGCTCAATCGTCTATGTAGGTATAGTGTAAGTGACATATTATTGTATCGATTGCATAGGCTACGTCATGGATAATAAGATAAAATATAATGATTTATTCTGTAGTCTACTGTACACTAAAAAAAAAAACATAACAAAATCAAAGATAAAAATAATTATAATAATATAGGTACTATAAAAACTGTATATTTTTTAGATTTTAAAAACGGACGTATTTATACGCGGTTTGAAAAAATGCAATGCAATAATCACAATAAATTTAAATCATCGAAGAAAAAACGCAATATAACATCTGTGCACGTATATTTCGATATAAGACACATCGTTATAAAACTTCGAAATTCCGCAAGAGTCGAAAAAACTTCAGAACACTGCGACGATATCTTATAAGAGTGTAGTAATAATAAACAATATTGCAGCAGTATAACTTAATAAGTAATATGATATCGTTTGAAATCTCGTCATCGACTGCGTATAGCACTCGTCCACGCGAAAATGATAGGTACCACGACAACGCGAACTGATCGAGGAAGCAAACCAAATGAAAGACCGCGCGTCCTTAAACTCATCGCGTATACCATAAACTCGTGTCGCGATCGAGTCGTATACTCGTCGATCTGCATAGTATATCTATACAATTACCGCGTATTACACGATTAGCAATAATTCGACGACGACGACGTCACATCACAAACAACCATAATAATAATAATAATAATAATACATTTCGTATGTTTGGTGCGCTACAAGTCTCCACTGTCCAAGTATACCTATACTCGCGACGCGCGCGTGAAAGTCATCGTTCGCCTTCCGCAATAGCGGCGCGGGAAGAAAGTGCGTGCGTATTTTCGGTCTTCTTTTCGGGGGAGGATATGGTAGGGACAAACGACCTTGCCCCGGCGACGGTGGATCGACTCGATATAAAACGGTTCGGAGATCTGTTACTACATGTCAAACGGCAACGGACTTGCAGACATCGTGGTGGCTCGCAGCAAGTAAACACACACAAACGCACAAGCACTGAACACGAATCATTATGGATCGCCACCAAATAGTGGTTAGTAATATACATAATATATCTTATTTTATTATATCACGATATCGATAAATATATTATTGCGCTATAATATAAACAATATTATATAAAACTCATTTGATAATCCGCGTTTTAAGATCAATAACATAACTTGCATGTGTTTCGGGAAAAAAAAAATAAAATAATAACCGTTCGTTTTATATATTATTTTTCATATATTGTGCGATGTCATATATTACTATTACGATCAAGTTTTCGGATTTTATTTCTTTTGTACGACGCCGTCACAGTGGTATATAATTATCATCATTTGATATTTTTCGAAATCGTGCGTCAAATTAAAAGTGATAACTGTTTTTTTTTTTCAAAGCGAAAAAATTACCTACTTATACTTGTTATTTTTTTAGTAAAATGGTACTTAGTACCTATCGTATCTTTTATCATTAATATTATAAGTATATAAAACGAACAGAAGTTTATGATTACCAAAATCTTTCTATACCTTTCATCATGCAAAGCATGCTTTTCAAAAATCATATTCTATTATAAGTGCATTATAATTGTTGTCTATATAATATACAAATATACAGTATACGCCACACTTATTGTTCTATATAATATTATGTGTTTATTCAGTTTATTGTGCAGACATATTTTAAGTGTGTATATACAGAACAGATATTGTATTTATATCAGTACAATATAAGAGTGCACTCTGAAAGCACGTATAATTATGATTTGATTTTATATTATAATATATTTTTTTTCGTTCACAATAGAACATCACGACACTATATATATTATATGATATTGTAATATTTATTTCACAATTTCTCTTCTTCGCGTTTTTCTACACTTGCCTATGTACATACAACGAATAATGGATATCCTTTCGTGTAAACATCATTTCCCGAAATTCGTGCGTATATATATATAAAAATATTTCGTACTAAATAATAATAATAATAGTGTAGTAATAGCACTTTATATTTGGACGGGGCTCGCGTACAACACAATAGTGTTCTAGCTTGCAAATTGCTTTAGTCTATACCGCGCGCATGCGACCGTTCTCACGCGCGCTTTCCCGCGTTCTTCCGGAGACTTTAACGCCGCGGTTACAGTTATCTCTCTCCGCGGTATTCCTCGATAACACGACTTTAATGGGTAGAATATAATTTTATCGTGAACTAACATCATTCTTAAATCCAATGCTGTGTAAATTCTACGAAAAGAACATGATTTTCTCCAAATATTCAATTTTTTTCATCAAATACTCGTATTTATGATAGAAAATTACTACACCCTTGTTTTTTCTATAATATCGTAACTATGCACATATAGTAGACTAACCACTAATTTGTTTACTTTACTATTTCTTCAGTCATTAACTCAATTACTAAAAAAAATAAAAAATTATCTATTGAACCAAGTGCGTTATATTTACAGAAGGATATTTTTATAATATTGTGTTCATTATAGGTAACGCGCGCACATATTGTGTATACGTAAGCGAAGTATTATAAATATATAAACAAACTAGATGATGAATAAAATTTATAGTTATAGTATATTTATAGTTTGACAGAAGTAAACGAGGGCAATTTGGCGAAACTTGATTGTGAGCATTTTTTAGACGATTCATTTTGAACACGTTCGAGATTTTAGGTCAATGTGACTGGTTTTCCATACGTAGTAGGTATATAATTATATAAATAGGAATAAAGATTTGAGCGCCTGATCGATTGAGTTCCACATACCTCCAGACATGTGGTTACCTATACGTAATATATAAGCTCGGGTATATCTACTCAGATTTTTGTCGAGGAACAACATAATATAGGTTATATATTATTTTGACCGACCCACAAAATTTCTAACAAATTATTCATATTTATATAGATACATGTTTACCGTTAGCCCTTTATATTATCATACCACCCGTTATATATGTAGACATTATATAGTATTATTATGCAGACAAACTTTATTTATATATACATGCGTATATACTTACACGTAAATCAGAAGTTAATCGAACCGGACAAACTGCAGGTATTCACATAGATACGCATTAGACATACCATTTTAAAATAATTACCTGTTAGTTGCAAATTCAAATTAGTTTAAAACTAATTTTGAATTTTTTTATTTGTAATAGGAAATTGATTTTATAAAAGGAACTTCTCAAAATATTACTTCAAGCCAGATCTATAAAACTGCTCTATATGCACACCCATGCCCGTGAAACCCTCACATATTATAAGTTTAATTTAACGTTGGAGTTAGGTACATCTACGCTATTTTGATATTACTACCCCACTGAACACGAGAGCCAAATCATTATTTTAATATATATTTTTTCATGTAGTATGAATATCAATGAATCGACAATACAGTATACAGCGATATTTTCGTTTTATAACATTATTATAAAAAATATATAATTACCTATTATACCTATTCGCAAAAAAAGAAATAATACATCGATACTATATTATTATTTTTTCAATCGGACTCTATTATATTGTAAGATTCCTTCGTATTCGATTATCCATGTTTTTTTTACATATTTTATTGATGTCACTATGTATATCTAATCCATCGCTGACAGATATAATTACATACTTAAAAACATTATATAACGCGTGTTATGTGCACGACTCGTCCGGATATAGCCGCAATATCATAAACCATACAATATTATTCACTTCAACTTTGCGGCCTACCGTTGCATGTCCGAGGGATAAATATACGATTACGAGTGTCGAACTTTCACCGTAAACATAGGATCTCGCTTTATCTACATGTTATGTCGATACGAATAAATAATAACACTATATCGGATATAAAATCGTTACGCAATGATGAAAAAAAAACTGCTCGCAAAGAAGGGCGACATTGAAAAACAAAAAAATTAAAACGCGTCGAAACACGCGCTTCTTTTCGCCCAGGATGCTTTCACCAGTTACGCCATACGCCCATACCATATTACTATTACTATCCGCATTAAATTATGGACCAGATATACGTCACGTTTGACCGGCACTTGATATTATTTTTCAATTTTGTTCTACTGCGCCATACCATGCGACTAAAATATTTCTCCAATAACGCGTACACATTAGGCATATCGTACATATTATGTAGTAATAAATATCATAGCCAATAGCCATAGGTAACTTACCTATATAGGTATATACTTTGACACGCAAATCTATATTTGTATATTATAGAAACGATAATAATAATATACTATTGTGTATGTATACGCGCTTACCTTTACCAATATATATATATTATATATGATATTGTGTATAAAAATATTATTATTTTGCGCGTAGTTCCGCCGCCGAAAGAGTATATATTTCGAGTGAAAGTCGAGTTCAACTTTTAGTCGTGATTTCCGGATATTAAAAAAAACAGCCTCCTACCCGAGAGTACTTGAGAGTCAACTACTTATGTTGTTGTTTATAATATATTTTCCTGGGACGTAAACCATATTATATATAATAATATTATAAACACGCGCATTCGCGGAACAGTGAAAGCGGCAAAACGCGTATACTTAAATGACTACCTATATAATAATGTATATAATATATATATACCTATACATTGGCGGTGACGTTATATATACATTTATATTATATTATTTTTAACACGTTTTCAACCCTTTTTTTCCTTTCTTTTCTAGGTGTTCCTGGCGTTGTTCGTCCACGTCACCCTCGTCTGGTCAAAGGCGGTCGACTTGCCACAACAGCAAGTGGCCTTCCCGAACGACGACGCGTCATCAACATCCCTCAAGCGTGAAAAAAAGTCGCCAATCAATGATTACGCACAAACCGGTCTGCAGTAAGTACACACATTTTGTCGGGAAAATTACCCCGAATTTTATACATAGGTACCTAAACAAGAAGGTTAATGGTTATAAGATGCGTCTTCAAAATACTTCAATTCCATAGATCGTTCAAATAATGCGTATAAATGCACCACAAATGACTAGTAAGAAATAAGAACACGGTGTAGATTAAACGTAGTTTTTTTTTTAACCCGACTCAATGTCGGTGAACCTTTGATGACCTTAAAATCTGATTATCGGCTAGTCGTCTTCAACATCTTCCGGGAACGATTCATTTTTTCCAGTTATATTATTCTTTGTGCTCATTTGTAACAAACGTCCTACTGCATATGCAAATCACGTTTAACTAAACTTGTTTTTGAAGAAGATATTGATAATAGTAGGACATTATTATACGTATTATATAATACATTTGTGAAATGTAAACGTCGTCACAAAATGATAATCCGTTTTTAACGGTAATACGAATCAGTTATATGGCATGATATGTATAAAAATGTGTTATAGATGAAATACCATAATTTATTATTTGCGCAAATGTCATGATTTCTTAATTCTTCTGAACGCGCATTTTTATAAGATATAATATACTCAATAACAATTGAAAAAATATACATACTATTATAATATATCGACGTGTTATCCGCTAGCATCAATAGTTATTGTATTTGCATCGCATCCACCCGTTACCCATAAAGCCGTAACTTACGTTTTCACCGAACGCATTTATCATGTGTTGAGTAACGACTATTTTAATAAGATAACAGGTGGGTGTTTTTATTACAACACTCGAAATTCATATATATCATCTCCTAGGGAGTCTTACGATTGTTCTGCAGTGCGTTCAAATCGAAATAATACAACCACGCGAAACGATGACGGTCCTTATCGGTTTTCGGCACAAAGAGAAATCCACATGAAACCGATCCTCTGTTTATAGACGTCCCGTTTATTTTTATTATTTTTTTTTTTAATTCAATCGATTTATTATTATTATCATAATAAATATTGTATGTCGAATAAATTACAAAGTGTATCTATAGAGAAAACTGTGAAAAATCGATATCCGCCATGTACGACTTTCAATGCGAAAACGATGACAATAAAAATAACAACGCGAGTACGTATATTATGTCGTATATATACGGTACGACTATGGCGCCGAATTTTCATAACATTCGAACAATCAACAATGATATGGGAAATCAAACGCGGAAAACCTATTGTAAAATAAAACGCATGTGGAATATAGATTTTTCTTAAAAAATACTTTGTACTCGAGATAAAAGAAAGAAAAAAGACAGTTACTAAAGAAATCGGCTATACCTATGCGCATATATTGACATATCATTTCTATCATAGGTATCATATTACCATATCATAGGTATGTTAAATTATAATAAATCATTAAAATGACTTTTACCTAGCGGTATGACTATTCACTATATTTGTATAATGACATAGACGCAGCAACGAGCATATATCAATAGTATAAATATATATAGGTACCTAACACGTGTTTCATTTTATACTGTATATATAGGCAACCGGCAGTCGCACAAAGCCGCATTGGAGTGCCAGATCACGGTTATGGCGTCGATGACCACCACGACTACCATCACGAGCACCACCATGAACCGCTGAAAGGCTACTGGAAGAAGAAGCTCATCTGGAAGCCCGACTGGGTGAAAACATGGAAACCGGGTAAGAAACAGATCTGGAAGCCTTCATGGAAGAAAATCTACAAGCCAATATGGGTGCCGACCAAGAAACAAGGCTGGAAAGAAGTGCACGTACCGGTCTGGAAAAAAGTATACAAGCCCATCTGGGTGCCGATCAAGGTTCCAGCTTGGAAGGAAATACAAGTGCCGGACTGGAAAAAGATATACAAACCAGTGTGGGTGTCCATCGACGTGCCAGCCTGGAAGGAAGTGAAGGTGCCCGATTGGAAGAAGGTCTACAAGCCAGTGTGGAAGCACATCGAAGTTCCCGCGTGGAAGGAAGAACAGGTACCCGACTGGCATAAGATACACGTCCCCGAGTTGGTCAAGGCATACGTGCCCGGATCCAAGCACCTTGGCAAGGACTACCACGGATGGGAGTACGAAGCACACGACCTGTGGAAGAAGAAAGTCGTGTGGAAGGTTCACTGGAAGAAAGTGTGGAAGACAGTGAAGAAACAAATCTGGGTTCCGTCCAAGAAGCTAGAATGGAAGGAGGACTGGGTACAGATATGGAAACCCGCGAAGAAACAAATTTGGGTCAAGGATAAAAAATTAGAATGGAAGGAAGACTGGAAACAAATCTGGCGCACCGAGAAGAAACAGATCTGGGTTCAAGACAAGAAACTCGAATGGAAGGAAGATTGGAAACAAGAATGGAAAACAGAAAAGCATGAGATCTGGATCCCGGACAAGAAATTGGAGTGGAAGGAAGACTGGAAACAGATTTGGATACCCGACTGGAAAGAAATTTGGCTGCCAGCGTGGAAGAAAATCTGGAAGCCCGTGTGGATATCCGAATGGTTCCCGATAGAGGAACACCATCACCACCACGAGGAGCACCATGATTCCCACGGTCATGATGGGTACAAGAAAAAATGAAGACTGAATCGTTTCGAATAATCGCATCACAGACTACCCATGTTGTGTACATATAAATACTTTGTAAATATTGTTATTATTATATATTAAGTTGTTAAACTGTTTTATACTTCTTATCATTAGCATTATTATAAATGTAAATCAACATTGATTTTAACTGACAAATTCATTTATCATACTATATATTATCATGTGTACCTCTATACATACTATAGAAAAATTATCCTTCGCCTTACCATTGAAAAACACTATTTTTTTATAAAAGCCTTATTAGTGTATTAAGCCATTTAAAATCAAAATAATTGTTTTCATTGTATTAATATTTTATATTGTCATTAATAACAAATACATTGCTGCATTTTTAGGAAATAATAAATTGATATGAGCAGTATTCAATTTTGAGTTTTTTTTTTATTTATCTTATATCCGTGTCACCCGATCTATCCATAATATTATAACAATTACTAATTTGTAGGTAACTAATTGATATTTTCGGTTTTTTTATTGAAAGTTGTGGGTATCTACCTGCTATACGGCCTATACTCATCATTAAATTAAATATTAGGAAATTATTATAATAATGCTATAATGATGGTAATACATCATATAATAAACCTACGTGATAATGATTATTAGAATAAACATTGTAATTTTTAATGTTAATTAATGTTATCAAAAATTGTGAACATCTATAAAAATATTCAAAATAATAATACCTACCTATATTTTCAATTTGGCAACAAAATTTAACTAACACGATTATTTTTTTTAAACTGAAGTACCTACCTACATAAATAACATACAAATATTAAGTACAATAAAATAATCAACACGTCTATACGTATAGATTATTCATAAATTAATAATAATTATTAACATAATATTATAATATAAATATATATATAATAATATTATTGTATTAAAAAAATTCAGCTACAAACGTATTAATATCAAGCAAAAAAGTGACGCCACTGGGTACTGAGTAGCTTCTTTCATACGACCAATTCATGCTAATCATATTATGCTATAACTATATTTAAATATTTTCCACACTATATCAACGCAAACGCTTAGTGTAAAACAGCATATCATTTTACACAGTCCATATATATTTTCCTACTAAATTATTAAAAAAATATACAAATAGATACGTACGTTATTATTATAAATTGCTTTGTCAGTCTTTGCTCTTCCGCATATTTAGCAATTGGCATTACCTATACACAATGTAGGTAACCACGTACGATGTAAACGCGTACATCCAAAATTTCCTTTGGTATATTACTTTCTTACGGGTGCAGTTTTTACAGCCTCACAGGTTTAGGTACCGTTGCACGTTGTCGTAGTGAAAGTTCATTTGACTTTAATGCTCCAGACACCATTTCCAACGCGTGTAAATTATACCTACTGGCCACTCATGACAATAATCATAAGATACGACGTCACGGAACATAATATAATACAAATACCTGGTGTTCCGGTGATCCGGCCGATAACTTATTTTTTAATTATTATTTTCTGAAACATAAGTGAATATTTTATGTAATATAAACTATATTTTGGACGACAAGCTCATCTCGCAGCCACGTTAAGGAGACGAAAAATTATTGGACACATACCTATAAGAAGATAATAAAGTGGTCTCTTTCCCAGAGTAGTGAATTATTGAAGATGAGCAACTACTATAGTGCTATACAATTTTGAATTGAAATAAATTGATTTATTTTAATTTTTTGGTGATTAGCATTTGCTAGCTTGACATTATATAACTGTATAATCAACGTTTGATATAACATAGTCGTAGATAACTAATTAAAACAGTACTAAAATTATTTTGCATACGTGTTGAGCATAGCATGTGTTGTACTGTTGTCTACGTCTATCAAACGTAAAAAGTAGCAAATATAATTTCAGTAAAAAAATTCTTGTGTTAACTTTGATGTTAGAGAGAAAATTGACCTATGATAAAACTTAAGGGAAAAACGTCTATTATCTGTTATTTCGCGTTGGATTTTCATAATATTTTAAATAATGATTAGGTACCTACCTATGTAAATTACTCAAACGTCTAGAACATAAAAATAAGTACTCATAACTAGCTTAAACTTCTACCATGAAACGTGTTCATTACATATTATTAATCAATTTGCTTATTATTTTATGTATAGGCACAGATGGTAAATTTTCTACATTTAAAAAAACTCGCTTTAATATTTAAATATTGTAAGAAGCTGACGAGAGATAACAGATATTGTTCTTTAAGTTTGATCATAGGTCAATTCATTCAAATATAAAATTTGAAAAACAAAAATAAATAATTTGTTAATAGATATATATGTGTGTGTAGGTGTGCTTTTGTTGTTCTTGACTACATTTGAAAGGGCTAGTGACAATGGCGGTGCTAGGGACGGGCAAGATAGGACCATGGCCCTACCACTAGCCTAACCTTAGACATTATAAAGTACTCGTTTTTAATTTTTTGTGGCCCTACCTTATAATTGTTGACCTCCCATTGGCCTTACATAGAAAAAAATTCTGGCGCCCCACTGACTGGTGAAGTCTATAATTTGAATTAATTAATTTTACTTCTTATTATTTTAATAAGTAAAAAGGTATTGGTTCCTCTACGAATATTTCATATTTTATATAACATAGTCCAGTCTCTATAAATCGAATCTCGAGGAGGATAAAAATAAATCGCACTAGGTAATTTTTTAATTGTTGACGTTACGGGAAATTGGCGGTAATATTAACGTGTATTTTTGGATAAGTAGTCAAAGAAAATGAGCCGGTAAAAATGTTTGCTGTGCCTGACATGTACCTAATTCTATACACGCCTATGAGTAATAACATATAAGTATTATCTAATTAATACTTAATAAGTATGTGCATACATGTATTCAACAGCTATAGGCACGTGTTAACGTGTAACGAAATAGTGAAATACACGTCAATCACACGGAACAATCGTCGGAACGCGCCTGCTGGAGAGCATAATATAATATATAATGTACCATTATCTCATGTCTATAAAATATACGTATACGTCGGAGAACAGACGTTTTGAAGTCTTAAAAAAAATTAAATACAATATTATATCTGTATGTCACTGTAATGTACGTGTACCTATGTATAATACTTATTACTGTAGTCTACGGTGTAATTGTGCTAAACGACAGTTAATAATAACAGACACGCCCTTGACGTTCAAAAACCAATAAAATAAATATATATATATTTTTCATTTACATTCGGATCTAAACGATTGTTTATGTACACACCCAATTACTCGAATATTTTTAACATATAACACTTATATATCTCGGTTTTATATTATATAATAGTATTTTTATTAACTATTAAGTCCAACAGCTTAGATAAATAATATATATTATATGCACAAAATAGGGTGATATTTAACTATATCAACTGATAAATTTTAAAATAAATAAACACTTACTATTGGAACCCAAAGAAAAAAAAAATTAAATGCAATGTTTTATAAAATTTTAAATCATTTCAAAAGTACTAATAGAACAGTTAGGAAAACTAATAAGTATATTTTATAATTTTTGTAGTTCTATTTGATCACATGTTGTTAATTTTTAATAATTATGGAATTTCAGATATTATCAGATTCTAAAACCCTAGAATAACTACATACATAATTATTAACCTAATAATTTTAAAAATGTTTGATTATGTTTTATTAAATTTTCTGTACAATTTTAAACACCAGGTACATTTCATAATATAAATAATGTATAGTAATAAAATTTATTATAATATTATAAAAATATATTACAAAATAAGTGCTACTTTATTAAAAGAGATAATTATGTCATACATCATCAAACTACATAAATAGAAAAAAAAATAGAAAATTTAGGTATACAATTTGGTATAACAAAGAAGACAAATTTTACTTAACAATATTCCTTATTCGTTTCACATTTAAATACTATTTAAAGCAAAATGTTTTCCCTCAAACTTAATAATTTTGCTTTTCCCAAGTCAATATATTCAATACATTTGATATTTACAGTACATTTGTCTAACTATTTTTCACTATTAAACAAAAAGATTTAAGAATTTAAAAATATATTTAAAATAAAAAAAAATGAACACTATAAAAATAAATGTTGGTATTCAGATAATTAGATTCTTCAGTATTCTGAAAAAAAAAAAGGAAAAAATTTTAATTATTTAATTGGTTATTTAGAAATATGATTTGTTAATAAATTATAACATTACTTGTATGGAGTAATTATAAGCATAATTCAATACACTAATATTAAATATAATAATTAGAGCCCAGATTTTTTACAACTGAAAAGTTGTAAATCAGTGACTTAGCTCAACCTTTTACCAGTATATAATATATCAAATATTTAAAATCCAGACCCTAATTTTAATATATTATAATATAAGTATCAGGGACGGATTGGCAGAATTTTTCGTCCCGGAAAAATTATTTAGACCTGTCATCCATATTATAATATCTAATATTACACATAAAAACAAATATTACTAGTGTTTTTTTAAGGCGGTCGGTAGTTTAATTCCCCCTTCCCATATACAATTAAGTTTACTGACTTTTAAATTTATTAAAAAACTTGCACATAAATAATATAGCAAAACAATTTAATATGAGAGTTCTTTATTAAGTAATGCACTTTTTTTAAATTTTAAAAAGCTATCCAAAACAAGGGCACCAGGTTTTTTAAACATAGATAGATCCAATTCCTTTACACTAAATTTAAAATATATAATATATTGTATATTTATTTAAATAAATAAAATATTGAGATAAAAAACATAAGCAATTTTAATATACAATGTATTAATGTATTAACATGATAAAAAAAACTTATGATTTTGTGTTATTTTTTTTTTTGCTAATTTGTTATTCCTATTTAAAATCACAGACTAAGACATCCTACAACTAGTATTGGATAAAGTATATCTTAGTCCACGTCAGACATTTATTAATTATGTCAATTACGATAAACTAATAATTAATAAATGTAAAAAAAAAAAATTCATGACAATTTAGTGCAAAATTAAAAACTGTTTGCGACCATAGTAGCCCTCAAGCATACTGGCCTACCGGGAAGTTTCCCAGTATCCCAATGGCCTAATCCAGCACTGTTTAGTATTATAAATATAAAGACAACTGATAAAAATATGAATAAAATAGAGAAATTAATTTTTAATATTTGTACATATTAAATGTATACAGTGTCTCTGTATTATGAATTATAAGAATATAATAATAAATATCTTTGGACATCTTGTAATTCTATTTTTGTAATTTTAATTAAGAAATCAAAATTCTTAAAATAGAATTTACTTCTTATAATATTATATAGTTTTTAAACTTATAACAGTAATGTTATTTTCCTTCTTCATTTATAATGCATAAGTAAAATATAGACAAGATAATTAAAAGAATAAATAATAATAATATAATTAGCTTGCTGAAATGTCTTAAAACAAATTAGATAAATAAAAACCTGACTTATATTTACCTAATCAATGTTAAATGATACAAATTCTATAAAAAAGTTTGAGTTAACTTACTAGACTTGTTCAGATATAGAGTTTAAACAATTCCTATTTGGACGAATTGAAAACCTTGGACTGTGTGGTACAGTAATTGGTCTTCCAGATTTTCTTATTAAAACTGGCTTATATTTTTTAATTGGTTCTGGTTTATGAATAGTTTGTTGTCGCATATTTTTAATCAAATCCATTTCCTTCTTTTTCATTTCTTCTTGTCTCTAAAATATAATAAATAAAAATTAAGTTATATAATATAATATATACTCTATATAAAAACAAGTAGTTTTTTGACGTTATTAGGGGTAATCTCTGGATCTACTTAACAGATTTTGAAAATTCTTTAACCAATAAAGTCACATTCTTTGTGAGCGTCATAGGCATAAATTTAGTCCAAAAAAAATTAATCATTAATTAAAATAAATGTGTAAATTGTATACATGTATAAGGCACAGCGGCCAGTGAGTTTCAAGTTACCTCCAACCTGACTTTTTTTCTTTTGTGTTTTATCGGCATATAGGTATGTCATATTATATAAGAACATTCTGGTATTCAATAAAAATAGATACCTAATAATTACGAGTTTATAGTTGTATTAGTATATTGAATTATAAAATAAATTTATTGTAAATAAGTAGAAATATTTTATATTTTCCTTATTCAAAAATTTTAACTCATTTGTTATTTTTACTTTATTATATTAAATACATGATACTTAATATAAATATTTAAATGTATAGAGAAAATGAATTACTAAGAAAGAAATACAATTTAAATATACCTAACTAAAAGATATCTATATAAAAATTTGTTGTACAACAGGTATGACGTTCTTGATATCAAAACTACTCATCTGATTCTGATGAAATTATGATCAATATGATAAATTTTGTCTTTGTCATAACATAGGAGTGTTTATCCTAATTAATGACCTCAATATATTATCGTTTTATTATATTTGGGGCTGTTCAATTATTTAATCGATTATTTGAATAACAGATTACTTTTAACGTATGATAAATAATCAGTTAATCTATTAAAGAAATACAATGCTAGGCAGGACAATTATATAAAGTTGGTATCGGAAATATCATCTATATACCAAATCATAAAACCAAAAATAGTTTTTATACTCATGCTAAATGTTAGCATTAGGCAACTTAACACGAATGCATTTTGAACGAGCAACTAAGTGCATAGGGACAGCTAATAATATAAAAAGCAGCAACATTACCATTCTTGTATTTTCTTCATATTGTGAAAACTTCTCCTTTATTTCAAGTTCAAAAACCATCCATTCTTGAGCACGTCTTTCAGTATTTAAACGTATATTTTTTGGTTCAGTATATTTTTTTTCATGTTTAGGAACAAATGGTTTTTTTTTTAAAACTGTAGCTGGTCGAGCTTTAAATGACCACGGTTGTTCTGTACTTTTCACAACCTGTGAATACATAATAATAAAAAAAAAAAAAAATGTTTTTACTTTCTTTCATCATTTTTCAGTATTAGATTTTATAAATATTATACTTGAGGTTTGGTAGCACACAATTTACGAGATTCAAAGCTAAAAGGTTTTGGAACAGTATGTAATTGTTTTTCCAGAACTTTAATACCACCATGTCCAAGTTCTTTATTTTCAACCACTTGAACTCCGCCTTGAGAATTGAGAACTTTTATTTTTTGAGTTTTATTAGACTAAAAAAAAATAAAATATTAAATTTCAATCAAAGTTAAATGAAAATAAATTCTATTACCACTTTGATACTGCTCGTAGGAATATTTATATTTAGGTTATTATAATTCTGTTTGTTTTCATTACTGCTTCTAAATTAAATTACACACAAATTAAAAAATAAAATTAAAATGTTTAGGTTAAAAGAGCTTACTTTGTTGGTTTATTTTCAATAATATTATTAGTATTATTTGAGCTTATACTTGGCTCAAAAGCACCAGGAAAAAGGCTTCTAGATTTAAAAACCTTTGAACCTAAAACAAGTTAAAATGATCAAATCTATCATATTTAATGAAGGTTTTAATTATTGTAGTACTAAAAAGAGTTAATTTAACCAAATAGTTACATCTCGGGTTGCATGCAATAGATGATTGATACATAAAAAAATATTAAGTAAAAATATAAAAATTAATAGTTGTAACGTGTTTATTTTAATAAAGCAAGTGTTTGTACTAAATATAAACAAGAACTACCTACAACAGAATTGTATGGGCTAATAGAAAGCAAGAAGACATTAAACGAGCACCGGATGAAAGTGACTCACCAGAGACAGTGGGTTTAGAATGAAACCTAGGCGGTGTGTTGTTGAAGAAATTCCTGACTTTTTCAGCAATACTCATGAATTTTTTTGAACTTTTATCTAATATAAGATTTTCTTGCGAACCTGATTTAATGTGTTCATATTTGTACTCGGATTTAACAACGGAACGAGTACGCAAATCTAATTTAGGCGTGCTTTCTAGTTCATCTAGTCTAGTAATCATAGCATGGTGTTTGATCCGTGGTAATTCTAGTTCAATTCCTTCCACAGTAATTGAATGTCTGTTATGTAATTTTGATGTTCTTGACTTCTTTGCAGAACGAATTAATTGATGGGCCAATGAACTGTTAAAATATAACTTAATATATTTATAATATTTGTGAATAATCTTATATTTAATTAAAATTAAAAACATGTAAATATATATATAAAAAATTATATAGTACCTAAAAATTTGATAAATAAAATATTTACTTAATATTTTGATCATCAAACTGATCATCAGGTGAAAAATTTTCTTTATTTTCCTCTAGAACATCATTGCCATTCACAGTTGATTTTTTTACAATTCCCAAATTCGGTTCAGATTTAGCACTTTCCATTTTTTCGACCATATCTAATAAAATACAATTATTAATAACTATACATTTTAAGTGATACCTATTACTTATTAGTATTCAAATAAGAAAGTTTTTCAAAAATTAAGAATGCAAAGATAATGTTCATTAATACTAATATCTATCAAAAAAAAATAATTATTTAAATAAAACAGGATAAAACAAATATAATTGTTACAAATTTGAAACTAAATATTTAAAAATAGGTAGATATTAGTAAAATAATGTATTGTTTAAAATGTCCAGATTATTTTCGTCAAAAGACAAAATATGCAGAATTTCTTATAATTTTGAATTTTTTAAATAAAAAATAAAAAGGAATCAAAGCATTATGTATTCTGTACTTAGTTTCAAAAAAAGAAGACACCAACTTATGTGACAGGTTTCAAAAGTTTATCCGCCTATCAATAAAACAGTTGTTCAATCACATTCATTAAATCAGCGAATGACCATTAGGGGCACTATAGTATAATGTTGTTTAAACAGTAGTTACTTCTTGGTAGAGGATAGATAAAATTTAATGACTGTTAAGCAACTTCTCTTTTAGAAAAGAATATTATATAGTATGTAATATTATAAATTACTGTAGAAGATTATGATTAATTTTCAATGTATTTCATTAAGTAAATTAGGTATAATTTAAACAATAAACAATTTATAGGTAGAAATAAAAAAAAATAGTTAAATAGAAAACAAATGCATTGGTATGTTATAACATTAACAATAACACATTGTGCAAACTATAAAAGTATTGCTTCTAATTAATACCAATGTTAAATTGTCTATATTGTGTAACTATATTTATTTTTATAAATGCTCGGGTATTTTAATAAATTATCTCAATTAATTAAAATAGGTAGGTACTAGAATTTTTGTACTGACTATCATATGATAAAAACGGCTATAAACAACTACGCACAACTTCAAGAAGACCTTTCATAAAATAAGAAACCGTATCATAGTCTCATTTTCGATACGTTTTAAATTGGTAATATAAAATGTATTGTTTTTCTTTGAGGAGTAACTACAGTTATACGAAAATTCACTTGAAATCTACCATGCCAAACTTACCAAAAAATCTGTCAGCACCGTCATCTTTAGCATTTGCAATCTCGTACAGATTAACGTATGTCTTGGGAGCGTCGAATTCAAACAAGTCATCGTCTTTGTTCATGGTTCTAAATTTTTATATCAAATACTTACGTATAAAAACGTCTGCAGACTATTCGGATACAGTCACAATGAATAAAATGGGCAAATTTAAAAATAAAAATATGAAACGGAATATCCAAATCCACGTTAAAACAATATAATATTGAGAAAAGTGGACAGTGGTGTTACGGTTAAACGAAATGATAACGTGAGATACACCAGGCACATTTACAAAACAACAAATGTTCAAAATGCAGCAAGCAACGTTTAAACGCTACCTTACAAGTGTTTTACAATTATTGTCGTTTCACTTAAAACTTCGTTGCGTACGAGACACGAATATGACGCCAAGACCGTACAAGTTGTAGACTATGACACTCCAATGGAAATTCCGTCAGTTTATCAATTTGTTCGTTTCCTTATAATTGGTCGTTATTACAAATGTTCAAAAAAGTACCGGTGACCCGATTGGTTGTCAGTTTACAATGCTACCAACAGACGCAAGTGATTTTAACGGTTCGAAACGGTGACAAAGATATTAAACAATTACACTTTATATATATTTTAATGTTTAGAATGTGTAGATTCTTTATGTTTATGTTGAAGGAATTAGATCCAAGATATTTATTGTTGTCTGAGATAGACAAATTTGTATAAAAACGCAATTGGGGCATCCATGCCCATTCAAATCTACAACCATAATACTATGATGGATAATGATTGATAAGCAGTGGGAATGGTAGGGAAATTATATTTCATTTTAACTTTTATAATAATTGGACACCTCTAAATCAAAGATATCCTAGTCCGTGCTCTAAAAGAAGTGGGACACACTAGGCCCGATTAGAGCTGTAAAAAATATGGCCTTTTTTTCTTGGGACACACTCGAAAAACTCCCACCTCGATGGTAAATCAACAACTGGTTATTAGGGGTCAGAAATTGTATGAAATAGTAGTTCATATTTAAAAATATAAAAAGCATGCTTACTAACTATTAAAACAGTACAAAGACGATAGACTAGAAGAATAGAGGGTATTATAAAACTAAATTATGCTCTAATTTTACGACTTTACCTTAATTATAATTTATGGGTATTTAAGACTTTATTATAGTGCATTGAATTACATATATTAATATGTTATAGATTTATAAGGCCCAGTAAACTAGTAGAAGATCCATGAATGACGAAAGTGCATTGTATAATAATTGTTACCTATTTAATAATAATATACATATTAGGTTACAATATTTATTTTATATTTTAAGATACAATACACTTATTGATAAAGACAAACGTCGCCCTCGACATAAAAACCAATATAAAAATAAAATATTCCCTTATATTTATAAATTTTTAGTAGAAAAATTAATTCATAACGAACTCTAGGGATATTAGGAAATTGATTAAATTATATTACAATGTAAATCTATTTGGATTTTTTAGTTTTTCATTATAATTATGCAATAATTTGTGCATAAATGTCAAAGTGAAGTCATATATCAATGGTCTACATTTTCCACCTGGTATTTAATGTACACATAACTATTACAGTGAAATACATAGAAAATAGTTATAAATTAGAAGATAATTAATATTATGTAAATACCTAGTTAAATTTTTTTGTGTTTTGGTGAAGGTTTTAATTGTCCGACAATAGGTTAACTGCAAATTTAAATATTTGTTCTTGTCTAAACTGAAAACATTTATTTAGTAGATTTAATTGATAATGATTATTGACTAAAAAATTATAGCAGATAATATGTACAGATGTACATTCAGGATAAATATTTAAATATTTTTAAAATTAGATTGTTTTATCAATTATTTTTACTATGTGTTAATGAAGAATGATAATAGAGTACAAGAATGCTATCTTGGATAAAGAATTTTATTTGTTTTTTTTTTAAAAAATATTTTTGATTAAATATAACTAAGTTTATTGATTTAAAAATGAAATATGGCATTTGTTCACAGTTAGTAAAACCGTCAATTTATTTATTATATAGAATAGATAATACTTTATAATTCATTATAAAGTGATTGTGTATAAGTAATAGTATTTTATTTACATACCTATGTTTATAAATGTGTCTGGCATTAAGCCTCAGAAAATGAAATTTATATCTACAAAACAAACATAACTTTTTGATGTAATTGAAAATGTGTTTCTATATTTAAATTAGATTGTTTTATAAAATATTTTCAAATATTTTTGATGTGAATTCATGTACTTACTAAAATAAAATATTAAATATACATTTTTTTTAGTTAACACTTATTATTCTTTTAGCAGGTCCAAATTTCTTCTCAATTAAAAGACAATACTTTAAACACATTTAAATTCATTTGTTTAGTAAAAATTAATTAGTCTGATGTCTTTTGAATTAGCATTAAATGGAATTTAACCTGAAAACATTAAAATCTGTAAAGACAAACGATGAGTAATATTAAAAAAACAATTCATTCAGTACTTTATGTTATACAAAAAAGCAACTTATTATGCAATTTAGAATGCCCTAAAATATCATTATTAATTGTTAATTTTTAAAACAGTTCAAAAATACACGACATATGAACATAATTTCAGAATATTATTTAAATAAACAACTGAAATTAAATAACACTCAAAGATACAGATGTAAGATATTAAATACTAAAATAAATAAATGAATGATGTTTAAAAAATAAACAAAACATATAATTTTATTATGTATTGTACCTAATTACAATTTTTTAAGAAATGTAATGTTAACTATTATAAAATTAAATTTATAAAGACTTAAAGTACACTTATGTTAACTAAAAGACTGTACACTTTATAAAGAAAAATAGGCTACATGAAGCTCAAATTAGCAGCCTTACTCCTAAAATTACTCACTTGGACAAAAATAAATTATATCCTTACATCACAGTCAAATTAGTTTATTTCCACTTATAGGTTTACAAAATATTAATCAGCAACACTTTACAACAAATGTATATATATAAAAAAAAAGACAACAATATAATAATAACTAATTACTGATGCATAACTAAATAAATGGAAATAAACAGTCTGAAATTTAAAAAAATTCTAAAATATCATTTATTTTACTTTTTTTTTTATATATATAGCATATTAAATGTATATTTAAGTTTTTAAATTAAAAATACATTTATTTCAAAGGAGTGAGCCTGCTATAGTTTTCGATAATTATCATCGAACATAGCCTGACCCACAAGAATATCACAGACATCCAAGCCATTTGGCTAACTTTTAACTAGTAATGTAATAGTTATTTTTTACATTTTACTATACAAAAATAAAATATAATACCTGTATATTTAGGAATTATTTTGTGAAATAAAAATAAGGGACCATTTGAATATAATTCATACAGTATAACCACACTTCTGTTGCCAATAGAAATTCCTTGGGTCAGACTTAGAATATTACACTTAAAACAAATATAACCACTAAAAGAAAAGAAACATATTTTTTAACATAAATAATCAACATTTAATAAAAAATGTTGTGTTCTGTATACCACGAGAGTTATTAAATAATAACACTTATAATTGTTTTGTATTATAACAATAGAATGGCACATAATAGCCAATAAATGATAATTAAATTAATTAAACTCACTAAAACAATATAGTTGTACATCCATTTAATAAATTTTAATATCATTTTTAAACAATTACATGTTTTTTTTTAACATAAAGCAAATATTTAACAATAAAATATGTTAATTTGTATCAATGTATTAAATTAACGAAAATAAAATATATATGTTACAAACGGTTTGAATATGATTATAGAAATGAAAAGGCGGCGCACAGTAAGAAGAAAATACTAATATTTTAAATGTTGAATTAGTCAATATTATTTTTATAGTAAATAATTTTCAGATTTACTTTAATAAATTAATTATAAGTAACAAAATTAAGATGGCCAAAAATAAGAAAAACATTTATTATTATGTACATAATTAAGATATAAAACATTAGCATATTCTTAATTGCATTGTGAGCTTTAATGAATTATCTTTTTTTTTGTATTTTATATATATAATTTTTAAGTTATACCTATAAACATAAGTAAAATTTCAACTGTTGGAAACAAATTCTTAGAGAAATGCATACATTTATTTAATTATAAAATTTCTTTTAAATAAGTTACACAATTCAAAATATCAAAAATTAAAACATAGACAATAGTTGATAATGAATTTTTTTTTTTACTAAAATAATAATTAAAAAGAAACCATTTGACAGACAGTTTAATGTAGTTAATATAAATAGTTTGATTCAGATAGTTCAAATTAAAATTAAAAATGAATTAATTAATATGTTATTAACATATCTCCAAATTCTGTGCGCCATCAATATATGTTGTCAAATGTAATTTTATATCCAAATAATAATTGTTTATCTGTCTAAAAAAATATTGACCTCAACCTGTTTTTAAATAAGCTATTGTTAACCACAGAATATTATTATACAAATATAATGACAAGAATCAGTTCAAACATTGAACAATTTGAATATTACATTTATTTTGTTGCACAATAAAACAATGTAACTTACAAAATACACGAGCAGTATCTCCATGTTTTACCGAATCCTTCTAACAGGTTTTAAAATTTTTCTTTTAGTAGGTGGCTCAGTTGTTTCTGGTTTGGCACTAATAATAGAAACTTTTATAGATCAAATACATTAAAAAATAATTTAATAAAATGTTTAATACTTACGTAAATTGAGTAGTTGCTCCACCAGTAAAATTAATTGATATAGGTGCATTAGGATCTAATTTAAGCGATGGTTTAGTGCTTGGTTGATTGAATATATTGATTGATGTACATTTAGTCTGATCATCACCCTACAAAGAATAATTAATAAATTGGTTTATAATGTTATGTTAGCGTGTAATATAAAATTTATGATGTGGTGATTACCGTTGCAGACATTTTTATAGGTCCACCCGCATTAGGAACACTAAATACAGGCGGAGATTGTGCACCAAACGAAAATCCAACATTTGTAGAATTGAAAGAATTTGACGTTTGAGCTAATGGTTTTTTATCATTGTCATTAGAAGACTTTGAGAAAAAACTGTTGGGGGCCTGAGGAGCTAATGAACCAAATGAAAATTGAGGTGTTAATATAGATGAACCCAATGTTGCTGGAGTCGATGTAGTAGTACCACTACCAAAAATAGAATTACTTGCACCAAAAACTGGAGCAGTACTAGGAAAACTACTACTACCCATTATTGGTGAACCAAATGATTTGTGATCATTAGTTGCTGATCCAAATGTAAACATTTTAGGACTTTTTTGGTCAACAGGAACATTTTGATCTGGTTTTACTAAAGAACCAAAATTGAATAGCTGAGAAGTCTTAATCAACCCAGGTTTTTGATCTTCATTCAATGTTTCATTAGGATGTGAATGACCATTTACTAACTGATTAGTATTTTCAGTTGCAGATTGAACAGGCTGAATTGAACCAAAATTCATTATTGGCTTACTTTCAATTTTATTTACTTTGTTATCCCAAACAAATTTCTCTTTGGATAATTCTTCATTTTTTTGACCAACATCAACTAATGAATTTGAGGTACTACTATTAGTTGCAACAGAACCAAAAGATAATTTGGGACTACAATTTTCATTTATGTCATTAACTTTACGCTTATTACTTTGGCTTTGTAACTCTAATGGTTTTTCTAATTCTTCGTTTTTATTATTTACTAATGATTTAAATTCATTTGTGGATTGTTTAATTATATTATTATCAACAATAGGATTTGGATGAACAGATTTTTCAATTTCAACTTTATCTGAACCAAATTTAAATTGTGTAGTTGGTTTATTAATGGTAGCACTAAGCCCAAACTTAAGCTGACTGTTAGGTTGATTTGAATTAGTTTCAACACCGAACTTAAACTGACTGTTAGGTTGATTTGATTTAGTTTCAACACCAAACTTAAACTGAGTATCAGAATTATCACTATTATCGATATTTGATTCCTCATTTAATTTCTTTACAGGCAAACTTGATAAACTGTCAGTTCCAAATTTATACGTAGTAAGGGGTTGATCAATTTTATTATTAACAACACCAAATTTAAACTCATTGGCAGGAGTATCTGATTTGGCATTATCAGAACTTGCAAATGGTGCAGCACTTCCAAATTTAAACTGATTAGACGGTTGAACATTTTTACTACTATCAAATCCAAATTTAAACTGACTGGCACCAGAATTTTCAAAGGTGTTGTTATTTAATCCAAATTTAAATTGAGTTAAAGGCAAAGGTTTATTTTCAGGAGCAGATCCAGGCTTTGCTGTTCCACATGAAATACAAGAGGTACAATCACTTGTATTTTTTACCCAACAACCATCACAAGTCCAAGTATTACTACTTTGTACAATAGTTTTCTTTGCAGTACCAGGCTTTTGTGTTTGACATGCAACACATACTTCAATTTCATTTTTATTGGGAACCCAACAAGTTTCACAAGTCCATGTACTTGATTTGACAGATTTGATAACATTTAATACTGGTGATTGTGTTTTCTCACACTTGGGAGTTTGACAAGCTATACACTTTATTACGTCAGCATCATTTAAAACCCAACAAGCATCACAAGACCACTTTTTTAGTTCAGTCGATGATTTTACTGGTAATAATTGATTTGTATTATTACTTTCTAACTTTTTAGGTGAACGGTCAAGATCCATATTCACTGATTTTGTAGATTCTAATTTAGAATCAGATAACGGTAGCAATGATATTTTCAAAGTATTTTTAGAATTATCATCAACAAACCTATCAAGTTCTGACACCTTGTCATTTTGATTTGAATTTTCAATTGAAGTATCAATATTCGTGGCTGATACTTTAGTAGATTCTTTTACCAAAGTTTCACTTGTAGAAATATTAAAATTTGTACTTGGACTCTTGATGCTAAGTTGATCTTTACTATTAACCTCTGTATTAGTATTTTGTGCTTTCTTCATAGTCATTTTTTGTTTTTTTCTACACGTTTTCTCTGCAAATTGTGAACTAAACTGTTCTATTGTTAATGGTTGATTGAATGTGAATTCATTATCCTCAACATTAGTATTTGATAAATTGATACTTGGCAATGAAGTCATTGCTAGAGAAACCTTAGGCAAATTGACTTCAGCAGGCATTTCAAGTTCATCAGACTTAAGAACGCGACCCTTTTTTGAAAGATTCACTCGAAGTTTTCTTGTTGTATTTGAATCAACTCGGCCAGAATAATTTGATCTATAAAAATAAGATTATCTAAGTTACATTTTATTTATTAATCAAAACGTATAGTAAAAAATGTTTTTAATGCATCAGTGATTGATAAAAAATAACATAATGTTATAAATTTAATGTAATAGTATGCAGAAGTCTCATCAACTTATTGAAATTTTAACAGACTGATCCTGATTTACACATATACTAACTCATAGGAAAAAAATTGACAATAATGTTGATTGTTTCAACTTAATTACTGAAGAATAAAATGAGCATCTAATTTTACTTAAATTTTGAACATAAAACAAATATTTGTTAGATATGTTTATATAACTTATCTCAAATATGGATGTCTATAACATTGGTTATAAGTTAGAACTTAAAAAACTCCTATATGGGAGTTTAGATAAATACACCTTTAAAATAATATAGATGTTTCATAAAAAGGTACATAGGTCTGCTTTAATTTTGTTCTACAATGTTTATACCAGGGATGGTAAGCAAATTCATAGCACGCGAAAATTAAAAAATCAACTAAATACATCAAGTATTAAACAAAAAAAATAATCACATTAAGAAAATACATAATTAACAAAGTAATGTTATTATATTATGTACCTATCCTAACCAGTTTTATATTAATACATTGATTATATGATTAAATTACAAGATTTTTTTTTTTTTTATTGAATATAATATTAATTATGGTACACTCGAAAAAAAAGATAATTTTTGGCATGTAATGTTAAAATAGATTTTCACTACTGGTCTATATTATAAATAATTAAATATAAGGGATTTATTGCTACTTATATTTTATTTTTTTAAATGTTTCATTGTGTAGAAAATGATAATCAATTTATTTTAATAGATATAATGTGATAAGCATATGCATAAAATATTCAGAATATTATAGTTTCAATAAAATGAAATGTTTTACTCACGAGATTTCACTGGATTTGTAATCATCTTTCTCAGGTGTTGTTTCAACTATTTTGACCGTAGATTCTACTTTAATAGGTACATTTTTTTGAACTGCTTTATGCCTTTGATGCACTTTAGGTTGAATAATAAATTTATTTTCTTCAATTTCCTTGTTCTGAAACATATAGAACAAACTTAAGTTTAGCATATTGTAATGTCTAAAATTAGTTTTAAAATTACAATAAATTGACCTAAATTATTATATTAAAATTATCAAATTTAAAAGTTAATAGTGTGTAAGTACATTAATTTTTAAGATATTTTAAATTTTAATAGCTAGTGAAAAATTAAAATACGATTTAAAAAAAGACAATGTTATTATCTGCTTCTCATTAATTCATACCATGAAAATTTAAATTTAAAATAAAGAATTTAATCCTCAAAATACTTTTTTTTTTATCTTATAATCTTGAAAAATTTATAACTTAATAAAAAGTTTCTCTTTATGATAGTAATTTTGATTTTTAGTTTTTAATTTGCACAATACATGAAAATATTTTTATAGCGGATACAAAATGATGTTTATAAGATTAATAAGATATACATAAACTGAATTTTAAAAAGATTTGAGAGAAGATACAATGATGGAACTTTGTATTTGAAATAACATTCTTATCTAAAAATTTGGTCAATTTCATACTAATAATATATTAAAACTAATAGTAAAATAAATTCTTTTCTATGGCATGTGTCAGTAAAATGAAGACAACATATGGAAATAATGTGTTTTGATAAATAATAAAGCAATTATCTTATATAAATACTGAACAACACAAAATTAGTTCAGCTTAACTCAAATTTGCTATGCTATGAAGGAAATGACAAAAATATGAAGAATATAATGATTTAGTACATTTCTATATTTTCTTAAATTATTATTTATTTGACTAACCTTAGTAGAAATATGTTCCAAGAGAATAGATGAGGTTGTTCTAATTTCACTATTATTTGTAGAAGATATTGGTATCACTGCTTTTCTATGAATTGGTGGAGTATTACCTAAAATTTTTGATAAGTTTGAACGTGCAGAACTGCCACCATACATAACTTGAGAACAATTTAAAGGTGACTTTTGGGCAAATAATTTTTGACGCTCTGACAACTGAAAATGATACACATAATTCAATGAAAATAAATATTTAATTTCTTAAAATGAAAATAGATAAATACAAAATAGTGAACTTACTTCTCCGTAATTGACAAATGTATCCCATCTAAATGATGCTGAGGGTATCTGGTTTGTTGACGTTTCATGAAATTTTAATGAAGATTGTTGATGTGATTCATTTTCCCCTATAATGAAATAAATAATAAAACAATTAGAAACTAATTTGAAATAAATAATAAGCAAAATTATTTTTAGTATTTTTAAACGCGATTGAAATTATTTTATGTCAACAAATAATCATTGGCTAGGTTGGATTAGAGCTTCAGCAAGAATAAAATGAAATGGATTAGCATTATTTGATATTTTTACTTTGAATATTAACTTAAAAGAACAACTTCATAACAATAAAATATCACAGAAAATAAAATTTTACAATATCAAATCTAATGGCAAATGTGTAAAACTAATATTAATTAATAACATAAAATAAAATATAGATTCCTAGTAAAAAACTATAATAAATAAAAAAATAGTTTATAAAACCTCCAAAATCTTAATTCTGATTTAATTTTTGCTTATGATAATAATATATTGTAGCTTTTAAACTATAATTAAGATAAAAATATCCAACAACCATGAGTCATTAGTTTCCAAAATGATTTTCTAATTTGTGATGATTTAACCCGTAATCGGTATAGGTGTAAGCGTTTTGCTAACATTAAACTTATTTTAGGAATTACTTGTTCAAATAAAAATAGATTGTTTTGAAACTCCACATACCTCTTACCTAAATAATAATAAACTAAAATAACAACAAAAACAATACAAAAACATATTTATGTGAATATTATGACTAGTAAAAGTACGCAGTATGTGGTGTGTATATATATGTAAAGAACATACTACTCCTACTTGTCCGACATGGGATAGCGTGAAAGAAAACTCGGAAAATTCTAACGAGTTATAATTTTAAAATTGTTTTTATTATAATAGATTTTGTTACAAAAAAGTGATTTGTTTAATTTTTTCAATTTTTTTTTTTTTACCAAAAATTATGTTTTTTATTTATATATCAAAAATTTGAGTGAAATTTGCAATTAATAAATATATATTATTATTAATTTTGTTAATAAACAATATAATTATTGTAGGATAAAACTAGACAAATATTTTTATCATTGTTTCACTATTATGAGTTCAATAAATAATTCACAGAACCAAAAAAAAACGATAATGTTAGCGTAACACTATCACAATACCAATCATGTAACAGTATATAGCGATACCGATGATGGGTTAAAGATACATATTACGTCTCTATGCTGAATAGAAAGCCAATCCATACTTGTTTAGTTATATCTTTTATTAAAGGATTAGTTTTAGGAAAATATAAATAAAGCAACAATAAACAAACTTACTTGGCTTAATCACTTTAGATGAAGTTGGTGTTAAAAAATCATTACACGTAGATGATTTGTTTAGATTTAATGATCTTTTTAAATCTAAAAAAATAAATTTAGTCATAACATTCCGCATGTAAAATTATTAATTTCATTAAAATGTTAAGTTGCAAAACTTTCTTCATTATTATCAGTTACTCAAAATCATAACTCTGTATTATTAATTCCATGGTTTCATAAATTTAACAAAGCAAAATATATTTTATTGAATATAGAATTGTTTTTAAATAAATCATATTTTTCTAACCAATATACTAGAAATTAACTTCACATATTTACTGAAAAGTATTATTCAATTAATTTATTTTAATAAAATATAATATATAGTAACTAACCTTTTTAAAATGTAATAACTATAGCATGAATTAGGTAAAGGATGTATTTTTTTTTTATAATTATGTTACAGTAAAAATAATCTATACCTTTCTCATGTATTTCATATTCAAGGAAAATAAAACTATAATACTTACTTATTGTAACTGGTTGCTTATTTGCTGTAACTATTGTAGGTGTTGATGAAGCAAAACTGAAAGCTGTTTTTGAACTTGGTCTGTTAATGTTTGATAAATCTACCACATCGGATTTTCTTTTAAGAGAACCTTTATTTAAAACGATACAGCACTTTTAGTATATATTATACATTTAGTATACATTAACAAACTTAGAGGTTATTTTGTATATAATCAACTCTTTTACTAAGCTAATAATATAAACAAAGTCAATAATATATTATAAGTGTAAAAGTATAAATTTATCTATATGGGTAAATATAAATATATTGGAAGGGTTTAATTATGAGTGTATAAACATATTTGTATAAAAAATGTACATTTATTTTTAATTTAATACTTTCAAATATATATACTAAAAACAGTATAATGTAAATGTAGTATAAATTATTTTGTCTTAATGATAATAATACACTGTTGGATTCTTTCTCATTAGTTGTCGCTTTTGATAGATAAGTTAGTACTAAACTACTAGCATACCAAATTACATTAATTATACCAGCAGTAGTGTCATTGGAATATGTAAATGGTCAATATTTCTCAAAATTAAAAAAAATAAATAATATTAAAGATTTGCAATTATAAAATAGTGATATTGTATAATGAATACTTTGTTTTTGAATATATCAATTATAAAAATTTAAATGTAAATGAATCTAGGGATCCCTTAAGCATCTTCATAAAATAACAGGTAACATTATATAATTATTAATATGTTACACTATGCTAATTCGATGATTAATATAATATTAATATAAAATTTATTATTTTATAACCAACTTATTTCAAAAATAAAATACAATTTTATTATTAGTTTAATATTGATGCAATAGAATACCTCATTGGGACTATTTTTATTAGCTAGATTACCTATAGTTTTTCATATTTTGTCAAAGGTACTCATTTCAAGACTGTTATTTATAACAAAAAATAAATGCATTTTGTACTATTAAGCGACAAGTGTTAAAAACTTATAAATTAGATAATGTCAAATAAAATTGACAATAAAACACAAGCAACTATTCAAATTTAAAATATAATTTTTATAATTAAATGTAATTAATGTATTGAATACACAACTAATAAATATTAATTGTATAAAAATACAGTACAGTTTAAGTAACTTTATACTTTTAATTAATACGTTCATTATTATCATTAATTTAATGTATTATCTAAACAAATTGAAATATTTTAAAATTTTAACACATTTATAAGTATAATAAACAATATTTAATCCTTTTGATAAGAACACACATATTTTGTTTTGAGACCGATTAGTCATTATTTGTTATCTATCAATTTTATTTCAAAAAAACTAAAACTGGCATTTAAGATTTTTCTTTTTATTGTAAATGGTTATCTAAGTAAATAGTATTTTTATTCTTTGGAATAGTTATTCAAAATTTGATTACTTGAGATATTTGTATAGACTTCCATTAGGTGTTAATTAAAATGTACTAAATAATGAAAATAATTTTTAGTATGTAATAATTTATATTCATCACTTACTATTTAAATGGATAATTATGATAAAATAAAAAAAAAATTAACTATAGATGTGTTGTAGTATTTTAGAAGTTAAATTCTTAAACCTTAAATACCTACAAAATTAGTTAATTTATTTAAATTAAAAATAATAATAAGAAAGCATACAGGGTACTAACACTATCAAAAATTATATAGAACAATTAATACTTTTTATTTCTACTTTCAAGAATAATATTCAACAATCACACTTACTTCTATTACCAACATCATGGCTTTGTAAGGAAGAGCTTGATTGGCTTATAAATTTTGGACTTTGTTTACTTGTACTTGGTATACAAGTAACAGCAGATATTTCTGGTAAAAGGACATTCACATCTATACAGATTAAAGTAGAAGAGTTAAGAAAAAATAGACATAATAAAATTAACATAATAAATCATAGCTTACTTGAACCCCTGTGGTTGTCAGTTGAGTTAGTAGAGGGGTGTTTGGTGTTTGTAAATGAGTTATTGGATGTACATAGTTTCTTCACTGGAGGTTGATCGTCGTTTTCGGTCATTGACGTAAGGTCGTCATCGGTTTGCGCATCGTTGATCAGCGTATTCATCCACGTCATTCCAGGTATGTATTCGGACACGCGTTTCGTGACCCTTCTCATAAAAGACTAGAAAACCAAAATTAAAATCAAAAAAATTATTATAGAAAAAAGGACATATCAGTTGTCGTGCAGCACGAGACCATGTGATCGCACAACGCAATCGGGCGGGAAAATCACTCGGAAATCATCGAACGTGACATCGCCGATCGTGGCAGAGATTTAAGATGTTTCGTCTTCTACTTACGTTTGATTTGTCGTACGGCTTCATGGCTCTCGGGGCCTGATCCCATCGACACGCACAAAAAACTGCACTGCTCAACGTACGCGCGTTGCACAGCGGTCGGACAATCGCAATGAACACATAATCAACGGAAAAATAAACGAGATTACTAAAAATCGTTCGCACTCCGTTTTAAAGCCACCGTCGTCGTAATTTGATGTTTTGGTTTTGCGATTATTGTATTACCGTTGTTGTTATTATTTTTATATTTTATTTTTATTTTTATATCCCTAATCGTTGTTAACGGGAAACGCGATCGGCACACAAGCGTAGGGACGTGACGGCCATGATGGATAAACTAGATCAGTCCGTCGCGCGCGACCAAATACATTATGACCAACCGAACGGACCGACTACCGTAAGGTCGGAAACACTGGTACTGTGCTACTGTGGAAACGCGGACTGCAGCGGACAGAGCGCGGCACCATAAAAATGCCACCACCGAAGAGTTTCCCTCTTTCCAAGCGGTTGATGCGCAGGCGGCATCACACCTGCTGCTACTGATGCTCTGCCCTCTCGATGACTAGTGGCGGTAATGACGACGCCGATGACCGGTTTGGTCAGGTTAACCGCCGGGTAACTTTCGTATTTTTCAATTTTCTCCAGTCGCAAGTGTCACGCTGATTCGGTTAGTGCTGTAACGTTCCGTTGCTTGTCCGCCGTCTGTTTTTTACGCGTCGTATCTATATCGTTGTAAAATTAATTAATTAATAATTATTATTATTTATTTCATTGATCGTTTTGATTTTATCCCTGCCGATAGTATCATAACTACACCGAAGTGTGCAATTTACGCAATTTATTCTGCAGGGGTGTTCTTCTTCTCTTTGCTGCAAGATGCGGCGATCTTTTCTTCTCGTCGTCATCTTGACGATTACAGGTTAGTGTAATTTACATATTTGTATACATATTACATACCTATGCAACCAGTGCCATAATTACCGGTATCCGCGGGGATGCTAAGATGGAGATACTTCTTCACCGTTAAGTCGTTTACTTGGCCGATCGGTATAATTTAAAATACAATTTATTTTATTATGATTTAATTTACTGACAACTAACATATTTATACCTGGTAAAATTGTGTTTTATAGCTACCAAACTGATTTTTAAAAAATTATATTTTGAACGAACCGCATAAAATAGGCTTGCAACCCCGCCGATAAATTTTTAATTGCGGCACTATATGCAACGCATGAAATACTGCTGCTCTATACCTAATATTATATATTTATATATTATAATACTAAATTATTATAATAATATATTATACAAAATATAATATGTTAACTGGATATTAAATTGAATATTGTCGATCTTCTAATCAATTTTCTCAGGTACTTATCAGTATATAGTGATCATGTTCCTTTATAATACAATTATATAAAACTCAAATTTTTTTTTATTCTCCAGAAATTATAAATAAATATAAATTTGAATTAGATATCACAAATAATACATATTTCGAAGCGAATTTTTATCTCCTTTCAACTTCGAGTTATCGCGATCCGACTGTATAATAAAGACGGATCATGAAAAAGAACAAATTTTACCGAAACATTTGAAATCATCTTGAAAAAATAACAATTTTTTTCCCAAAACTTAAAAAAATCCTACTGGTCGCCTCCCTTACTATTTTTTCCTTCTAGAGGAGCAAATATTTATTTATAATTATTAATATAGGCTAAAGTTATACCTAAACGTGTTTAGGTAAATCATACAAATTAAAATCTAATAGCTGTTTTTTAGACTGTCTTTTTCATGAAATATGAATTATTTTTGTCAAAATATGAAAATATATGCACTACAAATTTAAATTATTTCTTATTTCATCAGCATCATTGTAAATCGTACTTTATATATTTTACTTAGAATACAATTAGACCTAACTGAAATATCTAACACCTAAGAAAGTATAAAAATAAATTATAGCTTCAATACGATTTTACATTTTATGTACGTTTTTCATATCATATTATACCTTATAATTTTTTCATATTAATAAATTTGTAAAAAAATAAGGTACGTACGAGTTCAATGTAGCGTCTAGATGTAGCTAACAGTGATATCACAACCTCCACGCTCTGTCACTGTGTCTAGACGTCATGTCCTAGGCTAGTTATTGGGTCTATACTTCAGATAAAAATTCATATTTTACTGCTAATTACTGCATGCTATATCCATGATCATTTTAACACTTGCAAAAATAAGATTTAGTCCAGTGACCAGTATCATTCGTCCAGGAACAACGAAAAAAAAATATTGGCTAAGAATACGGATTTATTATACGTCTTCCATTTCTTACTTATACCTAGTTACCTATTTATACAAAATACATAAATTTAATAAAAAAAATGCTTTATATTTTAATATTGGGAACCTATATATTATTATATTATACAGGCTATATTATATTCCTAGGTATACAATAAGTCACAAAAAAACCTAATAAAAAACATAATATTTATATCAATACAATTTAAAACATATTATTATTTGTGTGAAAATGTGCAGTTATTTACTTATATTTCACTATTTTTGTTATTACTATACGTGGCTCAGTATTCAATCGCGTAAATATTGGCACACCTAGTGAAAAAATGAAGGAAAAGGAATGTACTAAAATGAAATAACAATTACAGAACTATTTTTCAAATAGTTAAGATTTGATGCGTAAAAATACTAAAAACTAGAAGTCTTAGATCATTTACAAACTAACATTATATATCAGAGATACCACTAACCACTATAAAGTATTTTTTATTTTTAAGGGTTTTCTTCAACACATTTTTGGTGCAGATTGAATAAGGTTATATTTTACTTAACGAATTTAATACCTTGCCGAAGTCAGTTATTTATGTAAATTGTAATTGTATTCATTTTGATTTCCAACAATTATTAAATTCTTATAAAATATTTTAATAATTAATATAATATTATAAACCAAAGTAAATGTTATTATTATTTAATTATAGTTTTAAATATAATTGTTCAAATATAGATATGCAGATTTTATATCATTCATAATTACATGCAATATAGGTAACAACGAATTGACTAAAACTTAAAACCAAGAGGTTACAATTTTTAACAGTGGTTTACAAATTACAGTATTAAAGATTATAAAGCAAATAAAATAGAATATGAAATAATTTTTCATTCATTAGGTACATGTACTTTAGTTAAAAAATTCAAATTAAACACAATTTTTCTTACTTTTAAAAATAATATTAAAATTAGGTACCTTTCTAATACCAGTGAAAATATCTTTAGAATATAATATACGCTTATAATTATTTAGTATTTATCAATGATTAACTTACTTGCTTTATTTGTTAAAATACAAATATGTGGTTTTAATTTATATTAGTTTAATTAGATAAACAGTAGATTTGTACAATTCTTAATATTTTATTATTATTAATACTTTTAGTATAATTATTACTATTTTATTTATGATACATAAGATAGTGTTATAGTGATAATATCGATAAAAAGTTTAAAATTTTTTTTTTTTTTAATTTTTAACATTTTAGTACCTAAGTAACCAATAAAGGTACTAAAATTAGCTTATATCATGTATGCAATAGATGTATAGCATACCCCCTAAAAAAAAAATCACCGCCATCATTATTCACTAAATAGTTATAGCAATTCACTTGAATTGAGCGCAACTTTTATAAAATAAATAAGTACATGAATATACATAATTTAGGTACTGTTAATTTTCAACAAGCAATAAACTTTGCATTAGTTTCATATATGCATACAAACTGAAAGTTTTCAAACACGTCCAATATTTTTTTTTAAGTTAATTGTTTTCATTATTTTATATAGTTTATACTGTTTATGTATAATGATGAAAGAGTTAATTTTATATTACTTTATTTCAAAAGATCATAATTTTTATATAGGAATGTGAAAGATATTGGGTTTTCTTATCATTTAGAGGGGAAACTATTCGAACTGAAGAAAGTGCTAATATAATTTTATCATATTAATACTATACAAAAATATAAATAATAATAAAAAAAAAAAATACAAAATTACCGAACATCCTATATTATACATTATTTGTTTATACTTATTTTACTTACTTATTTGGAACGATAAAAACGAAAATAATTGATTTATACTTTCACATTCCTTTATTTAATAATTTGAAATTTTTTTTAATACTTTACTTAGGTATATCTGAATTAATTATTTTATGTTTAATTAATTAAGAAATGTAAAATTCAATATTGACATTTCCTGAATAATGATGTATTAATATTTATGCATATATCTACAATGCATACAATTCCATAATATATATATTTATAATAATATGCTTATTGCTGATATTATTATTATTTATGCCTTATAATAGTAGACATGCCATCATAATATTTAACGTGTATATTCATAATTAATGAGTAATGAGTAGGTTGTCTAAAATCGTAAACTGTCTATGTTCGGGGATGATCTAGGTTAATACAATTTATAACTGTATTCATCATGAATCTTATATAATAAACTTTAAAAATATATGTTATCACTTATTTATTTTTACCGTTTGTGGTAAATGTTATAAATTGTTTTTTTTTTATTTAAAGTAAAAATTAATTTAATATTTTATAGACAAAAATAATAGGTTACACTGATTATTTTAGTTAATATTGCAATAATACAAATTTGTACGTAGAACGTAGCCAATTAGGTATATATCCATTTACTATATATATTATAAGAAATATATATTTTGATATAATGTTATTGTAATATATATTACATATTTCAATACACGGTTTATTATATGATATGTGTATATATACTTAATTATATTAGATACAATATATAAAATGTATCTATTCTTCCTAGTTAGAATATATACTATACTACTAAAGTAAAAAATGTGTAAGTAAATATTGAAGGCTATAATATTCAAAATATGTGTTGATATAATATGTGATAAATAAAGATTGTTTTCATAGAATCGAAAATTGAAATAAATTATAATTATAAAAATAATTGTAATGTATCAATAAATGTACGTAGAATTGGGAATTAAAAGTTACAGAATAAAAATAAAAATAGGTATTAATTATTAATATTATAACACCTAGCTTTTGTCTGTACGACTATACCTAAAATGTATTATTGCCGAAAATCATTAGTTTAAACGTGATTACGATTAAAACTGTCAATCGACAATTATTTATATTTTAAAGAAACACGAGAAACAATAAGGGGAAACGCTTAAATAGATATTGATTGTTATGATAATCACCATTCACTGTAGATTTAAATTCAGGTTACCTACACTAGGAAATTCATAGAAATGTTAGTGCGATAATTTTGAAAATTGGAGGATGATTACAGCATAACCAAGAGCCACTCGGTCATTTGATACGGTTGTTTGTTTCGCTTATGATTAGCCCAGATCGTTTTTCTTCCGTAAGTCCTCCGTATTTGCTCCATATAACACAATATGTTCTATCACTATTTACTTTTATAACCTATGTAATATGCTTTACGTGTTGTATAGAATAACAAAAAAGTAGTTTTATTTTTGTCGTTAAGAAGGATTTTTGTGATTACGTATTACAATTATCTAGTATTTAATTTATTTTGTACGAACGTTCAAATTATAGTACTATAATTGATATAATCACTTTGTCGCAACAAAAATATTTGATTAATAAAACGATTTAATTATTAACTTATGGATTTTAAATAATTAAATTTCTGATTTAACTATAGTATTATTCAGGAGGAAAAAGGTGTCCTTAACTAATATAATGTATGTAGAATTAAATATCAAACAGAGTCATAATAAGATTATTGATTGTAATTTATTAAATATTTTAATTATAACCAAAGAGATATATTAAGAATCTTTATTGGATTATTTATAATAATATTATGATTTGTAGTAGATGCCTGTATACAATATACTCGTATGTGTATTTTGATCGTCTTAATGTATAGCAGTAGGTTAGGACATATAGTTAAGTACCCAATACCAATACAGTATCAGTGGCGAATCTAGATTCTAAATCCTAAGATTTTTTTTGGAAAGGAGGGGGGGGGAAATTTCTCATATTATGAAAAAATCATAGTAATATATCATATTATTTTGTAATACAATATATAGGATCTGATTTTAAGACATACATATTATACATACATAATAATAATATATAAGTTATATTATAACTATCAAGGGGGACGATCCCTTCAGCTCCCTTTGAATCTGCTACTCAACAGTATATTATTATTGAATAGTATGCATGTAAGTTGTAACAGATGTATTCCAGTGTAAATATGTGATAGCAATAACATTTTATGTATTACTTAATACTTATCAAATAGGTATATAATTAAGTTATGTGAGCACATTTAGGGTTTAATATCCCTCACATGCATTTTTTAATTTTTTTTTCAAACGTATAAAAAGCAAATTAATTCATTATATAATAAGGATATTTTTTCATACATACTATTTAAACCGTAACAATATTACTTGTGATTTGTTTTAATATTAATATGATTTTACAGGGTTAGTAGGATGTTGGGCAATTTCAACTGAAGCTCGATGTAAATTTCCTGGTGCACCGGCACACTCAACTGTATCGTTTTCTAATGATACATTAATCATTGGTGCAATAGCTACGTATACTTGCGAAAGAGGATTTGAACTTCTAGGACCAGCAAGAAGAGTATGTGAATCTACTGGTGAATGGTTACCAGAAGGAATACCATTTTGCGGTAAGTTACATCTTCTTTTCATAATTTGAATAAGTATATAGAATATAGATTATAGATGCATGAAATATAGTTTAATAACTATAAAAATTAAAAATCTCTATGTTGTATATGATCTAGAACTATTTATTATATATCTTGAGTTTTTAATTCATTTTTAATCGATTAAAAATGGTATTTGGCTTACTGAAAAATACGGATATTGTATATTTTTAAACTATTTATGCGGCTAGAAAGTCTTCGAACTTATTCTATATTCAATGATTACTTTCCTTATTATTATTAAATTTTCATATAGTAACAATTGATTACTCTAGAAGAACTATTTTTTACATATAATATTTTTTTTATTATGTTTTTTTAATAAACATTGTATCTATCTTTTGTTGTTTTTTGAACTTTCTCTCACGTTTAGTAAGCACGATTAAAATAAGATTTAATTATTTTTATAAACGGTTATTTTTTGGAAATAGTATAAATGTCAGTAATATTTACAGAATATTTTATTATAAATTGATACGCTTATAACTTTTATAATGCAACTTAATATAGTGTGTAATTCATATATTAACTGTATGTATATATTATAATGAAATATATATAAATCTAGTAAGCAAATGATGAGATTATACATGTATATCCTCCATTCTATGTTGACAAAAACACGGTGATTTTTAAAAAAAATTAGTAGATACCGTTGGCGAAGATCGCAAAAAAATAGTATCATGATTGTTGTCGGTTAGAATCATACAAAGTGGGAAATTATGCTCATAAATTTAATGCTCCGTGAAAAAGTATATTTTTATGAGTAAAAAATATGGAATGTATTTTATAACAATAGTATACCGCTGATACTTCGACAGATTTTAGTACCGTAAAAATTGTAGATGTTATCCACAACTCACAAGAACAGCAAAATATCGATTAAAAAAATATTCTCTAGTGAAAATAATCTTTAAACATCATAGCAAGTATATCTATTTAACGTAACTATTTTAAACAAACACTTAAATGAGCTCTTTGACCAGAGATTTAATATCATTAGTTTTATTTATAGCCCTTGTAAATTATATATTTTTTGATTAACATATTTACTAAAAACTAAACGCCTTTTAATCTAAGTTTGAAAGTAAAATTGTTCTAAGATTATTCTTGAGTTTATAGATATACTTGTACATAGATAAATGGTAATTTTTTTAAATTAATCTTATTCTTACAAAGATATATATATTATATGTATCTTCTCTTTAAATAAAATTAAAATTAAAAGTTTAAAAATTGAAAATTAAATTTTTAAATTTAGACTTAGGTGAAAAACATAATAATATAATAACCTAATTTATTTTATGAATCACTATACAATATCTACTAGATTTATTTTAGTTTTATATAAATTAAGCAAAATACATATTAAAATTTCCGAATTAAAATATTTTATATCATAATATATTTTATTTCTTATCTATCTATTCAAAAGATAAGTACGGAAAATCATATAAATTTATCCATGAGAAATGTTGAAACAATTAATACATTATTAGTAAAGTGCTTAATTCTTATTTTCAATGTAAGAAGTGAAAATCTATTGAATATGACCCGATTATAACTTCCAAAATGGGTGACGTATTCATTACTATGACCCCTTCGATTTGTGGGGCCGACACCATTATAACTGCATTATTCTATCGTGGGACAAACCAATACATATACTCAATGGTATAACTCTATAAAATATACGTGGAACATACAAAATATACACACACACACACATATATATAAATAAAGAACCTGTTTTTTTGACTTTACAAAGTCACTATAATCTTGCCACGTTGAACGATAAATTAAAATAATCACAGTTAAATAGAAAAGTATGTGTATTAAAAACAGTCGCTATAATATTTGAATCTATATACAATACTGACATATTGAAATCGAAAATGAGACACAATGAGAACATCGACAAAGGCGCGTGCGCTTATTATCTTATTGATATTTTATGACACATATAACATATTTTCTCGATCAAATACACCATTAATTTTATGTCACACACTCACACGGAAATCCTTTTGTCACCGTGATGAATTTAAACACACGTTATTATTATGGTACTTTGCGTGTTATGTACACGCTAATACGTGGCCCAATTTTTTCGGACATACTTCTACGTCTTCCCATATTATAATAGTTATAATACCGCTATTACAACGGTAAACTACACCTTCTCGCCAGCGTCTCGTTTCATTCCACCGCACGTTTAGATCTGACAATCGGCACCCATCGTTGCATGATAATTGTCAATCGGCATGAGTAATCAATGAGTTTACCAAATCATTATCAAGGTAGCAATCATTCAAAATTCAATAGTCGTTTGTTTTTTCCTAACCTTAAATTCCAACAATCCTTATAGGTATAGGGACTCTTTTTATTATCAAATGAAAATATCAAATCCACGTGCTATACAATAATGGGTAAGGCTATTTAGGGATTATTGATAATTAACTTTTTATTGTTTGACAGATGGGAGTTTATAACTGTTTCAATTGAGAAAGTTTAAACCTTACGATAAAAATGTTTACCTTTTATTTTTACATCAATTGTTTTTAAAATTTTCATATAAAAAAAAAATGTTTAACTAAATTGTTGTGTTTAACTTTTTGAATTTTAAGTGTTGGAATATAAATTAAAAATATTTTAATAATTAGGTACTCTTAAAAGGTTAGGTTAGCCAGGTTAGGTATACATTATATAAAAAGATAATAAATCTTATACATTGGCGAATATGTTAAATAAAAATGTAATACATTTTAATATACTATACTAAAATATGACTACCTAATGTATTTAAAATTTTATTTTATTTTATATTTTAGTAGGTTTCCATATGTAATAATAATTATATAATATGTTAGGTACTTGTAGATAATTAGTCAAATCAAAATATATAAATTATATTATTAATGTATATTAACTATGTCACTGATTTTACGAACAGTTAGGTAAGGATAATAGATTTTTATGATATTGTGTTTGTATTATTATTTTTAATAATTGGTGTTATTTATTTTATGAATTTTTCTTTAAATTCGATTCAGTAAATTATGAAGATGTACCTTACTACTACTACCTTCCTATCATTAAATAAATTAAATAACAGAAAAATACGTATTTTTATTAATACTTATACGATGAATATTTTCAAGATATATGGGTAGGTAAACAATGTTTTTTTTTAGAAGAGTCATCTGAGCGTTATAAATCCGTAAGATTCGTACCATAATTGACCATTTAAATAGTACATGGATAATGAATTTACCTATGTCGGATAAGCGTGGTCTCTTAACCTCAATATATATTATTGTGTAGTAGAAACACATATAGGTAACCAATGTTTTATATATTATACGCAAGATGAATTTAAATGATTGTTTTATATAATAGGAAATATGTTGTTAACAAACATAATATTTTTTTTTATTAAATATCAAATAAATAATAAATTATAATAATATTTAATGATTCTTCTTCTGAAAAAAACATTTTAATTTATTCAAACGTAAAATTAATAATTATTTATGTTAACATAATTTGAGACACATGCAGTTATACACTTATATACTTATACAGCTATAAATGTTGGTCCTTAAAAATTTAATAATGTTATACTGGTAAAGGATATAGTCTACTTATTATTACTTAGATTACAATATTTCTTTTTATACGTTGATACCTATAAGCATATGATACTATAGTAGAGTATAATCACAAACAAAATACTTTAATGTGTATCTATGTAATGTATCGATGAATTAAATTTAAAGGATTAGACTTCACTAAATTATCCTTATAGTTTATTAATTAATACAATAAATCTAAAATGCTATATTGGTACTATAGTACCTAATATAAAGCTTACAATCTGAATATCGCAATTTAGTTTTAGAAAATAAAATTGAAATAATTAAGTAGACAATTAAAATAAAATGAAGACTACAAGTAGATTAAACATAGATAAAGAATAAATTAATAGGATGTTGGATGAGTCATTGAGTCAATATAAACATTGTTATTGAAAATATACTAAATGACAATGAAGATGGAGACATTTTGAGATACAGTCGTACAGGTTTTACTTATGAGTTATATAACATATGTAAGAAAACTAAATATAGATAAATAAAACTAATAAAATAACGAAAATCATTTTAAAAATGTTATGCAAAAAATAATGACATTTAAATTACAATAAAATTATTAACTATTATAGAACTATTGTTAAAGTATCAATACACTTTGTATTCAACCAATAACTTTACTGATGTGAATAACCAAATAAAAGACATTTTGGAACTTATATTTAATAATATAGGTATTGATTTTTTTTATAAAATCTATAAAGAATTTATTATTTATAAATAAAGTATGTTAATAGAATATGATTTTGCTTGCATAAATATTAATAAATGTACATATTCTAAAAAATACATTAACTATATTATCTCATTGTAAGTATCTATATGTAAATACTAAATATATTTACATAACTAAAGTAAAATAAAGTGTACAACAAACCAAAATTATAAAATGCAAAACAATTATTATTATGTAATAGTTCTTTTATGTTAGACCGATTTAATGAGGCTGATAGTAATGTTTAAAAATATAAGACTATATTAGCAATGTTCTAGAAATTTAAAATGCATGAGACTACTGCTTAAGATAAAAAAATAATACATAACCATATTTGCATTGGGCCATTTTGTGCCAAATTAACGGTGCTTGGGAGACGAGCCAATATTACACAAACAATACGTGATCTTCCTATATTTGTGGGTGAAAATGTAGGTCCTGACCGCTTTTCAACTTGTAATGGGCAACGTGTATCATAAATTAAAAACAAGTTAAGCAGCCGCATTGTATTTAATAATAAATATATTAGACTCGTGATGGACAATACGTGCGAGAATTCGCTTTTATAAACAAATATGGAATAAGTATTTTTCAATATGATAGGTAGCAATAACACATAAATTGGTAACGGTGTTAAAAAACAAAAAGTCTAAAGGCTAGACAAAGAATACATTTCGAGGGTCTTTGTCATTCATACTGAAAATGTATTTCATGATTTTCTATTTTAATTTGTCATCAAAGTGTAGCCTGCGTCCATTGTAACATAGTGCTGATACGGTTTAATTCGTAATTCCTGGTTATAGTTAGTTAGGGCAATCCCAATTACTGAAAATTGAATTTTAAAACAAAAACTATTTTCGTTGGTTGAATTTTTATTAATTCACTTTCTAATAAAAAAATAATTTAAAGCTAGCTAATAATGAGGTATTAGTTAATGCTTTAATTATATTAATTCAGCAACTCAATACTTACAAACAAAATTAATAATTTTATACATGTATCTAGAGTTACATAAAATAAAATAAAATGAAAATCATAATTTAATAATTTAATAATATCTATTTAAATGATAGAATTTTAAACTAAAAAATGTTCTATTATTTTCATTAATTGTTCAAAAAACCATGATTGATAAAAATTGAAGTTAAAAATAATTTTAATCTACTATAATAGTACCTACTTAATTATATTTAAGTTATTATTTTTTAGATACTTCATATTTATTTAAATTCACTTTCAAAGTAGCTAAATGTATCAGTTGAAAATGAAAAAAAAATATTATGTACCTATTGAAATCACGACATAACCAATCGTATTTGCATGTAAAAGTTACTCGTGCACGATCTATGGCATTACCTTCTCGTTTTTCGTGTGATTTTTCTTTAAAACGAAAGTTATGTACAGTTTTCGTTGACCACAGTATATTAAAGGTCATAGTCAATTTCAGTCACGTTTCTTCTACAAATACCAGATTTATTCTTAAATTAGAGTCACAAATTGATTTAAAAATATTTTCAATCCCTAAAAAGTATTTAACGCTGTCAGAAATTAAATTGAAACATTATTACAAATACATTTTCTGATTTATAAGTATTATAATTAACTAATAAAGAATAATAATTTGTTAATTAAACTTGTAAAAGAAGAAAATTTAGTTCACTTACTTTTCAAAATCAGTTAGCTTTAATATGCCAGAAAAATTGCTATTATAATATATTTGTTGTGTATTAATACATATTATATATAATATACATAGTAAAATACCATATTATACTATTATCTGTAAAAAAAAAATTGATATGCATGCATTCACGATAATTAGCGAATAAACATGTAGGTAAATAATTTTTTTCATACTAGTTTTCATATTTGTATATGAGCATAATTTTCATTCTATAAAAAACAGGAGTGCTAACTCAATGTTATAGGAACGTGATCGATTAGTTTTCAATTATTTTGTAAAGAAAAAATCAAAGACAAAATGAATTGTCTTTGAACATGTATTTAATCTTGAATTCTTGAATCTAAAAAGGTTTATTAAACATTATAATATTAAATAGTACCTATTGACAGTATTGTCAATTATGTAATGACACTATAGACTTATTATTTTTTTTTAATTTAGGCATAGTTGTCATGCTAATAAGATTGGCATTCGTCGATAAATAAATTAAATTATATGCAATTAACAAAATTGAATTTTTTATTATTTAAAAAAATATATACAATTTATCTTAATATAATATATTATGTTATGTATTTCACTATAATATGTTGAATTTACTTAAAACCCAGTTAAAATGCTTTTAAATTTACAAATTAATAAAACAATAATCAATGAATTAATAAATAAAATTATAAAAAGAATATTTGTACATGAAAATTATTATCATGTATCGAATATAGACCAATGGATTTTAAATTATTTGATTTCACAAAATGTGACATAAGTTATATGTAATACTATATAATGTATTATTGTATTACAATTTGATAAATTTAAAACTTTTAGTCATTAATGCAAAATAAATATGTATTTATGGATTATTTGTTAATATATAATAAAATATTGAATAATAGATATATATTATAATATTTATAGTTCAAATATTTTAGATACATTTTTTAGGGGACCTTAGCGTAATTTAGTATCTATGCACTAGATTTCACACGAAAACACACTGATGGTATAATTTAAAGATTGATATATCTTTCAAATTTAAAATATTTATTAGTAGTACCTATAAGTATATCATTCGATGTGTAATTATTTTTTTTTCACATTCATAATAGGGACGATGCGTAGGTATTGCATTTTGCCGCGTATGTGTATGTTATTTCGTGGCCTCCAGTTAGGTGAAGGCCACGGTCGGCTCTCATTGGTTTGCAACCGGTTCCGCCACAGCATCTAGGTCAAACATTCCGTATCTATATAGCGCCTTGCGTGGTGTAAAGACGTAGGTACTAATATACTAAGCATGAAGAAATTTCACTGGAACTACTGAAAATGTGTGGTAGTATCAAACTCAGGGTTCTCTCTTTCTTTTTATAACACATACACAGCATGTGTGTCGTTGATATTGTTAGATTTTTTATGGGTATTTTTGCGAGTGCGTGAATTAGTTTCACGTCTGATTATTTTAAACGATTTGAAATTTTATTTTTAAATATATATGCATAGAAGTTATCATTTCTAAATAACATTTTATAAATTTTAAAATACAAACTTAAATTTTCTGAAAAATATTGATTCCAAATAAAACTTTAAAGAAAAATAGTTTAACGCTACTTTTTAGATAAAGTATTTCTTATTTTCTTAAAATTATTTTAGTGTGACAATTAATTTTAAGATATTTAATATCATGCCATTATATTACGTGTCACATTAAGATAAATATAATATATATTATAAATAAATATATAATTTTTGCTAATTAAATAATTAAATTCAACCTTATTTTTACTTAATTAGTTCGACAAGTACAATTAAATATGGTTTCGAATAACTATTATGTCTATTTTACTTAAATGTAGATTCACTTTTTTACATTAATAATATAGACTGACATCATTATTAGATAGTAGATAAAATCACCAAAAATAATTCAATAAAGTAAAAGTAATTCTAAAATAAAAAAATTAAATATTGATCATTATCATTTTATATTGTTTTTATTTTGTCTGTGAACTTGAATATTTTAAAAGATGCGCAACGGGACCTTGAGATAAAATTCTTAATCTATTGTACTGTCTAAGTCGTGACCATTTCACATTAAAGATAGGTTTAATAACCATATGGAATATTTTTTGATTTATTATTATGTATATATAAGGCCAAGGGCAAATATTTTAATAATCTACTTTGCTTTCTACATAGGTAATCAATAAATTTTAACATTTTTAGTTTTCACTTTATTTAATATTAAAAATATTTACTGTGATCATTGAATAACTATTGCTTGAATTTAGATCGATATAGTTTAAATTATAATTCTTAAATTATCTAATTTTGAATATTTAAATTAAGTACTATACAAATATATTCAAGTTAAACTTGAAACAATTGTTTTAATTTTTTGAAAATTTTGTTGATTTATTAGAAACTGTTAATTTAATTTTAACATTTAAAAATGTTTGCTGCTTTCTTTTTCATTAAATATACTTTCACATAAATTTCAATGCATGTGATGACATTTAATCAATGTTTATAAAGATTAAACAATTTAATATGGTGTTATACATTACAAAATTATATTTATAACATAAAAGCATTACTCTCCTTAGTCCTTATGCTTCAATAGTCTGAGTATAATAATGGTAATAACACTCCTGGCCTTTATATTCTCTAAAGAATAATTATATTATTATAATATTCTATTATATAAAAAATACATTATATTTGTCCCTAATTATTATATTAGATACACGTTTATATTGTATTAATCGTAATAACAATGATGAAAAACTTTATAAAATTCATAAATCACTTTTAAATTATTTATTTAAATAGTCGCAAATTATACTCCGATTTTCGACAATAATAATGTATAAGACGTCTTATTCCACTATAGGTTAACCGTTAACTGAAATTTATAAGGATATTCTGACTTATATATACATAGTTTAATGCTAAACTATATTTACTTTTTCATGTTACTATTAAATTATTTCCTACAGCAGTAAATGTTTAATTTTTTGAAATTCTTATTACATATTTTTGAAATGTAAATAATATTTTTTAACATTTTGTTTAATATTATTACATTGACTCACGAAATAATTATTTTCGAAAGTAAAGAAATGAGCAGGTGCATGATACATTGTTGTTAAATTATACGTTTTTCAGTGTACGTCTATAGATAACTACCTTACTTTAATGGGGTTGGACCCTTTTAAACAACATTCAAAAACCAGTTGTTCCACTTTCTGGAAATCCACCCATGTTAAATTATAAACAAATCTCCCCCGAACTATAGAAACGCAATATATTTGTTGTTCTTTATTAAAAAATATAAATATTTTATCCACATACCAAAGTTAATGTGTATGTTTATACGATACTTATATATTATATAACTTAAGTGTATTTATTAGGTAATTTACTGATATATAATTATGATTCAGATTTCGGAGTCACGGAGTTAGTATAGTTCGATAAAAATGGTGATCGATGTTTGTTTATGATTTATAAATTATTACATTTGTTATGATATCTAAATACATTTATATCTACATGGGTATTAAATAAATAATTATAATATTTTTCAATTTCAAGTAAGAAATAAAAAATCATCGATGTAGATGATAAATTGAACATTGCAAACAATTGATATACCATTTTATACTAGGTACAGTTTTATTCTTTTATCTATCAAAGTTTATTTTTTTTAACTTTAGATATGTGTTTGTTTCTAAATTCCTGGTTGTTAGTTGATGTCAGATTACATTTTGTTTTTTTAGTTATATGCTTTGTCAAGTGAAACAATAGATCACGCAAGTGAAACTTTTACCTAGGGGTCATAACATTATCTCCCAGCAGGTCATCTATATTTCGAACATTATTCAAAAAAAAAAAAACAACAACGTCTATGTATGAAAGTAACAGTAACAAGCCTATTTTCATTGTTATGCTCAGTAGCCTGTTAATACATATATTATGTACGTAACAAAAAAAAATTGGTCATTTCAATTACATTTATGTATATATTATATTTAATTTTTCGAAAGTCAAAATTAATTATAGCAACAATTAAACATTTCAAATACATTACTGTCAAACATATTTAATAATACTTAAATAAAATAAAAATATATTCTAGTCAATTTTGTTATTAGGGGTAAGAAGTAATAAGAGTTGCATGACCTGAAGACCAATCATCGGGGTTTATGGAGGGGTCGATCAACGATAGTCACAATAGTATAGTGTAATTTTCGTTTTTTGCTTGTCTGTCGACGAGTCCACTCATTTGGAACTGCACAAACCACAGACGCTATACAAAAATGATGGTTTTCTTTACCGACTGAATAAAGCACGTTGGTTATATATTTTTCATTTGCCTGGTAGATTGTAGAGGAGAATATTGTGGAGAAAAAAAATCGATCAAACGAATATACAACCGGTTCTACCTCACTTGAAACGTGCTCTAGGTTTTCCGACAATTCGTCTGTTCAGCCAATAACTATTGACGATCACTTTATTTTTTCGTCAATAAGTTTCTAATGTAATCATCTTGAGTTTAATACATTAAACAACTACCATGCGTGGAATGTTTTGTTTTATTATGTGTAATTGAGTTTTTGATAATACCATTAAACAATTTTTAATCATTTGGTTAATTGTTGTTAAAAATGGTAGGATAAAGAGATTGATCTTAAATGAATTTATGAAATATCAGTATATATATATATATATATATTTTTTAAGATTACAAGTTATAATAATTATTAATTTGTTGTATTTTAATTTAAGAATAAAATTTTAACTCTAGTAAACAATTATTTTTGGTGGAATAAACATAAATTTTATTTTGATGAACTCGGCTTCGATTATTTTTACCGATACAATTTTATAAATTTTGTAAATATTATTCGATTTAATTTATATATAAAAATTAATGTATCTATATTATCGTGTACAAAATACAAAGTCAAAATAAGTAGCTGGAAAGTATTCTTTAAAAACACAAAAATAGCAAAGTATATATATTTATTTATTGATGAATTGATCATAAATATTATATAACTACCTACTATTTTGAAGAAAAACAATTGTATACGTAATGGTTAAATAAAAAAATTGTATAAATTATTAATGAACTGAAAATTAAAACATAAAACTACATTTTTTAAATAAAAATCATTCCTTTATCGTATATTATACAACGTTCTCGAGATTTTTAAAAATTTTCAAAAATAAAAATAACCTATTTTTAAATAGATCTTTATATGTTATACTTATATTATTTAGAAAATCAATACCCTGTTTACAAGTGTTTACTATCAAAAACCCGGAGCTGAGCTTACACTCTCTAGACTCTAGTTTATATAGTTTACACTATTTACTGTAAATAGTGATAATGGCTAATTATAGAACTTAATAAAATAGAAAAATAGAAGTTATTCTTATACTTTGAATTAGAGCCTGTATATTAAACGTATTCAGCATTTAAATATTTTATTAATTTTGATTTTTCTAAGCATTGATTAAAAATTTAATAATTATCTTAGGTATAGTATAGATTTTATTAACGAATTAAAACTTAACGTAATAAGCATTTCAATTCAAAGTTTAAACAGCAATTTAAAATTCCGTTGTATCGAATGATTCATTTCCAAAAAGGATTATGGCTATTTCGATAACGTAAGGAAAAAATTATTTCTTAAATACGTAGAATGTTTAGGTGCCTATAGCCAATTATGTGATGATTAACAGTCAGAATTCCGTCGTAATGTCTGTGCTGGCATGGTCAGGAATTCCATTATTAGAAAAATGATAGTATTTTATGTCTGTTGACACAACTAATAAAGTAGGGTTTGTGTTATTGCCAACCAACGAGGAGGTTGAATCATACGGACCATGACCACTCCCTCCGCTTTCACTGGCTGCGTTCCATCCGGCCGGAAGACCTACATATAGGAAAGTTTCCAGGCTATAACGCCGTGCATACGCATACATTATTATATAAATATATGCACGATACTAACTATGTTATAGACACACACTCACATGCATTTACAAGACGATGTGTGTGCTGGAAATTTCCTAAGTCGATTTTGAGTCATGATGGCTATGATAGATATTTAAACATGTTAATGCGTTTACTACTCTGTTCTCTTTTGTATTTCTGTGACACATTGTGTTATATTATATTATATTATAACTAATAATAACGATCTCGAGTGATCCGGTAAATTATTACTATATAATATATTATAATACAAAAACGTTTAAGACAAAATTTTCACGCAGCCACTGCGCGTATAGGTAGGTATAATATATACCTATACCTGATTTAGTGTTATTGTGTTAGTACACGTATAATAATTGCTCGACCGAAGCAAAACAAATTGAATTCTCCTTGGAGGATCATGCGCGACTTCTTCCGGAAAACTTTAATCGATGTATAATTTAAGTATATGTATCCATATATAAACGGTCAATGCAACAATTATGACATTATATAGTGTTCAGTTAAAAAAAAAAAAATAATTTATCGCCATCATGAAGTATTATGTGAAGCATACAAACATTGATATTATACTATTATACGTATGTGATATTGAAAGGCACTTAAAATATAATTTCGTGTAATCTGTATAAATAGAAAACAAATTGTAAACACGACATCGTAACAAACAAATATGAAAAAAAAAATTTAATACTGGTAATTAAAACCCCATACCTAATTAAAATAACAGATAAAATTTCTTTTCTATTTTTCTTTTTCTTTAAACATATTTTTTATTGTTACTTTTATTATGATTGAGGTAAGAACAACGACGTTTACGCTGATCCATGTTCTATGACCCACAAACTCGATCGTTTGATACAACCATGATGCTATAGTGTCTTATGATTTTATATGGCAAATTCGTTTTGGTTTTCACGCACAAACTAAAAAGTGAAGTAATACGACTATTCGATTTTCAATATTTTACATCATTGATAGATTTACTTAATTATTATCATATCTAGGTATATATATAGTATTTAGTTGGTATATAATATCTGTTATATATCTTACATATAATATTTTAATAGGTTAGTTTTATTTAATTAAAATTTATTATAGCAATATAAATAAATATTATGTTTAAACAGTTTAAATTCTTATGAAAGAAAGTAGGATGATAGAATTGCAGATAATATAATATAATAGTAACATTTTTGGATTAAAAGCATATTTTTTTCAATGATCCAATATTTTTACCGCTATAGTACTTTCATTTTAAATATTTGTATAATATTATAACTAAACTTATAAATTACATTATCTTATAATTACACCAGTTTTACAAGATTTCTCTGTGGATGACATATCTACATGTATACATAATTGTATTATATCGATAAATAATTTCTTGTCGTATTTTGTTGTATAGTATTAAATGTGGCTGCAGGCAAAGCGCCTATGCAAATCAGTTCAGAGCCTGGCGGCCTGCCTCAAAAAGCCATCGATGGTAGCACCAGTTCGTTTTTCAGCCCCGAAACATGCACACTCACGAAACCGGAACGTACCCCATGGTGGTATGTTAATCTGTTGGAACCATATATGGTTCAGTTAGTGAGACTGGATTTCGGCAAAGCTTGTTGTGGTGAGTATTTTAATTTAAAATTATTATTATTATAATTAAACAAAAATAATAAATATTTTTAGTTGATCAATTATTATTGTAATGCAAAATTGTAAATCATAATATCAAAAATTTGTAATAACAATGAGAAAGTATTTGATAATATTATCAAGTACCTAAAATGAAATAAAATAGTATACGATTTATTAATTAATTAAATCCAGTTTAATGTTACTATTTTGATTAAAGTAATATATAAATTTAGTACCTACCTACAATATATTTTTTTTCATTAAGTTAGGTATTCAAATTTATTTGAATTAATTTTTTTAATAACACGATAACTTTGTAAAGAATAAATAGCGAAATATAATAACTTAATTTATTTATTATCAGGTACATTTACTTAAAATTTAATTGTAAGACCTACGAAAAATATATTTAAAAAAATAATATTATCATGCTAATACCGTTTAATACAGGACATAACTTAATATATTTATCAAAACGAAGTTATTTTAACTGTGTGCAAATTTTGGGTTTAGCAATCAAAATGTAATTAAACATTTGTTAAAATATTTCTAATTTATAATAACATGGATCATAGCTAATGATGTAATTATACTAAAAAAATAACTTAATATTGTTAAACTGATAGAATGTAAAATAATAATGGAAAACGGAGATTATTATAAATCTATATTGAAAAGTAATAATAATATTAGTAGATTCATTAAAGTATTAAAGAGGTTTTACATTTAACATACTTAGTTAATAAATATATCATTTATACCATTACTTGTATTATTAATTCACATCAGACACAAAAAAATGTTTCCTACTATTATAACTATCAAATTAATTTTAATCTAATACATTGTTTACTCTTTTTATAATACAATATCTAAGATGCATTTATTTAGTAAACATATTATTATAAAAAATATTTTCTTGGACTCTTAATTCTTTAATACCTACTATTAATTATAATATACCTATCTAATTATTGAGTAGATCATTAGGTCTGTAGACATATTGCATAGTATAATTTATTGACAAATCCAAGTTTACTCGAACTTAATATTAATAAAAAAAATATCTTAGCTATTGATGCTTTTGTTGTAGTATGTGATATTAAATTCAAAATCATAAGTTAACTATGCGTCCAAGTTTTTACATGACGTATACGAATTATACCGAAATAATCAATTATCTATAACAATTAGGTATATTACATTATTAATACATCGACATGAATCGCAATATAATAAATAATTTAAACTCAGTAGTTACTTACTTTTTAAAATGTATATCGAGATAATTCATTAGACACTATTGTTAAAATTCATCGAGTAATTTCTAATCACAGTTTTCTAAAAATGATTATTATATAAATTTAATTTCAAGGTATAATTTTAGATCACTTGTAAAAAAATTAAAAATATTCGAGAAAATTGTATAATTTATCAAATGTCATAAAAAAATTTCAAAAAAACAAAGATACATAAAATGTAATTTTCATTAATAACTTTGTTGCTTTGTTAGTGCAATAAAACTACCTACCTATAAAGTAAAAAAATATGTAGGCAGTAACATTGTTTAACCTATATTAAATTAACAATATATTTTGATTCCTCTAGTTTTATTATTTTACACAGTGTTTTAGATCTATGTTAAATTTATAAATTAATTTTATATAACAATACTTTCAAAATACTGAGTACCTACTAGCTATTATTAAAAAATATATTGTATTAAATCATTAATTAACACAGATACAGTTTTTAATTATTTATTAAGTTGATGTTGATTTATCAATTAAGTATTTTTTTTTTATTCAAGATCGTTTTAACTTTTTTAGTTTTTATTTATATTTACAAGCTTATATACAAATAGGACTATTATAAAAATGCTTTATCAAATGTACGGGTTTCTGCTATAATGATCAACTTTTTATTTTTTATTTAATTAAAAAAAAATTTAAATACTTAGATAATTTTAATATCTTATTTTTTTTTACCAGACTTCATATTAGGTAAATGTCTTAAATTTTGAAATGGCACAGAAAATAAAATATTTCAACAATACATTATTTTATTCTGTAAAAAAGTGTATTTTATTAAAAAGATAGATAAATTCTCGATTATTTTCACTTTAGGAAGAATTTTTTTAATCTAAATATAAATATAATATTACTTTTAAGTTGTTTGAATTCATAGAGGTATTTTTGGTAAATTAGTTACAATGAATAAAACCACTTTTATTCATATTATCATTCAATATTCTATTAGCACGTGCGAAAAACGTGCACAAAAAACCGGTCAAAGAAAGTAGTACCCACTATAATACTAGTATATTATATTATAGTCATTGGTCTAACTATTTATATTGTCGCTTCTATATAATAAAACAATGCAAATACATTTGATTTTTTTAAATAAGTTTTCACATGGTCTCAAGATTTCTTAAGTAATAAGACATGTCATAATGACACGATAAACACTATATATTGTTTACATTAAATTGTATAAATAAAATGTAAGTGTTGCCAATTAACTTATAGTATCAACATTGCTTACAGGTAAAAACAAGCCTGCTACGATAGTCGTGCGAGTAGGAAACAACAGGCCTGACCTGGGCACGAATCCGATATGTAATCGATTCACTGGCTTTATTGACGAAGGAAAACCGTTGTTCCTCCCGTGCAATCCACCTATGCCTGGAGCATTCGTTAGTGTCCACATGGAAACCGCTAGTGGATCCACTCAGTTATCAATATGTGAAGCTTTTGTTTACACCGATCAAGTAAGCTTATATAACTTATATAAGTTATTGCAATATAAAAATAAATTATCAAGTTAATTAAGTATATTAGTTTAATTTTATTAATTTAATATATATTTAAATATTAATTTTAAATGTACAATGTACTAAAGACACGTCATAGTTAATAGGTATATAATACTTAATATTATATTACCGCTACGGTTTTGAACTTGTTATTCTTTAATTTAACATATAATTATAATAACGATGCAGTTAAAGTATTTACATAAAAATTAAATAAATAATTAATCTAAAAATGTATAGAATAACTAGTTATTATACTTAGGTTAGTGGTGCAATTAGCGATGCCTGTAAATTCACAAGATAACTTGCATATTCTTGATACGTACTGACAAGTAGCAAAAATATGGATAGTCCATATGTAACTGGACAATAACAGTGAATTTATAAAATACCTAGATAAATTATATACTAAATATTTTATCGGTTTGATTTGATTAGAATGTGATATAATATGAAGTATATAGATATTTTATGAAATTACAACATTCGATTTAGTATTATAAATTATTATTGTAGAAACACACTTTATCTATAAATTTAAAAAAAAAATTTATTAGCAACTTAAATCACTTATTCCAATTTAGAACAATGGTTATAAGTTTATGATTTGTGATATTATTGATTATTTGTATATATTTTAGGCGTTACCAATTGAAAGATGTCCACAATTCAGAGATCAACCACCAGGAAGTACTGCTACATATAACGGAAAGTGTTATATATTTTATAACCGTCAACCAATGAACTTAAGAGACGCGTTAGGATTTTGTAGATCAAGAGGTGGTACATTGGTTGACGAAAGTAACCCAGCGTTACAGGGATTCGTCAGCTGGGAATTGTGGAGAAGACACAGGTAAGTTTAAATATATTTTATAAGAATATATATTTAAATAAAAACCCAATTTTATTAAATCCTAACGTACAATATACAGGATGATTCGCCAATATTTATCAAGCGCGCTCATCCCCAATTTTTCTTTCAGTAATAAATTTATTCAAATTCTGATTTATAATTTCTTTTATATTCTTAATATCCATATTTTCAATTATTTATAATTTGTATACCATTTAATGAGTACCCCGTGGAAATGCTATACAGTAGCGTAACTACCCTCGTCAGCATCCCGAAGCAAAATATATTTTTCGTTCTACCTAATATAAAATCGATTCTTCAACCTTTGTCATTAAAACTTTGCCGTAATCAAATGTATGCTTTTTTTTATAAGATTAACTTAATCACACTTATATCAGATTAAATATTTTGTTTCAAATTTAATAAAAATAAATTTACAATTACACAAAACCAATATTATTTTATTTGTTATTTTGCGCCTCGACGCAACTGCCTCTGTTGCCCTTGTAATAACTACACCACTGATATTATATCTTTATTTAAAATAAGAATCGCTGTTTTATCCTGCTAACTGATAAACAGAAAACTTTGAAAATGTTGATGTTATAAATTGAGTATTTCAATGAGGAATTTTGGGTTGTTTAGCTTTGTATACTAAGGATTATAAAGTCTGTATTAATATGTTTAAAATATATGAATTCTAATTTGAAAAAAAGTAGTTTTTATAAACAATGGACACAATTTAAACGGTTTAAAAATCTAAATAAATTATTTAAAATTGCGTGTAAACGATTTGAAATAGATTTATTATCATAGTAAAATATAGGAATGAGCACTAAGCATGCTTGGTGAAACACCTAGGTGTTATATAATATGTATGCATACGATTATATGAACATTTATATGTTTTGACATTATAATAACTCTTTCTCAATATTTAACTGCTGAGTCACGTTATTATGGGTCATATTTACAGGAGTGATTCACAAAGTCAATATTGGATGGGTGCTGTGAGGGACGCTCATAACAAAAATAATTGGAAATGGCTAAACGGTGATGATCAAACAGTATCATTTTGGAGTTTACCCTCAAGTGGTTCTGAAACGACTTCTATAAATGGAGGTGATTGCGCACGTTTTGATGGTTCCAAAGGATGGTTATGGTCAGACACTAATTGCAATGCTCCACTAAATTTCATTTGTCAACACCGTTCGTATTAATTTGTTTTTAGTATAATCAAATAAATAGCATGTTGTACGAATAAATTGTAATTATCAGTTATAATTTTTTTTTTGCGTAGAACCAACTGCTTGTGGTAGGCCAGAGCAGCCTCCAAATTCAACAATGATTGCTGAAAATTTCAATGTCGGCACTGCGGTCGAGTATTCTTGTGATGAGGGTCACCTGTTGATCGGCCCGTCCACTCGCACGTGTCTTGGAACAGGGTTCTATAATGAATTTCCACCCGTGTGTAAACGTAAGATAAAAGAAATATTTTTAATTTATTAAAAGTTAAAACCAATCCGTATTATTCGTTTAAAGGAATTCAATGTGGTTTTCCTGCGGACATTTCAAACGGCAGTTATAAACTAATCAATGGCACTGTCAACTACTTAAGCCAAGTACAATATACTTGCAATGAGGGACATAAAATAATTGGTCGAGATAGATTAATTTGTGATTTGGACGAAAGATGGGATGGACCCCCTCCAAAGTGTACAAGTAATACAAATTATTTTCTTGTACCTACCTTTTTAATTTTATTAAAAAAAAATGTCTTTTTTCATGAAGTTCAAAAATGTGATGATCCTCCAGTCATTCCAAATGGCGAATACCAAATGTCAAACAATGATAGTATTATTGGAACACTAGTAGAGTATACGTGTGTGTCTAGACGATTCCGTTTGATTGGACCTAAGCAATTAGTATGTTTACCAAGTGGTCAGTACGATAATAAGCCACCTTATTGTAAAGGTTAGTGTTACAGTTATTTATATATCCCGTCCAATAAACTGTAATCCATTATTTATTATTTATTTTCTATAAATATTTGTTATTCAGAAGAAACCAAAACACCGATTGTACCAGCCGTGTTGGTGACCAAGTCTGTATCGACTAGTACTAGTACTGTTCCTAGTAGCCGAGCGCCACCGACTCCTAATCGTGAAAAACCACGGCCGTTCACAACCAAGCCTACTTTATTAACGAAACTAGCTAACGATCAGGTGTGTTAATTTACCTACTATATTATTATGAATTCTACGATAAAGAAAAGTAGACACTTTCTTTGGGTTACAAATTTGAAGTAAGCTCGATATATATAGTTTATCCGAGATTATTAGTTCAAATCTGAAAATTCGGTGCTTTATCAACCGGAAACTAAGCGAATGTTACTTTCACTTCATTAGGACGATAGCGGCCAAACGTCATCCAATGTGGTAATTGCCTCAGCGCATCCGCATGACAACGAGATTCCGGATAGTGTTCACGTCCGAACAAACCCGAACGCGGCCAACATACCGTCTCAGGTGGAAAGCGAACACCGGATCGGCCCCAAACTAAATTTGGGTAAGCTATACTAAATTTATGTCATAAACAATAAAAACTATAATATATTTGATTTTTTTTGTGTATATGTGAAACAGGAGCAATAATCGCGCTGGGTGTGTTTGGAGCATTTGTGTTCCTGGCAGCAGTTGTGACCACAATCGTCATATTAGTGAAAAGGTAACGTGATTTTACTATGTGGTGTGCTGCAGCAGTATAGGACTTAAGTTTAAAGAAAGAAATATAATGTGCGCGTCTGAAATCCTTGTGTGTCTGTGCGACTAACAACAAAAATCGCTTGTCGGCTGCTATATGTGGGCTGTTTTGTTTTTGTTTACAGCAATAGGAACCACAAACTTCCGTCCGGTGCGCATAACATGCCGTCCCGATGGTATACACTACTGGCAATGCCGTTCCCCGACCAGCAAGTCGGACGGCGTCAGTTCTCTAGGGCGTATAGAAGCCGAGCTGGCTATTTCTCTAACCCGTTATGACAATAACCGCGCACCGATAAACACACTATAATTTTAACGTGTACCCGTACCAAAACAAAACAAAAACAAATCGTATACCTACCCGAAACCCATAAGTCTAAGGTACGACTGATATATATCACCACAACGTTTTCTAATCGCACTGTTATTGTTATATTAATATCATCATTATTGTTGTTGTTGTCGTTGTATTGTTCTCGTCCGACTATCGTAACAATAATATTGTATTATGGCGCACCGTTTTGACGCACGACATGCTTCTGTTTTTCGCACGCTTTTATATTTAATATTGGTATGGCAGCACGGGATTATAGTAGTTTCCACGTTGGATCGGTTGATGACCACAGAGATTCGTGTTTAGGCGTGCGCAAGTGATACTTTAATCCAGATATAGCTCAAAACATTTTAAAAATGATGGTGGAGGAAATATAGCGCAAAATCTAAAATTAAATTATATTGGAATACAAACTCAAGTTACCAAATGAAATTTTCAAAGATAACACTAGTATAAAAAAAAATTAGTGCGCACGCTTATACTTTTTATATGATGGGAATATATTAAATAATTTGCCGAAAAATAATTTTTAATTAATACCAAAATGTAAAAAGGTTCGATTGTCATTCACGTCAAAAATAATAATACACATATTTTAAATACCTATTAATTATTATTTATAAATTAAAGCAAAACATGGGAAAACAATGGGAAATTCACATATTTCAACTAATTACGTATACATTTTTTAAACTAATAAAATATGATAAATATTATTATTAATTCTATTATGAATCAAATATCAATTTTAAAAAAACGTTAACTGCTACCTATACAAAATTATATTTTTTATTTGAGAACAGAAATTTGTCTTATGGATATTTAAAATTTTGTAATAAAAAAAATATCAAAATATATATTATTTAATGTATAATATTAATGTAATATATTTGAAGTGTTTATTTGAATTCTGAAAGTGTTAAAGATCTCTGACCACCTCTCTCCCACAAAACCCAAAATGTGCACACACATATTATGACATATGGATAAATTAGATACACACCAACACACCTAATCTAACCGTATACTATATACACAAAATAGATGTATTAACGTATGAACGATTGACATTTTTTATTTATGTATTTCGTTGGTACGTTTGATGACGTTTATACATAAGCTACTTCTACTTAAATCGTGTTTCTTTTCGTCAAAAAATAAGTAAATACATTATAATGATATGACACTATAATAGTATCAAGATTATTTTTGGCGGCAAACGAAAATCGGACTTTTTTTCAATAACAATTGCAAGTCGTCGCGTTTTAAACGCATCACTTTCTCGGCCACAATATATCATGTACAATATACCTAAATACCTAAGTATTAATGTGCTATTTTGTTATCTTATGCGCTTCCGCAGGAATCGCAGTGCCAAACACTTCCGACACCGAGCGTCGCCGGATACTAACACGGTCGCCTCGCTGGACTCGTCCGGTTCTGAGAGCCGGGGCGGTCTGAACCGGTACTACAGGCAGGCGTGGGAGAACCTGCACCAGTCAGCCGCGTCGCCCAAACACTCGCGGCCGCACCATCACCACCATCATCATCACGCGGGCGGCAGGCGCAAGGACACCGCGGCCGATGGGTCGCCGCGCATCGAGAGCATGCGCGACGGGTCCGAGCTGGTCGTCAACGACGTGTACCACCCAAGGTCGACGGCGGGGCCGATGGACCACAACAAGAAGTCGTCCAGGCATCATCACCACCATCACCATCACCAGAACAGGGCGGCCAACCGGTATTGATGGATGACGGACGCGGACTGCTATAGTTATTACGGATGAGATTTCGACGTCGCACTCTACTCGCACCGCAGCATAATAATATTATTTGCAGCAGTAGCTGCTTGCTGACGTCGTCGCGCGGTCATAATAATATTATATTATTTATACACATAAAGTTAAACGTTAGTTGTTAGGTGTATGCCTGCTTTTATCATTATATTATTATATACTAATTATTATTGTACACAAAGCGATTGTTTCACTATCAACAGCTGAATCACTCGTTGCTTCGAAAATTATTCACTCTTTTGGAAAACTTAAGGTACCTATTCTTACATACCTATACGCAACATTATAGGTATATAATGATATATTACATAGGTATTATTTTTTTCAATGTTGTCGACTGAAGCGGAATACTCTTGTTGGAAAAAAAAATTGGTTTACCTAACTATAGTATTTACCTATTTACAAATATCGAATATTGTGAACCAATTTGTATTTATAAACATTTAAAGTTTAGACGAGCGGAGTACAGGTAGCGGACCACGAAATATTTCGTCGTGTACCCATCGTAGCCTTTAAACTTTAAATGATTATAGATAAATATTGTTAAGTTTACAAACGTTTTCAGTTTTCCAAAATGAATATTTTTAAAAATGTTCATACTTTTCGTAATAATGAGTGTTTGCAGTTGTTAAAAAACCGCAAGGTAACGAGCATACTCGTCTCACTGCGATTCAGCGCGTCACATAAAACATTAACGGTTTTACATCCCTCAGTTTTATGAATGCCAAAGACTTAAATAGGTACTATTTTTTTTATTAAACACGAGACACTGAAATAATAATAAAATTATCGATATTTCGTCCGAGGAAACTTTTTCTCCGAATTATTTCTATTTTCTAATTATTTTTTCAAAATAATACTTTTCGGGTGATTGCTTTGATATTTGGTTGAACATATTCGTGTAAAAGATAAACTATAACAAATATCTTTTGTACAATCAAATCAATTAACAGTGATTTTTAACTATCATTGAAGTTGATTTCTAATAAATTTATTATTGATTTAAACAGATATCAAAGTGTTGGTGATTGCTTTGTAAATACAAAATTATGCTTCGAATAAAAAAATCACTGTATAGGTACCAATCCAAACTCCCGAATTAAATGATTTATTATTATTTTATTTTTAACTAATGGAATATTTTACATGGACATAAAGTTCACACTTATACCCAATTCACATAGTTCTAATTAATTCACTAAAACAACAGTTAATTAATTTACATTTACATAGGTAATCATTAACTATAACTAAATGCACTTATTACATATACGTTCTTTGGATAATTCGAATCCATAAATTTCTAAAATTGTATTGTAGAAAATATAAAATAATTAAAAAAATAAAAATAATCTGTAAATAAAATATACTATAGGTACATTATAGTAATATAGACATTAGACATAAATGGACAATATGGCAGTTAATAATTTAAGCGGAATGTCTAATATGTACCTATATTCATTATTTGATTTTTATTTCTTCAAAATATGTGCTTCAATACTTAAATCATAAAATTTAGATAATAAATCATTTGGCTATTGAAAAATTAAAAAACTGTATCACATTATTTTTCTATTTGTTCATCTCTATTATATTAATTCATTATGCATAATATAATATAGTTGATTCTAGTGCCTACAAGTTATTTTACTTATAGAATGTAAAAATACAATAATTAATGACTGACAGTTAAAAAATGAAGCTTTAAAATTTAAGTTAACCGAAAAATTAAAATCATCATTTTTAGTCTCTTTTTATTTATAAGATATAAGATCCCCTAATTTATATATGCCAAATTTTGGACGTATAAATATATAATAATTTATTAATAATATATATTATTTTTAATGTTACCTTTTTTGACGTTGAAATTTAAGTCAATAATATTTAAGCTTAATTATTATTTTAATTATAACATTATACGATATTTATTATATATATTGTGAATTATTTATATTTTATTTATATATATTATAATACTAAATACTATAGATTTTTTTTTCAAGAAATGAACTGTTTAACCATACTAGGTATAATATAATATACTATGGTTATAATAAACATATTCAATTAGATAATTTTTTTTTTTTTCTTTATGTAATTAACAGAATTGTAAACAATTTAAACATATTATTTTTACTGCCAAAGTTGATTGAGTTTATATCTATATAAAAACATAATATTTTTATATTGTTTATTTTTAGATTATTTAAATAATTTAATTATTGAATTTTGTAAATATAGTAAACATAACCAAAGTATTGTAATATATTTTGACTTATAAAAAATTGTCTGTATAAGTTATTCCTTGATAAATATATCTATTTTCACGGATCCATAACATATAAAATCATCCCAAGTAAGTAGTACTAATAGAATTTTAAATAAAACTTAATTTGATTTATTTATTTGGTAAAGTTTCTTTTTAATATTAAAGATAAATAGCAGTTTACAAATACAAGCAAATAATTAGAACTAGAAAAAAATGGATGGATGTGGACCCCCTAAATATACCACTGATTATTATAATACAAATTATTATTTACTATTTAAATCATAATATACTATTATATAATTGTAAAAGTAAGAAAATTCACACAATTAAAAATTGTTAATCTTTTCACATTGCCCATTACTCGTTATTTATTAGTCATATTTTCATTTTATTAATTAGTAATAGGTAACAATTAATACAATTAGTAATAAATTTTGCAATTTAAAAGTCAAAATATAGTTATGGTATATGAAAATATTTTATTTATAAAAATTTACATACACAGTTATATCTATAACCTATATTATATTATAATACAACATTTATATACAAATTGTTATGCTTAGCCAGTAGGATTCTTGACTATTGACTATCACTACATAATAAATATTAACAAATATGAAAAAAACCAAAAACTCATTAAAAATTATGTCTTTGGAGTTTGCATGTGTACTGAACAGATGTTTTTGTTATGGGTCTACTATGTTATATTATTTAAAAATATTTTATTTTACAATATAAATATATAAAGGAATTATTAATGTTTTGAAATTTACAGATTATATTGTGAAACTTAAAAAAATAAAAATAACAAATATTTACTAAATGTATTTACTCCTATTATTACTAAAAATGTAAATTTGTTATTTATCAACATATAAAAAAAAGTAATTAATAACCTTCAATACAGTTTAATAAATTAATTTAAAGAAATAAAACATAAATACAAAATTATTTTAAATTAGATATTATTTGCTTCTGAGCAATTTTACACACAGCATTAAAATTACTTTTTATATGAATACGCCAAAATGGAGATCGTCCCCAAACATAAGCCGGAAAGTTTGGACTTTCAACACCATGAAATATTCTAGCTACAGCACGAGCAGTAAACTTACAATCAATATAACTATTGAATATACGGTTAACATCAGACGCAATTCTGGTTTCATCTGTTTTATTTAAAACTATTTCATCCTAAAATAATAAAATTTAATTAAAGTAAATTCATTCAACTAACTATGAGTTTAAATAACATACATTTTCTTTTTTAATAAGCATTGATAAATTGTCAATGGTAAAATATTCCCTCACAGAATTCTTTAATTTTTCACATAATTCTATATTAATCTCATCGCAACACTCAATAAAAGTAGATGTTGAAGATCTAGACAAAAATAGATTCATAATTATAACAAATATTAATAAAAGTAACAATTTAATATTTACTATACCTCATAAATGTATCAAAACAATTATTTAATTCAGAAAGTGATTTAGTTTCTTGTTGATGTGATATACTATATAAATTGCAAAGAGTTGAATCTAATTGTTCTACATCCATATTGCCTGGGGCTAATACTCTAAAGCCTAGACAATGAAATTCAACTGCCACTCCACTTTTATGAAATTTTCCATTAGCTAAAAACATAAATAAATATGTCAAAATGTTAATTATTTTATAAAACAAAATTCAAACACAGTATAGCTTTTACAGGCTTAATTCAAAACAGATGAGGTAAGTCATTAAGGATTAGAAATTTTGTATAGGTTAACCAGTTCAATATTATATTTTGAATTTGCACTTAAATTAAATACAAAAATCCAGAGCACTAACAGGTATTGTTAAAACAATACCTGGAATGGAATGGATGGCTGCTATAGATATAACCTTACAATAGACAAAAATTGTGGTTGATTTTACCATGTGTAAACTTGGTTTGTTTGATAAAAGCATTTTTTTTTATTAAATTTGGTATCAATGTTTAACAAAACTTACTGTTAGTCCATTCTAAGTTTTTTAGTTCTTTTTTAACAATACCACTGTCCCATCCTATGGCAGAAGCTACTTCAAATATTGAAAATTCAAGCTGGTTTGATGGTTTAACAGATTTTTTTTTCAGGGCATAAGCAACAGCAAGAGGTGGACACTAAATATATTTAAGTGATTATTTATACATTAATTATTAATAAATTTTTATTTGTTTTCTATGGTATGGTATTAAGGACAATTTTACTTACAGTCTTTGATAATTGTTTTAAAAATAATGGTCCTTTATAACTTGTTATTTTGCAAAAAATATAAGATAATGGCAAATTTTTTACCAATTTCTTAGTATTTAATTCAAGGTAACATAATAATGTTTGAATATTTTCTTGTTTCATATCTAAACTGGAAACAGTATCTTCTACTTCAAAGACTACTTCATGTTTAGTGCATTCTTTTTCTTTACAATTACACTCAACAAACACTCTTTCAAGTAATTTTCGAATGGACGCACGGTCAACAGAATTTGAGTATATATGACGACTTAATTCAGCAATATCATTCCCCTTAAATAACAATAACATTTTATTAAATTATAAATATAAGGTACAAAGAAATTTTACTTCAGATTCCAAGAACATGTGACAATGTGCCACATTTCCATCACGTCCAGCACGACCAATTTCTTGTACATAACTTTCTAAACTTTTAGCCATGTTATAATGTATAATACCTTGAAGGTCAGCCTTATTTATTCCCATGCCAAAAGCAACAGTAGCCACAACAATTTTAAGTTGACCTACATAATAAATATTAATATAATTTGTTTAAAAATTATTAATTAATATATAAATTTTATTACCATCCATAAAATACTTTTGAGTGCGTTTCCTTTTGGCTGCAGTTAATCCTGCATGATATGGCTCAGCAATTTGAGATAACTGACCCCGTTTACCGGTAGAAGTATGTTGTGACTAATTAATACACACACACATATATACATATATAATTTAACACAATTTATTTTAAAATTATATATAAAATATTACCTGAAAAGTAGTTCTAATAAATGAAGCAATTCGTTCACATTCTTCCCGCCTAATACAATAAATAATTATTGATCTACAATTTTTAAAACGATTTCCATTCAGTAAGTTGATTAAAGCTTTATCACGATCTTTATCTCTCGACACACTCAACATGAGATTATCGGGTAAAGGAGTATCTTTAATTATTGAATTTGGATCATTGTCCAACATCAATTCACCAGCAATACTTGAAACAGTTGAAACAGTTGCAGTTGCAGTTAAACCCAAAAACGTTTTAACACCAAATTTTTCTCTTAATACCTTAAATGGAAAACTTAATAAAAACTCTTAAAATAAAATGTATATTATATATTTATAGTACTTGACAAATCATGAGATACGATGGTCTAAAATTGTGAGACCATTGAGAAAGACAATGGGCTTCATCTAGACATACGAATGCAATAGGAGGAAGTTTTGATAACCAATCTGTATTAAAACCAGAAACAATAGCTTCAGGTGATACTAAAAGTATTGATATTTCTCCATTAGTTAGTTTTTCTATAATAATATCACGTTCTTTTGGGGTCTGATTATTATGCAAACATGCTATATTTACTGCACTTATTCCATCAACCTTAAACATTTTTTTTACATTTATAAAAACTATTTACATAATATAAATATATATTTAAAAAATTACTTGATCTTCCATCAATGATATGAGAGGAGAAATTACTAATGTGATACATTTGTATTTTTTACCATATAGGTATGCTGGTAATTGGTAACACAATGACTTTCCAGAACCTGTTGATAATGTGACTAGAGTTGAAAGACCAGAAAGAATTCTCATTATTGCTTTTTCTTGACCCGGGCGAAATTTGGTATGACCAAATAATTTTAAAACTTCAAATACTTCATCTGGTGTGTCTGGTATTGTTTAATAAAATAAAATTATATGAAAACATCAAGGTATGCATTAAATAAAAATGAATAAATACCAATAATATTATCTTCATGAAGTTGATATACTGGAGAAATATTATCTGACTTGGAAATATCTTCTAATATTGGAGGATACTCTATTGAATGGTTCTAAAAAAAGTTATTATTATTAATATACAAAGTTTAAATTTGTAATTGATTTTAAATAATTCATATACTTGATCTTTTGATTCCCGAGCCCATTTTTTACAATGAGCTTTTTCTTTTTTTTCAAGAGCTAATTGTTCAGCTTCTTCTAGGGTAAGATATGGACTGTCCTCTTCGCCAATATCTTCCAAAGGAATTAATTCATTACCTATAAAAAAATAATAGTAATAACAGATGATTATTAATCTTATACTTAAACATAATAAAAAATACTTTAAACTAATTAATAACTTACTTTTGATACAATTCTTAGAATAATGCCCAATATCTCCACATTTAAAACATTTTAATAATGTTGTTCGATCAGTGGCTGAAAAATCTCCACCAAGTTCCTTCTTTCTATTTTTCCACTGTTTTTTTTTATAAGTAGTAGTTTTAACTGATCGTTTACCACGACTATAAACTTTTCTTTTCATATCTAATTTTACAAAGTTTTCACTAGCTTTACCATTAGAAATTTTTGCTTCTAGCATAATTTTTTTTCGACTGTCTTTAGTTGATAACTTAACACTATCATGATCATGAGTTTTTGATACTTTTGATTGTATTGTACATTCTTCATATTCTTCATCAGAATTATAACGTTTTTTTGAACTTCTTGAAACTTCACTATCATCTAGTTTAGTTTCCTGATTAATACTTTTTTGACTATCACTGAATTCTTGAGCTTTAATTCTTTGAGATGAATATAAAGGAATATCTTGTGTTTCATTATCACTTTCATAAACAATATCTGTATCACTTTCAATTTCTTTTGTTTGTTTAAAATCAGGCTGAATTATGGTTGAATTAGGTATTTTAGAATTATTTTCATTACATCTTTCCAACCAACCTTCATCTAATTTTCTATTTACTGTCATCATTTTTGAAGACGCTTCAAACTTACTAGTTGATTTTTGCAGTAAACTTAGAGGTTGAGGTGTATAACTAGAGATATTAGAAATTTGAATTGTACTATTTATTAATCCATTAGAATCTGCAGTGGTAACAGATAAATTAGAATCGTCATGAAATGCGCTGTCCTCTTGTGTGTTAGAATCATTAGACGTTATGTTGGTTATATTGTCAGATACATTTTGTGAACAATCAAGTTCACTAGTTTTCTTTTTTACAATACTTTTTCGAGGATTTCTTTTCTTAAAATCACAACCATCAAATAATTTTTTTGAAAATTTTACAGAAATGCTATTTTCGATGTGCTTAACAGTAGTTGTAGTTGGTATTTCAGACTTAGGTTTATTACTCAAATGTTTACCCCAAACTGATGGTTTATTAATATCAACAGGTGGATCTTCATTAATTGGTTTATTTGATAGTGTTTGATCATTGATATTGTTGAGAAATAATGTTTCATCAATTGTAGAATCATCTGCATCATCTAATCCATCAATCAAAGTTTTTTCAAGTAAAGAAGTTTTAATTTTCCAGTACATTTTGTAGGCATATCGCACTTTTTGATCAGCTAACTTTATATCCTCCTAAAATGAAAGAAATTTTTTTTTAATTTTAACAAATTTTTATATTATTATTTATAATATTTTTTAATTTTACTATTGTAATTACCTTTCTGGGATTGCGACTGTTGGTCTTGATAAACTCATTTTCCCATTTCTTCACAGTAAATTTGTACTTTAAATATGGATCGCTTATTTCCATACTTTAAAAATGCACTAACTTAAAAAGTGTACTGTATTATAAGCTGACAACAGACAATTGATAATTGAAATTGTGGTAAAGTAGTAAAGTAAATCGTAAATAAAATGACTAAAACGTAAAAAGTAAATACTAAATTCTATTTAATTAATAAAATTCAGTTGTCAGTTTTTTTGAGTTTTGAAAGTCGCAGTATGACCATGGTTGAAATATTGATAACGTAACACATTATCATAGAATATGATTATCAACTGTTGTCAAATATCAACCTATTCTTTCAAAGTCAAGGTTATATCACAGATTCACAGAAATATAAAATATAACAATTTACTTATGTATTGTTAATGTTGAAGGTTTTTGCATTCTGTTCAACTGTTGAGTCTGTCGACTCAACTGTTATTGATCGTTAGTCATAATATCATATTATTTCATACTTTCATAGCCCATAGGTATAAAGTAAAGATAATACCTATTAACACGGCCTTAAAGATAATCTAAGATCTCCCAAACACGATTAAAGATACCTTTAATCTTAGTTTAATCGTGCTTCCAACTTCTAACTTCCAAGTCTGTGCGACTGTGCCTTATATACCGTTGTATTATCTATAACCATGGTTATTGACTACGAATAAAAATCCTTATAATTATGGTAGTTGTGTAAATGGAATATCCCAATCACAGAATTAATCCATTCATTCTATTCAGTGATTCAAAATTTTAAAAGTTGTAAGCTTGTAAATCGTGGACTGTGATAATATATTATATCTTAGTCCGTGTTAAGCGTGTTGTAATTTGTAAATATTATTATTATTATTATTCATCAATCAATAATAATTTAGTATTCTTTACCATAAACGTAGTTAAAAAAGTAGTGTATTATTATTTATTTCATTAGTATTAATTCAGTAAGCAATAACTAATAAGAAGAAGTATTAAAAAAACTCAAGCTATGTTCGAATCACGAGTATTAAGAACTGTAAAACATAGATAGCATAGACATAGGTAATATATTATATTTATTGTTATTTAATCATAAATCAATAATAACTTATAAGTGAATCTAGAAGTCTATAGAACCACAAGATAGATTAAATTATTTTGTTTTATCTATTTCGAGTTGGAACTTAATATCAACAATGATAGTAATTTAAATAGTATTTAACCAGTTTCATTTTTGTTAAAATAATATTGTTTACTTGATTTTCATTAACCATTAGTAAAAATACTACTAATACTAGTATTATGCTACTCTAAAACATACTCTGTGCACCTGTTGTTTTAGTATATTTTTAATGAAACAACAGATCAGGAATGTTTTAATTTAACTAATTCCATAACTTTGTGTACACAACTATAAATTAATTGAAATTAATTTCATGGGGAATGCGAAAAAGTCAAACATTCAAAAATATTGTCATCAAGAAATTGACAAATAGTCTTCATTATGTATCAAATTATACACTACATTCAAGTCTAAAACTAAAAATTACAAATGAGGAAACAGAGGAAGCCAACCCCTTTTATAAGATTTTACACCTGACTAAGTTCACATAAAAATATGCTTATAAAAACTGTTAGCTTCTGTTACTATACTTGGTAATCCCCCAATACGTTTAAAGCCAAGATCTTTAAAATAATTAAAAATCAGGTTATAATAAATGAAAGTGACATTATTTGATGGCTCCTTTCTTTAACTTTTTTTCTTATGTTATCTTTAATCGTAACAAATATTCTCATTCTGTCAAAAATACAGATTGTATATTATAATTAATATATATATATTATTTGAATAATGAAAAAATATTATTTGATAAAAATTGTTTTTTTTGTTTAAACATTAGATTTTATCAACATTTAATTTTAAATATTATTAAATAATTTGTACATTTCCATGATTTTAATTGCTCATTTATTGAAAAACCTAAGGAATTTACAACTTTAGAAAGTACATCTACCTTTTATCAATTGATTGTTATAAATTTAAGCTGAAACAAAAAAATGAATGCATTATATTTTTTGTATTATAAATCTAAATGTAGGTATTGTTAATTATAATTATTAACTCCAATAATGATATTATACAAAAATAGTTATAATCTTATAAATTATGTTCTAGTCTACCAATATATTTGCATTTTTTATATTATTAATCTGTTGATACAATTTTATATAATTAATTTAATTTAATATTTTATTAAAAACATCTTTATTTTTACTCAGAATTACTCAATTTTGCACACTTACCTATAGTCACTTCAGTCCCTCATATTAAGCTGGAACTAATGGCTAAATGCTTCTATTTTTATTAATTTATTATAATTTTGATACTTAATTTTTTTTTTATATTTGTATGTAAATACTTATAATATATAAATAACCAGTCTTATATCTAAGCATCAAACAAGATTTAATTTTTAAATTAATACTATATTAGTATATTATATTTTTGTAATACATTCAATAAAATATAATAATACTTATTAAATATACAATATTAAATTAAATATTATTTTGAATGAATTATAATAAGTTTAGCATTATTGAGATTGTACTATTTAGTACTCATGGTCATGGGCTCATGGCTATAAATGTAGAGCTATATTAATCTATCTATAACCATAGGAGTATGGGACCATAGTCAATGGGCATTATATAACTTTTGATACATCAATCGTTCAATTGAAATTAATAAATTCCATATTATTTGAAGAGATTAATAAACTCAAATTAATCACGACTGTTATAACATCATACACTACTACATAATACATTAATGTCTATAGAAATCTAGTAGCTCAGGTAAGTAATCAATCATACACTATACATTACCAAATAATTACTTGATAAACAATAATACACATCAATGTGTTTATCTAACCATATGTAGTTATTCTAATGATTGATATTTTATTTACATTTGTTAATGGCTCTAGAACTTAAAAAGTGTTGATTTAAAAACATCATGTAATTGTAGATATATAATGTATATTTGTATATCAAACACGGATGTTCTTCGTTAGAAATGGCACTGTGTTCACCCATGATATTTCTGGCTTTAATTGAATAATATTTGATATAATACACCAGAATTTTATGCCAATATACATATATTTTTTATGTCCTTGTATGTGTACACAAGGTGTAAGAATGTATAGCCTTAACAAATATGGACTACTAAATTATACACACTTGACACAATTTAACAATCAGTAAAAAAAACATAGTTAATACTCATTATTATAATTATTACATTAATACTTTCAAATTATACTTAAATTTATTATAAAAGCTTTAGAATTAACTTAGTATGAAAAAGGGGATATATTATGGTGATGAATTTGCCAATTGGACACATTTGAAATACAACAATTGTCATATTATTAAATAATGATAAAAATCAAAAATAAATAAAAAAAAGTTCTTGTTTTATAATTCTAAAATAATAATAAGTATTCATTTTATACAATTAAATTTAATACTTTTGTTACAAGTCTTAAAGACACTTGAATAAGAGAGGGCTATACTTCAAATGATAATAATATACTTAACAATAAAATGAATAATCAATGAAATAGTACACATGGGAATAGGTACAAAATAGATAAAAATGAGTAATAATAAAACTATTAGAATTTAGCTCTTTTAAAATTTAACATTAAGCAGGTACAAAAATGGTAAATAAGGGTATAAAACTAGGAATCTTAATAAGGTGTAGCCCACTCCAGTATGTATATCATAATGAAGAAATAGAAACTTTGTGTGCCAATCACGTTTTTCTAGAAAACGGCCAATGCAATCGTTTTTGAGTTCCACTACTGCTCACAGTTGATGATGACGATGAGGACGAGTTTGAGCGTAAATTATGAGACACAGAACTGGTGGATGAACATGAGCTAAGACTGCTAGTAGATACTTGGCCTCCATTGGAAAACATATCCATTACACTAGGCCTGTTCTTATCGCGACTATTCTTATCAAAAGATTCTAAACATAGAAGATTAAATACGTTTACTGAGTAATTAAGATTAATAAAATCATGCTTTACATAAAACATTTAATTTGACTTCATATAATCCCACTATGTAGGGTTTGGATTTTAATGTATAAAATACAAATTTAACATCTTTTTTTTTTTTTTTTAATTGAATCAATTAGTATATTATTTATAAATATGTAGGTATTGAAAGTAATATGAAAATTTAAAGATATAAATATTAGTTCAACCATTTACACTACTTTAAGTTTAGACATTTCATTACCTACACAAGCAATATTCAATAACATAAATATAAATTATTATTGAGTTAATTTACCTAACAGTGGAGTTTCATCATAAAGTGATCCTTGTCGCTCTGGTTTAACAAATGAATGCCTATTAGTTTCTAGCAATTGTACTTCCATGACATTTTCAGCTGCTTTTTTCCATCTAAGAAAAGAAATTCATTAAATTTAAAAATCATCTCATGATCATATGAATACACCTTACTTATAATGTTCTTTGGTATGTTGTACTAAATATTTCAGCCAATTACCCTTCTCTTCACCATTTTCCACTGAAAATATAAATGATACTGTTCGCTTCTCAGATTCATTAGATATTTCAATTTCATTATTAGTCTTTAGCGCTCGAATTACTGTATTCTAAATCAAACAAAATAAAATATTGTAATGCTATATTAGTATAGTGGAGAAAAAAAACAATGATGGTAAAAGTTTATAAGAGGATTATATCTATAATTTTAAACATAATTAGTTCCATTAAATATTTTATTTTCACAATAAAATAAGAGTTATTTTTACATAAAATTAATCCTTTAGTCAGGACTAAAAATTCATATAACCCAAACATTTTTTTCAGATACAATCTAATTATAATAAAACATTTAACTTTTGCATGATTTGATCTTGGTGTGTATTTTTTGAAATTTATTCAGTTTTATAGATTGTTTTTATTAATTATTATGAATAGGTATAGATTATGTTAAAACTCTTGAATGAAATGAACTGTTTTTGGTCTATGTACTATCTAAATAGACATTTTATCTAACTATCAAATAATCGATAATTATAATTATATATTTATGTCATTAATATTTTAAGAAAAATTTTCATTTAAAATGGAACGTTAGATATAAAGAAATAAGATAAAATATAATTTCTAAATGAATTTTTGACCTGAAAACTTAACTTTTAGGTATCACCTAGGATAGAATAACGGTTATAAACTCTAATAGAATGTTTATTAAATATTTTATTTCGGTGTATCTAAACATCGAAAACACAAATAAGTTATTCGAATACTAAACTCTGTTTTTAGTAATGGAAAATCTAATAAATGTATATTTTTAAGTTCAACTTATAAAAGTTATTATTTTGCACTTTATTTGTCGATGAATTGTAGAAGTTATTTAGCTTATAATTATTTCTAATTCGATCACACTGATTAACGTATTATACCTTATCAACGCGAAATGAATTTTGGGGGGGTTGAGATTTTGCTTCTTCTGCTGTTGACCATATCGATAGTTCAAATGCTTGGAGACTAGCCCATGAGGTAGATGACTCGTTTCGTGGCCGTACACACCCTGAATATACCGGAGACGATATACATTGGGGCTGTGCTGCCAGCCGACAACAAAAATGACCAAATAGAGGTAACTGGTTATTACGATTTTCTGCTAGTATTAAATCACAAAACCATTATTTATTTATCATTACAAATATAATGTATATTTTCGGTTGCATTTATTATGTTGTTTTGTTTTACTTACGAGTGCTCTCGATTTTCATATCGTGCGTATGTACTCTGTCATCCACTTCTTCTAAAGTCAGTTTGGCTGATGCCATTAGTTCAAAATTAGGTCCACTAAAATTACGTAATAATTAACTTTAATACAGAATACTGGATTAAAAATAAAATATCTGTACAAAATCTGCTCGTAATAAATGTTTAAGACTTACATTTTACCGCTATTCAATTCGTCTCTCAACGTGGCAGCCAACTTCTTACCAACCGTGCGGCTTATGGAACTGTGCAACGTGTTTTTAATTTTTCTCGGCGTGCTAGCAATCGAAAAATCGTCGCGCAGTACATGAGCATATACTTCTAAATCGAGTTTGAAATCCGGTCCAACGTTTTCACTGTACCGGTAAATAATAATAAAAAAAATAATAGAAATGTTCACGATACTTTAAAACACGTGACTTACAAGAGCAATACGTCGTTAAACGTAACGTCGGTCATGGATCTGTCCACCGGGAACATGAGGCTAGTATCGTACAGTTGCGTACCGATTTTAGCCAAACAGAATACCGCGAATCGCCTATAGTCACCTTTATTCTTGAAATGATCCGTATCTCGCCACATTAACGGGAGTCGTAAGTCCGAAAGCGATACCCGAGCCTTGCCACCGTTCCATCCGATTCTAAAAGAATAAAAAAAAAAATACCGATCAGTTGTATACGGTAACCTCATTGATTTTATAATAATATATCATTTCTTCAATATTTACTGTGGGGGTTCTCGGCTTTTCCGGTGTAATTCAGCGATGTAAGCGGTCATTCTTTCGTTAGAAGTCAATAAGCTCTTGGCGGCTTGCAACGATTGAGTTTGGTGTTTGCAGGCGGCAAGGAGACGTGTTGTACCCTCGCGCATTTTCATCTCGAATTCCATTTTTTGTTCCAATTCATAGTCCTGTTTAAAGTAACAAAAATAAATCACAACAAATATATAAGTATAAAATAAAAAATAAATACACGCGTGCCAATGAACCCAACAAAATATAGAGCAATAATCAACAATCCTCGTGTATAGCGAGAACATAATATTTCATTCACCTCATATATTTTTTGTTTCGACTACTGAAAGTTTCTATAGTTAAAATTTATAAGACATATTCCAAATACAACGCACATGCAGTTATAGTTTAAATGGGCGATAAAAAAACTGCGTATCTAAAGATTTGTGTCAAGCCAATTTTTAAACTACGTTTTTATGTCACCATAAATAAACATAATCACAGTAACACTATACGTATTTTAATAGGTTGAAAACGAATAAAAAGAAACACGAATAGCGTGTGCAAAAAATTCAATTTCTAAATTTCCCAGGTTCGATTTTACACAAAACCATTTTATAACCTTATTTTAATGATTTATACGTGATGTTTTTAGCATAACTACTTCAAGTAAATAGTTGTAAATCACTCATATTTCGTAATTTAAAAAAAACATATGTTATTAATTAACTTCAAAAGGTAAGAATAGTACATTTTCGAGTAACAATAAAAATACAATCACAATGACCATTGATGTATGCAACTATATTATATGTAATTAAACGCATATAGTACGTATATTATAAAAAATACGTTGACATCAGCTGGCCTACCATACATTATATAGAACATATCAATATACAGTGTTGGTACCTAAATATAAATAATATAGCGTTTTAAAGGTCAAAGGATAAAGTTACACACTACAACGACAAATTATTGAGGATAAATTCAGCTGTATATTTTCATGCATAGAACGAAAAGGTCAGAGTAGGATGTTAACTGTTAACAGTCATATATACTAAAGGCTATTTTGATATACTTATATTACATAGGTATATTGTATTTAACCAATTAGGTCATAAGTGTTTAACAAATAATCAGTTCCGATGGCGACTTCTATGGAAGATAAACTAAAAAAACGTGTGTATAAATATAATAATAACACACACGGCGTAGCATTCACATTGGAAACGGTTTTATTGTAAAACTGTGTAGTATTTAACAAAGTGAAATTAAATATAAATAATGCAATATAATTTAATTATAAAATGGAATACAATTACCTTATTATTATATGTAACTAATAGTTTATAACTGAATAATTGTATTAGTTATATACTCATATATAGTCATGTAGATAGTTTTAAGATATCTAATTAATAAAATATAGTTAAAACGCTCATAACTTTAAAGTTATAACTAATATATTATATCACAATGATTAATACTAGATGAATATTTTTTTCAACATTGATAGGTATATACGAATATTTGAATTTATTCTAGTATACATAATAATGAACTATAGTAATTGGTATTTATATAAATCTTAATTTATTGAAAACATTTAATTAACAAAATACTAATAAAAAAATATTATATAATAACTTTTAAGCAGTATTAATTTATAATTAAAATTGGAATGATACGTTTATTAATATCACAGTGAGCGAGATAAAAATGTAAAATACAATAAATATATACCTAGGTACAAACAATATTCCCGCATTTTATTTTTCTGATCACAGTGAACATCCCGTAAAAATGTAGTAGGGTGGTCCGGGAATAAGAAGGCTATACGGTTACAGGAAGTTAAAGAACCGACACCAATATCCTGTATAGTCTTGGCACGTGGCTACGATAACATCTGTGGGCTTTTTGTATATAGGTACAGCGCAGATGATTATAAAATCCAAAACACGTGCATGTGACACCATGACTATATACTTCAAAAAAATAAAGGGCAGAAAACTACAGTTTAATCCATAGAAAAGTATATTGAGAAAAAACCATACAAATTTTCACTTTTTATCCCTTGTTTTTATATAAAAAGTGACAAGTAATAAATTTAAGTTAAAAAAATTTTAGCTCAAGCTTTTTTGTCTTCCAGGAATATACTTAAAAACAGTTCTTTGTATTTTCATGACTATAAAAAAATAAATGCTGGTTGGTTTGTAATACAAATTATTATAGTAAGGAGAATTAATCTTAAAAAATTAATCGACACATTTGTAGTATAGGCATATATAGATGAACAGAAAAAACAAAAAATTACTTTAAACTATAATTAGCATACTATATAGTTGTTAATTGAAAGTGGTGAATTGTGTTTATCATGATAATTTAAAGTATTTTTATTCTGGTTCAACTCAGAATAAAAATAATGAACTTTATTCTGTGATTTAACACCAAATTCCTTTGGTTGTAAATTTATTCAAATTATTTTGTTACAACTAACCATTATTTCTTAACGATTTAAAACCTACATATACCTATCACATCTATAATATAGAATCACATTAAAATAAATACATTTTAATTAGCTCAGATTTATTATTGTTTATTATTAAAATAACTATATACCAGCTCATTGTATCTATATGATCATAGTCCACCTTAAAATAAGAAGAAAAACGGTATTAAACAAATGTGTTATATATTTTTGATGACTCAAAAATGGAATAGTTTATTTTATAAGATAAGTTAAACTGAATGTAAAAAATGTGAAGGTAGACATGGTAAACACAATAAATTATATTTATTTTCTTAGCAGTAATTTAAAAATTACTGAAAATATCTAATACTAACATGTACTTATTTAGGTTGAAAATCGACATACATTTGAGTTATTTGTATAAAAAAAGTAATGAATATAAGAAAAAGAAATAATAAACAAATTTATTTACTATCAATTGCCGCAAATTTGAATATAGATCGCATATTAACAGTAAAATAGTATTGGAAAAACGTGTCAGATATAAAAACACTGAAGTTTTTTTCCACACAGACAACACATAAAAAAATATTGATAAAGCAGTTAAATGTTTAATAATAAAATTGATGACGCGTGCATATATTTTTGAACAAAACGGAAATTAGAATTTTGTAATAAGAGACAAAATGGTACTTTTAGAACTGATACTATTTGTTGTTTTTTTTTTGTCTATAGTGAAGATGTATGTTTTTCCATTGTATCTATACTTATTTGATGTCTACCACTGTGACTGGGCAATATGCCACACGGCACACATGACTCACCGACATCAGTTGTTTTTTGATTAATTAATGCGAATGAGTGTGTTAATAATAATTATTAAATACATATCAACGGCGACGGTTCGGAAACGGTCCATACAAATGTATTGTGGATACATTAATTAACTTCTTAACACACGCACGTACTCCACGTATCAAATTCTATTATCATCTAATTTTATAATATAATTGTATGAAATCTGTTATTTAATTATTACAGGGTTGAACATTAACTAAAAAGTAATACATTTAATATTTATTTTTATTTTTCTAACATTAAAAATAAATAAAACGAAAATAGAAGTAGATAATTACATCTTAAAGGAAGACGTAACAGAATCATATTATGTAGCTCAATACGTGTATAATGTCTTAATCGATTAAGAATATCACATATAATTCGACGCAATAGAAGATTACAAATGGACGTGGGCGAATGCACCTCAGTACCTAGGATTATGCATTGCATATTTGCATATATTATTCAATAGAAAGTATTGTAAAAAGTAGTAGCGAGCCTGGTTATAACAGAAACGTGTAAAGAAATAAGTTATGATTTCTAGATGAGTAATTGATATCTAAAATGAATACCAACGACATATTGTTATAATATAAGGCCATTAGATTGACAGAAAGAGAAAGAGACAGACTATATTATTATAAGCTTATTAGTTAAAATAAATTCTTAAATATATGATATTTTTTAACATTTGAATTTTATTATTGGTACAAAAATAAAAATGAATATGCAATATGTATATGTAATAATAAATTTTGATATTTTATAATACCTATATATTATATATGTACAGTAAAAATAAAGATTTGGCATGCTATATAAGTTATATTTTAAGAGATTATTAATTAAGAAAATATTAAATTTTAACGAATATAAAATTAATACATTTTTATGTTTTAATACGGTATAAAGAAGACATTTACTTAAACGATAAATTAGAATAGCCAAATAAAGTTAAATGAGGCACAATATTTGCATATCCCTATAAAGTGTTTAAACTTTAAATGATACATTATATCTTATATACCATTAAAATATTTAAAATTATCACGTGATTCTATAATCGGTTACATCGATTAGTATAAATGTTATAAGTTATCTCTCACAAATTCATAACTCAAAAGTAATTACCACACGAGTTGAGTTCTTATTTAAGTAAAAGTAGAATTTCACAAAAATATTACCATAATGTCTTTAGCTATATAATATATTACTTTGAAGTATCTTCGTTTTTACTATAGATTACATTCAATTTTAACTGCTTTTGAGATCGGATATAATGAAAAAATTTCTTATCAAATATTTTATTAGCGTGACTATTACATATTTGCCATATATTCGATACCGGTTATTACGACGGTGCCACTCTAGTTTCCGGTTTTTAATATTATTCGAACATAATGAATGACTGCGTGTTTTAACGTTTTTAAAAATATCTATACAACTGTGTATATATCTGTATATTATTAACAATTTATACGTACAAATATAGTATAAATGCACTTTCTTCTCGATGCCAATTTTCTGTTTTTCATTATTTTATATATAACAATTATATATACGTAGGTATAAGATATGCATTTTGAAAACCTGATCAACGCCATGTCATGCACAAACAAATAGAAAAAAATTGGTTTGGCCCAATACATTAATAATATCTGTAAAGGAACATCATGTCTATGTAGTAAATAGGTTAAATTATTGTAATATAGTAATAATAACGGTGCAGCAGATACTTCAGCGGAAAAACGATATTATTTGGAAGTATTAATTAACGGTTGTGGAAATCGAATATGCGCAGTACATATAATATAAAATAATAATAACGGTTTGTTCGGAGACCACGTTGTATAGATATAATAATTTAATTCCGAGCACATATAAAAAGAAATTATCGAGCCTACTAATAAACCGTGAGTTTGTGTGATATAGGTGCAGAGTTAATGCATGTGTCTATATATACACAGGCCACAGGGTGGTTCTTTTACCACAAACTATAGGGTAATATCACGAATAAAGTAATTTTGAATTACTATTTTTATTAAACGAAGATATGAGTACTATTTTACATTTTTCAACGTATTATTGGCTAATTTGAGATAAAAAGTAATCGACCTGTATAATACACTTCGCGATGATGGAACAGTTTGAGTCATAATAACAACAAAAATAACAATATAATAATAATAATGATATGCATTCGGCTGCAGCAAGTTGGTCGTCGAAGATTCCGGTCACGAGAGTTTATCGCAGAGGTGACTGACTATAATATGAAAAAAAAGTACATATATACTAGAGCGCACGTTTGGTAAATCGGCGGTGCATTGTCCAGCGCAGAAACCTTCCCATTGTACCGATCGCGTATGGTGATGGACGACGATTATGGTACGCATATAGGTACACATATTGTGTCTGTACGGGGGCCGTGGCGATCAACTCGTGTGATCGTATGTAACAATAATAATACATAATATACCTATGACGATGAAGCGTAGTAATAATAATGGTTTGTCGAATCATAACGGGTCTTTTCCATTATTATTTAACGAACTCTGCGACCGATGTCGACGGGCATGGCGAATTTTGCCGGACCGTACCCACGCGGACTAACGAAAAGAAAAAAAACGGATCACTAAACGACGGTGTTACGACGAAAAAATACAGATATCCTACGTTATAATTATAAAAATATAAAAAATACCACGATCACGATACATTCTATCATTAAGCGAAGGAATGGCGATAATATACATGTATATATATTATAAGTTTTTAATTTCGAGAAGTGAAATTTTTTTTTGTTGTTTAAGAAATATGCAAACAACGATGGGTATGGTTTTTTTAAACTTAAAATAAAAAAAAACACTGTGCTATTTTACAGGTAAATATGCATAACCAACCGTCCAATTTATATCACGCAAAAAAACGATAAAAAAAAATATATATATATAAACATATACAAGTTTTATTATAGGTTCAATTATAAATGATTATCCTTATTTCTAAATCATTATGTAAATGGAAAAAATAAAAAACCGAACAAAAGTAAAATTCAACGATTAATGTCTATAAATGATTATAATCTTCATAGATCCATACTAATGTTTTTACTTAACAATTTGTTAATTAATGATAATTATACTACAAAGTATATATGGTCAATAAAAATTGATAAACATTTTTATTATGAAACAATTATTATATAAATAATTTATAACTATAGATTAGATACCTAGTACAAAATATAGCCATCATTTGTAAATTACTAAATGCAGAAATTTCATATGATAGAATAATACTATATATATATATATTATATATCATATTATAGTTATATTTAACTCGACTTTGATCCAGAAAAAACGAACATTAAATATGGTGTTGTATCGGTATACTCGTATTTCAGTTTAGTATACCTACCTATCGGTCACGAATAAATTGGCATTAGTATACCTAGCAGCTAGCTTTATGAACTAATTAGACCGAAATTGGACGTAGCACTTTTCTGTAAACTGTCTTGGCTTTAAAGAAGTCATAAAAACTCATCAAAATCACTTTTGTATAATTTTAGGATCTATAAGCTACAACCTTGGTACAAACATAAGTACATTGCTTTTTGTTGTATATTTGAATAAAAAACAACTAAATCAAAATTATTTTAATTTACTTAAAAAAAAAAATAGTCAATACAGTTAATTTTTTTAATTGTATTTCTGTAAACAATGACAATATAAACAAGAAATTATTCGATCGACGTAAGTCAAAACTAAAAAAAAAAAAGCTGCATTTAAGGGTTGAAAAAAGAAGTTAAAACACCCCTGACTCTCAAGGAATCTATTGATATAAATTGTATTAAATCGGTCCAGTATAGTTTCTGAGATAGATTAATTGATAGTAAAAACCTCATTTCATATACAGATTGAAAAATAATATGATTAATATGAAAATATACAAATGGCATAACAATTATTTGCAAAGATATAATATAAAAATTCGTATAGTTAGTGAAATGCGCGTGTTTAAAATTAATAAATAAACTAAATGTGTAAAATATAAGGTAATATGACAATGACTGAATTTAAAAATTATAATACATTTTTTTATAATAAAAATCTTGTGAAATATTAGAATAGATACCTAAAATATAAACTAATATGTATAGTAAACCTTTCTTAGCGATAATTTTATTTTTTAAATATGTAGTATATAATTTGTATCCTGGGGTAGATGTAATAAGTGAATATGAAATAAGACAGTGAATTACTTGACAGAAGAAGCCACTAAAGTCACTACCTCTATATTGTTTTTATTTAATTTCTAACCGTTTAGGTTAAGTTGTGTAATTCTGTGTGCTAGTTATTTAAAATTAATATTTTAAGCATAAGTAGACAAGCGTTTGAAGCGTTGGTTCTAATTTTATGTTACTAGGTAAGACGATGAAGACCAAAAAATATTTTATCAATTGGGAGGAGAAATTATAATATTATTCAAAAATATCTCAGCCCTCAGGACAAGAGACAACACACAGGTGAATATGGTATGGTTGTGGTGTGGTCTACAAGGACTTAAATTGATTTACTTTAAGTCACTATTTTGTTTGTACTAGACAGTCACGAATTCAATTTGTATGCTTTATGAATTGGCATAATAACCTCTATGGTTATACAACAATAAATTATGATAATATAAAATTCTATACATTATATTATATAATCCTATGATTTAAATTATTTTACATTTATCAAAAAATATAACTATTTATGTAAAAACTAATTTAACAACAGTTTAGTAAATTTATTTAAGATACAAACCACATATGTAATAAGTGTATTGTTAAAAATCATTATCATAAAGCACTTCCTATTAAAGTTGTTTATCATTATTTATGTAAAACCATTCGTGCGAAAAAAATTCGCAAATGATAATAATATTACAATCATTTATAAAAAGAGTATAATATATAACATATTATATATTTGGTAATTATACTAAATATAATTTAACATATTTTTTGTTTATTTTTTTTATATAAATATCGATAAAAAATTTTAGCTTGGTCAAAAAGTTTGAAAATATATACAAGATTTATAAGTTATAAACACATAATATCAAAAATATTTATTTTATTTATAAAAGGTATTTACAATCTATATACATAGAATAATACAATTAGTAAATAAGATAACCTAGAATACTAGACACGGAAACCTAATAGAAAGGAGAGTCCATCGATACTATTTCCAATTAGAATTTAGAGAAAAATATTTAAATACAACGATTTACTTTATTGACATATTAAGTTCAAATTTGGATGAAATAAGATGTTTAAACAAAGAATAATTATGTTAGTAATTTTTTGTAATTAAAAAATATTATTCTTAAATACTTGAAACTTTTAACATGTATTATTATATATAACTATACAAACAATGACATTTTCAAATGCAATTATGTTTTTGGCAAAAATTAATTCATTCTACTGTACTACTAATAGAAAAATTAATCATTATAATAGCAATATAAATGTACATAGTAATAGGTAAATATAGGCTGAATTCGCTCAAAATCGTTTTTGTATGAAATGATTTATTATTTAATTATTTGAATTCAAATTAAACATTAACATTAAATAACTGCGAGGTATACACTACACCTACTGTACAGTAGGGTGATTACTTACTTACCTCCTTTTTATACATATATTTTAAATAAATATTGTGTATATCATCTAATAGACCTTATTTTTAATAAGTATTATGAGTAAAATATAATATATTTTCAATAGGTAATAACGTTAAACTATTAAATCAATTCCGACATTAGAACAATATAATATATACTTAAAATGTTTTTAACAATTTGTTTTGGTTCTTACCTTAAGATTATGAGCAATTTGTTTTATGTAAAACATTTCCATATCTTGTATAACATTAGGTTTTCCACTGGTTTGATTTCCGGTGGTCTCCAAATAAGCGGAATTTCGGCGTTTATCTTTCAGTGTTAAAGCGGCCAATGGCGGGAAACACGAATTCATGGCCGATGGTCAAATTTGACTACTGTAAAAGGGACGCATGGAATTTTATACTTTGGCAGAAACAAAGGTGGAGAGAAAATTATTAAGTCCTGAAGTGGATCTGATCCAAATCAGCAGTGTATCTCTATTTTAGTCGTCGCCATCGTCGCGCGTCGAGTCGTTGTAACATCTAGCATTTTATTATATCCTATCGGTCAAAACCACAGTGTATTTGTACTTAAACGCAGAGAAATAATGGTTCGTATGAATTACTAAAAACAAAAATTAGAACGTCGACAAAAGAAAGACGCTCATTCTTCTTTGATCACAAAGGGCACATGTCGTGCTTATTAATAAACAATAAACATTAAGATTAAGTTATAATCATTTTTCTTCGAACATTATATTCAAGATTTTTAAAACAAAGTCTTGAAATTCTAAACTACACTTTTCATTGTACAACATCAAGATTACGATTTTATAAATATGTACAGACGCATAAAATTATATTTAGATGTACACAAAAGAAAATTTAGAAAAACACATGGTCCAAAAAAAACGAAAGATGAAGGGTAAAATAGTAAATACACGAAATTATAAAATTTAAATAATATTAGTTTAACAAAACGATCAACCGTTAAACTAAAAGATTTAGAAATATTATCCTTATAATACCTTGCAATGCGATATAATATATCGGTTCTCAATAAATAAAGAAGTGCAATATACATAACTATATAGTATAGCTACGTAAATTTATATAAATGAATTAGATATGTATCAAACCCAACAATAACGTATCCATTACAAAGATACAAACTGTACATGGTGCACATTGAACTTAGTACACCGAACTTTAGCTTAGTTAACAAAAAAATTATTTATGTTAGTATAAATTGTTTGCTTATTGAATAAAAATAGAAAAATAAAATGTCACAATATCAGTTATTATTCAATAATAAAGTATGTTGTTGACATTTTCGGGTGACCTACATACCTATAAATTACTTTGCCATTTCAGTATTGAAATTTTCATATTCCTAAAGTTTATAATAGCTGCTGAGCTGCATATAATAGCAATGTTTAATTTAATCTAATTTTGTTTTTAATTGATCAAATCATTTGTAGTTTAGGGCTTCTAAGATAGACGGTTGATATTTGTTAATTTTTGCACGCAATTAATCAAAAGGGCCGTCTGGGGAATGAATCCTCGAGGAACAATACGTGTATCAAATTTCCTAGTCCAGCGTCCTTCTTGTTATTCATGAATTATTACTATGAGTACGACTTCGGACTTTCTAATTTATTTTTAAAAACTACTAACGACAATTTGAATGCTATTAAAATGGTATGAGATGAATAACTATTATTGTATTTATTCGACCAAATGGATAAAATATATAAATGCTAGAATAAAAATCTTTTAAAAATTATATACAATTTATGATCCATTATTATTCATTTTCATTAAATTTAAAAAGATAAATATAAGCATAAACAAGATTATTACAGTTGAACGTAATTAAAAATCAAAAGGATTAATATCAATATTATAATCAATATATAATAGTGAATTGATGACTTTTTAAAACTATAAACAATTATTAATATTTTATAACCTACTTATCTAAAAAAATTATACTAAATATAAAATGTATCAATTCACGAGAAACTATAATTATATCAAATTTTTCAACAAATACTCTTGTTTCATATGAAATAAAGTTTAAAACTTGACTTTTAAATTATTAGTATCGATTATGTCGGTTACGAAGACCCTTAAGCCAATTTAATGATGTACAAAGGACGCTAAATAGCATTACACTGTGCACTATAAAATCTTTGTTTAGTTACATGTTTGGTTAATAAAAATGATACGCAAATAATAATTAAAAAAACACCTAGTCCAGACTAAGAAATATGATTTATGTATAAATGCAATAGTTATAACTTATATTCATTGTTTTTCTCTAAATTCTTAATCTATAGAATTTTTAACAATATTTATACTATTGAGCCGACAACATAATTTCATCAGAATACTAATATAAAGCGAAGATGATACCTGCATTAAAAAAATATAATATGTTACCGATAAATAGATAAGTATCTCCTACACGTGTTTACAATTACTGGAATGATAACACGATAGTTTAATATACACTATGATAGGGAGAGAAACATAAAAGATAACATTTAAAAGCTTTCGGTCGTAAATACAAATGACTGGCAGTTGTAAGAAAACATTCATGAACTTGTAAACATATAAATATTATAAATCAAATACGATTCCTAAAGACAGCTATAGTAATGTTTTTAGGGTTTTGCCGCCCAGTTTTGTTCGCTATAGAAATGTCACGCGAAAACCGGTTCCGCACCTTTCACAGAGTATTGAGAAATATAAGCAAAAAAGTTGAGAACAATCAAATGGGGCCCATACAACCTTAAACAATATTTTATCATAATTATTAATTATATTATAATAAAAAATATATAGTTTACTGTAGAAAACTTAAAATATTTGAGTTAAACGCGCACCATGCATAATGCCTTGAAATATATTTTATTTGATGTTAGGCATTTATATTGATTGACTTCGAATATTAATTCACATTTAATATAATAAATTTGTCGATGGACGCATTATAAATTGTCTACAGTAATAAATGATGAAAAATAAACCTCTATTAAAAATAATATTTATAATTTATGTGTTATTTGTTTATGCTAGTACCTACATGATTTATTTTATTTAAAATGTTAAGAAATTGATTGAATGTTTTACTTTTACTTAAGTGTATATATTCATAATTTAATACACACGTGTATATTATACGAAATAAGAAAACATGAAGGACAATATTACCTTACTGATCAATATAATAATTTTATAAAAAAAAAAGAATTCCAAATATGTTAAAATACTAACTATAGATTGATTATTAAAAATTCGAGAAAATTTAATGTTCATTCACGATAATCATCATATCTATACCACCATAACAATTAATTTTAATCACCTTTTCTCATATATACAAACACACGCGGTACACAATATGTACATACATAATATATACGACAAGAGTATATTATGCAGCCGCAGCGTATAAGTCACTCTAAAAACGCCACTTAATGTCTTACACACTTGAAATCTCAGTCGATAGAAAATGTTAACCTGCCTGGTTAAAGAAAAAACGTACATCGTAAACTGTGAAGTAACGACCATTTGATCTTACCGCGTATCATATTATGTTCATATTTTACGAATTGTTTTCGGTGATAACGTCGAAACAAAAACGAATATTGCGAAGGTCGTAAATTTATAGAAGAGAGTAAGCTGTTTATAGGTACACCGCGAGTCGACTCTAAACCAACGGATACACAGATGATAAAGGGAGACAACGTAAACAACGGATACGACTGATTTCGTAGGAGACTTCAGCGACGACGCACAACAGATTATGATTTTTATTATCCAAAATACTGCAGGTGGTCTTCAACATTTTATTGACTAAACTCGTGACAAACTTACATAATATTCAAAGCAGGACATCAATTAGTGACACGACGGCGGCGAAGACGATTTCCGTTTCTCGAATAATATAATAATATACGACACTATATTATGATAATATGCACTGCACTTTACTATTCACGTATAACTCACAGACATGAACACACGACAAAGGTACAACGACCACTGGCACAAACGCACGACTACGTTACTACGCGCGAGGGCCAATGTCGGACACGACGTGGGTTATTTTTATTCGGTACACCACACGCGACCTGTCGGCCGATACCAGCACTAATCGCGCGGCGAAGGAAACGATGATGTCACCGCCCACGGTGATTGAAGACCAACGATGATGACTAGGATGCTAAATATTAGCATAATAATATTATGTGGCATATTATCTGACCAGGGAAAAAGTTCTTGTTGGTACATACGTAAAATTTACAGTCTCCTCAAAAACATATTCACATTTTCTCGTTTGACAAGTAGGTCGATTTTTGGAATGTTTTCTCACATTTTTTAAATTAATTAAAAATTGAATTTTTCTTTGGTCTTATTTTTAAAATTAATGATGTTTATCTTTGACTCAACTTGTCTAATTTTAAAAATAAAATATTTCGATTAATTTTACCATGACATACTCAATACTTATTTCAAAGATAATTGCCAATAATTGGTCAAATTCAATCAAATAAACACAACAATATTTAAATTTTTAGATAAAAATTCATAGAAAAAGGTAAAGGGTCATCTCCCAACTCTAGTGTCCCGAAGACGTTACAGTTATATATATGAGTATAATGAGTTAATAGTTATTGACCGATCTGAACTGACGACTTAAACAAACAGAGGTTTTAATGATTTCGTAAACATACACAACAGTTAAAATACCTATGAAGTATTTATTATACAGTCAAGTACCCGTCACCAGAAGTCATATACTTATATTAGCTATAATTATAGATATATGGAGTCGGGAGTAATATAATTCAAGAGAACCAAATAATAAGACACTTGATCTAGTGGTGTATTTAGGAACGGCTCAACATTTTATTACTTACTGATGGAGTGATAAATAGAAAAATACATCTATAACTACATAAAAATAACTAAAAAAAAGGTAGGTTAAGGGAAGATCTCCCCCCCCGCAAATATGCTATTAACTTGAACAAGTAAATTATTTACACTTTAAAGTTAAGTCTATTTAGTCTTATATATCTACTCTTTTATTTCTATATTATACGACATTGTCTCATACTAAATATTATCTCCCTTAATATGTACAATCGTATTCGATCGTATTCATACCAGGTATTTAGGTTCAAACTAAAATTTTTAAATTTATGAAGTTTTAAAATTATTTAAAATATTATTCAATCAATCAATTTAATACCACTATAAATTGGGTAAGAAATTTATAACGAAAAAGAATAAATTTAAAAACAATAATACAATTAATTATAAAATATACCTAATATATTTGTATTATAAATTACTACAATATATATATTCTATCAAATTACTGAACCTAATCAACATTGAACTTAAAATTATTACATAAAAACAAAATATATATTTTATTATAAGATCGGCAATCGTCTTTCTCCTAAACTTAAATTTAATAATATTATGCATTTTTTCCAAAATAACCAAAGTGCAAAAATATAAAAGTAATTAAATGTGTATAATTTTGTGATACTATAATAAAGAATTATATAAAGAACCACGAAATATTTTGAAATATTTATTAATTATAATTCTAAAATTTGAATCATTCTAATGATTAATTATTATAATTGCTTTAACAAAAATAGAAATATATTTAACTCGATTGAAATCGCTATATATTTTATATGATTTATAATAAAGTAAATTTCATGGTAGGCTAACTAATTATTAATTATTAATCTAAGTACATATAAAATATACAATAATGGTGTTCATAATATTATCAAAAACAAAAATAATTCTTGTACTAAAAGAAACACCAGAGTGACACACAATTCACATTCATATTAATAATTATTAATTAATATTTAAGTATCAAAATTATGAATAAAAAGTATTCAAAATTTAATACAGACAATAAATTATATATTTATAGTGGAATGTGCAATGCAATAATAGGTACGATTCATGCATACAAATGAGTTTATACCTATAGCAATAAAAACAGAGAAATTCTATAAGCTAATACTAAACTAAATTGTTAAGATTCAAAATATGTTTAAGTTATATCGGAATGTTTGTGTATAAATATATATAAAAAATTATATCATAATACATTGGAGAAAAACGGGTAAGAATCGTTTTATAATAAATTACGACAAAATAAATGTTGCTTATGCCTGAATGCCTGATATGCAATAAATTAACACTATTATATAATAATATATATATTTTAATATATTTGATAAACTAACCTAGACCTAATGTTTATATACCCTAAAATAGAATACGAATAAATAGTTCTTAACTTCCTTAACTAGAATAAATTAAATAAATTTAAATAATTTAAATAACTTACATAAAAATCGTTGTGTAATTCCAAACATATTTCATGTAAATTCATTCATTTTATATGTAAAAATGTTCTTCTTCCCAAATACTTATAAAATCAATAAACCTAATCAATAATCAATGAATAATATATGCACCAGTCAAATCGTAATAAAGAAAGTTCTATTATTAATTTATGTATAATAATATTATATATACAAGTAAAATAATAATTAATTTACAATATGAAATAGTTAAAATATATTGTTAAATAAAACTATATTTTATGTACAATACTATATTTCAATAAATGTCCGATAATAATAATCAGAAATTCTAGACAAATGTATCATTTAATTTTTAAATATTTATACGAAATCAATTTATTGTGCTTTGAAATAAAATGGGTATATAATACATATTTTAAAACTTAAATAGTTTAATTCATAATATTAAAAAATTAAAAATATATGTGTTTCATATTTACAAAATACAAAGATTAATCATTTTATTCAAAAATATATATTTCGTTCTGCCAAACGAACATTATGTCAATTTATATCCAAAAGTATTAATCAATAGGAATGCAATCGATATAACTGTTGGTAGTTTTTACCCTTAAACATGTTTCTTGATCATAATTCGTGAAAACTAACATATACGTGTTTCGTAATTCCAAGAATTAGGGTGTATTAGGGCTCCTATGGATCAAATAAATAGTGGAACTAGTAATATGTGCTAAAACAGATGTAGTTTTAAGAGAATTCTAAACCGCCTGTTGTTTCCGTCTTACAAATATTAAACAAAGCAAATTTGTGTTTAACAAAACGAATTTGGTGTTGTTAGCTTTGATATTAAAAGTATAAAAGTAATAAATTGATTTATGATAAAACTTCAAAGTTAGAACAAACCTGTTATAATATTATATAATATTCCATCGTCTGTTTTTTACGATATTTAAATGTATTTATTTAAATCCTGATCTTGGAATATTTAAATATTTTAAAAATTACAAAACCATATTATTTTCAATTACTTAGAATTATATTTTATACTTACGCTATTTAATAAATGTTTTATGACAATAAAAACTTTTTTCAAAATAAAATATCGTTTTTATTGTAAATTGATAATTAATCTCATAATACACAAAATGACAAAATTCAATAACTCAAAAAAATTTTTTATTTTCAAATTACGAGTAAGTATATTGTAAATACATAGTGAGCATACATGGCGGGGGTTTAGTAAGCTCCCACACAAAGCAAAAAGGTGACGGCTACATATGTGAATTTCTACATGAACAAAAATACACCAAAATGTATTTTCCTGCAACACGATAAAATTAAATGCATTGTTTTTAGTACTGAGTCAGTATTACTAACAAGTATCATATCTACTATCCAGCCATTCCATATTATCTAGACTTATCTTTATTGGTTATTACCTATGATACGATATAGTATGAACAATCCATTTTCTTAAATTAAGTACTCATTGATAATTTAATTTTTACTGTTGTTAGTATTATTCTTTATAGTATAAAGTTTATATTACGTATTAAATGATGATTATACCTATATTACATATTATGTATGGACTGGAATTAATTAAAAATTGGATTAGATTTATTTTTATGCAACACTGATACAAATAAAATTTAACCACACCAACTATACATTTAAATTGTCAGTCATAATTCTCAATGAACTGGGAAAGAAATTTGTATTAGTTACAATTTGTATTTTGTAGTATTTATTGCGTATCTATGAGTGTATCCATTTTAAACAGTTATACTTATAGCTTATAAATTTAAGTTTAATACATTATAATTAGTAATTTCTAATATATTAATAATAAAAATAATCATTATTTTATTGAGAAATAGTATATATTATTTAAATATTATTTTAGACGATTATTTTTAACTACATAAAACATAGTATTTACTAAATCATAATAATCAAAAACAACTTGCCTTTTAATCAATATAATGTATGCACAATTTAACGTGCTTATTCATAAATCCAGTTTTGCAGCCACGGACCAAAAATATGTATTTTTAAATTGCCATCAATCATAATAATAATATGGAATATTTTTTCTGTATTATTATTATTGTCCATAAAAGCCTACATGATGAGCTGTAATAATAGACTGTAAAATATAATTGCTGGTATTTTAAATATACCTACCTACAAAAATATTTGAAGCGTTTTATCAAATATAAAACTTGTCAGAATAGAGTAATCTGTAATTATAAAAGACCAAAATACATTTATTTGATAACGGACAGAACCAATTTCTTCTAAAATCAAGTTTTCGTAACCACAGTTAAATAAGTAACCAGTTCGTGTTATAGACTTATAGTAAATAAAATTATACATTCTTTATTTCTTTTTAATTTTATTTTAGTCATATTAAGTACGATAAACAGTCATGTATATTATTAAGTAAATCATATTTGATAGATCATTATTTATATTTTATGTATTTCTCTTAGAGAGTAATATATATTTATGCACTTTGTTTTTAAATTAGCTTAATATAGGTATACATATAAGATATAAAAGTATTCATTTTTATATGTAACATAAAAATGAAATTTAGTATAACAATTGTCTATAATATTCTTATGATATATCAAAAATAAGTTATTACGTTTCAATTAAGGGATATAAAATTATATAATCAAAACAAAATTAAACTTATTAATCTATTTAAAAAAAATAATATAGTTATTTTGAAAAATAGATATATTTTTTGTTCGCTCAATAATTTTCAACCTACTATAGAAATTAATAGGTACGTGATATTTAACTGGTATGTATAATAACTTAACCTAGAAAGTCGACAGTGGCGCCAGTCGTGTCAGTATTATTTTCATAATATGTAATAATGGGTTAGGGTGGTAGGTAGCAATGTTTCATTATTAGGTTTGAATTAATATAAATAAATAACACATCTAATTAAATATAAAAATATTATATAAACACAGTATAATATAAAACGTTATTGTATATTTTATATCTGTATTTGTTATGGGGAATAACAAACATTATTACTTATTATTTAAAACGGCTGTTACAAAAATTGTAAATGGATGGACTATTATATTCTCATTTTGGTAGAAACTATAAAACATACATTTTATTCAATTATTTGTTTTATACTTAATACTTAAATATACATTTAAAATTTTAAAAATTAATGTATTTTTTATGCATAAAAAACTACTAAAGAATAATATTAATATTATATATATATAAGTTCACATGAAATAAGTAAAATAATTTTTATAAATATAGAAACTATAGTTAAGTATACTAAAAAACATTAAGCATGAAATCTATAACATATGGTATAATTTATTGGTTTTAAGCTATGATATTTTCTCTAAAAATATTCGATTCAAAATTCTTGAAGATTTGTAAGTAGCCATATATTATTAATTAGTTTGAAATTGCACTAAGTTGATACCTTATTAAAGAGATGTAATAAGTTTTTAAACTTTTACATTTTTAGTGGAGCGATGAATGTATTTATTTTACAATGATGCATGGTTTTTTTATTTTTTGCGTCTATCATCATCTTTTGGGGCATGACCAGAATGACAAGAAAAAAAATCACATATCATTGTAAAATCAATAGCTCAAAATCGTTCTACTCAGAATCTAAAATCAAAGAGAAATGAAAATTTTTACGAAAAACCAGTTTTTAACAAAATCGATTTTGTGTTTTTAGCGTGACTTAAAATCAAATAACTATATAATATGCTTTTCACTAAATATTTATGTTAGTATTTCATAACAGTACAATTTTCAAAATATTTTATCTCTTTTTGAAAAATTTAAAGACAGTTTAATTATCTCTGTAACTGTAAGCAATGTTTGAGAACTGAGCACTTCCTATAACCATTTTTTTAAAAAGACTATCATTATTGCTTTAAAACGAATTATAAATTATAAAAAATAATAATACACAACAGTTTTGTATCTAGGTATAACAATAGAAAGGAGTGCACTACCGTGCAATCTCTGTACTCAACATACAGCTCAAACAAAATATTTAATATTATTAAGTTTTATATAAATATCATATTATAACCTATAAATAAGTTTATCGTGTTTATACCTAATAAACAAACATTCAATAATGAATTTTATAAATACAGATGAAAAATTGAATTCTTTGAAATTAGTCTTTTCAACAAAAAGTAAAACGTGTAATTCCTAAGAGTAACTATATAAATACTAAAATATTATATTCTTTAACAAATATATAGGTACAAATTCAGAGTTAAATCAATTATTACGCTTTCTTACGAATCGTGCGAAGCTGATTCAATTCACACATCTTAGGTTTGGGTACTTTTATAATTTACGAAAGATGTATAAAATATAAATTTATGATTTTATCTTTATGTGAATCCTAAATTATAAATCCAAAATACTAAATTTTAAAACAAATCATTACAAATTTATTTATGTTATAATAAATTACAAATATAATTTGTAAATAATGTAAAGGTAGAGGTTATATATTAACATCAATTGCATTTTATGTTTCATTGTATAATATTGGCTAAATATTTGGTATATTTTATGACATTTTAAATTCAAAGAGAAACACAACAAATATAACAATAATTACTAAATTAATTTAACAATAAATGAATAGATATTACTTTTTTTTAAGGTGAAGATATTTTTATAAAATGCCATATTATACTTAACAGCTTATGAAATTATTTTAATGTCATAGATGAGTTAACTACATTTTAAAGTTTATTTAAATACGTATTTACAAATTTAAAAATATTACTGTTTCGTTATAAAGTGCTGGTTCATAAACTATAAATTAAATTAAGTCTGCAGATTCTCACTACCGTCGTATAGGGTTGATTATATTCAACTTGTAAGTATAACATGTTGCCTATATTTTATCACCTATATGTGTATTAAATACGGTACACGACGACACGGTGTAATATGAACCAGGTCTATAGAGTTATTAATAATTGCCAATTGATAAAAAAAAAAACATTATCTGTGTAAACACTAAACAACTAATGAATTCAGAATGAAAAATAAACACAATAGAAATAAAAAACCGGATATAAATATTAAAATAAATAAAAAAACAGTAGGGGAGAAAAATAAATAAATTATAAACCTATTTATTTTAAAACGATTGTGTAAGAACATATTCATGCCATTCAACAATTTATTAATAAAATAAAATAATAAAAAATTAAAATAAACTAATTATTCAAACATACCATGTTATACACTTCTTATGTTTTTAATTTAAATAAACAAAAAAATATTTTCATACATAAAATAACTATAAAATAAATCTAACATTATTTATCAGAGTATCCCTATCAATTTAATCATTGAATAAATATTGTATGTATTGTATAATATATACAATATAAAAATGGTAGATAAAATACATTTGATATAACACAGCAATTGTCAATTAAAATAACGCAATAATTATAACCAGAATCAATAATATTTTTAATAAATAACATATACTTAGATAATATTATCGATTAATTTTATTATACACAATTTTAAAATTAAGAAGCCAAATTGTAAATTACAAGAAAAAAAACATTTCATAAATATCTGTGTACCGTAGATAATATTATATAATTAATATATACATACATATATATATTTTTTTTTCCACGTTGTGTAAATAATAGGTCTTCTAATCAGATTACAAACAGTTGTGACATACAAAATGAATAACAATAACATTTTTTATGATCTTATAGTTAACAATCGGATAATCGATTACGTATATTTTTTTTATCTAGTGTGTGTGTAGTAATAAAATAACAACTTAATATTAGTTTATTACAGATTGCATAGTAATATACGACTTGTTTGTGATAATTAATAACTATTGATTGGTTATTTACTAAAATAGTACTAGGAAGTACTAAATAGTAACTATAGTCTTAAGAAAAATAAATTGGTTTTTAATTTTAATAACAAATAAATAACTTTAGGTAACATTCATTAATTGTTATCAATTAATAAAATAACTAATAAGTAATACAATTATCATATATAACAGTCGTAAATTATGATGAGCATAAGTCAATATTAATGTAAATAAATCACACCATTATACATTTAAAAAGGCCGATTTAAAAAAATTATTGTACCTTTTAAAATTGTATCTAGTGAGGGAAGTTATAACAATCTTTTACATGTTTCTTTTAAGATATTTATTTTTAGTTATAAGTTTTTTAATAAATATTTATTCTTAATATGTGATCAATATTACGTGAATCTTTAATTTATAATGTTATATTATTTTAACTTATATTGTAATATTTATAACAAACGGGATATATATATCTATCAGATGTATCTATCTGTAACATAAAATAAATATTTAACTACATAATAATATAGTGTATTTACAGTATAGGTAGATATTGTAGATAGTACTCGCGCATTATATATTTTTTACTTAAAAATAAATTTTAATTATAAAATAAACAAACTAAATTATTAGATACATATAAGGTATATAATAGAATCCTCAAACTTCGATTTGAAATTACACATAAAGGATTTCTTTTTTTTTTTTTTACCTAGCTCAATCGGTCAGTGGACTTTAATGAAGATTGTCACACACGTATATTGTTATTATTGTTTGAGTGGATCGTTATTATTTAATACATAACAAAAATAGAAGATGAAAACGCAGTAGTCAATTCAAAAAAGAGAAAACGTACACGTGTCGTTTATAGTGTTAACACTAGATAAAATTACACAGAAGGACATTTCTTAAAAAAATAATTTTATGCCCTTATAAGTTCTAGCAAACATAGAAAATATAATATAATGATCATATTGATTAAAACTAAATTAAATCATTGATTAATTGAGTTAAAAGTTTATTAATACTTTTAGATTATATAATATGTGTATTATCGATAAGTTATTTACGTGCTTAAAAAAATTATAAGATCAATTAAAATTGAAATGTAGTTAAATAAAGAGCTGGTTTTTTTCCGATTTAAATGAAATCCATAAATAAAAATATAGAACAATGTTTCAATTCAAAAAAGATATTAGCTGGAGAAAAAACCCTAAATAAAAACATATATTAAAAATACATTAGTCTGCAAAAACATAATATTATATTGAATATATGAATTATTATAAGCAATAAAATAAAATAAGTAGATCAAATAAACATTTAAATTTAAAAAATTCAATTTTTACACGCTCTCATATATTAAGAGTATTTACATCTCGGTAAGTAAATGTGATTTGTCATGGAATATTGTGCGATTTATCCAATATACGGTTGTATTAAAATAATATAGGTACACCATATAGAATTATAGATACTATAGTAGACTACCAAGAGCCTTATAGGTACCATTACATAACGATACGATTTCAGCATTCCAATCATAATATTCAATTAAACACACGGATGTCATCATAGTTAAAATATTATTCTCCTGTTATATTTACAAAACAGTTGTTATTTATGTCAAATGATCAATGAATCGGCGTATCTAAATAATAAAATAAAATTTAGCACTCCTAATCTACTGCTGCATGACGATAGCTAACTCATTACCTTTCACAATATCCGTGTAAGAAATACATACCAACTACCTTCATGAAAAAACACACTTTAACAACCTAAGAATTCATAAAGGTATTTAATAACGATGGTATTTAGACATAGGTAGTAGGTAATATATATTTAGAAACGCTACAAAAATTAAATAAGTTCATTAAAATAAATAAAATATAAATATACCGATCAAAATAATATTTTTTTAAAAACAAAAGTTTTTGAAGTCTGTTTATTTAACTATACTCATATATTGGGATATCGTATTTATTATGCATATATTTATAATTCGATTTTTATCGAAGCACAATACAAATAATTTAATTAGGTATAAAATTGTTAAGAGTCTTGTATATATGTTGATTGTTGATGACTTGTTGTTTATAATTACCTAAACATACCTAGTTGTTTATTATTAAAACACAAAATAATAAATAATAAATATTATAAACGGTAATAATAATATAATCATATTAATCTATTGCCTAGTCTCGTTTTAAAGATATATCTATATAAAAGAAGGAAGTACAATGCAGTATAATAATTCAATTGTTTAAAATGACCGATTAACTGTGAAAGGTTGATGGCACACGATTTTTGCTACCCACCAACGTCTTGAAAATACATATATTATAAGTATAATATAATACAGTAGACACAGAGGAAATAGGTTCCAATCATATGCATAATTTAAAAAAAATAGTATTTCTTTATTTTACAATATGACTGACTGTTATGTCTGATCATGGAAGAACTATACTGTTGTAAAAACAAAAAAATATTTTAAAATATTCTACCTTAACCTATCAAGATAAAATGTTCAGATCTTTATACCTTTTCCAAGTTAAATTCAGCTATAGAATTTTTTACCTATATAACTTATAATATGCATTTTATCATTATTTTAATGTAATACGCCATTATCCCTTTATTAAACACTTTCCTTGATTTAATAACTATCCGATTTCCTTTTTCCTATTCACATTTTCATTGTTGGTACAACCATCTATTATATTTCATTATTTTTATTTACCTATATTAACAATTCTCAATTTTACACTTGTTATGGTGTCCACCTAAATGTTTTTCATCTTATAACCTCTATTATTACTCCATATTCTATTATCTAAACGGAAATTATTCGTTTTAGACTTTTCTCTTATTAAAACATACCTTCCGTTTTTTTTCTTTTTTTCATTTTACTGAAGTTTTCTTGTAAAATTCGTACTAAATTTCTTGTAAATAATGTATCAAGACTAATTTTTAAATAAAAATAAGATAATTTCATGATAAAATATTTAATATCTATATCTTATTATAATTCATTTATAATAGACACTTTTATGAATTTTTGCCTATTTCAAAAAAAAAAAAAAAATTACGTTAAGCGTGTAACCTTATACAACAAATCGATTTTTGGTAATTGCCTATTTAAATTTCATTGATATAATATACCAATATGCCATATCAAATAGATTTTTGTCAACATTACTATTTATTGTATACATTAATATACATATTTATGCGGAAAATGACATACTAGTAGATACGTATAAGTACCTACTTGTATTCCATTTCAATTTTCAAAATAATTGTTTTAATCCCAATAATTTTCTTAGTACAAATATATAAATATTTAAATATATATTAAAATACTACAAAAATTACATCATTTTAATAATGTATTATAAACAACTTTTAAACATTGTAATATGTAAATATGTAATTATAAAACCAAAAATATGTTTTAAAATTTATAATATGCTCATGTATTTTGTTAAACCAAAATAAACTCAAATTATTAGATTATTATGTATAAAATTTAAATTAACGTTGAATCAAACTAAACTATTTTATTGTGCGGTTCTAATTTAACCGTAAATAATAATATAATGCATATTTATATTGCATGTTTTTTAAAGTATTATTTCTGTGTGTTTCTTAAACTATTTTTACATTTGATTGGGTTTCAATAAAAAATATTTCATATTTATTATGAATTTAAAAAATACTTCTACTTATTTTAATAATAAATTTATGCGAAAATAAAAATCTATATTTCCGGACCATATTAGGTACCAATATTTTAAACTTTCTATTTTTTTATTAAAAAATAAATTTTAACACATATATTTGAAAAAACATTCAACTGTGTTTTGTAATATTATACACATTTAGAAATAAACATATTTTCAAAATTAAATACCTTATACAAGTTCATTGTTTGAGTAGAGTTCTTGACAATTTGCATGCCTTGGCAAGTGTCTTCGTATACTATGTACAACCGTATATTGTACATTCTCGACTCACAATAAACTGTATTAACGAGCACCAAAATTGTTACTATTATACCATACTACTACGTAATAAAATTCAATATGAAATGGCCAAAAAATGAAGTTAAATTTATAAAAAACGGTTTTATACGTATATAGAATTAAATTTTAATTAAAGGCATAATAAACTACGAAAAAAAGTATACATAGACTATACTATAAAACACCAGTTTTTATAAATTTGAATTATTTTTAGTTGAAAAATATCGTCTACCGAGAATAACCTAGGCACGTGAGTGTAGATTACAAACTGAATGAAATAACGTTTGCGCACGTTGCCTGTCGATTTCGACACCACACGAAAATACTACGTCTGCAATAGATTGTTTCTATACAACCAGTCGTCGGCGGTCAGTGGATGGCACAGCTAGTGGTAGGCATAAAAGGAGGGAAACGTACTCTTATAACTCTCAGCATGATTTAATAAGAACAAATTATCACGCATTCACTAAAATATCACTATAGGTATCTTACATTTTTTAATTTTTAAAATAACCATGAAAAAAATATTTTCAAAACTGAAGGACATTTTTTTTTAATAATTTTTAAATTTTTTTATTAAACATAAGAGTATAAGAAAATGCTAAGTTTAGAAAAATTTCAATTCTGGGAAAGTATTTATCGATCGAACAATGTTGAGCTTTAAACTATTCTTTATAAGATAACTCTACTATAAAAATTAAACTAATTATAAATAACTATAGGTATTATTTGAACCTTAAATATTACTGTAAGTAATTAATTTAATTATCTAAATACTTAAATCTTTTAACTTAAAATTATGTTTATAGGACCATTAGCTAACTATTGATTCGGTAAATGTTTAGTGATTGTTTATACAACCCAGCATAGTATATGTATTTACCTAATATCTTAGAGTTCATGTAAATAAATAATAACACAAGTTATATAAGATTATTAAAAGTATTAACATTGATTTTAAAACTATATATTTATATTCAATGGTATTAATATTATGACAGTCGTGTATATTATTACCGTGACAATACTGTAATATAATATTCCTATTTCTTATAATTAAACCAAATATAAGGATAGATATAAATGAAGTTCCTTAAAATATTTAAGCTTTAGTATTAATAATATAGATACCATTTCACTATTTGTATTTTCCTATATTAACAATTCTCAATTGATCATTTTACACTCGTTATGACTTCCATCTAAATGTTTCTCATCTCATAACTTTATTTTTTATAACTATAAATTTTTGTCTAAATGGAAATTATTATCTATTTAGACTTTTGTCTGATCAAAATATACCTGTCGTTCTTTTATTTGTTGTCTAAGCTTATTGTTTTGATTTCTGTTTTATACATGTAAAATAAATCTAAAAACAGAAACCGAAAAAAATAAATTACGGAATTGCTTTAAGATTAAACTAATTTTATCCCAAAAAAGTTTCGAATTTAGCCAAAACATCAATATAAATTGTACAAAGGTCTTCTACTGGAAACAAAAATTATTTAAAAAGACATTATACTTGCGTACAAGCATATTTATTCGATGTATATAGTTTAATTATGTTTGTTGTTTGGTCAGGTCTTTCGTACAGGTACGTAATTTGTGGGAGGGAGTGCAAGATATTTGTACACGCTTATTTTTTGTAAACCGCTTTTTAGCCTGCCAAAAATATAATAAAATCTATATACAATATGCGACTTAGTAATGAATTTAAAATGGCTTGCAAAATTATGGCACTAAAAACTGAATCTGGATAGCTCTGTATATCGGTAAATATTAAATTTAACACTAGGTATCTGATAAATAATAAGGATAACTAATTAAGTCCGGATTTCAATGTAAAGTTAATTAGACAATAAAGACCATAAGACAATTCATTCCAAGTAAATAATTTGTATCATTTCACTAATACTTCAAATAGATGAAACTTTTCACCATTTTTAAAATATTTTATTAATTTAGTACATATTAACACATTATACACGAGTTTTTAGTGAAATTATAAAATTCAAATTATTATATCAATAGAACTGCTATTTTTATAATATTTGATTTAAAAGTTTTTAGGTATTTTTCATTCGTTCTATGTACGAAACGATAACGTCTTTATTTATCTACAACAATTATCAAATATAGTGTCTTACCGGATCTCAATAACTAATTGGCGAGTTGGGAATTAAATCCTGAACTTGTTTATTTCGAGTACCTATATGTGAAGGTATTCAAAATAAACGAGATAAGAGTGCAAAAGTTTAATATTTTGTTTTTGTAATATACCGAATTACTTCAACTTCAATTAAAATAAAGATAAGTTCAAATTTACAAAAGTTAAAACGTCGGTTTACTCTCACTAATGTGCATACAAATATTTAACCAATTTGAGTCATTTTATTAAATGTCATCAAAGCGTTGAAAAGGTATTTTTTGTTATTTTTAATGGTTTTAGGGGCATTTAAATTTCAGGCCTTACTGATAACACATTTCTGGATTACAGCAAATATCATACCAATATTTTGACTTTTAAAAACAAATGTCAAATATTATTCTTATCAATAATCATTTACCAATAATTCGTATCAAATATAGTGATTATTAATTCTTTTAATTTTAAATATTATGAAATATTTTCAAGTGAATTCTGGAATTTTTTGAAATTTTTTTAAGGATCCGTCCACAGTACGCTTTTGCAAGCTTGTTGTATTACAACTTATAACGTAATTTTTTGTGAGACATGCAAACTACAGAGTACAGACATAATTACGTTGGTTTTTAATTCTATACATAAAGGATAGATAAATATCAAAAAGTAACCTGCCAATTATTGTAATACACATAAACATATTAAATCGTAAACACTATTATGTAGGACAAATCACAAATATAATATTATACTAGAAAAATAAAAATAATATTGAAAATCGTAATGCAGGTGTATAAAATTAATTTGTTAAGTATAATTTTATTGGTAACATAAAAATACACGTGAACTTAATTAGGTAACACTTACTTAGTATATTTTATATGTAACTATAAAATAGTTAAAATATATAATTATTCATCATTTTATCTTATTTAGTTATTCTCTAACTTAAAATAACTAAATATTAAATATAAAACCAATAATGTAAATATTGGAAATGAACAATTTAATACCTAACAGTAATGAGTTAATAAAAAAATGTAATTTTTTTTTTTTGTTTTACGAAGGGATATAATATTTTCCATTTAATATTTTAATAGTATGGTGTACCACAGCGAATGGTATCTCAAATTAAGCCACGCGATTGTCAATTTAAATAATCTATCTTTCCAACTTAATATACTAAAAAATTTAAAATTGTTGAATTCCTGTAATAAGAATTGAAAATAAATAACAAATACAGAGTATTCGTAATTTATTACCATTTTCCATACCCATACATATGATGTTACGTTTAGACTTAATACAGTTAGGCGTACTTACCTTATATTTGAGTCGTATCGATTCCCTCCGCCGAATTCTGCTATGAAATTCGCTAACACTATGTAAGAAAGCGTTTTCTTTGTCAATTGGCATGCTGCCAGGCAATTGGCATTTCATTGACAAAGATTTTCTTAAATTTTTAGACGTAGGAGCCATTATGGTTAGTTATTTTGCGACGGCGCGAGATTTTAAAATAAATGGGCGTTACGACTTATTGTTAAGACACAAAACAAATTAAAAAATGTCAATAAAACACTACGTTATTCAGAATATACGACCACAATTACGTTCGAAATGAAACAAAGCGAATTAAACTACACTCAAATTGTGTAAAAAAAATAATAATATATCTGTTAAATTATAACAAACGTAAATGGAATTATTATTATAATTTTTTATCACATATATACACGTCGTATAGGACGATAAAAAACAATGGTATAATGGTAACGGATTTTTTTTCGAAATTTTCCTGTGATAACACAGCTATCGTGCGTGTTGCAGTGTCGCCACTGCTAGTGATCCCCCTAAGGCGATAAGAATAGCGGTAGATAATACAGCCGTGGTTGTATCGTTGTTGTCTGTCGGTATTATTTTGAAATATTTAAGGCTTGTTTATTATGAAATGTTAATCTACCGGCTCAGCGGCTCGTAACTCGTGTATTCTTAATTCTTAATTTTCTTATTTTGTCTGTAAAATCCTAAATGTTTACTGTGAAACTGATTGACTTTTATTTAAAAGTTTTTCTCCGTTTAATCGGTTTCCATTACTTCACTGTTTAAGTTTGTCGTCACCAGACACACATACAAGTGACTACTGACTAAACTATTTGTTTAAAACTTATAAATTTCACAATCGTCTTTATTAAATTTACTTATTTATACTGAATTTATGAATGTCTAATATTAGTTTGAAATTTTATTAAATAGACTATAAATTGAAATATTTTTTTTTTAAAATGCGCATTAAATTAAACCTAATGCAACTAACACCGAATAGGAATCCAGCCGTTTACTGGCTTCATATAGACATGACTTACATTACATTAATAAAACAACTTAAACAAAAAGTACAAAAAGTGTTAAATGAACCTCATGATATAGAATTATGTTTTGATAATGTACCGTTTCTGGATGAAGATGATATCAATGCAATTAATGAAAATGAAGAAATAACGTTAGTATAATTTTAACACAATACTGATCACATAATATTTTTTTTTTTTAGATTTTGTCGTCTGGGTTAAAAAATTTTCACAGTACAAAATATTTTAAAATTACTATTTTGTAATTTATCATAACTAATAATGTATGTATACACATAATTATTTTATTTACCTGTATGAGTACATTGCATATTACTTTATTAATACAATTTATTCAAATTGAAATTTGTTTTCATAAATTAAATACCACAATCAAATGTTATGATAAAGTAATCAGCATTACTGACTTGTTTTATAGATAATGACTTAATACTAAATATTTATAAATGCACTGGGAGATTATTTACCCGTCATAACTAATGACAGACTAAAATTAGTAGTTTATATATATTTATTATTAGTTAGTTTACTACCTAATTATTTTTTTTAGTGTTATAGTGAAAAAAAGAAATATTTATGATGAACCAAAATATATCCAAACTAAATCAAACATTATAGACCATGAGATGATTCCTGATAATGCCAATGGAGTTTTATCCCCCCTTCATGAAGTGGTTGTAGAACCCAATAATGATATTGAAAATTCAACTTCATCTGAACTATTAAAAAATCCTAAGAAAAGAATACGCAAGAGAACACATAAAAAAAATAAAAAAAACCTTGAACCGGTTGAAAAAGTAATTTTCTTAATTTATAATATAATTTATTTTATACTCGTCTTATAAAAAAATAAATAATTTTTCAGGATTATGTGGGTTCTTTATCTGAAACTTCTATTGTGTCCTCAAAGGAAACTTGTAAAATGCACAAACGTTTTAAATTAGATAATGTAGAAAACTTTAATCAAGAAGATAGTTCTCATTCTATACATTCTGAAGAAGAAAGACTTGAAGTAACAAGAGAAGTTTTTCGTTGTGATTCTCCAGCTTTGAATTTTAAAGAACAAAAAAATATTAAACTTCCTAGTATGTTACATTTATTTAAAAAAAAATTTACTTTAAATTTATTATTACTGCTTACCATTGAATTTCAGTTTGGAAAAATGAAAAACCATTAAATATTAAATTTCACAAAGTTCCAGTATTTGTACGTGGTCAAACATGTACACCGATAACTTCTACACAAAATAAGGATTTTACTGAAAATGAAAACAATAAGTCTAGTGATAGCATCACAAGTGAACATTGTGATATGTTAGTTGTAGATTGGAAAAACATGTCTCAGATAAAAATAACAAATATTACTGAGTTACAAATTTATGATTTATTACAATTTAAAGCAAGTTTTTATTATTATATTCTATGTATAAATATATTTAATTATAAGCTTAGCATAATTTTGTTATATATGATTACAGATTATGTCCATGAATGAATGTGGTGAACCCCATTTGTCATCAGTTATAACTGCACGTCTAGATCACATTTATAAATGTACATTACATATTCAAGTACTCTGTAAGTTGATAACTATGTTATTATTTGATAAAATATGATATTATTTATTTATTACTTTACTTATGAACATAAATTCTATGGTTAAATTATCATTTTTAATTTTATTATTAATTTGTTTTAGCTGGTATAAAAGAATTTATGACAATTAATCCAAAATTCAAAATGGATGACGAAGAAGATATTGGAACTCAGCGTGAAGTTGAATTTGATGATCTTTTTGAAATTTTTAAACTTGTTTAGTATGTTTGCTTGCATTATTTTTATATTGTTATTATCGACGTATGAGTGAATTGTTCATGTTTTTTATAAATTGACAAATTATCTCTATTTTTTGTTTAAAATTATATTTTAAGATTCTAATTTAAAGACTCATACAATAACAAGTAAACATAAAATTAATTAAAAAGAAAAATAATAATAAAACATGGTCTTTTTTAGTATGTATTACATAATTTATTATGACGTATAGTACAAAAGTAAAAAAGTGTGTAACAACAGATTAATAATAATATCAATATTATTTTAATTCATAACTAATTACAATTAATGAATGTTTTTATTTTCTATTACTGTGTAAGAGCAATGTGTAATCAATAGATACTTTTAAGTAGTGAATTTCATAGATTTTATTTTAAAATGCTCATAATTCACAAAAAACCTATGAGATTTATTTGATAATATTCATAATTTTAAATTATCATAGTTATGATAGTATTCCTGAAGATCTGTATTTTGACATCTTATTATTGTAAATGTTTGAATCATTTTGCAACATTTCTATCACATAAATAAAATAAATCTAAAATAAGTACAAATATTAGAAAAAACTAGTATCACACTTTAATTTTCCATTATAACAGTTGTTAGTAATGCTTAACAAATTGCCATTGTGAAATTTTAGTACTGTAACCCATTCCTTTTATTAAAATGTCAATTTTTTTTAAATTAATCAAAGACTAACTTTGGTAGTATGGTGTTTTATATTCTAAACATGGAAATAATATATTATGTTCATCCTCAGTTTGATAATAACGCAATTTTTAAAAATTTCTTTTATTTGGTTTTTTGTTTTCTTTTTACAAGTTATTAAGTTATTTTCTTAATACTACATTTATACTAGATAATATTTCTTTGATTACTTATCTCTTAATCATATTTTTTTCTGTAATAAATAACTTGTTAATTTCAACTAATTTAACTTATTATTAAATTTTATGAACACCTCAAAAAAACCAATGTAATGTTTCTTTAGGATAATGCGTGGTTATATTTGTTGTTTATTCGACTAATTTCTAATGCATTTCCTTTACTGTTTATAAATAAATAAATAAAAACGTCATGGTCATGGCATATAGTCCTAAAATTTTGATTTAAATGTATTTTAAAAAAAAGAATAAATAAAGTTTAGTAGTTAGATATTATATGAAAAAAATCTACCTATAATATTTAAAATTATTTCTGTTATTTTAGTTAAATTAATGTATAATAATAAATAAATAATAAACTTAAGAGATATTTTGTTGCTCTTAGCAAATCTTTATCTTTATTTTTATTAGATATCCGTCCAAAGATGCAATTAAATTTTACCAATTTTTTTTAATCATTTTACATAATAAAATCTCAAATTTTATGACGTAATTTAGGATATCTATGTTTTTAAGATAAAATAATCTTATGGTCTTTAATGTAATAGTTAACAAAGCTTAATCTTTATGAAAACATTTAAAACCTTTTCAAAATACAACTTTCAAATTCATCACCTATACGAGCTGTCCATCTTAATAAATGTTAGCAATGGAAATTATTAAAATTAATATTTATTACTGTTTAAAAAAAACTTCAATAAAACAAATATTTAGACCTTCATGAATTTTTAAATAAATTAAATATCTTAATTAAATTTGTTTTATGCACTAGAGTAGTAATGAGTTACAAATTAAAATGACAGCATTTTATCAGAATTAAGTAATAAAATTTAATTGTAATAATAATATAATAAACTTTAAAACAGTTGACCTCAGTAGACTTTGAACATACCTTTGCCCTTTGGTATAATAATAAAACGCCTTTGTTAGATTTATAATTTTATTTGATCAAAAGTTAGTTTGAGCATATTTAAAATATTAATAAAATAATATATAATAAATGACATATAATTACTGAAATTATTATTATTTAAACTTTAAACAATCGTAAACAGAATTAGAAAAAAAAAAAATAACAAAATAATAGATATTACAAATATTTTATGTTATAGGAAGTCTGAAATTATTATAAAGATAAAGTTAATTCACAATACATGTGAATTCATATTCAAATTATTAATTAATTATAAAAAAATCAATAATTCAAATTTGTGACTTATGCGGGAATTTAATAATTTAGGCAATTTAGCAATATTTGTCTAATCAATAATTCGATTAAAACTAATAACTTTACGCAGAAATGATGCTTCTATTAAAAAAATAGTTACAACTGGCCGAAGTTTGACATCTTTGCAAAAATTCTTTAATTTCTGTTCTGTCGAAAAAGATAGCAACAGTTTCATCTCGAACTAAGATATTTACTACTTAGATAAATATCTACATTCTACTGTTATCCATAGTATACAGGTGTTAAAGTAGGGGTCGCAGGGGGACTCAGTCACTACCTCTAATGGTAAGGTTACCAATATTACCATACCAAAAGTTATGTCAGATGACAAATTTTCGTGTTCACTTAGTATAAATGTATATGTAATTTCTATTTTTTCCCGGAACGTTTCAATAAGCGACTAGGTACCCATTATTATTGCAAAAAAAATCGTTAAAAAATAACATATTTAACCTAATATGTAATAACTCTTTTGTAGATATTTTATTCATAGATCTAAATAAAATTGTATTTATGAAATATTGTTTATTTTAAATTTTACCTCCCCCTCCCCTGAAACGCAACTGATGTCCGGATTTGGTCTAAAAATATTATGGTAACCCTATTTAATGGTGGTTAAAAAGTTTCTCTTAACAAATTATTTGGGATTTAAATTTTTTATGAAATAAATTACAAATTTGAACATCATTCAAGGAAAAACGTGGGATGAGTATGTTACACAATCACTGTTTATACAATATACATTACATATTATTTATACATTAGACATAATTCATAAAATAATACCTATATGGAACGCTTACAACTATGTGGAGACATTAGTCACTCCTGGAATTTTTTCCTACTTTAAGCCCCGATGATATAGTTCATTGACAAATAATAATTCTATAAACATTCTATTATATGTCTAGTCTATAGTCTATGATATGCTTTAAATCGTGATCCGTAATTGTACTATCACGGAATAGATTATTGTGGTAGTAGTGACGTTATGTAATTATGTACTAGACAATCGTGTGGTCGTGATGGTCGGTAATATTTTAGATAGTACTATCTACAGCCGTTGCCGTGCTATTTTTTTTTTTTAATAAATATGGTCTATACCTCAATAGTCAATGGTGATTGGTGTCTAATCACTATTCACTAACCAGTAATAGGTATAAAAATATATCGGTGTTCGGCTTTTTTTATTCCTACAATCACAATCGTCAATCGACATAATCCCGCCCGGCTCTATATGCTTTGGATGTTCAGTATTACTCATATGCTTATACGTTACACCTCCCATTTCCTAATCATTCATCAATTATTCCTCCTCGCGTAGTACTTTAAACAATTTTTTGCCGGAGTATGAAAAAAACCTCACGACATTCGAAGGTCAACCACACAAGTGGTCCGGTGGTCGCCTATTGCCACTCCAATAATTAATGTTCCTGTATAAATAAATATATAAAGTATGAACTACTATTATGGTGTTCATTTAACTATATTAATTTGATTATTGGCTCACTTTTCAATTATTTTGTATTGGTTTATTGTAATTGGAACTCTTTCTCTTGGTAGGTATCTAAAACCATAACTTTTTGTATTTAAATATTAAATGTTATTTATAAATCTTAAAATTAAATCATAATTTCTAGACTATCTATAACTAGTATTGAAATATGAGTCTCACAGATACTGTTGGCAAATGTGCTGCAATTGCAACTATTGGAACATTCTTTGCTCCTGTGTAAGTACATAATTTAATTTAAAATATTCAGTATTTTATAATATTTATTATTGGCTCGTACACTTTTTAAAACCCTGTTACCCATATTTTTAAATTTAATTATTATTTTTTGAAAAAAAATTTCTTAAAATCATATAATGGTTATACTTCACAAAGTTTTAAGTATTGATTGTTCATTATATAATTTGAATTAGTATTTTATTTCAATAAAACTAATACTTAATTTACTATCAATAATATAAGCCAATTTAACATTTTAATTCTAATTAAGTTGCAGTTTATTACCTAAGTGCATATTATAAAAAAAGTTCCTAACATTAAAGTAATACATTAATTTTAGCATATTAGTAAAATTACTCTTATGATGATTTCTTTCTTTCTTTTCCATTTTTCATATTTTAGTTCTTCTGTATTTAAACTATACATAAATTATGTTACTGACAGTGTAAATTACCTGTAAAATATAGAACTAATTAAAAAACAGAAAAAGACACCTAAACATGTTTTTTTAAATATATTTAACCAATGGTTAAATGGTTATACATACTTGAATAAATTACAAGAATTTTTATCAACTATCTATCAAATATATTTACAAATATTTCATATAGGTAATTTGACAGTTTTTTGTTTTTTTTTAGTATTATATGTCGCCTTCCTGAAAGCGTATAATAAAAAAGTTATGTTCAGTAGAATCAATTTTGCCTTGTTATCTTTAATATAATAATATATAAAGATTTAAAATTAGTTGTCTTTAAAATCAATCCTGGGCTCTTGAAAATATTGAGGTCATTAACCTGCTAAATCAATAATTAGACCGATATTTTAAAGTTTTAATAGTTAATTAAACAATAAACTAAGTATTTTAAATGAATACTTTAACAATAGTTTAAGTAATAAAATTGAAGTACCTAAATGGCAAAAATATGTGCTATAATACAGACAATGATCTCATGACATCTTAAGGGTTATTAATCATGTATTAAAATATAATATTGATTAAAGAGGAAAACGTAATTTATATTAATAGTACTATTACGTGTACTTGAAGATTGTTTACAGTTGTTAACTAAAATGGATTATAAAATAGTTAAATGCACGTATAATCTTGTTTAAAGAATCAAATTATTATTATGTGATAAATAATAATTAAAAAACAAACTAAAATGTAAAAATATCTCAAAAAGTTTCAAAATTAGTTTCAAAACTCTAAAAATTACTTATACTCAAAAAAAAATTTTAATTCTTAAAAATAATTTAAGTTCCCCAGTTATGATATTTGTTTATTTAATAATAAATAGGTCAATAGTAATATATTAATTTTGAGTAAAATATGAACAGTAACAGTGCATAAATTAGAACTTTTTAATTTTCAAAATATATTCCAAAGCATATCCATTTATATAACTTCTGATAAATACATATACTTAACAATTATATTATACTAGATGATTTTAACAATCTTTAATTCTATTTAAATATAATTATGTTATTTAAAAACCTTTATTAGCATTTTAATATGAAACGTATAATGGTAAAGAAATTAATCTAGAGTGTATTTGTATTGCATATGATGTATTAATTTATATAACTAATGATATATTGTATTTAAAAAAAAAAATTTTTTTTAACCTTTTTTTATCCAGTTATTAATATTGAACTTATCTTATTCTAATAGCTAACCTATTATAACCTTAATAAAATAAGACAAAAATATATGTATTGGTTAGCTATACGTTTTTAACATTCAATAATTTATACTTCATTGTTTCAGTCTTATATGTCGAGATATAATAAAAAATAAAAGCACCAAGAATGTTGATCCTACACCTTTTGTTGGAGGTATGGCTATGTAAGTATTATACTAATAATTTTTATTTATTTGTTCATTTATTCACTTTAATTTAATTTGTTTAGGTCCATACTTATGATCAAAAATGGAATACTTATGAATGATCCTAATATTATACCAGTTAACATTTTTGGATTTGTATTGAATTTGATTTATTTTTTAGTGTTTTATTTTTATACTCCTGATTCGGTAAATAAATTACTGTTATTTTTAAACATCTAATGTTTTTCTAAATATTATAATGCTTTTATATTTATAGAAACCATTATTTTCCATGTTAACAAAAGCTACATTGTTCACTGGTGTATTATGGGGATATTCAACAATCGAAGATGAAAAACTAGTTGAATACCGTTTTGGAGTTATTCTCACTGTATTAATGTTAACACTAATTGGATCTCCTTTATTCTCTTTGGTAAATTATTCTAAGTGCTCCATTTAGATTTTAGGAAAGGATCTAGGATGTGTAATTGTGGGTGGGGGTTGATAAAATATCAATATAAATTGATAATCAGGGTTAAAATTGGTTGACATCAGGATAATGAGATTGAAAAAAAGTTTACATTGAAATTATTAACCAAATAATTTATATTACAGACACAAACTCTATTTTTTGAGAGAGAGATTAATTTCCATGAACCCTGTATTGTGTTTTCATCAGTGTTACCTTAGAGAAATAATATTTGGTGCCCTTAATCATATGTGGACATTGGGGGGAGAAGCTTTAGGAACTTATTTGCCGTGCTTTAAAATATTGCTACTTTTGCTGCCCCGAGGCACTTACCTTAATTGCCCCTCTCCCTTTGCACAGTTCAGCATGAACCTTTTCCCTGTTTTAGTATCTGGATCTAACCCCATTAATATTATTCAATTAAAATTTCCTTAAAAAGTAGAAATCTATATAACTATAAGTTTTTAGGTAAATTGTATATTGTCTTATTATTATTGTTTTTACATAAAATAACATTTTCGGTGTTTATTTTGTATACCTTTTTTGCACAGTAGATTACAAAATTAATTAATTTTAAATCAAAACTAGATTAATTATATTTTGATTATAATATTATGTTTAATTGTTTTATCATGCAAATAATTTTTGAGACAATTTACCACCAGCATTCATAGTCAATTCTATATTCTGACCCATGAGAGAAGGAATCTGTGCTTTATCAAAAATGTGTCCGTTTTTAAACATATGTAGTAGCATATTGACTGGTATGTCAGAGTTAAGGAGAAATAATACATCACTTGCTTGAAGCGAGTTCTTCTCTGTAAGCTAGAGCAGTGGTTCCCAAACTTTTACGATCACAGAAATCTTGAGAAATAGTTTGTATTTTGTGGAACCTTTTTTTTAAAATAATATAAAAAATTTTTCTCAATTATGACATACATCTGACAGAACCATTGAGATTGTCTCGCAGAACCCTAAGATTCTGCGGAACACATTTTGAGAAACGCTGAGCTTCAGAGCTTAAGAATGATACCTATTGAATATTGGCTTATAGTCTATTACTTTTCAATTATCAATTGGTAATAAATAATAAGCATGGATGTTTTCTTATATATTATCATTTATTTTACAGAATAATATCATTAAAAATAAAGATGCATCAATGCTACCTTTTCCAATGATTGCTTCTGGAGCTTTTGTTGGATTCTTGTGGTTAATATATGGGTTGTTAATAGACAACATTTTCATTAAGGTATAATTAAAGATACTATTTTAACATGCATTTATACTAAACGTCTTTCTTTTTTAGGTTCAAAACATAGTAGCAGTTATATTGTGTTTGATACAACTGGGATTAATATTCAAGTATCCAAAATCAGAAAGCAAGAAACGTGATTAATAAACATAGTTACCTATTTAATGTAGCATGTATTTATGTGTACTGTGATTATCTTATGCATTCTGCAATATTACATTTATATAATATCCTTACATTTCCATTATTTTGAGTACTAGCTTATATAATTAAATAGTTAATTACAGGTTATGTATTTTTCTTAAATTCCAAAATGTGATGTTAAAGTAATAGTTATTAATTTTGTGCCAGTACCGTTTTTTGTTTTAAATAGAATTATATTTACTGAATCTTATTATACAAATAATCAAAATCATTCCAATAAACTAAATTAATTTAGTTACCTATTTCACTGTTTTTAGTTTAAATTATTAAAATCATAAATACAATTTAGATACTAAATGTGATGGGGGGGGGGGGGGGGTAGACATTTTTAATTTTCCGACTCAACAATTATTTTCCGCGCACATGCCTATATGCAAATTAATGTGCTCCGTTTAGTCCGTGACACGATGTCAGTGATGTCACCCGCAAAGCATTTTGATACATAATATAATATATATATATCGTCATCACAGCCACAGTCAGGATATGTACAGTTACATGATATATTGTATTATGGACGTCTTCACTGCACTCGAACACGTTGTTTTTGTGTTCCCGTAATATTTGTTTTTTATATTTTTACAATATCTTGTTGAGACGCCTGCGAAACTGATATTATATTTTTGTACGATGGCAAAATACAATTTGCGATTTGCACTCGGATTATTATTATACGCGTTCCCTCGATCGCGTTCGGCCGTTCGTCAGCCTATCCGCCCGCGTTGCAACGCGTAAACGTCGTACGCTGGGCCGTTTTGAAATTGACGTGCGTCTGAGTGTGCCTCCACTTCGCGGCAACCTACTCGGTGTTACACGCTTCAGTACGCTTTTAATATTTTTGTATCATCTCCCTAACTATACCGCAGGGGCGGATCTATGCCATGGAAAGGGGGTCGATTTTTAAAGGGCCAACATGATATCTATAATGTCTTATGAAATACGAATAATGAACTATGAAATAATTACGTTAAAAACTTAAGCCACAAACAGTATCGGGGGAGGGGGATTGCTGCAATACCGTTAATTATGATGTTTCGTGTCCATCAAGCAGTCGGTCGCATTGTTACCTAACGATTCATTGTCGAACTTTTGTAAATTAGTAACGATTTAACACGGGTACTCAACGGTCAATGGTACAAAGTACAAGCATCGCAGCGACCGGTCTATGCCTTATCGGTCTCCACCACAGGCAACGACGATGCGATACCGTCGACTCTTCTCCCATGCCGAAAAGGCACAGGGCAGGACTGAAAGACAAATCGGTCCGGATTCGGGACGAGTACCTGCCGCCACGCCTCTCGCTCTTTAGCGCGAATCGTCTTACCAACAACGGCGACAACGTATCATAGCCGTAAGACCGCGTAAAGCAAAATTGTATATTCTCTTTTATGCCGTCGTCAACACCTGACATGGTGATATTTAAAAACTACCTATTGTGTACCGTTGTTTATCATCAATAAAAAAAAATAATAATACATCGTACAAATAGTGAAATTCGTGTTGTTCTTTTATCCTGATTTCTGACCGGCTCACAGTCGTCTGAAATGTAAATTTACGTGGTAAAAACCCTCAATTTTAAATTTAAACTTTTACATGTTTTTTGATAATTATGTTCAAATATACAACCCAAGGAACCTTTATTTAAAATTTTAAGTTTTTACATACAAATTAATATGACTTACAGCAATGAGTGTACGTTAATTTTAAAGTAAAAACGTTATTTTTATTGATATATTTACTTTTTTCTTGAACATATTTCTTATAATAATAATTTTTTTTTTTAATTTTAATACAATTAATTTGAATTTTAAGTACCTTTAAATAAGTAAAAAATATAGGTACAAATGTATATATTTTTTTTTATTATTTACTTCAAAAAAAACTTGTTAACCATAATAATCATTAATTAACTTTTTTCGAAGTACAATTTTATTTTATTTCAAAAATTATTTTTAACCATTTAATTCCATATCTGAAAATGATTTATTTTAATTTTCATTTATTGTGATTTGGGGGAATACTAATAAAGATTTTACATTGTTCGAAAAAGTCCCTATATCTTTTTCGGGTAAATGTCTAATCGAAGAGATATAAGGGTCAGATGAGACTAAAAGCATATGAAACAAATCTTCATCAGTATTTATTCTTGAAATTTTTCTGGTGTGAAGCTCCCATATGGCCTTATATACTTATAGTCTTTATTCCTTGCTTCTTGTGCCTCTTCGGAAAGTTTTCCTAACATTAATAATAAAATTATAAAAAAAACTTTAAAAAGCTAAGTTATAATATAATTTACCAATAGGAACAATTGCAAATCGTAGAACATCGGTCCTGTATATCAGAATCTTGTGAACGCTGGAAGCCATATAATACCAGGGATACAGGTTCATAAATAATTTTGCAGTATACAAGGCATAGACATCAAACGCGTCTTACCGCGGACTCACCGAGCACCAACCGCCGTAGCCGTGTCAAATATAATATAATAATTAAACTTCTTTAAGGACGAATGTATAGGTGCAATAAAAGTGAACATTATATTTCGTACTGGCTGACTATACGATATAAATAATAATTGTGTATTAGATGTACACATATTACACAATCGACAACGCTTAAAATGAAATTGTATACTACATAATTTCATTTTAATTTATATGAGAATAAACTCCATTTATTGTTTTATGTCACGTTTGCAAGTATATAATAAAAATTCCTCAATTTCAATCTTTGATTTAAAAATCGTAGGTTTTTTATTCATTCAACATTCATTATGATAGTTGTACTTTATTACAATAAATTTACCTTAAATAAACGCAAAAAAAATTTTAACTTTGCATATGACCTCGTTTTACGACATTTTTATTAAAAACAAAAACAACACAAAAAAAATGTTAATTTTGTACTCAGTTTTATAGGTACATATATTTGAATTTAATAAATTTTAACCAAACCTTCCAGAGGGAAAATGTCTATATAGTAGCAAGTAGCATAATATACTACCTAAACTACTAATTTTTAATTTTGGTAATTATTCTTCGGAAATGTTATTATCTTTTTAATCAATTAAAATAATAAAAATAATAAATAACGAATAATAAAAATATAAAATAAAAAAAAAGTTACCGCACATTGATCTATTGTGGAAAATCGATGAGATTTTGTTCAAATTATACGGCCACTAGTCACATTGATATAGATTATCCTTGACTGAAAATTGTTACACATACGTTTAATTATACGTGCATTTCGACAATGCTGACATTTTTATTCCAAGCAATTCAACCCGTACCGCCTTTGCCATCAATACGCCGTCGCTATCGCAGTCATCACAATCTGGTCGGAGACATGAACTTGTGGCCCACGTGCGTACCAATAGTCTCTGTATGGCCCGTCATGCAGCGATAGCGACAGCCAGCGTGATAGCGTCGCGGTAATCCAAACATAGAACAACCAAAAACAAGCGGAAATCCAAACGGCTTCAATCGTACACCGCCACCGATCGGCGGTCTATATAATTGTGTGCTCATGTGTGACCAATAAAATAATAACCATAACGATTATTACGACTGCATATTACACATAATATGCAGTCGGTACATTCCAAACGTCGATAACGATTGTAGCCGCGTGTCATCATTAACAGTAATCGTTAGTACATAATAATGATATCATTTTTGTCTATATGCAAATTTCTCTGTCGGCAGTGATATATCTGTTCTTAAAGCAAATTGTTGAGATGCATCAGGAGGTTTGCTCATACACATAGTCAACACGAAAATTTTATATTCGGTCCATCCAATCATGCATATATATAGACGATGTGAGATATATCAATACAATCATAGACGTACAAACAACAAAGGTCGGACGGAGAGAACCAAGCACTGTAACAACTTACATACGAGTTTTTTCCAAAAAAGTGGTTTTTAGTGGCCTTATTTAAATGCATAAAGTTTTTATTTGTGAAATATTATTTATAGAAAAAAAAAGTTATCATGTTACATAATAGATAATATTATCCTTCCTCTGGTTATTACTATTATTTAAATTCAACACTTTTCTAATTCAATAACTATACCTGATATATAAATATAATTATTATATAATAGGTATACGTTACATTTATATAACATATAAATCATTAGGTAGTAAATATAAATGTATATGATGTAGTAATACTTTATTGTAAATATTTAGTTTAAACTGACAGTTATTATTGTAACTAACCTATTAAAATTAAAGAGATTTTAGTCTATATATAAGTACAACAACTAAAATAAATAAATATTACTTACAAAATGATGCGAGCATGTTTTACGGATCGCAGATTGGTCAGTTGATCCATCTGATCCAATATATATAATATATATAATATTTTAAAAAATCTTATGTACAAATACGGTAATATTTGGGTATACCCCATACACCTTATAAAAATACATTATATTCCGTGGCGTTTTGCACACATAATATGAATACATAAAAATAATTAAAAAAATATACAACAACATAAACTACGTACCAATAATACAATATAATTTGGGTCAATAAAGAAATCTAGAAATAAAAATGTGATCAGCTCTGTCTTAAAAATGTCAATACAATATTGCATTATAAATTACGGAAAAACGAATTTCGTTTATTATGTGTGTGTGTGTTGCCAGCCGTCGATAGCCGATGTTTGGGAGTATTAAGCGATGAGCGACGAAATTATAATAAAATAATAATATTATAAATACCTGTGCAGTACGAATAATACAGGTATGACGCGTCACAAACAATTTTTATTCCGATCTATAGTAAATCACCGAAATGGTCTAGTCACTGGATTATAATTTGTCCCAATCACAGGTGATCCTCTATCCGTAGTTGTATTGAATAAATGTAAATCAATTAGAATACTCATATATTATATATATTTTAATAGTAGAACTACTGAAATAAATAAATATTAATATATTACTTACAAAATGATGTAAACATGTTTTACGGATCGCAGACTGGTCAGCTGATTCGCCTGATCCAATATATATATAGCTATAAATAATATTTAAAAAAACTTACGTACTAAATACAGTAATATTTGAGTACACCTTATAAAAAATACAATAAATCGCGTGGCGTTTTGCACACATAATATGATTGCATTAAAATAATTAAAAAAATATACAACGACTTAAACTATGTACCAATAATACGATATATTTTAGGCCAATAAAGAAACCTAGAAATAAAAACGTGATTGGCACTGTCTTACAAATTTCAACAGTATACAGTGCATATAAAATATCGAAAAATCAGGTGATGTGTATAATGTGTGTGTGTTGCCGGCCGTCGATAGTCGATGTGTTGGACTGTTGAATGATTAGGCAGTGAGTGACGACGACCCGTAAATCAATTAGAATACTCATATATTGTATACTACGGTTTACAAATACAATAAAAAAAAAAAAAAAAAAATACGAAAAATAAAAGTGACTTGTACCGGTAAAGTTACTACAAATCTCAATGGACTGGTGAGTTATAAGTTGTAATAAATCATATTCTTTTATTATAGAACATTATAACATTAAATAAAATATAACATGTATATACGTTACAATTCTTGTATATATATATATATATATATGTATACGATATAGATTAAGTTATTTAGATCGGTCAGTGTCGATTGAGTGATGACTGATGAGTGTTTATTATTGGCACACTCAATAGTCTATACATCGTTTTGGTGCGTGCAATTTACAACCGCCCGACGATTCACCAATTCACCGTTCGTTTGGGTGTTCGCGTGGCTTTTCCATCGCCAATACACCGATCGTTTGTGCGTCGGCCCAGTTTATTTATCGGCGACACATCGGTTTCGTTTTTCAATACGTCCTTGATATTTCACTTTTTCCGGGCGACGTCTCACGCCTAAATCACGCGTCCTCGCCAGTGCAAACGCGGACCTTGTAATTGTGCCGTATCAGATACGCCCGTTGTGCATATTGTTATTAGTATGAATGTGCTTCGTTACAACCGCTACGTAATACCATCGTATATTAACAATATTATTGTGATCAATCTGCAGGGGCCGATAAATGAATAAGTTTGTGACTCGTGTTGGTTATCGGTACAGGCCATCGACATTCGGCGGTTTTGTTTTCGACGGTTGCGATCTACGGCCTTTAATTCGTTTTTATGCTATCGAGCGCGGGCGGATTGCGGTCGTTCGCGATGCACGAGAGAGATGATTGAGCCGTCTCGTGCCGACAGTGGACTGTAGAAAATCACCACGGACGTAGTCCGACATTAGTCCACACTACCGCTTGTATGCAGTCGAAATCCATTTACATAGGCGTGAAATATGCGTGCCGTTACACGAATATCGTCGTATTTGCATAAACGCGTGTGTATAAACGTGCAATTCGATTTCGATATACATTTCCTTTGATAGTGTTTCAAACCGAGTTGTTTAAAATTTATTATACTATACTTTATATATTTACCACGCTTAGATATACTTTATCTTAATAAAATTGCAAAACTTTGTGTGCAAGTAAATTAAATAATTTATTTTGAGTAAAGAAAAAAATAAACATCGATAAATAATAAGTTGAAACAGTGAATAATAATAATGTTATCAAAACGAAAGTAATGCAGATGACTACAATTTTTAACGTTACTGTAAAATTATTAGTTTCAAAATTAAATCCATTATTATCTAATTATAACTTTGTGTTAAGAAAACTATGTTTTATAATATAGTAAAAATAATGCATTTTTCGATATAAATTCACAGCATTGATTATTATAATAATTAATAATCAATCATAGGCGGAACTAGAAATTGTCATTAGACTGGGTCATTCATGAGAGTCATTTTGGATCTATTATATCCAAAAGAAAGGGTGGAGGACGATAGAGAACACTAAGGTTTTTTATTACAATACAAATGTATTGTATCACTTTTAATTTAAACTTAAATCATACATGTGAAATATAGATAGGTACTAAATATATTTTAAACATTTAAACTATTAATTTTTTTTTGCATTTATACCTGATTTATTTTATTATAATTAGAATAATATGTTTTTAGCAAATATATTATGGAGCCAATTAGCCTGAGCCATAGCCCAGTTGGCCCAGGCCGTAGTTCCACCCATGATAATAATTGAATGTATTAATACTCACAAAATATTCTTTATCGGTTTCTTTGATTTTTCGTTTGTTGTTAAGTGACATAACATTAAACATCGCTACAATAAGGTCAACGGGATCCTCCTTATAATATAATTACAAATTTCAATAGTTTAGAGCAGTGTTTTCCAGTTTCTTTTACTCGTGGAAGCTTTGCAGGAGCTTGAACATTTTGTGGAGCCCCCATATCATTTTTGGAGTTTTTCTATGCTCGAATCGAATCTACGAATAAAAGTCCGGCGATAGAAAATCCGACGAATAAAAGTCCGGTAAAAAAGTTCCGTGAAAAAAAGTCCAATATCATAAAAGTTTGCGAACAAAAGTCCGGTTTATTTATTATATATATTTATTTATAGTCTTGTAAAGTATTCGAATACGTTTTATAGTATTTTTTGGTATTCTAAATACAATTTTTTTTAAGTATTCTGAATACTTTTTCAATTGTATTTTTAACAAAACTTTTTATTTATAAGCTAATAATATGTGTATGTACACAATATTATACTTTTATATGATGTATGGAATAGACGAGGTTGGGATTTATCACTTTATTAAATGGAAAATCGTAAATAACAAATTTATTACACCTTGTCTTTATTTATTTTTAATTTTAAAAGTGAATTACTTTGGGTTATTTGGTTATTTTACCAAATTCTCAGTCAATGTTTTGTATCGTAAACGCTGTAGGTAATCGTATATTGTGTGAAATTCAACGATTTTATTAGTGTTTTTAAATCCAAATATTCCAAATCTTGTAAAAATGAGTGAAATATTTAAATTAATAACAAAAGGTGATAATAAAAATAAAATAGTGCACGGAGGATTCTCGTACACGATACAACATAAACAAAGAAATAATTTAAGATGGAAATATAGTGAGATGCAATGTTATGTACATCAAAAGATATTTCTAATCCAAAATTAATAAAACAACACAATCATGCCAGCGTTAAGAATATATTGGAAGTAGAACAGTTCAAATATAACATAAAAAATCGTGCTAAATATTATCATACGATAAACCAAGCCAGATATTTGCCGAGGCGGTTAGTGATCTTCCGGATGAAATTTTAATGAATATACCTAACGAAAGTTCTGTTAAACGTGTTATTTAAAAGCAACGTATCAAATTGAATCCTCCGAAACTTACTTGCTTAGAAGATTTGAAAATTAAAGGTAAATATTTCACTTATTTGTATACTATTTATCAATAATTTGAAATATTCGTTTTTTTTTTATAAATGTTGATAAATGTTATATGTATATTTTAGGCGATTAGTGATTGTATGAAGAAAAACAATTTTTGTTATCCGACAACATGGATTTAAACCACGAACGAGTTATAATTACTATCGCATTACAATTATTTAGACAAGTATTTTTCAACAACTAACTCAATGAAACCACATAATGATCAAATATTTTAAATACGGTCTTTCTACCTGATATTGGTAATTGGTTCTCAAAATATTTGTTGATAACCAGCTAATAATTAACACATACTATTGAAAATTACAAATATACAGAATATTTTGTTATTGGCACCGAAAATTCTAATATAGGTATAAAGGGCTATATGGGCGTATACCGGCGTATCATCGTTAATTTAAAGAGTATACGCTAAAAAAATATCTAGAGAAGTAGGTATACGTCGAATACCTCCCCCCCCCCCAATACACCACTGATTGTACTTTAGAGAGGTCAATATTAAAAACACAATTATAATCAATAATAATATGAACGAAATTACGTATTTTAACGATGTAATACCTATTAATTATGTTAATGTTTTGTTTTAATTCATAAGCATTAGTCACGGGGACTAAATATATTTAACATTTTAAACTTATTGAAATAATTATAGGCAAGAGACATTTTTAAAATTTTTTTAATGTTTTCTATAAATATCGATAATGATGTTTATATTCGACGCTTTCTTATCAAATTACACCTGTTATCAGTTCCGTAAAATTCCGTAATCCGTATTGTCTATATTTGTTGTTATAATCTTGTTATTTACTCAAGTAAATTATAATATACAAGTTACTGATACAATTAGATTTCAACGATTGCGTGTTGAAAAATGGACTGAAAACTGAGTGCTATGTTCTTCCGAATAGATTGTTTTTAAAAAAAGACTTCGAGTCTCACGCTGGTGTTGAATTTAAAAATGTTGACCACGAAATGAATCGTTATGGACGAGCAACAATCTGTGTCCGAAAGCGTAGAGACGAGTTCCATATGTGAAGAAGAGCGGGCGAGGAAGCTATTCCAAGCCTGCGATGGCGATGGCGATGGTTACATCGATAGGTAAAAATAATATAATAATAATATTATTATGGTTGTGAATTTTATTGTACCTATTTTTTTTTCATTTGAATGATCGATCTTACATTCTATTGTGGTCCAAGGGTGGATCACAGGAATAATAAAAAAATAATAATAAAATGTCTCAATGTAATCAAAGTTTGATTATCAAACTGTTTATTGTTCTGGTTTGATGTATTAACTATTAGTTTTATTAATCCTTAGTATCAATACGACATTTCCTCATGATAATTTAGCCATGTTAGTATTGCAGAACATGTAAGACGTCATTCAGTAATCATTAAAGTTTTAACATTATAAGTTCTTGCTAAACTCTTTCTTGTAACCTTTAGATGGCTATTCTAAATTATGTTAACCTGAACATATATTTTATTTTTATTTCCTTTCCTATTCTATTTCCCCCTTAAAAAGAGATTTATTATTTAAATTTTAATTTGTGTTCTGTATTTGTAGTCGAGATCTGTTGACTATTTGTCGTCAGTTAAATTTAGAAGATAGTGTTGATGACTTGATGAAAGAATTGGGTGCTGATAAATCTGGTCGAATATCGTTTGATGAGTTTGTTAGACGTCGTTTGGAATTACGAACAGAAATCAATGCACTTCGTGTCCATATCTATGACCCATTACCTGAATACTTGCCTACCAGTAGTGATAATAGTTTGGGTAAGATTTATAAGCATTTGATTTGAACCTTATTTATTTTCAATTAAACTATCATTAGGAGCATTATCTGGTGGTAAACATGAAAGCTGGGAATTTGATAGTGGTGCTAGAGACCTAAGTCCTGAACCAAATTCTGTTCGTATGCAAAATCTGCTTCAAACAGGAGGATCAGCTAACTCTGGAAATTTACTACATCTTGCTAATAAAGTAAGAAACACAAATAATATCTTAATTTGGTATATTTTTGAATTGTATTTATTTTATATAGTCATAAGTATATTAAAACTAATTTATTTTACTAAAACTAAACATTTTAGTTGCATTTGGCTGCATTGAAGTCATTGAAAACTGAAATATCAGATTTAACTAAGCAATTGCAATTGGCCAATGAAAAAAATGATATTCTTGAAACATCTATAAATCAAATCAAAGTAGAACTTATTAATTAACTATAAAAATATTTTTTTATTAAATATTATTATATTTAATAATCATTCAATTGCTTTACAGGTTACAACAGAAATTGATATAAAACAGAAATATGAAGAAAGAATAACTGAATTGCATTCAGTTATTGCTGAATTAGCCCGTAAGTTACAAGTTCAAAGATCTCAGGTTATCACAGAAGAAATAGAAGAAAGCCAATCAGGTAATAGTGCGTTTAAAAGTTAAATTAATGTAATTTGTTTTTATACATGTTTATTTTTTTAGAAATTGATGCTCAAAGTATTGAAACATCCTCATTTATTCAAGAATCTATTGTTTTATCTAAAGAGGTATGTACAAAAGATAATTTTACTTTTAAAATTAGTAAATATTAAAAAAGAATATATTATAATAAATACTATGAATCATCAGTCATTTAACTAATATTAAATCAAAATTGAGTTATTTAATTTTTTTATTAAAATAAACAATTAGGAAATGTTTCACTTATGAATTTTTTATTTTTTGGTTTTAAATGTATATTTGTATACAGCCAACATGCAATATAATAAAGCTCAATATAATAAAAGTCTTATTCTCTTGAAAATGTTGATATGAAATGAATATTGATGTAATAAACTAGGGGAGAGTTTAGGAGGTCAGCTGACCCACAGTTTTTTTCTTAGTAAAATGTAACCTTTCAAAATTACAAATTATAAATATGTACAATATTACAATAATCAAAAATTAAATAATATTAAATAATAATAATTTTTTAAATGTACACAGACTCAAGAAAATTTCTTTAAAATATAATGATAAATGTATAGAAAGACGTGAAGACTGAGTATTGAAGTATAACTAAATTGAAAAACAGGCAAACAGTTCGTGCAACTGTCTTAGTCTATACAAAATATACACAGGCTGTTGTTTATATAAATATATAGGTGACATAATGCATGGTAAAAATAATTTGGGAAATATTATTAAGTTTGCTGATGAAAATTTTAAATGTAATACATACTTTGTTATTTTGGATTCTTTTACAATTAGGTACATTGAAATATCGTTTTGAAGATTTCAACAACATTGTTAAAAAAATTAAAGTACTAAATCCAAAGAAAACTTATATGAAAATCTTATTTTTATTAAACATTTACCACAATTTTTTTTATGAAGTTAACATAGATAAATGATGAATTGAATATAAAAGTGAAATACCATTAATTTTATCTGATTTACTACCTAGTTTATAATGAAACTGAACCATTAAAATTACATAAAGTGTTGAAGTTTGTGCTATCTCTAGACGGGGTTTCTACATATCCAAATTTATTTATTTTGTATGAAAAGTTTGATATTCTTCCAATCAGCAGTGCAACTGCAGAAAGAAGTTATAGCCAGCTAAAACTTCTCAAAATATACCTTCGCTTACTATAACTTAAGACCGGCTATCAAATTTAGCAATATGGAGTATAGAAAACAACATAGTAGCACAAACAACCAATTTAACTAATGTAATAAGTATATTTGTATTAATGAAAAAGCGCAGAATATTATTGTAATATTCTTTACTATACTTACTTTTATTTTTATATATTATGATAAAAATATAACTTTATACATGAATTATTTTTGTATTGAAATAGAATTTAGAAATACCTTCTACTGTGAAAATGAAAACAGTTATTGAAAATTAAAATAAAATAAATATACTACAGTCTACAACTATATGTATACAATTAATATAATAGTAATATATTATATATATATAAATCCTTTTCAAAATCTGAAATACTGAAAATTATTTAAGTATTCCAGGTAAATTTGTTAATTAAATATCAATTTTAGATCAACAAATAAAAATAACAATTAATTAATAATATCCAAATTTATAAGTAAGTGTTAAATTTTACTTAAAACTTAGTTGTAACATATATTTCATCTCTTATAGTTATATTAAATGTTGGTATTAAAATATAATATAAATAAGTTAAATCTTGAGTGCAGCGAACAACTTTGTAATGCATAATTTGTTAAACCTTCTACACATGTAGTGACCTCTCATAAGTAAGGTAGGCCCACAGTATTAAATCCTGGGTTTGCCACTATTATAAACTCTCAATATAACAAACTTTTTCTCATTCCCTATAAATTTGTTATACTTCAAGTACTCAAATTGACTGTATTTGACAAAAATATTGGAGAAATCTTTGAGATATATTTTTAAAAATTGATTTAGTACATCATGAGCATTTTTAAATTAATTATATCTTAAACACTTGTAAGAATGCTGTACCACCTTATCTTGTCTCCATCATTAGCAATTTTATATTCATTAGAACCAATTTTGGTCAGTAGCTTTAGTAGCTTTAATATTATTAGAGTAAATTGATATATTATATTAAACTACATAAAAACATTAACTTTAATGTATATAATTTTTTTTTACATTGTATCAATTTTTAAAAATATATAAAATATTACAATTTAAAAATATTTATCTTTAAAAAAAAAAACAATGTTCTTAATTTACATTTATACATTTAATTGTTCTTTTTTTAGGGTGACTGTGCAGGTTGTTCTGATGACCATAATATACATACTGAATTGGCTTTAAAAGAAGAAGAATTAGAGAAAACAAGACACAATTTGAAAGAAGTTACTGATGAAAAAGAAGAATTAATATTAAAGGTAAAATTTGGTATTTATGAAAATTTTAAATTATTCAATTCAAATTCAATAGAACACTGATATGAAAAATGTATTGAATGTATAGACATAATCGCATTGATTGATTATTAATTATGAAATGTTTTTTAAATTTAAAATATCATTTATAAAATTACAAAAAACAAAATTTCTGTGTTTGAGTGTTTCAAAATAGTAAAATCTCTTCATTATTTGTTATATTTTTTTAAATAAAAAACTTTATTCCTAGGCTCTTAGGTTGACAGGTTCTTTATCATATCATTATAACTTATGATAGTGTTTAAAACATAATTTTAAATTATATTTCAATGGTTTAACAATATAAGTTAAAAGTTATAATTTCCAGTGACGGCTATCCTTAAAAATATAAATGAAGCGAAACATAAGAAGTTACCACCCATCCCAATAATATTCATCCATATAACACCCCATCTACTGAATAGTTTTTTGATTCATTCGACATGTTAAAAAATAAAATAGTTACTATTATACTATTAAAATATTTCAAAGTATTATTCGCGTACAAAAAATTACATAGACAACCCACCCCACCCACCTTTAATTAAATGTGTAGCAGGTGCTTACACCTCTACTCTAGGATAGCTGCCACTGATAATGTCTGTACTATAATATTATTGTTTTGATATCATATCATTTTACATTTGTACTTTATATTTAATTAAATATAAATAAATCATTTATTTGATTTTTAACTATTTAAATTTAACCAAGATCAGTAAAGTCTTAATAATTAAAATTATAGTTACAGGATACAGAAAGCAGTTTTTCATCTGGTCCAATGTCGCCATCTCGTTTATTAATGGAGACATCTAAATTAGCTGAAAAAGTAAAACTGCAAAAGCTTATTGAAGACAGTGCAGAAGTCAACCTTGAAGGCACTAGTGTATGACTATTATTGTTTTATCTTTGGATCATTTATTTTAATTATTTTATCAACAATTTTTTTAAATTTTAGATCTGTCAAAAGGCTATAGCTGAACGTCTTGCATCAGCTGCAATTTCTGATTGTAATTTATTAGAATCTGGAGACAAAGAAGTTTTAATGCGCCAAGTTGAACAATTGCAAACACGTTTAGATCATGTACGCTCACAAATGGCAGTTCTTGAGCTAATGTTTGAACAATCAGCTGCTCAAACTGATAAGTAAGATTTTTTTATTTTAAATTGTAATGTTTTATATTAGTGTTTTCATAGAACACATATATATATTTATATATTTATATACATTTAAGGTTATATTTAATATTGGGAAAATATGAATCAAATATGATTGCACTAAAATTAGAAGTAGAAACAAGTGAAGAAATAATGAACTGTTATTCGTCTTTATTGTCCATTTATGATGGTTCAGCTAATGAAGAAGAGAAAATGTGATTGATTACTGTTTTTAAATTTTTTATATATTTTATAAAATTATTAATTGTCATTAATAATATGTTTTAATTGAACAGGATGAAAGATGAAATTATAGAGTTGTTGCATAATTTAGATGAAGAAAAGAAAAAAATTGGATCAACAGTAGTTGCTTTAGAATCGTATCATTGTGAAGAAGAAACAATTAAACCAAGAAGTCGTAATCAAGTAACTCGCATTGATTTAGAAATGGCAGTTCTTGTACAAGAACTAATGGGAATACGAGAAGAAAAAAGTGAACTTCAAGAACGTTATGTAGCATTGCAAAAACATAACTGTGAGTTAGAAAAACGTTTGGCTGAGTGCGAAGAACAATCTAGAATAGATTTAGATACAATTCAAGCATTAGAGCAGCAATTATCATCTGAAGATTTTGATAGTAATGCTAGTGTAAATGTTAAACTACAGAAACAGTTAAAAGATGTTACAACAGCATACCAACTTGCAATAAGAAATTCTGACACTAGACATAAGCAAAATATTACATTGATTGAAAAACTCCGCAATGAGAACACGTGAGATTATACAGCTTTTATTATTATTAACTTTGATATTATTTATTTGTTTTTAAACTATAGAACATTGGAACGGAATTTGGAAAGAGCTAAACGCAAATCTCAGTCACGTTTAAAGAAATTGGAATCTGAAATTGAAATTATGGTCAGCACACACACTCTTCAGGTAACATTCTTTTGTAATTTTTTTGAACAAAAAAATATGTAATGGATACTACAATACTATTGGTGTTTAGGTGAACATTTTAAAAGAAAGAATTGCTGTACTGGAATCAACCATTATGAATAATGAAATCTGTAAAAAAAACGAAACTACTTTATGAACTTTAACAAACATAGTTAATTCGTTATAAATCATAATATTTGTGCGATGTTTTTTTTTATATATTATATCCTTAGCTTGAAATTAATAAGCATTACTAGGCTTTACTTCAGTTCCTTTGAATATATACGACTTAAGTACAATATAGTAAATAATATTAAGCCGTAAAATACTTAAATTATATGACTATAATATTATGAATAACCCTAGAAATGTATTAAGTTATATTATTTATGTAGCTGTTACATACTAAATTTTAATGTATTTATTGTATTTTTATAACATATTATTAACAAATCAAATTATATAATAATATATATATATATCAATTGTAGTAAGAAATGCCGACAATCGAAGTATTGAAAAGTATGAAATATTGACAGCGACAATCATAATTTATATAAATCAAATTATAGATAATTATGATTTTGTCAATAAAAACAAAATATAATTTAAAGTATTGTTAAATGAAATTATAATTTTGGAATTTTGTTTTCTGTTTTTAAAACATACATTTTTGATTAAATAATTTCATAATGTATAATGGTAATAATAATATTGATTGTATTATGATTTAAAAAGAAAAAAATGATGTATGTTTATATAAATATTTTTAATTTTAATTATTTTAATAGATGATTATTTTTACTACAAACAATTAGTCACAATACATTTTAATTTATTAATATTTACTTTAGTTTGTCAATATTTCATTATTTTTGATGTTGTCACAATTGGCATTTTTACTGTCTGCTTTTTGACTGGCTTCCATACATACCTAGTGCAATTTATCATGATAGTATGACTATCAAAAATATTTGATACTCAAGTTTTTTATGTGTTTTTTCAACATAGTTAATAAGTTTGATGTAGGCAAAATGCTTTATTTTATAATACACATTTTTTATACTTTTTTTACATGAAATATAAAATTGTGAAAAAATAATACATGAGAATGTAGTTTTTACTTATTCTTATACCTTAAATGTTTTTAAATACTTTATACATTATTACGAAAAAAGTTAAGATGAAATTTTTAATCTGTGTCCATTTTTTCTGTTTTGGCTAATTCATATGCTCTTATTTGTTTTTCCAAATGAGCACATGCTAATTCAATTTCATAATTCTTGCTCACCAACCCCACCCAATTAGCTTCTAAATCTCTTAATTTTTCTCCAACTTGCATTTGCACATTCTTTCGTTGGAAATTTACTTCTTGAATTTGTTTTCTATAAATATTAACTCATTAATAAAATAAGAAGCATATAACTACAGATTTTTCTATGTATATTTACTTCAATTTAGTCACTTGTGTCTGTGCAGCAGCAACACATTTCACTAAAATTTCCAAATAAGATTTCCAGGCTTCTGTTCCATAATCCATCATCAGTTCTAAGTTTGTAATTCTGCAAGACAAAAGTAGTTTTAATATAATCTATTAAAATTTAACTTTGAGAGGAAAAAGTCACAGACAGATCTCAAATGTATAGTATAGCAAGTACTAAATAATAAACATAATGATTAATATAATAAGAATATTTACAATAATGTCCATAGATGTCAAGTGTCAAGTAAGACTATGATAATATTATTCAGAAAAAATTATGGAATATCTTGACAAATTTAAGATTTAAACTAACTTGATGAAAATATACAATAATGATACAAAATATGTGGTTTGGATAGATATTAGATTCTTTGATGTCGATAAGAGGCTAGGTAATGTTTGTCACCTGTGATTGTTAATATAGCATTACAAAGTTGAATAAGAATTGCATGACGACAAAGAACAAAATAAATGAAAATCATACTCTCCAAAGTTGAAACTAATGCATGCAATATAAAGTAGGATTAAACAGTAAGACTGACTTTATAAACATATACAAGCATATGGAGTTGTTGATAAACCAAGGAAATATCAAATGATTTAAACTTAAAAATTAAATATTATATTAAATATCATTGTTACATGGAATCACCCTATAATTTTATAACCTAAAAATAATAATATAATATACCTCGTAGCTTGATGTTCAAGTTGGGCCATTGAATTTTCTAAACATTCATTCCAAGCAGACATATCCGTGAGTTTTCCAGCTGGCGGTGGAGGTAGCTCATAGCGTTTCATACTCATTGTTTCCATAGGCAAACGCTGCTGTAGTCTGTCAAACTCTGTGCGCATCATTTCTGTCTATTAAATATGTATTAATTAATATATTTCATAATTTTAATGTAAACATGATGTTTTAATAATCACATTGGTAAGTATATCAAATTAAGTAATCTTCAAAAATGTTTACTCTACGAGGATGATAATAATGTTTTAATTAATTTTAACAACTGTATAGGAACAGAGATTTGATCTTAAAATAAAAAAATAATTACTTCAAATGCTGATATATTGAGTGGCGGTAAATGTTCAAGATAGTTTTTTGATGGCCTGTATCGACGCTTTTCATCTTCAACCATACTGATCGCCTGTTAGTCAATTCAACTGGATTATTAGTGTTTGTTACAAATATAATATGGATGTATCAAAATTACTTACAGCTTCACGGATGCCTGGCTCATCATACCCTTGATCAATATAAGGAAGGGCATCGACAATAACTTCACCAGCCATTATTGAAGTCCTCTGTTTACTTTATTTTTATCCAAAATACAATAACCTAGAAATTCAGGAATTGAGGCCTACGGTTATTAAAATTTATAAATTAGTAATTTTAGTAACTACCGGTTATTACTATAATGAGACTTCGACAATATATTGATGTTAGATTTAAAAATTCAAACTGATAGCAATTAATAATTGTAAATAAAACACTGGTGATAAGCTACATCTGGAGCACGCTGTCTTTCTGTGTTCTGTCGTTAGCATCATATTGTTTAGTCTCTTACGATAACAATATTATCGTGATTACTGATTGATGAATACAATTAATAATATTCACCACAGACTTATTATATTTATATACACCTAAATTCGGTTTTCGTTTGCGGGAGGCGACAGAACAACCTGGAGACAATGTAAAAAATCTACTATGCGGTGACACACGGACGAAAAAAACAATTTTTCGTCCATGTGTTCGACAGTAGATTTCTAGACTTTTTTGTGACGGACTTGTCGCATTTATGTATATAGGCCTGTAATAAAGGGAGGGGGCAGATGGGCACATGTCCAGGGTTGGCAAAATATTTTGATGAAATTAATTTTAAAAATATAATGGAAAAAATAGTAATCGCATTTCATTGAATTATTGGAAAAAATTATATTAAAAAAAAGAAATTTATATGTTTTATTATGTTATAACTTATAATTATTGATAATTAAAAAAAGATTTCAATTGTTTGAACCATTAAACAATTTTCATTTATTAATTGATAAGTTAGAGTTTAATATTATTAAAGAATCTTGATCATGGATGGACTATAATCAGTATAAAAGTGTAATATTATACTAATTAAATATTTTTAGTCGGGGGGCATAAATTATATGCCGGGGGGGCGTCAAATTTTTAAATACGGCTCTGTACAATATAGTGTAGGTAATGCTACACCAACAATCAGAGACGTACGCACACAGTAATCAGTTAGTATCAACAGCGGCGGCCCAAGACACGGGCCAACCCGGCGGTCGCCGGAGGTGCCTCCAGAATTGGGGTGTCGGAAGCTCAAAAAATTATGAAAACTTGTGAGTTTTTTAAATAATAACAGTGTGTTATAATAATACGTTCGTCTACGATAATAAATTGTGTAAAACAATAAAAATGTTATACAGGCTAAAGGACGTCTTTTAAAAATTTGCCGGTGGCGCCATAATATCTCGGGCCGGCACCGAGTATCAGTGTATGTTACGACGGTGACAGCATCGGCCGGCATCCGAAGTGCGAATCGTCGTATTTAGCGATGACGCAAACAGCGGGGAATTACACAACGACACGGTACACAGTGAAGTCGACGAATCGACGACGCGCGTAAAATTGTGCAGCCTCTATAAGGTGAAGCCGCAGCGTTGGACGATTGCATCGATGCAGGTCCGGGGGGCACGAGAAAGAAGAGGCACCAATGGGTCTGGCGACAGTTTCATTAACGCGCGTTCTCCGGCACCCCGTCGCGTGACGAGTTCGCGGGTGTCGCACGGCGGCCACGGTGACCTACGTAACAATGCGGCCGGCCGCTCGATGGACACGTCATGTATGACCGCAGTATGGTTAGAGCGAAACTGTACTGCGTTGCACGTACAAAGGTGACGACAAACGGTAGAGAAGTTGACGGGCGGCGGCGGAACAACCGGCGAAGAAGCCGGTGTACCCGCGGTTATTTACCGCGCGAAATTTTACCAACCTCGGTACGATTTCACTAGAGTATATTTACCGAGAGGGGTAAATAATCCCGGTTACGTCGGACATCAATGACACAAAAATATTAAAAGCGTACTGAAGCGTCTAACACCGAGTAGGTTGCCGCGAAGTGGAGGCACACTCGGACGCACGTCAATTTCAAAACGGCCCGGCGTACGACGTTTACGCGTCGCAACGCGGGCGGATAGGCTGACGAACGGCCGAACGCGATCGAGGGAACGCGTATAAAAATAATCCGGCGACCGATAAAGCGGCGCGTCCAGATCGCAAATGGTATTTTGCCATCGTACAAAAATATAATATCGGTTTCGCAGGCGTCTCAACAAGATATTGTAAAAATATAAAAAACAAATATCGTGTGCTATTAGATTACGTCTTCGAGTGCAGTGACGAGACGTCATCTAGTTGCGGTGTGTCGACGGTACTAAACGAGATTTATGTATTATACATTATACGTCCCGACTGTGACTGCGGTGACGATATATATGTATACATCGAAATATTGTGGTGACATAAGTACATAGCTGACGTCGTGTCACGGACTAAACGGAGCACATTAATTTGCATATAGGCATGTGCGCGGAAAATAATTTTTGAGTCGGAAAATTAAAAATGTCTACCCCTCCCCCCCATCACATTTAGTATCTAAATTGTATTCACGATTTTAATAATTTAAACTAAAAAACAGTGAAATAGGTAATTAAATTAATTTAGTTTGTTGGAATGATTTTGATTATTTGTATAATAAGATTCAGTAAATATAATTCTATTTAAAACAAAAAACGGTACTGGCACAAAATTAATAACTATTACTTTAACATCACATTTTGGAATTTAAGAAAAATACATAACCTGTAATTAACTAATTAATTATATAAGCTAGTACTCAAAATAATGGAAATGTAAAGATATTATATAAATGTAATATTGCAGAATGCATAAGATAATCACAGTACACATAAATACATGCTACATTAAATAGGTAACTATGTTTATTAATCACGTTTCTTGCTTTCTGATTTTGGATACTTGAATATTAATCTCAGTTGTATCAAACATAATATAACAGCTACTATGTTTTGAACCTAAAAAAGAAAGACGTTTAGTATAAATGCATGTTAAAATAGTATCTTTAATCATACCTTAATGAAAATCTTGTCTATTAACAACCCATATATTAACCACATGATATTGTAAAAATATAAAAAACAAATATCGTGTGCTATTAGATTACGTCTTTGAGTGCAGTGACGAGACGTCATCTAGTTGCGGTGTGTCGACGGTACTAAACGAGATTTATGTATTATACATTATACATCCCGACTGTGACTCCGGAGACGATATATATCGATTCATTATACATCGAAATATTGTGGTGACATAAGTACATAGCTGACGTCGTGTCACGGACTAAACGGAGCACATTAATTTGCATATAGGCATGTGCGCTGAAAATAATTTTTGAGTCGGAAAATTAAAAATGTCTACCCTCTCCCCCCATGAATTGTGGTTCGGGTCAGCGATGCTCCTCGGAATGCTGTATATTATAATGTACATATCAATCAGACACTTGTCTCACCGGTCGGTAATTTGATTGCGCAATTGCCGCGACGTTGTACTGTGAATCGTCGTAATATTTTGTACTCTAATTGGGGCGGTGTCGTTAACCGAGCTTTTACAGCTAACCACCACTAAGCCTCCAGAGTCTTTGAGTGGCCGAGTAACGCGCGTAATTGGACTAACTGACGTATAAGTAGTTTATTTACTGCTCCTTTTTCTCCGTGTGTCGCTGTCGCCCATGTCCGACGACTTCGGTTAATGGTGAAGTTTTTCAGCACCGCGTACGATATTATTTCGTCTAACCTAATGCTGCAGAACCACACCTGATACGTTTGCTATTTTACTCCGAATGCTGCATATACTACATTATATATTTATATATAATACACATCGATCGGGCGCTTGCCTCACCAGCCGGTAATTTAATTGGGATTGCCGTTGACCATACAGCAACGCTGACCTGTGAAAAATTTTCGCTACCGTCGTAACGTGCCACTATCACTGTGTTTATCGCCTGCATGTATAATCACTTTTTGCTGTTTTCATCCAAAACACTAAATACACGTCTATTTAAAAGGGAATGGTACTCGCGATGCCTCTAAAAACGTTGTAGAGTGCAAAAGAAACCGTCGGACAATCTTTTTATAACAATAAAATCGCGAAAATCCAAATATTTGATACCCAACAGGGCCACTAAAAACCACATTTTTGGAAAAAACTCGTATACAAGTTTTCGCGGTGAAAGATTTATTTTTGAATTCTAAAACTTTTCACGAATTGTTAGATGTATTGCCCAAATAGTTGAGTCGCAAAAAAAAGCGAAATAATCGATATATTTTTTATATTTTATTGGCCTTCGTCACTTTTTGTCGATATTGACGTAAAAACTAATTTTTTGTCTTATTTAGTAAGTAGATTATACGGGAATTTCAAAATTTTTAATGAAAAAAATGTCGTTTTGAAGATAGAATAAATTTCGATTAGACATTATAATATATTATCATTAATGTGTTGCTCTGCGCATAAGTGTAGTCAAATTGTCTGTACAATGCGCCGTACAAGCTGAGTGATGCGATACATATAATGTATTATTATTGTATTTATATTTATTTGATTATTATAGCTTTAAATACAGGTATTATTAGCTTTAGATATTTACTATATAACTTCAGGTAATTATAAAAGCGTAGAAAATTTGTTAGATTTGAGTAGTGTGTTGACAATAGCGGAAGAAGAATTGTTAGCGCTCTTGAGGAAATTGAAAAAATTAACAAATTTACGTAATGCACGCGCTAATAACAATAATTAATGAAACACTGATGGAACAGTTTGGAATTTTCATAATTTCATTAATAAATTCATACATTGTGTACTAATGTATATAAATAAAAAATTTCGTTATGATGATGGAATAAAAATACTACTTTTGTAGGCACAGGTACAGGTACATTTCGCTATATCGTTATTGCTCTAAAGCCCTGTCATTTTTTGCCGTTTTTCACCCAAAAACCTAAATATACGTATTTTTAGAACGAGGGGTTCTCGCGATGCCTCTAAAAACATTGTAGTGTGCAAAAGGGACCGTCGGACCATCTTTTTATATCAATAAAATCAAATATTTAATACATAGGGCCACTAAAAACCACTTTTTTGAAAAAAACTCGTATGTAAGTTTTCACAGTGCCTAGTTCTCCTATTTTCGGCCGAGCCTTACTGTTTGCATGTCTATGATTGTACAGATATATCTCACATCGTCTATACATATATATTCTATGCATGATTGGATGGACCGAATATAAAATTTTCGTGTTGACTATGTGTGTGAGCAAACCTCCTGATGCATCTCAACAATTTGCTTTAAGAACAGATATATCACTGCCGACAGAGAAATTTGCATATAGACAAAAATGATATCATTATTATATACTAACGATTACTGTTAATGATGACACGCGGCTACAATCGTTATCGACGTTTGGAATGTACCGACTGCATATTATGTGTAATATGCAGTCGTAATAATCGTTATGGTTATTATTTTATTGGTCACACATGAGCACACAATTATATAGACCGCCGATCGGTGGCGGTGTACGATTGAAGCCGTTTGGATTTCCGCTTGTTTTTGGTTGTTCTATGTTTGGATTACCGCGACGCTATCACGCTGGCTGTCGCTATCGCTGCATGACGGACCATACAGAGACTATTGGTACGCACGTGGGCCACAAGTTCATGTCTCCGACCAGATTGTGATGACTGCGATAGCGACGGCGTATTGATGGCAAAGGCGGTACGGGTTGAATTGCTTGGAATAAAAATGTCAGCATTGTCGACTTAACTGCTGTTCCCGGGTATGGTGCAGCATTACCGACAGGACGAACCTCTTTTACGCCTTCGAATTCCGCCGCAGAGACCTGTCTGCAGTAATTTACACGTGCATTCGCCGTCGTCTCAAACTATTTATATATATTATATATACGTACCAGTATGTTTAAATCAAAACGCATGTATAATTAAACGTACTTGTGACAATTTTCAGCCACAGATAATCTATATCAATATGATCAGTGGCCGTATAATTTGAATAAAATCTCATCGGTTTTCCACAATATATCAATGTGCGGTAATTTTTTTTTGTTATATTTTTATTATTCGTTATTATTTTAGCTGTTTAAAAGATTCATGAAGAATAAAAAAAAAAATAAAGAAAGTAATAGTAGTAGTATAGCATAATACTACTTGCTACTATATAGACATTTATCCTCTGGAAGGTTTGGTTAAAATATATTAAATACAAATATAGGTACCTATAAAATTGAATACAATATTAACAGTTTTTTGTGTTGTTTTTATTTTTAAAAAAATATCGTAAAACGAGGTAATACTCAAAATTGGTAAATTAAGTATCTATAAAATGCAATTACATATATTACTATGATTAAAATATATACAATAAAATATTATAAATTTATAATTTTTAAATTATTATTATTATTATTACACTCTAAACTATATTGAAATTTGTAATTGTATTATAAGGTAGATCCGGTTGACTTTATTGTGGCAATGCTTAGTGTTATGTGACATAACTTATGTCACTTAATAATAAACGAAAAATCAAAGAAACCGACAAAGAACATTTTGTGAGTATTAATTAACAACATTCAATTACTATAATATTTAATGTTGTGAATTCGTATAGAAAAATGCATTATTTTGACCATAATATAAAACATAGTTAACCCAAAATTATAATTAGAGAATAATAATGTTGAAACTAATAATTTTACAGTAACGTTAAAAATTGTAGTCTTCTGTATTAATTTCGTTTTGATAAAACATTTATTATTTATTGTTTCAACTTATTAATTAATTGATGTTTTTTTTTTGTTTACTCATAGTAAATCGTTTAGTTTATTTGCACACAAAGTTTGGCAATTTTACTAAGATAAAGTATATCCAGTAAAATCTATTAGGTTAAACTATAATTGTAGAAGCGGTAATTATTAAACAATTTTTATGTTGTGGTGGTAAATTTATGGTACTTTAAAAACATGTGGCTTATACTTTTAACAAAGTAAGAATTTGTTAACACAAATGAAGAACAGACATTATTGGTTAGTTAGAATCACTGTACTCTGCACAACTATTTATTGTATATTTTATTTATTTGTCGAAATGATTTTTAAATGGACTGAATGGTTTGCAAATACGATTTAACAAGTAAGAGTATTCTAGGTAGTATAGTAATCGTTAACTATTAGGGTCAACTTCCTCATCGAAATTTTTAAAATTTATAAATTTATTTATTATTATTATTTTTATTATGACATGTCAATTAAAAAAACACCAATAAAAATTAGTAGTCTATTAAAATTGACGATATGTTTTGTTATGTTCAGCTGTTAATATATCAAATTGAATTAAAAAAAAATTAACCACTCCTAACCATTCGGGTGAATTACTTCACTGTTGGCGGACTACAAATAATGGTAGATTCCGTTACTTAATCTGCTTCTGCGTGTCATTCTTGATGAAATCTGTTAGGTTAGTCAACCGGTATCAGCATATCTACAGTACTGTGCCTTTCGTAATGTGGTGTGTACAATAGTTGTAGTAGCCGTCCTGGTGTGTAGGCAACGACACGGCGCCAGCATATCTATAATATATATATATATATATATTCACCATACTATATACCATATATATATATATATACCATTCATCATACTCAATGGTATATAGTTGATTGTTTATAAAAAATAAATAAGTTAATAATGATTTATGATAATCAACACTTCATTGTTCAGTTGCAGACTACTGAAATGTATCAAATCAGGCCGAGTTATTAACAGTTAAATGTCTTTATAATTTTAAATTAAATAACGGTAATATAAATCACATGATATTACGATAATAAATGCTTATTATGATAACCGAAGTCTCAGTGTGGTAAATGTATAGAGTAAGCAGTTTAATACATTTTCAAACAACTCGGTTAAGTTTACAAATTTTTTTCAGGTGATCAAATATTGACCAATATATTATATTAAACAATATTGCGTTTAGTGTTTCATACTATTCTTTAAAACATGAATCACAATATAATTTGAGTGTAGAGTTTAATTGAAAATCAACGTTCATTATTCTATATAAACGAGTCTTCTGTTGTGAACATAAATATATTTTAAAGTTTTTATAAGCTGTTAATAATTGTTAACCACTAATTTATATAAAAATAAAATGTATGCTATTTCTGTGAACCTGTCGTAATAAGCATAGATTTAAAATTCGCAAAGCACTCATTTTACCGAAAAAATCAAAAGTGCACGGAGCAGTGGGAGAGGAAAGTTAATACCCTCTAATATAAAATAATTTTTTAATTTTCACAGGCTTGTAGGACTGTAAGTTGATATGGAGGATTGTGATCTAAAAATTAGCCCAAATTGGAACGGATATGAACCCTTCAACCCGCCTTCTCCGTGAGAACACCACTAAAAGAAATGTATATCGAAACCGAATGCGTATCACTAACTGCAGCTTACACGGAGTGACCGTTAAATCGCACGTTTATACACACGCGTTTATGCAAATACGACGATATTCGTGTAACGGCACGCATATTTCACGCCTATGCAAATGGATTTCGACTGCATACAAGCGGTAGTGTGGACTAATGTCGGACTACGTCCGTGGTGATTTTCTACAGTCCACTGTCGGCACGAGACGGCTCAATCATCTCTCTCGTGCATCGCGAACGACCGCAATCCGCCCGCGCTCGATAGCATAAAAACGAATTAAAGGCCGTAGATCGCAACCGTCGAAAACAAAACCGCCGAATGTCGATGGCCTGTACCGATAACCAACACGAGTCACAAACTTATTCATTTATCGGCCCCTGCAGATTGATCACAATAATATTGTTAATATACGATGGTATTACGTAGCGGTTGTAACGAAGCACATTCATACTAATAACAATATGCACAACGGGCGTATCTGATACGGCACAATTACAAGGTCCGCGTTTGCACTGGCGAGGACGCGTGATTTAGGCGTGAGACGTCGTCCGGAAAAAGTGAAATATCAAGGACGTATTGAAAAACGAAACCGATGTGTCGCCGATAAATAAACTGGGCCGACGCACAAACGATCGGTGTATTGGCGATGGAAAAGCCACGCGAACACCCAAACGAACGGTGAATTGGTGAATCGTCGGGCGGTTGTAAATTGCACGCACCAAAACGATGTATAGACTATTGAGTGTGCCAATAATAAACACTCATCAGTCATCACTCAATCGACACTGACCGATCTAAATAACTTAATCTATATCGTATACATATATATATATATATATATATATATATATATATATATATATACAAGAATTGTAACGTATATACATGTTATATTTTATTTAATGTTATAATGTTCTATAATAAAAGAATATGATTTATTACAACTTATAACTCACCAGTCCATTGAGATTTGTAGTAACTTTACCGGTACAAGTCACTTTTATTTTTCGTATTTTTTTTTTTTTTTTATTGTATTTGTAAACCGTAGTATACAATATATGAGTATTCTAATTGATTTACGGGTCGTCGTCACTCACTGCCTAATCATTCAACAGTCCAACACATCGACTATCGACGGCCGGCAACACACACACATTATACACATCACCTGATTTTTCGATATTTTATATGCACTGTATACTGTTGAAATTTGTAAGACAGTGCCAATCACGTTTTTATTTCTAGGTTTCTTTATTGGCCTAAAATATATCGTATTATTGGTACATAGTTTAAGTCGTTGTATATTTTTTTAATTATTTTAATGCAATCATATTATGTGTGCAAAACGCCACGTGATTTATTGTATTTTTTATAAGGTGTACTCAAATATTACTGTATTTAGTACGTAAGTATTTTTAAATATTATTTATAGCTATATATATATTGGATCAGGCGAATCAGCTGACCAGTCTGCGATCCGTAAAACATGTTTACATCATTTTGTAAGTAATACATTAATATTTATTTATTTCAGTAGTTCTACTATTAAAATCGAAAACCCTAGAGTATATTTATTTCAGTAGTTCTACTATTAAAATCGAAAACCCTAGAGTATATTAATTTTAATAGTTCAGCTAGAATAATAACATTTTGTCTAATCTAAATATTTACAATTTGAGGCGGACCTAGGGGAGCATTTTGGAGGTCAGTTGACCCACAGTTTTTTTTCAGTAAAATGTGTCCCCTCAAAATTACAAAATACTTAAATAAGTACAATACTACAATAATCAAAAATGAAATAATATTAAATAATAATATGTAAAATGTACTGTATAAAAATATATTATATATTATGTATAGAAATAAAGTAAAGACTGGGTATTGAAGAATAAATATCGTGTATGAAAATTTTAAATCGTTTTAGGATATACATGCGATTTTGTAAAAAATTAAATTTCATACGCTTATAAATTTTTTTATATTGACACAGGAGTTTTTTTTACAGTTATTTGAAGAATAACAACAAGAAGTTATGGAGAACCTTGTACAGTAGTCACTCGATAATTCGAAATTCAGGGGACCGAGTTAAAAATTCGATTTATAGAGGTTTTCGATTTACCGAGTGTTCGAATAATCGAAGGAAAAAATAAATAAATAAAATACATTGTATATACATATATATAACGTTTATTTTGACATTAACTTATTATAAATATAATTATATACATTTTAAAATTATTAATTGATATTTATTTATTACACATACATATTATTATATTTTACATACATATTATATATTAAAGAAATCTGTTATTTTTTTTTTGTGAAAAATTGTTGGTCGCAATCTGGTCCATAGCATTGTCTAACTTAATAATAGCATTGAAAATTGTATCGCATATTTTTTTATCCATTTCAGATTGTTCAAAAAATTGACGTAATCCTGACATAAAAAATTTTACTTCTTTTAACGATATGACAGGAACCTCCGCCTCTTCTTCCTCGTCATCATTGTCAGAATTGTGATGATTGACTGAAGTAGATTGAATAATTTCCTCGTCAGTAAAAGTACCAGCAGTTGCGACATTATCGGCAAAGTGAACAAATTTTTCAAATGATACGGGAATTTCTAGTCTGTTCCGTGTGCTAAGCAGAACTTCAACCTCCTCACATTGAACAGGAATACCTTCACCAATTTTCTGTCCATCCTTAATAAAACCACAAGTTCTGAAGCAATTCACGATGGTTTATGCACTAACATTTTCTCATGCTTTGTGTACCATTTCCATAGCAGTGAGTATAGAAATTTTACATGGAACATCACCCATGCACGCCAACACTTCTCGAACAATTTCCTTCCGATACATCATTTTAAAATTTTTTATTATTCCTTGGTCTAGTGGTTGGAAAGTTGATGTAGTGTTGGGAGGTAAAAAATGAATTTTTATATTTTCAAGATGAGGAATATTATTGTGTGCGGTACAGTTTTCAACGAACATCAACATTTTTCGATTTGCCTATTTCATATCTACATCGATACATAACAACCACTATGTAAACAATACACCTGTCATCCCCGCCTTTTTATTTGACCAGTACATTAGTGGGAAAGATTTTACGTTTTTGAAACAGCGTGGGTTAGCAAATTTTCCGATCATTAAGGGCTTAAGTTTCTGGGATCCATCCATGTTTGCGGCCAACATCACTGTTATCCGTTCTTTATTATTTTTACCACCATGACATTTTTCGTTTTTAAATGTCAAAGTGCGATCTGGTAAACATTTGTAAAAAAGTCCGGTCTCATCGGCATTAAAAATATCCCTAACATCATAATCAACTAATAGGTTGATTAACTCATTTCTCCAATCTTGTGAAATGCACGGGTCAACACTTGCACTCTCTCCACATACTTTTTTGAAAATTAAATCATGACGTTTTTTTAATTTATCCATCCAACCCTAACTAGCTTGAAAATGTGTGATACCTAAGTTGGTAGCAAACAACTTAGATTTTTCTTTTAAAATAGGTCCTGATATTAGAATATTATTTTGCCTACATTGAGTAAACCAAGCCATAAGACATTCTTCCAGATACATATAATCGTGTTTAAAGAAATTCGAATTATAGAGATTCGTGAAAAAAAAATTCGAATTGTAGAGTATGCCTCACCGACAGACATTTCGAATTATCGAGGGGATCGGAATACATGTATTTTTTTATAATTATAGAGGTTTTCTCAGGGGACTTAGCGTTTAGTTCGATTTATGGAGTTTTTCGAATTATCGAGTGACTACTGTATTAGGTTTTTTAACCTTTGGTATAAATCACAAAAATTCCTTGTAAATTTTCGTTATTTTGACATACCTATTTCGTAAACATTTAAATTTTAAATGCTTATAAACAAAAATTGTGACTAACGATTTTTGATTTTTTTTTTTTACTACAATAAGTACAACTTATAATAAACTTTGTATTGAATTTTAAAGATCTTTTGGATTGCCAAAAACGTTTACTCAGCGTTCTACCAAAACACTTTAATATAATTATTTTAGTTCACAAATTAAATCATAATTTCATACCAATTTGGAATTTTTTTATGTTACAAATCTTACATTACACATTTAGTACACATTAATAATGTCTCTAAAACTATCTCCGTAGTCGTAGTATATACAGTAAAAACTCTTTAAAACGAAACTCTATATAACGTAAATATTACATTATAATGCTTGGTTTGATTTATAATCTATTATATAATTGTTATACCTCTCTATTACGAAAACTCTCTATAATGTAAGAATTCTCTCGGTCCCTTCAAATTTGCTATAGAAAGTTTTCACTGAATATAGATTTGACGTCTTTATCTCCATAAACATGAAAATCTTTTTATTCAAAATGCATTCTCAAAACCAATTTTTAGTCTTCCGAGTCAATTCACTACCATCAGCGAACAGATTCCAAATCCTAAATACTTGATTTATATAATAAAAAAAAGTTTAGAAGTGTCATAAACGGTTAATATTTATGCTTTATATCATTGAAGCTACATTATGAATTTTAAAACAATATATACCTATCATTGTTGTAACTAATTTCAAATAATCCAAATTCTGTTTGCAACCATTTTTTCAAATTCACAATTTTATGACAGCTTTTGAATTAAATTCGAAATACTCATTTTAATTTCCTTTCTCAAATATTTAAGTGCATTAATATAAATAAGAATTATATCAAAAATATAATTTGTTTTGTAAATATATTATATTATGCTCTTTGACAGCAGACTACTTCCTAACATCATAATTTATTGAACGACCGTGATGGTAATAACAAGCGTATAGGATGAATTATATACACATAATATATTTATAAAATAATACCTAACAAACATAATATATTTTATACGTGAATTATTCTTTTATTTACATAAAATGTATCCAATAATATATACTTATAATATCTATTTCTTGAGTTATGTGTGACATCATATATAATAATAAAGTGGTGAGAGAAAAAATTATCATATTTTTTGTAAACACATAATTTTATACGACGACGCAAAGTACACAATTAAAATAATTGATGGTAATTGTATTAATATTTAGTGCATATATCAACATATTTTCGAGCTTTTTGTGGAAATCACGAAATTCAAAATAATATATCGAGAATTATTGTTGTAACATAATTTACTTTAATAGTTTTTACTTTTTTTACTGTATAAGTATAATCTATAAACGTGACTCCCTAATAACCATGACAAGAAAAAAATCATAATTACTGTATTAAGATTTTCAAGAGTATACTGTATTTATAGATATCAAGATAACATACAAATATTTCATAAAAATAATATCATAAATATAATGGCTAAGCTCTGTGCGTAGTCGCGCTTCCTGCAGAGGAGCTAGTTATTAATATTTTTTGGAGTTTAAATTAAAAATATGCTATTTAAAAAAAGATAGGAAAAATTAACAAAAAACCCTGACTTACTGACTCGCGCAGAAAAATACATTTTAAGTTATAATAATTTAATAATTAAATAAATGAAAAACGAGGTGGCTAAACGTGGCATAACATTAAGTATAAAAAAAACAAAATTTATAAATCCAGAACGTTTCTCCTCGAACAGAATAATTTTCTCACGGACAAAAAAAAAACAAAAAATTAAAGGTAAAAATATTTAAAAATAATATACAATGCAAATCAATAAATGTACAAATTAATTATATATGTTTACCGTTTACTTTATTATATATTTATTTAAATTATATATAATTAACAAATAATAATTAATAGAAAAACAAACTTAATAGTTTAACACGACATGTCTTTATAAGATGCATCCAAATATGTGTTAACTATTCCTCTTGAAGGCCAATGTAATAGCAGCTTCCGGGCTTGAAATCGGCTTAGGGAGTTTGGCCAACCGATATTACTGACTAACAAACTCCCTAGGCTTTTTTTTGCTTTTCGGCAGGGACTTGTAGTTTTTTACCATTACTTCCGTCGCCACCGGAGGAGGAGGCTCGCTGATGGGTTCCGGGTTTGAAATCGGCATAGGGCGCTTTGCCAACCGATACTGTTGGCTAACAAGCGCCCTAGCTTTTTTCTTACCCTTCTGGAAGTTCCCCACTAGTTCCTCCTCCGTCTTCTTTTTCACAACCGGCGTCTTAACTTCTGGCGATACGCCAGGCATATCCAACACGCCTTTATCGTCATGGTGTTGATATGATTCAAGGTTTAATGGCTGCGATGAATGTTCGGTACCATATCTATCCGTATTAATATGATGTAATATTATTCCTATACATATCCTCTCGAGTGTTCTACACAATGAGATAATTTCCAATAAAATTATAATTAAGATCGATGAATACATTTTGATGTTTCTTGTGTTTTTCTGAATCTGTTAATTGTTGTATGGCGGTAGCTAACTGAATGACTTTAAATTCACTGTTAAACGAACAATAATAAAAGACAATTGTTTTTTTTTATACCTATCAATATACCATAGAGATTAATTTACTAGCCTTAGTAGATAATTTAAATGTATACACGATTATAATCGTGAATTTATATGCGTATTTAAAAAGGGTGGGCAAATGGGTATCGCTCTGCTGTATAGTACCTAGAGATGGAGAGTACAGAGTAGGTAACTATAATGGATCTGTTAAATTTGAATGCAATGACAGGTATCATTGTATACAAAAAACGATTCTGAACGATGATGATTTGTCAGTCTATGATGGTAATTAGTAGGATATATTACCTATATTTAAAATGTAACCAATTGTAACGCAATTCCGTAAAAAATTAAATTTTATACGGTCATAAAATTGTTTCTATATATATTGACGCTTGAATTTTTTTGTTACAGTTATTTGAAGAAAAAGTTATGGAAAACCTTAAATTGAGTTTTTTAACCTTAAGTATAAATCACAAAAATATTATGAATTTTCAACTTAAAAATTCCTTTTTTGATATATTTTGTAAACATTTGAACTTTGAATGCTTATAAACAAAAGAGAAAGCTATCATGGAAAAGTTGTGGCACCAAAAGAAACCAAAACACAGGAGAATACGGACAAAGTAATTAGCATAATAAATTATTCTAACAGAGTAGTAACAATGAAAAGCAAAAGGATAAATTGAATAGGCAACATAGTGCTATAGGCTAAAAACCGGTAATTGAACAAATAACTTAATTGATATCGGAGAGCAAAATACCACTGAGTGTAAAAGTGGACCAAATCAGTAATGGATAGATACTAAATAGTCTATAAATACCTTTCATGCTGGACTTTAAACATATTATAAAATAGTGAAGAGATGACTATTTACAGAGACAAATAGAAGGGAATAGTGGTTGCGGCAAAGATTAAACCCAAACATTTTTTAAGCCCCCACGGGTAGTAGGTATTTTTGAATATCAGAACAATACTAAAATCGTTATTCTTCATTTAAATTTCTAATTTCATCAACATTTAAACTTCAAAGGAATGACTCATCAACAGAAGTATCTACATAGACTACCTCAAGAGTATATGAAACGTATAATAAAATAATTATTGATATTAAAGATAATTACTACTGTTATTTCTATCATATCTTAATGTAGATGTAGAAAACTGACATGGGACATAATGGTAGATTTTTTAATGTTCTACAAATATTTTTGTAAGTTAAACAAAATATGAGTAGTGAAAAATAAATTACTATTAGGTGGTTATTTATTTATGAGCTCAAAGACCAATATGATTCACTATTCAGATATTTATAAATCTAAGCGGGTGCAACTATACCAAAGTTTACAATAAATTAGTTTTTTTTAACTTCATTTCATCTGCATTTTGTACATAATATTGTTATTGCCATGGTGTAAATGAACTCGTACAGAGTTGATTTTTTTGTTAGGCCACAGAAAGATAATCTAGCAAATAATTAACATTACTTCTCAGTGGTTTTAATTCAATATTTTAGTTGGGGTTGCAATGTAAGTAAATATATTTATGGATTTTTGGTAAACCAAAATCAGTCATTATAGAATTAAGCAATTTATTTATTATAATATAATTTTTATTAAAGCGCAATTTTAGTTAACAATATTTTTTTGTCTATGATTTTTGACACATTGAATACTGCAAAATTTATAATCCATGTATTCAAAAGGATACTTTTCTTCTATATTTTTGCCACAATAGAAGCATCGCAATAATTTAAATGTCCCTTGAACTGACATCAATCGTTTTTCTGCTGCTATTGCACACTAAAATTAAAAAAAAAAAAAATAGTAAATCTTACTCTTGTATATTTCTTTAAAATGAAATATTACTTTCTCCCGATCTGATAATTGAAGAAATTTCTGCTTTTGAATTTCTTCTTCTTTTTTTAATTCCTCAACCACTTTTCTTTCTTTGGCTCGTTTTTGTTTAGCTTTTTTTCTTTCTTTTAATTCCTCTTGTAACTCTTCCGTTAATGGTCCTGGTAAACGTGACTGCATAGAACATAATCAAATATTTCATTAAATAATAAATTACAATGAAAATATTAAAAATTTGTATAACTTACTTTATCATAGTCATATTTATTAGGGAAAACAGCCATAAATTTCCTAAACACTTTTCTTGTTGATTTATCTGGTGCTAATTCATAAGGTGTTTTGGCATCTTTATTTTTATGAATTGGATTTGACCCATGTTGTAAAAGTAAGCTATTAAATAAAAAAATACATTGTTTAGTGATAGTAATTAATATTTAACTAAATAAAAATATTAAAAAATAATATATAAGTTCCTTACTAAATATGATTGTGCAGACAATAAGTAGAAGCTAAATGAAGTATAGTATTATTTGATTCATCAATTGGTTCATTTAAACTTTTTTCTAGATATTCTTTTGTAATCGAATTATTTGAATCTTCCAATAATAGGCATTTACTTAAAGCTTCAGAATCTTTTTCTTCAATTGTTTGCAATAAAAGTTTTTTTACTTCTTCAACTTCAGCACATTTCACAGTAATTGTAGTTTTGGGTTTCTTCTTCCTCTTTTTGCGTTTTTTATTTGTCAAGTCATTTGATAATATACTACTATTATTTTCATATATTTTACTTTGCGTAGATTCTACAATTGTATTTTCATTATCATTTTCAGTAGAATCTAAAAGCCCAAAGTAAATATATTGCCATGACGAAAAAATAATTTTTTTTTAATAAATTTAAACTAAATATTATGTTTTTTAATTAATTTTTTATAGGTATTCTTTTTGTGCATATAATGTAATGTTTATTTATTCAGAATGTATCAAATTTAAAATAGTTTTGATTTGTACTATTTTTTATTAAATTACAAATAAAATAATAATTAACTTAGAAGAAATATTAGATTTTTCCATAATGTATAACAAGGGCAGTCAAACAGTCAACCGCAGATAATTTTAAAGTCGATTGTGTTAGAATTTATTTTAATAATTAGTAATTAGTTTATAATACTTGTTGTATGTTTAAATACAATTTATATAAATATATTTCTTAATAATAAAATTTTTCTATAAAAGTCGATCCTCAAAGGTGAAGTATATTTTTAGTAAATTGTGGCCAAAAAAAGTTTGGCAACCCTTGGTGTATAATGTAACTAGTATACAATTATATATTACCTGACATTGAAGATTGTTGAATATTTTCATTTAAATTTTGAATGTCTTTGATAGGTTTTTCAACAATTTTTTTTGTTCTAGATTCTGTATTTTTTCTTTTTTTAAATAACTTTAATACATAATTTTTAATAGAATTATTAATAATATCTTTGGAATCTGCAAGAAAGTAGATACAATTCAGAATTCTTATTTTATAAATATTAATTCATAATTCTATGATTATATATTAATGATTACCATATACTAAAACTGTTGATAGTTGGTTGTAAACTTTTTGAACTTCTGCATAAGTTGCCTTTTTGGTTCCAAATGGTATTTGACATAGTCTACTGTCATTTTTATTTATTAATGGGTTTGAACCACCAAATAAAATATTTCGATTGTTTGGACCAATTGCTCGATAAAATATATGGTTACATAATTTTATATGATGTAACCACGATGATAATATTTCTTGAATATGCTAAACAAATACTTATTAGATATGTATGGCATTTAATTAAATTTAAAACACATTACTTTTAATTGAGATGCTTCATTATATCTACGTAAACTAGCACCAGCACTTTTACATCCACCTTTTGATCGATCTTGTGTACTTTGAGAACCACCTTGTTTCGCTCTTACAGTATATGAATGAAAAGTTTTATGAACAATTACTTCTTCTCCTAAAATAAAATAAAATTAATCAATCAATCACTATGTGTAAAGTTAATAATATTCTAGTATACCTTTAAATATAGCTGCTGAAAAACGACCACCACCTAACATAATAATAAACCACATGGGTTTAATGCTGATAGACTTCAATGAGTTAACCACAATCTCTTCGTTTGGAATGTCCTATTTAACAGAAACCAATAATATATTATTTTTAATTTTGTTTTGATACTGTTAAGTAATTATTACTTTTTTATTAGTCAATAAACATCTGTATACAGAAAAAGCATTACCAAAATTATTCTCAAAAAATAATTTTGAATCAATTGAAAAATGTGAATTGTAAGCATTGATCTCATCATCACTTTCACAACTGGATGAGCTGTCATTAGCTTTATCTAAATTAATATAAATATACAATGTACTTCAAATTATAATATAGTACTATTTACTTAATATCACGTAGCAAATAATTTAAATATAAATGACCATAAAAAAATAAGATGAAACAAAATTATAGGTAGATTATATTATTATTGTAATTAAAATGGACAATTGTTAGTACTTTCTAGAGCAAGAAACTTTGGCTCGTCAATTGTTTGTCTGTTACGTATTTTTTGCTTTAAATTGTACCGATGCCAGTCTGATTTATAATGTGCTTTGTGTTCTTCAGACAGTTCAAATGCTATTTGACACGTACTACAGTGCATGCCTAACAAATAGTTTTTATCAACATCCAAATCTGAAATTCAAGTTTTCCAATCATTAGTTGAACATGATACAAGTACTAAAATTTTTTTAAATTATACTTTTTAACCCGACTGCCGCAGTGTCTTCTTTTCTTGTCAATCCCAAGCTAATGAGTCGCACTCCGTCCAAGAGTGATTGATATTCGGGACGACCTATCAAGACCGTTTTACTAGCAGAGGGTAAAATTGTCGACATTTTAAATACTCGTCGTCTCAACAAAATAGTAAATATTATAAAAATCCCATTAAGTATTAATTATATTAGGTTCAAAGACGATGACAACGGACATATATTGGCCGCTGTCCACGTTTCGCGAATTAAAGACGTAACCCATGCGGCCGCTCAGCCGCTGGCCATGCTCGAACTTGTTGATAACAACTACTGAATATTGATAAGTATCTGAACTCTGATCTATGAAGTCAACGTCAACGTCCTCTAAAATCCCGCTCATCATGATATCACGAAGAAAAAATATAACGTTTTATTTGTCCTCAGCGATCACTATTAATGAAAAATATTATCAACATCGTGTTCGCCAATTTTTTTTCCGAAAATCACGGTTTTGTACGTTCACTTACGCTATTGTCACTATTACGGAGCAGTAGGAACTAGGAAATCACATTTGAATACAGAGATAAAAAATATTTTACCATTTATACTGTAGCGATCATAGACATAATATAATAGATTATATATTATGTATGTGAATATCAGAAGATGTCTATGGGAGCGTAAATAAAAAACGATTCGTTGTGATAAGAGTTACCTCCATTCCGCAATAGCAAGAATGAAGAAATTTAAGAAATGTATTAGGCCCCATTGAAATCTGCATGAAAATTCATTTTTTTCTAAGCTTTAATGTTTTTATTTGTCATATCGTAATTTTTTCTTATTAATAATAATAAAATAATACATATTTGCTGTATAATTATTCATCAATATCAATGTACATTGCAACAACAGAATAGATGCATTAATACATTAATTTATATATACATAGCCATATAGGTATGTACTATTATTATTAAAAATGAATACAAATTAATATTAAAACTATAATATAATAAAATTGGAAAAAAAATATAATAATACAAGTAAAAAAATAATAATACAATAATAATAATAATAATAATGAAATATATCAATAAAAACAAATCATTAAATGATTGATTTGGAGAATAAAAATAAAATTCAATTTTTAAAATATGCTAATTATTACTAGTTTCTACTTGAATATTTTAAAATAAAATTACTTTTCTAAGTTTTTATTATAAAGAACGGTTTTTAAAAACTTTTTGCACATTGAATTGTTTTTCATAATGTTACAAACAAATATTAATCAATTGTTGACAAATTAAAGTGAACACTGAACCTACTCATAATTAGAAGCACCAAAATTTACATCAGTTAGTGTATGAATGTTTGCAAAGAAAAATGTAGTACTTTTCCCAACTTTCAACAATTAACAATTACATCTAAAGCAGTTTAATAAATGACATAAGAGCTTGAAAAATCATTTCAGATATAGTTACTAAGGAAAAAAAATATTAAATTTTATTAAATTTTAAAGTTTCAATATTTAACAAGCTTTTTTGTTTTTGCTTTCATCCCACCAATTAAAATATTCTTTAAAAAACAATTGTTCTTTACTATAAGCAAGATATAAGCAAACCCAATGGCTTAGGAACCATTGAAAAACAATTTTTACTGTAGTAATGAGCAATAATTCTAACTGTTTTATACTTTTATAGATACAAAATCTATAACCCTATAGAACCCTATCTAACCCAAACATTTAAATATTTCCAATAATTCATTCTATAAACAATATAATCATCCTGATTTTATCGACACCTCGCCACGAACTAAGATATCTTAGTCCGTATACCTCGTAAAGAAAATCTGATTCTGATAACAAATAATAATAAAATCGTGAATCTATTTTTAATTTTATATTCCCGCTTTGTAATATTTGTATCATCATACAACATAATTTCTATGGTATTATCAATTTAGTTTTGTACAATTTTCGTATCTTGCCATTAGATCATTAACCAATTATATCGATATTTATTTCGTCAGTTAGTCGACACTCGGACTTGAACAGTCTCCTGAAAAGTGCTCCTAAAGTTCTATCCCTAAGTCCTAACTCCTAGTTATGAATAGGTTCATTCACGAATATTTATGAAATATGAATATTTATTGCACGTATACTTAAATTCGTGGGTTCATTTTGTCAATAGACAGTAGTGCACCAACATAACAATTAATTGACAGCCCTTAATAATTAAAATGCTATGTCTTATTTCAAATGTGCATGGAGCGACACTGACGCTTGTAGATAATTATAAACTGTCATTTTGTATTAATTTTGACATTTTATTATGATTTGAGACTGAAACTGCAAGTAGTTACTAGTTTACTACTGTCTATTAAGTACTAACTATTTTTTATAGTAAGTAATAAGTTGTTAATTGGTTAGTGTGTATCTTATTGTTCTATTTTATAGAATTCCGATAATATAATTTTTATTATTGGTACCTATAAAAAAATGAATACAGGAACACATCTATAATATAGTAATATCTATTTTGTTACTATTATACTTTCTGATTTAAAAGTTTTAATGTTTTATCATGCGTTTTCGATTTTTGTGTCATCTCCCGTGACGAAACAAATATAGTAATTCTGCAATTATACTTACGTAAATTGTACTGATTGTAGGTCCTTTGTATGGTAAAATCCTACACGACGTAATAATAAGATTTCATCAATAGGCGTACTCCAAGTTGCAGTTAAACACAATAAAATTTAATAATTGTTATTGATCACTAATATGTCTAAATCTAAGGAAGACGAGGTCAGAATCCCGGATGTGATTATTGACACTAAGAACAACAAAACATATCAGAAATGCAGCTTCCTAGGAAAGGTAACAACAGCAAATAATGACCAATGTTATATCAAACATACTTTGTGTTGTACTTATGTTTTGACTCCAGTGTATGTTTTTTATACAGCCTTTTTGACAATAATAATGTGTCGAGTTATGTTACTTGATTTGTATAAAATTATTTTAAAATATCTGTGATACTTTCGTCACTGAACTAAATTTAGTTCATTGATTTTCATAGATATCTTAAAAGTTTAATCACAGAATAGATTAAATAAATTGTAATCCATTATGTGGTTTAATTCTAACTTGTCCGCATGTAAAATAATTGCTATATAGGTATGTTTTTATTGAAAAACAATCAAAACATTGTGTTCATTTTTTGAATTTATTTATAATGTATTGATGTGTAAAAATAATATATATCATTATTAAAAAAAATATTTGTACTAGATAGAAAATATAATGTATAAACAATAATATTTATGAAGGTAAGAAAAGGTAAATGGATGTATGTGTTACAGTGCTCTATCATTGGTGATATAGTATTTTATTTTTATTTGTCTTTTATTCCTAACTATATTATGTCTATGAAGTTACTTACCATTCTTGCTCTATACCTACCTAGGACTTGGTTCTTCATCTCACCTTTATTCACTCAAGCTATTTTTTTTGTCATTTTCTATTCTGTCAATCCATTTCTCCAGTTATCAATCTTTTCTTTTTACATTAATTCCTATAGCAACTCATTGCCTCCGAATCACCCATCTTCACAACATATCCAAACCATCTCAATATTTTTTTCTTTGTTTTGTCTACAATTAGTACCATGAAATAAACTACCCTTAATGGATTAATTTATAACTCTATCTTCCTTAGTAAATCCATACATCTACTAAAGTATTCTCATCTCTATTACATCCATCTTTTATTTTGTTTAGTATTTGCTGCCCAACATAATTGGCCTTAAAACTACTTTATAAATTGTAACTTTTAATTGCAATATCATCCTCTTATCAAACAAAATACATAATACTTCTCTTTACTTCATATATCTACGCATAATGGTATTTCTAACATCCTCAAAATCACCATTGGTTTTATAACACCGAATATTCAAACCTAATCACTTGCATTATTATATTTTGTAATTTATATTAATATATTCATTTATAACGTTCTTAATTAAATATTATAGGGTGGTTTTGCAAAATGTTATGAAATTATTGATACGAAAACCAAGGAGGTATTTGCAGGAAAAATTGTGTCTAAAAAATATCTTTTGAAACATAATCAAAAAGATAAAATGACTCAAGAAATATTTATTCACAAGATTTTGAAAAACAAAAATATTGTTTCTTTTCATAGTTTTTTTGAGGATAATGATTTTGTTTATATTGTCTTGGAACTTTGTCGAAAAAGATCTATGATGGAGCTTCATAAGTGAGTAATTTGGCATTTTGTGCACACTATTTAGTTATTTATTATTTTTAATAAACATTTGTGCCAGTAAGTATTTTGATTTAATTGTTTTATTAATCTAAAAGTTTAATTAATTGTTAAATTTATGATATATATGTATTAAAAATGAATTTGCAATTCCTGTTACAATTAAATTATAATTTATGACAGGAGAAGGAAAACACTTACTGAACCTGAAACCCGTTACTATGTGTATCAAATTCTCGAAGGCACATTATATCTACATCAACAAAACATTATTCATCGGGATCTAAAATTAGGAAATTTATTCTTAAACGATGAAATGGAAGTTAAAATAGGAGATTTGGGTTTAGCTGCTAAAATTGAATATGATGGACAACGTAAAAAGTAATTATAGCCATTTTTGGTTTTATTTAAATAAAAGATATGTTTACATATTTTTTAAATAAATAATTTGTATAGGTTGCATTAATGTACTAAATGTAGTAATGAAACTTTTTATTTTTAGAACATTATGTGGTACTCCAAACTATATTGCTCCAGAGATTCTTAAAAAAACTGGACATAGTTTTGAAGTGGATGTATGGTCTATTGGATGTATTATGTATGTAATCTAAAATACTATTTTTCAATATTTACAATGGATTATATTTAAGGTATACACTGTTAGTTGGAAAACCACCGTTTGAAACAAACTCTTTGAAAGAAACATATGCTCGAATTACGCGATGTGATTATAATATACCATCTCATTTAAATAAGAATGCCAGTACTCTTATTGAAAAAATGCTTCAATTTGATCCTAAAAAACGTCCTTTAGTTTCTGAAATAATGAAAGCTGACTTTTTTACAATTGGATATATGCCTAAGAAGTTACCACCATCTTGCCTAACTATGGCTCCTCGTTTTGATTCTATTAACTATAGAGAGTCAATTTCTAATCGTAGACCATTAATTGGTAATTATTAATTTTATAGCTTTTAAAAATTTTATATATTTTTTCAATTTTAATTTCTCTAATTTTAGAACTGAACAGTCCAAAAAATATTGTTATTAAAACTGCTTCAAAACCTCAAGACCCAGATTTTAAATTCCCGGTATTAAATTTGCCAAGCAGACCTGGAAATGGTGTATCAATAATTGATTGTAAAGAATATATGATTTCTCTTGAAAAAGAATTGAGAAATTTATTAAAGTGTAAATTATCTAAAACTAGAATGAGAAATATGGGTATGATTTTTTAGATTATGATCCTTATGTATTAATAATTAATATACTTAATATTATCACAATTACCAGGTGTGCAAGGTGTAAACCGTATATAGGTTCCTACTGTCTTTTAAATTTTATACTTTTATAATTAACTTTAAGGTACCTATAATCTATTATCAATTAATTGTGTTTTTATTAATCGCAAAAAGGAGTATTGTTATCCATAATAATAGTTGCCAGTAGTTGAAAATTGATTTTTCAAAGAAGTATTTAAATAAAATTGTAATATCATGATCATATATTTGTAATTGTAAACTGCAATTATTTTCAATTTTATGGTTATTGTTATTATTTATCCTCTGATTAAATTTGCTGTTATTGTCATAACATGATCACTGAAAAAATCAAAACAGAAATCTAACAAATTTCACTAATATAGCTTATAATTATTAATTTTAGAAGAAACCACTGATCCTGTTGCTCAACCTTTAATTTGGGTTAGTAAGTGGGTAGACTATTCTGATAAATATGGATTTGGTTATGAATTATCTGATGATTGTGTGGGTGTCATGTTTAACGATTTTACTCGAATTGTACTATTGGCAAATTTAAAGTAAGGTGTTTCTTAAATTGCTTTATCATTAAAATGTATTTATTAAACATAAATGTTTTAGGGATGTCCACTACATAGAAAAAAATGGCTCTGAACAATACTATACTATTGATCATACACCTCCAACACTGGAAAAGAAAATTAAATTGTTGATGTACTTTAGGCGGTATATGAATGATCATCTTGTTAAAGCTGGAGCAGATATATTAGCTAAAGACGCAGATCAGTTAAGTCGTACTCCATATTTATATCAATGGTATAGATCTACTTCATCAGTTATTTTACAACTCACGAATGGGACTCTACAAGTACATAATGAAGATAATTTATACAGATACTATATAAAAATTAAATATAAAAATTTTGTTTTAATTTTGATTAGATAAACTTCACAGATCATACAAAAGTCATATTGTGTCCACTAATGAATGCTGTGACCTTTGTTGAAGAAAATATTTTTCGTACATACCGGTTTAATACAATTGCGGAACATGGCTGTAGTCCTGAATTTGAAAAGTGCTTAGTATATGCTTACAAAAAAATTATTTCTATTTTGAAAGATAACCAATAGTAATTTAGAAGTATTTTATTTTTAAATTTGAAGTATTATTTATGTTTGAAATTTGTAAGTTAAATTTCAAAGGCTTTTTATAGATTGTAAATAATTTTTGTTATAAAATGTATTATACTATAACTTCTATTTATTAAATACTAAATTCATATTCCTTTAATAATAATTTTGTTTTTGTTAAAACTTAAAGACACTTTATTTTCAGAAGATATGAAAAAAAAAATTATTCAAAAGTTAATAGTAATGTTGCAACATAGAATCAAAGATATTTTTTAGAATTAATTGAAATAATTAAGTCTCACATTGGGTATTCATTTCTTAAAGTTTATTTTACAAGTTATGATTTATTCGTATGTATAAACTAAAACAAAAGTATTAAATAGTGTTAGATTTTTGTTTATGAGTTATGACTAGTCCTTATATGTTATATCTTTCCTTTATTTGTTATTGTAAATATTATTTTTAGTTCAAATCAATAAACTACATTTGGAACAAAAAATTAAGTTGAGGTTAATTTATGTATTTTTCTGCTAGGATTTGTTTATAAATTTATCTAAGCATTTTTTTAAATACAATACAATATATTTTCTTCTTCTCACTTAATTGATCAACCATATTTTACACTCGCATATACAAACTGGTTGTGAGAAACTAAAGTTAAATCATTCTTTTAATTGTCTGAGAACTATAATTTTAACTTAGTTTACCTAAAATGTATATTTATCATTTGTTTGTTGCAGACATTCTTAACTTAAGTTCATTAGGAATGTTTTTATATTTGTTAATGTTAACTGTCTGTAGATGCTTTAAGTCTCACTTACTGAAAGCTATAATTTCTTTACTATAAGATTTGAGTCTTCTATTGTTCTTCTAGACTTTCAATTAGTTTAGCTGCTTTAATTAAATCATTCATTATTGTTATTATGTTCCATTAATCAGTATGACAATATGTCGATATTATCTGCATAACAATATCTATATCTTTCTATATTCATGACTTTTCATAAAGTACTAATGTCATTAGTCTTACTACATTTTTAAGTAATTTTTTAAACCATAATAGGTAATGAGCATCATCTTGTATTATAATGCCAGTTTTAACTTCAAAACTATTCGATATTCCGTTTCTAAGTTTCATATTGTACAAAGAACGTGTATTGCACTCTTTTATTCGATTTATTAAATATCTCATATTATAAAAAAAGAGTAAAGACTGTATATTGTGTAATGATTGGGTATTCCCTCTTTATATAGTGTAGTTGAGAGCAGTTAGTTGTAGCCTTGTAGGTCTGCGTCGAGCCAAGTTGTCCTGAGGCCAGACCGATACCTATGTGTATTTTTAAAAGTTTAAATATGTGTATACGAGTATACGTGTTTAAATCTGAGTTTCATTATTCAATCGTTATAGTTCAGTGTTAAATATTATAGTTAACAGATGGATAAGGACCATAAGGTTCAAAATTATCATAGAGCCGACCATAGTTTATTTTGAGCTATACTGTCATATGATTAGGTAGGTACCTAAAGTCAATAAAGTGTACCTATGTAAACTGTAGATATTTTTCCTATACCTACTTATATTTTTTATAATATTTGTCTGAATGTTGAAATATACTATAACATACCCAACCTTTTTTGTTTAGCGTGCCACTTTGGTAAATAATTATCTCCGAACGTGTCATCAAATATAAAAGTACAAATAATCCCAATCTTAATCTAATAATATAATTTTGTTGCACATAATAAGTGTACAATATATATGGCGTATATCTTATCTTTTATTGACTATTGAAAATATCACTGATTGTGGTATACATTGTAGGTACCATGACAAAATATGTTTTGGTACCTACATACAATGTTCTACAATGATCATTGATCTGTGTAAAAAAAATGATATTTTTAAATTTTATTCTCAACTTTCACACGAAGATTTATTTACTTTAAGAAACGTTATCATGAAAATGGCTACTGTATTTGGCTCGACGCATATTTGTGAAAAATTATTTCCACGAATGATATAAATAAAGTCAGTTCGTAGATCGCGAGTTACGGATGAACACCCATATTCAATTATGGAGGATTGAAACAACTAAATTCGAACCAGATTTTTCATTATTAATAAAGCAAACACTTGTTGAAATTTTACATTAAACATTTTTTATTTTATTATTATTATTAATATTACTATTACAAAATAAATAAATAAATATAATTTTAATCTTTTAGAATATTTTGTTTTATTTATAAATTTGTGACGGGCCACATATGGCCCACGGGTTGAGCACCAATGTACTATAATATAGTTGGGAGTAGAGATTGTGGTGGTGAACGGGTATTAGAATACATACATGAGTATACGGAGTCCAGGTACGCGGGCAAAAACTATATTTAAGCCTGTATCTATATTTATTTATCATTACCATAGTATATTTGAAAAACACCAAATTATCAAAAATAAATATTACAATATTATCTAGGGCATATCCATTTTTTGATTAAACAGCTGAAACAGTAGTTATTTAATATTAAAAAGTTGCAATTTTCAACAACTTAAAATTATTGTAATTTCGTTAAAAACTAATAAATAACTATATGGATATGTCATTTTTTAGATAATGTTGTTACCTTTAATTTTTATAATAGGTTGTGTAACGCTAAGTCTAATTATTTTGGAATAAAACCTATTTTTCGAAAGCATGTTACTATGAAGAAAAATAGCTGCGCTGACATCTTTTTAATTCAGATATACTTTAAATATAAATATTTATAATAATATATTGTTATGTATATTCTAATAATTATTAATTTGTTACTAATTAATAACAAAAATTGTATAGCTGTTAATTACCTACCTATTTTTTATTATTTAGAGATGTTATGAATAGTTATTAATTATCTATGCTTAAAAATTAGTAAGATCAGTAGCGTTTTTAAGTGAGGGGAGTTTCCCCGGAGATCGATGATTTAAAAAATAAGAACAGAAAGATTGATTTCATTTTACAATTTAACTATATTTATATACACAAATATATAATGTAATACACTTTTCATTCCCCCCCCCCCCAAAAAAAAAAAGAAAAAGGTTTTAAATACGCCACTGAGTAAAATACATTTGTTTATCGTATTATTTGTATTGGTAATAATATAATATAGGTCTAATGTATAAGTATAAACTATAAGCATGTAATAATAAATAAAAGAATAATATAATTTATTAATATTGGATATACGACATAATACTTTACATAATATACTAGGACATAGGAAGACATAAATATAATATGATATGTGTTCTACCATATTGAGTTCAGAAAGTGGAGCAATTTATTGTCAGAACTACAAAGTAGTGAAATTTGAAATACGATTTTATTTAAATATAATATGAGTTTACCTATTCAAGCTCACGAATATTTTTATTACACGGGCTTTAACCCCGAAACCAAGTCATTGGTAAAATACGGGTAACCGTGTAGTTTATTATACGTGAAATCGTGTAAAAACCTTAAAAATGGTCGAAGTATTTTGAAAATTTTGTTCTAAATAGAAAACGATGATATAAACATTTGATGAAAATTTTAAGTGTTTACTGTTTACTGTTGTTCGTTTTTTAGTTACATAAAGCAAACACGAATTCGTCGAAAATTGTATTAGCGTAAACATTTCCGTTTTGCCTTAATTTTAACTTGTTTAAGTTTGATCTCTCAATAGTACAAACTAGATCCAATTTTATCATAAATTTATATTTATTAATTATTATCCCTTAACTACGTCTTTGCCTAAACACTTATGTAGGTATATTTCGGATATTAATTAAATTTGAACAACTTGATTTTGGAACAACTATTTTGTGGAACAAAAGGTAGTGATCCGATTTTTCATCTCTCCATAATCTCATGGCCCAATAAGTTATTTTCCATATTATTATTGTTTAATCTTTTCACAGTGATACTGAATACTGATATTCTGTTATCCTACCGCAGGTTTAAGTAGTCTAACGTTTACAAACGTTTCTCACTATTCAATTTTCATTATTTAATATTCGCTGGGGATAAATAATTTTGTTTCTATTTTATTAATATAACGTACCGTCACATTTAAACAAAAAAAAAAAACATGGCATTATCAATTAGTAGAAAAGAAGTTGAGGACATCAAGCCGTATTTGGAGAAAACTGTTTCCAAGTTTTTGGGATTCAGAGAACCGTCTCTGGTGACCACATTAATGCATTGCTTGTCATCTGGATACGACAAATTTAAAACCGCAGGTAAATATTTTTATATTAAATTAATTATATAAAATACAAAACTAACAAACAATTATGTATTATTTGGAACTTCGTTAAAAACAAAATTTAATTTTGCCATAACTTCTCCTAGATAAACTTCGGTCTTCACTGTTGGATCCAGGTAAGGCATTATCCTTAACTGATAAGGCATTTGATTTGGCTAAGGGAATGACAATGAAGGTTAATAATCCTGTAACTACAAAGCGTAGTATTAAAACAGAATATGACGAAAATAATATTAAACGTAAAAAAGAAGATGATACAACTGTGGTCAAAGAAGAGGCACTTTCCATGGGACAGGTACTTACTTATTTTGTTTTTTTTAGATTATGTTTAATAATTTATTATTTTATTCATCTATAATAGATCAAAGACATGATGTTAAATGCCCAAAAAATGATTGAAGAACGAAAAAAAGCACTGTCTATACCATCATCTGGTGTTCAAAAAAATACTAATGGCAAAGATAAAAAACCACAAATAACAACTGATTTTGAGAAACAAGCTAAAATTGCTCAATTGCAGGTTATAGTTTGTTTATAAAATATTCTGTCTAGATTATAATATTTATGATACATATTAATATTACATTTTTTGGAATATTTAGGCTCAGATACAAAAAAAGTTAGCTACTGGTATTATAAAGACAGTTCCAAGTGTTCCCAAAACTCTAAGTTTATCTGCAGAAAAACCAACACCTCTAATTCTTGATAGTGAAGGTCGTACAATAGATATTACTGGTAAAGAAGTTCAGCTAACACAAGTTATACCTACATTAAAAGCCAATATTAGAGCAAAAAAACGTGAAGAATTTAAACAAACATTTAGTGAAAAATCTAATGATGATTCTTCTGAATTAAAGTTTTTTGATCCACGATTAACATTGAAAACAAATATCCGTACAAAACGATCCTTAAAGTTTCATGAACCTGGTAAATTTCAACAAATTGCTGATCGTCTACGAATGAAGGTATTTTAAAATATGAACTTATTTTATTTAGATTGGTTTTTAATTAAAATATTTTTATATATTTTCACATATTTAATTTATAAATTCTTATAAATTAGTTATATCTTATATTAATACTTAATATATATTATACGTATTAATTATAATTTTTGAATGTAGGCTCAGTTAGAAAAATTGCAAAATGAAATTTCACAAATCGCTCGTAAAACTGGTATTTCATCTGTAACAAAAATGGCATTGTTAGTACCCAAAGAAGAACAATTAACTGAACATTGTCCTGATTTTGAATGGTGGGATAGTGTTATTTTAGATGGAGCATCGTAAGTTTGTAATTATTCATATATTTTTGCTTAGATGTTTTACTATAAATATAAATTACTCAAATTTTAGTTATTTAAATGAGGCCGGCGAAGTTCAGTTTAAAAGAAGTAATATATCACACTTAGTTGAACATCCATTGCAAATGAGGCCACCAAGTAAGACTATTAAATAAAAGTATATCATTAAATTTAAATTTAAGTTTAAAACTTAATTCATTTTAATATTTATAAATATTATAATATTATTATTATATTTAGGTTAGATTAAAAATTAATTAATTCAAAATGTACATAAACTGATGTACTTGTCCAGAAAAAGATATTTTTATCCTTAAATGTCATAAATTTGAGTTAAAATAAACTTTAGTTTTAAGCATAAACATATTAATGTATATGATTAATAAAAGAGTAAAATAGTTTACATTTTCTATATCTTCTTATTTAGGTCACTGTAATTTCTTCATTGTTTAATATATTGTCAAATAATAAATAATTTTCAGCTGATCCATTGAAACCAGTTTTTATGCCAGTATTCTTAACAAAAAAAGAAAGAAAGAAACTACGTCGTCAAAACCGTCGTGAAACATGGAAAGAAGAGCAAGAAAAAATTAGACTTGGTCTAGAACCTCCAGCTGAACCTAAGGTATTTAAATCATAAGATTTATAATATCTTCATATTATTTTTGTCTTACATGTTCAATTTATTGTATGACATTTTAATTTAGCTTCGTATTTCAAACTTAATGAGAGTATTGGGAACAGAAGCAGTTCAAGATCCAACTAAAATGGAATCTCATGTAAGAGCACAAATGGCAAAACGTCAAAAAGCTCATGAAGAAGCTAATGCATCACGGCGATTAAATCCAGAACAAAGACGTGATAAAAAAATGAGAAAGTTACAGGAAGATACTACATTAGGTGTTAACATTGCTATATATAGGTAATTTTGATATTATTAAAATTATTGGAATAATTGTATGTAAATTTATTGTATGTATTTTAGAATAAAAGACCTTAGTAATCCGTCAAAAAAATATAAAATAGAAACCAATAGTAAACAACTATTTATGACTGGTTGTGTGATTTTATGTAAGGACTGTAATGTTGTTATTGTTGAAGGTGGTCCAAAACAACAAAAAAAGTATAAAAGGTAACTAAATGATATTTATTTTATTGTTAAATTGTATTAATGAAAGATTATTTGACAAATTAACAAACAATATTTATGTATATGTTTAGATTGATGTTGCATAGAATGAAGTGGGAAGATGATGTTATTAAAACTAAAGATGAATCAGAACCAAAATCAAATAATAAATGTTCTTTAGTATGGGAGGTAATAAAAAAAAATTATAAAAACTTATAAAGTTACTATTAAATATTGAATAAAATGTAATTAGCATATAATTACACAACTGTTTATAACTCTATTTTCATGATTCAACAATTATTATCTCTAACTAAATGAATATAATTAATATTTTTTCATTTAATTATTTTGTTAGATAAAACAATATATTATAAACAATATTTTCTTAATTTTCTTAATTAGGCAAGTCCTAGTTATATGCTAAAAGTAAATGAATATTATTCTTATTGAAAAAATCGTATTAATTTCTTCACAATTTGTATTATAATTTAAATTTATATATTTTCAAAAATGATATTATATAATTTCTAATAATTTTTGTATTCTGTGATTTCATTTCAGGGTATGTCAAAGCAACGTAATTTTGGTGAAATAAAATTTAAAGTATGTGCTTCTGAAAAGTTGGCCCGTGAACAATTAAAAAAACATGGAGTGGAACATTATTGGGATCTAGCTTATAGTGATTTGATAATGGATTAAAATATTAGTGTAAGAATAAATGCATTCAATAATTTGTGAGTTTTTACACTCGACTAAATGTATTTATCTTTTATATATAAAGATATATTTGTAATTCAACAATGTTTTTCAATTTGTGTAATAATATATTTTATAATATTTAATTATTATTCATTAATTTATCCAATTCATTATATTTCTTTTGTCTCTCATATTGTATTTCCCTTAGATATGTTGTGTATTTCAATTCATTTATTGCAATATATTTGCATTTTGCATTTGTATTTGCTTTTAATTTATATGATATTGTTCTAGCATAACCATTATTTGTCACTTTTTGCACACACATTTCTAAGATTTCTTGATTTATGCTCATAAGATGTTTAATTCCTTTTTTTAGCTTTTCTATTCCATATTTTCTTATCATTTCTTTAAATTTCAGTAAAAACCGTTGGTATAACATGTTATCCGCCATATTGATTTGTTGTAACTGATGAACATCATCATTTGATAATATTTCTTTGTATGTATTTTTTCTGCTGTTAAGAGGTAAGTAAGCAATTTTCTCTAATGGCCAATGCATGAAATGTGCAAACAAAACAAGAGATGCGTCTAAATATTCAAATATCATTACAAAATCAAAATCTCTTTCGATCATATTTATATGTTTATTTATCATATCAATGTTTTCAAAATCGTTTGTAACCATTCCCAAGTCCCAATTCATTTGATTTATTCCTAATTTGTTACTGTAACGTTTTATATGCGTTGCAGATGATTTATTTGAAAGCCTAGTGGTGATAAACTCAGTTAAATTACATTTATATTTTTGATCAAAATGGTAAAACGAGTACAACGATTGAAATAATGCTGTGGGTTCCCGAAGAATAGTGACGTATACTGTACCAGATCTCATGACAGATTTTATTTCTTGGGAATATCTGGTATGATGGACGAACATGTCAAATTTGCCATCCACAGTCAAATATTTATTACTTATCATACTGATGTTAAAATGTATAGGATTTCCTATGTAATTATTCACAGTTGGCAACAAAAAATCAAGGTTTTCCATATGACCAAAGCGCATCAGTATATTTTGAACAGTAGAGCTAGCACATTTATGTGTTTTCAAAAAAAATATACGTTTCTTCTCAGTTACTATTGGAGGTGGAGGTGACTTGGATTCAATGATTGTCCTGAAAAAACTTGTAAAAGTTTTTAAATAATTTTGTTATTTACCTAACATAAAAAAAAATGTAATTATTTTCATATTTTAATAATTTTATATACTGCACCTTTTAACAACATTAATCGAATTAATTATTGTAATTATATTTTAAGAGTTTAATTCCCTGTTATACCGATTTTCATTAAATACCTATTTAAATTGTAATTATGTATGTCACCCAGAAAGCATTTTGAAAATATGTACCCACCTAGAGAACTTTTAAAAATTTTAGAAACATTTAAAATATTTATTTTTATATACATTACATAACCACTTAATATAACTACCTAATTTACATACAACATACTACCTCTACTATTTTAGAAGATATACAATCATCAATTTCTAACAGTTTAATAATATTATAATCTGTAATATGTCTGATTAGTTTTATAGATTTCTATTATAATTAAAGGTATTATCTAAATTATTAACGACTAAAGGCTAATAAAAAAATAATTATTTTGTTATTTTATAACAATTAAGTAAAAAAAAAAACGTTTAGATAAATATTTTAGAATTACCATTTGGCGGATTCCTAAATTAATTAGAATATAAACTATAATACCTATTGGCTAATAGTATATCAAAGAATAAAGGGTATTATTTTGTTATAACACTGTCATTATGTTTCCAATATCGTGTAGACCATGTAGTTAGGGTTCGGAATTTTCATATTATTTAAAAGTTAAATAATATTGTATAGGTACAACGATTTCAATTAGTTATTAATAAGGACGCATGTAAACTCTGCCACAAAGACTTTTTTTTACTGTTAACTCCTCCAGAAAAAAAACAGGTATAATTGGGTTCATGTAAACTCCGCTAGTGAAGAAAATTAAGTAGTAGTATAAAATTAATATGATATATTATAAAAAAAAAAAATTATAATATAATATAATATAATATCGTTCACATTAAATATTTAAATCATAGTAAAAAAAATCATAATAAATAATCGTTATACCTAATAATCCAAAAATATATAGTTATGTCATGTATGTAAACTCAAATGATGTGATACAATTTGTAAATATTCTATTTCTTGTATTACTCCATAAGTGTAAAAAAAAACTGGCGAAGTGTACATTAGACCTTTTATTATCTTTTTATCTTAACCGGTATTTTGCTGGAGTTTACAATCGCCCATTAATAACTAGGTAGGTATTTAACAACATTGTAAGAATGTGCTGGGGCAAAGAGGCTAAGTGCTATAGGACGCCAAATTTATCGACATTTTTGAGTACCAAATTAGAAAAGATACATTTATATTTTTGTTATTAGTTAATATTTATTTATTAATTTATTTAAAATATATTTTATATAATTTTTAAAACTGCACATTTTCATTATCTATGTAAAATCTTAGCTTCCCTAGAAATAATATGTCAAATTATGTCATGCTGAATAGAGTACCAAATATGATATTGCTCTATGGCGCTAATGATAGACAATAGTATTAGTACAATACTGCGACACTGGTGGTAGTGTGAAGAGTGAAGACGTGAAGTTGGTGGATATTTTCAACTATTTTATTTTTGTACCTTTATTACTATACAACTTGTTAACTACATGGAATACACGGTAATAACTAATAGTATAATAGTATCCACCTTAACTTTAAAATATTAATTTATTCATTGATTACAATGATTTGCAATCTGTATTCTGCAAACATTATATTATCAAAAGGACTATAAGTAGGTACCTAATATTATAATATGTATAAAAATATAACACAACCTAAACCTAAATAGTAAATACAATAATCTATTCAAAGTGTGTAGGTACAATACGTATAAAAAATATAGGTACATATATAATAACACGAAAACTTGTATTATGATTTAAATATGAAATTAAGAATTTATAGTTAATTTAACTTATATATACATACCTATGTTCAAATCCAGTTGGTATGAAATTAAAATTTATTAAAAATATTATTAACGTCAGTAAAATTACAATATAGGCAAAACAATATTTTATTTGTATTAACCGCATAGTATTTATCAAAAAATACTGAATGTAATTAATTGTGTAGGAGTTACTGAATTGTTGACAATGTATTAAACATAATATTATGTGGTAAGTGTGGCGTAGGTATTATTATGTAAAACTATAAAATTCACATATCTGATCCAATAATATATTGTTACTCGATCCATTGGAATTATTGCTATAATTGGTTACCTACCTATGCCTATCTTAATTTTGAAAGATAATTATTATTTATTCAGTGTTAAAGAACTACACACAACACACTTAAATTTTATTAAGTGCATTTGATTATGTATACACATATATATATATATATATATGTGTGTGTGTACATGTTTAATTGTGAACATATAAAAATTAAAAGTCATTGAGTATTTGACTGTTTCAATAGGTATCATGTTATAAATTATGATATATTGTCATAATCTTAAATCAACATTGTTTCTTATATCATATGTACATATTGATATCTATATAGGTAATGTATAATAATGTATCTAGGTATTCTAGATTATAGGCTACCTTTATAAATTACATTGTATGAGTATTCAATCAATAGTTTTCCAGTATTACGTACCTACCTACGTGCTTATACAAACGTATAAAGTTAGGTTTACTTGTGTAGGTACAAAATTTGATTTTTCATTTATGCACGGCTGCAAAGTCTAAAATAGGGCATAGGCTATTTAGTATGTATAGACTTGAAGAGGGACGCAAGGCAAGGGCATCACCGTTTTCGGCCAAAATCTACCCTTCCCTTTTCGACCAGTGTCACTTTTTGGCTAATACTTACAGTTCCTTTTTCGGACAGCACATTTTTCTTTAAAATTTACAATTTTAACAACTGAACATATTACATTTGTTAAATAAAAAATTAATTTTTGTTTGACAAATTTTACTATTTTTGTAGTCCTCACTCTTAAAATTAATTTCGTTTATAGTTGTTTTTTTTGGAAGTAAAGATAAACCAGCGTTGTTTCTTGTTTGACATAATACAATGTAAGACGCTATTAAATTGGTTATAAATGATGTGTCTAAAGTATACCTATATTCTAGTATATAAATATTACATTATTTTATTTTATTATTATAATTATTTTTATATAGATATTATAATATAATATTAATTTTTATTCGACTAATGTATTGTATCATAATATTTTATTGCATTACCAATTATTTTATTTTATTATTTTTTCACAAAGTATTAGGTAATATATATTTTTTTTTAAATCAAATTTTTGGATACTATCATTAAGTTCAGTCAAGTTGTTATAGTTGTAAATTTTAAAGAAAGCTGTGCTGGCTGAAAAGGGAAGGGTATATTTTTGCCGAATAGGGAGCCGCCTCAGGACAACTTAGTCCCTCTCAAAAAAAAAAAAAATATATTAAAGAGTAGGTAGTTATCCCTTCTAATTATCATAACCAGATCAATCATACAATTTAGGTAATACACTTTTTTTTTATTTTTTGCATTATACCCTCTATTTTTTCAATTCAGGCACCATACTTATATTTGGCTTTACATAGCTGATCTTATAAACTTTATAAATAATAAGTGTAAACAATTTAAATAACACCTATATAGATAGGAGGTGATTAAGTAGTATCAGTTGCCGTGGTATCTGGATATTATATATAGGTAGTAATGGAGGTATTACTACGTATATATACAATTCTTAACAATGAATTACAAGTAAACTTACTTTTTGTTATTAGCTAATTACCTACTATAATATGTCGTGTAAAGTTATTATCTGTTTTATTTGTTTTAGATTCTTAACGGAGTGACTAGCGAGGACTGTCATTATAATTATATTAATATATTATGTATTAGTTTTACAATGATGCAGAGCCGGCCTCAGGGTGGAGCGAGGCCTGGAAAAAATCGTATTTTATTTTGTTTATTTTCGCCGAAAAATTATAATGGGTATCTACAATAATGTATAATCTCATCAAGCGAGGCCGAAAATACCAAAACGCGAGGCTTCTGCTTAAAACCAGCACTGAAATGATGTGTTTTTATACAATATACGTTGTATAACTATCATCGGGATTCGGGGGTGCTGGAGCAGAAAATTAGCTCCTGATCATCTGCATTGTGGTCGTGTGCGATCGCTGCAGCTAACACATTTGTATAAATATAATAAATTGAAAAACCAGGTTTTATAGGATAATAAATAAATAACTAGATAACTGTGCTTATTATTAAACGTCTAACTCATAATTTATAGTCGTGATCAGTAGCGTGCTGAATAAATTTCAGACCTTAAGCAAACTACCATCTGACACCACCCTTTCACAGTAAGCTTTTAATCTACATTTTATTTTTACTTATTAGTTAGTTATTATAAATGTTATTATTAAAAAAATTTTATCGCACTAAATCTGTCACCTACCCAGTTCCCACTCATCCATTTTGATCTTGAAGTAATTGTTTAAAAAAAAGCTCACTTCGGCACGCCACTGGTCACGAATTCGTGAAAATGTATCATAATAGAGTAGGTATTGTCTGATTGCTATTGGAACGCTAATGTTAAAAATAACTTCAATTTGTGTAGTATTATTTTTTAAATATATTGATATCTTTTTTTCGACACATGTTATACAATAAATAAATTGCGTAAATTATAAAAAACGTCGGTACAACCGTCGAAACATTAAGTTAATAATTTAACATAAATAATAATATTACAGCCCAGCGGAATGTTCGTTGTTCGCGATTTACTAAGTGCGAATCGTCCAAATCACCGTCTGTACGAGTAGTGTGCCCCGTACGGTCCGGAGAAACTGGCGTGCGAGACAGAATGCGGAGTCACGACGGTGGCACCGTGGCCGTACGGTGCGGCGATCGGACCATGACCGTACGGGACCGCCGCGGCTTGTCCGTAGCCGTACGGGACTGCGACAGGTCCGTGGCCGTACGGGACTGCGACCGGTCCGTGGCCGTACGGGACGGCGGTCGGGCCGTAACCGTATGGGACGGCTGCTGGACCGTAACCGTATGGGACTGCGGCCGGGTGATGGTGATACGGCAGCTGCACGTCGTTGGTGTAGCGCACGTCCGACTTGTGCGCTGACGAGTACGGCGTGTCGACGGTTTTGTGGACCGCGGACACCTGTCCCCCCGGGTGGCCGGGCGTCCGGAACACGCTTGTCGACGTGCTAGCCACGGCGCCGTCGTACGGGCTGTTGTAGTGCAGCGGGCCGCCGACCACGACCACTGGTTTTGGGGGCAAGTACGCTGCCGAGTAAAGCGACGGTTCCGCCACCGGTTCGTCCGCCGTCACGGACAATATTATCAACGCAGCCACGATGCCGAAGCACTGCAGATTCAACACCTGTATTGGCGACACAAACACAAATTTGTATTTTAACTCTGAAATAGTAAGTGTAGGTAATAATTAACAATGTTTTTTTCTTGTTGTATTTTATGAAAGGTGGACTGATGACCATATGACCTAAAAAATGTACAGGTAATTTATACGTCATCATCTTACATCTTAATTCTTAGTTATACGAAATTTTGGTAAGTTTGAATGTTTTGACGAAAGTAGTCAAGTATACACAAAGCCGTATAGGTAGCATCCTAAGGTAGGAGGTATTCAAACGTAAAATACCGATCTTTGTTATTTTATTGTAATTTGAAAATGATTAATCGTACAAGTTTTTTAACATTCTATTTCACTATAATATTATATTTCATTTGATTTTTTTTAAATTGAGCGCTTCGAGAGGTCATTATAGTTTTATATGCTATTTATTTTATTTTGTTTATGTCGATAATGATACATGATAAAATATTAATATGTATGTTTTGCAAATATTTGTTTAGAAAAACTGCACGGGTTAAATTGTTATGAATTATTTTTTTGAGTTAGGTGACTTTCTTCATATTTTGTGTATTCACATGCCCGTAAATAATTTAAATAAATACATGTATAATATATATAAGAATATTGAAATACATAATAATATATAACGTGCACCAGAAGTCCAGAAATCTTGATCAACGATATCTATTATGTTGTGTAGGCACTTAACTAGTCTTTACTTATTGTGTATATTTTAAGTTTTAATCCTTTCAAACACTTATGTCCTATTCCTTCAACTTTGAGTGTCCATTATTTTTATTATTATTAATATTTAATATGTATAATATAAATATTAAGTTATGTATTATAGGTGCAACTTACCTTAAAGTTCTGCATGATATGGCGATATAATATAATCAGAGTAAACTGAACCAAATATTGGACGCGTTGCGGTAGGTATTATGTACTGGCCGGTTGTTGATATATGGTATTTCAGTCTGGAGGTAATATTACATTGAGTCTGAGCGTAATCATTTATGTCTTATATACACCTCGACTTCTATGTAATAATCGGTGGGAAATCATATTACCCCAAGGGGCGAAGTGTTTTTTCAGCTACCCCCTCCTTATACAACAGGCCGATCGCTTTCAGGTTAAAAGGTTCTATTGTTAATATAAAATATTACTATCGATTGTTATACACTATGATATAGTTTTGCCATAGCCGTTGTGTGTAAAAATCATGAACAATTTCTAAAAGTGACCTTAAGACTACTTTTCAACGCGTGTAATAAAGTAAAATAAAAATATATATAGATATATAAAATGCAACTATTTTTATGTAACAATGTTCTTGTTTAGGTTCAAAACAATGCATAGTCTTGCAGAACTGCAGAGGCCAGAGACAAACAAGCAGCGATGGTCATATTTTATTAGTTATTAATTATCTGTTATAGTTATAATATACTTACTCGGTGACTATTGTACGAAGTTCGTCAAGTTTGTAACTCTCTCGTAATGGACAACCGTGGTCCACAGGGTAAACATTTTCGGATTTTTACTTTTAATTTCTAAAATAATGTACATAGTTATATCCATTATTTGTAATTTATTTACTATATAGTAGGCTTTATTATGTATTCACTCAATACATACAACCAAATTATATAGCTGATCAAAATATGATTAATTTAGGTTCTCTATGGGTTATATAAATTATAATGTATAACTACGTTATACAGTAGGTACATATGTCTATTATAAACATGTAAGATGTAATTGTATTTTTAAGTTAAAATGTTAAATAAAAAATTAGAAAGAGTAAAGAGTGCATAAAAAGTTTTTAGTGATCAAAATGTCTAAATAATATTGTTTGACTTTATATAGATCATAGAATATACTACGTACACTATACACTATAACTACGCGTCCTAATTATAACTTAATTGACTGTCAATAAGTATTTGATATACAAAATGTGAATTAAGTCGCACCATTATATATTTATATATAATTACAATACCTATACAATATACAGGAAGATGAATCATCGAAGAATGAAGATTCATTGAGCAGTTGGTTATCATAGCGAATCACATATTAAAAAGTATTAACTTTTTAAATAATTGATAATTTTCATATTTTTAAAAAAAGCTGTTTTCTTTTTAAACAATATCACACTTGTAATTTAAATATATTTTACTTTATAATAATACATATTACCCGGTATAACGAATAAATAAGGTATAATAGTGGCTCTCAAAGTCACAACTGAAGGTACGCGAAAAGCTATATCCTACACACTATATTATATTTCTATGCGAAAAAAATTAGAATTTAGAATTATTTATTAAATGTTATAATCCTGTAATGACATACACGTATCACTTGTTTTTTTCATCATCAAATTATAATAAAATATTAGGTTATCATGTACAATCAATTATGATGGTTGTTTTTTCAATTGGTATGTGAAAATGTTCAAAGTTTGTAGTACTCTAAACTGGAAATGAAATATAAAAATATAAAAAGATTGAAAGTCGCTAACCTATAATATAATTATACATTATATATTAATATGCAATTTATGGATAATACTAGAATGTAGTTCCCGTTTCATCAAAATAATAGAGGTTTTTTATGGTTTTTTTTCTTTTAAAAAAACTTTCCATTGTTCTCCGAAGGTTATTGTGTGTAAGAATCCAGATCGTCCATAGAACACATTTATTTTACGAGTACCTATATAGATCATAGATGTGTAGATACTTACATGTAATATATATAGAATTCGTCTATTGTCCCGGTGAATTGTGGAAGACTTTGTAATATAATAGTGTGTATGTATTGGAAAACATAACATGATGATTATTGATTGATGACGTATCCTTCAAGCCTGATTATTTGTGGTCGACTCTTTTTGCAACCTTAAGAAGGTCGTTCAAATAATATATACAAATAAGTTTTTCAAAATATTTTTTTATCTTCTTTACTTAAGGTTAGATCAGCCAAATTTTCTATCGCAAAACATTTTTAAAATCCTATGACAATTCTCAAAAATTGTTGTAAAAATATAACATCTAAATATCTATATTTTTAGATAACATTTTTTTAATAAAACTTTAGAGAGCAATATTTTACGTAGTAATGAAAAAATTCTAAATTACGATATATTGATATAATATATTAACTATAAAGGGATTTATTTGTTAAACATCCACTCAAAATGCAAAGTTGCATCATGCCACGCGGGACTGTGGGTAAAGTTATGTTACAAAAAGAGGGAGCATATACCAAACAGATTATATTTTTTACGTTTTTAAATGAACCATGAAAGTTTTTCTGTTTAATAACTGTACAAGAATTTTATTTTTTATTATTACCTACCTTTCATAGTTATCATATGATTTTTGAACTATCTATAAAGTCATTAATTATACTAATTATCTATTATTATTACCATGGTCCCTGTTAATGTGTCTACTAATGCACGAGTAGATGTAAGACGTCCAACAGCAGAATGTAAGAAATCAATTTTTTTTCTTAAATATTATATATTAAAATGTTTAATTTTTTATTCGTTATTTTCTTCTTTACATATGTAATTGTTTAACAACCGTCCTTCTAGGTTTTTGAGTCGATGACCGATAAAATGGGATGTCACCACAGGCATTGTACGTTGGTCTTCCTACAATAAAATCACAAAACAACGAATATTTAAACTGTTTTATTACACGAATACTTAGAAGTTTTATGTCGTAAGTATATCCATACATACTTCTGTGTAAATGTTGTCACGTATTTCTTTTTGACTTCTCCAACTATCTGTTTTTGATTTCGGATTGAACGACTTATTCGAATTAAAAATCAATTCGTATTGCAGTTGTTGTACGACTGGTTTCTTGATACCAAAGTAGTTTATTAGATTTTCTTCTGATATATCCTAAATCACATTATGTGTATAAATATAGTCTACGAATACTGAATATTAAGGATAATTAAACACCGAGTAAAACTGATAAACACTTTATGATCATTTAAATATTAAATAATAATAAATCAACTAAGTCAAATATTTCTTGTATTGATACAAAATTATATATTCGGCTTCCGACTAGGTATTAATATGAATTAAAAAAGTATAAATAACTGATGGCGTTTTAAAAATAACGAATAACAAGTTGATATAATAAGCATATCGTTACATCATACTCTATATGATGGATTTATACCAACAAACATAGAGATTAAATATATATATAATAAGGTCTATCTTAAATATTAAAAGTGCACCATCATAAAATTATTGATTTGGATTATGAATTTATAGTACTTTTAATGGTACAGTAGAATTTTCAAGTTTCGTCCACATGGTTGCTAATGCTCTTTGTACCTGTGTCGGTGTATGCCAATCGGCCATAGTGTTCACCTAGGTATATTATTAAGTAATTATAATTATAATAAGTAATACGCAATTACATTTAATATTTACGACAAGTCTAAAGACTAATAAAGAGTACCATAGTTAAAAATGAACTTGATATGAAGTTGTCTAATAAAATATGAGCAGTAGGTAAGACAAGACTATTAATACTCAGTAATTTATATGAACACAATTTTACAATGCACGTTAGCGATACAATATAGGTAATGTGATGTTATATTTTGATCAATTTTTACCATAGATACTATTTTATAAATATTTTAATAGATATAGGTATCTGTTTTTATTTTTTTGTTTTTTTTTTTAAATAAATATTTACAATGTGTATGGAAAAATGCAATTATATAGTAATAAATACTTATGATACAATGTACAATGTATGGCTAGAGTGAGGTAGTGTCCTGCAGTAATGCTAGTTCATTGATAGCCAGATAGGTACCTATACAAATTAAAGAAATGCGTTGTATAATAATATATTATATATTATATTATTTTTTATTGTTTTGTCGACTATGTTAAATTTTGTTTTTTTAATTCTAATTAATAACAATATTACCCATAATAATGGCTATTATTTTATATAATATCAATTACGAGGTTATTAATGCGACTACTGTACTATACGATTAGGTAGTATTTGATGATTAATAATTTGACTTTCAGACGATTTATTAAATTAAAACTGTTAACTCGAGTTCTGCATACAAAGTTTTAGAATACAATTTCAGTTCAAGATATTTGGCTATACCTTTATAATTTTATGTTTTATAAATATTAAAATTTCATAGTTTCTTATAATTTAGATATTCATGTATAAATACAAGTACAAAAAAGCTTTGGCTATACCTTGATTAGGACTTAAAGAAATTATAGAATGTACATGGTACAGGCTGTTACATTGTAACGGTTAAAAATTGATACAATATTTATGAACAAATATGCCTATTATGTATAATATCTATCGATTCTATCGTATACATTTACAGTAGGTACAGAGTAATTGAATAAAAACTGTTAATTTTTCGTAAATACTTCAAATTATTGCCACGTAAACAAATAAATTACGATTGATTTCAATGATTTCATAATCTATTCAAATTTTGTTTTTTTTCATTTATTGCCTTTTCAAATCATAGACATATAACATATTAATATTTTTGATATGTCTATGTTTTAAATATGAAATATTCCCGCCGCACGGTAAACTTATCGGTTCTTACCAACACTGCGGTAAATATTCATAGTATGTATCGTTGTTCGTATCATATTATGACGTGTTATCATAATAAAACAATATTGGATTTTATTAAAACTTTGTTATAATATACACTATACAACGATTTTCGGATTTATTAGTTGTAGTGACTTATACTTTTTTTATTTGCTTTTCGAATGTCAACGTTTCCACTTAAATAACCATTTGGATTGTATTTTATTTCTGAATAGTTTTATTCTCCAGTCACAATGTCAACTATAGAACAGCCTTGCTATACTTTGATCAATATCTCTAGTGACTATGAGATGCCAAACGAAATGCAACTCAAGTCAGATCTTGGTTAGTATTAAGTGTTTATTTCAGGGGGGTGGCCGGGTTATATTTTACTTCCTTTTATTATTATTTACTCCTATGAAATACCCGTTCAAAAATGTACAATACCCCCCCCCCCCTGGGATAGAAGGTCTGAAATTATGTTAGTATTACATATACGCCGTTTAATACACAATTTAATTATTTATATTAATGATATTTAATTTTGGTATGTGAATAGAAAAAGGTGATAGTAAAACAAAAATCGAAGCATTGAAAAAAGTCATTCATATGATAGCCAATGGAGAACGTTTGCCAGGGTTGTTGATGATAATTATCCGTTTCGTCTTACCATTACAAGATCATACAATTAAAAAACTGCTTTTAATATTTTGGGAAATAGTACCAAAAACTACAGCTGATGGAAAATTATTACAGGAAATGATATTGGTCTGTGATGCATATCGTAAGGTAAAAAATAATTTAACTTTTTTTTTTATAATTTATTTTACCTATAGTAAATTTACTAAAAATTAAAATTAAGTGGTATATTTAGTACTTCTCCAACTTAAAATTTGTCATACTGATAAGTCAATTTATTATGCTTGAAAATTTAAATTTTTATTTATATAGTAGCTGTTAGGTATGTTACATCTTAACTATATTTTATTCACTGATTTTGAGATTTTATATAATTTTTAAATATTGATTTTTATTTTTAGTTCCAAATACTAATAATGTTGATTATCAATTTATTGTTCCAAATTTTATTTTATTTTTTTTTTTGTATTTTAGGATTTACAACATCCTAACGAATACTTGAGAGGGTCAACTCTTCGATTTTTGTGTAAATTAAAAGAACCAGAATTATTAGAACCATTAATGCCTACTATACGTTCATGTCTTGAACACCGTCATTCATATGTAAGACGTAACGCTGTACTTGCAATATTCACTATTTATAGGTAATTTGAATTTTTATATTCAGTTAAACAAATTATTTTTTTTTTAAATTATAATTATGTTATTAAAAATTTGTTTAATAGGAATTTTGAATTTCTGATACCGGATGCTCCTGAACTTATCGCTAATTTTCTTGACGGAGAGCAAGATATGTCTTGCAAACGTAATGCTTTTATGATGTTATTACATGCTGATCAAGACAGAGCACTTACATATCTGGCTTCTTGTCTGGATCAAGTAGCTTCTTTTGGTGACATTTTGCAACTAGTTATTGTAGAACTTATTTATAAAGTAAGAGAATATAAAATAAATCAAATGATTACTATTAATAATTATGTTTTATTAAAATTAGGTGTGTCATGCAAATCCATCTGAACGATCCCGTTTCATACGTTGTATTTACAATTTACTGAATTCTAGTAGTCCAGCTGTTCGTTATGAAGCTGCTGGGACATTGGTCACATTATCAAATGCACCTACTGCTGTGAAGGTATGTTTTTATTGTATTTATTGATGTAAATATTAAAATTAAAAATGTATGTAGGCTGCAGCTTCTTGTTATATTGAATTGATTGTAAAAGAAAGTGATAACAATGTAAAACTCATAGTATTGGATCGTTTAATTGCTCTTAAAGAACACCCTTCACATGAAAGAGTACTTCAGGACTTGGTCATGGATATTCTTAGAGTATTATCTAGCACTGATTTGGAAGTTAGAAAGAAAACGTTGAATTTGGGTAATTATTTATGCTATTATTTGCATATAATTATGTAATTAAAATATAATAATGCATTGTATCTATTTGTATAGCTATGGATTTGGTATCATCTCGCAATATCGAGGAAATGGTGTTTGTGCTTAAAAACGAAGTGGAAAAAACCCATAATTTAGCTGAACATGAAGATACTGGAAAGTATAGACAATTGTTGGTGCGCACACTTCATACATGCTCTATTAAGGTTTGTTATTGTCTTAAAACAATGTGTTAATTTTTGAGTTTTTACTTATATAATGTTTTATAGTTCCCAGATATAGCTGCAACAGTGATACCTGTGCTTATTGAATTCTTGTCAGATAGTATAGAATTGGCTGCCACAGATGTAATGGTATTCTTGCGTGAAGCTATTTACCTCTTTGAATCATTGCGTCCTCTCATAATTCAGCGTCTATTAGAAGTTTTCCAATCTATTAAATCTGCCAATGTACACAGAGCTGCATTATGGATACTTGGTGAATTTGCCAACTCGCAAGAAGATATTGAAGCAACAATTGAACAAATAAAAACATCACTTGGAGACGTATGTTATTGATTAGATTTATTTTTCAAACTTAAATTGATTATAACTATTATAGAAAATTAGCACAAATTCAACAATATAAATAGGGTTAAAATTTGGCACATTTATTCTAAACTATCAATAAGAAATGTATTCAAATAATGATTGGTTACATTAATCTTAAAGTTTCCTAGTAAAAGCTTTATATATTTGAATAAATTATTTTTAAATAATCATATTATTAAAAAAAAAAATAGCATATTGTATTAAAGTTTAAAAATATGTTAGTCCTAATTAATGATAAAAATAAATATTTTTACTTTATAACTTAAAATTGCTGTCATATATAAACAATATGTATTAATAAGAATATGTTGAATTATTTTAGATGCCTTTAGTTGAAGATGAGTTAAAGAAAGCGGCTGGAGATTCAGAAAACATTGAAGAATTTGGGTCTAGTGGTTCGCAGTTGGTTACATCTGATGGAACATATGCTACTCAATCAGCATTCATTATAAATACTCCTCGTAGTGGTCAGGCAAAACGGCCACCATTACGCCAGTATCTAATCGATGGAGATTTTTATGTTGGTGCTGCATTAGGCACTACATTCACTAAATTGGGCATCAGATATGCTGAAATTTGGGAAGAAAATGATTCTATAAAAGCTAATCAATTTTGTGTCAAACTTATGTTAATTTTAACTTATATTTTGAAGCTTGGAAAATCGGGTAATTATAATTTAAAGAAAAAAAAACTGGTTTTTAGCCATTCAGAAAGTATTTTGCTTTTTTCAGATGTAGTGGGTAAAGCTACACTACTTATTTTTCTTATAACTTCAATATCTTAATTATTTATTAAAAAAATTCATACTTTAATGGATAAAAAAGTAAAAAATAATAGTAATATATATATATAAATAATTATAATTATATTGTAAATTGATTAATAAAAATAAATACATAAACTTATGAAAATCAATTAAATCATTTATGTCATCGAAATACTGATTGATCTTTCAATATTTCTTTTAATAGATAGTATTCATTTGATTTGTTTTGTTATATAAACTGCTTAATATGTATTGAAGATGTTTTTTTTAGTCTCTCTTCGTTTACCCCACTTAGCACTTCTCTACATTCTGTTAAAATTATGTGTGCGAGTTCCACATGTAAGGTCTATAAAGTTATATTTCTGGTCAACTGTTGAGTGATTTAAATTATCAGTATTGTAGTTATATTATCTTGTAAAATACTATTATTATTATTTTTATCAACCAATTCTTAAAATATCTAATAAGTGAATTTCACATGCATTCAGTATAAATGATATATAGATCAGGTTAAGCTATTTTGTTTTTTTTTTATGTGTAGTACATAGTATAAATGTTGTAATAAATGATAAGAAAATACATTATAAATAAGTGGTGTTAACTTAAACTGAATGTTGGGAAAATACTTTCTGAAGAGTGTTAACTAAGCTAATATCACCAATTATATTAATATTTAATATTTTTAATGTTTACTTATGTACTTTATATATTTGCATGTTTTTTATTTAGGAATTTGTTCTAAACCAATTGGCATTGACGATGGAGACAAAATTATGGAGAGTATTAAAATATTAAATGATAGGGATAATGAAATCGAAGAAATTTATACTAAAGAGTGCAGCAAATCATTAAATGAAATGTTGGCTGCTAAAGAAGATGAAGAAAGCAGCAATAAAAAAGTAAGTTAATAATTTATAGATAATTTTTTTTATCATTATAAAGTTATTATAAATTTATAAATTTTTTAGGCTAAAGAAAAACCAGGACATAAAGTAAATGTTGATGATGCCATTGTATTCTTACGTACCAGTAGTAATGGCACAGAAGGTACAGAAAATGTTTTTGAACTTAGTTTAAATCAAGCCGTTGCTGGTGGTGGTTCCATTCACCAGACTGGGGGTGATGGGGCGTCTGGACTTTCTACCAATAGTAAACTTAATAAAGTTACACAACTGACTGGATTTTCCGATCCTGTGTATGCTGAGGCTTATGTTCATGTCAATCAGTATGATATCGTTTTAGACGTATTGATTGTTAATCAAACAGGTAAAAAGTTAATTATAAATTAGATATGAGTACAAGTTATTTATAATCTTAATAATTAACAATATACAATGTAAAATATTAGGTGACACATTACAAAATTGTACGCTGGAGTTGGCCACAATGGGAGATCTAAAGTTAGTTGAAAAACCACAACCTGTTGTTTTGGCTCCTCATGATTTCTGTAATATTAAAGCTAGTGTTAAAGTTGCGTCTACTGAAAATGGCATAATCTTTGGAAATATTGGTAAATTGAATAAGCTCCTTTATTGTGACTTTGGTTATTACTATTTATTATTTATTATTTATTTATACTAGTCTATGATATTGGCGGTGCAATTGGTGATCGAAATGTGGTTGTATTAGATGATATCCGTATAGACATAATGGACTACATAATGCCTGCTGTATGTAATGACTCTGAGTTCCGTCAAATGTGGACTGAATTTGAATGGGAAAACAAAGTATAGTTCTTTTATTATAATGTATTTAAGTGTTTAGATGTTAACTTTAAATTGTTTTAGGTCTCTGTTTCCACTAGCTTGACCGATCTTAATGAATATTTGGCACATTTATTGAAGAGCACTAATATGAAATGCTTAACTCCAGAAAAAGCATTGTCAGGACAGTGTGGATTTATGGCAGCAAATTTATATGCGAGATCAATATTTGGTGAAGATGCTTTGGCAAATTTAAGTATTGAAAAAGGATTAGATAAGCCACAAGTTATTGGACATATTAGGATTCGGGCTAAAAGTCAGGTAATTACAAAATAGTACTAAAATGTTATTTATACCTCACAATTGTTTATACTTCAGTTTAATCTGAATGTTAAGTAATACATTTCATGGTTATTAATTTTTGTAAAAATTGTCTGGTCAAAACATAATATTTATGTTCTGTACATTGTACAGATTCTTTTAGTATTATGTAAACAATAACTATGTTATGTTATAATTATGAACTGATAGTGAATGAAGTATTGAATACAAATAGTTTATAGAATACTACATAAATGATATTCTATTATTGTAAGACTGAGTCATTGAATTTTAAAAATATCCTTATAACTATGGAGAAAAGTACAAAACTATTCATCACAAACAATATGTTTGAATAACATATTCATAAAAATACATTAGAGATGCATAACAATCGAAATTCGAATGAGAAGTTTAGGAGTTATAATTAGTTACAAATATTCTATGTTAAGATGAGCGAAGTAGTAGACCAACAAGTAACATTGTGCAGGGTATCCATTCCACTGTTCTCACTTAAACTTTAAATACTTATAATCCATACACTACTCATCTAAATTTTGAATTTTATGTATCGAAACAATCCAAAAAATATTCTACTTTAGAATATGAAATGAAAAATGTATAATATTGGCATTCATAAACATAAAATAAAAAAAATATTATTTTATTTTGACTGGAAATTATATAAAGAAAATATTTTTCAAAACATTACTAGATTTTTAAATAACTAGTGTTGTTTGATAAAGGAATTACTTAGCATTGTCATGTATATCCATTGTTAATTCTCTGATATAATTAGGTAGGTAAATAATAATTCATTTATACTAATATTAATCAAATTAAAATGTATAGTGTTTAAAATAGCTTGTGAATGATATTTATAGATATTTTTCTATAGAGAATATTTTTGATATCATTAAAAGAATGCGTGTAAAAGATTTGAGGAAATATAATCCTTTAATAGTAGAATTCAATAACAATGAACATAGAAACTGTAAATGTTAGTCCTGGTTGACTGATAACATCACAATGGTACAACATTACAATGTAATTGAATATAAAACTTACCAAATCTACATTATACCTGATTTAATATTATAACAACTACTAAATAACTTTTTATTGAATGGCTATTTGTCATTTACGCATGTCAGCTATAATGAATCATAAACATATTTTTAAAATGAAAAACAAATTCATAATGATTACATTTTTTCCACTGGCTATGACTGTTAATAATAATGAGCAACTAAGTTAACAGATTATGAATATTCATAAACAGTAAAAATGAATTTAAGTCTGGATTATATGAAACAAAATGATTAAAATCTTTGTTTGATTATTTAAGTACTAATTATTTTAAACCAATAGAAGAATAAATTTTTTTTTTCATATACAGGGAAATTTGAATTTACGATCAGCAAAAGTTGTTTCTTTAATTTAATAATGATGATTTTTGTTCAAATTTAATCCATTTAATATATTGTGTTATAAAATTTGTTTTTAGGGAATGGCACTCAGTCTCGGTGACAAAATAAATATGATGCAAAAACGACCATACAAAGCAGTTGCAGCCTAAGCTCTACATTGCAGATTCAAATAAAATCATCAAGAGTTTATCTTTATTATTATACATATTATATTTATATTGTGTTTTGAATTACGTATTATCAATAGACATTTATTTAGAAAACGTCTTTTGTTTATAATAAAATATTTTAAAATAACAATGTCATCGTTCGTCTATGGGCAGGAATGTAATATTTATTTTATTTCTATTTTTGCGTCGTGATATTATCACATTTTTTTGTAGTTTAAAAACACGTCTGAACAATAAAAGAATAATTCTAACTAAACTGATAAAATAAACTTAAAAATGCTATTAAAGCGATTCATCTGTAACACAGTGTGTCAGTATTGATGTTTCGTGACTTGATGAACACTTGTCGTGAAATAGAAAGTAATATGATGAAAATTGTAAGTTCTTTTGGCCTATTCCTAATAAAATTATAAAAGTATCTCTATTTTAAAACAAACGTCCGTCTATTTCACTTTTATTTGTTGTGTTAATGTTATTTGTGGTATTTTAGACGATCGCGACGTTAGTGCAGGTGATCGTCTTTTTTGTAATGCAGGTATTCGTAGAACCGTGCAACGATAAATACATCAAGGATATGATAGTGGATGTTTGTGGAATGGTTGGATTAAAACGCTCATTCGATGATAACAGCAATCCTGGTTTGTTGTTCGGGTTAAGTATAAGGAGAATGTTGGACGATACTGAACGCGAATTCGAACACTTGTTCGGAGACACCGCAGAAGCGAAGTTTCAACTGAAAAAATCTAATGAGAACAAACCAAAAGGTATTTATCACCAGGGCTCGGATATAAATGCCCTTAAAAATACTGAACAATTTCTTTTCAAAAAATGTATTATTTATTAAATAAATTCAAATTATTAGGTAAAAAAATATTGTATAAAAAAATAAGACATTAAATTACATTTGCATTAAACTGTACAATAAGAGCAATTTAAAATTGCAGCCTTGTTTAATCTAAAACTGGATTACCTGATATTATGTTCAAAATGGAAATTATTATATTACGTAGTACCTACTATGTAGTACTTATATTTTAATGAAATCATTTTTTTTTTATCTTAATACGAGAAATAGGTTAAAAAATGCATTAAAAACGTTAAAAAATGCCCCAAAAAAATTTTGTGGTTAAACACGGAGTACTTGAAACACACTTTGTAGTTTGGAAAGCATCGTGTAAGATATTCCAAAAAAAAAGATGCAAATACATTGAAATCCGAGCTCTATTTATCACGATGTGTTCCACTAATCGTATTGGAGTATTAATGTTTGTACGCCCGGGATAGTAATCTTACAAGTTACAATTTTTCAAAAAATAAATCGGAAATAGTCGTTAACTCGTAAATACACTATTAGGTAGGTACCTATCAAATTGTTTAAGTTTCGTGGTAGTTTTTTCGGCAAACTAGTAAAACGATAACTACTACTATTGTCGTTACCGATCAGTGTTGATTTATATTTTAAAAAATGAATTGAATTCGGTTTGTAACACATTTCTTGGGGCACGTGCTCGAACTTAGGATTTGGATTGAAATACGTAAAATTCCGTCAAAATACGTAATAATTTATTAAGCATTTATAGAACTGTAAAATAGGTATATTTTTAAATTTTATATAGTATTATTTTATGCTTGAGCAGTTTTGAATTAATGTACAATATAACGGTTTGCGCTTTGTTGTAGGTACCTAATATTCTTAATTCTTACAGACAATAAAACTAAATCGGGTATTATAGAAAATCCAAAAGTATAGTTGACTTAATGAATATCGTTAGTACGGAAAATGATAATTTAAATAATAGTAAAAGGTTCAATATCCATACGATCAATATTTTTTTTAATTAAAACAAAAAATTAAAATAAATGTTGTTGAACCTGAGTTTTCATACATTTTTTTAAATTTTCAGCAATGAACGTACTTATTGATTTTACAATGTGTGTGAGTGTGTGTGTGTTATTATTATTTTTATTTTTGTGTTTTTTAATTTATCATCACTTTTTGAGGTAGTAAAAATGCAGAGATTTTCAATTTTTAGTTATGGTTTTTGGTAGTAAATTGGAGGTTTAGTTAATACGATAGGAGACAAAAATAAAAATGTTCAGTGTTTTTTTAAATAACTGGAAAAAAAATGAATGAATTACAGAAATCTTTACGCAAAATTAATATTTAACAAAATCGATTGTTTTTTTTTTGTGTAACTCAAACCTGAATAACCGTATATATGAATTTTAGGTACGTTACCTTAGCATCTAAATTTAAATAATGCAGTATTATTACATACAGATAAAAAACATTTTAAAACCTTTATTCCTACGTTTATTTCTCCGATCAGGATTTAAAATAAATAAAAACGTTTAAGTAAACTTAACTTAACAGTTTTAAGGGTATTTTTTACATTTTCAGATAATATTTTTAGTGTTATTTTTTGTAGAAGCTAAATTTATCTTATTTTGAATTTTCTGAGCCATAAATTAAAGTTATCATGTGAAAACTACTTAATGTTACTAATCGGAATAAGTAACTATCTTAACATTGATATAATTATACATTAGTGATAATTGATTACGAAAATTGTCGTGAGGGAATACGTATTTATCATTAATTGTCGTCATCATCATTGAAAATAGATTTGGTGTAATTAATTTGATTATTTTATCATTTATCAAAATATTTTTTTATTACTAGAAATCTTCAAGTTTAATTCCGGGACAATACTGCCTTTATCTTAGAACATAAGGAGTCAAGGACCTTATACTTAAAACCGGTACAGTCTCAGCCAAACCGTGAAGTATGCCGTTTCGCGTCGTAATGCTACCATAGATGAATAACCGTTAATATTGAGTAGTTATCAATTAAAATGAATAACAAGTAGCTTGTAAATATTATATACATATAAGTATCTCCTGGAATTCATAGGCCTACAATTTGCACCATATCTTAGAAATTATGAATTATTTATACCATTTATAAATAAATAATAATATATGAATATATCCATATCGAACAACAGCCTGCTTAGATAATAAGTCATATTTTTCGTGAATTTTTATTTTAGTAGATAGTTTTAACCAAGTTTAACTGTGTATACAGTTTTTAATTGTATTATGTTATACCCGAAAAAACTATTGGCGGTGATTTTCCGTAAAATTCGCGTTTTTAATTTTTTTTCCTGATTATTTTGAAAGCAGTTACTGGGATTTTTTACTATTGCTATTACTATATTTAACATAATATTAATAATCAAACCAATAGCTATAGATTTCCTGATTGCAGCTATGGTACCTAGAAATTAGAATGCTAATGGGTAATACGAATAGCTTTGCATATTCTGGATTATAATTTTACATAACAGTTTTTAATCAAGGGTTAAAATTCTGTGTCCAAAGTGTGTCCCAAGTTTTACAACGTGTTTTTAGTTTTGATTGCAGAAATAAGTAATAAACATTTAGGAATTTCAACATAATTAAAAATATTTTGAACTTATACTTGTATTTATTTTATGTATTTTTAGTACCAGTATTATATAAACAATATTAATGTGTAAACTAAGTGGTATCTAAAAGAGGGGGATTTTGGGAGTTATAACTTCAACAGGTTTTTTTGTTATAGAAATTTGTCAAAGCCCAAAGGTATTAACAAATAAATTAATAAGTGTGATTTCAGGATCAGATATATTTTAGGCCCTGGTTTTAGTGTTAATAATAATTGATATTATTCTCAATGGCTTTAAAAATAAGTGAAATACATTTATTGATAATTTTGACAAATATCATGAAAAGTTAAAATGTTTAGTGGTGATAGTGGTGGTGCGGAGGAAGACGTGTTCTTCGAGTCTCGTAGATCTGCCGCTGATATACACGTATATTCAATATTTTAATAAGTACTTATTAATAGTACTAAATTAAAAAAAAAATGTAGCTCTTACAAATGTCAATGTTGCAGTAGATATCGTATTCTTCGTTTGTATGATATTTATTAATTTTTATTTTTATTTTTATTTTCATTTATTTTTATTTAAGAATCAAATGTTACTCCACTTCAGCTTCCAATTCACTTACCAGGTTTCAAAGACAGATCGAGACACGTGAAAAGACGTATGATTCCAACATTCTAAGATTAATTTAATTGCACATCAATAAATTTTTTTTAAATTAATTTCAGGTGATGATGTCGGAAAGGCCACAATTATAAAACGGGAAGTAATGGCCAAGCTTAAAGAATGTTGCGTCAAGAAGTGTACTCCCAAAGATTTACGTCATATATGCGAGAAAAAATAAACAATATAACCAATAACATATTAACATACCTTGTTTTATTATTAAATTATGGGTAATAATTATTATCAGTAGTCAGTACGTATACATAAAAATACACAAATAATTATTTGTATTTTTTTTTAAATATATTATATTTCATGTTCCATATAATGGAGCGAATATATAAATTGCCGTAAAATCACAGACTTGTTTTTATAATAATTTTCTAAAAATCGTTATTTATATTATATTCACCGACAATCGTATATCGTGAACTAAAATCGTGCAAACTTAACACAGGAACTAACGACTTATTATACTTATAAAAATTAAATTAAAATTAACACAGCAGGACTTTAGTCAATATTTTGTTTTTAATTCTTCGGTTTTGCGCGGCGCTTAATTACAAAGAAAAATAAAACTGTACATGAAACGTTATACACGACATATTGTATACGTATAGTGTAGAACCAAACAGTGTTAGAGATTTCGATGAGTTTTGACGATGGAAGTCAAAATGGTAGACGAGCTGCAGGCGCCGCAGTGTTATTCCCGAGTTTCAGTGTTGCGTGGTTTTAGTAACGATGACCGATGGCATTTTGTCAAAATATGGTGTTACAGTTTTCACTCGTCCTGGTACCGGGTCCTGGACGATCACCGCCTGGAAAAATGACAAAAACAAATAATTAATGTATATTAAGTATTATTATAGAACGAAAAGAAGACTACGAGGGGTCACGTTGAGAAAAACGAATTTATAGCTATGTATAACATATGGACGAATAATAATATATAATATGATTGTATATAACGTCGAGACACTATACCGTATATACCCGCGAGTATGATTAGTAATCATACGCACGGATAGGGTATTTAATATTAATTATTAATTGGTGTTACACGTATTCACTCGTGTATCTAACGGTTTAGAGATGTGTCTGCATTGTACTTGCATAAAGCATAATAATAATATGCAGGATGTGTCTCGAGGATTCGACATTTTATGTTATATCCACAACATCTTCAAGCAGTTCAAGTCTGCTCCTGCGCATGTTTAGACGTAAATGTAAATATAAAATATTTATAGGGTTTAGAAAATTCACGGGGCTAGAGTTTAGTATAATTTAGCTGTTTCAGTCTGTTTGTATGTATATATTATATTTAATGTGACCCTTTGCAACGCCGTCTACCTTTCACACGGCCACACGGGGTACACTGGCTGGTACTCACGATTTTATCACGGTACATCTACAATGACTTGATGTACGCTCGGTTGGTAAATCGATAATCAAAATATATTTTTTATTCAGGTAGGTGTTTTGAAGACGGTTAAATCTATAATGCACCTATACCGAATGCACTAAGCTCAAATGACTCTTTAAAAATGATTTTGTGGCCCGTGGGCCACGAGTGTTTCATTAAATTTTAGTGAATTATTAAATTAACAAATTTTTTAGAGAGAGAGTGATCCTATGTTTATATTTACGTCTGTTATATTCAGTATACTGTATGTATCAACACATATCTATAACTTTATAAGATTGTCAACATGAACATATTATGTGTTTAGCAATATTCCCGTGTAATAAATTCGTTAAGTCTTCCCGTTCCCGACACACCCTGCATATCGCAATTCATATATATGTATAATGTAATATGTACAGTCTTGTAGTATAATATATATTATTATTATTATTATGTTTATATACAAAACAAAAATACATTATACACTTATGTACCTATAATAATATTATATTTATAGAGCATTGAGCGCCGCTATTTAGCGATTCTGATTGGTAGCACATTACTTTTGGGTTGGTACATTTATACATATTACTATTATCGTTGTTGTTATTGGATCATTAGAGAGTGGTTGAATTATCTTATTATTATTGTCGTTTGGCTTACTTCTTTCTTTGGGATGTGCGAGACCGTGTTGTATTTAATAGTCTTAATGTTGTTTTGCCTACCGAGCTCTTTAGAATTGGGTATAATACTATTAGATTTCGTTTTGGCAGTCGTGTGCTCAGTCTGCAGCAGACTGTTGCTTTGACTTTGGGACAGTGTGTTACTCGTGGGGTCTTTCTGGGGTTTCACGTTTTTGTCTAAAAAGGGTTTCTCTACAGACGCGGACGGTTCCAAAACACTCCGAGTATCAGACCTGTAAATCATCGTAATAAGATATATATGTGTTTTAGAAATGAAGATATAAATGTAGTTGTACAATTGTTCATAGGTCAGACGATAATACAAAATTGTATTGTAGGTACAAGACCGCGATAATTTAGAATGTGTATAGAAATACGAAATAAATTAAAAGTAAAATACGTATAAATTTGGATTGTGTGAAACGGTTATGTTTCTTTGATTTTTGTGTCAATATTTCCACTCGTTCACAAAAGTATATTATGTAATAATAAATTGTATTGTGCATGTGATGTAGTGGTCTATCGAGTTATAATAAGGATAAGAATAAAAAATAATATATGATAATTATGTGGTTGTTGATGAGAAATGAGAATGAGTGTAAAACAGAAGCAATAATATAATGTACTTAGGTAGACAATAATACTGAAATGACAAAAAACGAAACCGTAAGACTTATATTATCTGACGTGGCATAATTATTATGTGATACATTAATGTATGAGAGTTAATGTGGTGCTTAAACATGTATGTGTGTATTATGTATGGGTATGTGAACATGAATGTATTATTATAACAATGTAATTGTAATAATATATACGTATTAAACGGCCAATCAGAATCCCTTTTATACGTGGCTCCAGATGCTTATATAATAATATATATTATACTTAATAGTGTATATAGTTGCAGTGAATACATAGCGTGTATTCGATAAGACTTACAATAAATACAAGGTATAGTTTACCTATACAATAGTTTAATATACTGTAATATAATATAGTATTGTTATAAGATTTGATTTTATTCGCTGCTAAAACGCAACACTACAGGATTTTAACATTTTTATATCTTAACAAAAATGCGTATTGTGGCACGGCGAATTTTTTTTGTTAAAGAGATTAGCATTTTCGTCACGTGACGCGTTTGATGATATACGTAATTATTATTAGGAATACCTACCTAATGTTATTTGTCGCGTTCGACTAATGCCGTAAAATCAGCTATAAACGAATAAACGTATAATGGCTGTCAATTTTATTAACGCTGTCCATTAAAATGTATCGATTACGCGCGTGTCGTTTTTTTTACTGCTGATTTATAGAAGAATAAAAACAATCGGAATCGATTGTTCCTGCAGCGAGTATCTGATTTCATTTCGAAAAATTTATTATTTTATAATAACATAAAAAAAAACAGTACCTAATTATTTTTTCAACTTAGATGTCATATGCACGCGTTTAACAACGGTTATACAATATTGTAAGCCCTACAGTTCTATTTCATCATAATAATATTATATTTACGATGATAACAACCCAGGAAATCAAATGAAAAGATAATGTTATTATAGGTACACGATTTGTAATAAGATCTAAATGTTGTAACAACAATGCGTGTTAATTCCTATTAAAATATTGTAAAGAGGAAGTGTATTATGTACTGCAGTAGAGTTGAAAAAACTTCCTGTCTCGATGCAGCGAACAATAATATTATAAATTTATAATATGATGCGCGTGTTTTTTTTACGAAATTTTTCCTTTGGATTATTATATTCGCATAACTTTCGAGAATGGTTACATTCGGCTCAATAGAATTTTAAGCTTGGATTCTTATAATAGTATGTTATGTCCGTTATTAGTGCCACTAGAAATGAAAAAGCGTTAGGACACCAATAAACTACCTGACATAATATACTATAATATCAGTCTGATATGATTTGATTTTTTTAAAGCACCTAGTAAAAATTGGTCCTGATTTTTCAAATTGTACTTATACATATGAACTTACAGGTTAGTTTTAAATTATATTTATTGTATCATTCAACAATGTCCGTACATGCGAGCACGATTAGAGTATACAATTTTCGCGCTATACCTTCTATAGGTTATTTTTGTATTCCAAACATATTTTTTTTTCATCAAATAATTTGTACGATTAAATTATATCAGTTGGAAGATATCTATACACAAACTATTATTTTGTTTTAGCTATATACTTATTTGTATTTAAAAATTATTAATTTTTAAGCAGTTAGTATAACCATGTTTATGTTACAAGCAGGTGATATATTATATTGTTAGTTGATATTTTTTAAGCTGTGTTTCTTGCAATATTCCCAGAAAGATGTAACATGACGTTTTCCATTAGGTCAATACAGATAGTATAATAGTATATGAATATCATTTTATCAATTAAAAAAATGGCATCGTAATGGTATGGTATTTTTTTTTATAAATTATTCAATTATATTAAATATTTGCTTACTTCGGTAGAATAAAAAATTATACGTGTACCTAGTATAATATAACACTGCATAAGTAATAGTATAATATTTATTTTACCAATTCAAATTTTCAATATTATACTAATACTATAGATAGTCTATTCAGAAATTGTCCTTTTATACGATCCCATATTATATTGTAATCAATAGTATGTAGAGTATAGTTAAAGAGCTGTGCTAAGGGGGCGAAGCCTTTCACCAAAATTTCAGCAAAATCAAAAATATTCTTTTTATGTTCAGTGAATATACTTACAGTTGTTTTTAAGTTGTAATTTGTATGACTTTTGCTGAAATAGTCATGCAGGACATCATTAAATTTCAATGTTATGGGAGGGATTCTAGTCAATCCTTTCCTACGTTATAAATTATCACCAACCTCCAAACCGCCTCTAAATAAAATCCTGGCTATGGCACTGATTTCAAAAACTTACCCCGCCACCCAGCTTCGTATTTTAGCCGTGGATTTGTACGTAACTAATTATTGGAACGACCAAGATTAGGTTAGGTCGTACAGATTTGCGCAGTTTCAGTGAACAAGCAAACTTATCAATACCTATTATATGTTATTAAGCGTTGATATTAGTCATGTTTAGACGTTAGTTGCAGTATATAGTATGATTTTTGATGATAATATGATGAGATTTTAGTTAGATATTATACAGGCACATAATATACAATATTATAGCCATTCATCGGAGTGAGAGTGGAAACGAGACACGGAAAATACAGTTGACAAGCGTGATATTTTATAACAATATCGTCGCGCGCAACAGGCCGTGTATATATACATTGATTTATTGATTCGTATTTCGATATCGTGAACAAATGCAGCGTTAAATGTATTCGTCAAATGTATAGGTACCTTCGATTTTCCCAGCAGTAGGATTTTAAGTGTTTTGGCGTGCAAGTGTTCTCGCAGCACTCTTCGACTATTACTCTTTTTCGACGGCGGCTTGGGACGGTAACATCTGAAACAAACGAAACAATAAATAAATAAACAAATGTAACGACTACGCTTTGCAAAGTTTGAAAAATGGAATATTTAAACATAATAATCTTATATTATAATGCGATAAACAACAATAACAATAGACAATGCTCGTTATTGTAACAGGATGCTCTATATATATATATTATATACCTATTCATTTAAACTTATTAGAGGCGTTCACAGATTATAATAATCACATAATAATGACATAATGTCATTCGATCGTAGTTATAGACTAATTGTTGGATATTAATCCAATACAGTCAACTTTTGCTCTAATTTTCATTCACATTGACAAATTCTTTTGAGATCACACGAATTTCCTAATAGGTAGGTGTTAATTGTTTTCAGCAAGTACAGCCAAATTATCAAATTAAAATTAATAATTTTTTAATAAGAATATAATATAGTTTGGAGCATTTTGGAAGACTGCATACTAATGTGCAGTTCTAGAAAATTTTTCGATGTTAAATCATTAGTGATCGGACCTAACATAACCTATCTCAAAATATGTAAAACATATTGAAATGGATAGAAAAATTTGATCAATTTAAAACTCTTTGTACACGTCATTTCGTATTAAAAAAATATTTATGTTTTCGTTTACTAAGGATAGTAAATATTGATTATATTATTTTATATTTTATAATAAATTTAAATTACTGTTTTAATTATTTATCAGAAAGAAAGATGCGTTATAGTTTGCGAAAAATAATGGAGATATGAACATATTTGTACACCGAAAAATTTGAATGACAATATTCACATCGATGACAACTTTGATCATTGTACAGAATTCAATACACAAAAACATTACTCATTGTGGTAAAATTATCGACGATTCATATAATAGCATGTTTAGATTATATTATATTAATATTATAATGACAGAGTAGTTAAAATTGTTCGGACATCAGCCATTATCTTTGCGACTATGCATAGGTAATTATATTATGTTCAAAATCGTTTTTATGCATTCCATACCGAATGCCGAAATGCATCATGTAACATGTAAAATATATGATATTATATTTTATGGTTTTAAGTTTAATCTCAATTAAAAAATGACCGCTGTAGGCTGTATTGCAGTGTAGGTGAGTATACAATATTTGCGAATATATACGATAATTGACGTTAATATACCGTAGCGAGTAGTTAACAAAATTAATTGCTATATTATAATACTTTTTAGTAGTGTATCTGATAGGCAATAGCTAGAAAGAAAAAAGTCTAGTAGAAATTTCTAGTGACGTGCTATATTCGTAGCGACTAAAGTATAAAGCGTATCGACCGCTGTATTTCTGTAGTAGCGTTTAGAAAAAGCGACATTATAATTTTTTGTTATACATTTTAATATTTCCAACAGTTCCAACAAGTTGTTTTTCACGCATTAAAAATTTTTAACTGAAAAAATATTTTTTCTATTTTATTTCACACTACTATAAAAAAGGTCCGCCTTAAAATAAAAAAAAATATATTTATTCGTTATTGGACATAGCTATTATGGCTAATTAAATAGTTTCAATTGAGATGTTTAATTCTAAACCGTTTTCGTCCTAAATAACCTCCTGTCAGGCTTATAGAAAAAATCATTTGTCTAATTTAAAAAAAGGTAGTGATAATCAAAGAAAAATTCACTGGTTTTATGGAATTGAAATTAGCAACGTATAATATGACGCAAAATACATTTTTGTCTTTATAGTTAAAAAAATTAAAATATACGAAATAAAAAATAGATCATTTGTACCAACAAAAGACGAGTTGTTAATCATATGTCTATTTTGTATGACAATGTAACAATCTATTGTTTTCGCCGACAAAACATTAATTTTACGGAATCTGTATAAAATTATTATATTATATATAGTGGATTCGGACTTACCATCACTCGCTGGATGGAAATTGTATCCATTGCTGCAGATCAACGCCAATACGTTGGCGAGTTGTGATCCACAAAAATGCCTCGGCGTGTCCCACGAAAAATTTATGATTGGTGAGCTGCTAACGTGGCTGGCCAGCAACATAACTATCACCAATACCACAGCTGAGTTCATTGCAAATCACACCTGAAACATATAACAGTAAACGTATTATTAATATTATATTGTATTAAATTGTGTTTCAACTTATTTACACCCCGTTCGTGCATAATACTGCGCCCTAATATTCAAGAAATTCGGAAACTGATGTTATACATAAAGTTGTGGATATAAAACAGTTTCTAAACTTATTGACCGCCTTTTATATAGATTAGGTATAAAAATACACCACCGTGTTAAATATATGATTATCGTTACGTTTTTGTCGAGTAATATTGGAGCGAGTTGCAGTAGAACGTATAGTTGTCGAGCAAATCATATGCGCTCTGCAGCTGGTTTAAAATAGTTCTGCTGAGACTTGAGAAAAATCGTCGATGTAAGAATATGTTGTTATAATAATAAGTAAATTATATTATATTCGTAGATTGGTGTGGGCGTATAAATTCGAAATAATAATTATACAATTGTAACAGTTATATATGATACACGTTGTCAAAAACGATCGGTAGAGGTACTTGCGAAATGGAAAAGTGACGACAATTATTGTGGGCGAGCGCCTTTTATATAGATAATATGAATTCGTGTTCATTCTCGCCGCATAGACATAAACTAGATTACAGCTCTATAGTTCCCGCGGAGTAGGAATAATTAATATTTAATATGGTCGGTGTGAACGGGATATTGATGTTTATTATTTATATATATGTACAATTTATATTTTATACGCGGAATTTCGGTATAATGTGTTGATAATAATAACCTATTGCTTATATGTGGGATATTTCGTCAATTTTTTAAAAACAATAACAAAAGTATGCGTGCGACGACGGTAAAGTCCATTTCGGGCGCGTCTCGGTTGCAGCTTATAATACACACTATGACCAGCAATGACGCATAAAGTGTTTTGTCGAGAACGCCTTCTCAGACGACGGTGAAAAATCCACAGATCGACACAACCTAACCTAACCGGCTTAAGATGTCGCACTCGTATGTGTTGTCTTCGTCTTACACATGTACGACATGGACAAAATGCGTTTACGCAGTCTGAGTAGAATTCGTTCAATTTTAGTTCTAGAGTTAATACACCTACTATAAAATTAAAATATGACAACATTTGGGAGGGTAAGACGATGAGTTTTTTCCATTATTCCAAATATAACGTTCATTATTATCGTTTAGAAATAGCAAAAATTTCAAAATTTTTAAATAACCTTTAACTTTACAAATTTTTTAAAAAAATTCACCTTCTTGCGCTCCAAAATATTGTCATGTAAACGCGTTTTGTCTATGTTGTACGTGTGTAAGACGAAGACAATACGTGCTGGTGTGACGTCCTCTTACGTAACCTATACTTTCCGCGAAAATACGATACTTGTTATAAACGATATTAGTTTTTGTAGGGGTGAGAAGATACACCTAAAAATATGCTCTTGAATCTTATGATTGCGGTTACCTATATAATATTATAGCTGATTATTAAATATAGGTTAATATTAAATTATTTTTATTATTAAGTTTTTATTTGTTGTTATGTTTATATAGATAAGACCTTCGGCAGTAAAAGAAAAGGTCTTCTACTACCTCGTCATCCCTTAATTACACCCTTGGTACTTTTAATATATTATATGTTATATACGCTGATAATGAATACGTATTGTAAGCATAGTATTATAATACATTGACGGTTGACGAGTGAATGTGTTTTTTTCTTCAAAATATATGCCTCACTTCTGTACCTACATTATAATAATGCCACAACTTATTTTTTTTTCTTAACAACGAGAACATTTTACACAGTGGCGTGTTTTTAAAGAAGCTGCAGTCAAAAGCGTTTATCATAACGTAATACAGATTATTTACATTTGTAATAATTATAATACGTTTAATATTTGTGTAATGTTGTATACAGTTTATACGTTTAAATCAAATGCAACCGATCCCATGTATAAGTTATCTTTTGAGAAAATACATTGACGCTAATACGTTTGGTACTATATTTTCTGGAAATAGTGATCTATCAAGTAAAGCTAGGTTAGTAAACAGTCTTAATATAATAAAACGGCACAATCAGACATCGTAACTCTACGTTAAGTCTTTAAACCACGGAAATACGATTTTGAAAAAAAAATATAAATTACCCAATTTATTTGTTTTCTACGTGTTGATCAAAATTAACATTAAATTTGGATTATAAAAAATGTTAAGTATTCATAGGTTTATTTTATCGTATAGATGTTAAATACATTTTTTGAATAATTATTATGATGTAATAAAGTTACACTATTAATTGACATAATACGTATATTATTATTAAGTGATATTTAGCGATTATTTATATTATAGATAAAGACGAGTGCTCGCCGCCGCACTTCATTACTATTTTTAACTTAATAATCGCAGTTTTTTTGCGAACAAATATTTACATAATTTTGTTTTTCCATTTTCATTACTATAAATTCTGGTATTTATTTTTATAAAGCCGACGGATGCACACGACATATAAATCATACATAGGTATATCACGTTTAATATTTATTTTAAGTAGAAATTACCAATATATGTAGGTATAATACTGTATATTAGTATATGGATTTTGAATTGTATTGTTAGTTGAAATTGTTCACTTAAAAATATATATTATTTGTTGATTTACTGGATTAATATTTTTAAATGTGGGATCTGAGTAGAATTCCGTGACGACAAAAATAAATATTAATAACATAAATAACATAAAGTGTTAAAAAAAAAAAAATTGTAATATTAAAATTATATAAGTTTATAAATGTTTAGTGAGTAGGACTCCTCAAATGTCAAAATAATATTTTTAGTATTTTTATAAATGTATAAGTTGTCCTGTCTCTTTTGAATGTGTAGGTATATGCCGCGTAAATGTGTAAAAGTCGAATTTACGTCGCACTAATTATTGCTGATAATATGTTAGACATAGAAAATTTTTGAAAATTTTCCACTTGATTTATCAGTACTGAAATACTTCAAACATAAAAACAGTACCGTAAGTTTGAGATTTTTTTTTTATAAAAGTTTTCCATATTCGAGATAAAGATAACAGATGTCGGTGTCTTTTTAAGTAGGTATAACATACGTGTACAGTGGATTGAATATAAAATATAAAATATTTTTAGGGTCGGCTCAAGCCTCTAAAGTTATCTTTTAAATGTTTATCAACCTATATTCTTCTATTATTTTTTGAGGGGCTTCTAGGTGTCGGGGGCTTAGCTTCCAAAGCCTCAATTGTTTGAGCCTGTGAATGATACAAACCGTATCATATTAAATAAATTAATAATTTAATGCGCGTTATATTTTACTTTACAATGATACGTACATGTATAACTCTTATGTTGACATTGATGATATAAAATCGATCTTTGCTCCAATAGATACTGCACAATACGTGTTCGTAAGAATTGGTGACATAATAATAATAATAACAATAATACTACTATTTTTTGAACAACATAGTGTTTCTATAATAACTTCAACGACAAACACGAATATTATATGATATTATTATATTATATCATATATTTTTGTTGAGTAATATGTGTTTCAAATATTTGACGTATGGATAACAATAAATTATTGTATAACGCTGATTATGTATAATATGTACATGGAACAATCGATTTTTTTTTAAGAAAATGTAATAATATAACATAATATAATCATTAATCAACGTCGATCAGATGACATTAATTGTACACGAATTGCATGAATATTATTTATTTGCGTTCTTAATTTTTTTACTACACAATCGAGGTCATCAGAATATTATTATAATAATGGCTAAGGCTTTCGAAAGCAAAACCAAACATGTCAAAAAATAAACCACTCGAAGGATGGATTTGTGGATTATATTTATTATAGCTGGCTCGTGGGAGGAAATTATTGTTGTTCAGTTGGTCATATCGACTAGTGCATCCCCGCGTCGAATAATAGTATTGGATCGAACAAAAATCGATGGAAGTATACGCGGAAGTACAGTATAGTTGTAATATTATATCAGAAAAAAATGATATCATGCTTGAATTTTATTCAATTTTATGAGTTTTGTTTCTGAATGAGAGGGAGTTCTTTTGAAATTAGAGTAAGATATTTTTTTATTATATTTATTTATTGCTATTCGAATGCTTTTCCAACCAAGGAGATAATTGTTCGTTGCCTTTCGCGAATAATGACGACTTTTGATCGCTGTCATACTCTCATTTAAAAACTGTTAGACTGTTTGACTGAATATCAAAACGTCCCTCAAAAACCGTCTCGCTCCGACGAGATATTGCATTAATACTTAACCGCCGTCTGTATATTGTTATACAATATAATAAAATATAATATAATATACGAATGAACAGAAATTCCGTTTTGTATGGAAATGGCTCGTTCAAGGGCGCTTTAGTTTCAATAAAAATTCATTTACACTGAGCATTATTTTTATTGTACATCATTTATATATTGTATATGTGCATGTAAATGTATAATGGAATTATGCGAGGTGCCCATAACCACTTGATAAATGAGGATTGATGATTTTTAAATTGTGTTACGAGTAAAGGTGTACCTATACGCGATCACACCGAAAATATTAATAAATAATAAACGTACAGCTACACCGCGGTAAGACCGCCAAAAAAGACATCGCTCGTGCCAGGAAGGCATCAGACGGTCTCGTGCACAAAATAATATAAAGCATTACAACGACGGCGGTAATCATATGATTATTATAATGATATTTTGTTTGTTGTTTTCACTAAGTTTTTTGAACTGACAGGGTGCTCTTGCTTAGCTACTCCGTCGCGCACACCGAGTTTCTAAAATTATAAAACCGTAGAGTGAGCATTTATATTAATAACTGAGTTATAAAATGTAATAGTAAGATTTGAAAGTTTTGGCTTAAAACTGAAGACTCAAAATCAATTTTTCTAAAAGCTAATCATTTCGAGTTGTGTTTGGTATACGAATTAACCGTTTTATATGTGTTTCAATATTTTAAATTCAATTAGGTATACCCTGGAAAGTCGGTCAAAAATTTAGTTCAACTGCAGCCTATAGAATTTTACAATAGATACCTTCAATCTTATACGGGACCATAAGCCGAATATAAAAGTTTGTTTCGTTCTCAGCCAAAGATAATAATCTGAAAGTGTCGCGATTCGCGTACATTAAAACGTCCGGCGTGATACACGCGCGGCGCTCCTATTTATTGACGTCCCGTTTATAAATAAAATAATAATTATCAACCGGTTATGTTGGAGGTTATAATTTTATCACGATATATAATTAGAGGCTAATAATTTTATAAATATTAGTTTTTCGAGTACGTAAGTCTGATAAATTGAGCCATGAAATTTGGTAATCGGACTTTCGAAAGGTCATTCAGCTGATAATATTATATCTGTATAGTACTAAATGCGCGTATTATATGGTTTCAAGTTTGTCCTCAATTTAGCTCGAAATCGCACACAACCATTGCCTTTGTATGATGACTATGCACTATCGTTTGGCGGTCGATAGTGATATTAATTATTTTTAATTCTCGTTCGTTATGCTTTTTGCTGCAAATCAATATCGACAGAACGCATAATACAATATTTAATACTAATCTATAGTGATTACTGTTAGCGTTGGGTCAATAAAAAAAAGTTTTTTTCCGACAATCGAGGTACCTATATAGATTAACGATTGCCGCTGTGTACATAATGGTTAATGAGTAATAATAATATGATACGAATATTTAACAAGGGATGGCTTTAAATTATAATATTATTAGCAAACATAGTTTTCATATAACTTAAGTTTCTGTACGTATTCAAACGAGTCAAGATGACCGAATGGACGTATTTAGATGTTGTCGTGCTGGGCAAACACCTGACCAATGAACTGGCAAGCTCATTGTTTATTATATGATCGGAGTTGTAAAAATTCACCGAAAAATCTAAAGACAAGGATCACCAATTAATATTTTTGGAGGGTCACTTATCAGAAATATACAAAGCTTTTAGGAGCCATTACAACTGAATGTGTATGTTCACTTGAAGAAAATAAAGGTAAAATTAAAAATAAAAACATCATTAAATTCGTCATGAAAAAAAATTTTTTTGTTAGCGATCCAGATTAAGTTCGTCAACGGGCCGACATTTGGTGACCCCTGATCTATGGCCAACACGCTGTAAACGAATTTAAGTCGAACATGGATTTATTATATCCTGCGCGGCGAAGGTTTTATAATATTATATAACATCCGTAAGCTGTTGTAAATTGGAATACAATAATACCAAACTTTTTTCGTACACGACTGAGCAATTCTTATACTTGTGCAAGTACAATTTATACTATTTATAACGGTACAATATAAGAATAAGACACACTAGCGGCAAAAAATACGTGTATAAATTAAACATCAACGTTCTTAAATGATTTATGCGGTGGTAGTATTATGAATATTATTTTATATACAGTATGAAGATTTGTATAATTTTATTATATATTTCATAGTCACGAGTAAAATTAGTACTAGTTTTTACTTCAAAGAGGAGGGGGGGGGGTTAATGTTTTAATCAGGCATAAAAAAAATGTATTTTTCTATCCTCTTATCGAATCTTTTCCAAGCACGAATTTAAATTTTATTCTTTTTATATAAATCTTAAAACTTTTTTAATATTATTTACTGTAAATAAGTGCCATAAATTATTATTTTTAATATTTACCTAGATATCAAAAATAATTAACCAAATTATAATGGAGGGGGGGTCACTGAGAATAATATAGCATTTGACGAACTTTATATGTCATAATATACGATGTGACATCTGTCGTGATTTGTTTTTTGATTATGGTAAAAAACACAGTTTAGTAATAGAGAATTCAAAATGAAATTTCGTGTAGCTTATAATATTGATAATTCCTAAAACGTATTTTATATTTATATAATTATATAGATGAATGCTTGTTAAAATTTTAAATTTAGTATACATTTTTTTAGTTGGATCAAACTGATTTTAGTCTTCAAAAATTTTAATGGCGGGGCTTAACGAATTTTACAACTGTTGGATATGTTAAAAATTTTTCAAAATGGTTCGGTCTGAGTAAAAAGAGTTTTTATTATTTAGTCTAATCGAAAATTGTTAAGATATTCAATTGCGTTGTTAATTGTTATTATTATATTTTATTCGACCTATATTGTATTAAATAAAATCTTGGTTTATAAAAGGTACTTGATAGACATAATATAGTATATAGCATACAAATATTATTATATGTTTAGGTGACGATGACCTTTCAAAATAATAAAATGCTGCAAATTTTTGACAATGTCATGTCTCGGTCTATTTTTAACTGAATAACATATTAATATGCATAATATTATACATTACGAATTTATATTGTAGGGATGATACAGTAATTATAAATCATGCATAACGGTTTATAAAATGATTAGACAACAAAAATGAAAATAGAATATAAAAATATTAATAATATTATATTACAAAATAAAAAATAAGGGCTAAGAACAACAGATTGGATATCAATTTAAATTATAATTTAAAATGTATTATGCGATTATATAATCGTGATTCCATAATTGATCTATTTGCTCGGTAAACGTTTTTCAGTAACATAATATATATAATGTGTATATTATAGGTACTTCGTGGCTTGCATTAACGTCGTATTACACTTTCCATAGAATACACACACAAACATACGAGTGCGATATTTTCCCTCCAAATATATTGAGTGAAATAATAAAGCCTTTATTTTTTCGGTGATAAGACAGAAGGAAAAAGAATAACTCTACTCTCGTAATTATTATCGTTTAGCGGTCAATATAATATTATTCAGTCACGATGTGAACTTTGTGTCGCGGGGTCAAAGACGAGGAACCGCATAATTTAACGAAAAAAACATTTTAATTACAAATTATTAAAAACGTGTGCTAATGGTTTTGATTTAAGATTTAAAATTATATAGATAGGTATCATTGCTAGGTACTTACTATAAAATCATCATCTGCTGTAGTAGGGCAACTTTCGCGAGCATATTATTAGAATATCGTTCAAGACAAAACACGTGTCGGCGATCCGAACACCAGAAATAGTAAAGAACGAGTAAATAACAATTATTATTGAATTATATTTTATATTTTATCAAATCACATTAAAATGTTTTAATAATTTGATAGTTTTTACAGCTGTGTGTCTGTGTATAATCGTCGTTATCGTATATTCTGTGAATTATAATAGGTAGGTAAGGTAAATTCTATTCATATAAGTCTTTTACGATGAATAATATTATATATTTTTATAGACATTGAAGTCGTAGTGCAGATACTTATATGCAAAGTTTCGCGTGTGTAAAATTTAATCTGGTTTTCCATAATGACGAAAATTAGGATGCTAAAATTTAGGGGGAAGGACATAGGAGAATTGTTTACACACCATTCTCCATTGAATATATAACGGCAAAGTGCACATCTACGTACGGACATTAAATCGAATTTGCTTAAAATGTAGGTAAGTCATTATAAATGTACCTTATTTGGATTCTTAACGACTGGATGAATCAAAATCTCATTAGTCGTATGACGTACATACAAAGTCTCCTTTTAAATATTGTTTTCTATATTACATATATTAACCATTATGATCACTAGGTATAAAATAACTATATATAGATATTATTTGTTAATATTTTATTTCAAGTATTAAATATAGTTTTAATACATATGTTGATATTTAATGATGATTTACAACAAATATATTACTAGGTATGTTTTAAGATCATGTGTCTTATCGGTGTCCCGATTGTATTTTTGTTTCTTTGTAAGTACCTATTCTATCTATTAAAGTAGTTGAAATTCTATGCCGAGTTATACCTTTGAATTGTCGTTAAATAATCATCGCGTTTCCTACAGTCAATAGCAATGACAACGAAAATACACTGTATATAACCTGAAGACTATTGTAAGAACGTAAATAACTCTTTGATGACCAATACATAATAAAATATTAATAACTAATATACAACGTGACAGTCCTGCATGATCTGCTGTATGACAAAGAATATCAATAAGATAATTTTTTATCATTTCAAAAAATCGTGAATAAACTATAGAGAAATTATTAAAAACAAACATTGATTTTTAAACATAGGTAGGTAGTCATGTGATTGTATTTTATTTCCAGAAATTGTTTTTGATAAGGTACATAAGTACCTTCACACACAATACTTTAATAGTGGTATGCACTTGCAGAGAGCTGATGTTTTGAATATAGCTCGTCGAGTAAATTAGATATAATTTAGATGAATATTGGTTGAGAAATAACTGTAATTAGAAAATATTCATCATTGAGAATTTGGAAACAATTTGAACAAATTGTATTATTTACTGGAAAATGAAAATACATTTAGCTGTTATTTATGAGTTACAAAGAATAGAATAGATTTCAACATATACTGCAGTTATAATATCATCGTATTTATCCTTTTTCATTATTTTATGATTATAAGTAATCTAAATTATAAATTATGGTATATAATATTTCAAATAAATAGATAAAGATAGTATAATTTATAATATTATTTTTATAATGCTAATTTTGTTTAATTTAAAAAAAAAATTGTTACATCTGTACTCGTATACCTATACAAAACGTGCATTACTACAAATTTTATGCCTAATATTTTTAAAATATCCATTTCAATAGAAATAATATTCTGTAATAGTTTTATCCAACCAACAATGACTAAAGTTATCCATAAAAATAGTTGTATTTCGAAAGGCCTTTAATTTCATTAAATTATTGTAATATTAATAAAAGATTTTATATTTATTTTCAATATCTTCAAGTGGAATTCAATTGTAAGAGTAAACTTGTAGGGGTAAACTCGTAATAGTTCGGTTATAAGAATTAAAGCATAGTATGCATGCATACAAAAAATTATAAAAGTAAGCTTACGATAACTGAAATTAATCAACGGATATTGTTTTATAGAAATCGTAATACAAAGAGATCATGATATTACTATATATACAATTATAATAATATAATATTATCATATTTTCTGTCGTTTATTAGAGTAATGACAACTGAATTCATGATTACTTCGTCAATTTATTACATAAGTATCGTTAATTTTTACAAAATAAATGCACGGCAATTCTGTTAACCTCTGCATTTATGGCTATACTCAAGTTCGTAATGTTATGATTATAACAAAGAAAACATTCGTAAATATATTATATTTCATGCTAACAAAATATGTATTTTTTATAAGTATTCAATTTATTATTCAGCAATTTACATAATTATGTATCTGGTATAATATAACAATTTGATTTACTTATCAAATTGGATAAAAATAAATAAAACCACGAAGATGAATAGAAATAAACACTTCGAGTGATTGCAATTGTTGATAAACGGTTAAATAATATAAAACTCTCAAGATGATGTTACAAAAAATTGACTTCATAATTTTTTCAAAAGTTATTTCAAGATTTTTTTAGCATAGAATGTATAATAGCAATAACATTGCAAGCCAGACATCATAACTGAGGAGTTTTATAGATGTTAATTTAGAATATTATAATATTATATTGTTATTTTTATTGAAGAGTGAAGACAATTTATAAATAGTTGACCTGGATTAACTTTTAATGTATTAGAAATATGGTGTCTTTGAACTTCGTCTCGTTATTTTATTCACCATGTAAGAAAGAAAATAGTTGTAATTATAACGTTTGTCACATTACAATGTGGAAATTATTAAAAAGAATCTGATAAAATAATTAAAATGTTTTTAATAATAAATATGTATATTATTACATACATTTTAAATATGTTAGTTACACAAGTGATCATCGAGGTGCATTATTATTTCTTAATCGTAGCCAATTTTTTAATAAAGAATAACATTAAAAAAAAATTTTTATTCTAAATTTAGAACGAATAATAATATGATAACAATAATAATGTAAATTAATGGATAGTTAAATAATATATGATAAATTCTTTAACTTAATAGATCTTGGAAATTGCAATGCCCATTTAACAGGTAGTCGTGCGAGAAATATTTCGAGAGTGAGTGACGTTTCTACACATGATGATGATGATGATGATTATTTTATTTTAGTTGGTAGATTTAAAACGAGACGACCAAAATGCATGCCAAAGTTATGGCTTAGTATTATTTCATTGTCTCTAAATATGCAAATACGTTAATATTCATTAAATTTATTCATCTAAAAAGTAAAACAATCATACTGCATGTTTTTGAAATGTCAAAGCATATAAGTTTAATACGCTAAATATTTTTAGTTAAACATTTGTTTGAGTTTTAAAAAATAGAATAAATAAACTATATTTATATCAAAACAATTAGTTTATTTATATTAGTAAATTAAACACTTTTATATACATTTAATATTTTTTATAAGTGTTGACCACTAACGTTAAAGTTATATTTTAATTTGATAATTAACAAAATTAAAAATAAACAACTTTATATATGATTTATATAGAAAATAGACATACTAAACACAAATTACATAATCTGACTTGTCTGACCTGAAAACTGAAGTTAAATAAAAATAAAATTTTTGATAAAAAAACTTTTTTTTATTTCAAATTATAGTTATTCTTTATAACATTTTTGTTGTTGTGATGACAGTATAATCAAATAAATCATTTATTGACTCAAACAGAGATCTAGTGACATGATACATCCCTTTTCAGTGGTCTGTTAGTCAAAAGTAATTTATTTACGTAGATTGTGTGCGATGTGTCTTTAATTTGTTTAGACTGAAGCATGAGCCAATAAATCTTTTATATGCAGAAACGAGAGAGATGAAGGCCATAAGATAAATCTAATATTATTATCTCTTCAAGTCATTGTAGTTAGTATTTTGGTAAATAGTGATACGTGTAAAATATTTGTGTTAAACTAGAGTATAACTAGATCAAAGTCCTAGTGAAATTGTTTTCTATAACTAATTTTAGATTCTGAGTAATGAGTAATGAATATATTGGTTATACAATAATATGTATGATGTATCAAACCTTTTGGAGTAGGTAGTTAAAATGCTTCAGCCTACAACTATGAGCATGGTTTTTAGTATAAAATTGTATCTAGTATTTTAAAGTAAAAAAATTAGCAGTAAGTTATAAACTATATGATAGGAAAAAATATATTATAGAAAAACAATAAAATTTATGGAAAATTAGTTTTTGTTTTTTTTTTAGTTTTAATTAAAAAATAGACAACTCGTTTAAATATATAAGACTTCACATTTGCTCAAAGTATTTATTTAAATAATATATATATATTTTATAAATGTATTAATAAATTTTTTGATTTATGTTTTTTTATTAATCAAAAATTTTGTAAAGTTTTAATACAGTGTTATAATAATAGTTGTTCATACACCAATTAAAAAATAGTAATAATACATAGTCACTATTTTTATTTAAAAATAAATTATTTATAGAAATATTAAAAAATTATGAAATATTAATAATTAGAAATAGAAGCCGTCATTCTCGTTTTTTGTATACAATAATTATTATTTAGTTCAAATTTAATACACCCATTATAGAGTCCTACTCAATCACGAAATTTACTCTAAATATACTATATACAGTAAAATAAATTTTTCTTTTTCTTTTCATTTTAATTTGTAGATTAGTCGAAGTTTGAATTTTTTTTTTTAGGAAAATCGACTTTACAAATTTGTCAATTAAACTGTTTAAAAACCAAAAAAAAAAAAAATGTATATAATACGCTTACTAAGATACGGAAAAAATTAATATGATAAAATAATAATTATATCATTGCATTGTGTAATCTGGTAAATAATAAGATTTGTTTATTTTTGAATCTGCAAATTAATTAGTCACGGTTGCTCGGTAAGAAGGTTGCGAGTTGATTTAAATAAACTAGTAGAGAATCACTGGATTTTTTATAAAAACAAAACGCTTATCCGTTCTTAATTTTTAACAGTTTGATTTAAATTGAAAAAAAAAAAATTATAATACTATAGCAGACAGACTGAGACGTTTTAAAAATTTTAAATTCGCGGAAAAAGAATGTGTCGTTCAAATTAAAGAGTTGTAAATTAAGTAATGTTAAATAATTTGATCGAAATCCACGAGAAAAAAAACAAATATTATTTACCCCGTATAAGACTCGCGAGATCTGCCGGCGTTTGAGTACTTAATTACTACCTATAGGGTACCCATACACTGTACGATATACCTGATGGTAATGTCGATCGGGTAAGACTAGATGCACAACGCGTCGATCGAATAAGACTATAATAATGATAATAATAATAATACAATGATAATAATAACAACAATCGTATATAGATTTGAAATCATTGCCGTTGTTATTTTTTAATTTTTTTATTACCTGTAATTCGTGGGTAATTATTCTAGCCGAGATCTAGAATTGCCGAGGTATCGGACAACGCGGTCGGTCTGAGTAGATGTACTCCGGTCTTGAGCCATTAACTAACTGACTGACTGCTGCACATGACCGGCGTTGTCGGCTTTCCGTCTGCTCTCCGTATCACCCTCTATTTATCCCATTATTATATTATTATTATCATTACCATCGCGGGCATGTATGCGCGCGCGCGCGAACGCGTTCGCGTATTCGTGTATTCGCACCGTAGTTGTGTGAGTGCGTGCTGTACTATTATTAGAACGACTTACTATTTAATATTATTACGTTCTCGAGAACAACGACGAGCGTTATGCGATTATAATAATCATCGCTATAGGTGTAAATTGTAATAATATAATAAGCCAGGTCGCACAAATAATCACTAAACATTTAACATGAATTTAGTGCTGAGCTAACGGTCCCTCAAACGTGATTTAATGGACCACAATTAGCCCATTGGTTTTAACGAATCATTGAAAATTAAACACGTTTTTAGGCAACTTGAATTTATAATACTTTTGATATTTTTAAATTTTTTACGAGATTATAAATAAATTATAATTTTTTTTTGCACTTGCTCTTTCCTATTCGGTTATAAAAATAAGTAGACATGTTGACTTGTCTATACATTTACCCATGAGCCATTTCAAAAAGGGTAAAAAATTTTTAGAACAAAATATTGTTCACGCGATTGAAGACGATGAGCCGAAATATCGAGGACTTAAAACGTTGCATCAGTAGCCAATAAGTGAAATTTACATTAGGTTTCAATCAGCAGCTTACTGCGGTAATTACGGTCAGTAGACTATGATTTTACTTGTGCCTGCTTAGTGATTTCACATAATTGTACAATCTCGATGAACGTTTAATGTAGAGTATCTTTACAGTATATATTGGTTATTTTTATGTGCTTAAACATTTGATATATTTTGAACCACGTGAAGTAATATTTAAAATTTCATGTAGTATAGTATTTTTGACCACGAGGATAATTCTCTGTCTCCAATTTGGAATGTGATTTACAAAAATAGAGGAGCCTGCTTAAAACTTTAAGTATTAAAATAAATTATAAATAGCTAATAGTTAATTACCTGGATGGCAATTAAACTAAAATTTAAATAAATATAGGTAATACCTATTAGGTATATAGCATTATTAATATTAGAAAGGCGTTTATTATCTAAAATTCGAACATTTCAATATAATATACTGTTTATTTATATATAAAAAAAAAAAAGATTTTTGATTAGGTACTCTAGAAAACTATGTGGCCTAATGAAATATATTATAATTTATTATATTATATAATATATAAATAATAAAATATGTAAATAACAGTTTTTAAATATAGACAACACATATCAATTTCCATTAAAATATTAACAAAATTATTTTATTTTTTGAATTCCGAATACAATCTCGGAATTATAAATAAATTGTTGATTAAAATAACGATGCCATACGTAATTAGCCAATTAAAAAATCATATAGTAAACCATATATACCTACAATACATATACACACACAACATATAGACATATAGGTATCAGACTTAAAGTCAAATTATCTTTCGGGATTCTTATTGGTCAACGTTCTAGGCAATAACACTCATCGTATAAATTTATTTGCAAGTGCAATAATAATCACGAAACATAATAATAAAACTATTTTATTCTTTAATTATTATTACCTAATATATTATATCGTTATTAGTTTATAATTGATGTATATTAGCGAGTTTACTTATCGCGCGTGCGAAACACCGTATAATATAGAAATTAGCCTCTGTACACGTTATTGTACCTACTACCTACTATTATATTATTATACGTACATCATATTTCGACACGTGTGAGGTACATGTGGTAATCGGATATTTTGTTGTTTCTGACATTAAATAATATTTCTATAATAAATTAGACTTCCGTGGCGACCTATCGCTGCTTAGATTAAATGAACTGACCGAAAATTATTTTGTACAAAAATAAAATATGATTATATGTTCATCGCGGTTCCTTCTAATAATTACAAAGGTTAGGTTATTTTTTATATTAGAATTTAATATTGTTATATAATTACGTATTAAAATATTATTAAATAGATATATATTATAATACCATTTTATGATTATTATAATATTTATATTCATGGATATAAATAATTAAAATTATTACTTATCCGCGTAAATTTGAGTAATTATGAAATTTTAAATTGTTTATCAAATATAAAAACTATTTCCGGTAGCATAACCTGTTTGTTGTACATTCGATATGCTATTATATTATGTTTGTATTGATAAATGTATCTATATTGTTAATTATTTTATTATTTTAATAGTTTTAAATTAATATAATCGTGTATATACAGGGTAATTCATCAAGCAAAATCTCTCCCATTTTTTCATTTAGCAATGAATTTATATTTTTTTGAGTTAAAAAAAAATATTTTGAAATTATGCATATTTTTCGAACTACTCTGTGGTGATAAAAACTTATGTTTTTAAAATTAAAATTTAAAATTTTTTTTTTATGTAAAAAAGTGCATAATTTTACTGGAATCATTTATGCACTTAATTCAAAAATTTGAATAAGTAGTTTAAATGTTATTGAAATATTTATACTAAGAGTAATAGTCCTTAAAAATGGTTTCATAAAAATATAAAACAAATATAATACTGCATCCAGTGTTTATTATTATACTTGGACAATTTTTACAAATTATAAATGTTAATTGATTAGTATTAATTTTTAAAAATATTATAGATACGGAAGTTAAAAGCAATACAGTGATAAAATAAATATTTAAATGTTATGAAATAAATACACGTGAATACTCAGAAAATTAGTACATTGTTTTCTATTAAGAAAATGAGAAATTTGATGTATAAAATTACTTTGAAAACGAGTGGGTCAAGGTAATCAAAATATTATATTATGCGTTTCTTAGACCATTCGAAAAAGACGAATTATCTTATTGTTTGTAGTGTTCTATAAATTATCAAAACATAAAAATCTTAATTTTAGAAGTATTTTTTTATAACAATAAATCACGACACCATGTATTTATTTAATTTATTTTTATTGATTTATATAATTTATACAAATCAGGTATAAAAAAATAAATGTAATTGATATTTATCAAAGGTTTAACATTGAAAAACCTAATTTGGAAGAGCCATCCACCACCTAGGGTTTGAAAGGATTACCTGGTGAAAAGGTATATTGGTTACGACTCCAGTAACTTTCAAAGCTCGTGAGGAGATTAGTTGAGATATATTTTTGTGAGATTATTTAAGTAGCTAATTATTATGCAACAGGTTATTTTGGTCACAAAAATTTTATTTTATCATTTACTTATTCAGAGGAATTAATAATATCATGTCTTGAAAAATATATATTTATATTGAAAATTGGTTAAGAAACTACATACTTGGTCTTCGAAATTGGTACAATATTCTTGTACAATCAGTTGCTGTAGAACTTTAGTTTAACTATATATGTGTCATACCACTTACTAGAAGACACGTTTTAGAGTGTCCACACTATTCAATATTTGTGTATATCAATAATAAATGTATATATTATGACTTAATACATTTTTATGTGACCTCTTATGGGCTACACTTCCCAGTACCCACACAACCCTTAATTTAATGACTTATCATTATCGATTATACAATGTACATTACAATATATTAATTTATCTATATGACAAGAGTAATAAGCAATATTATTAATGTGTTTGTTAAGAAAATAATTTGTATAATAAGTATAACATAATTTTTCTTTTAATTATTAATTACAGGTAATTTTAAAATAAATATATTATTCTAATTTTTAATTTTTTGGCTACTTACTCAAGATTATTCACAAATTCACAACCCAAAAGTGGGTTAAGATATGTTGGTATAAATAATTTAAGCGTGTAATAATTTTTATTTAAAAGATGATATTGTTATGATAATACATTTATACAATTATATAATATATATTATATATGAACATACTATAGATAAATCCAGAGATTAGATATGAATCCAATGACGTTTAATACCACTATTAATATAAATTTAACTTAAATAGGAGTATCGTAGTATTCGTCAAAAAAATTTTTTTTTGAATTATTTAAATTTAGAACTTATAGATATTATAAATCATAAAATAGACATTTTTAGATTTTTAATGGAGTGATGAATGTATAGATTTTAACATGATTTGTTTATTTTCTGTCTGTCATCAACTTTTGGGGTATTAATAATGCTTTGATTTTCAATTTTGTTGAATTATTGTAACTAAAAAACAAATATTTTTAGGTGCTTAAAATTTTACTTAATGTTTTTTAGAATTTTCTATGCGTAATAACATTTTCATTTTTTAGTATTTATTTTGAGCTTTTTATAGACATTCGAAATTTTCGATTTCAATAAAAAATACAATTTATGTATACTATATGGAGACAAATGAAAAGTTAAAATGTATTTCTTATTTAAAATTTATATATATATATATATATATAATTAATATATTATATCATATAATTTATGAAAAATTGTTGAAAATTTGTTTGTTTCTTAATATCTGTTAAGACATTTAGACTATATTTATTTTAAATTGTTTACAATTATAACTTATCGGTTATTATCTACTACTTATATATAATTATTATAATCAATAATCAATAATATTAAGATGTAGATAAATTGCAGACGAGAAAAATGTTCATTCTAAACCGCAATTTTTTGCTCGCATGTAGTTTTTTGCATCAAGTCGGGATAAAATAAATAATCCACAACATGATATAGTTTTAAGCCTTTAGGAATACAAGTTGCATAATTGTATACTTTGAATTTAAAATAATGTGTTACATGTAATTAAAAGTGTGTAATGTAATAATGAAGAATGTTTATTTACGGATCACTTGTTTTTGCGTGACTCAGAAGAAGTTATATTTTCTCTGTACAAAAATGATTATTTAATAATTATTAAAAGATAATTATGTATAAATGAAAAAAATACCTACATCTTGAAAACATGTTTCATTTATCATGTTATACTGCTGAAGATATTGAAAGATTTCATTAATGAGAAATTATACATGTATACGTTTTTAGCGTTAATTAAACAATATAATATAATACTTACAGTATAGGTAATCTGGTAATACAATATTTTTTAATAGAGTTTAACGCGGTTCGATAGTATGGTACCAAGTAGAGAAAAATAACTTAATCTGAGGAGGGTATACAATTTCTATAAAACCGTTAAAAAAATGTATTGATATATCAATGTATACGATACATCGTATATATTATCGTATATTGTATACAACACAATGCCACACCAACTATGGCATTAAAACTATGGGTGGATTCGTTTACGAAATATTGTGTACTGACTGAAAAGTTACATTGGCTGATAAAAAGGGAAAAGTACATTTTGGCCAAAAAGGGTCCCGCCCAAAACTAAAATATCAAATCAGACTTTCTTAATTATTTATCTTAGATACTGGGTACCTAGGTATACATTTTTTTAAAGACCTTAATTAACTTAATCTTCCCAATTAACGACGTGTATATGTTTCTAAGAAGTTTATAGGCATTGATGTATAATTTATTTTTTGTGTAATAATTTTTCTGAAATATAATATACACAATTTATGTTAATATAATAATAACTTAATTTTCAGCTTTCAAACAATTATTTATTATATTATTATATTTGTAGAGATAACTTGAGTTTCATACGTTTGTAAGGACAACGCTACAACGGATTGTATGACATATACCGATAGCATATATTTTTATACATCATGATAATCGAATGTCACCATTATAATATAGCCTACATAGAGGTGGCCAACTTGTGCGGCTCTCGTCATAGACAGATGCGGCATCAATCTTGCACATAAAATCAAAATTTATTTATTATTATCATGAATTTTTTTTTTTTTTATATACATTTATCATTTGTAAAAATCTGTTAAATTACATAAAATTTATTTATGAAAATTTTGGCTTTTACTATCAATATATTTATCCATTATTTAATTCATTTAACACATTCATGTTGGCCACCCCTGATATAGTGTAACTTATCGCATCAAAACTAGAACGCCACATGCATGCACACGCCATGCACGTCCATGCTGTTATATTATAATATTATTATCATTATTGTAGTAATGTGATCCTTACTCCTCTGCTTGATCGTGTGACACTGCAAGACTTATAACAATATTCTAATGATCGTACTAATCAACAATGCTAATAATGTTATGTTCAGAGTGTTCTGACCTCAGTATGCAGTTGACCCAAAAATCAAAATATTTATGAAGACAAATCAAAAAAACAGTGTTCATTATGCACCTACGGATCTACTATTTTTTATTATCACTGCGGTTACTTGCGTCTTGCATTCGTACGGCCAACTAAACCAAGTTATTTAAAGCTCGGCGGGTGCTCTTTGATTAATTTATTATACGTTTTTAATTTTGTACATCGAACAAATCTAAATAATTCAAAAGCTTTAATGACAAATTATTGTTATAATATTGAGTTCATGTGAAAAAAAAAATAGAAACCAACTGTTCTGCGCTTTATATTAATAAATTTCTCAACAATTTAAAACGATTGGAAAATGATTTCATGTTTTTTTCTTATTATACTGATGTTTGTTTATAGGTACTTTGAAATAATGCATCATCTTAGTCTGATAATGACTCATATTATTATATTATTCTGAATTCCAGCCACTACCAATACATTTAAATGTATGACTTATTACCGGTTGGCAAAGACATGACATGATATTAATTGGTATCAGCGATACTGTTGGTTTACATCAAAGTTATAGCCAGATACAACGTGAATGTCTGCAATGGAAACATGCAGATGTGCTTATAATACTAAAATTATAATTAATATCTCGTACTTATTTTTATTGTATAACAATTTATAACAAGGTATATTTATGCAACGAAAGGTTATAATTATTCATACCGCATTATTACTTATTAGTGAATACTTTGTGTATGAGTAAGGTACGAAATAATTAGCCTTTGATCTTCGAACGAGTAATGGTGTAGTAGTTAATCAATATTTTATATAAAAATAAATTACACATACTGTTTATATTGAAGCTTTTGCATTTTATAGTGCAAAACTAATCTCGATCGCAATATAGTATACTATTTACGATTAGATACATTTGAAGGTTCTAGACGGTACATATCAATTGAATTTTATTTACTCATACCACTGAAATAGGTATATGATAATTGATATTGTCATTTGATTTTGACCCGTTGACCGAAACCAATTCACGAGATAAGTTAAACTTAGCAAAATATTTAGGCACGTGTACACATAATAATATAGGTGTTTATGGGTACTATGAATTGTCATCGTTTTACATCGTACACACTGCCGTTGTGTAATATTTTTCGTATTATGTATTAATCTGTATTTGAGTTAAGTCCATCAACCGTATTTAAACAATGAACGCAGATATGGATTTTTTGTGTTTTATACGCATTATTACACGGGTTAAATTTAATATATAAATAATTATTTTTATCCGTTTGGAAAACACAAAAAGTCATAAACATCAAAATATATAATACAATAACAAACATCATATCATCATATAATTAAACAACGATTGTGATCATCTAAGAACTAAGATTTATACTTTTTTGAAATCAAACTGTGACTCTTTTCGCCAAAGTAAACGCGCAAGTGTTTTTAGTTGTATACTCATCGTGGTAATAAAACGATGTTTTCTTAGGACTCTTCGTCATATTTTTTTTCAATTATATTAACGCATGTACTATATTATATTCCAGTAGATTCATAAATCATTTTTAAATATTGCAGTTTTTTTTTTTTATCAAGCATAATATTATTGATAGATAAAACTTTTTGCGAAATATCGTGATAATAATGATTCTAGAAAAACAATTAAAGTTAACCACACGTTTGTGGTGTAATAAAATGTATATATTCTCGATCTCATTTTTAAAACGTTAAATGTGTGGAAAGTAAACAGCATACGTGATTATATAAACATTGTAAATACCGAAATGGTACTGTGCAAGTGTTGTCTTCTTAAACATAATATTGTGTATACATTTATATAAATTATTATTTATTTCGATGTATATGACGTATTAATTTACATTTGTATCATATAATGTACGTTGATATTATACATAAATATTACATGACGAGTGAAGTTTTTTATTTAATTTCATTGTTGGTCTATGTGGCAAAGTGTTATAGGAAAAACTCATGTGTAGTGAATAGTATCAGATTTCAATATTTTTTTTAATTTAAAATATGAAAACATTATGCAGAAAAAAAATTATAATTATTTTATGTTATTAAAGAATCTATTTTAAGAACTTTTAGTAAAATAATGAATAGACATCGCATAAAATAATAAATTTTTTTGGCGTTATTTAAAGTTAATTCAAAATTTAAAATCTAATAAAATCCGATTAAGGTTTATCTCTATTAAATCAAAAAAAAAAAAAAAAAATTACAAAAATTTGACTAGTTTACTAGGCGAAATGATTTGGTTAGATTATTCCGTGTGGTTTATTATGTGGTCATCGTGTAACACAATTGTAGAAATTGTCTGAATTTTTGCACCTTAATACACCGATGCGCGATGATATTAATTGTGGTAAATAAAACGTCCTATTTGAAACATACACAACATACATTTTACATTATTGATATTATGTGACTATACAAATAATACAAAATTCAAATTTAATACCATTGAAATAATTTATAGACGTGTATATAAATTATATAATTACCAATACTTAGTTTTACCAATTGTTGAATACTTACACTATATGGATGCTGTATTTATAACAACTATTCAACAACACAAAGTCTAAAACAACAAAATATTATATAACTATAAAAATATAAAGATCAAACATTGATTCAAAACTATTTATACTCCTAAATTAAATATATTTATATAATAAAATTAAAATTAATTTAAAGAAATTAGGAAAATATATTGCTACTTTTTATTACTAATAAATTAATGAAATTCATTTCTCTTTATACATATATTAAAAAATGATTGTACATTTGTTAGTACTCGGTAGACTCGAAAACCACAGAAGCTATCGAAGTCATATTACACATGTATAAGGTTCGGTGGTTGTGGTTATTGTTATATTTCAGTAATGCCGTAAAAATATATATGGGCAATACAACGTTTGTTGGGTAAGTTATTAATATATATAGTGAAACTATGATATACTAGATTATTACGTAGTGTAAACAATAATAACCATTAAACTAATTATTCGATTAAATTTTATTGTATTATTAGTTTATTTGAAAATAGCACGTATAAAACACATAAAATTATATTGCTCTATTAATACTCTGTTTATACAATAATATTTCTTTAAGTTACCATAAAGTATATGGTATCTATCGTATGCATTATGAACGATTGTAAAACGACAAGTGTAAACATTCATATTAAATTTGGATGTCCTAACATTTTGATCTTTTAAACATATCGTTTATTACTGATTATTGTTTTACATAACGTTTTATTTTAACGTTGCAGTTGGATTTTATGAATGGTTTTAGTGGTCTTACGATGTACTTATAATTAAATACATGCAATGGGATCGGGACTGGAACATATTTGATATCGATTTAATGTACGACTGTACGAGTGCTAAAGTACAATAACTGAATAATACGAAATATATTTATTTAGTTCTATGCTTGTAACTACTATTATGAATAAACTTCACAAATATTGTTGTGGTAGGTCTTTAATTTTTGATTTATCTGTAATAACTTATAACTATGTAATGATTTCTGGTGATTAAATTATGTAAATAAATAACAATAAATTGTTTGTTATTGTATTTTTAATGCCCAGATTCAGCTTTCCATGTCAATAATTTGATTATTATATACAAATAATTATATTCAAATTCAAGAATACCAAAACAAGTGTATATAATGATACCTAATCTTCTTGTTTACTATAATATATATCCAATATACAAATATATTGTTTTATTTAAACAAAATAATAACATTATATAAGAATTTATTATTTGGGATTGTATTTGAATTAAAACAAAAAACATTTAAGATATTTCGGATAACAACGGATTGTTCATTTGGCAAACTGTGGTTCATTTCTGTTGACTCTGTTTTGAATTTGATACAATAATAATTAATACGAAATATAAAATTATGTATCAGAAAATTCTTAATCCATATTGATTTCATGTGATTTTAATCTAATATTATAATATATTATCTATATATTCTTTATGCTATTATTAATTTCATTTTACTCGTATTTTGCAAGTTAAAATAAAATTATAATAAAAAATTTAAATAATTTTAATAGCCATAATATATCACGATAACTCAATTTCAAGCTAACGTAGAAATAACATTAAAATATATTAAATTGTTAAAAAATAGTTTTAATAACTATATTTTGACGAAAATGTAGGAAGAATAGTTTTAAGATAAATTACCCTATACAGGTTAAAAATGAAGAATTTACTATAACAATAATAGCAATAAAATAGCATCACCGTAATGTACTCAGGATTTTTCATAGTCATTAGTATATAATATATGCGACTAAATTCAAATAGAGTTATCTAAGTATCTCTGACTGCGTTCAACGAATCTTTGAAAATATTTATGCAACGATGAATTGAATTTTATTTATATTATAATATTTATTTCTCATACTGTCGCAATCCCCGACGAAGTTTGTGTTTTTGTCGCCGTGGTGTCCATTGCTCGCAAATTTAAATTTAGCGCACAGAAATCCTGATTGCCACCTCCGCCTGCATGTGGCGACCTCCTAGTGGCTATATGGTCAGTCGTCGGAATTCAGTCTACCAAAATCAGTGACGTGTTTGATAAACATCTAAGTAATATCTGTCATTTGTTGTCCGTTAATTTTATACTGTAACATATACGACTGCAACTCGCGACTACGGTGTAGCATTAAAACAATTTTACGTAGAATTGTCATAGTTGTATTATAATATTTATGTATAATATGCAGCTATAATGTGACGATGCAACACTTCCATAAATACATATAGCGTGTGGAAATATCAGCGTGTATTGCATTCACACACCTTTAAAATTATTCAAGAATTCATGTATTATAATAATATTAATATAAATTTGTAATTTTTAAATTTATCGCATTTTGATTAACGTGACTACGTGAGTGTTAACCACTAAAAAGTATATTAAACTTTTATTCCGATAAAATAATTTACTTATCCGCAAGTAATTGGATACTATACGCATTAATGATAATTCAATGTTTAAAAACTACCATGAATTATGTATAGTTAGTAATATTAAATATTACTGTGACAATTAAAAATTAATCACAATTAAACACAAAATACGTATACGCTAGGTACGTTGGTGGAAACATCGTTATGAATCTATAACTATATTTACCCACGCAATGTACTTGCAGTTCTATTATCAAAAGTTAGATTCAGAACTGAAACAAAAATAAAAAGTTTTAGAATAAGTTATTTTAAAATAAAATAACGAAACTGACACTAAAAAGTTTATCCGAAAAGTTTACAAGTATCAATATAGATATCAAAATCTTTGTAAAAATTCAGAATTCTCCATATTATGCAACATGTATGTATAAAACTACGACTTACGTGATAATAATATATAATAATTATAATCATCACAAAATTCTTGTTCCCGAGTACAGATACAATAAGCTAGGATGAATTATTTTATGAATACAAGAATTGATTAGTAGATTAGAGGATTAACAAGAAATGAAATATGTAAATCTTTTTATGAGTAATTGATTGTAGTGTTTTTTTAGTTCAGTAAAAAAAAAAAAAAATAATAGTTTATAAAGTAATGTAGCTTTCACTCTCGACAGATTCTAGATGATTAAAAAAAAGAATCATATTATAATTATTATTTACAAAAATGATTAGATAGTCAGATGTATGAAAAAAAAATATATGTGATTCAAGTTTACGACTGGGTATATAATTAATAATATATATTGTACAATAAGATAAATAACTTATTGTTCAAGGTAAATTATATATTCTAGTTCAAAACAATGTAAATTATCAACTCAATACACTAATAAGGGGATTTTTCAAATCTTTATTAATTCTGTTTCTAATCTATTTATAACATATATTATGTGATATAAAAATGCATTGTTAGGTATTTATTTTATTTGATTTGTATATGAGTTTGATACAATATTATAATAATATACCAATTATTTATAATGCGAATTAATAATTTTGATTGCAAAGAGAATTCTGCTAGTAAATTATGCTATAATTAATGAATAGACTTCATGCGATTGTATATTATACAAATATTATTTGTATGCAAATCGGCATACTTACCTATATCAATACTATATGTCGTAATAACTACCCAGTATTCACTATGTGGGCTAGACATAGTACATTTAAAGCATGTTTTAAGCTATTTAGCGTAATAACATTTCAATTTTTTAGATTTCGCATGTACAGTATTTGACCATGAATTTTTTATGAAAGTGTGCTGGTTATTAATACACACATACGCATATATATATATTTAATAATATACTTATAACTTATATGTATTAGGAGATTCATCGATTCATCGCTTCTTCGTTTATCAAGTCGACATCCGAATATTTTGCTTAGTGATATTTAGATATTACATCGTTGTTTGAGTTCTTTCCGATTTTCTAGAAAATAAATAGTTTAATTTATCGATATTTTTTTAGTTATCTTAGATGTTGTTATTTTCATATATTACGTATCTTAATACGATGTTGGTAACAAGTAAATGTTGAAAAAATCAGTTAAGAAGATTTTGGCCTAGCTATATTATTTTAGTCGCGTACGTATGGCAATTATTCGAAAAAAAATTCGATCAGAATGAAATATAGGTTATAATTATGCATACAATATAGCATATGCCTACACAAAAATAATATAACATAGGCCAAAATCTTCTTAACTGATTTTTTTATTTTTCGAATAATTGCATGCGCCATACGTAAGTTACTAAATTATTTTGACAATACCAATGACTGATAAGTATATATTATAACTTTTTCTATATTTTTTCTATGCATAAAACCTTTGGAGTCAAATGTACTTGCCTTACATTTGCACTGAAAATAACCATGTGCGATATTATACTCACGATATTTGTCGCATAGTTTTACGAGATCTGCCTATAGAATTGTAGGCGTTATACGTCTGTAGTGGCGCACGGTGGTGACGTAAGACGATATAATTTGATCAATTATATACATACACATAACTCTGCAGGGTCCTTGTACTAAACGTTTACAATTTGCTCAAGAGTACATCAGCTGGATTTGTTCCAAGGATTTATGTACAACGAAAAAAAACAACAACAATAATAATACAAAATAATAATAATAAAGCGTATATATTATACTATATTTAGTAATATTAAATACAATACACCATACGTGTTTCGAGTTTATTTGAAACAAACAAATTATTAAATTTTATTTTTTGTATATATAGCAGTATTTAATAAAAACTGATTATTATTTAATAGGTTTTAAATATATCAATTTATATAAATTAATCAATTCTTAGTGTTATTACTTATTACACAAAATGCTATATTATAACGTTATTGTTTTGGAATTTGGACTTGGACGTATTGAATATAAATACGAATAACAGAACAGAGAAGAAAGGGAATTTTACGGGTGAACGCAGATCGAGCATATATCTACCTGTATAATATGATAAATTATTATTATAATTATTACTTATAATCATATAATACATTTTATCATAATATATGTAGGTGCCTTTTTTTTCACAATTATTATTGAGCGCAAAACATAAATGCGATAATCGATCAATCATATATATATATGTATACATATTACATATATAAAGATATAATATTTTAATCAAACATATTTGATTTTTCCAATTATTTTTGAGTACACATTACGAGTTTGGAGGTATCGATAATTTATAATTACTATTACTCTCATAACGGGCTTGTAAACTTTTGTAAACATCAACAAATACCATGGTATAATACTGTTGCAATGTTGATTTAATACAAGTGTATAGCAATATAATACAGTTATTTGTTTAGAAATTATGACTATTATGATAAATAGTAACTAAAGAATTTTTCTTTATACTTTTGAATCTTAATTCTAGGTTAGAGGTACATTTTTATTTAGCTCAATTAAGTTTTATGCAATACGGTCATGGTAAAGGGTGGTATTTTATAAAAACTATTTTGAAGTGACAATACACAAATTCGTCTGGTGTAAAAAAATGTAATTTAGTTTATGAAAACATGTACGATTTGGCAACGTTACGATGAAAATTTTTTTTTACTCTAATCGTGTTTTTTTTTATAGTTCAGCTTATAAAACAATGCATTTCTTTGACATGCCGCTATTCCCTCAATCGGGTTGCAAAAATAACGAGTATGTCGCTAATTTTACAGCATCTGGCTCCCGAGCTAATTTCGTATTCGGTTGTATAAAATGTATAAATGTATGTCCTTGTCGTAATTTTATCTGTCACAAATTATTATTAGTATAATTATATATACTACCAAAATGTTATCTGTTCGCATAAAACAAAAACTCGCGATTGATAACATAGATATTATTATAAGTTGTAAGTTAATATATAACTATTATAGAATTGTATAACACGTGCGTGTGCGATTTATCATTTTTGAATAATAATATATCTATTTTACATAAGCACCCACACATAGACACAAATTTGGTATGAATTTTTTTGAACACGCGCCCGGACTATGATCATATAAATATAATGAATATAATTGAAATACCACTACGAATACGTATTGCTGTACAGCCATACAGGTAATAACAATAATAATAATCTTTAATTATAAGACACTAATTCGTATCACATATAAATAATAATAATAATAATAATAATAATAATATATAGGTGTACTGAAAATCTGCATTGTGTGCAATGCGAATTATATATATTATATGTATATCATAATAATTTGAACGGCCGATGATTTTTCATCACACTTAACTACTGAAATAAATACTTACTTAGATATTTTTTATTATGATAACAGCGAAACCTTTAGACCTGGGTAAATCACAGAAGTTCGAATTCTTGTCGTTGTGACTGTAAAATGCAAACGTACCTATATAATAATTTCGAGACATGAAAATAAATTAAGTAAGTTGTTGTCGTTATAACGTTTGATTTTTTTTTAATAAACAAAAAATGTATCTAAACTAATATAATAGATGCCGTACTGTTCTATTGAAAAATTCATAAATAGTATAATACTAGTATTATTGTTATATGCTTTTTCAATTTATTTCCAATATTATTAATATTTATAGCACACTTTTGCTATTATAACTTAACTACTTCAGAGAACGTGGTACCCGCACGTGTTGTCTCCGTCTTACACACGTACGACATAGATAAAACGCGTTTACGAAGTCTGAAGAACTCGCTCAATTTTGGTTCTAGAGTAAAATCATAAAATTAAAATATAACAATATTTTTAAGGGCAAAACGATAATTTTTTTTTTTTAATTAAAATGTTGAAAAGTTAAAGGTTATTTAAACATTTTGAAATTTTTGATATTTCTAAACGATATAATGAACGCTATATTGGAAATAATGAAAAAAACTCATCGTCTTGGCCTATAAGATTTGTCATATTTTAATTTTATAATAAATATATTTACTCTAGAACCAAAATTGAGTGAGTTCTACTCAAACTGCGTAAACGTGTTTTGTTTATGTCGTACGTGTATAAAACGGAGACAACACATGCCGTTACCCACGTCCTCTTAATAGTGAATACGACTTGCAGCTATTGAGCAATATTTTTATATTTTTAAGCAACTCAAAAATGATGCACATGAGATATGTGAGATCAACTAAGATTGTAGACAGCTTATCTAGAATTGTTTTATAAAAAGTACGAGCAACGTATTTAAAAAATAATTTTTAAATAATTTTCATAATTTGTTAATATATCATTCCTGTTCGATAAATTGTATCGGGAAGAATTAATTGTATGCTAATACGCTAATAATTGATAATATAATATTGCACTTATATTATTTAAATACATATTTAATAACATTTGAACTTTTAAATATTTCAGATTCTCAATGGAGCGATGACTGTATAGTTGTACAACGCATATTTTAAAAAGTTTTCATTATAATTTATAGGTTGACATTGTAAATTGAACGAAAAAATTAAGTATTTAAAAATATAGTTTTTAAGTATACTTAACAATTGAAAACTCAGAATTTGGATAACTACATTGTTAAAAGCAAAAATGGATTAAGGGCTGACTAATGACCATACATATTGAACCGCTTTCATGTTGTGTATACAAAGTATACTTAAAAGGCCTATTTTCAAATACTTACATTTTTTATATAATTTAAAAGTTCTAAGTATGTTCTGTAGTAAAGAACTTTTATCACTGTAAATTGTTAAGTATCTATATGGTTTTTCATACTTTTATGTATTTATACCACAATTTAAATTTAGTAATTTCTGAATTATTGAAGCGTATGTAATAAGAATACTATTCCTTGATAATTAGGCTTAAAAAAGATGATTTAAGATTTAAGATAAAGCTTTGATGATTTAAAAATTATGCAACTCCTTAATGTAGAGTTTTGACTTTTTCTAGCGATTGGAACTGAACGGTTATAATGTTTATCCTAATTATTTTTAGCTTACTATAACTATAATATTATAATGACATATCTTTTAAAAATGTAACAATGTAAAAATTATACAAGAAATTTGATTATTATTATTATAATAGTTACAAATAATAATGTTATTGAGAAAAAATATTGTTAATAAATGATCGTACATAAAAATAATATTTATAATCTATAGATAAATACATAATATTAGTAAAATAATTGCTGAAAACACCATAGTTTTATGTGCAGATAACATAATAATAATAATAATACATTTTTTAATCATAAATAATGTAAATTTGACAGTATATTAATATTAATTATGAGACCAAACAATATCAAACTACCGATAGCATCACGCGTTCGAGGCTAATTCGAGAAGACGAGAGACGAGTAGTCTAGTCATAAAGTCTGAATCTTCCCGAACATTGATTTAATTTAAAAAAAGACAAAAATATTTTTATGATTTAAAATAATTCTCTAGAATAATATTATAATATGATAAATTAATAATGATATAACATAGATGATAATATTTTGGAAAAAATATTTATTATGGATTAGCTTACAGACTTAATAATTAATAATAAGAGTACAAAAATATATAGAAATCTATATGTTGAGGTTACGTCGTTACGTAACGTGATTTACTGCACTGTACTGGACGTCTGCACTATAATGTATTTACCAGAAAAACAAATTGAATTGAAACTGACTTTCTAATTACTGTTAAATGTGTCCTGTAAGTTTCTATCTGAAGGATACAAATATAATATAAGGATTTGAATAATATCGGAAAAAAACAATTTTAACTTGTACGTAGAAGTTTAATTAAAACATAAATATACATAAACATAACATCAATAAATTGAAAAATATCGTTTGACACAAACTATCTAAATCACATTGTCCAATTATGTAAAATTGTACAATTAGGAGCTACGGGCTTTATCAAAGTTCAAAATAAATAAATATATATATATATTAAATTTTACTTTTTCAAACTACATATTTTTAGTGTTGGATATTACTACATTAGTATAAATAATTTAATCGTTGCAACCAGTGGACACGAGTATTCCGATGATAATTTTTAGGTTTTATAATTAAAAACAAAAGGCAGACGAATAGATGGCGATGTCTATCGTTTACACAGTTATGCAGCAGATAAATTCATTATATATGTTTACAAGATCTATTATTTCTGTAAAATATAAACTTTTGGTAGATCGTGGGGGTCACGATAGTGACCAAGTAGGTGCTTGATTTGGAAAAAATAGAGTAGGATGGTACTCGAGCGACATAAAATAATATGTTTTCTTTAGTACTTTACTATAATAGTACATCTAATATTATGGTGTCCTCACCTATATTCCTTTTATAAATGTTATCATTGCAATCTAGTAAACGTTGTCAAATACACAAATTAACGGAGTAAAAGTATTTTTAAAACGTTTAGGTCAAATGATAATCACCTTAAAGTTGGAAAAAATCTACGGACCGACAACACTGCAGCGGTATATACATACAATACGTCAGCGTTCTTCGGGTATGGGTCCGGAGGATTGCTGTGAGTGCTGTCGACGGTCGAAGGTGGTTTCAGATTGCAGATTTGGCATGCTCATCCGGGTGACTAACGGTCTGTCAGGCGCGGGTGGTGCAGCGTACCAGACGGACGCGGACTTTTTCATGGCGGACTGCTGAGGTTGTTGGTGTGACAGCGGAGGCGCTTTCAGCAGTTGCCCGCGGACTGGCGCGGGGGCCGCCCACGATGTAGCGTTCCCACCGCGGTGAAATTGGTGCTCACCACGACGGAACTCGTCGATGAGTGTGCGCAGAGTGCTTCGGCGCTCTGGTAATTCGAACGGGTACGAAGTAGACGACGCGGACGTAATCACCGTCTGCGCTTTTGCTATTGGCATGGAAATCGTCGATGGCTGTTTTTCACGCAGAGCCCACACCTCGTTCATGGCCCACTGCAGATTCTGCTTGTTGACAAAAGACCCAAGCCCAGCTGTAGTGCCTATCTGTGAGCTGTAGAAAAAACAATATCCTCAGTCAGAAGTCGTTCAATAATCAGATAATTATGCAGCAGTATAATAAATGTAATATAAATATTAACGTTATATGTTTTTTTCGTTTCGTTTCAATCGCTGGCCAACAATAAAATTTATTTCTCGTTTATTTATTTATTTACCACGGACTTAGGTCAAATTACTAGATAAAATTTAATTATTTGATTTACAAAACTTATAGTTGAGTGACAACAAGTTGAACAAAATAAAATGATTAAATATAGTATAATAAAAAACTACTCGTTACAAGAAATAGAGTAGTAATAAGATAATAACAAAAAGAAAAAGAGAAATTAATTAACAACAATAAAACTTATGAAAAATAAAAAATAAAAATCAGTATTGACAGAGTTACCATTTCATAAAAGATTATTAATAGGGGAGTTGAGTATGTAACTGAGGGAAGAATGAGTTTTATAAAATAAACAAGAGTCTTAAGTATTACGACCATTAATTTTAAAGTTTCTAAGATTGTAGTATACGTCTCGTAAAGACTTGACATATGTAACAGATATTTTTCGGTTATAAATTCATAAGCCGTCAAACCATTAAATATCGACATATGCTGTGAAAGTTTATTTAATTCTCTTTTTGGTGACCACGATAACAAGTACTGCACGAACTAATAATTTTACAGGACTCTGTAAGATTTACACTTTATAACTTTAAAGTCGCTTTACTCTCAAACAACTGACCACGATAACGAGTACTGGAAGAAAAAGTTAGTAGAGCAGTGTCTTGCTACATTTTACAAAAACGTTTTCCCACCGCAAACATCTCAGTACGTATACACTTAATATTAGATGCTCCAAGAAAAATGGTAAAAGTATTTAAATAGGAAAACAAGTAATTTTTGGTTAAGACAAACTGAAATATAAATTCGATCTTACGATCAGGAACAAAACAATTAATTTTTAAAAAACCGGTTGTTAGCCACGACACTTTACCACTGCTCAACCGTACTAGTCTCATCATTCCCGTCGTCTTGTGTCATCATAGATATTTGGTTGACTCGGCATTCGTTGATTTCTGCCTCGTACGTAATAATAATTTGTGGAAAATATAATATTTTTTAAAACCATATATTATAATACATACAACGAGACTTAATAAATAAGAATCATCAATGTCATTATTTAATAATTATTTTAAAAATTAATATAGGAATCTTGTCTGTGATCGTTTAAAAACTTGTAAAGATTTAAAAATTTACTTATGTTATCATAATCAGAATAAGGTGTCTTCGCAATATTGAATTTAAAACCAATAAATCGAAAAAATCGTTTTGAACCGCTTCAATGTGATTGGAAATATCAGTAACATTGAAGTCCAAATAACTGTAGTATATTCTAAATGAGACCCGACAAATGAAATTAAAATACATTTAAAAGTGAAAGTGTCGTTAAAAGAGGAACAATTAATAAAATCAAACATAGATAATGCTTAGCTTTTGATAAAAATAATATGAAGGGAGAATGTTAGTTTAGTGTCTAAAAGAAAAACAATAGGTAGCTTATTGAATTTGTACGTAATATCATTTAGATTATATAGTTAATCTAAGTTAATAATTTAGTTAGTGTATTTCTTAAAAAGTAATAATTTGATATTATTTTATTAATATTATCGTGTTCGGAATTAGAATATTATATATTATATATTAGGATCCTATACTTTAGCATCGAATGAACGTTTAGATTAGATACTGTGAAATTCTGATGTTACTGTGCCGTATCTAAAGCTTAATCAAGGGGGAGATTGAAATTGCTTAAGTCTTGATTCAGACGGTTTCTATAATCGACTTATTGACAATTTTTAACCGTATACCTAGTATTAATTTTTAATGTTATTAATATTACTGACTTCATATGTCATATTTTTTTTGAATTTTTGTTATTCAATCCGGATAAGATGCTCAGTTTTGAGCCTACTTAGGGTCTATATTAATGCATTGAGATTGAAAACTGAAAAAATATTATATTATATTATAACGGTCAATAACGATTGGTCATATAATAATAACTCAAAACCTTAATAATTATATCGAAATAATGTAAACAAAAAAGTTAATATGTATTATAATATTGTAGTACTTGTCATAGTCGTAATTTTATTAAATCGTATTAGTAGTAAAACTAAACATTGCGTCTACTGAAAACTTTTCCTATAAAATAATTTTACATGCTCAAAATTATTCACAATTATTATTTGTATAACTTCACGAGAATCTTTTGAATTTTTTACCAAGATAACGTGCTATTCAATAGTTATACTTAAATTAGCTTAAAATTAATAATATAAATTAGGCGCATTAACTTATCAGCAGACCGATAGACAGTAACTGTGCGTGCCGCTTATGTTGGAAAAACGTACCAATTATTTTACCACAATGGAAAATACTTATTTGAGCTGGTGTTATAGCAATATGTTACATGATTTAAAAAATATCATCATTAATCTTGCACCCACAAAAATTCACCTATATGTTATCTGCTGTAATAGTTTATGTTCGAAAACTGAAAAAAATCGTTTACGAAAACGGCGAAAAACAACTATGGTAAATTACATCTTTTTAAATTGCTTTTTAGTATTATTATAACATTAATAATTATAATAGTCTTGTGATATTACTGTGTTATTGTTTTATTTTAATAATACGAACATTAGATCGAGTGACTTCAGTGCTTACACATAATAGACATAGATACTATAATACCTATGCATTAATAATAATACACGTACTTACACGTGATAGAAAATAGTACGCCCACAGAGATAGACACTATTATAATATTTTTAAGAACAATAAACAATACCGTCTCGTGTATATTTATGATGATACTATCGCAATGCAAAAAATAGACATTACATAGGGTTTTCGGAGAATTGCAAAATTCAACGACCGCACACACTATTGTCATAGGTACGTCTAATATGATGAATTCATTCACCTATATTATACGAATATAATAGTGCAACGACGACAGTATTTATAAAATTAGTTATAAAATTATTATATTTTAAAAAACATAGCTGAACAACTTTAGCTAGATGGCAAAGAGTTATTTGTTTTTTACGTCTTTTAGATTCTTGACGATCACGGATAATGTAAAATAACTTTTATTATATTATTTAAATGTAACAAATTATGTTATATTCATTTTCAATAGTCATATATATAGGATATAAAAAATGAGTAACACACGTTTTGATCTCTCAGAAACAATAATTATATTTGAAAATTGCAATTATTCTTTGCGCCAATCATATTTATACAGGAAAATCGTCGTTTAATATTGGTAATTAAGATAAATGTATAATGAGTAATAACTAATTATTGAATAATAATAATGATAATAATTTTTTTTTTTTTAGATAATCATATACCTAGTTATGCAATGTTATTCTGAAAAACAGAAGCATCGAATAATTGTATTACTATTAATACAAAGAAAATCTTGAAAGTAAAAACATCTCGAATGTTTCAAAAATAGATAATAATATAGTATATTATACAATTAATAATTTAATATACCTTAATAAAAATTGTGGAAAATTTGAAAACCTGATGGTTTTGAATTTGCTGATCATTTTTTTTGTTAATTTATGACGTGAATTAAAAAACTTTAAACAGTTACTTAAGTTTCTAAGTATGAATATTAAAAAACCAAATTGATACATAATTTAACAATAATTTTTAAATTTAATATTAATCACAATTTAGTAATATTGAATTGATGTACAAAAGCTATATAATTTTATAAATTCATATGATAAGACCAATTATTCAATTTTCATATGGATTGATGATTTCAGATTTATTCTATACGAACAATTTGGATATTGTAATAACATGCATGGATAAGGATTTATAGAAATGTCATACGTCTGAATTGGTTGTAATAAGACATAAGTTACGTTAGTATATAAAAACCTATAGCTTTAATATTATTATTCAACTATGATATTTTATTTAATACGTTATGGATTTTATTATATCAAGGTATTTTTTTTACAAAAATGTTCACTTTTTTCATATTATTTAAGAAAATTTGTCATAATTAAACAATTTACATTTTTATCGATTGATTAAAAAGATTAACTATAAAGCAACTATTATGTATTATAAAAGTTTGGTTTGATAACAAAAAAACAATTTATTTTATTCACGTTTATAATAATGTTAAATGTATGGTATTAAATTAGGTAAAAACTAACAAGATGTGTTATTCATATGACAGATGGGCTGATTTAAATAGCTTATAATATATCTATTATTAGTAACTGTATCATTTTTATGGTAAGAAATTGTTTATATTGATATTTTGTTTACATACAAAAACATTATCTTATGTCAATTAGAAATTTATTTGTTGTAATAAATAAATAATCATGTTAATTTTATTATGTTTTTAGTGCATACATAATTCCAATATTTCTAATAGTTCCTAACCTTCCGAACACTGATCATAAAAAATTATGACAAATAAGAATTACTTAGATATTAATATCACCCGCAATAGAACATTAAATGGCATTACATTGAATACTTATCATAATATATTATACTTACTTTTGATACACGCCACATATGGTAGTCCGCCATCTGCCGGACGCTGAGTTGGCTGCCACCATTCGGACAGCCTTACGGAATCGATCGATCGGCCGCAATCGATGTTCAAGTGAATTATCAATGCTACTACTGCTACTGCAAGCACTGCCATCCGGAAACACTGGTGCCACGTAAAAGTCCGACATCAACCGTCGTTCCCAGATTTTGGACTTTTTATCCACTGTGAGAGAAAACAAAATATAATAATAGAATATCTATAACAATATAATAACTAAACGTTATGTTTTATTAATACGATTTTCAGACAATCTTCAGATGGGTCTAAAGTGGTATCTATATAGGATTTTTGGATCACCGTCTAACCAGAATAATGATTTTGTATTAATAATAATAAAAAATTGTATTTCAAGTAAGAAAGAACCTTGCAGAATGATTGTGGATGTCTTAAGACATCAAATGATTATATTATGATGTGGACAAAAAAAATTATTTGTGTAAAATACGAATCGTTTTTAACATAATATTATAATATTAAATTGTTAAAAATCAACCGGGTACGGCTTACACCAGACGTGGCTGATAAATATATAGACCAGTGGTTCTTAAATTTTTGTAGAACACAAACCTCTAATGAAAGACTTTTAGAAATCACGGACCACTCCCCTCTACCAATATTCTTTCGAATACTTTTTTATTTTTATTTTAAATCTCACGTTGTGTTCAAGCAAGAACCACCAATAGAGCCCCCGCGGACACTCGATATGAGTGTCACGGATCTTCCAATGACCGTGTATCGCAGTTTAAAAAATGTTGATATTGACAATAAAATGTAGCTTTCAACTTAACACTTTTCTACATTAACAAAAAATACTAAATGTAATTTATATGGAACACTTGATAGAAAATCTAGACGGTTTTTAATTATGATAATAAAAAAAAAATTGATACTTAAAAATAAATTGTATTGACCATTCATGAACTATTTGAATTAAACATGTATTTTAAGAATTGAACGATAGTAGTACATAAATATATAATACCTTATATTTTTTAATTAAATCCTTAATTCCAATTCGATACTTTGGTATAATTATAATAACGCGTATTTATTTTTTTAATTATTTAATTATTAATATATTTAGGTGACAAGACTACAAGAGTAGGTACAAGACGTATTTCATATGCACGAACTTATAATAACGTTATAGATGATTATTGACTATAGTAAAAATTCTTTAAAATGATTTGATTTTATTATTAAATTTATTCTTAAAATTAGCATAGGTACATGACGTTATAATTCTAGTGTTATAGTTTATAATATATCATAAAAAAATATATACATTTTTAACAGTGAATTGCTTTAATAAGTTCATCGTATATAAAATCTACAATTTTTTAGGACCTTAGCGCATTCTAATTTATACAAATGATACAATAATAAATTCAATAAATCACTAAAACATTGAAATAAAATTATATTCATTAACCATGTATATTAATTAAATATTTTAGTTAATAGATTTATAGTTCATCGCCTTATTATTTATACTCGGCGCCGATATTAAGAAATAAATGATAAACTCGTCGATTGTCGTACCTACAGTCGATATCGGTTCTCTATTATACTTTAGTTATACCTACATAATCATGTAAGTAGCTATAAGTTCAAATCGTTTTTTTTCAATGATAACTTTTTAATGTAGTAACTCTTTTTTAATTGAACCTTAAATAGTTAAATATAATAGCTAAGATCGTGGTTAATTAACATTAATTAATTAATCTCCGTTAATCACTGGAACCACATCTTCTGTTTCCTCGTGTTTTCGTTTTCTTATTATAGTTTTAAATTATATTATGTAATAATGTTCAGATTTATTTTTTGTATTTTTGTCAGAGATATTACAGTGATAAAGAAAAATAGTAAAGTTCTCATTAATAATATTGACCATAAATGTATATTAATGCATTTTTACAATATTTTTTTTATTTAATAAAAATTAACAACGTATCGTGGACCATCTACGTACACTTATATACTATACTAGTATCTATTTTTAAGATTTCAAGTAGTTTAAATGAATCTATAAATGGTGTGTGTATGTGTATTCATGATGGGAAAGGAGGGTTATTTGGTTTACTCAATTATTTTATTGAAGCTACAACAGTATATTATAAATTGTAATATACTAAAATGCGTTAATAATCGATAAAAAAAAATGTATGTATAAATAATCTTGCATACATCCTATGAAAATATATATTATATTTTTAGTTTTCAATAATATTCTATTTAAAATTGTTAAAATAATTTATTAAACTTGGCGAAGAAAATTTAATGCTTACACATATTTGTGATGACTTAGCTACATTCAAAATCATATTTCTGTTCTAATATGAATCGTGTTTAAATTTAAAATAATTAATATTAAAAATAATACCATAAACCTTTGTACTCTATTGTCACTAGCCAGGGTGCATGAAGCATTACTTTAATCAACAAATTTAGGAATGTTTTTATTCACTTTATTTCACGTTTCACATATAATTATATAATAGTAAAATAATATGTTAAATATTATTCTACATGCACTATAAATTCATAAAAATTAAACATATTAACTTACATTTTCATATTATAATTAAACACTTTAATACTCAAAGATAAGAAGAAAATAATGTATTATAATTTACAAAATGTATTTATAATTTAAATTTCCTGTAAATAATGTAATAGGTTTATTACTACTATTATTATTATTTCAAATAATGTTATGGGTAAAAAAATTTAAATTTCAAATTTGAATACACGTAAAAATAATATCAAATTATGACTGTTGACAATTTAAAAACGCGTAAAATTTGAATTGTAAACAATTACTTTTGATTTATATAAATCAATTGATTAATAAACAAACATATTTAATAGGTAATCAAAACTACATAACATATGATACTTTTGAGTGTATTTATATTTAAACATAATAAATATTATTTAAGGGTAAACAATCATGCAGGTAGTAAAACAATTATTTAAATAAAATATATTCGTATAACTCGTATAAGACAAATATACGATAAGCTAAAATGAATCGAGATAAGTACACTTTTTTATAGCTGTTATATATAATAAGCTGTTAAAAAAAAATAAAAAAAATTAAAGACTATAATTTCAATTAATTATTTTTATTTGAGATAAAAATATAAAATGTATATTTTTTTTTTTGTAAAAGATAATACAAAAATCATAATTTTTCATTACCTTTATGATAATATATATAAATATATGCGTATGTTTTAATACCGCACGCACAAAATACTAGTCAGATATTACGCTCGTTACTGAGGTTTAATAACATACACCATAGTCCATAAGTTGTTAGTTGTTATTCTAATAGGTAGTAATTATCCGTATATTAATCAAACCTAAATAGGTACAGATTGAATTGTTTTTTTTATTATGAACTGATACTAAATAATTTAGTTTATAGTTTTATAGTGAAGGAAAAATTTGACATTTTAGTAAAATTGTGTATGATTTCTATTTGAAATTAATTATTGTTCGAATAAAAATGAAAATTTATTTAGATATTTTTAAAAATTCTTATAATGAATATCTTTCAATGTACTTACTGGTCTTTTTACGATGATCACTAGGCACTTCCATACCATTTTTTCGTAGTACTTCTAGAAAGTCGTATTTCATCGTACTTAGCTCAGATTTTATTTCGTTTACATCTTCTTCAGTCACACCTACATTTTCCATTTCTCGATGTTTCATGGAAATGTATCGCCAGATAAGAGCTCGCATCACAGTAGCAAATTCACTCTCTCTTTGACTTCGATTAATGAAACTGTTGGTTTTGTCATTCTGCAAATTAAAAAAAATCGGTTGATTTCAATTTTTTTCTTCAAAGTTGACCTTTAAAAAAAGTTTTGATCACAATTTTAAATAGATTACTGATTACTTAGTGGTGACTTTAATGCTAAGTGCAGTTTTGGGGATGTCGCTGAAATAACCCCCATGCATTGTCTTATATAATGTTGTTGACACAAATAATTTTAATTTACCTACTTTCATTACTAGACCCTAATACATTTTTCTCTCTAGAGTAGTAGACCAACATTTTTCAGGGTATCCCCGTTCCACTACGCTAACCTAAATTTTAAATACTTATAAGTAATAAACTATTCTTCTGAATTTCGAATTTTATGTATCAAAATGCTCCGAAAAATATTCTGTTTTAGAATGTATGTTATCATTCAAAAAATTATAACGATATAAAAAATATTAATTTTAATTTATTAATTTTTTTAAAAAATATTATTTTATTTTGAGTGCATACTATGTAAAAAACATTTTCAAAAAAGTTAATAGATTTTGAAATAACATTGTTTGATGGAAGAAGCTTTAGACGTGTTAAGGTGAGCTGTCCATCACCGTGGTACTAATTTCAATGTACAATATGAGTACGAGCAGTACATTTCCGGAATATTGGAACAAAATAAAAAGCTAACTAAAATTACAAAGTTTCTTTAAAAATAATAAATACATACATACACATATAATATTAATTATACCTACTTATAGTTATATATATATATATAAGTAAAAACAAAATATGTATGTAATAAAATAAAATTAATAAATAATTAAAATTTTTTTCCACTTCGCCTATAAGATTTATTCGGTTATAAAACTCACTTTATGCTGGTCCTAAAGTGAGTCTTATAAGCGGTGTCTACTGTATTTAAAATGGAAGAACCTTTACGTATTTGGAAGTGTCGGTTTGTGAGATATGATTTAATTACCAGGAATAATGTATAAGGAAGAGTGGTTTGGTGATGAGAGTAGGTACATTAAAATTATTTATGTCGAAAATATTACATAAAACGATGCATGGGGGTTATTTCAACGATATTCCCTAAATCTGGGCTTAGCATTAAAGTCACCACTAAAAGCAGTAAGTAATCAATAAATGTTGCATTAGAAATATTATGACGCGGAGGTAAATAAAAATCGCCTATAGTAATGGGTATATTATTTAGTTTAGTTATAATTTTTAATAGTACACGATTGTACATAATCAAAAATTATGATAATAATTTGTAATTGGTCAGAAGTACATCAAATTTTTAATAAAGATTGCAACATAGCCATGCACTTTGTTTTCTGGATGATTAGCTTTTATTCAGATATACAAATATGTTAATATTTAGTGAAGAGTGATTCCGTGACAGGGCAATGTTGAAAAAAAAATGTAAAAATAGAAGCTAGATTTTAATTTCCATTTTAATTAGTGCATAACGCACATAATTGGTAAAATAAATAACAGCACATAGGTTGTACCTTTTATTTCAAAATTATATCTCTTACGTTAGATAAGTAATAATTTTATAGCTACGTAATATTCTAAAAATGTAATATACATAATAGTTTAATTAAAAATGTTCAATTTCATTGTCATGTTCGTATATCAGTGCACATCAAAGACGGTTTTTGAGCGGTCTTACAAATCGTTTTTCATTACGTATTCAATATATTAATATATTAAGTTATGGCTAATGCCCCAGAAATCATAGACACTTTAATGAGTTAAAAAAAAAAATACTCAAAGATCAATTTGTCTGAGATAATATACCTTATAATATAATTATTATCATATCAATATAATAAAATATATATTATGATTCACATATGCTGCACAGACATACATTAAATAGTATGCAAGGTTAGGTTATATTTACTTTAATCCATTATAATAGAAGAATATTTTTTTTTAAACAAATTTTGCATACAACAACAAATAATACAATGATTATTATTGCACGAATGTTTTGCAAAAACATAGATAATTATGCCACGCCAATTTTTAATCGACATAAACATAGTTTTATAAAGTATATAATAGTTTTATTATAATATAGGTATAGATATAAGTATACCTATATAATTGTGAATATCCATATAATTATTATTTACAATCAATTGATTAAAGTTCAAAAAACGTTTTTAACTATTATAATAGGTATAATAGGTAGTTACACATTACATTGCAATAATTGTACATTTTAATCAGTTCAGAATAAAGTTAATATTTATAAAAATATTTTAGTTAAATATGACTCATCTTCTGCGTTACTGGAGAGAAAACGGATTTACGCATTTCTGAGTAAAGAAATATATTTCATCAATATAAATTCAATACAATACTATTTTGTGAAAATTATTTTTTTTCAATTATGAAATTAAACATGTATACCTGAGACCATGAATCAGTTTTCTTAGACTTCCAAATATAACAATAAAGCTTTTTGAAGTGTTTCAGCGTTGGATACACGTTGTAAGGCGAGGGGAGAGTCGGTGTTTCTTCAAAACAGCTCAACCACAGTTTCGATCTGGAAAATTTCCATTCCACGTCTGATTGACCCTGCAGTTTATCAAGTGTATAATGTATCAGTAATATGGTCGTAAAAAATTTAATATTATTAATGAGTTATGATAAAAAAAAATGTATACCTCAATGACTGAATAGGAATTAGACATCATAGCAATGAGCAGGTTCAACATAATCGTAACATTAATTACTGAGTAAGTAGCAAACATAAAAAGTGCCCAGAATCTCGTGTAAGGTTTCATTCCTGGTAGATCAAAGGTTTCAAGATCGACTTCACCAAAACCCGTCCAAAACAGAGTGTGTATAGACTCAAATACACTGCAAACGTTACAATTTTGATTTAATTTATATTGTTAAATTATAGTATTTGACAAAATATGTAGGTATGTACATAATTTTATTACGTCTAAAATTATTAATTTGTATAATAATATATTGTATTGTTTTATTATTTTTGTTTAGTAACAGTTATAATGTTTCTACATCATAAAAACAAATTAATTAATTTTATGTTTTCATTTTTTTACATTTGAAATTCATTAATAAATTAAAAAATATTTAACATTTTTGATTGTCACGTATATTTATGCTGTGTTGACTGATTTTTATTTTTTTTTTCAGTATGCAATAATTAACAAAGTAAATATGTATAAAATATTAAATCAGACGGAATATAAATCACGCAGATAACAATAGAGAACTCAAAGAATAAATTATTAATACATAGATTACAGCATAACAAAATATTAAATTCAGACGCATATAGATTCTGTAATAAGTACACTGTACATCATAATTGTTCAAAATTAACTGAATAGCTAAAGTAAAATATTTTTTTTTCAAATTTATAATATTAGCAGTATATTATGTATTTTGTTAAATTTTTCAGGGTTTGTAACCATAACATACCGTGGACCAGTATAATCCATATTAATCAAAATAATGAATGAATCCTAGTAAAAATTAGAATCTATAATAACATACTTTATTTGTGTTTAACTACAGAACAAATTAATTTACAAAAAAGAAAAAATCTAGTGATATAATATCAATTAATACCAAAATATTATGTTTATTTCTAACCATTACTCGTAAAAACTGTTGCAGTTACACGAGTTGAGATTTATAATTAATTCATTGTTATTATATTCGGGCACTCGATAATTTGCCATAATTGCTAAAATATAAAATTTGATATATCATGAGTCCTCAAATGGCTAGTCGTGATATGTACACATCTCGTGTGAAAATTATAGTTATTTCTTATTGTATATATTACCATCATTCAACACAGTTTTTATTACTTTTAAAATAAGCTCAAATCATTTATTAACTTTCTTTATTTTCCTGAGTACTTTAACCATTTTTAACATCAAATACCTAGAATCTAAATAAATATCACTTGTAGTTTTTTTTATTTTAATTTTTACGGATTTTAAAATATGAACGTAAAGAGAAATATTATTGTTAGTGTATTTATTTTTAAAATAGTTGCTGTGAAGATATTAACAGCAACTATCAAGTGTCAACTATGCATGATATCTACAGCACTGTTGATGTGCGAATTTTAGTTTCTAGAACATAGCAGTGTATTTGTTTTTCTTACCAAGTTAAAATAATATTATTTATGTCCTATCACATTTACCTACTATCTAAAAACTCTGCCGTGCTTGATTATATTATTTGTGTGATGCTGTTTAACAAAATTTGATTTGAAAGTATTAAGTTTTTATACTTTTTAAAATGAAATCTTGACTTATATTATATGGTATTACCGGGAATTTAAAAAAAAAAATTCCCTATTCGTTGGGATATAAAACCGATTATATTTTTTAACAATCAATATTATAATTACTACGTAGTTATTGTTTTTAATAAAGTCATAATTAGAAATTAATAAGGCCATTTATTATAATATTATCTTTATCACGCTATATACGTAAACATCATGTTTGACCTTGTTCTAAAAAAAAGACGTAATTACTAATGGCGTTTTTAAAATGAAACGGTTCTAATGAATAATTAACAAAGCGAAATTAGGGTTGACTTTATAGCTGGTACCATATCGGCATGTAGTTATGAACAATATCGGAAAATAATGACTTATCATTTTAAAAGCCTTCTAACTAGTTCGATGTACAATTTTCATGGATTACAATATGAATAGGTAATTTCAATATAAAGAAGAGGTGTAAGCTCAACTGTTTTTATATTAACCCATTTAATAAGTACGCGTATAATATACGTACATACTTAATAGTTAAGACATTTGGCTTGAATCTTAAACTGATCATGGAAAAATATTAATTGAAAAACGCCTCTAAAATCAGTTACCTAACCAATTGATAGTAGAATCATATAAACCGTTTAAAAATCAATTGGTCGTTTAGATTGAATTAAAATTTATTACTGCTAACGCCTAACAGTACCATTGTTTCTATACTTAAAGTAATAGTTATGTAGAAATCTATAATAGTAAGTATTAAAGAACTAAATATTATCAAAAACTATTGTTATTGAATGTTATTAATAAATTTCCAATAAGTTTACAAGGTACTAATTATTTAGCAATAAATATATTATTTTATATTTAATCTTATAAAAAAAAAAAAAAATTTTATGATTGTAAAAATACCATAGTTTTAACACAAATATGTTTTTTATGCTATCAATGTCTTGATTATGTTATTAAAACTTAATCTAAAAACCTATATCAAACAAAATTGTTACTATACTTGAGTCAATAGGCTAATAATTACTTCTCAGTTTTATTTTTTTCATTTGTATTGTGTACTTAGTAACCTTGACTTTTGAATGTATTTTTGAAATTTACAATTGTATTCATTATTTTATTCCAAAATAAATTAAGGATTAATTCATTTCTAATAAATTCGTTACAACCAACTATTATAGAACTACAATTTTCTATTTAATCAATATTTTTTAACAATATAAATTTACTATTTATTCTATTGACTTTTCATCTGACACTAGTTAGCTGTTTAAAATATATTTTTATTTAAAGACTCACTTCCCAAAATTCTTCCATTTCGAACATGACTCGCCCGATCCAGCTTCTATTAAACTGTAACATTTTTTTCGTTCTAGATCGGCAAAATACCACATTAACTGATTTAGTCCGCATGCGAATGAAAATAAAACCAAACTATAAATACTGAAGAATTTGAGTATATCGATTAGAATTCGTTTCAATGACAGTTGTAACGGTCCTAAATGTGAACTTATTGAACACATATGGATTAGCTTTAAAGCACTGTGAACAAAACATAATATTATATAAATTGATTTTGAGTGAAAATATTTGTTGTGCTAAAATTGCAGTACTAACGATTAAATTGAACAACGGTTTCAATATCTCTAAATTTTTGTAAGATTGAATTAGGTTTCGTTAAACTATTTTTAATTTATGAATATATGAATATTCCATTTATCTTACATTGTATAGAGACAAAATCATACATTTGTTTATATATTTTTTGATGGTATATTGTATTGAGTATTAACATAAAATTACGAAGAAAACTGAAGCACTGAGAAAATGCTCACCTTAGTATATTGGAAGCAGCAAATAGGGCGTCGGCTACAAGTTGAGGGTCGAAAGTTTCCCATTTTTCCCTGGGAATGAACGCCGAAGAAGGATCGTAAGATATCTGTGAGTTTTCGGTTACATATGCGTAAACTCGCAACGCGATCACTGTCACATACATCTTGTTCCTGGCAAATTCCACATAGTTCCATGCGTTATGCGCCAGATATCTCTTCAAACCATCCCTGCGTACGTCCAGTATCTCCTGCCAGATGTATCCTGTAGCAATAATAAGAACCCCCATCTGAGTCGTCAGCTGGTATTACAAAAACGGCAAAAACTACCTATAGTTAGGATAATAGGTCAATTGATATTCCAACTATATTATATTATTGTGTTTCTTAATTGCAATAAAAGTTATTTGAAAACCGTGTGTTTTTTTATTATAGCATACAAATATTGTGGACATAAATATTAAATGTCTATTGCCACTTTTTTAGGACTTAAGTATAGGATAACTATACAACATACGCTACTTAAATACTTAAATTTTATTAAATTATAGGGTTTGATTAAAAATATTACTATCTTGCAAATAAACAGTCGTAATTCTGAATATGATAGGTGTGCAGTAATATAAAATAATTAATAAAAGAAAACATATTTAATTTTTAAAAATAACACAAAATATGATCAACGATTAAAGTCTTATGAAAAAAATGTTCAATCATTTTATCAGATTAATTGATATCAAACACAAACGATAAAATAATTTATATTGATTTCACAGAGACCATTCAACCACCTATCAATTTTTTCCTGTGTTCATTCTGTATCCTTCTTAAATTAATTAAAAAATGTACTCAAATATGTATCTAATTAATTAATGAATATAAAATATAATAATATAATTGTTTATTTCCATGCATTCCATGCATTCCAGTGGAAACTATTATAATGAAATATCAAATGTAAGTTTGCATTTTCGAAAATGATTACTTACAAGTATATGTGAATTACACAAAATTCACACACACACACACACACACACACACACACACACACACACACACACACACATACATATATAATTTCATCTTAGTATAATATACATGATATAACTGTAATTTTTGCTCGGGAAATTTATATTTTCTCCATATATTTTTCTAATTCGGTTAAACTTATATTTTCAATTTGTTAGAATTGATAGATTGTCTTAAATATCTATACTGTTGAAATTTATGTAAAGGGATATTATAAAAGGTCTGGTGAAATCGATGATTTCCCGATTTTATTAGTTTCTTTGAATCAAAACCTGTGGTTTTTGCAGCTTACGTCATGTTTTATCAAAAATAACGATTACTGACCGGTTGGGAAATTTTGTCCTAAACTACTATGCAGCTTTTTGTTATACTCTTATACTATACGCGATACACGATTATACATAGAACCACTCATCTTACCGATGACAAAATGCAAGATTAAGAGCTCTATGTACGACGGTCCGTTGCCGCGTTGCCGAAGTTGTCGCAATTGCAGACTTTTATTCATTGATTCCGACCCGAAGAGCTCTATAAACTGCGTTTCAGCTCGCTGCGACACAAGTACCAATAGGCCTATAGTAAAACAAAACAAATGTATATAAGGTTAATGGTTAAGCTCACGATCATATTAATATTAATTATATTTTTATTTTAAATTAAATTAAATTTTTACTTTTTAAATTTGAAAATACTAAATAAATTCCTAACATGTGTACGCACTTAATCATCGATATAATACGATACATATGGTTTGAAATTTAAATCATGACGAATTATTATTATTATTATATATTTCGTGCAGCACTTTTATCAAAGTGAGTTCATACTTTTCCTTCCTGATTATTATTGGTATTTGGAAACAATGTGTACTTATAATTATGCATAACTGAATAGTTAATTATTGTAAGTAGTGGGAACTACATTTTGTGGTAAACTTTGTAAGACTATAGACATTTTATACTTATGTTAATATTTGTAGTTATACTTATTGATTATTTATTATGATTAATTATCAGTTATGATAAATATTATAATTTTAATACGCATGAAAAAAGAGTTATTCAGAAAACTATGCGTAATGGATATTTTAGAATATTTTCTTATTTTTCAAAAATGTACAAATTTTAAAAATTTAGCTTGTTATATTATTATTTTATTAAATCATCATGAACAATAAATAATCGAGAGTTATTTATGTATTTAAATAACGAACCTATCCAAAAAGTTCTTTTTTTTTTGAATAATAATACATAAAATGTTTTCTAAATTATAATTTGTGCAGTAGTAATAATAGTTAATAATAAATGATCATGTTTTAATAACATTTTACTGCAAGTATAAAGAAACAGTGTAGTTCATACTTAGTGTCGGTAGACCATTCAATTATTTATACAACTATTATAGATTATTTTACCGTAATAAATCACTTAATTTACGAATACTCCCCCCTCCCCCCCAAAAAAGATAATAATACCGTAGAGCTTTATCTCATTTTAAATATTTCTCTATGTTATAGTTGAATATCATTGTATACCGTCATTGAACATTCTAGAATTTTCGCGCGGCAACTACGTGTGCAACTATTGTAAATCTTCTTCGTGCGTAATTACTGTTAGTCGTGATATATGTTACGTTTTTTTTTTTAAATAGGTATCAAAAATAATTACATAAAAGTAAAAAAAAATTAAATACGCAGTCTGTCTTCGATTAGAGTTATAAGTACGACTTCCTATATGGATAAGTTTTTGGTCTTTTAATTGTACATAATATGATAGAAAAATACTCAAATATTTAATTATTTAACGGTAAAGTATTACAGTATGGTGTTAGTTTTTGAACCTTTATCATCAATCGAATTATATTAAACGATTATTTTATTAGTTAGTCATACACTTATACTTAAGACTTATAATTTATTAGTATCTTGACTATAATTATAGATCACAGAAAAAAAAAATTTCTATAATTATTTTTTTACTATGTACTATAGTTTGTGTACGCAATTATAATAGTGTAAACATTTTTTTGAATTATATACTACCTGATGGTTGATTATCGAAGGCAATTATTTTATATTAACCTTTCCACTAACGATAAGGATATAAGATGATTCGTCATATATTTTAGAAGATAACTTTAACATGCACTGTATATAATAGCTACCTAATTTATATATTATACTTTATAGTTCGTAGGTCCTTATTGTACGTACCTAAGAAATATTATGTATTCTTTAATTTAGCTATAAAGCCATAGCCTAATAATATGTATGAATTAGGTCAATGATGACTGGTGAGTCACATTCAAAAGTTAGGCTGAGATATATTTTAAATAGTTTAAAAAAATGTATTTTTTCAATTGTGCAAAATACATAAAATTAACATAATAATAACAAAAATAAGTTGATTTCAAAAATTTTGTTTTACACATATAAACAATAAAAATGAAGCATGGGCTGTAAAAAAATAATAATTACAAAAATGAATAGCGAGATCTAAGCATACTATTGACTATCCGAAAATAAACGAATTCCACAGTATTTATTAATCTATTGTTACGTAGAATCAGTTTGTCAATAAGCTTTGTGTGATATAACACGTCATGTTTGAATATTTAAAAAATTCAAATTTACATAATATTTAACTATTTATTGATTCGACCTATATAATATTTGTTAAACATAGATAGATGTTTAGTTTTCATTCTACGAGCAATAATGGGATGTGATAATAAGAATCCTCTATGAATGTATTAATTAATGACTTTATTTTTATTTCACCCGTTATTAATTTTTATAATAAAAAATGTATAAAAGTATTGGCTATAATTTTTATCAATTTATTAGTTAAAACTTATAAACTAACTGCTATTAAAACATTATATTTAAATATAAGAATATAAGATGTAGGTTATCCATTGGTAATATAAATAAAACTATTAAAAAAAACATGAATTTATGATTCAAAATATTTACAAAACAATAACAAATACGCGATTGGACCATATAATACGATAAACAGGTCGTTCACTAGTTGTATATGGCTATAATATTATAATTCTTTTTTTAAATATGTAGACGCAATGAAGAACAACGCATAGATTAATTAACCAATAAAATTAGCAATAGGTATTGATGTTATAAGACGATACAAAACATTGACCGGTATCTCCATAATTATCCATATCTCCTAAATTAAATGTTTGTATAATATTTTTGTTTCTTATAACGACTATAAAACCGTAGTAACAATGTACTTACCGATTAAATTTAATGTATAATATTTTATAATACTCGTATAATACTATTATAGTCATATATTGTTAATATTGTATATATTGTCCTCTATTTTTACCAATTCAATGTTTACAGTCATTTTACTTGTTTAAGATTTCAATTTTTTATACTAAGGTAGGGTGACCATACGTCCCGTTTAAAACGGGATTATCCCTTTTTTCATGTCCCGTTGTCCCGAAAAACTTCGAACGGGACGCTTTTTATCCCGTTTTTAGGAGATTGTCCCGTTTTAATCCCGTTATTTCCATATAATTAAATTATAATTTATGAATTTTTGTAAAATAATAGAAATAAATTTATAAACCAATTATAAAACAGTTTATATTTAAAACTTGAAACCAAATTTATAAATTACAGACTAAAATTTTCCGTAGAACGAACATCGAGTGCCGATGCCGACGAGCAATACAAACAGTAATAAGATAAACATAATACACGTCGTATAGAATATGCATTACGAACTAAAATATATAATACTATTTATAATCGATGATTTATTTAGATATTATTGTATTGATTTGTTTAATCAAAAAGTCGAACAACAAAATATGTCGAATAGTAATGTACGAACAGTAAAGCGATTGTGTTTATTATAACCACGTATTGTCTTTATTCTTTTAATTTTTGTGAGTTGGTGCATTAGGTATATAAGAATAGTAGAATAATTATGTTCGTGTTGAAAAAAGATGGTGTGCTATCTATACAATTTTAAATAGTAAAACTATTTTGATAAATAATTTTTGAAGATTGTAGAATATTCTCTAGCAATACCTGGAACAAATGCTGCGATTGAAATAGTATTTTATATAACTAATTTGTTATGGACGGACGAAAAAATCGTTTTCTTGTTCTTACCATCACATAAATTGTAATTCTGAAAAATCATTTCAAAAAATATTTATGTAATGATTTTTATGATTTTTTGTCAACACAATCAAAATTGTTAAACGCAATTAGTTCATCGCAAAAGTACAGTAACGGCACAATAGATAATAAAGGACATAATAAGCAATCGACATCAACCCAATAAAAGAAAACAAGTTGTTTATTAAAATATTAGGCAAAGTAGTTAAAAATATTTTAATTGTAAATTATAAAATATATTTAAAAAAAATGTGTATGTTTTATTTAAAGTATTTAAACCAAAAATTGTTTTTTTTTTGTAAAACTGGTCACCCTATACTTAGGGTAAAGTGATAGACATTTTTAAATATGAACAATAATTTTTATAATCTTAAAATATCAAAAATAGAACTAATGGTTAATTATTTATATAGGTTCCGTATATTCAGAAAAGAAAAAGAGAAATGTGACATTGTGATAGTTGAGCTAAGATAGTTCCAAGACATTTTCATAATACTTCTCCGATCATAAAAATGTTAAATGATAATACAGAGAGATACTAAAAATTTTGAAATTAATAGATATGATATAGGTATATAATAAATTATAAAAAAAAAACTTTAACCAAGTGTTTATAAAAAATATAGATTTAAAAAATAAAATATAAAATATTACTACGATGAAAAATAATAAATTTAATAAATATAGTGTAGTAAAGTCTTGTAATTTAAAAAATATTTCAAAGTACATTCTAAACTACCGGAAATATTGCGATTGTAGACAAGGGACTTATCGTTTACAGGAAAAAATTTACCAACATAATAAAAAAATGTCAAATAATTCCAATAGGTAATATAACTAATAACGAGTGTAGTACTTACCTACGTCGTAATAGTTTGCTTATCTAACAATTCTAAATGTATGATTGAAACGTACTATTATCAACTTTTAATATTATAATATGCATGTGATATAATATATTTACTTACCTAAATATGAAAGATAGGAAGATGAATGAATTAAAAATTTCATAAATGGTTTTTCCATTACTTTTCCAATCTGAGCGCTAGGTGCGTATAAATATACGAGACAATAGAATGGGAAAAAGTAAACGATTTTGATGATTTCAATTATTTGCTTATAAAGTCGTAAACGACGAAATCCTGGAAGTCCTTCGTACCAGACAGTTGCTAAAAGTTGTTGTATATACGGATGTGCTACAAACTATAAGAACAATTAAAAAAAAAAAAATGTTACCTATATTATATTATTTTATATATTATATGAATTACTTTCAATGCTCGGGCTAATCTATTATTATACCTTCAAAATAGTATCAATAAATTATAATCTATATTATTGTTATTACTTATTGTCTTAAGATGTTAGTAGTTACAATGCATAAAAATATATTATATATTATATTTTATTATAGATTAAAAAATATCAAATGATTTTTGATGTTTAATATTGAAAAATTACCAACTTACGTTTTTTTGCTTGTATTTTATAGCAAGTTCAACGAGTCTTAGTTTCATCGACCCTATGCTAGGAGCATTCTCCGAGTCATGCTTTAAAATCACATCTAATTCGTGGGAACTTCGTGTTTGTCGAAGCAGATCAACAGCGAATTTTTCACATTGTTGTCGAAGTTCCTATAATATTATATAAATAGATAAATCATCATAATTGAACAAATTTTAAAACTATTACAGTTATTACTAAAATGAATATTTTTATTGTTTGTCTATAATTAAGCATAAACATTGCCAGAAAGTTATCTAACCTTTAAACGAGAATTTAAGATTATATGGAAGAAAAAGTCGTGGTACAAATTAGGCTATGGTTATATCTAAAACCAAGTAATAGATTTATTTATAAATATTGTTTTTTTTTTTTGAACTATGAATAAATTAAATTATTGTATATTATTATAATTGTCCTGATTAATATAGGTTCGGTTAATTCTGATGATGGTTTGAACTTTAGATTTCTAGAAGATTTACTATTTTAGTAAATTTATATTAAAATTAAAAATTACAATTTATTTTTATCACTTTCAATTCAATGATAACCTATATATTTGGACTTGTAATTTTATAAAACACTTAATGATTAAAAATAAAAAATGTTTATTTGAGTATTCTTATAAATTATAAGTTGTTTAATTATTTCATGATTATTTATAAAAGGAAAATAGAGCGTTGAAAATATGGAAAAATAGTAAATACAAAACTTTAAATTTAAGGAAAATATAGGAATGTAGGTAACCGCTTTTCTATACAGTAGATTTCGAGTGTACAAGTTTTTGAGTACATTACTGTTATGTATGTGTTAATTTGAATTTATTATACATACATAAAACGAGTCATTTTTAAAATAGTCATAAAACTAAAAATATATACACAATAATTGTATAATTATATATTATAATATACTATTATTGTTATTTAATTTTTAATCAATACCGACTTACTATATAATTAAACTAAATGTCTTGAACATTTTATTATATATATTCAATTATTAAATACACGTAAAAGTTCCAAATCCCCGTGAATAATATTTTTGAATTATAATAAAATAACTGAAATGGTTCTTCTTTGTTTATATAGGTACCTAACTTTGTCAGAATTGGGACTTCAAAACTCTATATAAAATTTGTTTTTATTTATCTATAGTATTTTTAAATAGCTATCTAATAACAACTCACAAGAAAACTTGTACTATATTTTCAAGTCTTTGCTAAAAAAATTGAATATTTCAAACTATATAATAATTTGTTAGTTTTCGCGAATTCGTTGAATTTTGACAACATTTGAAATTCAAATGTTTATAAAAAAAAATTATTTCTTATTTATCTTTAATATCTTTATAACTATGGGAAAAAATAGTAAAAACCTTAAGTACATGAAATTAACATGTATTAAGTATGCTAACATATATTTGCTAAAAATATCAAGTATCTAAAGTTATTTATTTTTGAATTACTACAAAATAAGAAAATCAATTTTGACGAAAACTAGATTTTTATTAAAATTTCAGCTTTCCTTTATTTATTTTTATTACTTAATTACTTAAAATTTCTGGGAATTTTTAATTTCCCTCCTGTCCTTTACTAAAGTACCAACTAGATTCACTTTTCTAACAGAAAAAAATAATACTTAAGTTGAAAATCAATGTATTTTTTTACTTTAAATTTTGTAAACATATACAAAAACACACACATTATTGTAATATAAATACATTTATTATTCAGTTCAGAATCTTGAAAAAAGAAAACGTAAGCGTCTATCGGCGATAACGAAAATCGTTTATGTATACAGTTTTTTTTCTGTGAAATCTAACAAAATACCACTGTGCTTGCGATTTTATGAATAGGAAATGTGTTTACCATGTATTCGTTTTTGAATTCTTTCTCAATTCTAGCCAATCTTCTCAGCTCCCAGGATAGCTGGAACGCAGTGAGTATTGGATCAGCTGATGAAAGTGCTATCAGTGATGGACTAGCCAGTGCTCTATATTCGTTCACTCGACACATCGAGTATCGCAACGAATCTGTTTTCGAAGATGTAATACACTTATCACATCCACACCTGAATACAATATTATTGTTATTATCGTCGTTTATTTTCTTATTTCCGGTACTATAATACATATCATAATCTTAAAATAAAATTATATAAAAAAAAAATTAAATATCGAACGACCATAGCTATATAATAATAAAATAAAAATAATAATAATAATAATAATAATAATATCAATAATATAATAGGTACTATAATATTATACTATTGGAAATAAATAATAATTATAGGGCTCTTTAGTTCACGAATTAAAAAAATAATAAATAATAATCTAACAACTTTAACATTTTTTCTAAAAAAACCATAAAAACACTTTTTTTAAACTTACTTTAATGCATTTAATTTTATACTTGAAGTATGTTTACATTAAAAATAATTAAATACAACAGAATTAATAGTATAATTTTGTTTTATGAGAAAATCATTAAAACTTCTTTGTTTAAAAAATTAATTAATAGATGAATGGTTAAAAAATGTATTTAAAATTATTTGATTTAAAAAAAAATTAACTATGAAATTGACATAAATAATAAATTTAAAAATGCAATGATCTTTCTCTAAATTACTGAAAACTATTTAAAAATAACATAAAATTACAAAAATATATTAACTTAGAAAGTAGGAAAATGCGAATTAAAAAATCGTTATTTAGATTCAAATAATGTTGAACATATTTTTTAGGTATGAAAGTATTATTTAAGATATTCAAAAATAAAAAAGTCATCTTCCGAACTCTACTTGTGACGTACATTAAAACGATAACATGCTTATATGATGTGTATATTAAAGTTATAGGCCTTTAAATTGGTGATTTAGCATGTATAATAATAACAATTTAAACGTAATAAATATTAGAATTGAACTGTTAGATAAAATAGAAAAAAAATTGATAAACATTATATCACTCGTATTTTGACGAACGGGTTGTAGGTAATAGGTACTTATAATTAATATACATTTCAAGGAAGGAACCTATGGCATTGGGCGTGAGCCGTTGTTTGGTTTATTACTAATATAAATAATTAACATGCTCTTCGAACTAAGGTTCATTAATTCGAGACTATAATATTATTTTACTCATATTTAAATATCGGTGAAATTCGATTTGGGTAAAAACAATGAAATATATATTATTTATTTATTTACGTAAATAAGAAATATATAATATTTCTATTAGCATGCTAGGAAATGTTTGCATGAAAAATAATGAATACATTATAATTAAAAATACAATGTATAAACTAAAATTTATATACAATTTTACAGGCTAATTACTGTATAATTATATAATATAACTAAGCAAATTAAAAGAAAATTTTATTCTGATTATAGAGAAACTATATTATGTTTAATAATATGTCGATTGATTATAAACACCAATTCAATTTTAACTCACTCACGTATCGTATACTTGTACGTAAGTAGTATTTAAAGCGTTAAAAATTCAAATGGCAGGTAACTTTAAACTCATTAACTCGGAGTAGTTTGACCTTTAAATCGTGTAACTATGATACTCACTCTATAACTATACAACAACGCATGCATTATTGAATGTTATGACTATATCATACTTGAAACAGTTTCACTATAGAAAATCATATTATTTAAATGTTATAGAATATATATACTATGCATATATCTATATTTTTTTAAGTGTATCTGTTATAGTGTAATGAATCGATCGATGACATGAATAACGTCAAAGTTTCGATAAATTACGCAATTATAGCATTATATAGGTATATTTAAAAATTGATTGAATAATTAGCAAAAAAACGTGTACAAAATTTATTGATAACAATTTCTTCACCATCACATAGTGTTCATAACTATTGAGCTCATATGAATGAGAATTGAATGATGAAGTTTTTCTGTAATTCAAGTTTTGTCACCGCCAAAGTTAAGTTTCTCAAACCTTATCCATAATACATTTTATATTGACATTTAGTGTACCCTTATTCTCATAATATTACTTAGACAAATTTTAATGAGCCACTCTGTATGCGTATAATATTTTAACTGTCTATATGTTTAAACAGTTATGATAGTTACTGACTACGCCGAGATTATACTCGTAGTATTTATGACGTAATTGTACAATATATGTAGTAAACGTTTAGTAGGCATGGGATGTAGTTCAAACAATTTAAAGACGCGGATAATTGAAGATAAGAGAATTTATCTAGAAAAAAATTGTTTGATAATATATTATAATACTATATTAATAAGGCAACACAAGAAAAAGGGAGAAAGAATAAAAATAATATATCGAACAGTGTTGTTGGACTAAGCACGCGAATTTTTAGAAAACACTATTTTATATAAAACAAAATAACGTTTAAAAGAGAAGCCACACCCGTATATTATAATGCTTCCGTCTATTAAACGGATAACGAGTACAATTTTCGTTTAGCTGTTTTAATTTTGTATTTTTAGCTAAATATTATTAGAGTTAATTGACATATTATCAAGCTTAAAGCTAAGAACAATATTTATGTTTTTGTGGCTTTTAATAATATTTTACTTTTAAAAGATATTTTACATTTTAATGTTTTAACTAAGTACATAACTTCTTTAAAAATAAATATCATAAAAACCCAGAAAGAGAACACAGATAATGTTTAACCCTTAAATTTTATATAATAAGTCAATTTACTCTAGTATAACAAACAAAAAAATTGGAACTGCTGAACCTAAACGCTAATTCACTATGTTATTGTATTATGCTTTAAGATGGAGACAATATAATATGCGGGTGTGATGTCCTCTTATGACAATCGCAATAGAAATATAGGTTTACTTGATCGTATGTGGCATCGGAAGTGTTGCTCCTCGGTCCAGCAACATTTTAATGATCTCATAGTTATTCTTGTGTGCAGCCAAAATAAGCGGTGTGATGTCAGGAGTGAAATAAGCGGTGTTCCAGTCGACTTTTTCCCAACTCTAGTAAAACATTATTATAATTAGTTAACTAGCTGAACGTGGTTATTAAAATAATCCGTGATTTGATATACGTATATCGACGAATATCTACAGAAAATATTAAAATGCATAACCAAACATACATTTGGTATAAACAATATTGGTTACACTTTATTTGTTTACACAATATTGGTATCAGTTCAACTATAAATAATACTATACTGGTCTAACTGGTTAGTGGATCAAACTCGTGGTAGCGAGAAGAAACTTTAAAGAGTTACTCCGGGGACAGATGCCTTTGAGTGTTCAAAAGAGTGTGGGCGTTATGTGGTATATCGTGTATAAGATCACTACAATGAAGCATATGAGTAGCCGACGGGCCATGTGATTTTCCGTTATTTCGTTAAAAGTTCCATCGTAATATAACACTAATTTTAGAAGTCATTTAAGGCAGATAAAGAGTAAGAGTAGTATTTAAGTGGGTATTAAATAATGAATACAGTTTATCGTTTTTAAATTAAATATACCAATATGTGGTTTGCTTATCGTAGGATTGAGTATATTATTACTTATTACTTGTAATAGCATTAGACTATTATTCAAATAAAAATGACTGCTAAATGTCGTGTATTTATTATTACAAATTAAAATGTTATGTTCTTAATGTTTTTTTTGATTGTGCCAATAAAATTTGGTATTTGAGAAGAATCGTAATAACAAAAGTATAAATTATGCATCGTTCATAAATAATAAATAATATTATAATTAGTGTTAATATAAACATAAATTATTCAACTAACACTATTTGTAAATAATAACAACTGCAATGTTATTAATAGTGACAAGATTAAATATTTAAGTATATAACGAATAAGATAAAATATTAACCATCATATATATAAAATGTTAGGTATATATGAACGTCTACAATTTGTGCATAGTGTGCATAAAGTAATCAAAATATTATTTAAGGTATTTCGCAATAATTACGTAGATATATATAATTTATATAATTTTAAAACGATTTAAAAATATTATTTTAAATAAATGGTTATGTTTCCAAGCAGATAATAATAATTTTGACTTTGATCGATTTTTAATTTCTTAACAGATTAAAAATCATAACTGTTATATACAATAATTTATTATATTGAATAAAATTAAACGTTCTACTATCACTCACGTATGGTTCGCCTTCCGTGTGGACCAACTCTTCGTACTGGAGAAGAAGCTCCACAGCCTCGACGAACTCCGCATTAATGGCATGCAATAGATTATCCTTGGGTCCTACACCCATTACCACCAGCATTTCGAGCATTTCCAAATTTTCACCTTCGATTGCTAGGTTGATGGCACCTCTACCAAATGAATCAACGCAATTGATGTCTATGTGCCCTAATCTAAAAGCTCTTTGAATCATCCTATACACAAAAAAAAACCAATTTTCTGTAAAATTAATACCATTAAAAAACTTGGACTTTTGTTTTATGATCTATTATTACGTAATTCGGGGGTAGTTACAAATGATCAAGGACGATCCTTATAACAAAAACTTATAACGTATCATTAAATTTATTTATATATTTTAATATTCCGCTCTATAAATTGACACCTAACCATTTTTTAAAAACGAGAATGAACAAAATTATTTTCCTAAAAACTATGGGTGTATTAAAAATAATTCGTAAAGTATGCTCTTTTCTACTTTTTCCTTTATTCAATTAATTCTTTAAAAAATCTTCATACTTCAATAATATATTTTTAAATTTTTAATGCATTTTAATATTTTTACATTTAAAAATAAATAAACATTTAACTCCATCACGTTCAAGTATAAAAAATATTATATTTCTTTATTGTTATAATTTTTAACAATTTTGTTTGTATGATCGCTATAAAATAGTATCTTTGTACAAAAACCATAAACGTGTCTTATCTGCGTCGTATAAAATAAATGTATTATAAAACATCTTTCTAATAAATAAATTCGAAGCCAAGACTTAGTAATGATAGGTGTTGACGCTCGATGAGCCTCAACTTATAACAAAAAGGAAAATGAGCTCAATTCTGGATTATACCATATTATTGTGCTTAAGTTTCAACCTGTCTGTAATGTTCCATTGTGACATGATGCAATATTACGCCATACTAGTGTTGTATCATGCATGTGTGGTAAATTTTGTTGATAAAAAATGTTATAAGCTCGTGTGGGTGAACGAGTGAGGGTAAAATTGCATTCAGGACAGAAAAAAGTAATGTTCGGATTGCACTCATACCGATCATTTTATAGCAACTATTTAATAATTAATAGCAGTCAATGATCGTGAGAATAATTACTCTTTTTAATAATATATAAAGTGTATTGTTTTCTTTATAATAGTTACATACTGACATGTAGCTAAAATAATAATATTGAATATAAAAATATTAATTTTTTTCAAAGTAAATAACTATAATATGAAAATGAGTTATATTTTCCAAGATAAATAAATAGTTGTAAATTTAAATACTACACAAAATTATAACATAAAAATATGTATTTATATTGATTTCTATATTTTATAATAACGCCATTGTGATACTAAGCTAATTGAAATACACATGCAATTTTCAAATAAAATGAAATTCTATAGAGTAATCGGATTGAGCATAATAAGAACATTTTGATTTAATGATTGGGTCGAGCATATTTAAATGACGATAACAATATTCCAACAAACCAGACCAGTAATTTATACAAATTACATAATATTATGTCTAAAGAAGTATGTAAGTAAAACAATTATTATATGAATACTCAAAAATAATTATACTTAATCATATTTTTATTGGTTCCATAGTAAATTAATTGATTTATCCCAGCTGCTGGTAATTGGAATATACACAGTGTACCTACTTTAAATTATTGAAAACTTTAGACCACGAACGAATTGTGTTTTAAATAAATTACGAATAATAGTATTATAAATTGCATGTCAGTGTTAAAGTTCATCGTATATGTAAACCTAATTAGTTGAAAAAAAAACACTTTAACGATTGAAAAATTATAAAGATTATGAGAAAAATAAATAGTTTGAATAATTGGATAATTTAGTGTATTATTATGTGCGTTAAATTGAATACTACAAAAGATATTATTCAAATATTTTTTTTTAGTTGGCATTATTTGTATCATAATATGTATTATCATTTTCTACTATTCGAATAATAAATCTTAATTATTTTTCATTCGATTTATTATTTGTATTATTAAAAACTAATAAAAAAATATTCGAACTATACTACTACCTAAAAACACTGCATTAAATGTAAATTTAAGAAATTAATAATTAAAACATGAAAAAAAAAATACATATTTTTATTACTAATTATTAAGGCTTCAATAAAAGATTGTGGTTACTAATCTATTCTAAAATCAAAATATTAAATACAACTTATACAATTATATGAAACTTATTCAATTAATTGCAACTAAATTATTAACAGTATTTACTATTATTTAAAATTGTTGGCTTAAGTTTATTATATTAAGGAAAAATGTAAAAATTACTTGTGTTTTCTTTACAAAAATAAATAATAGGTATACTTATAAGTATTTATTCATTAGATGTAATACAATATATTAAAAATCTAGTTAAATAATAGTTAACAGAGTATAAATAGGAACTATTTTTGTGCAAAAATGTATGATTTACTGCGCTCAAAATTATTCTTTGGATGCAAATTCAATTCTTTTACAACATTAAAGACATCGTCTTTGCTTGTTTTCATATATAGTTTAAACCATAATTTATTCTACAAAAATATATAAAATTATATAAATATTAAGTAGTCTCAAGTATGAGAAAAGAATAATATATTAATTTAATATTATGATTGAATTTTTAAACTGGAAAAATATTGTGTTTAAATTAATTCATAATTTTCATAGGTTGGTAACTAATTATTTCCCTTAAATATAGTTTTTTGTGTCGTAAAATAAATCTCTTCGTATTATTCGTATTTAATACACAAATTAAATATAAACATTCATAATATTTAATTAATAGTTGGTAAATAAACAAACCATATTAATATATTTCATGCATTTAATATTTTGATATCGTTGATTTATTTTAATTTATAATAAATTGCAAGCTAAACTGGTTTCAGTGTGACCATAATCTCAAGATCAAAGTTATCCGATATGCAAGATTTCAAAAGCCGTGCCCATAATCACGTGAACAATATATTTTACTTTCATTTAATTTTAAGTCAATAAGAATAAAGGTTTACAAACGAGTTTTTGTCAAGTTTGTTTTTCTTAATAAAACTATAGATCCGTGATTTAAATATCAAATAAAACATTTTAAGATTAGAGCATTCTAATGACTTGGTAGGAGTATCTAGTACGAACGCAAAAACAATTGTTTTAGTATAGGTATAGCTGATTTAGTTTATAAATAATTACAAAATATAATTATCATTATTAAAAACAATAAAACATAAAACGTGTTTACAATCAATTATTCCGCTCAATAGCCAATTTAACGCGAAATGTGAATCATGTACACTACCTACCAGTACATCGTAAGCGTGTTTTAGTACATGCCATTGGTTAAAATTATATTATATAAAATATTATTATATTATAATTTATAATAATGTGTATCGAGTTGATATTCTAGTGATCGTTGCTTAAAAATACCATTATTTAGATGAATCACCTATATAAGAATCGTTATTAAAAATATATCAACGCCATAGTTGGTCACACGATTGTCAATTATTCGATTTCGTGATACACATTAGGTAGTAAATAAAATATTGTAATATGTTGTTTAATTATTGACAGTAATCTATATTATCAACATTATTGTTTTATATAAAATCAGACATTCTGTCGTAAGTTTTATTTACGTCCATTTAATATGTATAATGTTTAGATCAGCGTATTAACTTTACGATTCAAACATTCATTCGTATAGGTATTACACCTATCCCAATACATTTTATGTTTTTTTGTCTCTAATAACGTAGGTATCTAATGATTTCATTTAATTTTACCTATATCGGTTAGGTTACCTATATCATTTTAAGATATACTCACATTCACTATACTACACCAAATGAAAACGTGCGCACCAGACTAAAATCCGTATTGCGTAATCAACGCGTAACTACAGGTGCACGTTTTCGTCGTTAGTTATTGCGTATACTCGTTGAATATAATATACGTAATATAATATACTATTATTATATTATACACGATATATCTAATATAAGTACAGATAATTGTTCAACAGATAGTAGATGTATGGCAGGTGTTTGGGGATGGTAATATTATAATATTATATACTGTTATCAGCTTATATGAACTGTGACGTCAACGTAATATAATAATATGTCGTAATATAATCAGTCATATTATAATATCTAGGATAATTGGCGCCGCCCGGAGGATAGAGATAATAAAAATCCTTATAAATAATATACAGTGTACTATCTTTCCCATAAACATTTTTCGTTTAATGTACATATTACAAATCATTATAATATACACTCATTGGAAACGAAAATAATTTATCATATTATCCTTTACAAATATGCATACAATCAGAATTTAAAAACTCTTACTTTCAATTATTTAATATTAAAAAATATATCATAATGATAATAATACGGGTATTACAAATGTTAATAACATATTTACAGCGAAATTAAATTATAAATCTTAGTTGATTTATTGCACAAACGTATTCTTTAATTTTATAAAAGAAAATATAGAACACATTATTTATAAATTTTAATTACCCAAACATCTTTATAAAATGATTAACTATTTTTTTGAACTCAGTTGTTGTGTATGGTGTTTCATCAAACATGATCAGTCACATTTTTTATTCAATTCTATTCTTTAGAATTTTTGAATATACTTAAAAACCACATTCTCAAATTCTTAAGATTTTTTAAACTACTTTTAAGGAGTGTTCTATGGTAATACAAACTCTTGTTTTTAAATGACAAACCCTAGCCCTTCTAATTTTCTATAGTGAATTATTTAGCAGATAATTTTTCTGAAATTTTGGCATATTAAAATCAAAATTCGTACCAGTAGGTCATGAGTTATTTAACTTTGTGTACCAAGGATAATTAGCTTTGAAGATATGGGGACTAATTGGATATAATAATTATTAGGTATTCATTATTTGAATTTTGATAATTATATTTAAAACATTACTATATAATATTTTCACGTTTAATATTTATACATGTTATTAAAATTATGTGTAGATAAATATACTTTATTAATGTGTTGCCTATTTTAAACAATAATTTACAATCCACATAATGATTTATTTTATGATTTACAATGAAAATAGTTATATAATACTATAATTATTTTGTGATCGATATCTAGTATTCATATTTTACAAAGAACAACACAAAAGACAGGTTACCACCTTATGTTTATTCACCAAACATACCTTAGGAATAAGTGCAAAAGTACGTTAAAATAATTATTAAATGTTATTATAATATTGTTAAGTAAAATTATACACATAATTGAAATACGGTTCGTAAACTATTTGTTATTCATTTAGTCGACATTTGTTAAAGTGTTTAGATATTAAACCCGTTGCTGATAGGTTATCATTTTTATTAAATTATAAACTATACTTTAAAACTTGATTGTCAATAATTATAATAATAGATATTTTATATGTTGTGCAACTTGTTTTTTGTAGATTATTCAGCGTAATACATTTCACTATTTGTTTTAGTTTCCATTTCATTATTCAATATATTTTGTTAATTATACAAAGTTTTAAATTGTATAATATTTCTAGAATTAAATAAATTTATATATATATGTATATATATTATATTTTTTCTTTGCTCAAATACAATAAATTTTTTTTTTAGTCAAACATTATTAGTTTTATTCATTAGTTTGTAAATTTTAACGACGTTGATGAGTGAAATCATACATATTAACTAAAAAGTAACTATACTAAAATTAAACTAAAAAGATAATAATTTTTTTAATAGAAACAAAATTTATCTAAACATATCTAATTATTACATATCTCTTTTGACTTAAGCTTTATACAAATATAATCATATGAAACATGATAGGTGCCTACTTACTATTAACTACTCTTTAACTACACTAGGTATACCAATTATCAGCTATAATCATTACTGGGTTATAAATAAATAGTGTAGTAAAATATATCTCTCTTAATTGTATCGCTAACTTATGATAGTACACCGCCTTAATTGGAGAATTGTTTATTCTCTAATACCTTTGAACTTAATTTAAAAAATAAATTTTCTATCACAAATTCCCGTATATAGCTCATATACAACTGAGCAGACGCATTAACAATGTTTTAGCTATGATAATGAATAATTGTTAATTATTCCAATTCCTTCTGTAAATACACGATTTATAACTTTATCATAATACGTATCATTTTTAGCGGCTTCGTTATTAATGCCGCCGCAGGTGCTATGATTATACCTTTTGCATAATCGATGTCCATCCAATCCTTTACGGTTGAATCCATACCTCAATTAATTATTTTATCAATCTTACAAGTAATTATATTTGTTTTTGTATGAATTACAGTGATATTGGGAACCAATAACACGTGATTTCGTTTTCGTTCATAAAATAACGGTAGCAGTTTTATGTCTATAAAATGTATTATGATAAGGTACATCATTTACAAAGGTTTTTGAATCGTTTAAGTGATATAAACTACTCAAAGTCCTCTTAAAGGAATGCGGTTGAATCTGGAGTAAAAGTGCCAATTGAAATGAACTTAAAATTTTTAAAATTTTACTATACTTATTTCAATTTTCAAGATAATTAATAGTTATCCAACAGATCTAAATTTTAAAATGACAATATATATATAACATATAGATATATTAATATATTTGTATACAATTAGTATTGGAGGATTTATATGTAAATATCATTATACTTACTATTATTTATTATTGTCTTGACTATTACATTCTGTATGATTTTGATTATACATTATAGTAAGGATTTTTTAATAAATAAATGATTTGACAAAAATATAAAATAGATAAAATTTTGGATTTAATATTTATTATACTTGAATAAGTTTTATAAATAATAAATACTAATACATCAATATAATAATATAATAAATTACTAAAATTTCCATATTACCTTAGCCCCCATAACCCATTATTGTGAACCTATTAAACATAAAGTTAAAATAACTCAAAACTGTTGATACATTGATATTTTTATAAAAATTATCTGATAAATAATTTACAAAATGGAAATAGGGTTGTCATTTTAAAACATAAATTTATATTTCCACGGGTTATTCTTTATAATAAGTAATACGAAAAATCTCAAGAATTTGAAAATGGAGTTTTTAAGTATACTTAAAAATTCCAAAGATCAAAATTTGAATAAATTCATTATTAAATGAAAATGGAAGTAATCGTACTCAGTAAGGTAAATCATTGTGTGAAATAAATAATAACTTAGTCCAACGAAATAATTAAACATATAACATCAAACATTAGATGAATTTAAATTGAAAAATAATGTGTACAGTTTAATAAAATTTCTTTTATTAAATTAGGACATACGTTTGTGTAACAAATCAATAAACATATTTGATTAAATTTCGCTGTAATGAAGGCTGGTGAAATATATTTTAATATTAAATAATCAAGTGTAAAAATTTTTAAATTCTACCAATATTCATATTTTTAAAGGACTTTTAATCATAATACACGATTTTTACTCAATATATTGTTATCAGTATATAACAACTTAGTCGAAAAAAATAATTAATTTTATTATAACGAAGTTTGGATAAATTTAATTTGAGAAAAAACAAGAATTTCCATCCTGAATCTAAATTCACTTTTATAGCAAAAGGCATAATGTTTGCCTAACTGTAGACGTAATAATATGTGTACTCACTGCCTGTATAAGTAAGTATAGTTAATAACCGTTATAGATCGAATTTCATCGGTGTGTATAGAATTTTCAAATTGAAAGTAAATGTGGAAAATATATAACGTAAAGCTATTCAAAACACGGTTTGTTTTTATTTTTTTAATAATTAAATCTAGTATTACCTAATTTGATGTATTCAGGGTCGCGCACGATTAAACAAATAATTCCATAATTAATAATAATTGTGATCCATCCATTTTAATAGTTATTTAATATTATTAATACTGAATTTTCGGTTACTTGAAATATTCATACGGGTAAGTATCGCTAAGTAGTAATCGCATGAACTGAAACTACATTATGCCCATCTTGCAATGTACAAATTATAATCTTACACATCGTCATTTATCGTAAATCGCCTAAATTTTAATGAGACCAGTAATCATAAATTTCATATAATGAAAAATCTGTATGAAAAAATTGGGCCATTTTCAAAAAATTGATTGGTTAAAAAAAAATTGATTAGGTAATGAAAAAAATAGAACGTTTTTGGAATGTAGCAATGTATTATTTAGCGAGGTGAAAACTAACGGAGTGACATGTTCCCAAATATACATTCGAACATTCCGATGTTGAATATGTATAAACACACAATTATATTTTGTACTTTTCCTATAATAAGCCATTACTTTACAATATCACTTATTGTCTGTTGATATAATAAATAAACTTGATTAAGATCAGTAATATGTTTTATGTCCTGCCATAATAGACATATTAATGATCTAATGATTTTCTCAAAAGGATTTTTTTTTTATATAATTGAAATAATTAAATTAATCTATTTAATAGTAATAACTGTATTTATATGTTTGGGCTATCTGGTATTAATATTAATTGTTTAAATACCTGCAGCTAGTCCTAGAATTGCACAAATTGTGTATTCATGTGCTACTATCTAGCAGACAAATGTATTTTAGATGATTGAATAAATTTTGTTTTTTAAATACTTTAATGTTTTCTAACATTTTAATATGATTATTTTATCAGTTAAACTGTTGCCAATTATGTGTGCCACAGTACACAATTGTAGTATAATATTGTGATAATATGGCAGTTCGTAGACATATTGTCGATGGCTGCAATCTGTTTCTATGTAGTGCGCATTTGTTACATATAAAATGTTATTAGTTATTATTATTGTATATATAATTAAACGTAATTTATAGCACGTGCACGTAACCTTGACTCGTTAGACACTGGCGAGTAGTTTTAATTTATCCCACAATATTGGGATCGGATATCACTGGCCGCGGTCAATAGGTACGACCAAAGGCATAATCCAATTAATTAAACAACCGATGGAGCCGACGGACGCACACGTCACTGATCCTAAACACAGCATAGGAATATAGCTAAATATACATGCCAATCTATGTGAGTGGGCGTGTTATTAAATAAAATAATAATATGTAATGCATATGCTAATGTGTATATAGGAACGTTAAGTCGAATCGTACAGCTTCTAAACTTTAAACATGAATTATACAGGCGAACGGGGTTTTCTACGACCGATTATATTTACAGTGGTTAAGTGGTGTTAAATAAATTATAATTTATTGCTGTGAGTACCTATATCTCACCGACAGCATGTATAATATACTTGATATGTACCTATTTACGACCTCGAGCATAATTTGCACGAAGTCGGACGTACGATAAATATAATAGTTTATCGAAATGTAAACAATTGTTTTGTTTTCTCACAACGGTTTCCAATATCACTATTGGCTATTATATAACATATATGTATTTACTTATAGATATATTTTAAAGTAGGTATGTCTAACTTATGCTCTAATTACTATATATATAACCGACTACGAATCACGGCTGATGATTTCTATTGTTTTCAAAACATTTACGCGTCTCGGCTTTTATATTTAAATGCTATGATATTAACATTTATTTTATTGTATAATGTAAAATGAAATATAAATAGGTACTATTTTAAAATTATAATATCCCATACGAATTTATTATTAATTGTAATAACATGTTATGATCGTGACGAATCGTATTCATATAAATTCATTGGACACACACACACAAATCTTCGCAATTCAAAATTATAAATTTATAAAAAGTATGTCCGTACAATGTAGACTTTAATAAAAGCCACATTGACATCATAAATAATTCAATAAAACCCAATAGGTTATAAACTATTTACATATCATTATCACGCGTATCGACAATGATTTGATTTTATGATAATTTACCTTATGTATTCCGTATGCGTATTAAAGATGTAAATTCGTAAACATAATAACTGTAGGTACCGATAAAATAACGTCTATAGACAATTGTATAATATAGTGCTCAATATATTATTAATGTTTGGCTCGACAGTCATCGATAATTTAAAACGAGTGCATGAATGTACATCAATATTATATATACATTAATGAATAGGAAGTACATCCACCAAAGTGTATCAACACAGAACATTTAAACTATAAAGAAACATCAACACCATGCTTGCACGAGTTATTGCGTGCTCTATAGCAAAAAATCTTACCTAAATGTGTACTTATCTATTAAGTGTAGTTGTGTGTTATCCTACCTTAAAAAAATTGCAAATATCGCGTTTCATGTTTATTAACTCTATAAACAAATTAATATAGGTCGCAAAAATATATCGATCTTAACTAAAATATCGTTAAATTACACTACTCCGTTATGCAGAGATCAGCAAAAACAATGAAGAAAAAACACTCCTAAACTCATAGGTCAATACTCTACTTCTATCTTTCTGAATTTATATGGAGGAAAAATAACATAAAATAAGGTAATTGTCTATTCAAAAAAATATTAAAAGGCTTTTTAACGTTTTTTTATTGATCTTTATTCTTTATAACATCAGCATTATAAGTAGTATAAAATATATTTACAAAATATTTACAGTATAGGTTTACTGCTTAGCTTAAATTAAATTATATAGTTCAGTTTTCACTATCAAATAAACATTATTCTATTAAAGAATAATGTACCTATTACCTACCTATTTGTTAATAATATATTGTTATGAAATATATTTATTTTAAATTTAGGTATATAATTAACAATAAAATATTAAAACGTCGTTATGCTACACCAATATTTTTTTATCTTGATTTTTTTTTTGGAGGGAAGGTACAATAACACATAAGTAATGTAGATTTTTATTGCAGATGTGAGATAATATTTGGTACGATTCTTTGTTCCTGCAGGTAATAATATATTGGTAGAAACACTCGTTAAATTGTGAACAGACTATATTTTTTCGCCTTATTCCGAAACTCTCAAGATTAAAGTATGATATATTAAAGTACAATACCATTTGTGATTTCGGCCACCTAACTACCTAAGCAATCATAAATACATGTAAATTCCATCGCATCTCAATTTTACGTGTAATATATCATACGCGAGTACTTAATTATAATAATAAATAAGTTGTCATTATTTTAATAATTTACACGCGATACAAACATAATATGTCCTTAATCATAAGTCATAACTCCATAACGTTACCTCGTATTCGCTTATATTAAGACAAGACATCACATCGATTACCCGAAAGTGTTGCTTTCATCTTACAATTACGTACAATACAGCAAATTTAAACTAGACCTAATTTTGTGTTATTAGCTTTAATACGTATTTTTAGCGAATTTACCTGTTAAGTATTAATTTAAAGGTAAGAATTTAATATCTGTGTTTAAATCATTGTTTTACTTAACTCGCTTAAAAAATCGTCGTGCAAACACAGATAATGTTCTTACTTATAAGTTTAATAATAAATAGGTAAAATTGCACTAATATAAAATTTAATGGTAAAATCTATATAAGGCTATAACTAAACACAATATTGGTTTTGCTATAATACGCAAATGTGCAATGCTTTACGATTTGTATTTACATTCGAAAATATGAATGAGTTGTGTCCTGTTGGCGTGTATCGGCCCCCTAATATAACATTGTATCATTATACTTACTTACATAATTTATCCGCGATAAAACGCTGCGTTCGGGTGTATTATACCATATGGTAAGCGGTAAACTGTACGTAAAAACAACATTTTTATCGTGTTACATAATTGTGTTTTTGTAGATCTCATCGTCTGGATAATAATTAATAATTATAACGATTTTTCAGATTTTTACGTCTGTCATCGGAACGCCCACGGATGGATCCGCTTGGTCACATAACTATCTGAGGGGAGGATTAGTGGGACGGGAGTTACGGGACTCGGTGGGCTCCCCATTTACCTTGAGTTTATCTTCCATGAATTCATCAATGAGGTTTTCTATTCGTTTACAATCTTATAGAACAAATAGATTGTTAGCCGGCTGTCTTTTAAATCCGCCATCGGATAGGCTAAATTATTTTTCTCTCAAGGACGTTGAGGATATTTCCCCTTAAAAATCTACCTACGATATAGTCAAGAACTGTACAGACGATATAAAGATTACGCGGTCTCCATTACCTAATATTATACTAAAAATATTATCAAATAGAGTTTTTATACGGAAAGTGTTATGTATCTATATTATACCATCGACGATAGGTCCTTGCTAGTCCTATTTCAACGGTTTTGGATACGTGAAAACTCACCTTTGCACGTTGGCCACGTCTCCCCGCTGTACCGCCAACAGATACTTCTTTTCTTCCAGCGAAAGGGATTTCGCCGACTTCCGGTCTTTACCCATCCGGTTCATGTTGGTGCTGCTGCTGCTACTATTGCGTTATAACGATGATGCTGCGATCGCTATATCAATTTTATGAACAACTACAGTTGTCCGCGATTCCTAAAAGCTCCGACATCTTCCCCGGCCGCCTAAGACCCGGTGACAACGATGTACAAGAAACGGAATCACCTCTACCGGGAGGGTTGGCGAAGGTGATCGATAACAAGACCGGACAAGAGATATACTGGACGGCCCGAAACGCCCGAATCAATCGAATTGCGACGACGAAGCTGCTGAATCAATCACAGTGAACCGATGTACGCAGTAGACATTTTACACTATCGCGTTGCATTCGAGTCCACGACGAAAACTATACCGGCGCACAGCAGAAAACCTGTTGCACCGTAGTCGCCGCTGCACTCTGACTCACGATCGCGCCAGAGCTGCTGGATTGCGGTAGGCCTTGGACGCGAGCGGCTATAATTGTCCCGTCGCCAAATTTCAATAACACTACAAATATATATTTTATACCTTTACCTACGTTATATTAAATGCGTGAATAAAAATAAAATCTATCCGGTTAGACCGGGTTTTCGAAGGTGATTGCGGACCGGCGTTTGCGTGACGTCACGATTGTCCGCCGCGCGGATATAATATTGTAGTCGCGGGCAACAGCATTCGATTTGTGGCGATAGACTTTCGTTTTCAGAGTCGTTCGAAAACAACATAGTATTATTATAATACGGGTCACGTACTCACGTGTGACATAAATAGTGCACCGTCGTTGTGACTGTAGTATTGTGTTCGTCAGTCGTTATCATTATTTTATTATTTTGGGGTACGTGGGGTTAAGCGTATTTATGTACGGAGGCACCTCGCCACGCCTTAATGATGGAGGTAGGAAGTCCACGTGCACCGAATACTCCACCTCTCCATCAATTACATCAACGAACGATCACTGATCGAATTTATGTAAATTAACGCTTCGGACTGACGACGATAGATATAGATCAGTGATGACAAACATTTTTTTTGGAGAGCCACATAATATTTACTTTATTTTGCCCCCGAGTTGGTAATAAAAATAAATAAAATATACATAGAAATTTATGAAAATAAATATAGTATTGTTTATATATTTTATTTTAACATAGGATCAAATTTGTCTTGGGCGTCGCTCTCATAAGTACCTACATAATCTATTTTCGATATAATTTTAATTCAACAAAAACGTGTTTAATAGGCGTTATTGTAAGATTTAAAACTAACAAATTAAAAAATGTGGTAATAATTCCAACTTGTTCTCTTCTAAAAACCGGTTATTAACTTAAAAAAATATAATTTTAAAGGACAAGGTGAAATACAACTATAACCCTGGGGTATGAAGTTTAAAGTCAATTCTTTGATAATCAGAAAACATCTTTTATAGATTCAATTTATGTTTTTAATATTTACACACAATTTTACAAACTAAAATAGTGTAATCGTGGAAATATAATATAATTGTATAATGAGAAGATGTTTATAGTATAATTATATATTTATATTATATAAGTTTTAGTTAAAGCTATATTATAATATAGTTTATAAAAATTGCAATAAATAAATAAGTGTACAAACAAAAGTAATAATATGGATGATAACAATTTGTAGCCATTATAAAAATAATATATTATGTGAAAATTATTGGTACAAAATATCACAGTTTATTTTTTTGTGTACTGAATTTTTTCAATCTTTACTTCATCATCAACCAACCTGTAAACATATGATACCACTGTTGAACTTTGGATATCCATCACCACAAAGGAGGGAATAATGTCACTAAAAAAAAATAAAAATTACTTTATGAATAATTTAAAATATTTTTATTAATTTAATGTAATAAATAATTATTATATATAATACTTAACATCGAGCAAATGTTTTAGTGTAGTATAATATGATAGTAAAAAAAAGACCTTCACTATTCAGTATTTCTAATTAATATAATATAATGATGATAATATTTTTTTTTATTTATGTTTAAAATCTTCAAAAACTCAGGGCATTAGCTGTGGGATAAGTATGTTTATTATTATAAGGTATGGTACAGTAGGTTTTAAAAACACATATTTTTGTATGATGAACATAGTTTTGTCGCTAAAAATCATGGTTAGGTTATGGTCACTCATGAGTTATGACCCATCCAAGAGTTAGCAAAGCTAGACAGCGCTTGACCGCAATATGACTGCAGTCAAACACTACGCCTCACCATACCTCAAAGGTAGTTTTTATATTATATAAATTAATAAAACACTATAATTATAAGAATCTGTAAATCTGTCATAAGTATTGTTTAAAAATATTTTAAACTAGTTTAATACTATATTATTTTATATATTTAAAATATTGAACCCTTAATTAATCTATCTCAAAAATGGTATCTTTTAAAACAGTATACATGTATATGTAATAATTTACATTTGTAATTGACTGTATTTGCTTTAACATAAAGCGATTGGTACAAATCTATAAGATTAATTTTATCAATTGCTATAAACTTATACATATTTTCTATCTATTACATATTTTACGAGTATATTACTGGTTAGATAAATTAATATAGGTTTCTATTTTTTTTCATAAACAAAGAAAGTATTGAATCTTTTCATAAACTTTAAAATTATTATAATAAATTATAACATAAAATAATTAATTTTAAAAAACAAAAAAATAAATTTATTTTTTAATATAGGTAAAATTTTAATTAACTACAATTTAATATTTTTTAATTTTACATTTTTTTAGACAACAATACCCTATTGTAATTTATTATTATTGGCAACTAGGGCAGAGGACTTGTACCATTTGTATATTTATTTTGTACAATCAGAAAACTAGCAGAGTAAGAAACAAATACGTTTCATACTGAAACAAAGCTAATTTTGAAATTTTATTTAGCATATAAATGCATATTTTGAGGTTTTTTTGATTTTAAGGCATATTTCTTCCATTCTATACTTTTAGATGCATATTTCAAACAATTTATCATTTTATCAATATTTTCCTTCGACGTTTTTATTTAATTTAAATATTTAATAAACAACCAAAATAATGCTGAATTTAAAAAAAAACGTCTAATTCAATGTAATTTCCGAGGTAAAAATATTTGTTTATCTTAAACATTTGAAACTAAAAATGTGTATCAATTGTTTTTTAGAATTTTAAGAAGTTGAAACATTAATTTAAAGACATACCTATTTAAAAATCCATAATTAAAATAAATCAATACTTTTTGTAAGTTGTAAGTCTCTTGAGTTGTATCATTGATTATAAATAGTAAATAATTATTATTATTATTACTATTTATAATCAATGGTTGTATTAAAAATTCAAACAAAATATATTAATTTTTAAATGCATATTTTTAATGTATATTTAAATGTATATTTGGTGGTTTTTTAGAGCTACAAGTCATCTGCCTTATTGGGAACTAATAATATCATAAAATATCTAGATTTTTAAACAACTTTATTATATTATAAGTAGAAATTATCCAATAATACTTTATTTGACATAAAAACATAGTGCTTATTAAGACATATATAATAATATATCAATTTTTATTTATTACAGAACACTAATGTATTTAAGTTTAAAGATCTTACGGGTTTAATGGATTAAAAGCTCCTGTAGCTGATCCTGGATTTAAGAAAAATTTATTTCCAAGTTCAAACGCGTCAAACTTATGAGTGTGACCGAACACCAATACGTCTACATCTAGCTGTCTCTGTAGTAATGCCAGGGATTCTGGATCGCCCCATGGTATAACTTGATGGCCATGGCATAAGCCCACTTTAAACTGTCCAACATTGACTACCTTTTGGTCTGGATAATTGAGGTTCTAAGAATATTAAATTGAATCAGATATGTTAAAATGTCAATGCACACAGTTTTCCAGTACATTACCTCATCAAAATCACCACGCACAATGTGCACATCATTGGCAATGGACTTTAAGAACTCGTACATCTCTTTCGTGCACAGGTTGCCTGTACACAATACGTGTTGTATTTTACCCGGAGTCAACAGTTTCTTGAATTGGGCCGGCAGTCCACTGCTACGAAATGGCACGTGCATATCTCCAATCACTAACACCGAACACTAAAAATAATAGAAAATTATGATTGTGCATAGTTTTTTTAATTTACGGTGTTCAGTTTTACTATTTTACACCACGGGAAAACGAAACAAATTCTTTATCAAACTAATAAGTCTTACCATTTTGAACTGTTAGTACGTCGGTTGACCCACAACGGAGTACGGACAGACGGACAGACCGGACAGAGCCTATTTACGAATCAATGGAAGTCGGCTACTCTAATTATTCTGTTGGAGTTGGATTAATCAAAATATCTACGAAAAACCGAATTCCTGTAAACGAAAACAATTGTCAATCACCAAACGGAATCGTGTTCACCGTTATCACACACGCCTTATCGCGCTACGAGAGAAAAACTCGAACAAAGCCATTGACCCGGTCGACGGTCTTTTGCTCCAGAGTGTCTTATGTACAACCGACAAACTTGTCCTATCGATCTGTACGAAACACATATTGGACTATTATAGTAGGTGTGTACGACTGTATGACGTATGTGTGTATATAGTAAAACATGGATATTATATACTATTATAATATAAAATAAACAACATTTTAGCCATGTAAGTATAATTATTTACCAACATAATGCATATTTCATATTTTCGTAGGTACCTACCTATATTTCAATGATATTGTTTATATTTATGTAGTATATATTCATCTGGTAATCAAAGTAAATTAATCTAATTAGTGAAATATTGGTAAAATATAAAAGCCGTGAAGTAGGTACCTACCAGTTAAAACATAGATTTAATGACTATACGTTAAATAAACTACATCAATAACTTAACCTGTTTTGAATATGCTGTTATAAATTACACCGATATTAGTAACTTCATAAAATGCATAAGACAATTAATTAAAAATGCATTGAAATTTTAATTTATTTTATTTAAATATCCAAATCAATGGATGTCATTAAAAATATCAATTATTATTAAAACCTAAGGATAAATTCATCAACATTAATATATTCTATACGGGGTTAATTTATCAGGTTATAGGTAAGTGTTTAATTAAAAAAATAATTCCTTTTTTTTTAAAAATTGTAGAATATAAGTTAATTTGAAAGATAAAAATAAGTATACGCTGTGAATAGTATTTGTAAACATACTACATAACACATAAATATGTGTTTATATTAAACAACTTTGCTGTAGAACATCAGCAACAACGCCAATATGAAATATACCTAACTTAGGGTGACCATACGTTCTGTTTTTTACAGGATTGTCCTTTATTACAGCATTGTGTTCTGTTCTGACAAACTTCTTTCAGGAAGCTTTTTGTCCTGTTTTTTTGATCAAATTTTTCCTTATTATTATATCTTATTATATTTTGTGCATTTTAAATATACTGTATAGTGTACACAATACGAAAATAACAATATGTTTTGTTTTTAACTGTTAAACCACGAACATTTATTTATATCACTGAAAATACGTTTTGTGAATACGGTTATACAATATTATGGCGGATAGCTGGATATGCCTAATATTAACTCCATGCCTATTAAATTATTATAATTATTATTATTAATTTTGTCCTGTATTTTTTTTTTTTTTTTTAATATAGTCACCAAACCTAACATGAAATAATAATATTTAATGTATAACAATTACATTTAATTTATTAGATGTAGGTACATTTATTGTACAAAAATTAACAAATAACAACAAAAACAATGAATATTAAAAATGAATAATAATTAAAAATTACAATATTTATTAAAGGTTTATTCTAAAAATATTATAATGACATAATGTGTAATATCATAACATAGAAATGCATTATTTTTTGCTCTTTTATAAAAAATTAAATTAAATCAGTTGTATTCATGTATAATTGTATATTTGTGTCGGTTACTTTTTTCATAAATACGATTTTGTTTTTTATTATAAGTGTTACCAAGGTTTATTTCTGTGTATATTATTATATTATTATTTACCGTGCATCGTATTTACTCTTTGTAGATAATTGGGACGTCTTGTCAAATACTTTTTTAATTTAATAATTATTAAATTAATTGCCCGATTTTTCTATTAGTAATTGCACAATAGACCTCCAAAAATAAATTTTAACACAAAAACAATTAATGGTTTAAAAAATAATATTAACAATTTTTTTAATATAGTAATATTATACAATATTTTTAATATGCATTTGATTTATTACAATAGTTGTATTAAATGTAAAGTAAACACCAAATCGAGCCAATCGCAGCGCAGTGTTACTCGTATTAATAAAACGTAATTCTATTGGTCCGCTTGTTTATTTTTTTTTTTACTGTAATACATTAAACTCTACTATCAGAATTAATACCGGATTCACGGATATCTTAGTTTCCCTCGAATTACCTTAATGATCGGAACGTTGAAATAGATTTTTCCGTCCTTGGCGAAGACGTATAAGCATTTCAACAATAATATTAAAGTAATAGCTTATATATATTACATATCTATTAACTATTAATTATGAATTAAATTGTTGATTAATATATTAAAATAAACAATAAAACTTTAAATTTTAAAATTCAAATTATCCAACGGTGAATGTAATTCGAATATCAATCAAATGAAAGTTGAAACCCTAAGAACAATATAATAATAATTATGTAGTATTTCTTTTTCGTACAAGTCAAACTACTGTATACACATGTAAGGTTAGTTCTTACAAGTTATAAATTTCTTGCGCAATACTAATCCCTTCTCTACGAAAATAATTTTCATGTGTGTGAATGTCACTCGCATCAGAGTGGGCCTGACGAGTGCATGGTAGAGCAATCGAAATGACGGCGGAGGAAATACAAAGAAGTATTTTTTGAACCTTGTTGGAGTTTCATTATAAATCAAATTTATATTAGATTCTGAGTGGAGCGATGAATATATTGATTTTTATAATTATATATATTTTATTTGTGTGTTTGAGCGAAGATAACAGAAAAAATGATTTAATCGTCTATTTTCAAAATGGTTTCTGATAAAAAAAAAATAACTTATTGTATATTTAAATATTTAATAGGTAAAAAGTAAAAATTCCTAATATTTTTCAAAACAATCAGGAAAAAAATAAAAAATTAGGAGAAACTAGTATTTTTACGCAAAATTAAATTTTAACAAAATCAATTTTGTTTTTTACTTTTTTTTTATATTTAACTTAAAATCATCATAAATCTATTCATATTGTTATACTATAAAATGGTATTGACTCAAAAATTAATAAAAATATACTATAAATAAATAGTATAGTGGCGTAGGGAAATTGGCGACCCCACCGCCCAGTGCTAATTGCACTGCAGTAGCCCTCACCTTACCTTAATTGGTTGGATGGGAATGGTCCTCCAATTTGGGGGTTGAGCGATGGGCCAACAACCCATCCTCGGAAAAAAACATTGTTAAGAAACAATCAACACAAAAGCCTCGGAAAGATGCGGACATACAGAACTTAAAAATTGGAACATGGAACGTGCGCTCTTTATACAGGACCGGAACACTGACAACAGTAGTATCTGAACTTGACAGATACGAACTGGCTATATTAGCAATTCAAGAAACTAGATGGCCCGGATCTGGAAATCACAAAACAGAGAAAGCAACACTATTCTACAGTGGAGGATCTGGACATGAAAGGGGAGTTGGCTTCGTAGTCAGTGACAGGATACTCAACAATATAAAGCGATTCGAACCAATTAATGATAGGCTATGCCTCCTGGAAATTCAAGCTAAATGGTTTAATATAGTACTGATCAACTGTTATGCCCCAACAGAGGACAAAAACGAGGATACAAAAAACGATTTCTTTAAAAAACTAGAAGCACTATATGACACAATACCTCAAAACATGGTCAAAATCGTACTAGGGTACTTAAATGCAAAAATTGGGAAAGAAATAGATTACAAACCGACGATAGGACAACAAAGCCTCCATAAGGACTCGAACGATAACGGAGTTAGAGTAATATCCTTTGCAACGTCCAAGGGAATGACCATAAGTAGTACGTTTTTTCCGCATAAACAAATCCATAAACAAACATGGATGTCCCCCGGTGGAACAACTAAAAATCAAATAGATCATGTCATGATCGACTCCAGAAGAAAACACTGCATAACGGATGTTAAAAGCTGTAGAGGCGTATGCGGGATATCAGACCATTTTCTAGTACGAATCCAAGTACACCTCAGATTGTCGGTAAAGTGGAGAGAAAAGAAAAGAGTTACCCAGAAATTCAACATTGAGAAATTAAAAGAAAACACAAATCTTCAGAACTACATAGAAACAATAGAAAACAATTTAAAAAAAGACAACAACACTGAACTTGATCAATTGTGGGAGAAACTAGAAAAAACAATCAAACAAGAAGCGAAAGACGTACTAGGTTTTGAGGAGAGAAGAAAACCTAAAAAGTGGTTCAACGACAGATGTAGAAGAGCTCTTGAAGAACGAGATGCTACCAGAATGGCTCTAATAAAAAACCCCAACGAGTCTAACCGAAGAGTCTTAGCAATCAAACAACGAGAAACTAAGAAGATAATAAGAAACGAAAAAAGGCAATGGGAAAAGAGCTACATCAACGACATAGAGACTAATTTTAAAAGAAACATCAAAGTCTCATACAAAAAAACCAATAACATAAAAAATGGATACAAACCAAGAACGACCATCCTAAAAGAACCAAACGGAACATTGATTACAGATAAAACCGAAATAGCCGAAAAATTCAGAGAAATGTTTGAGACGATACTACTTAAAACAAGACAAACAGAACCTAGATTACTCTATGACGACAGTGGAGCAAATGATACATGAACCAACAACGGAAGAAATAAAAATGGCAATTGATATACTAAAAAATGGTAAAGCACCCGGAGAAGATGATATAACAACGGAGTTATTAAGAAAGAGTGGAAAAGCTGCAATGGAAAAATTAGAACAAATTATTACAAAAGCATGGAGGGAAGAAAAAATACCCGAAGCCTGGAATTTGTCGATCCTATGCCCTATCTACAAAAAAGGGGATATAATGAACTGCGACAATTATAGAGGCATCTCGCTTCTAGATACATCGTACAAAGTTCTATCAAATGTCCTCCTTAATAAACTCAAGCCATATGGAGATGAAATAGTCGGGGAATACCAAGGAGGCTTCAGAAGGGGAAAATCAACGGTGGATCAGATACATATTGTCAAACAAGTAATGGAAAAATGTTACGAATATAACTAGGATCTATTCATGCTATTTGTAGATTATAAACAGGCATATGACTCTATTAAACGGGAAAGTTTATGGAAAGCCATGGAAGAGCTTGGGGTACCAGCGAAAATCACAAGAATGATAAAAGCATGTGTCCAAAACTCTAAGTGTATGGTTAAATTTAACGGCCAACTATCGAAGGCATACATGATCAACACAGGGCTGAAACAGGGAGATGCACTTTCACCAATGCTCTTCAACATTGCGTTGGAGAAGGTGGTTAGAAATGCATTAAACACAGGTATAGGAGTCAAATTGCAAGAATCTAAGACTATCAAACTAATAGCATATGCCGATGACATAGTGCTACTGTCCGAATCTGAGAGCGACCTACAGAGTATGGCAGAATCCCTCATGGATGAAAGCAAGCTAATGGGCTTAACTATAAATGAAGAAAAAACAAAGTACATGATACTATCACGAAAAAATAATATACATAATAATTTGATAGTAAGAAATATGGAGTTTGAGTTGGTCGGAAATTTCAAGTATCTAGGGGTGGAATTGAACGTGTCGGGCAATAACCACAAGGAAATACAAAACAGAATAAACTCAGCTAATAAATGCTTCTTCGGATTAAAGACAATATTAAAATCTAAACTAGTTTCAATCAAATCTAAACTAACACTGTACAAAGTAATGATACGCCCGATAGCGCTATATACGTGTGAAACCTGGGCCACGACCAAAACAGACGAGCAAAACCTAGCAAGATTTGAAAGAAAGGTGTTACGGCAAATTTTTGGCCCCAGAAGAAACCAAAACACGGGAGAATATGAGCGAAGAAAGAATGAAGAAGTGATAAACATGTTAGAGGATCCGGACATAATAGCTACTATGAAAAGCAAAAGGATAAGCTGGGCAGGGCATGTATGGCGAGGCCGAGAGCAGACAATTGGTCAAGTCACCTACTGGAAGCCGAAGAGCAAAAGACCACTCGGCCGCCCAAGACAAAGATGGGTAGATAGGGTCCATAAAGACTTGGATATGCTGGGAGTCTTGAACGGAGAAGAGCTAGCCATGGATAGAGATATATGGAGGGAAGTGGTGGTTGCGGCGAAGGACCTGAACGGTCTATATTAAGCCAAAAAAAAAAAAAAAAAATACTATAAATAAATAGTATTATAATAATAACTAAATATTAATTATATAATAAATACAATATTTTTAGGAAAAAATTAAATCAAATTGCCATTAAATACTAATATTTATATAATCAATAGTAATACTAATAGTAAAATAAAAATTTCTCATTCAAATTTCGAACGAGTGGTTATCATTATTTATTTTAAGTTTAAGCAAGATGAGACACGAAACAGGAACATATACATATTCATAATCATTGCATTAGAGTATCCAATAATATCAGTCGTCTATCGTTGTTGCTGGTTCACTGATCCACAACATAGTTAAGTTGACGAAAAGAGCTATGAGAACGATGAAAGATAGTCAGCATTACAACAGTTTTGCTTTAATAATTCAAGTGAATAGTTTATTTCTAGTCATACGTGTTATATTATAAATGGATGTTTTCGATATTTTATTTCATAAAACTCATAATTATCCTTCAGTATTTTACGTATATAATGTGCTATAAATGTACAGTATATTTTATGGACAAACTAAAAAAAAAAAAAAAAATGGTAGCTCTAATGGAACTATCAGAAATATACAGTGTAACAGATAGAACTGACTTTTGGCATAATATTTGTACCAATTAATATTTAAAAAATTTTTTTATGTTTATTTTTTAGTACAGAAAATAAAAAAATTTAAATTAAATTTAAATTTTTTTGGGTAAATTTAAAATAGCCAATTTGTGAATCTGATTATAAGAAAAATTTTGATGGTAAGAAGATTTATCTAAGTCAAGTAGTTTATTTTTGAATTTTTTTAAAATATCAATATTTTTTGATTGAATTAATTTGAAACGTAATAACTTTTTTAAAAATATGATTTTTGAGAATTTACTGACATAAGTATATTTCTTAAATAATTTACTCATATAATATTAACAATTTTTGTCATACGTTTAAGTAGCATAATTGTTTTTTTTTTTTGGTCAAGTTTATCAGTTACTACCTGTATAACTACCGATATCTATTAAGTTCAGTGACGAGAAAATCACGGGATTAAACTCGGATAAGAGAAATCTCAGTCTCGTATTTATATGTAAAACCATTGAGTTTATTGAAACCTGCAGTACACGATCATTTAACCGATAAATATATTATATTGTGTAATGTATAGAATAAGTTTAATAGATAGCAAATATTATCGAATGAATTATATGAATATATTATTTATTGTATTACGGGTAAACTGATAAAAAAAAAATAATAAATTAATTAATAAATAAAATATAATAAAAAAATGGCGGGCCCTCTTTTAAATGTGACTTTAAACGTCCGTCCACGCAACTCCTGGAATATGAGACTGAGGTTCCCCTTATCCGAGTTGAATTCCGCGAATTCCCTGTCGCTGAGTCTAATGAATTTCGGAAGGTATGTGTATATAACAGTCATTTTACTAAAATATACTTATATCTTACGTATAATGTAAAAAATATTTTATTTAAAATATATACTAGTATAATATCACATATCACTATCGATAATTAAACATAATGGGCTAAAGCAAGTACAATGTGTCATTTTTCTAAGTTTTGTTTGCACGAGAATATTATTAAAAATTAATTTTTAAGTAGACACGTATGCTGTATAATAGAATATGTTATAACTTATACCTAATCATTACTTACTTATTAGTAATATTTCATTTTAATACTAATATCTATATTTTGTATCCAGTATAAGGTGATATTAACTTTTTTAATTATAATGTTTGAAAAATGAACTTACATTAGTATTTTTAATATGACATTAGAAAACATATAGCTATTATGCTCAGTTAATATATAAGCAAAAACCATTCATTAGGCTCCTGGCGTTAATGATCTACATACGTAGTAAACGTAAAACAAATACGTAAATACGTACAGTAATATGTGTATAATATTATTATTTAAATGTATATAATATTGCGGTAGTGATATAATATTTTATATAAGACTAAGCGGATCATACTCACATTATTGTTAGGTTAATTGCGGGTGTGAGATATAAGTATGGCACAGCCACTCACGGCTGAAGAGAATGGGCACGCCAATTCACATCACGGAGGGGGTAATAAGGGGTCATCGGATTCATCAGATGTTCGGTGGGAGTGAAACTTATAGTGAAAATACACTATTCTTATATATTTAGTATCATTGCTTTCTATAATTTCAATATATTTACACTGTCTGCATGTGCTTGCTTATAGTCATATTATTACTATTATATTATATAATAATAATAATAATAATATACACGTCATTTAAGATAGACATAAGATGAAACTATCGACCTTTTATCAAAATCTATAGGTATATAATAATAATATAAAGGCAATTTAGACAATCGATGTTCGCATTTCATCAAAATATTATGAACATTTAAAACGGCGTAGAAAATAGGCAATTTAGGGGCATTCGCGTTTGGAATTATAAAATTGTGCATCGTAAATTCAACGTTAATAAGACACTATATTACTATAAGGTCGAATAATCTATAAAATAATTTAATTTAAGATGTTTTTTCAAAAATAAGCTGTACAAATATCTTATATACTTATCTATTAATAAAAATAATATCATAATTTATATTAAACTATAAATTTATATAAAAAAAAGCCCAAATGGAATATTTTTTACATGATGGGTATAAATAAATATAAAATAATATACTTATTTATATGTATGTATATATACTGCACAGAGACAAGTTTAAGTATTAATTGTTTTTTACTAATTATCTATAAAATTTTGGTTTAAAAAAATGTATTGATGAAGATATTAACAGAGAGCTTGCTATTTTCTAAGGTATATCTGGTTGAATCGTTTTCAAATAATCTTCCCAGTGACCTCTTATAAATAGTGTTTACTTCAATAGTTCTAATTATACTAATTCTATTGAACCTATTTTATTTTTCACCGCTTCTTTTTTTTTTAAATTCTTTTACCATAAGCGATTTTTAAAAATATTTTAACTATTTTATAAGTTGTTAATTTTGTAACAATTGGCGTGTATACCCAAAAATAAGAAAAAAAAATATACAATTTTTATAAGTACAGTTTTTAATTTCATTAACTTTTTAATCCAAAAATTTCACAATCGTCCTCCTAAAAAGTATAAAACAAATATCATAGATATACGTACACCAATATTTAACTATAATATAGAACTTTTCCATTTTTGAGTGCAACACATGTAGTTGTTCCCAAGTAAAGAATACTCCCATGTTTATTAGCCCCTTTTTTATTATTAATTATTAATAAATTATAAAGTATATTGTTATGCAATAAGACATCATTTTATTTGTTAAAGATATTTTTAATGCACAATTATACAGTTGAGTTGCGATAACTCAAAAAACTTGACAACTCAAATTTTTTTTTTATTTTCCCAAAAATATAAATCATATATAAATTAATATAAATTCGAGTAAGATATCCCAAATGATACATATCTTGAAGCGAATTTTTATCTCCTTTCAACTTCGAGTTATCGCGACTCAACTGTATTATCTAAGTGGTAAAAAATGTGATAGTACCTATTTATACAGATTTTAAAAACTATATTTTGCTATATTTTATCTGAGCATAGTAATATCATAATATTATAAACTCAAATTTATCACTAGGAGTCTATGAATAAACAATTGTAGATTTTATAATTTAATTTGCAATTAGTTATTCATTTGGCGTTATAAGTATCGTCGGAATTTTTAATAAAATGGTCTATTAATTGTCAGTAGGGCGCGGATTTATGTGCAATAAGAATCAACCAAATATGCGTTAAAAAATCTTAAATATTATGCATACATTTATGCATTAAAATATTAAAATATACATAAAAAATTAGTAAAAAAAAAATAAATTTTTGAATATTTAATTAATATAATATATTTAAAAAAATTATAGAACCCTACTATAGATACTACATTTTTTCATTTTTTTCGTATCTTGGTTTACGTATTTTATTTCCAAGATTATTGATCTAAAATCATATTAGGGAAAACCGTTTATACTTACAAATATACCTATTCATTTTATTCGATATGAATCGAAACTATAAAATTATTAAAAATATAATACTTTTCCTTCTACTCGTATCATAATAGGACATTAGTATATATTTTAAAACTGTTTTAAAAAACAAAAAAAACATCGAAATATGCACTAAAAGATAAGAAATACTCATAAAATAGAAAAATGTCGAAATATATAAAAATATGCACTAAAAAAGTTTCATTTTTTAAATCGTTATGTCATGAAACAAATGTTGTGCTCACTTAGCATATCATATGATCAACTAGAATAAATATGCAAATGCATACAAATCCGTGCTCTACTTATGATAAATCTTGTATTAAAATTTTAAAATTTAGATACAAAAATAAAAGTTTTTATGAATTTTTAACTGCAAAATAGCTTGTAAGTACGAACTTTGTCATAATTCTAACTTTAAATGCTTATGAAATAATATTGTTGATATAATCTTGAGATATTTTTATTAAAAATAAGTATCCTATGATGAACCTTTAATTAAATTTTCGAGCATTTTTACCCAATAAATAATTTGATATCAACATTTATAAAAAAAAATACTAAAAAAATTTGAAAATGTATTCATACCTATAAATACATAATTCAAAACCAGTTAAAATATTTTGTAAATGTTATCCTAAATAAAAAACGATAATATAAACATTTAGTGAAAATTTTAAATATCTACGGTTATTTGTTTTTGAGTTATCTACATCAATAAAACAAAATAAATTTTGTCAAAAATTGGAATAGCGTAAAAATTCCTGTTTTTCCTTAACTTTTTATTAATTTTTCCCGATTTTAAAAATAACTACAGGGAGTTTTTCAGTTTTAGCTCTTCAAAATACTAATTTGATATCCATAACCACCTCTATTTTTAAAAATCGAAACATTTTATCAAGAACTTATCACTTATCGTGTACTCATCCACAAATAAAAAAAGAGAAATACATCATTGTAAAATCAAGACAATCATCGCTCTACTCAGAATCTAAAATACTGTCAAGGTTAGCTATTGAAACTCATATAATTTCGTTAATATTATTATCCACAATTAACTATTTGGATCTTAATAATTTAACCATTACATATTACGTGGCGCTCTCTAGCCGCAAAGTTATGAGCTGTATAAATATTATTCATAATTTACTTTCTAACGTCTAGAAATAATAACAACATTGCACATTGCACAACGTCATACTATTAATATTGTCTTTTAGATTGTCCCGTCGTTTTATTTATAATCACCCAACCAAATCGCCTTCATATAATAAACAAAACAAAAAGAAGTAAAGCCTTTTATGTGATGTATTAACATTTAACACTGTAGCAGTAAGGTCATTGTGGTCAAATGGTACGTAAAACTCGGACATCTTATCCTGCACAGACCGGTTGTTGAACACTTTAGTTTCGCTTCACTCAACTCGACCGCTGCTTATATTAGTGGTGTTTTTTTAATTACCTTTATAATATATTTATTTTAGAGTAAAAATATTATTGCTGCATAAAATGTACCTATTATTACATCTTAATAGTCTTCTATAATTTATTACGACATATAATTAATGTTAAATAATTCGTACGTGTTTTACTTTTGCAAAAACATATACTTAAATACTCAATATTTTAACGTCGAATAAAAATTTATAATTTTTGCAATATTACGATTTACGAGTTAATTGAAAAATAAATTTGATTATAAACATTTTCGGGAAACTCGTCTCTTGCCATGTGTTATCGATAATCATATATTTGTTATGTATTATAATGTAGATATTAAATTAATGATTAAAAAAATACTATACTTATAACCACACTGTTATGTACTTACGTTTTAATCGTTTCATGTTAACATATTTAAATTAAAAATGTTTATAACAAATATCTAGCTACGCACTGAATGCTGTAGTATAGGTATTATCGAAATATTTTTTCAGGTAAATAAATAAATACGATATAAGTATGATATAATATAATTTAGAAACTATTAAATTTGCGGAGTTATTGAGTTAAGAGGATTACGAACGTGTTTAAGCAAGTTATAATAATTTTAAAATTTAGTAAATTTAATAAAATTATAGTCTTAATATCTCATAATTTGCTCCTAATTAAAATATCAATAAAAAATCTCTGAAATGCATAATTACATCTATCCTTTTCTTTATAATTTTTATAATAAGTCAATCCTTTTTAATTTGAGTAAAATTGATTATTGTGAACGTACAATGTGCAATGTGCATGTTATATATTATAATGTTTGTAAGATCAAGACATTACATGTAGATGGTTCTTATAATAGTGATATTTAGAAGTTAGGATAACGTCATTTGAAACTCTTTTCTGTGTAATTTTAGGAGTTCGATCGAATGTCTATATATTTTTGTTTACTTCGAATGTTCCAAATAATGAACTAACGGTGATATATGTGTGGTAACTAGAGAAAATTTTAAATTGTTAATTGCCTAAATAAATATTTGTATTTATTACACGGTATTAAAATTTAAACGATTTATGTATAAATGAAGATAAAACTATATATATATATATATATATATGTACCTATAAATTACATATACGCGTTTTATGAAAAGTTTAAAAAATAATTGCATTTAAACATTTTTTTAGCTAATAGCTTATCATTTCACTGCACGTAAACGATAACAATATTATGGATATAAACTGATATGTGTAGTACGACGGTGGTTTGGAATGTGCAAAAACTATATTTATTTAAATAATAGTAACTTTTATTTCTAAAATAATTATTTGAACGTAGTTTTACGAAGTAGGTATTTCACGAGAATCGTAATCCCAAATCTAATTCGACTGTTATAATGTATTATAATAAATTATTAAATTACGTAAGGTAATTCATACTGGTAAGTGTAAATAAATACAATGATTAAATTCATAAAATATATATATATGCCACATGGTTTGATTGCAATGTAGAATATTGCAAATCACGGAAAATTTTTTTAAGAATTATACATCTTCAACGTTACGTATTGTTATTTATTAATGTAACAACGTCGATTTATATTTTATATATCATTATATTAAATGTGAACGTAATTGAAATAAATAATAATAAATGTTTTGTTAATTTACATAATATATATTATTATAAATACATTCATGATTTAAAGTTTGGTGAGTGTAAAATAATAATACTCATATAATAGTCAAAATAAAACAATGAGTGCTAATAACAACTAAATAAATACAAAAACAAAATAGGTATGTAATTTTACCGAATTTCATAGTATAAACCGTAAAATCACTATTATAATATATCATATATGCATAACAAACTTCGACTTAAACAATATAGTAATTATAATTTATAGTTGGTGTATTTTTAAATTCACAGTTGCCCAAAACAATCTGAAAGTCCTTGGCTCCTTCTCCATGCCGCCAAACGATTGGTATACCACATCTATAATACATAAATACATTACAATTTGCAATGGTACTTAAAGTAAATATATTAAGTAAATAATTATCGCTACCAATACTAAAAAAACAAAATGTGCTAATAATTATATTTAACACAAACTTAAGTTTATATATATGATATATGTGCATATTTTAACTGAATTTTAAACTTTAAATTTATTTAAAAACACTTTTTGCAAATAATTTGGTTTGAACATTTTATTTAGTTATTTTAATATAGGTAACTAGTGATTATTTAGTTTTTATTTTTCGTTGTTGTTAAATTAGATCTCTGTTTAGCAGAACTATTTTGAACTGGATTTTTAACCTTTCACAATTTTAATAGCGTATATTATGAGTTAAATATCTTTAACTTTATTTACAATCATTTAATATGTATACATAGGTAATACCTGTAAAAAACGTGTTTTTAATAGGTAGGTACTGCGGGTTTTAGAATACCTAAAACGCTTAAAGCTTCATATAAAATCACAGTAAAAATGTAAAATAATGTTTTTAATAATAAGCTGCAGCCGATTGACTTAAATCCGAACATTCTGAACAAAGGAGTGTACAAATAGTTCAAATCATTAAAATTCATTAATAACATTGATAAATATTTCGAGTATCAAGAATCTTATCAGAGTACCTAATAAAGTTTAAATCCATGAATGCTAACTACTGTCTACAAAACCCTATACCTAAATAAAAAATTAACAATTATTTGTTAGTTTTTATTTTTAATCATATTTGTTAAATTATTTGCGCAATTCACTACGTTAAAATCAAATACGCGCTAAAATAATTATTAATACAAAATAAATAATGAGCATAATAATAATGGGTAATATGTTTTATAATCTTCACTAATAAATAATAATTAAAAATTGTAATCAATATTCTCATGTATAATTTTTAATATTCATGTAAATAATTATAGCATGGAATTATAACAAATGAAATTAGATATATATTATATTTAAACTGCAATAAATGTTTACAACTGGTTAGAGAAACCGAAGTTTAACAATAACAAAATAAAAATTGTAATGTAATAAGTATTTATCTATATATTAAAACATAAACCTGCCAATTTATTAAAAATTCCATTTGGTTTGCTAATTTGAATCGAGTTATCCATTTTATTTTACTAAAAATAAGTAAAAACGTAAACACGTATATATTATTGGCACCAAACTGTTGGCCACTTTACATTTTATTTTTAAACGTAAAATAAATATTATACAATTTAAAACTTATTCATAAAATGAGGTTTCAAAATCTAAAGCTGAAACGACCACGCACGAGTTACAATACGCTAATCGAAATACAACAGAAATATATAGATATACAGATTTTTATCATCAGATTGACAAGATGATATATTTTATTTTTTAATACATCATTGTATTGTATATTTGTATTGTAATACTGTATGATAACTATAATAAACAATAGAAAATTAATTTTAATATACTATTACTAATTATTGAAATCCTTGTCCTAGTAATCAACATCAGAACTAATTTTGAAGAATATTGATAGACATCACAAAGGATCACTATATTTACGCTTAATAATATTTAATATACCTAAATATTTATTTTTATCATTTCTACAAGTTAAAACAAAATCTTTATGTATTTAGATTTTATAACTACAATTATTTGTCCATACACATTATACAGTTATTTATTGTATGGATACCTACTGGGAGATTGAATGTTAGTAATTATATAATATTAAATATTGATGAATATTTGAAATTATATGAATCATTTTTGACTGAAAATTCTTGATATCTTAAAGAATTAAAAAGTAAAATTCAAATTTTTTATTACACTTGTGAATGTATTCAATTTTCATTTAATCTTTCTGCTTCGGTTACCAAAAGTCAATTGTACATGTATAATAAAATTATTTTACAAATCTATCTAGGTATATGCATTCATTAACCTGTAGGTGCATAGGTAAGGAGTAAACGACATCGGTTTTAGACGTTTATTACTATAATAAAATCATAAATATATTTTTATTCAAAAATATATTTACTGTATCTACTTTTTGTAATTTATATTATGTATCTATATTTATTTAATATAGGAGAGAAATAATGTGTAATAAAAGTATATGCTATTGTGGACTGTGGTTCTACAACTTGCAAGATTGGTATGACAAAAGAATGAAACCTTATTATTTAACTATATTGTTCTTAAAATCCCATAAAAATCATGCTTAAATCTATGGATAGTCTTAAAACTGATGGTGGCGTATTTTAATAATTTTTTGATTAGACACAATTGCATATAATTAAAACAACATAGTATCCTGATGTAGGTTAATAGTACAATAGTATTACAAGTATGTACAACTTCTATGCACGATATGATATATTTTTGTCTTTATAGTGCAACATAATAATTAATTAAATTTTTTAACCAATTAGAAATATTGCTGAAATAAATTTTCAAATGGTTATAATTTATATGATGTTATGATATTATATTACTTTAACATCATAATCTCTGACACCCAACTCAGCTGCAATAATCTCTAAATCGGTAGAATGGAGAGTTTTGACTTTATTAAATTGAGACTCGAGAACTTCTAAAACTTCTTCAGAAAGTGGTGTGTTGTCATTTCCAATTTTGTTAGAAAAATCCATCATAAAATTACTCTATAACAAAAAAAATATATGCATTGATATTAAAAATATAATCTGATACTTAAATATTTTATGTATAGGTACTTAAGAATTTACAGTTAAAATATGTGAGATAAATATTTATTTAATTTTTTAAGACATAATGTTTTGATGTACTATTTCAAAAACAATAAACACAAAATTAATTGAGTTAAATTAATTTTTAATATATTTTACTTGTAGGTTAAAAGATACTCAAACTTATGTAGTTTACTCAAAATACATTCTATTCGTTATGCATTAAACCTTGACCAAGCTTTCGTAGGTTTTATAAAATTAGACGTATTTATAGCATTTTTTAAACTTATTTTTATACAGCCTGTTGGTAACTAATAAACGTGTAAATAAAACAATAAATAAGCAATATTTCGTTGTTATTTTTTGTATAAACATAATTATGAAATTTCAATTTTTAATTTAATAATTTCAAACGAAATCAAAAATTCCTCGAGTATACGGTTAAAATGTAATTGTTGACTCGTGTTAACAGATGTAGACATTATAATATATTATACCTATTATATTCAAAACAACTATAAAATAACAAATTTGAACACATTTTGTAATTCACAATAATATAGGTACGTTATAATATTGCTTTATTTATCATAATTATTTTTCAAATATTTAACGAGTTGTATAAAATATAATCTAAAAGTAAATTTTGTCTTTTATTCATTCATCGATTTTATGATGATATTAAAATTACAACATTTTATGTTTAATACATTATAAGCATAAATAATGTAGTACATGTTTTTAATTTTAAGAATAATTACAGTTTTCTATTGAAGATTACACTACTACAGACTCAAGTAAATGAATACTTAAAAAACGTCTTATTTATTTACAAAATACAAAATAGATTTCTTGTGTTAACAATCAATATCAAATTTTGTTAGTTTAATTTAATAAAACATTACTTTGATGATAGTTTAAATTATGATTTTTTGTTAATCATTGCTATAATGCAATGTAGTTAAGTATGTCTCTATAATAAAATTATATGTTTTGCAACATTTCTATCAATATTTACTACTTATTGTTTATTAATATTAGTATACTAAATAGTTTATTTTATATCATGTTTATGTGAATAGCGCAGGTTGTTTAGACATTAATTTATAAACTTAATCAAAAATAACGTTAATGGACTAGATTGGTTCTTTAATTACAAATAATAATATAATTATATGGTAACCAAAGATTTTGTGTTGGCTACCGAAAATATTTTGTGTAAACATGTTCGTACATTTTTGGAATCAATATAACTCCTATCAAACACGAAATCCACGTAAAACGTGTAGCTTAAAGATAAGATAATAAGTTATTATTCATTATTTTTAATGTATATCTACTTTGAAGATTGAAAAAATTTATAGCTTTAGTTATGTGTAATAAAACACAATAAAAAATAGAAATGAAATTAAAAAAAAGACTTTCACACGCAGATTATACACATGTAATAAAAAAAATAATTAAGATTATTTTGGCTATAGCTATAAATATGTATTATCGTCTTCGCAAAATCGGGCGATGACAGATGTGTTTTCTTCAAAAAAATGTCTGTGCTTAATTACATACCTATTTAATATTATTTTATACTTTTAACGTACTTATATTTTTCTATTCAAATTTACAATGAAATCGTCAAAAACCGAACATGTGCGTTAATAAAACATATCTACACAAAACTGATAATAAAACCATAATATGAATCACTTACGTCTATATTATGTTTGGAAATTGAGACGATATACGGTGGCAGCGATCTTCGGCTGTCGCGTAATAAAACTTTACAAGAGCGGTTCCGAACGAATCCCGACAGCAGACGACGACGTACTAAGTTCGAAATCCGTGCGCAATTTTCCCGTCAATTTTCTGCGGTGATGCGGATATAATAAATTATGATTTCGCAAACAATATTTATAATTATTAATGTCTATTGAAGAAATGCGCGCGCAAGTATAATCAAAATGTGGAAAACGACAAAAAGCAATGCGTACCTATATAATACTATTATAATAATATGATGTACGCGTTATAATCACGATTTATGTTATTTATTTTATTGTAGTAAAAATTTGTATCGCAATCGTCAATCGATCAATTCGATCGTTGTAAATTTTTTTTTCTGGCTCGCAAGCGCGTTCGAAAAATTTGGCAAGCCGACAGACTCGCGTGCACGGACCGCTCTCGACGGACAGTTGTGGCGGTTTAAAGTATATAAACTATATTATGTACAAAACGTATCATAGTCTCGGAACATAATGCGCGCGCGAGTATTTGTGTAATTCTATAGCTGGTTACCTCGAGAGTAGGTCGGACGTCTTCTGCCCCCACCGCGCATACACCTTTTATTATTATTATTATTGCGACGCGGGACTTTTCTCTTCGTATTTTATCGTGGTATACCTAGGTCCCGGATAAAATAATAATTTCACTGTGTGTTAAAAAATAATTCTTCTTCGGTATCATAAATTAAATTTTATTATTATTTTATGATTTAAATGAATAAGTGTGAATAGGTACGCGGTCATAACAATCGAATGATAGTAGCAATATACATGGTTGGGACGAAATTGGCTAGAACTCTAGAAGAATAATTTATAGACACGATTAAAAATGTGAAATACGAATTAATATGTATTGAAATTTTTTTTTTATATAATTCAATTAGAAATTATTTAAAATGTCACGATATTACATGCAGTATTTTATCGAAAATGCAACTGGTCAAAAGACCAAAATCAAATTATTATTAAAAATAAAATGTTAAAATGACTGTTACATTATTACGTATGAATATATATTTTTTCAATGACTTTTAATCGTTAAACAGTTATCTTATAACAAATTGATTTATTATTAGTAAAACTATCTATTTTATTATTTTAAAAAATGTCTAGGATATTATATATGTCTTTTACGATCTTTAATCGCAGGCAAATATAGTATGTGTTCCTACTGTGCCTGATGTCTGTCTATAAAATCAATGATGTATTATCACCCCAAAAAGTGCAACATTTCTAACATAGACCTGTAAGTATAATAGGTACACTCCAAATAGTCATAATAATAATATTGATATCAATAAAGTATGCATATCAACTCCAAATTAAAACGAATGCGTTTTAATTATATATATATAACGCGTAATAAAATATAGTAAATAATTCGACATGACTTGGTTCAAGTCCGCGAGGAAAAGAGAAAAATTCACACGATATGCGCATTGTATATCCTCTTTGTGGCCTACGTACCTATACTATTATATATATATTATGTAATTTATACGGCTGGCGAAAACTAGATCTATTGTGTTCAGAAAACCTGCACCCGCACGGCAGCGGTGTCACTATTATATATACTACACACATTGCACACGCTATAGTTTATAATAATAATATTAAAGTGAACGTCGTAATAGTATACATATTAGTATATACATACAATATATATATAGAGAGAGAGTATGTATTTTTGTTGTGTACTCGTGTTTACACAACATATATATATATATAATATACATGGTTATAAAAATATGTTACACATACCTATATATTATAATATTATATAGGTAGGTAGTTATGATGTTTTTATATATGTGGATCGTATTATTCGTATTATAACGATCGTGTTCGGGTTTAGTCGGTATTTCGATACTGTACTCGTGTGTGCGTGTGTTTGGTTTTATTTTTAATAGACTGCGAGAGACGTTTTGAGTTCAATACTGACTTATATAGTTATACGCCTATATACATAAGCTGCAGTAACAACTAGCTGTACCTATACACACGCACGAGGCCGTACGAAATTCCGAGCTTAATAAGTATCCTCTTATTTAAATGTCAACGGCTAAAATCGAAATGCTTACACGCACTGCTGTGATAGTTTTTGCCGAACGACGACCGGACTGCACGATATTATATATTATACGTTGCTGTATTCTATTCGTGTCCATCACACGATTTAAACCATGTTATACGCATATTATTTAATGAAATAATAAATTTAGATTTTTTTTTTTTTTTTTGGTTCGTTTATTTTAAAACTTTCCTTATTAATTTTACATATTATATTCATATACGAATTTAGCAAGGTTATAGACGAAAAAACTTATTAAAAATTTAAATATGATACGCTACATTAAATTCTAGCCATCTGTAGTAGTTTTATATTTCATGTTATAAATTTTATTTTATTTACTAAGCGAGAAAAGTAAGAAAAATAACGATTTATTTATCATTACTATTAATAGTATACACGATTTGATTTTCAAAAGATACAACATACGCTTTTTAACATATAAATTTTCATTCTGGTAATAGCAATATACTAAATATATTTATTAATACTTAGTACGAATTAAACTATCGTAAATCATTAATTTCGCATAACAACAAATATCATAATCTTATCATTTCGTACGAACTGTGAGATTAATTTCGAACTCGAACACTCGAGAGCACAAACACTTAATTACACTACACTTCGTGAAGGCTTCCATAATAACTACAGAATAATATAATATTGTGGAATTACTGTGAAAAGAATCTTAATTTGTTGAACAATTAATTCTGTACAGACAATAAACATTTCGTATACTTACAAAAGGTATTATTAGTTAATAGTTGGAGTCCCACTGCAATATTAAAAAAATAAATAAATCATTACAAAATCTTTCATTGTTAAAATGTTAAATACTATCTAATTTTAATTCCTATATATTTACACATATTCACTAATACACTATACAAGTATACAACATATAGTGTACTCAACATAGTGCCTATTATGTTATTTTATAATATACGTGATACGCCCTCGAGTGTTGTCAAGTCTCCGCGTGGTTCTATAGATATAGATAGCCTAATTTAATATCAATGATGCAAAATATTATGAAACACGATGAATAACAATGTTTTTAATGGAATAATTTAGTATCAAAAGAATTAGGTAGGTACTTATAGCCTATAGGACGAAAATTAATTTTTCATAATATAATTTTATTTACGTGCGCGTAGCTAAATCGTAGAGTTCCTCGTTTAATATGTCGTCATATAGTAATTTATAATATCGAATAAGTATAGGTGTATACCTAATAAATCGCAATTTCAAAATATAATATTGTTCTAACGATGGAGGTAATACAAATTACGACTACAGCGGACGAGAATCTTATTATTTTTTTTATTTTTTTTGTCGTTATTATAGTATATAGTATATACATTATTATACGCTCGTACGAAAAATAATAATTATTATATCGTATTGTGCACAGAGTTAAATTCAATACAATAATACATGTATAATATAACACCGCATAACTATAATATTATGTTCACATTTCTTTGTTCCGAGGATTGAACTCTTATCAAATATCATATAAATTATAATAATATGTATATTATAATATAATATGTAGGCTATTACGAGTAATACGAGCCAAATGCATACCTGCAGTACAGATGAAAATTATTGAAAGTATAAACTACATACATTTATTTCCATAAGCAAATGGAACGTGTAGCGACGTGCACCGCTATGTGTTTGGATATTAGGTTATTTAACATTTGATCACAATACAGTATAATATACGTGTATATAATGTTGCACACGCGGGCTGTGTTTAAAAAGTTTTAATGCCGACAATGCGCTGTACCGTTTTACACGTACACCTAATATATTATTATAACTATTGCCATTATACGCAGTAGTTGGCGATTTCTCCGACAAACCTTCAATGTTTCAACGTATTTACCCAGATTTTTTTTCGACTTGACATGATGTATATTAATTAACGCGGTTGTCAAATAAGACAGATGCAGGCCTAAATAAACGTTTTTTTTTTTTGTGATATTTGTCTATAGTTTTATGTTCGGGTTTTTGTTATTCGGAAAAAATATATTTTTTGGTCAAACAATAAATTTGTCACGAGTATTTCTAAAACATACTACCTAAAAAGTATAATTTTATAGATTTGCATAAGCATAATAATTAATTAAAAATAGAATATTAATATAATATTAAGGTTTAAGTACACTAAAAATAGCACCTAAGTTTTATTTTAACTACGTGCTTTATATAGTTCAAAATAATACATCACATTTAAAATTTAGATTATATTTAGTAGAGCACATTTATTTTAGGTGCATAAACTACAATCTAAAATTTTAATTTTTAATTTATAATACTATACAAGTACCAAGAATTTAAGTCATTTATTTCTATTATATTTTAAAATGTTAAATGGATTTACCGATAATAGTGATGAAATATTAGATGTGAGATGTCAATATTACAAGAAGAATTTTTAAGTTATTGATATATATTCATATATCTATAATTATTGATCTATAGTTAAAAAAAATGTATTATAATTATGTGATAAGTTTTGTGATTGTACATTTTTAAACGGAACTATCGTTCCGTTGGTTTATGATGAATATTGATAATATTTTTAAATAAATATGCCTTTGGCTTTACGGCTATACCTGTACTACCTGCACTAAAATGTGTAAAATGTATACAGAAGCAAAAATGTGGCTGTTTTTCTAGGTCGAAGATATAATGACAGCAAATTATTGTACCGGTCAAACGATTACGCTACTGTACCGGCAATCTTGTATATAGGTAACCGTTAGGCTTATAATATGTATATACTATAATGAAGCTGTGATTTCCCAAAATCTATACATACTCCGTGACTAATATATATTATATAATGTACTTAATTCCTAAAAAAAGTTCATAATTAAAAGGTTAACACTAATTTTCTTAAAAAGTTCTTAAGTAATTATCACTTTCTCTTGTTTCTTAATTTTTAATTTTTAATTTCATATTCCGAAACAAAACATTTGTCTGAGATTTTTAATGTATAAAAATTTAATTAAGTGCTGGTGAGCTGTAAATAGTAGGTACCTATTTAAAGTTTAGACGAGTGGATTGTACCACTAATTATTCTACTAAATATTAAAATGTTTACGGATACTCAATACTCGTGCTGACTATAACATTACTCGTTTGAAAATCGGTTTTTAAATGTTGAAAAATATTTTGTTTGAAGATAATATATTAAAAATATAGTTTTAAAAAAAAAAATATTGTCACGATATTTAAAACTGATGTAAAAAAAATTTCCCAAAAACGTTGATACTTTTTGATAAAAATAAGTTATTGCTTTTAAAAAAACCACACTTAATATATTAAATATATAGATGCTTAGCTAATGTGATCTAAAAATATTATGCACAGTCTTACACCGGATATTATATCAGTCCTTTCGAAATGGATTTAGTTACTATACTGCAGCAATTTCAGAACATCTTATACTCGAGCGTATTTAACGTATTTATAATATAAAAAGGAAACTTCTTATGTATACATGTATATGCCAATATTCTGAAATAGGAGAATAAAATAATGTAGGCTGAACACGTCTCTATAGTTGTATACATATTACATATAGACACAGTCAAGGATATTTAATAGGAAATAGGCGTATAAAAGTAAAGTTATAAATTAGTTAATAATTGTAAAATAATTTCATAGATTTTATTATTTTACCATTTGCAATTTGACTCATATATAGTTATCATAATAAATAATAATAATATAATATGTAATATGATAACTTTATATTATTCTATAAGCTCACGCTCCGAAAATATCTATCGATAATATTATACACGAGCAGATAGGTACATTACGTATTATATAATTTATAATAATATTACTAAAACCTATTATTTGTTAAACTCCAAAATTTAAGTGCACTATCTATGTCACTATAATTAGAGAAACCAAATAAATTAAAATAGAAATAGAAATTAATTTTTTTGTACTATCTAATAATATTACTTCTAATAAACGCATCTAACAATACAATTTACTATTTTTTTTATATGAATAGAAATCAAACATTGTTTCTTTTCGTGTAAATATTTTACCAAGTTCAATTTGATAACTATAATTTTTTTTTTGAAATTACGAATTTACTTATTTTTTAATGACGTTTATCTATTACGGATACCTACTTATATTGTAACTAAAACCTACGCTGTATTATATGTGTAGTGCTTGTATAAAAAAAAGGTGGATTTTTGTATGTACCTACGATACAAAGTATTGCATACAAATTAAGTGTACACTGTTCCTCAACTTATTTAACAAGCTATATTTACTGGTATTTGATACACCACACCTTAAATGAAACTCTTTATTAAGTACAATTAAGCAATAATTAAAGCACCATATTAATAGAGGGAAGTACAAGTTACAAAATAAATTACACTCTATAAAGCGTATGTCTTCGAATTTAATACATTAAAAATACTTAAATACTTAATAGGTACTTAAGTTTTAATGATGAGCATTTACCCTTCTTAGTGCGTATTTTTATAGCTTATATATAAGTTTAAAAGTATTTTTTAAATTTGTACAAAAGAATTATAGTAATACAAAAATACAATTTTTAAAATACGATAATGTATGCCTATTATATTTGTTATAATAACACTAGATACTTATTTTAATATTGCATATATTTTTTAATTATAACAATCCACATTATAATTATTATTGATTATAGTTGTATATTTAATATAAGACGAAATAATTAGTTTATAAATAACATAATTGCATAATACATGATACAATATTATATTATCGTATATTAAAATTAAAAATGAAAATAAATTTAGAGAAGAAATATCAATGGTTAAATTAATAGTTGAATTAAATTGCATACAGAGTGGTTCTTTTATCGAAGGACACTCATTATTTCAAAAATGCTATAAACTTTTTAAAAATATTTTATAGTCATTATGCAAAAATAAAATTTTTATAATTATTTTTTTTAAGTTTTTAATTTTTTTTAAAACTACTTTATAATGTATTTTTAATTTTTCTTAATACTTTATTGATTGACTAATCTAATTTATGATTTGTAAATATTTATAAAGTTTAAATGAGCGTATTGCAACGGCATTAATAAACTTTCAAAATATTTGTCTCTGATCATCTAAATTTTAAATAATAATTATTACTAATATGAAATATTTGTTGGAATTGCTATTTTGTATAACAATATTTTGATACATAATACAAAATTCAAATTGTATGTTGTTATTCATCAAAAATGATAACGAAAAAAATATTGTTATGAATTTACTAAAAATTATGAAAACTAATTTAAAAAAACGTTAATAGTTGAAATTATGAATAAATAAGTAGCTATATAATTATTATAGACTATAACTAAGTAGTTTTGAGGTGAAAATATTTTTAGTTATAATCATTCTAATTTTTCAATGATATAAAACACAGTTTACACAGTTGCCAAGGTTTGTATTTTTCATAATTTTAAATAATAAAGTTAAAATAATGATTATCTACTCAAAATATATTTATTTGGTTTTTAAATTAAAGGAAAATACATACTCTAACAATTCTTAATTATTATTTTGTTTAATACAATATTTATTAATAATTTGACATATAACAAAAAGTTTAAACCATATTTATTGTACAATATCATAAAAAAAAAACTGTATTTTCCGTAAATAAAAATAAAACGAAAGAGAAAAATATTTAACGTTTTAATTCAAGGATATTGTAAAAAAGTTTTAAAATATTATTTTTCTAACAAACATTAACGCCGAACTAGTAACTACCAAATAGAACAGATATCTTATTTGATGGGTTTATTTACCTATTGAACCACTATATTATATTTTATAACTATATAGAATATAGACATGTAAATAGGCGTATAATGAATAAACGGGCATTATCATTTGAAAGCGGATGCCTGGCAGCGCTTTGTAAATTATGCTAATGGTTCCAGAAATGAAAAACAACTATTTTAAAAACGAATTTTTGTTTGATTTCTCTTATATTTATGTATTGAACGAGCCGGATACACGATTAGTAATTAGGCAGGTTTTATATCGGTAGATTCAAACTTCTGAGACACGAAGCGGAGAAACCATTCAATCATGTATTGGTTTTACGATGATTTTAGTTCAGAATTAAGTTCTTAGAAAATGTATATGCCTATACCTTTACTCTTGAGTAACTAAAGAATGTCTTCAACCATAGTGAATTGACGATTGTATCACACATTATACCGAAGTGGCTTATTGAACTATTTTTACCGAAGGAGCGAAGATTTGAACATAACATCTAACCCACCCATATTTAAATGTACTAACCTACCAAAATCGCTCGCATTACACACTTCACGCATTCACAAATACACAATATGGAATCATGATAATGCTACTACATTTATACTAATAAATCCGTCTATAAATTATTGTGAGTATGTCTAAAGTTTAGACTCTAAACCTGTTATCTGCAATCTGCAGCTGACTACAACATTGACGCGTTGCTATAGTGTCGTGACGTTTTTTGATTGGAAATAACAATAATCAATAGTACTAATAGTAGGTTGTAGGTATAAAATATTTTGATACTTGGACACTATAATATCATGTTGGACGTGTCGGTTATAACTCATAGCTCGTTTAGATCTAAAACACGCAAGACATACAGTAGTGTAAAACAAATGTATACATATGAGTGCGATCCTTTTCAAACGTTGAATCTATGCGATTTGATCGATTTTATGCAACAGGTATTCAATCATCATGACCAGATATGTTTCTAGATTGAAACTAATAACTATATATGTAGGTAATAGGTATATGCTTAGTATAATATGACTAATATGTATGTAATCTTTACTTATTTATATATGCATAGTTTACTCACTATATTGTACATATACATTATATATACTGCCAAAGTGCCAAATTATTTTTATTGTAATTGTAATTTATTTACACGAATAAACATTATTATATATATTATGTAGAAATAGCCATTATTTTTTTTTAATTTGAGTGCATTTACGCCCTCTCGGACGATGCAAAGGCAATGCACAACATTAGAAAAATAAATAATTGTTTAAAGTCGCATATAAGATATAACGCGTGAGAGACGTACGAATAACACCTAAGAATACAGAACTATACGTGACTACGCGTAAGTGATAGTGATAGTAATGAAATAAGATAGATAATATTACATACTACGATTTTCATTATAAAAACAAACAAAATGTGTTTACAAATAATATATATATAGTTATATAGGTATCACTTAAATTATTTAACCGTATACTGAAATGGAATATTAGTACTTACCGATATAATATGTATAATTGAACAGAGAATAGCTATATGTATGTATATATATATATGTTAAACATAAGTAATAGGCGTAGGTATATAGCTTATACAAACGGTCTATAAAGGAATTAATAATGTTTTTAATGATGAAAAAAATTAAAGAATGACATAGAAGTGTAAACCTAATTTAATTTTAGTTCAAATATAAATAAACAATTCATCCATTAAAAAACCAATCTACTTAATGACAAGGTACAAGTAGTCGACATCCTCTTAATTGACTTAATCATCAATCATAGATGAGCATTTTATGGAACGTTGTTACTGTATCGGACATCCATTATAGAAATGTTTTTCTTTTAACTGATGTAGTTCATACAGTTCAGTATACTGGTATGCTCAAAACGACGAAGTCAGAATTTGTTAGGCTAAACAATAATACGCCATCTGACAATAGGTACCGCCATAGGCGCCCAGAGAGGGAACAAGCTGGGGCATTTAAATTGAATGTTTTAAGATAAATTACTATTTACTATATATAACAAATTGAAAGTGGTTAAATGAATAATAGGTTACCATTATAAAAATATTAGATTAGATTATTTCTAGTCGATTGATAATAATTGTTGTTTTAAATACCTAGTAAAATTATAATATTTCTCCTCAAATCCTAACATTCCCCCCTCTCCTAGAAAAATGTCTACGGGCGCTCATGGGTACCGTTATTCATTAACAAACTTTCAACCGCCATAAATTCGAAACTAAGTCTAATCATCAAATTCTGATTCCACTATCGTTTAAAGTATATGTACCTAATAACCTAACTATATAATATTTAAAATTGTAAATTAAAGAGTTGAAGTCAAGAAATAACTATGATTCAAGTACAAATAATGTACTCTGTGTTACGAATTCAATACCTATTTATGCACAGGTATAATATTGAATTGACATTTAATGTAAATGGAGAACACTATTAATTAGTTAACTAAGTAGTGTATATTTATGTTCCAGTGGTGTATTCACATACCTAGGGGCGTAATTTCAATGAAAAACTGGAAGCGCTGAAGTCCCTCTATTTTTTTTTCAAGTAATCTTATGGTTACGGGTACCTATTTCTACTAAAATCTAAATCAATATGAAACAATTTGGAGATGCTAAGCGCACTCAAGCCCCCCCCCCCCAAAAAAAAATTGCACCTATGCACACACACCATCGCACAATTATAATAAACCTAGGCCGTTAATGAATGACGAGTCGTAATTTATGAGTAGCTGTAGCCAGTGCCTAATTTAAGGGTCTTGGTGCCGCAAGGCCGCTACTAAAGAAAGTCTTTTAAAAATGTATAAATGTGGTTCCAATACACATTATTGCTATTCACTTTATACATCCATAACAATAAAGTGTAATATAATATTAATTTCCAAATAACTATCTAGGTACCTCATAATAATATTCTTATAAACCTATTTCTATTTAAGCATTAAAAAAAAAAAAATAATAAACATATAAAATAATATTCTATACGAGAAACATTTCTCCATGTTGATCCATTTTGTGTGACATATTTTTAGTACTTGACCAGGGACCAGGGTCCCTAGGTAGCTGCTTAATTAGCATAGGCAGAAGTTCGGTATTGGCTGTAGCTGAGTGTAGCACTAACTACTAAATGGCAAGTGCAACTGTACCATAGACAAATCGTCGAGGCCGAGACATCGAGACACGAATGCGTGACATTGCGATAGTTAAGTTTTTATTTTATCTCTTATCACTTTGAGATAGCTGGGATTTGATATATCCGTATCACTAATATACCTTATACTAAGTGTTAGGTCTATGGTATCATTGAATAATTCAGAGCCCATATCACCGGAGTATCACTTTATCACATCACATGATAGACAATCACGACTCCCGAACACGAGTATCCCGTTTGCATTAAATTGTACTCAGTAGGTATAAGTTGTTAATTATCTAACGAAACACGAGTATTGGTCATATCAAGTTACAAAATACAAACAAACTTATTACTCAATCACTACCTAAGTTGTATAGTTCTTAAAAAAACTGTTCGAAATGGCTTCAACATCAGTGTCTAAAGGAACATTTCAACCGGTAAGTTTTTCTACTTTTATTTCTATGTTAAAAGTTATTGGTAGAAATTGTTTTATATACACAGTTAAATAGTTTTTTTTTAAGAAAAATAAACAATAATAAATTATATTTGATTAATAAATATAAATTATGATATATTTTGTTTACACACAATATATCAATATTTCCATTTTAATTTTTAAATTATAGAACTCATGAAAAATATTTTTGTAGATGATAAATAGATTACTCTACTTGATTTAATTATATTATTTATAAGTTTATAATATTAAGTATATATTTTGTACTTTATGTATTAATAAATAGGATTCTGATGTCCATATTACATTTGAAGATCAACAAAAAATCAACAAGTTCGCAAGGCTTAATGCACGTGTTGATGAATACAGAGATGAATTAAAATTAAAACAAGTTAGTTAGTTTTTTATTATGTAAATTTTATCTTGTTTAATCAAAATTATAAAATTTTAGTCACTTGTATATTAAGTATGTAAAGATACTGGGGGACTGAAATTTTGTATCCAATTATATTTATTTGTAAATTATAGACAACCCTCATAAAAAAACTAGAAAATTCAAAATAATATTTAATCTAATTTGATTTATAATAAATAGAAATACTGACATATCTATTTTTGTAACACTAAGACCAACTCATCTTCAATTGATTTGTTTAGACAACATTAAAGAACCTAGAAGATGCTTCTGAAGAGTTAATGTTATTAGACGAGGATGATTGTCCTAATCTTCCATACCTTTCTGGAGAAACTTTTGTATATTATAATCTAGAAACTGCACAGGTATAAAAGATATAATTTCTTTTATTATTGTAAACAATAATTTTTACTATTATTTGATGTGATATGTATATAGAACAATTTGGAAGAATTGAAAAAAGCTGTTGGGAAAGAGATGAAGGATATTGAAACAAAAATCAAAGATATTTCATCTACAATGAGCGATCTAAAAACACATTTATATGGAAAATTTGGCAACAATATAAACTTAGAAGCTGAAGATTAAAAAAAAAATATATTTATTTCTTTATTATAATGTAATAAAATTTCTTATTAAACTAAAAATGTAATCACATAAGTATATTTATATATAAAAAAAACTTGTAACCCAGCTTTCAATTAATAAAAAAAATATATAAACTTATTTAAGATTAAACTTATATTATAACTTCATTTATACATTTTATACCTATTAAAAAAAAAAAAAAAAAATAGTATTAACACAATAACAATAATAAACAATTTAAAAACAATTATAAAGTGTGTATTTGTATTTATTGATTATAATAATTGAAAAAAAAAATCAGAGTTCATTAGTTTAAAATGTTTTGGTCGTTGATTTTTAAAATAATGTTACTTGAACCCAAATATTTGGAAATTCAAGTTCTATAATGTGTTAGATATGTTAAACGATTGATAAATAAAAATAACTACAATATTTTACTGAAAATCTTGATAGATAAAAAAATAATATCCTTTTTCTGTATTGACATTATGATTGGCTTTCATATTTCCTGGGATATAAAATTAAGATTCAGAAACATTATAGCCTTTTGAAAATAACTTGCGTTTAAACTTGGTTATTTATGAGCTGTTGTTAAAATATTATTATCATGTAATAATTAAGAAACAGTTATAAAAATGTATTTGGTCTTAGTATTTAGTGGCCATGGTGGACTGACAACATTAATGGTGTCACAGTACCACATACTAAGCACAACAATTGTAATGGGTTAAAAGTATCACTGCCACCTCTAGAAGCTTTGACCATCAACTCTGGAAGTACATGAACTGTAGCAACATACAAAAATGTTCCTGCACTGAACAACATGGCAGCTCCGGTGGCATTCATGGACGATAATGTTTCTTTACTTTCCTGAAATGTATTACCACAATAAATTCAATAACTGTAAATAAAAAGAATAATTTCTACAACAAGTGTCAAATACCTGTCCTATGCAAAAGAAAGTGAGTAGTGCACCTAAGGGTGCAGCCATAGAAAATACTATCAGGTGTCTACGTATTCTTTTTTTATCAAGTCCATGGTGTAATAGAATGGTGACTAAACCAAAGGCAGCTGGTGCTTTATGTAACATTATTGCAACAAAAACTATCATTTCCACTTCTGTTTGAGTTGAAGCAGCTGCAGCACCCAAAGCGATACCATCAGCAGCAGCATGCACTACAAGACCTAAAGTAGCTGTCATACTACCAGAGTTACGGCTGGCAAATCCGGCTTCCACATCTTTAAAATAAAGAATATTAATCTTCAAAAATAAATCACTACAAGCTTATAAATTTAATATATACTGCCATATTAATTATTGAAACTTTTTTAGATACTTGCCTTTTGTATATTTTGAAGATAGTTGATCTACTAGCAACATTAGTGTAAATCCTAATACTAATGTAACTCCAATTACTGAATGAAAATTAACTTCACTGAAATCTACTGCGACCGTTATATTATCAGTAGCTGTAAAAATCAATTTAAATACAAAATCAGAGGTATTATTATTTACATGAATGATATAGATTAAATAAATAATTGTGAGTATTTAAAATATAGACATGAATTCTTTAGTATCTTGGTCAATGTTTTAATTATACTATTGTTAAAAAAAGTAGCAACTTAGAAAATACATAGATACAAAAAATTTGGTATGTAGAAAGTTAGTAGAAACATGAGAATACATTTGTAATTGATGGACTACCAAAATACTACATATTATTTATTATCAGACAATACAATTTAACGATTGATATTTTAAAAAATAAGAAAGAAGAGTAATTTAATAGATTAAAATAATAACTACAACAATACAATAGAAATAGGCATTTGGTGAACTAGGTATATTTAGGTAAATAAAGGGTATTGTTGTATTAAAAATCTAAATGATTAGAGAAATCTTATCTAACCAATTATATAAAAGCAAACAAGACTTTGAATCAAATTAGAAATTAGTAGTAAATGTTTTATAATTGTATTCATAAGTTATCAGTACTTCTTAAATTATTACAATTAAGATTCTGACATGAAAAAGTTAATTAGTGACAATTGTATTTATAAGAAATGTTCTTGACTTAAGGAACACAAATATAAAATCTGCCAAGTTAATCAAAATAGGATAAAGAAAAAACCTTAAGGAATTACTACAATTATTATGATTAATAAGTTTTGTTACTTATTCATTATAGACTAAATACTATAATTACTCAATATATAATATTGATAATATATTCACACCTATTACATATCATACAATTATTAACTTAATGAAAATATTCCATGTCATGTGGAGGCAATAAAAAATAACAAACCAACATCAGAGAAATACATAAATTATAAACCGTAATAATTTTAAACACGGGTTGAGACAATTACACTTCCATATGTTAACAGAATAAATCTCAGTGCTTTCTAATTTTCTATTATAGTGTTGTGCATTTTTTGGAAGTTAATCAATATAATTTGACTGTGCACAACAACTTTTGGTAGTTCTTTTAAATGTTGAAAAATATCTTAACTTCATAGTACACCTACATATTAATCAATGAACAAACTTTTGTGTGGCGCCACAGTCGAGTAGAGGGAATGGATTCCTTCAGGTATTATCACAGCTAACGCAGTCCCGACAAGGAGGCCAGCTCCAAACAGGGATACAAGTTCCAATTTGGCCTACGAAACATAATATAGGTATGTGATATTACAATAGTTATGCACGAGCATGGATCATACTCACTTCGGACATGGGCATCACTAGCGGAACACTGCCAGATAAATAACTGGCAACAAACATTAGGACAGACAGCAGCATCAGGAACGTTGATTCGTCCATGGCGGCGAGTCTCAAATAAAAACAATCACGGATTTAAAACGGAAATGCAGAAGTGCATTCGGTCGTGGTGGCTTCAAACCGACAACAGTAGTGAGCACCAAACGCGGGATTTTGTTTTCTCTTTAGGAGCGCAAAAAACATGTTTACACATCGGCCGTTTTGTTTAATTAACGGGGAAGTTCAATCACGACTAATTATTGTTATTCGTGTAAAGTAAACAACAAACGACAGGAGAGAATTTTTTTTTTAAATTGTGCTATGCCGCTACATCGTGGCATGATAGAGCACCAGAGCAATTACTACACTATATACACTTATTAGGTCATACCATTACCTATTTAAAAATATATTACCAATATTCATACGAAGAGAAATAATTTCAACAATGTTTAATAAACGTACTGATAACTGATATCCAACCACGGTTGTAGCCACGATTCAAGACATAATTTTTATCATGTACAACCTGTTTAAAATATTAATATTATCTTAATTCATAGTTTTAAATATTTTGTCATGGTTACAACGTTGTTTACGTTTCTGTGATATTAATATATTATTTTCAGTGATTAACTGATTAAATAAGTACCGCAAAATAGATTTTAATCTATGTTAGTATGTCCTATTACATTTAAAATTATATAATATTTTTGTCTATAGATTCTATTCAATGTAAGTACAATTAAAAATGGATTTTATGTCAACGGATTTCGATCTGGCAGAAAATATATTTTATTTTCACAACGCTGAACTACAAAGTTTGGCGTTTGTGCTTGATTGGGATACAAGAGAGAAATTTTATTTGAACCTATTAAGTGTAAGTATCTTTATGTTAGACACGTCTTATATCTATATTATAATACAGAATGATTCGTTGAGAATGTTCAATCATATTTTTTTCATTTGTTAATGAATTAGTTAAATTCTTTTTGACATTTTTAATTAAGTACCTATATTTAAATATCAAATTTTTAAATTCTTGTGATTTGTATGTACTAGATACTTAAAGAATGCCCTATGGTTATACAAACTTCTGTTTCTTTTTAAATGTGAATTTCACTATTCCACTGTAAATTTTTTTTCTGGAAATTTAGATGTATAACAATTTGAACAAGCAGTTTTGGAGTTATTTAATTTTGTGTACTAAAGATATAGATTCATGATTATATGTTTGAAAAAAATTGGATTTAAGGTGACTTGGACATTTTAATAATTGAAAAACTACTTATTTAAATTTTGAATTAAGAACAGAATAATTTATAGTAAAAAAGGAGGTTCTCATTTGAAAAATGAAGTTTGCATTAAAACATTATATTCTTTAAGAGGATGTTACATTGTCACACCCTCATGTTTTGTTAGACTTTTATTGGTACTATCATTTTGAGCGAGTTATAGCTATGTAAAATATTACAACTTTAAAATTATAATATTAATAAAAACCTATGAGATGTCTTAGATAATATTCTTATCTTTAAGTTTAATAATAGGTAAATTTACTAAAGTTAAAAATACAAAATGGATTCTATTGAACGCAAATTTGTTAAGTTTTGCATAATATATAAAATAAAAACAACACATGCAAGTGTAGAATCCTCTTAAAGAATACAAATAACTTCAAGAATTTGAAAATATGGTCTTTAAGATTATTTAAAAAATTTAAAAATCAGTTTGAATAAATGCATTAATAAATAAAAAATGAGAATGAGCATGTCTGGACGACTGGTGAGTCATTTTATATATTATATGTAATATTTATACACTGTGTGTGTCTAGTCCCATATAATCTATAGTGTTTCATGTATCTGTGGCAAAACAATTTATTTGAATGTGTTTTTTTTTTGTTATCAGAAAAAAAAATTTGAATTGAATAGTGTAAGTTTTAAATTTTTTATGTAATTTAGTTTTTTAAATTTTTTTAAATATCCTTTTTTATCATATTTTTATAACATTAAAAAAAATTATTAAAATTGAGTGTAAATCGTGAAATTACTTTTTAATGATTACTAAATAGTATTTTCTGTTATAATTTTGTGAAAACAATGTGTTTAATTGATTGTTTTAAAACTTTTGTTTTTAAACATTTAATACTTTGATCTGCCAACATAATATATCTATTGTGAAATCTTTTATGCAATGTTTATAATGTGAATAGAGGGTAATATAATTTTTTGACTACCTATGTTTTTTTCTAAATTGTTGTTTATTGGCTATTTGCTAAATGAACTGGACAGATTATACAACTGTGTGATTCTTATCTTTTATATCTTTTATTTATTTACAGAAGTCCTTTGCAGATGTACTAGATAAACCAAACAATCATTCAATGGTACTTGTAAAACCAGGAAAAACCAATTATTTTCATAAAAAAATCCCAGCATTTGATATTAAATACATTGAAGATTGCTTTAAAATCAAAAATTATCCTGATCCAACTAAATATTTGTGAGTATTGTCATCATTGATTTTTGTTTATTAATTATAATTTCTTGTATGGGAGCCATTAAAAAAAATTGAAGGATGTGACATACAACCCAATTTTCCTAATAACTATATATTAATTAAAATAATATGCTCAAGTATGTTTAAACTTCTAAGCGGATTCAATTGTTTACCAGTCTATCATAAAAAATATAATAAAATTGCTATTTGATTTATATATAAATATATTTTGGTAAAATATTTATATTTCTAGTAGATCTATAATCAGATGTTGCATAACTTTAACGTGTGAATATATGATGCTCCAGTTTTAGTAGATAACTGTGGTACCTAAAGAAACCATGAAGATCATAGTATTTTTTCCTAATGAGTGTACTTTATATATTGTTGAAAAACAATGAGTCGATTTAATGTTGTTAATTGTTCTCTTTAAAAACATATTCTCATTAATTTAAACAATTTCCCAATGCACCCAATTTTTTTGTTTTTTTTTCATCATGGCTTTAGCGTACATAATTTTTCCATATAATTATTACAATCTATTGCCATGATTCATCCAAATGTTTTTCTAACATTTTATGGATATCATTTCTCTAGTCTAATAATACATAAAATAACAAATGAACATAAAACAACATAATATTCATTATTCTTGACAACAATTTTTTTGACAGATTTTTTAATTATTAATTTAGTTTTAAATTATTTAAAATAATGATATACTTTATGATATAATTTTTAATACATTTTCGGTAGACCGTATAGTATATTTGTAAATTGCCTGTAGACTACATACTATTATACTCATAAATTCATTGGTAGACATACTATATGGCAGCTCGCGTAGCCAATATACTCAAAAGTACCACTTTATATCTTAGATTAGATTGTAAATAATAATATTGATAAAATATTTTAAAATTGTAATAATCAATAATTATTGATGTTTATTTTTATTTTATAGAATTAAAAATACTTGTCCTGCAAATTATACAAAAGATGATATATTTGATTGTTGGCTCTATCAAAATAAATCATGGTATGATTTAGTCTCAATTCCAGAAAACAAAAATAATAACTGTAAAATTATATCATTGTCTAAAAACCCCATTTCTAAAGTCACAAGGTATGTATTGTTTTTGTATTAAAACACATTAAACATCATTTTTATCCTAAGACACATACACACAGAGTAGACTCAGGTTTTTCAAACAAGTGATTGTAAACTCTGCCAGAATATCAGTTAAGATAAAAAGGTAATAAAAGGTTTAATGTAAACTCCGTCAGTTTTTTTTACACTAATGGAGTAATACAGGACTTAGAATATATTTTACAAATTGTATCACATCATTTAGTTAACAGATAATGACATAACTGTATATTTTGGATTATTAGGTATAACGATTACTTATTATGATTTTTTTACTATGATTTAAATATTTAATAATTTAACGATATTATATTATATTATAGTTTTTTTTTAATAATTTATCATATTAATTTTATACTACTACTTAATTTTCTTCAGTGGTGAAGTTTACATGAACTCAATTTTACCTGATTTTTTTTAGTGGCAGAGTTTACATGAACCCAATTTTACCCGTTTTTTTTCTGGTAGAGTTTACAGTAAAAAAAGGTACTTGTGGTGGAGTTTACATGCGCCCATTTCAAATATGTAATCCGGTATGTCTAATAATCTAGCAGTATTTTACTTATTTATTTTTTGTTTTAATCATAAAAACTATTTTTGTAATTAATAAAACTAATTGATTAAATACTAATAAATTTATTAGGTTAGATAGATTCAGTTAACATTAACATGACGTGCAGTGTATAATAATTAGTTATTGTATTGTATTTTATTTTTATTTTACATACATTATATGTTGCTGCCCAAGTTATATTTTAAAATGAGACATTGTTTATTTTATAACAAATAAACATTTAATATTATACATATATAAGAAGTATTAAAGGTTAGAGAGGTTCTCATTTGTTGGTTACATTATTCAATGGATGGGGTAGGTTTGACCATATTTTTTGTTATCTTGAGGAACATAGTCGTGAGCAGATAGCCTGAAGAATCTACTAGGTATTCTAAAATTAACATTGTAGTAACTTATAAAATTGTTTTATCCATATCATGTTTCCACTTTCCAATATAACATCATTTTTGCAGCCCATAGATCAAAATGTTATTCAGACAGTTAAAATTATGCAATATACTTCATTAAAGACCTCTACATTCCTCCAAAATAACAGTTTGGTACACTTTGTCTTCTTTAGGGATCATAGGTCTGTATTTTTTTTTTGAGAAAGAACGTGAAAAGGCAGACAGTGTTTTAAGTAATGCCTTGTCAAATGCTTGCCCCAAAATGGATGCCATCTTAGGGACATTGTTTATAAAAAGTTAAATGAAAAATTAGCACTTTTTAAATGCTTTTTTATATACTTTAAGATGGTATGAATAAATTTATTAAAACAATTATTGTTGATTATTTTTAGTTATTTTAAACTGCTCGTTTCACTGTCCCAACCTGTATAAAGCCCCTATTATAATTTTAGAAAAAATGACTAAATGATTAAATCTTGAAAAAAATGTATCTAAAAGTTGTAGTTTATTCTACGGTTTATGTATTATTACATATTATTTCAACAAAGTATTAATTTTAATTCGGATAACGCACTTTGTATGTATTTTAAAATTTTTTGTTTCCAATAATTTGTATGTACTCTGTTTTATCTGATTGTCAAGATATTTTTATAATAAAATTGTCGTATTTTTCATGAATTAAAAACATTTTACTCAAAGTAATCTTTTTATAATTATTGTAAGTTATTAACTTTAAAATAAATTCCTACATCAACCATATATAGATACAGAGTTATAGATTGGTCATAATTATTTTGATTATACAAAGCTAGGCAATATAGTTTAAATTTTTTTTTTACCTCCTAGTTAAATATATGAATCTTATATTAAAATACAACTAAATTTCACTACATTCATTAATGTAAATAAAACATTTTCATAATTCAATTAATGATACAAATTTTGTTTGTATATTATTGACTGAAAAATATTTTAATTTAAGATCTAACGCTGATTCAGATGATGTTGTGTATTCTCACATACTACAGAAGACTAATCCGTCTAAAAAGTAAATATTTATTTATTTATCATTGTACAATGTACATAATTTATATTTTATTTAATTCATTTTTATGAAGAACTAGAATGCCTTATTCGCATAAAGAAGAGATGAGTATTGTTAATTTCATAATCAAAAACAATTATGCTTTCAATGTTACTGGGGTAGCAATGTGGCAACATATGGAACGTGCCAATGTAAGTTAATGAAATTTATTTGAAATTATAACTTAAGCTTTTGTTTTTCAAAAAAATGTTTATTCAAATCCTTTGAATGCTTTATTCTGAATACGATTTTAATCTAAACTCACTTTTTTGTTAAATATTTAAATATGTAATAATACAATATCAAATATGAATAATTTGTAATATCATATTTTTTTGTAACAAGTAAAAAAAAAATTGTATTTCTACATTTTAATTTATAGGTATGTAAACTCCGTACATGGCAATCTATGAAAGAAAGATATATAAAATATATTAAATATGATTTAAATTCAGGAAATCATAGATTTCCATTTCTCTCACCAAAGGATTTGAAACTATTGCGACAAGGGTTTGTATCTGCTTTTATTTTATTTTTTCATATTTATATTTATAATTTAGTAAAAATAATTTTTATTTTAGTTTAAATATTGAAAAAATAAATAAGAATGATAAAGAAGCAATAAAATCCCAATTAAATGAAGAACGAATTGATAATATGGAATCAGACAGTTCCTAAAAAATTTTATTAGCCATAAAATGTATATATAACATAAGTTATTATGTAGTTTCATTTTTGTTATGCGCCTATCCTTTTTAAATAAAGTGCTTAAATTTAAAATTATATCAAAATATTTTTATTGAAATTAATTTTTATTAAAGGCTTTAAGTCTATTATACATATAAACTTGTATTGTATTATTTACTATAGAATAAAAAGTATTAAGACTATGTCGTTGATTATGGTCGAGTGTTTTGGTCTGAATCCAAATTGGGTGTGTGACATTATGTTGTTTCAGGAAGAGAGAGGAAGGAGCCTTTTTAAAAGGATTTTTTCAAATATTTTGAAAAGGTTGGGAGAAGACTTGTAGGCCTGTATGAGCTAGAATCTTGTGGTGGTTTGTTGGGTTTGAGGATTAAAATAACAATCGAGTGTTTCCAACTTTCCAAATGCATGGAAAGTATGATAGCTTGAATATAGGGCATATTACCATTCTGTACATAAAAACCCATGAATGAATCGGTGCGTCCGAATTTTATGCCAAAAAAAAAATAGACATAAATTTGAATGTTTAAATTGCATACCAACTCTTAGTAGGTGTTGTTTATTGTAGATATATTTTTTTATTTTTTTGAACGCATTATCTGACTTGTTTTTAAACAATTAATATAACCATTGTTGAAATATAATAATTGTTTTTTCTTGTGTACTTATTTTTTCAATATAAAATTTGCACAAATGTATAAACATAAAAATTTAAAGACGATTTCACAATGATTCATAAATATTTACACATTTATTTCAATAACAATCTTAATAAAAATCAAAATTTTATAAAAAAAAAATATATTCGTAAGTTTCAATCTTAAAATTTAAATGTATAATTAAAAAATTAAAATTATTGTATAATAAGAAATAATGTAAAAACAGTATTTGCCACAAAATGTATTTCCTAATAAATTGAAAAAATTATGTTGCTCAGCAAAGCAGAACACTACAAAATCATTATTTAATATAATTAAAATGAATTATTTCTATGTAATTGCCACAATTCTAATAGACTTAATTATATCTGTTATGCAGTCGACGAACCCATTGAATATGGTACTTAAAATCTGTAAAAAGCGCGATTGAGTTATTTGAGGATGATTCCTTAAGACTCAATATACCGGTTAAATAATAAGACTTTGAGTGTAAAAATGTTAAGCCTGAACCGCTATCTCCCTCGCCCATGTCTTGTCCTGGAACTAAACATATTTATATAAGACAAAATTAAGTATTCAAAACTGGTTGATACAAATTGTTAAAACAAAATGATTAGTTGATAACTCAATGATATTCAACCATAACTCATACTGGATATTTTATTTTGAATTCAAATATATTTTAAGGTCAGTAATAATCTTAAATGAACCACTCATTTCACCAAATTTTCAAATCTCTTCTCCCTTCTCAAACTTATAAGTTATTTATGTTTAAGACTTTTTTGTAAAAGTGAAGTATGTCAATGAATTGTATAAGTTGTTTTTTAGTTTCTTCGTGTTAGTAATAATTAAATTAATTATCCATTAATTTTTAGTGTTTCAATCAATTAACTTTTATCACAATTTTTTTTAAATGAGTGAGTAGCGTATATACATACACATTAAATACAGTCTGCTTTACAGTGTGTAATACTGTTAAGATTGCATCAATATATAATTAATCCCTTAACTCATTAATTGTTCTAAATTAGGTATTGATATTTAATTTATAAAACAAAAATCAGTTATACAATCATAATCAATTTATAGTATATTTAACAAGGAAAAGGGAAAAAAACGAACGATGAATTTGAATGACTTATGTGTCGATACTTAGTGAAACAACCACACATTTCTAACAAAATGTATTTCTCAATCATTAATCAATAAGTTTTTATTCATTTTATTTGACGATAATAATATTATCCAAAACCCTATGGCTTTCGGGAGTATGAAGAATGTCTGTAAGACAATTTGTTTTTATTAATTTATTTAATAATATTATATTATATTTTATTTTTTTGATATGTTTAAGTCTTTTGGTTTAATTATAGTAAATTTGTAATAACAACTAGTTGAGTAAACTACAATATTTCTAAGTAAATATTTTGATATGAACTTATGTATAGGATTATAATAATGAAATCTTTAACTTCAATGAACTTTTTAATAATTAAAATATTCAGATCTGGGGTGGCTAAACTCCCAATGACAAAAAGTCTATATGATATATGGATTATTGGCTTTAATGTATTTAGACTCTAGATATAAAAAAATCCAAATCCTTACATTCTTAAAAAGGTTGATTTTGAAAGTATTATAACACTTTAAAGTAATTTACATCTAATTAATGATTATTAAATCAAAAAGTAGAAATATTTTAATATTTAATGCAAAATATGATTATTTACAATAAATATACTTTAAAAATGTTAATATCTAAAATATTTATACACCTTAATAATTCAATGTTTAATACAACTAAACATATATGGTGAGTTTGCAGTTAAACAAAAACACAATGATTTCATTGTAGTAATGATTAAATATAATATTACCCGACGCAGATCCAGCACAAAACTTATCAAGGGTTACAAATATATGAAAACTTTGAAATCCTTTCGTGTACATAGCTCGACAAGAATCACGGTCGTGGTACGGTAAAGAAGTCTCTAATAAAACGGGACTTAATGTACCATTTTCCGTTTTACCCCAGCCAACAATCTGTAAAAATATAAAATAGATTTTAAATACACAATTATATTATTTTATAGTTAATTATATTAATATTTATTTGAAGGTGTAATGCTAAAAATTTTAATATATCCATTTAAAATAAGTTTTAGTAGCTTAACAATGCGATTAAACGATTTTTTTTTTTGCAAGTTTTCAATATTCATATATCATAAAAAAAAAAATATTAAACATTATTTGCTTCACATAAAAATTGACAATGGTAATATTGGGAGGAATACAATAAATAAAATAAATTCAATTACGATATGAGAATTTATATAATTTTTAAAATTAGTATACAAGCATCCAATCCACGAGTATTTGACTAAAAAATCTGCACAAATGATGCATTATGTATGCGAAGTTAGTATAATCCAACTTCGTTAAAATTACAAGAAAGAAAAAATAAATTATTAAGCGCAATATGCAATTAATTGATTATTATTTATTTTTTAAAGTTTGCAAAGTTCTGAAGATTAAGCCATTTATTAATTTATTCATAACATATCTTAACATTTACAATTTTTACATATTTTCAAATATCGTATATTATGTAATATAACTATAAAATACAAAATATACCTTTCCTTCATCTCCATTCAGCACATTGTATCTACTATTCCAATCGACACAGATAGGTGCAACAACATTACTGAAAGAAACTATGTTCGATAACACCATGACGGCTATATCATAAGCATAGTAATCTCGATTTCCAGTGAAATGTTCATGTAAGTAAATAATATCCACCTATAAAATTGTTTTAATTTATAGTTTAATACTATTATAAATGTCCACTTTTAGATTAATAACATTTACATTAATTATTCGTGTAAAGTCATTGTCAACTACTGTGAAATTTCTATCATATTTTCCAACGGCAACTTTATATGAATCATCGTTTATTGATATGTTTTTAGATAATATCCCTTTGTACCAAAAACAATGAGCCGCTAAAAATTATACTTATATTTAATTAGTATTCATTCCTTTACAAATACACAATATAGATTTTACCAGTAACGACTATATTTGAAGAAATTATTGTTCCACCACATATCAAGTCATATTTTAAATTCGCTTTATTTAATCGATATATTCCGACGTTCCAAGGTGCTGTTCCAAAGTTTGCTTTCTTACCATTGGCGATTAATATCTTCCCATTAGTATATACTCTGCCACAATCTAAATTGATATTTGAATATTTTATAGATTATAATAGTTAATAAGTTTATTCAATAGTACGATTGTTTGTCCATCTTTAAATTAAAAATTTATAAAATAAACAATGGAATTCGTGTATAGATATGGCTTAGTAAAATATATTATATTAATTAAATACATATTTGTTGTGATAAAATCATAATTACTTGGATTGCATTTATATAGTTGATTACTCCACTTTCCATTAGACTGACAAGTCAATTCAATTGGAGTTTCTTCTTGTCCATTTGGTAATGTATGGGTTGGTTTACATGATGGTACAGCTATTGTGTCGGGCGTCGATGGATTTGAACAATTAGCGAACTTACCGTTTAGAGTACATTTTATATCTAAACTATCCGATAAAAGAGGCGGACACATTTCTAAAAACATGAAAAATTATAATCAACATACAGACCTAAATTATTTAAATAAGTCATAATTATAGCATACACAATATTACAATATATCGCTTACTGAAACACAATTTCTCTGAAGTCGAGGTCCATTTTCCATTCCCCTGACAAACTCTAAAGCCTCTGGGGTAAGCATTATAATATCCAACATCACAGTTCTCAATAACGGTACGATACTGATTAATTAATGTACCATGAGCTAAAATTTTCTTGGAACCTTCATAAGAATATATAACTCCTTCAACGGCTGGTAAAATGCAAAATGGTATATCCTATAAAAACCATGAATATTAAAAAACGTAATAAAGTAATTTAAATTATTAAAATTGATGTTAAATTTGAATCAAAAATAGATACCAACGTAATAATATTAAAGTTATATGTATTCGTAGAAACCTGATATACGAACATGGCTTAAATGTTTAATATACAGCTTATGAATCCAATTAATATAGTATTTAATATCTGTGAAATCTACGACCGTTCTATTTTTGATTATATTGCCGTAAATTGCTGATCCAGTTAAAAAATGAGTTTTATTAGAGTGTGCAATGGTCAGTCCTGAACCGAAATAAAACAATTCAACGGTTTTTCCTAAAACAAAAATTAATCTTTTAATAAGATACGTATTAAACATATGCCTACAGACTTTTGTTGTAAATAATGGTAACCATTACCAAATGTACCAATGAACAGAGTTAATGTAAGAATAATTATTATATTTGTATACAGTTGCATATAGATCTATAGGGTTATATAGAGATAATATAAAGATAATATAGGGATTATATAAAGAGTGTTCAAGATTTCAGAAGACACAAAATAATTCAACTGTATGTCCTTGTAATTCCAGGTTTAATCACAGTGTAAAATACGGGGTGATTCTTTTATAATTAAATACTCATTTTAAAAAGTGTTCAATTTTTAATTTTAATTTTTCAAGTTTTTAGTTTCATATTTTTCTAAAACTATATAATATATTTATTTTTTTTTTAAGCTTAGATTTATTAGTGAAATCACTATCAATTTTTGATTTTCGAATGGCAGCCTCTACTTAAAACGTAATAAAATAGTATAAGTTTTTTTTTTATTTATTTTTACGTTAAAACTATTATTTTTCTTTTAACTGTTAGTGAATTGTAACTGGTCAAAGTTGGGTGGTTTGAGGATTTTAGGTATTCGTCCTACAGGTTACTACGGTTGTGAGACGTTGATTAATGAATGTACAAAGTTCGTCTTTGTGTCCAATTATTTACCAATTAATTAAATATGAATTATGATTATATGAAATTATTATAAAAACCGAAAACCACTCTAATTTGAAAAGCTATATTCCACTAAAAAATATCAAATAATAATAATTTGAACGTTAAAATTCATAAAAAAAATATCCCTAATTAATTTAATACATATTAAATATAGTTGCCTTTAGGAAATAAAAATTTGATAGTGATTTTACTATTAAATAAAAAAGAGAAAAAAATAAAAAATTCATAACATTTGAGAAAAGCATGAAAACAAATATTTTGAAAAAAAAAATGAAAAAAGTGAATACTTGACAAAATAATGATTGTTTAATGAAAAAATAATCATCCTCTATATCAGGAACTATATTAGGCTGACAGACCGTTTCCGATCACAATCGTTTATTGTATCGGTTTATAATGGTTCTTATTTCCAAAATGACAAGGTTCGCATCTAGCGATTACCTACTTTTTGTTAGATAACAAATAAACTTTTGACACATGATTTAGAATAACTGAATTTTTTTTTAAGTTTTTAGTTTTACATATTTAATGTAAAATAAACTAAAGGTAAGTCAATTTTAAAAATATACATTTTATGGTAATTATTGACAATTAAATGTTTTATTACCCAACTCAGAGCTGCCACAAAACTGATCATCGCGCAATTGAGATTTGTAATTATTTCGACAATAATCAATGTTGTAGAATGATAAAGACATTTCTGATAAAAAGGATTCTTCCCCAAGTTTCCATGTAAGAATCTGTTGAAGTTTATAATATTTGCATTAATAATGTTAAACATATAATATTAACTACTTTTTTTTATGAGTGTTGGCACTGAGTGTAATTTATTAGTCAAAGAAAATACGACTGTTTAAAGTTTTTAATGTAAGAAATCATCGAATTTAGCTTTACGTATAAATTTACAATGGTTAATAGCGATAGCCTATACAAATAATTGGAATAAATTACATCACAATTTCAATATTTAATTAATAATCTTTAAACCAACTTGTCCTTTTGCTCCATCCTTTAGATTGTATTTACCACTCCAATCGATACAAACAGGTTTTACATAATTACTAAAAGTAATTTTGGTCGATAACACAACGAGAGCTATATCATAAGTCACTGATTTATTTGGTTCATTAAAATCTTCATGCGTGTAAACACTTTCCACCTATACAATTGTTTTAACAATATTTCAAACTAATATAAAATGAATTACTTACATTTATTATTTGAGTAAATTCATTATCAACTGTTTTGAATTGTGTAGCATAACTTTTTTGGTATTTTCCAATGGCAACTTTGTACTTACCATTTATTGATATTTTGGCAGGCATAAACTCTGATTCCGAAACGCATTGAGTAACTAAAAATGTAATTAAATTAATTTAAATTTTTTATTAAATACATTGCGCAAAAATAACCTACCAGATACGATTAATTTTGGACCAATAATTGATCCTCCGCATATAAAAATATAATTGGAACTATTGGATAAATAATCTTTCACATATATTCCAACATTCCATGGTGCTCTTCCAATTAGTGTTTTCATATCATTGGTGGTCGATACAGAATTGCTAATCTTATGTACTTCACCGCATTCTAATATAATATTCGATTAAATTTTGATACTAATTAATAAATGTATTAAATATTTATAAGTTAAAACATTGCCCCGTTAAAGGTATGTTGAAGGTTTAAAAATGCACATTAAACGATTATTCCTAATCTAAACTAAGAATATTAATTTTATATTACAAACAATAAAAGTATATATATATATACGAATCATCTCGAGTTTAGAGCTCGTTGATTTAAAACTAACCACCATATTCTATCTATTGAAGGTAGTCAAAGTGCGTGAAAATAATAACCGAAGCCCGTTTGATGAACCGACGAGCGATCGGCCGTCCGTCGTTTACTGATCACAATCGCCTAGTTGGCCGCTCCCTACTGGACATTTACTCTACCAGCGCGCGCATTGGTGGAAAATACGTTCACCGCTTCAAATCTAAGAACTATCTGGACGTAGACACTATGTCAGTCCTACACAGCAGTTAGATAGTGTTCATACATTATCCCCGCCCACCCATGTGCAGGGTTTTTTCTCATTCGTAAACCAAGGACGCTATCTATTCTGGACGCTACTGGCTGCAGATCCATAATGGAAAAGAACGGCTGGCTTGGCGATAGTTACGGTTACTTATTTGCGGTTCAGATACATGGCAAATAGAAATAACTGAATGATTGTAAATTAGTGTAATACATACGAATCAAATGCTTATATTAAATTGTATTTCATTGATTGTATGAAGTCGATTATTTCACGTACCGCTAGGCAAGGTGTTTAATAGAAGGCACTTTTGTCCACGTAGGTGCGATAGAGCTTATATTGTTCTATTCGATGTTATTGCTGTAGTATTGGGTATTTAGACATAAAAAATTATAACTAATTGGCTTAAATAAATCAGTTTTCTGTTTAATGCTGTTTATACTAGTAATTTTTGGTTTTAAATTTAATATTCTAAAATAAAATCAAAATTATTGCACACATCAATGGAATTGAACATACATTTTAAAATTAATAAAAAAATAAACAACTAAAAATAATTTCGAAATTATACAGATAAATATTATAAATAATAAGCAGTATTCGAACAATGAATTTGCTTTACCGTGGTTGGTCATTGTGGCGTGGATTCGTTGATATTGTTTGTAAGAGATATCAGCCTAGCCTAACCTTTAACGATAACGTATATTAAACGCTTTTCACTATTTTATTTGTGTATGTTCTGGCTACCGAAAATTAATGCAGTATATACGCTATTCACAATATTGAAAATTTGTAAAATATTTTATTTTATGAAACGGTTACTTATATTTGATAAATTTTAACTTAACTTTATTGTTACTATTGTTCTGAGTGTCTTAGGAGTCTGGTTGTCGAAAACAAGGTTTAAATTTCTAATTTGTGCTGTTCTCGTTTTATACAATCATAATATTATACAAACATGGATGCATGTGTTTTTTTTTTTTTAATGACTATACTATTGCTTTTATTATCATAGTTTTAATTATTATAATTATTTAAAATAATATTATTGTTATTAATTTTATTACATTGACCTGATTGAATAATAAAATTAATAGAAACACACACTGTTTACTTTTTCTACTTAATTTACTATGTTATCAAAACAGAATATTAAACAGTACCTATAAATTATTTTAGTATCTATAACTCGTTTTCGTACATAATAGTATTATTTTTCAGGCAATGTAGGAAAATCATACGTAACGATTGTAATGTATGTATTTGTGCTACTAATGATACTAATGTGTCGAGACAAATTTACGCAATTTGTCTGATACGATTTGATGCTATCGGAATTCATTACCAATTGATTGTAATGTGACCGTGGCATCGATGACTTGATCGACTGATGATACTTCCACCGGCCGCCTGAGCAATATTATTAGAACACACAGGGCTGGTCATCTGTGGCATCGATACGTCGTCGTCGCTGTTGTCGTTCCGACTACTTTTATTATTATTATTATTATTATTATTGTACGCGGTGTACACGCTTTTTGTTGTTCGTATTTTTTTTACATAGTAGACACGGTGTGGGCTATAAATTAAAATTATATATTGTCAACGCGAGACGGCTGTTATTTTATATTCGGTTCCGATTATTATATTATTACACGACGGGTGTAGTATACAGCATTTGAACATTATTAAAATATAATATATGATGCGATATGGCTCAACGGTGATCCAATGTAAAGCGTTTTCGTTTGTCCTTTCCTGTCGCTGATCAGGTCAGACACATTTATATATTTTGTTATTTATATTGTTTATTTATTATTATGTTATTAAATCACAATTATATTAATATTTAAGATCAATATGATATTATATTACATTAAAGTGGGTCGACCCGGTAAGAATTATTTGTATTGATTTTATATGTGTTTACGGAATACAATCCATTATTAAAATATTATATCTTGGTTGTTTTGGTCGTGCCGTACCTGGTGTGCACGTATTATCGCCGATTAGACAACGTATACGTTTACACAATTTATTGTAAATTTAAATCATAATTTTTAAAGTAGAAACAAAATTATTAAAATTTAGTAATAGTTAAGAACATTAAAAATTAAAATTAAATACACAAAGTATTTACTTATAAATTCAAAAAATATAAAATAAAATCTCACGGAATACAACTTAATTTTAATATAATATTATTATTGTCATAAATATATTTGTATATACCTATCGTTTGATTCATTCCGTACTCATATCGATTACACATTTCTTTGTTTTCATCTGAGCCATCTGAGCAATCTTCACGACCGTCACAAACTGACGACCATACAATACAGTGTCCATCGGAACAACTAAAAGTATCTTTTGTGGTTCTAAAACGTATTTAATATTATTTAGGTCTTAAATTACAATTAATTATAATGTTAAAGTTTGTTTATAAAACAGAATATTACATAAAAAAAATAATTTTTTTTTAAAAATATACTTGAATATTAATAGAACCTTAAATTTACATAACAACAATATCAGCTAGTTAAGTATGTCCAATGTAACATAAATAAAATGTACATTTATTAAACATTGTATATTTTTTTTTATTCAAAAATACATAGTGGAGAAAATGTTGATGATTTAATAAATAACATTATGTTTTACACAATAAAAAGGAAAATCTAATGGGTCTTAATTCTTTCTAATCGATAAAAGACTATAAGTTTGATACAAAAAAAAAAAATCTAGATGAAATTTAAAAAGTCGTGATTGTGTTTAATATTAAATATACCTAAAGGATGTATTGTACAACGAGGCTTGTTATGACCTAGAGCTATAAGAACCGAACTACCCTTCTTTTCTAAATTTAGAAAACAATAGTAGTCTACTTACTTTGAGCATCTTGCATCATTTTGTCGTCTTTCAAATTTATGGTCACACAAAATTCCAGTTCCTGAAATACATAAAAATATTCAGCATTTATTATTTTGAATTCTTAAAATTGTATATCGCGTATTCGTGCGTATTAAAGTTGTGGTTTTTTTCACTTATGTTAATTATGGTGTGTTGTGTACTAATGTTTTTAACAGCCAATAAGAGATTTACTTGCCTTCCAAGCTACTTTTTCCACATACATTATTTTTTTTTTACAATATTGTATTATATGCATTATCATAATAAACAAAGTGACTTACAATACTATTTGAACAATTAATCCATATATACGTAAAAGGTAACTGAAAATAGTAAAATATTAAAAAATATTGAAATTTTTTCGGTAAGTATTTATTAATTAAAATTAAAGAATGATTATTTTATTTTTAAAATTTTTATTTTAAAAGTTGATATATATTATATTAGTGAGTAAATAAAATATTTTATGTATCCAATCATGAATGCCCCAACTTAAAAACTATAAATAAATAATTATTATTTTTGTTACAAATATATTTCAGCACATACCTAGGTTCTACATAATCGAATTATATGTCACTATTAAATAGAATAATGGAAAATAGTCACATGTTTGTTACCAAAAATCACTGATTATCGGATTTCTATTAAAATCAGATTTAGTGACGAATAACACCCTTGCATACACCCCCTCGGCCAAGAGATTTCACTGAATACTTTTACTTTTTAGCCATCGATTGTACGTTTTTATATAAAATGAATAAATAGTTTTATTAAATAAATAATATATATTTATTATAAATAGAAATTATTATCTTTAAGTTTTTTTTTTTTATTAATACATTTATATTTAATAAGTGAACCTACATTTTTTTCTAATATCAGTTATGATTATTAAATAAATTATGTTCTACAATCTTTTTTTATGCATCATTATCTCTTAAAACAAAAACCATATGTATTCATTAAAGAATTTTTACGAAATAATAAAACATTAACTTTGTATTTATTTATTTATTTTTTTTATAGTCTTGCAAATTAGTATTTATATATAATACATACAAGTGCATATTCTACATTAATGTAAATAAAAAAAAAAAAAATAATAATAACGTATTAAAAAAAATATTTTAATAACTCGTTTTATTTTAATTAATACGTTATTAATAAACTGTTATTAAAATTAGATATTAATCTGTCGTACTTTGTATTTATTGTATAATACGTTTATGTATATTAAACGAATTTAATAAGGTTATTTCAAGTACCTTCTGTTAAAATACATACAAATTATAATTTAAAGCTAGGCTTAGAAAACAGTAGTCAGTTCATAAGTCAATAAAAATATTAGTAAGTAAATGACAATTATACATATGGAAATCAAGAGTTCTAGGGTTAAGCTACAATATATAAGGGATATGATGAGTCAAAACGAGATTCTTTAGCGTCCTCTTTCGATACGGTCACTATATAGAAGTTCAGAACATAATCATCATGTAATCGATAAAATGTATATTTACAATAACACTGAACACATAATATTGGATATGTTGTATACCTAATCATTATGCACACACACACACATACATACACATACATATATATTATATAAAAGGGTTCTTTAAGGGTGATTGCTCGATGCAGTCACTACATCGAAATCTACGGATTCGATAAAATGCTTATTCTTTAAAATGGTGTGTATTTCATACATTCGTGTTCATAGAAATAATAAGTGTAAACGACAGCTCTCGGTATAATTACATGAAAGATAACTGTTTATGAAACAATAATTATACAAACAATTTTTGTAATCCAAACTCACAGATACTTATTATACATAGGTAATTGTATTCTAGCTTTTACATTTTGATATTAAATAATATCATCGTAACAAGATATCATTATTTATTGTTATTATATTGTTAATATTGATATCACTTACCGAAAATTAGACATGAATATATCAACCAGAAATACATCACCTTCATAGCCGATTCAGAACTAAAATCAAGATAACTAAATGTTTAATTTCAACAAGCAATTTATGTACATTAATTATAACAAATTAAAAACATTTAACACTATTCCAAATTTTACCGCAAATAAACGAACATATAATAAACACTGAATTAATACCTGGAGAGAATCAATTAATTTTATGAGAGAATAATATGTAAGAGCCGTTAGAACTAATTCAACGTTACAACAACAATGAACACATAGTATTGGGTCTTTTAAATTGCTATATTATGATGCTCATACGTAGTTGATGATAATAGTTCAATGAAATTACGAACCTCGGAAGTCGAAAATATATTTTATGATAAGCGCTAGTACTAGAATATTCAAGGTCTTTTATCACAAATAACACGAATTTTAATAAGTTGTTTAAACCGGCTTCGACCTATCTACGTATACAATACGGTAAGACTCAACTGGATTGCACGTTGCACAGAGTATGGCAGACGGCACTAGTCGCAACAACATCGTTGAGTACAAAACATGAAAGTCTTACCACGACAACATATTCAAATGTCTAGAGTCTTTGTGTACTCGGCACCTATAAACCCCACACGTTTGTACCTTTAATAAAATTAACTAAATATGTTAATTATTTATTATTTAAATAATAATATTAGAGATATCTGACATAAAACGACCAAAAGGAGGTACGCTACAATATCATGCAACTACTACCAGCTATAAACATTTTTATGATCTACTAAAAGTCAAACGTCGGAGTTAATATTATGTAGTATGTGATAATAAGTATGCTAATGAGTGAGTAAATTTTTAAACCGTTTGTATAATTCAGATTAGGTTCAGAAAAAAAAATTGACTTTGTACTGATTTATGTTGATTTTGATAATTATTTTACGCATCATGTGGACGACTTAATTTCCTATAATTATTTAAAAAATAAATATATAATATAATAATAAATTTTATATGTTTTTCATAAACTAAAACACCATATGGTTAATTTCTTGAATTTTTTTGTAATACTTAAGAAGCATCCTGTGATGATTCAGAATTCTATCAAAATTATTTAGTGAATATTTTTTTTTGAAAATGTTAATATACCTAATTAAAAATTCAAACATATAATATCATACAAATTTTTAACTGATATTACGTCTTTAAAATAGGTTTAACTAAAAATAAGTCATTAAAATGGGTTTACAAAAATATAAAATAAATTTGATATAAATAAGATCTAGTACTTTTCACAGTATTATATCATTTTTAAAACTTATTAATGTTGATAGATTAATATATATAATACTTATCAATAAAAATTTTAAACCAACAAATATATCTCCATTATATCATCCAAATCATGGATCTACTATTCAAGGATAAAACTTTGTACTATATGGTACACAGACTTAGCTCCTACAAAAATTACCCTATCAAATTTTTATTCTAAAATATCAACAAATTATCCTCTAAATAAATTAAAATAGAAAAAGGAAGTTCTCATATAAAAACAAAACATTGTATCTCTACAGGACACTCATTCTTAAGTAGTACAAAAATCTTATGAATTTTAGATGGTCTTTATGTGTATTTAAATCTAACAAAAATTAAATTTTGAACAACTGTATTATTAAAGAAAAAAAGTAGGTGAGCATGCTTTATAAATCACCTTGGAAATCACCCTACAATTATATTCAAATAGTGTAGTATTATAGTCTTAAAAGTAGACATTATTTCATATCACTTTTATTATTATTATAAATAAATACTACTTATGTAGTAATTAAAAAAAAAAGTTGCACATGAACTTAAGCTTACCAAATATTACTGAACAATTCATTATTATAGATATATTTTTTATTTTTTGAACGCATTATCCGACTTGTCTGTAAACATTTGATAACGATTTTTAATAAATATAATAATTATATTTTTTTGTATCCTTATTTTATTATTATCAAATTTACACAAATGTATAAACATACATATTTACAGTAAACTTTACAATGATTCACTATTATGTATACGTTTTCCGTTTATTTTAATAACAATCTTAATAAATACTAAAATTTTATAAAAAATGTGTGTTCATCAATTTCAATCTTATAATTTAAATGTATAATTAGAAAATTAAATTTATTGTACATATAATGAGGTATGTAAAAACAGAATTTTACACAAAAATCATGACTTAATAAATATTGAAAAAAAAATGTATTATGTTTGTTTGCAGAGCAGTATACTACAATCTATTTATTTAGTATACATATATAATTAAAATGAATTATTTCTATGTAAATGTCATAATTTTAATAGAATTAACTATGTCTGTTATACAGTCGACGAATCCATTGGATATGGTGCTTTATATCTGTAAAGAGTGCAATTGAGTTATTTGAGGATGGTTCCTTAAGACTCAATACACCGGTTAAATAATAATTCTTTGAGTGTAAAAATGTTAAGCCTGAACCACTATCTCCTTCATCCAAGTCTTGTTCTGAAACTAAAAATATTTTATATATAAGACATTAATTATGCATTTGAACGTTATTGAGTAGTTTGAGTAGTTGATACAATTCAGATTTACATGGTTTATAACTGACAATGTACAAGCACCACATTGTACGAGTATGTGATGTAGTATATATAGTATATACTTTCCAAAGTATGGTATAGAAATGTTTTGAAACATGATTGTAAAACAATAATACATTGTATAACATTACCATTTAATGCAAATAGTGAAAAACATAACTATTGGTTGATAACTCAATGAAATTCATCCGTAATTCTTTTTGGTCAATATATTTTTAATTTTAATTATATATTAAGGTCAACAATAATCTTTAATGAATCACTCAATTAATTTCCCAAAAAAATGTACAAGAAATTATACTAGTTAAACACAGTAGGGACTACTGTGTTCTAAAAATCAATGGTCTGAGATAATTTTATTATGTATTATACTATTATGGATACAGCATCATTGTACAGATATTAATCTTGAGTTTTTTAGTTAAGTGAAATATGACAATGAATTGTACGAGTTATTTGTAGCGTCTTTATATTAGTGAAAGTAAAATATTATTTATCCGTTTGTTTTGGTGATTTAACCTCAAACACAATAACTTAGTGTTATTTAGTATTCTAAATTAAAAATTACTATCTTAGTTATACAACAAAAATTTAAGACGATATAGCATAGAAAAAAATATAATGAATTAAAGTTGATATCTAATTCAATGCTTATGTGAAATAACAAATAGTTTTTTACAAAATCTATTTCTCAATAATTAAGCAATAGTAAATGTTTTTATTAATTAAATCTACTAATAACCATATTATCGAAGAATCCTATGACTTTCAGGAGTAAAAAGAATGTTTGTAAGTCAATTTATTTTAGTTAATTTATTTTATAATATATTATATTTTATTTTCTTTATATATTTAAGTCTTTTGAGTTAATTACAGTAAATATGGAGTAAAAACTAGTTGTATAAACTACAATACTTCTAAGTGATTTTTTTGGTGAGAACTTATATATTAATTATCTTAACCTTCAATGGACTTTTTAATAGTCCAAATAACTTAGTCCTGGAGTGACTACACCCACAATACAAATAAGTCTTTATGATATATGGATTATCAACTTGAAAGTATTTAGAGTATAGACATAACAAAATACAAACCCATAAATAATATGATTTGTTAAGCATTCACGATTTGAAAAATATTACAGCTAAATAGATAATATACAATAAATGTAAGTAATTGAATTGCATAATAAGTACACTTAAAACGAAATGGAAGAATTGGTTAAAATATTAAAATAATATTTAGCCAACGTAACTGGCATAGATTTATACTGCTTTAATAATTTAATAAAGTAATGGAAATACCCAAATTGCACATGTTAAATACATATTGAATCATGTATATTGCTAAAAATAAATTAAATAAACATAATACATATTTTACGAGATTGCTTAATAGATTAAGAGAAATATCTTTATATTAATTCTAAAATGTGATTAGTTTGACTAAATAACTTTTAAAAACCTTTTTATTTAAAATATGTATACACATTTAATATTTAGTTTTTAATACTACAAAAACTATAAGTTGATTTCGCAGTAAAAAAAAAAAGCACAATAACTTTATGGTAATGATAATTAAATATTTTATTACCCAACGTAGATCCAGCACAAAACTTATCAAGAGTTACATATATATCAAATCCATTCGTATACGTATCTCGACAAGAATTCTGATCAAGGTATGGTAATAAAGTTTCTAATAAAAATGAACTTGCTGTACCCATTTCTGTCTTTCCCCAGCCAACAATCTGAAAAATTATGGAATGGATTTAAAATATAAAATTATATTATAATTGTTATTATTATTATTATTGTTGTTCTATAATATTATAATAAATTATACTAATTTTCTTTTTGTAAATGTAATGTGTGAATGTTAAAAATTTTAGTATCCATTCTTATATGCAATTAAAATGAAGTTTAGTAGCTTTACAATTCGATTAAAAGATTATTCTTTGGTCAATATTGAAAAGAATACTATAAATTAAATCCAATTCAACTACGATTTTGGAATTTAAATAATTATTTTTAGTATTCCTATACGAGTACTCAGATCGACGAAAATTTAATTTAAAAACCAGCACAAAAGATATGTGTGTGTATGAATATATGTGTGAAGTGAGCACCGATAAACTTTGTTAAAATTACGAGTGAGAAACATCAAATTTTTGAGCCAAATTTCTAAATAATTCATTATTACTCTTTTTTCAAAAATTCTAAACTTCTCAGAACTAAATTGTGAAAATATTGATAAAGGGGGAAATTTCACCTGATACAATTTCTAAATATTTACAATATAATTACAGAATTTACCTTTCCTTTGACTCCATTCAGCACATTGTATTTACCACTCCAATCGATACAAATAGGTGCAACAACATTACTGAAAGAAACTCTATCAGATAACACAATAACAGCTATATCATTAGCATAATAACCATGAGCTCCAGAGAAATGTTCATTTAAGTAAATACTTTCAACCTTTGAAATTGTTATTTAATATATTACTGATATTATAAGATAATACTTTTAAATTAAAAACGTACATTCATTATTCGAGTAAATTCGTTGTCAGCTACTGTGAAATTTCTATCATATTTTCCAATAGCAACTTTATATGAATCGTCGTTTATTGATATTTTATTAGATAATATATCTTGGTACCAAAAACAATGAGCAGCTAAAAATGTAATTTAATTAAAATTCATTCCATTTTAAATTCCCTAGTTTTTACCAGAAACTACCAAATTTTGAGCAATTATTGATCCTCCACATATCAAGTTATATTTGGAAGTATCTTTATTTAATTGATATATTCCAACATTCCAAGGCGCTGTTCCAACTACTACTTTTTTACCATTGGCAATCAATATATTTCCATTAGTATATACTTTTCCACAATCTAAAATAATAAATTTAAATATTTTATTGATTATAATAATTAATAAGTAAATTATACATCTTTTTGATAAAACATGTATCGAAGGTTAATACATTTGTATCATTAGACTTGTCAAATCAAAAGTACATTCTTGCGAGTGTTTGTTCGTCTTGAATTTTAAAATATATAAGATAAAATATGAAATTTGTCTACAGTTATAGCTTAGTATAATACAAAATGAATTTTATTATGAACCAGTCAATATCTCGGTAAACATTAAGAATTTTCAAATATTTTTTTTTTAAACTTTCTATGTTTGATTGTTTTATACTGTGTTGTAATTTTAATAATTTTAACTAGGTATCCACTTATTAGATAAAACACTATCAACTTTTTTAACCACAAAATACATTTTAAGTAAATGCTAAATTGTATGTATTATTTAAAATATAAAGTTAAATTAATTATTACAATGCATGGTTTTTGATAATGTTGTATTTTAGACATTTTAGTTAACAATTAAATAGAAATATAGATACGCACTTCTATCCGATCATTATTATATGTATGGGAATTAGATTACATACTTTGCCTACAACTTTATTTGTATAATTTATTGGTAGGTTTAATTTAAAATTAATAAATTGGAAATTTTTTTTAAATGATACATATTATTGATAAATATTAGCCATTGATAGAACATTTTAATTTTATTTCAATGGAAATTAGAAGAATTGGTATAACTAACCCAAAATATCAATTAACTATGCTGAGAGACAGCTCATTTTGACCAACAATCAATGCAAATTCATATTGTTTGCTACTGCTACCTATCTAAAAATTTTATAAATGAATATAAAATAAGATATACATATTTCTATATTATATTTCATACATAAATTATATTCATAAGCTACAAACGGATTACTCATATTAAGTACTGTTAAAGTTAAAATTATTTTTTTCAATATGTTTATACATTTTCGCTATCGAAAATAAGTATTGCCATTTGAAAATCAAAAGTTGATAGTGTTTTATCTAATAAAGGGGTAATTAAAATTATCAAAATTATAACACAATGTGAAACAGTAAAACCTAGAAAGTTTAAAAAAAAAATTATTTGAAATTCCCTAATACTTACCGAGATAATGACTGGTTCATGATAAAAAAGTCATCCTGTATATATAAATTATGTACGTGTGTTTAGTGATAAAAATACGATTACATGGAATGCATTTATATAGTTGATTATTCCACATCCCATTAGACTGACAAATTAATTCAATTGGAGTCTCTTCTTGTCCATTTGGTAATGTATAAGTTGGTTTACATGATGGTACAGCTATTGTTTCGGGTGTTGATGGAGTTGAACAATTAGCAAAGTTACCGTTTAGAGTACATTTAATATCTACACTCTCTGATAACAGAGGCGGACACCTTTCTAAAAGTATGAACAGTTATAATTAAATATAACCAAACATGCGGACTTAAACTATTTAAATATTTGATAATTGCAACATAAAAATTACAATACACAACTTACTAATACACAATTTCTCGTAAGTCGAGGACCATTTTCCATTTCCCTGACACACTCTTAAACCTCTGGGGTAAGCCTTGTGATAGTTGACTTCACAGTTCTCAATAACGGTATGATATTTATTAATTATTGTCCCATGAGCTAAAATTGTATTTGAACCTTCATAAGAATATATAACTCCTTCAACAGCTGGTAAAATGCAAAATGGTATATCCTATAAAAACCATGAATGTTAAAAGTTAGGATGAATTAATTTTTATACTTTAAAAAATATACGAACATGGTCTAAATATTTAATATATAGGTGACGGATCCAATTAATGTGATACTTAACATCTGTCAAATATACGATTGTGCTATTATTGGCGGCTTTTTCAGAGTCAACTGCTATTCCGGTTAAAAAATGAGAATTATTAGAGTGTACAAAGGTAAGGCCTGCGCCAAAATACATCAATTTTTTTTTTTGCTCTGAAACAAAATATATCATATTCATAACATACATTTTAAACATATGCCTGCGAATTTTTGCTGTAAGTAATGGTACCCATTATAAGATGAACCAATGAACAAAGCTGTATTTTAACAATTGTATGCCCCAGGGAAATATATTGTTGCTTCTCCCCTCAAAAAATAAGTAATATCTTAAAATCTAAGATACAACTATTTTGATAATAAACTAAAATTAATAATCCTTTATAAGCATTTAATAATATAATTTTATACTATAAAAAACATATACTTTTAAAAGGGTTATAAAAATTATATAATTGTTGTATTGCTTGATCAAAAATATAACATTATGCTTAGACATTTTGAAATTGTGTTAATTGAAATTATAATTTTTGTGAACAACCTTATAAGGATAGTTTTATTTGTAAACAATTTTATCAAGATCTATAGAGTATAACTATTGATTTGTGAAAATATATGTATAATGATATTTACATAATATACAGAGATGTATGTATATATAGTATATGAGGTCATATTAACTAATTGTGAATACAATAACGTAGTAAAACTTGATTATATTCTAATATCTATTAGAAATTTATTTAACAATACCACATATTATGAATACCTATTATCAACATATGAATAATAAAAAATAAAATAAGGTATTTCCTAGCTTTCAATGGTCATATACAGTGTGATCGCGATTTCAGGAAACACAACATAATTCAGCTGTATATCCTTATTATTCCAGGTATTACATATCATACGTCTTATTAACTATTGCTTATAATGAAACAAATAATTATAATTGCAATATAAAATATATTATGAAATATGATGATTTATTATTGAATTCATATACACGACATGTATTACAGGGCCAATTGATACAATGACAAAGTTTGCACCTACTGTAAATCGGAGCGGATACCAACTTTTTTCTTAAATTTAAATTAACTATTAGCACACGATTAAGAATAAACGGTTTTTTAAGTATTTAGTCTTAAATGTTTAACATATAATACACTTAGGGTAAGTTTTTAAAAAAAATATAGATTTCATTCTAACTATTGACAGTTAAATTTGTATTACCCATTGCAGAACTGGCACAAAACTTATCATCAGTCATATATTTTAATCCGTATGTGTTTCGACAAGAATCATTGTCGATGTATGATAAAGATGTTTCTGATAAGAAAATCTCTGGTGCTTTCTTTAGTGTCCAAGGAACAATCTGTTAAAGTATATAACATAAAACATTAACTATAATAAAGTAGAACATTAACTATTTTGTTATAAGTGTTGGTATTGAGCGTAATTAGTTAAATAAAATGTGACAAAGTCCAACTGGTTAAAGTTTTTAATATTATAAATCATCGAATTCAGCTTTGCACAAAAATTGACAATATCTTGACAATATCAATAATGATTGTATACATAACTTATTTTAATTTATCAAAATTTCAATATTTAAATAATACTTTTAACTAACCTTTCCTTGAGCTCCATTCAATACATTATAGTTGTCATTCCAATCGATACAAACAGGTGTCACAATATTACTAAAAGTAATTTTGTCCGATAACACAATAACAGCAATATCATTGGGAAATAAATCATCAGATTCAGAAAAATCGTCATTCAAATAAACAATTTCCACCTATAAAATTTTTTTAACAATATTTCACAACTGTCATAAAATTAATAACTTACACTCTTTAGTTGAATAAATGCACTATCATCTTTTGTGATATTTTTAACGTATTTTCCAACGCCAACTTTGTACATATAATCTATTGATAATCTTCTAACATTTTTTGATACATAAAAACATTTAGCAACTAAAAATTAATATTATAAATTAATATTAATTTCTTATTAAATATTTTGTGCAATGCTTTTACCAGAAATTATGAATTTTGGACCAATAATTGATCCTCCACATATAAAATCATAATTGCCAGTTACGCCATATTTATATATTCCAACATTCCAAGGAGTTATTCCCTCAAGTGCGTTTTTAGTCTGGTTGCCAGTGACATTTGCTCTTCCGCATTCTAATATAATATTTAATTATATATAAGATGATAATAATTAATAAGCAAACTAAATTTCTATACGATAAAACATAATTTTGAAAGTTTAAAAAAGTAGGTACACCAAACAGTTATAAGTTATAATTAATCTAATCTAATAATTATAATATTAATTTTTATTACCAACAATAAAAGTATATACATATACTAGACGAGAGTCCACCGAATACGGTGTCAGCTATCAATGGGGCATTATACGGCAAGAACTACACACCATCGCAAAGCCAACCCACAAATGTAAGTTTGATTACCGACTTTTAAGATCAATGTCTTGGCTTGACTCTGGTGCTGAGTTTTCCACCAACCCATGCTACCGTAAAAGAGACAAACTTACGAAATTGTATAAACAAAAATATTGAAATATTGCAATAGTTAAGGAGATTAAAAATTTAAATTACATTTACAGATTATAGACTTATATATAAAATAAATGTGTATGGAATATATCTTTATTATTATATAATATTAATTGTCATAAAAATATGGTTATATACCTATCGTTTTATTCATTCCATATTCATAGCGATTACACAGTTTTTCGATTTCGTCTGAACCATCTAAGCAATCCTTTTGACCGTCACAAACTGATGACCATTCAATATAATCTCCATCGGAACAACTAAAAGTATCCTCAGTGCTTCTAAAATATATTTAATATTATTTAAGTCTACAATTACAAATTACAATTTATTACTTAGTTAAATAAAATTTGCTTAAGAGACAGCATATTGCATAGACAGTTAATTTGTTTTTTAAAATAATCAAATATTAATAAAAGATCTGCATCTTTTATTAATATTTGACATATTTACATATCAACAATAGTATCTAAGTATGACTAATAAAATTTAAATAATATGTACCAACGACCTTTATTTTTGTAGTTTAGAATATAATTTTGTTAATTTGTACAACAGTTACTTACACCGACCATGATGATCCAACTTGTTGTCGCGATTCAACTCTATGGCCACACAAAATTCCAGTTCCTGAAACAATAAATTCTTGAGTATTAAATGCATAAATAATATTTATTAGATTAATATTATTATATAATAAAATAATCAGCATTTGTTGTTTTGCATTCTACAAAATAATATTGTCTATCATGTATTCGTGTATATTACAAGTGTAGTTTTGTCACTTAAGTGACAAATAAAATAAATATTGTATTAGAGATTTGAAGAGTCGAGAGAGGTTCTTTATTGCTCGATGCAATCACTATATTTAAAACCACTGAGTCAATAAAATGCTTATATTCTAAATTGTCGGTGTTTCGTTTATTCGCATATATCGAAATATTCGGCGTAAACGATAACTCAATAAAACTATATGACAAATTATTATTTTTGAAACAATACATTTGTAAATTTAGATTCTGAATTCATAACTTTTCATCATAGATAAATTTTTGTATTCTAGATTTTACATATTTAATATTATAGTTGTATTAACATACTATCATAATAACACGATATTCTTTTTTAGTATTATTATATTATTAATATGGACATAACTTACCGAAAATTAAACATGAATATATCGACCAGGAAAACATTACCTTCATAGTTAATTCAGACCTAATATCAAGGTAAATATATTTTTTATTATTAACAAGCAATTTTAGTATACATAAGTTATATCAAATGAACGTCACTAAACACTAAACAATATTTTACTGTAAATTAACAAACGTTTAAGTATAGTAAAATATAATATAATATTTAATAATCACTGCTGCCAATATTTTAATATAATTAATTCATTTTTAACTTCAAAAGATATTAATATGTAAGAGTCATACAAATACAATCTTACAACAACATTGAACACATAATATTGGGTACCTATTTTATGAAACTAATGCGTATTCGATGCTGATAGTACAATGAAATTACGAATCTCGGAACTCGAAAATATATTTAATAACAATCATTAGTATTTGAACTCTCGAGGTCTTATTGCTAAATATTTTATCACGAATAATATTAAATATAACAAGTTGTTTAAACCGGCTTTGACCTATCTACATATATAATAGTAAGCTTCTATTTCCTAAGTACATAACAGTGGGGGCATGGCAAATTTATAAACATCAGTTCTAAGAGAAAAGGAAACAAAACGGCACACATTGAAGCCCTCAATACAGCATATTATTCAAAATATTCAGATGTATTAGAACCGTTGAGTATACGGCATGTACACGCCTCACACTTTTTTGCACACAAAACTGAATTGTATTAATTAAATGAATCTAGGAAAAATTACCCGACGAAGAAATACCAATGGAAAAAATACCCGAGGAAATAATAACCGAAAGAAAAAAAAACGTGGTATTAGTATTTAATATTTAATATTCACAAATCACAATACTTGAGCATAAATAATAACTTACTGTTACTTAATGTAGTCGCAATGAACGAGAACATGTTAGTTATTCTGTGACATTGTGATAGCTAACCTAACCAGGTATACCAGCTATATATATATATATATACCTAGCTATACCAGGGCCAGAGCTGATTGTTTTTAGTGATTTTATTGTGCGGTTTATGTGAAAACAAAATATTATTAGTAATAAAGGAAATTTTTTTTAGCGCCTGAAGTTAACAAAAATAAAATAATTATTAATCAACTTACTGATTAACACCACTAATCTTATTCATAAAATTGTTCATCATTTTTACTGTTATATGACATTTTAGTTACTTAAGCAATTTTACTACCATTAATTTAAAGTTAAACATAATTTGTTAATATAGTTTAGTTATATATTCTTACTATCTTTACTACTATTTGTATTATCTTGAAGTCATTATCCAACTTGTTTTTAAACATTTAATAACCATTGTTAAAATATAATAATTGTGTTTTCTAAATACATATATAAATTTAAATTATCTAATAAGGCTAGTAAATTAATCTCTATGGTATATTGATAGGTATAAAAAAACATTTGACTATTATTTTAGTTAATTTAACTGTTAATATCATTCAATTAGTTTTCACCACACAATCATTTTCAATTTCCGAGTGATACACGAAACATCATGTTTTTATCAGTCTTTATTAAAATTTTATTGGTCGTTGTTTCTTGATGTACGATACTTGAGTGGATATGTCTAGAAACCATATCGCATCTAGGTTTGCAAAAATACTTTGAAATGGTAAGTTGTGATAACGAATATGGACATTTCGCCGCCGGGCCATTAGATTTCGATGTATCTTATGTGATCTATTCGTGAACGCCGTGACGAAGGCGGCTGGCAGAACTTATCTGACACGTGGCCAGAGGTAGAGACACCGGTCGAGAAGAAGAGGATGGAGGTGGAGCTGATTGAGATCTTCCTGAAGGGTAAGTAAAAGGCTAGGGTGCTTGTGAGCCAACAATATCGGCTAGCCAAGCTTCCTAAGCCGACTTCGAACCCAGAAGCCGCCAGCACACCCGACTTCAAGAGAAACTAACTCCCATTGTGGTGCATATTATATAGACTAAGTGTCATGTAAAACTATTTCGTTTGTTTTCCCATTAATTATTTTAAATTGTGTATGTTACATCATCGTAAAAAAAGTATGTGTTTACCAAAAATATGAGAATTTTTTCCCTCATCACTTTATTATTATATGATAATCACACATGACTCAAGGAATAGATATTATATATTAATGAATGTATTTTATGCAAATAAAAGAATAATACACGTATAAATATGTTTGTTAAGCATTATATATATTATGTATATATAATTTTTCCTACTCTTGTTATTGTCATCATGCAAAGACTGAGTGTACGTTTATTTATATATGTATACTATTCCGTACATTCATACGTATTATATTGTAATAATTATCGATCAATTAAAAATAATATAGAATCAAGAAGGTGAGCGATAGAATTGAGTTTTAAAAATACAAATAGTCGTTCAATATACGATGGTAAGAAATAGTCTGCGGTCAAAGAGCATATAATAGATTTACAGAACAAATTATATTTTTGATATGATTCTTATTTATATTAATGCATTTAAATATTCGTATAAAATACACATTGGTGAAACAGCTTTTAAAATAAACTTAATATTATAATATCCTATTTATGTTAAATATGTTGAACATTGAGAATGTTACGTTCAATTACAAATACTTATTGATTTTCTAAGGTCATAAAATCAATATAAATTGTTGAATATGAAAAAGAATTATTATTAAATATCCTTAAGAAGATACTAAAATAGAAAAAATAAATAAATTTAATGTATTAATAAAATCGTTACTGTTTCCGAATGCTAAGATGAACTGTACTATTAAAACTGTATTATTCCTAGAAAAAAATATCTTATGAATAATTGGAAAGGTCATATTAATAAAACCCAAAATTTTGTAAAAAAAATTTGTGTTTATCAGTTTCAATCTTATAGTTTAAATGTATCATTAAAAAATTAAAGTTATTGTATAATGAGATGTGTAAAAACAGAATTTGACACAAAAATAATGCCTTAATAAATTGAAAAAAAATTATTATATTCATCGTCATAAAAGTACACTTCAGAATTATTATTAATTATAATTAATGTGAATTATTTCTATGTAATTGCCATAATTTTAATAGAATTAACTATGTTTGTTATACAGTCGACGAATCCATTGGATATGGTGCTTTATATCTGTAAAGAGTGCGATTGAGTTTTTTGAGGATAATTTCTTAAGACTCAATACATCGGTTAAATAATAATACTTTAAGTGTAAAAATGTTAAGCCTGTACCGCTATCTCTTTTGCCCATGTCTTGTACTGGAACTAAAAGATATTTTATATGTAAGACAATATTCAGTATTCAAAAGTTAGTGGGCAGTTTATTCAATAAAAATTTACATTATTTATAACTAACGATGTACAAACACAAAATTATAAGAAGATATGATGTTGCATATATACCTTCTAAAATATGATAGAGATGTTTTGAAACGCAAATAATAAATATTGTATAACATAACCGTTTAATGTAAATAGTGATAAACATAACTGTTATCTTGTAACTCAATGGAATTCATCCATAACTCTTTTTGGATACTTTATTTTGAATTTTAATTATATATTAAGGTCAACAATAATCTTTTAATTAAATATTTTATTATCCAACGCAGATCCAGCACAAAACTTATCGAGAATTATAAATATATGAAATCCATTTGTATACATAGCTCAACAAAAATTATGGACAATCAAGTAAAAACGTATATAAGTAAGTAAAACTTGATATACGAACATGATTCAAATTTTTAATATACAGTTCACGAATCCAATTAATATGATACTTTACGTCTGTCAAATATACGAATGTATCATCTTTGCTATAATTTTTGTATATTGCTATTCCGGTTAAAAAATGAGAATTATTAGAGTGTACAAAAGTTAGTACTGAGCCGAAATAAAACAAACTAACTATTTGTCCCGAAAGAAAATATAATTAAACATATCCTTGCTGACCTTTATTGTAAGTAATAGTACCCAAAACTAAATAAACCAATGATCAAGGCCGTATATTTTGAACAATATTTCGCAACTGGACAACACATTTCTCCCTCCATCAAAAAAAAAAAAAAGTCATTTCTCAAAATCTAAGATATTACTGTGTTGTTATAGACAATTTTGCTAATCAACTAAAATTAATAATTCTTTATAATTTTTTAATTTTAGAATTATATATTTTAAAAAACAAATTGAAAAATAATATTACTTATTATTATTATTCTATTTTTTTGGTCTTAGTTTTATTAACAATTATAATCTGGATATATTTTTAACTTTTTTTAGGTTGAAGATTTGAAAATACAGAGATTATTTCTTCGAAATATGTTTCCTTTGTTATTTCAGATCCATTTGTTAATAATGTGAACGCAGAACATTTTCCTTTGTTCATAGTTGATCTTAAATTATTTTTGACATATTTTAAGACGAATGTGCAGCTGAACAATTGGTGTGCATGTTTGATAAATAAACGGGATGATATTTCTACGCATCAATATAAAGTTATACAATTATTATTTATTATTAATAACACGGGTTTCTAAATATTTTTTGTAATATTATTAGTAGCTTCTATACTTCCTATATGCCTTTGTAACTGGATTACATATTATTATCCAATTTATCTCCTTAATATAAATTTTACATAATACACCGATTTTCATATAACACGCATAATCGAGATACCATGATCTAGTTCATTTATTTTCATCCGAACGGTCTAAATCTATTGGAAACCCGCCTTTAAACAATTGTATATCAACATATATACATATATTTTTTTAATTCACTATAGGTACTGTTGGTTTTATTGCCATAATTTTAATTATTAGAATTTTTTAAAATTATACTATTGTTATTACTTTTATAACATAAACTTAATTGAACTTAACAGAAACACGCACTTTTTACTTGTTTGCTTCATTTACTAACCATTCAATTTAACATAGTAAATGTTATTTTTTTTTGAAAATATTACCATTTCCATTAATACAGAATTCTAAATAGTATAATTATTATATTATTTTGAAAACTATTCACTCATTTTCGTATATGTTCGTATTTTTTTAAGGTAGTTTACAGAAATCATACGACTCCTACGCAATCATTTAAACTTATGCATTTGTGCTACTAAAAGAGACAAACTTACGTAATTGTATATAATCGCATTATATTATTCATCCTAAGTCTTAATTTTTATAATATAAACAAAAATAACTATTTATAATAGTTAAGAAGATTAAAAATTAAAATTGAATATACAAATTTTAGGCTTGTATGTTTAAAAACTATAAAATAAAATCTTATGGAATATACCTTTATTATAATATAATATTAATTATCATAAAAATATGATTACATGCCTATCATTGTATTCATTTCATACTCATTTAGATTACACAATTTTTTATTTTCGTCAGAGCCATTTTTATCAATTTTTCCGACCATCACAAACTGACGACCATACGATACAGTTTCCAATGGAACATCTAAAAGAAGTATCCTTGGCAGATCTGTTATTTATATAATATTATTTAAGTGTACAATTACAAATTACAATTTATTATATAGTTAAAGTTGTCTTATGGTACAGTGTTTTACATTATCAGTTAATTTTTTTTTTCGATAATCAAATACTAATAAAAGCTACAATTCACATATCAACGATATTAGCGATGTCCAATGTAACGTAAATAATATTTACCTTAATTATACATTTATATATTTATATTATTCTTTAAAAATGGAAATTAAAATAAAAAAACGATTGATTGAAAAATTCTATGTGAACCGAATTCGAATCCATTTAGTGAACAAAATTTTGATGATTTGATAAACAACATTATTTTTTATACAATAAAAAAAATATATAAATGGCTTAATTCTTTATAATTCCGAAAAGACTATAAGTTTAGTATAAAAGAAAAAAAACACAGACGGAATTTAGAAAACCAGGATTGTATTTGATAGTATGTATACTAATTGATGAATGTAGCTGGTATGTTGTATGACCTCACCTACCATTATTTTCGAAATTTAGAATAACATGGTATACCACAATTACTTACTTTGAACAAGATAAATCAGTTGGTCGTTTATCATATACCAGTTTTAAAAATTAAATATAAACACAGCTCAATTTTTACCAAAAATTATATACGATTCAATAGATATTTATAACAGAAATGTTGACTATAATCCATAATTCTTTATAATTATTACTTATTACACCAATAAACAATACAAATAGAATATATTAAATTATTATTATTTCAATTATGTATATTGTATATAGTAAAATTAAAACAAATGAATTGTATAAATACCTAAAATTTTTTTTAAATTAACAATATAAGGTACTTAATGAACTTAATGCAATAAGTTCAAAGTTAAACATAAACATTTTTAATCAGTTAAACCAATATAATTATATAATAATGGTATAATAATGAGTTTATTTGAAAACTATAAGAACTTTGTCAATAACTATGTTTGATAGTTGTCATTAATATTATATTATAATTAGTCCACAGAATAATAATATACATAAATCAGTATAACCAAATTAATAGATTATAATATTATATTCAGCAGATATTATACATTGACAATTTTATTTCACTATTTTATAATCGATACACCGTCACGTTATATAATTTTTTTATAATCAAATATTCAATGCTGTTTATTCGATAATAATATTATATTATACCATAATATTTAATATCTTTAAAGAAATAGATAATCAACGTCGATGATCGCTGAAGTATGGTGTAAACTGAAAAAACAGAAAAGAAAAGTGAAGATCTATGAAAGTTCGCGGAACAAGAGGGAAGAGGGCCATCGGCTGGAAGGAATAAAACGGATGACAAGTTCAGATGTCTGAGTATTAAAATGTCATGACGAAGACTATCCGTGTTCATTTAAATTGACTAGTAAAAATTTATGTTCATAGCTTCAATTTTATAAATTTAATGTATGATAAAATTTGTAAAAAATTTAAAAAATGAATTGACGACTTAATAAATGTATGAAAATATTATCTAGCTCATTGGCAGAGCAGTAAGCTCCAAAGAAATTATATTGAATAACAAAATTAAACAATAATAATTTCGAAACATACAATTTTAAAATGTAAAATTTATGAATGCAAAATGTGTAAATTAAATTTATCTTATTCTTAGATACTAGCTATGTATTTTAAATCTTACATATTAAATTAAATTTAACTAAACAATTTTAGGATTAATTAAAAAAGTTAAATACAACTAATAATAATTTATACAAATTTTGATTTCATTTATTATTAAAATAAATTATTTTTATATAATAACCATAATTGTATTATAATTAGTTATGTTTGTTATACAGTTCCCGAATCCATTGAACATGACGCTTAATATTTGTAAAAACTGCGATTGAGTTATTTGAGGATGGTTGTTTAAGACTCAATACACCAGTTAAATAATAAGACGTAGAGTGTAAATAGGTCAAGCCTGCACCGCTGTCTCCCTCGCCCATGCCTTGTCCTGGAACTAAAAATATTTTATACATATTAAGATGAAAATTCAACATATGAATATTTGATAAAATGAACATTTTACATTACATATTAATAAAAGATGATGTAAAAGTACCACGTCATCAAAATTATATGAAGCATAGTATAAAGGGCTACTACAACGACAATAATACAGTATATTTACAACGTAGATACATTTAATTAAACATTGTAGTACAATATTATCGCATTATAGCTATATTTGGTTGTGATTAATGATTTTTGTCAATCAATCCGAGAAAAAACGGTCCGAGTCGTTGACAATAATTGATGAATATAAATAAAATCTACACAAAAGTACGCGGCACTACATGTCTATCTCAAAAGGAAACTTTGCTGTGTGTTAAATATAAAAGATAGATATTGTAGTAATAGTGTAGTAAACATAAATAAGCATATTTGTAATGTAAGCCAGTGAGGCAAATGTGCTGAGGCAGCTAAATTGTAAATTAGATATAAGGAAAAAGAAAACAAGAGAGGGGGACAGTCGTGGTACTGATGTGCGACAATACCTTTTAATTGTTTTAAACTTGCGTAACCTGTTTGTGTGTATGTTTAAGTTTTCAATAAAAGGGTTTTTAATTCTTTGAATTGTTTATTCATATTTGGTTTCACTCTTTACGCTTTGAATCTGATCTGAAACCGATTAATTTATGGTCTTTGAAGATTGAAAGTCTAAACAGTAAGGTAGCGATATCGACTTCTTGTAAGCCGAATTGAAACCGATTAATTTATGGTCTTTTGGTGACTCAAGTGTCGATAGAGGTGTACCGTCAAAAGGAGGTATACGACAACATGTAGTCGTGACATGTGGTGATATTTTATATTGAGTAAGCGCTAAAATAAACGCGTGTAATATAATAAAAGTTTATTGATAGAGAAAATAATCGAAAAAATATTGGCATTACGTCATTAATTACGTTAGTTGTATAGTTCAAGAGATAATTTAAAATATCAAATACACGAGATAATGAAAATGGTACCCGTTCAGCCGACGACGACGGTGACCGTGGTTACCGTGAGTCTCACTTGCGCGGTCGGTTCCCCAAGCAACAGAAACTGAAGAAATCGAGATTTTTGATAAAATTAAATAAATAATCCGATTGGTAAAGTAATTCAGACATGTTAAATATTGAAGATAAGTAGATTACATGCAATCAATGTAAGTAGCTTAATTGTGTTAAATTCACTTAAAATATTAATAATGATAATTAATATTATATTATATATAAAAATATATTCATTGTAACTATTACAAAATTAGTATAATTTAAACTATGAAATATTATTATAATATATAATCAAAGTTACCAGCATATAAAGATATCAAAATTTAAATTTAATTCTTTGTTTATAATTAAAGTAATGGAAAGACTTAAATATTAAGAATATACTAATGTTTTTAAAAAGAGATTATATACATTTTAACCGTTAATTTTGGAAAGTAATATAATAATTTAAAATTTTAATTAATTGTTACTAATTATAGACCATTAAATATATATTAAGTAGAAATATAGAAATATCTTTGTAAAAATTGTAAAATATGACTATTTAGTTTTAACGCATTTTAAATTAATCTTCATATTTAAAAGATCTATATAGTATACACGTTGAACAAAATAAAATTAATAATAAAACCTAACTATAGGGTAAGTTAGCTGTCAAAAAAAAAAAACAATTATTTCATGGAATTGATAATTAAACGTTTTATTACCCAATGCAGAACCAGCACAAAACTTATCAACAGTCACAAATCTTTGAAATCCATCTGTATACATATCTCGGCAAAAATTATTATCAATGTATGGTAAAGAAGTTTCTAATAAAACGGGACTTAATGTGCCATTTTCTGTAACTCCCCATCCAACAATCTGTAAAATTATAAAATAAATGTATAATATGTAAATATAATAATGATATAATATGAATTTATTTTTGTAGGTGTTGATAATAATTTCTGAGTTTAATTATTTCAATCGAGAGTGAATCAATGACATATTTTAATTTTTGAGTATGATCTCAGACAAAATTATAAGACGGTTTAGTGGTGTATAAATCAACTATAAGATCGCTTTTTTTTTAGTTTTATCGTAAAAAATATCAACATAGTAGAGTTTCTCTCTGTATTTGCTTTATATACAAATTTTCAATCTTCAATGTTGTTAGGAATATAAATTAACAATTATTTAATTACAGTTTTAACATTTAATAAATTCTCACGAGTATGCTAATACAAGCACTCTCGTCAAAAAAAATATTAAACTTATAAATCTTTACGTACGAAATATTATTATACGCCTTTGCTCATATAATTACAATGAAGGAAACAAATTATAAAGCGTAGTATATAAATAATAAATGATAAATTTTTCAAAAATTGTAAATTTTTCAGGGCGTAGTTGTGAAGTAATTAATGAACGGGGAAACTTTATATAAACAGTATTATGTAATATATATAAATTTCATATATAACTGTGGAACACAAAATTCACCTTTCCCTCAATTCCATTCGGTACATTGTATTTACTATTCCAATCCATACATATAGGTGCTACAGCACCACTAAAAGAAACTCTGTTCGGCAACACAATAACAGCTATATCATTTGCATGGAAACCATAAACCCCATTATAATCTTCATTTAAGTAAATAATTTCCACCTATAAAATTTTTTTTAAATATTTTATTGATATTATAAAATCAAACTTTTAAATTAAAAATCTACATTCATTATTCGAGTAAAGTCATTGTCAACTACTGTGAAATTTCTATCATATTTTCCAATAGCAACTTTATATGAATCGTCGTTTATTGAGATTTTATTCGATAATATCCCTTTGTACCAAAAACAATGAGCCGCTAAAAATTATATTTAATTAATATCCATTCCTTTACAAATACAAAATATAGTTTTTACCAGTAACGACTATATTTGAAGAAATTATTGTTCCACCACATATCAAGTCATAATTTAAATTCGCTTTATTTAATCGATATATTCCGACGTTCCAAGGTGCTGTTCCAACGTTTGCTTTCTTACCGTTGGCGATCAAGATTTTCCCATCAGTATATACTTTGCCACAATCTAAATTAATATTTGCATATTTTATGAATTATAAATAATTAATAAGTAAATTAAACTTCTTTTTGATAAAATATATGTTGAAGATTTAAAAATGTTATATTATATTATATTATCATATTATATGACTTATCTAATCAAAAGAATCTACTCTTATGATTGTTTTTTTTATCTTAAATTTTAAAATTTATAAAATAAATAATATTATTGGAATAAAGTTACAGTTAAGTAAAATATATATCAATAATATAAGTATGTTTTGTAATAAAAATAAAATTACATGGATTGCATTTATAGAGTTTATTATTCCACATTCCATTAGATTGACAAAATAGTTCAAACGGAGTATCTTCTAGTCCAGTTGGTGCGATATATGTTAGTTTACATGATGGTAAGGCTATCGTATCGGGTATCGATGGATTTGAACAATTAGAGAACTTACCGTTTAGAGTACATTTTATATCTAAACTGTCTGATAATAGAGGTGGACACATTTCTATAAACATGAAAAATTACAATCAAACTTAACCAAATTTCGAAATTAAAATATTAAAATAATGTATTTTTATAGCATTCAAATTACAATATATAACTTACTAAGACACAATTTCTCGGAATTCGAGGTCCATTTACCATTTCCCTGGCAAATCCTAAAACTTTTGTGGTAAGTTTTATAATATCCAACATCACAGTTCTCAATTACAGTACGATACTGATTAATTAAAGTACCATGAGCTAAAATTTTATTTGAACCTTCATAAGAATATATAACTCCCTCAGCGACTGGCAAAACGCAAAATGGTACATCCTATAAACACCTTAATTGTTAAAAAAATATAATGAAATAATTTAAATTGTTCTTAAAATATGTTAGTTTATAATCGAAGCTATTCATTAACATAATATAACAATGGATGTATACATAGATAATAAACGAACACGGTTCAAATATTTAATATACAGGTGACGAAGCCAGTTAATATGATACTGAATATCTATAAAAAAACCAATTTTTATTTGACCTCTGATGTGATTCTCATCATTAAATATTCCGGTTAAAAAATGAGAATTATTGGAGTGTACAATGGTTAGGCCCGAACCGTGGTGAAACGAATTAACTCCGTGTCCTGAAACAAATATTATTTTTTAGACTTTTATTGCAATTAATGAGTTCATTGAATAGGTCTATATTTGAACATTTTATATCTAAAGGCAACATATAATATTTGCTTGATCCCACCTCAAAAATAATAATTTATTAAAATTTCTAAAATATCAGTCTGCCATAATAGCACATTCTAGGTGATTTAACTTTTTCGATAAACCACATTTTGCTTCACAACGTGTGATTGGTATTTGATGAGTATTATTTTAAATTAATTGTTTTTAATAGTCTGATGATTAATTCTCAATGTTTGTAGAGTAATCTTTAACCGTCTCTCTTAGCTGACCACTGATTTTCAGACAGACCTTATAATGCTTTTTTTTTTGTTATGCAATGAATACACAATAATATGTCAAATTTAATCATTCTCTGAATGGGTTAAGCAATTTGTCACACTGGACAACATGGTATGCTTGCCAACTCCTTCAAATACATATTGTGTATGTGATGGTGAAGATTTAAAATATTAATAATTACAGATTATGTACCTACAGGTATTACATAATAAGAATGTGTGATATCATGCAGCAGAGATGGTATGAAACTTTAAAAAGATAATATTTAGTGGTATGTATGATGCAAAAACAAGGATCAGACGTTAAACAATAAAAGTATACCAAACTTCCTCAAAAATAATAAATAATATACAATATAATACATTTTAAATACTGTGATTTTATAGGTATTATAATATTTTTAATATGATCACACATATTGTGCTGAAATTTAAAAGTATTACTTAATTTTCCCAAAATAACAATTATTTTCATTTTGAATATTACATTAACACTTGGGTTATAGTTATGACTATGGGTTTATAGAAATAGCTGCAAACGACTTATGCCCCAAATACTAAAAGTGTTCATATGCTTTTTTAGGTTACCCGAGTTGTGTCACTCAGTTTTTTCGATTTACACGAGTTGTGTCCCTGAGTTTTGTTCGGGTTACATATAAGTTTGGTTTAACTAATATAAATAAAAATTAAAAATAACTACATTAATAATTTTAATCATATTAAATACTAGTCAAAAATATAAATGATAACATTTCTATACATTTTATATATATTTTATTCTAATGTAAAATATCAATTTGAATTTATCAGCACACAACTTGTGTAAAATTTCATAATACAGTTCGGATAAAATTCGTGTACCTAATTTTTATCATTGGGATACAACTCATCAATTGCGATATTTATTGTGATCAAGACATGGAAATATTATATGTGTATATTCATTACGTGGTGTATTCGGTACCCAAATATAATGGGAATATTTATCTTCACTAAAGTTCGATAATATTTATGTTAATTTTTGTTGAGATTTGTGTTTTTGATTTAACTTCTAATGTAATTATAATATATATTATATTATTATTACATTTAATATTATAAAAAAATATAAGATTATACTAAGATATATTAAAAAAAATTTTTATTGAAATTATAATACTTATGTAAGATTTTATACGGATGATTACATTTAAATACAGTTGTATAAAGATCTATAGAGTATCAATTTGTGAAAATATAAATATGATGATATTTACATAATATACGGAAATTTATTAACAGATATATTATACGAGATTCTATTAACTAATCCAAATAGTAAAACTTGATTAATTATATATTTTTATAATAACAAACATAATTAGGTATTCCCTAGCTTGTGATGGTCATATTCAGTGTGATCACAATTTCTGAAAACATAAAATAATTCAGCTGTATCATTCCAAGTATTACCTACCGTAACTATTGGCTATTACTAATAATAAAAGAAATAACTTTTATAACAATATAAATATATCCATTAAATATATTTGGTAATATAAGCGATACATCATTGAATTCACATTTACGATTTGTTTTAATGTAACTCCACAATGACAAGGTTCGCTAAACAACTACTGTTCATCGGAGCGTTAATCTACCTTTATCAAATAGCAAATTTACTTTTGACATACGATTTACAATGACCGAATTTTTTTTAAAGTTGTTAGTCTTAAATATTAAATATATAATAAAATTAGGGTAAGTTTATTACAAAAATTATAGATTTAATGGTAACTAATGAAAAATAAATATTATATTACCAAATGCATAACTGGCACAAAATTTATCATTAGTCCAATATTCGTCAGAGTAAATATTGTATCCGTTTGAATCTGTATACAAATTTCGACAAGAATTAAGGTCGATGTATATAAAAGATGATTCTAATAAAGAAGTTTCATCTTCGCCTTTTTCCATTTTTCCCCAAGCAACAATCTGTTAAAGTATATAACAGTTTAATAAATTTCATTAATTATTATAAATGTACAATATTAGTCTCTTTTTTGTAAGTGTTTGCACTGGATGTAATTAGTTAAATAAAGTCTTATAATTATATCACAATTTCAATATTTAAATGGTACTTTAAACCAACCTTTCCTTGAGTTCCATTCAGTACTTTGTATTTACCACTCCAATCGATACAAACAGGTGTCACAACATTATTAAAAGAAATTCTGTTTGATAACACAATAACAGCTAAATCGTTAGACCATAAACTTTTGAAATCTCCCGCATAATCTTCATTCAAGTAAATAATTTCCACCTATAAAATTATTTTAACAATATTTCACAACTATTATAAAATTAAAAACTTACATTCATTATTTGAGTAAATTCATTGTCAATAACTGTGAAATTTTTATCATATTTTCCAATAGCGACTTTGTACTTATTATCCTTTATTAACAATTTGCTAGGTTTTGATTCGGATTCCCAAAAATATAGAGCAGCTAAAAATGTAATTTAATTAATTTTAATTTCTTATTAAGTATATTGTACAACAATTTTACCAGAAACGATTAATTTTGAACTTATAATTGATCCTGTGCATAAAAAATCATAATTGGAACTATACTTATGGAATTCATATATTGCAACATTCCAAGGTGCTGCTCCAACAGGTGCTTTCTTAGTATGCATGGCTGGTACTGGATTGTCAGTGAAATATACTTTACCACATTCTAATACAATATTTTATTATATTTTAGATAATAATTATTAACAAATAAATTAAATACCTATAAGATAAAATATAAATGTTTAAAATATCAAAAATTTAGATCCGACGATTATACCTAATTATAATATTAATTTTGTCCTAAAAACAATAAAATTATAAATATACACGAGTCTTACCGAGTTTTGGGCCCGTTGGCTTAAAAGTACGCTCCATATTTTATCTTTTGGAGTTAGTCAAGGGCTTAGAAATAACGACCGAATTCTGGCGGATGAACCAACGGCCGATTTACCATGCGTCGTTTACGGACCATGATCGCTTAATTCGACGTTACCTACTTACCACAAAAATCTATTGAACTAGCCATAAGTCCACCAAGTACGGTTTCAATAGTTAATTAGTGTAATACAAATAAATCAAACACTTATGTCTACGTGATAAAAATACTATTTTATTGATTATATATGTAGTTGATTATTCCACGTTTCATTAGATTGGTAAGGAATTCAATTAGAGACACTTATAGTTCATCTGTATTAGATAGAACTTTTATTGACTTACGTAATGGTATTGTTATAATACAGTGTATCGAAAAATTGAAAAATTTACATTCTTAGTAAATAATATATTTAATTAATAAATTATGTAATAATAGTGACGGATACATTTAAATATACATAAAGAAATAATAATCAATTGGCTTAAACTGTAAAATATGAATTGTTTTTACGCTAAATGATATTTAAAATGTTTTATTTAAAATATAACGTAAAAATAAAATAAAAATAGCAAACACCATCAAACTTGAACATAGACATTATAATTAATAAAAAAAAAAACAACCAAAAACATTTTGAAATTATGATGGACAATACTCGAAAAAAGACTTTCCATATTTGGTTAAAGTGATGCAGTCCGTTCTTATAGGTTGTGAGAGAAATTAGTCCAATCCTTTAAGATTATGTACGAACCTACTTTACTATGATGTTTTTGATTATTCTACCTGCCCAAATTTAGAGGAATATTTTCGTTTTTTACAATCATTTTGTAAAATAACTTATCCTATGAAATAACGGTTTATCTTTAATAACGTTCCATAAACGCTACTGTTTCTATTCCCGAATCTTAGGATGCTGGTTATCGATACTAAGGTTTTAATTTATAATTTGAATTGTATTATAAAATTATATATAAATAAGTAAGCATATTAACTTGATTTTTTTTCAATAGTTTTAATTATTAATTTATTTAAAATTGTATGAATGTTATTATTTTTATAATATAAACCTGACTAGATAATTTAATCAATAGAAACACACACTTTTAATTTACTAATTAGTTAATTCATCATATTTATTTGAGATTATTACTACTGATATCAATACAGAATACTAAATGGTATACCGTAAACAATATTTTGGATACGATACACTCATTTTTGTACGAAATGGTATTGTTTTAAGGGTAATGCAGATAAAAACTCATACGCAATCATCCAAACGTACGCATTCGTTCTACTAAAAAAAGACAAACTTGCTCAATCGTATATCACTGGACTATGTTGTTCGTTTAAAATCTTAATTTTTATAGTAAAAATAAATTATTTATTTTAGTTGTTGTAAAAGTTGAAAAGATAAAAAAGTAAATACAAATATACAGATTATAATACAATACATTTTTTATAAAATATAAAACAAAATCTCATCGAGATGTTTATTAAATAATAGCCCGTCGTTGGTGACACTATGAATATTTCGCTCACACAGTTGCCATTTCAATAACCACTGGTTTAAACATTATTAGATTTCGACAATATTATGTATAATTATTTACGAAAATGAATACGGAAAAATATTAAAAGTTATAAACAAACTTACAAAGTTATCGAAGTCCATTGTTGCCGTGTATGTAATAATACCGTATAGTTAGCGTTGTACTCGCCCGTCACTGATCGCCTTACCGTGTATTTTATAATTCACTGTTGTTACTTTCGGTTTATTATTTTGTTATTTTATTATTATCTTATTATATTATATTACAGCAGTCTAATGTTGACATTTGTCAGTACCATAGTATATTCGTATGCTCATACATGTATTTTAATAGGTGAGCGTTTTGCTCACTCATTAACAACGGTGTTCTACAATTAACGTCACTAACGACGGGATACTAATCGTAAAAAAATATTTTTGTTTACCTTTCGTATTATTAATTCCGTACTCGTATCGAGCACACAACTCATTATTTTCGTCTGAACCATTTGAGCAATCATTCCGACCGTCACAGACTGATGACCATAAAATACATGTTCCATCCGAACAACTAAACGAATCCTTGGCTGATCTGTAGTTTTAAAAAAATGTGCAATAAATAATTATTTAAATTTAAATTTACAAATTATAATTTATTATATAGTACATTTTTGTGTACGGAATAGCTTATTATGTTATTGGATCATTTTTTTTTTTTTAGCTAATCAAATATTATTGGATCCTGATATTTACATATCAACAATAGTAGCTAGTTAGAAATGTTTTATATAACGTAAATAATTTAATATTTATGTACATAACCATTAGTTGTTATGTAAATTCAGTTTTAAAAAATAATAATTATTATAACTTATCTGTAAGAAATAGTGTAAATCGTACAAAATGCACATTTATTATATATTTGTATATTTATTTTTTTTTAAATAAAAAAATGATTGATTAAGATATTATACTTATATTTTAGCCAAAATAGACACTACTTAATTAAAAAAATGTTAATTATCTAATAAACAACATTATTTTTAAAATGTAAAATATAATGGGGCATAGTTCTTCTTAATATTGAAGAAACTAAAAGTTTATTATAAAAAAAACCAGATGGTATTTAGGAAGTTATGATTGTATTTAATATTTTTATTATTAAATATACCTAATGGATGAATGAAGTTTGAGCATAGACCAATTGCGCCTAACACAAAATTTTCATTTAGGATAAGTATACCGATTGCGCTTGTATGACATCTACTAAAATACTTGCAAATTAAAATTTATTTATCAGTTGATTACTGATTAAAGTGACTGGATATTTTATTATAGTATCGGAAATTTTATGAAACGAATTATAATATACTGTAACTGGTATTTAACTTTGAATAATTGACGTTCAAAAAATAACTTGTAAAATACGAAAAAAAATATTTATTTATTTACATATATTATATTATGTATTAAATATTAATACTCACAAAAAAATCAGTTAGTGTTTTCATTTATTATATAATAATTATAACTAACAATACATTTTTCTTGGGTATTGTAAAATGTTTTGAGCGCAATTGGTGAATAAAAAAATAATTTTAGGCATAATTGATAAACTGCCTGAAATTTGTGCATTGTACAATAAGACTTGTTATGGCCTTAGGACTTAAAAGTAATAAGAACCCAACTACCCTTCTTTTCGTAATTTAGAATTTCATGGTATAAATATGTACATACGTTACCTACCCTAAACAAGATGATCCAGCTTGTCGCTTTTCAAGTTTTTTGTCACACAAAATTCCAGTTTCTGAAATAATAAATTCTTGAACATTAAATGCGTAGATAAATTTCATAAACTAAAGGTTTTCATCGTATATTCTTGTGTAATACAAGTGTATTTTTGTCATTTTCATTATTAAAAGCGTGAAAAATATATCCGGAAAATTATATCTCCGACAAAACATAATATCTTCTACAGAAAATACCTATTTAATTATAACATCACAGTCGTAATTTGACAATATTTTGAAAATATTAAGATATTTCAAATGCTACATTATTAGTATCTGTGATCACCCGCCGGCCAGCCGTCGTATTTCTGACGTATCGTTTCATTATCGTTAAATTACCCGGCGATTAAGAAAGCGAATAACTATGCCTAGCTACTTTTATATGGTGTTTAATACACATCGGTCACAACGACCAAGCATAGTATACAAATCATAAGAAAATGTATAGAAGGCGTGCGGAGACTGCAGTGTGTAAAAAGCAAAAATGAGTGGCATACATCAATAATGTCATGATTGTTTGTATTAGGAAACACAAGTATAATGAGTTTGAATTACTTTTGTCCGTGATTAGATGAGTACAAATACAAATATGATCGAATTATATCAGGTATCATGCACTATAATATTATGTATAATTATCAGTATGTCGACAGTAATTGTTCTGGATAGTCTAAAAGATAAAATTGATAATATATAACGTATTACATACATTATACTGCTAACATATATACATTGCTTAGAAGACACTACCTAATGAATTGCAATGTATAATTATTAAATTTAATTTAAAAGAACAATTTTAGGAATATTTAAAAATGTTTACGAACAATTTAAATACAATTATTACTCTACGCAATTACTCAAATTATAATTTCTTTGAATTCATATTTAATTTTTTTATATGAAAGGGTGGAATTTAATAAATCATTGAGAACCACACTGTAGGTTGGTCGCGTAGCAGTAATATTTGACCAATTTCGTATTTTTCGTGACTTGGTTGCACGGACTTTATCTTGTCATAATATAAATCAGTGGAACCATAGTATAATACATGAAGTGATCATTGTATAAAATAATTTGAAAATAGAATATTGCACAGAATAGCAGAATTGTTCGATGTGAAATATGACTGAATTGCACGCATATATATATAAATTATATATAAAGCAAACGCCGTGTGATTTTGTTATTTTTAAATATAAATTATAGGTACACAGAAAACTATCATCTACGACCGATTCTGCTTAATTAATATTAGTTGATTGTTGAATTTCTTTGAAAATGGGTGAAGAAAATATAACCGTTGTCCGATAACAATTGGCGTCGAAGAATTACAAATTCGATGCATAGTTACACTAAAAAAGGATTTTCGTATTTTTCCAATTGATTTACATCCAAAATTAGTTTTTTTACATTATTTATAATAATGGCCACCAAAGACGGTTAATTCAGTTGGTGTATGAACCAGTTACAATAAGGTAACTGACAGTATTAAATAGTATTAAAATGTCTTCAATTATTAATATTTGTTAATTCTAATTTATGAATGATTTTTTTTATTTTTAGTATTTTTATTTCGATAGTTGTTACACAATAATGAATAAATGAATACATGATACATTTAACGTATTATTCAACTTGTAACTATTAATAAGTATTAATTATTTTTATCACAACATTTTTCTTAGTAGGTCTACTAAGATCTACAACATTGAACTAGTTTATATAATACAATAAAACGTTAACTTTAAATTTATATTTTCTAATTTCTTTTAGTCCCGCAAAACTATTTTTAAGTATAATACGTCATACAAATGCATACTATACATAATTGAAAATCCAAACACAACATCTGAAAAATAGTATATTTTCTTAAAATAAAACAATTTTAAAAATACTGCTATTGAAATAAAATTATAGTTTGTCGTAATGTACAATTATATAAAATAAATGCATAATACGACAGATAAAAAATTATGCATACAGAAATACTAGGTTGAACAAATTATATAGAGTAAAACATGGTTATTTATATTTATATTTATAAATTAATATTAATATGAGGTCACTGCATAGAGCACCAATCTGACGATAAGATGTTTAGAGTTTAAATTGTATGTGTTTCGTTTATTTGTGTACGTTGAAATAATCAGTGTTAACGACGACTCAATATAATTAAATTACAGACCATTGATTTTGAAACAAATACTGGTACCTATATTTAGGTTATGTATTCAGAATTCAACATTATCAACAGATAATAATTGTATTCTCGATTTTATATCATATATTAACATAATTTCTTTATAACAATGATTTTCTTTCTTATTGTTATTATGCTTTTAAAATTGATATTACTTACTAAAAATTAGACATGAATATGTCAACCATAAATAAGTCGCCTTCATGGCCAACGAAGAGCTAAAATCAATATATTTTTAAATGTCGATAAGCAATTTTAGAACATTATTTATAAATGATGAAAGTCGCTGAACACTAAACAATATTTTATCGTAAATAAAAAAAATATAAAGGTTTAGTTAAATAAATTAACACTGACAAGAAAAGTAAACTATCAATTAATTTATAACTTTAAAAGATAGCAATATGTAAAATATATACAACCGAACAACGTTGAACACATAATATTGGATCGTTTAAATTACTGTACGATGATCAGACGTGGTTGCTTCTCATAGCACAATGATATCACTTACCTCGGAACTAGTAAAATATATTTTATAGTAAACGCTAATACTTGAACACTCAAGGTCTTGCCGAATGATACACTACGAATAAAACGAATTATATATCAATAACACGAATAAAATGAGTTGTTTAAACCGGCTTCGAGCTATATGCATATATAATAGTAAGCATCAACTATAATAAATTACGCGTTGCACATAGTACGACTATCGGCACTGCAGGTAGATAACAACATTTTCGAAGTACGCAATAAAGAAGGCGTGGCTAATTTATGAACAACACGTCTAGAAAAAAAAGAACGAATAAGATGCTATACATAAAGAAGCCCTCAGCATAACATATTCAGATATATTAGAACTGTTTATTACTATAACTACACGCCTAACAAACTACTTTTAGTTATAATTTACTTTGATAATGGTTTAAGTTCCACGACTTCAGTGACGAAAAGTAGGCACGTTACAATCCTATATAACTACTACCAGTTAACAATTTCATATGATCGACTAAAGCAGTGGTTCACAGGTTCAACCTGTACGTCACGGTTTCCAGGGGCGTTGTTGGTTATTAATTTATTATCAAGGAAGCCGCGATCGCAGTAGAAACTAAGAATTTAAAAAATAAAAACTTGATAGAATCTGACAAATTGTGATTCACGGAACACTATTACACAACTTATTGTTCACTTCCAAAATTATTTTTCTGAAAACGATCGACAAAAAAATTGGATTAAAGAACCTCTAACTACTGATATACCGCTAGTATTGACAATTTCTGAACAAGAACAACTCACAGACTTATCCTCAGATTTAGTAGCAAAAATCCAAATTTGTATCATCATCTTTACCAGAATTTTGGATAACTATAAAGTAGCAGTATCCGATCGTAACCAATAACGCTATCAGCATTCCATTTGCTTCTTCATACTTATGTGAAACAGGTTTTTCGGCTTTAGAAGTTATTAAAACAAAATATAGATCAAGACTGAATATAGAAAAAGAAATAAGAATCGCGCTTTAAAAATGTACGCCATTACTATAATAAAAATAAAAATGTGTGTTCATCAGTTTCAATTGTATAATTTAATGTATAAAAATTGTACTTACCATATAATTGATGACTTAATAAGTTTATAAAAATACTATCTAAGTCATTGGAAGAGTAATGAGCTATAGAGTAATTATATTAAATATTACAATGAATAATTCAATTAATAATACGATGAAATAATAATAATTTCGCAATATAATATTGTAAAATCTAAAATTTATAAATGCAAAATGTGTGAATTAAATTTATCTAATACTTGGATACTAACTGCTTTATGTCTTACATAATAAATACAATTAAACTGAACAATTTTAGAATTAATTAAAAATGTTTACACAAAACTAATAACTAATTATACAAATATATTTTTTATATTTCAATTATTATAATTAGAATACATTATTTTTGTGTAATTAAAATTATTTTATTATAATCAGCTATATTTATTGTATATTTCGTGAATCCATTGAACATGGCGACTTATGTCTGTAAAAACTGCGATTGAATCATTTGAAGATGATTTCTTAAGACTAAATACACCGGTTAAATAATAAGACGTAGAGTTGTAAAAGGTTAAACCTGCACCGTGATTTGCATCACTCATGGCTCGCCCTGAAACTAAAGAAATGTTGTACATATGATATAATTCAAGCATTCGAATGTTATTGAGTAGATGATACAATGAAGATTTATATTATTCATAACAGACAATGTAAAAGTAGGTACTGTATTACAAAATTTGGTGATTTGGCACTTATACCTACTACAATACGGTAAAGTTATTTTGAACCATTATAGTAAAATATAGAACTTTAGAACTTTGTGCGCATAAATATACTGACAATGGACATAACTTAGGGAAATATTCGGGGGTTTGGACCCACCCGTAACTTTTTAAAATTAAAAACATTTTAGTGATTAATAAAATGTATAATATAGAGTAACATGGAAGTATCTATATTAAAAAATGTTAGACCCCCTGTAATTATTTTTCAGTTACGTCCTTGTCTTTGACGACAAATTACTGCAAAATGTAAAAAAATGTTCATGTGGAATATGGATAATCAGCTGTAAATCTCTTAAGTCTGGACGTAAAAAAATACAAATCCACAAATAATACGATTGTTAAAGTATTTCTCATTTGATAAATATTATATGTTTTTAAAACAATATTAAAAAATACATTATAAATTATATTTTATCAGGTAATTTACAAATTGTAGATGTTAATTTTAGAAAGTGTTGGAAAAACATAAGGTAATTATTATCTTATTATAGATTATAAAAGAGATAAGTAAAAATGTATTTATATAATGTTAAGTATGAAATATGTTTATACAGATTAAATTTATTTGAATTTTTTAAATATATTTTCACATATAAAGTATGAATATGTTACGGGCAAAGTAGACTTTAACTAAATGCTGATATTTACCGAGCATTGAGGTGCTACCCGATTATGATAGGCAATGTAGGACAAATTATATATTGCCTGGACTATTTAGAATAATATAGTGTAAGGTTGGACAATGTAAATCAATTTTGCATTTAAATAACTATAATGCTTACTAATCTTATTAAATACTTTATTAGATGAATATTATTACCTTAACTATTTTTATTTTTACAGTATTTTTTGGATTAAAATATTGAGCTGTATTTTTTCCCTGTCACCTTAAATTCACATATTTTTTTATTTGGACATTTTCGAGTACAATTACATCTATTATATCTATGTCTTCCTAAATTTGAATATTACCTTACTGCTTCTCTTAATATAATTGTTAGGTCAGACGCAAATTATACAGTTACTAATTTTTCATTCCACGTAGTAAACTAATAGAGAAAACACTATATAATATTAACAGTACAATAACAATGTACACGAGAACACGAAAATATACTATCGACTTACGCTCTTGTTAAATAATAAATATTAAATTGTATTAACAACTCACAATTTAAGGAGCAACTCAATGATTGTAATAATAACTATTGAATAATAATTTAAAAGGTAATTTAGAATCAGCCAATTTACCGATTATATTTTAGATGAAAATATAATCTTGAAATGACAATAAATGACGAGATAATATTGAGAGTTTTCTAAATTGGTACCTCTTGGATCATACGAGTCGTACTAGTATTTGCAGTACCATCAGTCAATTTTATTTCATAACATTAAAATATTGGTCCTATAGTTTTATATCTTTATTTACAATGCCCAATTTACTACAGGCGAAGTAACTTGATTAAAAATTATAACTGCCCACAAAAAAAGTATTTTTAATATACTAAAAACACCGGACTTTGTATACGTATACCATCAATGTAAAAATTGCTTAATAGTTTATATTGCTTGTAACATATACAACTTAAACATAAAATGTACAATACAACCAAATCTATTATAGTGAGTTTTAAGTGAATTTGGTATTAATAAATAAATAATTGTTTCATGATATTGATAATTAAATTGTCTATTACCCAATGCAGAGCCAGCACAAAACTTATCAACTGTCAAAAATATTTTAAATCCATCTGTATACATATCTAGACAAGAATTATGGTCGATGTATGGTAGAGAGGTTTCTAGTAAAACGGGACTTAATGTACCATTTTCCGTTTTTCCCCAGCCAACAAACTGTAAATGTATAAAACAGATTTATTATATTATACGAATATAGTGAGTGTTAAATACTTGTCACTTTTTTTTTGGAGTTGTTATGAGTACTGTTAGTTAACTTAAGTGTAAAGGACAACAGTTATGTTTAAGTTAAAGTAATTAAAATAAGGTTTAGTGGTTTCATAATTTAACTATGATATTATTTTTTTTTGTTAGTTTTGTAATGTAAAATATCAACGTCTATAAATAATAATATAATAGAATATCTCAAGTTATTTGCTTTACATACAAATTTTCAATGTTTAATGGTGAATGGTGATAAGAATAAAAATTAAATCGCAATTTTAAAATTTTATTTATTATTTTTATATTAGATTTATTAATAATATCGAGCTCTAGATATAAAAAATACAATATTATCATTATAGCTTTTTAAGTTTTTGATGTAACTCCAGAAAGACTTAGGGTTATGTGATAGATGAGATCGAATATTTTTAATATAAGAATTATAATTTAACTAAGATTCTATTTTGCATAGTGCTCGAAGTTTTGAAAAAAATAATATAATATTTGCGATCCTTTGAGTTTTAAACAATTTATGAAGACACTCTTTATCAAAAATAATTTTTTTCAATTTTTCTCTATACCTTTGTTTATTTAGATTAAATAAAGAAAAAAAAATTGAAAAGCGTAATGTTTGAGTTTTTAAAAAATTGTAAATTTATCAAGATTTAGTTGTAATTTTGCATTGATTTTACCACCTTATATACTACCCAAAGATTTAAAAAAATATATATTTTGTATATTATTACAGAAATGGAATTTTACCTTTCCTTCAACTCCATTCGATACAATGTTTGTTTTATCCCAATCGATACAAATAGGTGCAACAAAATAACTAAAAGAAATATTTTTTGATAACACGATAATAGCTACATCATGAGCAAAATATTTTTTGATCCCAAAGTAATCTTTATAGATGTAAATATTTTCCACCTGTAATTTTTTTTTTTTTGTACTTTACAAATATTATAGTTTTATATTTTTAAATTATAACTTACATTCATTATTTTAGTAAATGTATTGTCTATAACTGATATATTTCTATCATATTTTCCAATTGCAACTTTATATGAATCGTAATTTATCGATATTTTTTTAGATAATATCCCTTTGTACCAAAAACAATTAGCCGCTAAAAAATTAATTTAATAAATATTCATTTTAGTTTAAACACATTGTCCAGTTTTACCAGAAACTACTAAATTTGGAGCAATTATTGACCCTCCACATTTCAATTCATAATTTATTTTATCTTTAATTAAACGATATATTCCAACATTCCACGGTGCTGTTCCAACAAGTGTTTTCGTATCATTGGTGATCAATGTCTTGCCAGCAGAATATACTTTACCACAACCTAAAATAATATATATGTGTATAATATATAATATATAATTTATGTTGAAGATTTAAAAACATACATCATGTGACATCTGATGAAAATACCTACTCTAACAATTTTATTTGTTTATCTTAAATTTTAATATTTTAAAAATGAACAATAGATTTTGGATACAGTTATAAGAATATAATATATATATATATAAATTGAGTACTTGGTTTTTGTGATAAAAATAAAATTACGTGGGTTGCATTTATATAGTTGTTTATTCCACTCTCCATTAGACTGGCAAATTAGTTCAGATGGAGTATTCTCTAGCCCAAATGGTGCAGTATACACTGGTTTACATGATAGTATGGCTATTGTTTCGGCTATCGATGGATTTGAACAATTAGCAAACTTACCATTAAGAGTACATTCAATATCTAAACTATCTGATAATAATGGTGGACACATTTCTAAAAACATAACAAATTATAATCAATCATACCCAAAAATCAGAATTAAAACATTTAAATAAGTTACAATTATAGCATAACAATTACAATATAATAATAGAACTTACTATAACACAATTTCTCGGAAGTCGAGATCCATTTACCATTTCCCTGACAAACCCTAAATCCAATTGGGTAAGCCTTATGATATCCAACATCGCAGTTCTCAATTACGGCAGTATACTGATTAATTATTGCCCCGTGAGCTAAAATTTCATTTGAACTTTTATCAGTATACACAACTCCTTCAACGGCTGGTAAAACGCACAATTTTGAATCCTAAAAAAACGTTTAATAATAAACAATTTAATTAAATTCTTTAAAGATGATTTTCGTTTTGTAGTAAAATTAACAATCAATATAATATTGATAAAATTAAAATGTATACGTATATGTATATAAATAATAATACGAACAAGTTTCTTAATCAGACTATGAATCCATTTATTTCGTTTAATGTCTGTAAAAGCTTCTAATGAGTACCTGTCACTTAAGTATATATACTTATAACTTAATACACCGGTTAAATAATAAGAACCAGAGTATAAAAACGTTGAACCTGAACCATAAGTACCCCCTTCAAGTGTTTCACCTGGAACTAAAGATAATGTTTACATAAGATACAAATTTTAAGTACACGATTTCCTACTATTATTAAGTACAATTCGTTCAATGTAGATTTATATTATTAATTCTATATAATGTACAAGTAATACATTATAAAAAATTTTATAGCGCATATTAGATGTGGTATAGAACTTTGAGTAAAATTAATATAATTATAATTATATAACCGTTAAATATAAACAATAAACAGATACCATTGCACCTAAAAAACAACAACAATCCAAGTAGATTTGGACACTGTGAAAATAAACTACTTATGTACATAGAATTTAATCAAGATATTTAGTGCATCAATTTGTGAAATTATATATAATGATTATGATAATGCTTATATTATACATAGAAATTTGTTTATAGATAAAGTACATAAGGTTCAATTAACTAGTTGAGTAGTAATAATTTAATAATTATATTCTAATATAAATATTATTTTTATTAATACTTCCTATCAGTTTATATTTAATATCAACATACGATTAATAACAAACAAAATAAGCTTTTCCTGGTTTGAGAGGGTCGTATACAATGTAATCACGATTTCAGAAAACACAAAATAATTTAGCTGAACTTGTAATATCAGATATTACCAATCTACATATTATAAATTACTAATAATAAAATAAATCAATTTAATATACAAATATAAATATATCCATGAAATATATTTGATAAAATAGGCTAATACACCGTCTTTAAAATGGGTGTAATTAGTTTATTGAAAAAAAACAATGATTTTATGGTATTTATATGCAATTAAACTATTTTATTACCCAATACGAAACCAGCACAAAACAAATCATTTGTTACATTTGTAATTTCGCTCTCAAACGTATTTCGACAATTTGTTAGGTCGATGTATACGAAAAGTTTTTCCAATAAAATTGTACCATTTCCTCCTTTTTCTGTTATCCTATGGCCAACAACCTATTAAAGTATAGAATATTTTTATAAATTATATGATAAGTTTATAATATTAATTTGAATTTTGCTACTGAGTGTAATTAGTTAAATAAATCAGATTAGTGAATATTTTTAATATCGAAAATCAATCGAATTTATATTTACATACAGATTGACAACAGTATTTATATAAAAATTTAAATATTTAAATAATATTTTCAGCCAACCTTTCCTCGATCTCCATTCTCGACATTGTATTTACCACTCCAATCTATACACACAGGTGACACAAAATTATTAAAAATAATTCTGGTCGATAACACAATGACAGCTATATTTTTATTAAAGAATTCAGATTCTTTAGAAATATCTACATTCAAGTAAATATGTTCCACCTATAAAAATGTTTTAATTTATATTTTGCAACCATTGTAGAATTAATAACTTACGCTTATTCTTTGAGTAAATTTATTGTCAGCTACTGTGAAATGTGTATCATATTTTCCAACAACAACTTTAAATGAATTAACGTCTCTAAATATTGTATTATTACTTGTTCGTGAGTAAAAAAAACAACGAGCAGCTAAATGTGTAATTTGATTATTTTATCTTTTATTAAATTAAGACAAATATTTTACCAGAAACAATTATTTTTGGATCAATGATTGATCCTCCACATATATATTCATAAGTGGAAGTATTTTTCAATAAATATATTGCAACATTCCAAGGTGCTGTTCCAACAAGTTCTTTCTTGCCATTGATGGACAATGCTGAATGGCTAGTATTATATACTCTGCCGCATTCTAAGATAATATTTGATTATATTTTAGATTGTTATATTTAATAAGATTATAGATGTATGTGTTCTTAAAATCTAAAATAAATAACATTGGATTCCTACATCTTTATTATATAATATTAATTGTCATGAAAATGTTGTTGTACTATACCTCTCGTATTATTCGTTCCGTACTCGTATCGAGCACACAACTCTTTGTTTTCGTCTGAATTATCTAAACAATCATTACGACCGTCACAAACTGATGACCATGCGATACAAAGCCCATCGGAACATCTGAACAGTTCCTCGATGCTGGTTCTATGATTGTATAAAAATGTGTAAAGAATCATTATTTAATATTATTTAAGTCTACAATATTATAAATTACAATTTATTATTTAGTAAACGTTTGTATACGGATAGATTAATAGGTTAACAGATCAATGAATTCATATAGGTATAATGTGCATTTCATATTTTTCTTTTTACTTTAAAAACAATAAAATTCGTTTAAAAACTATTGAATGATATTATAATATAATTTTAACTTAGTGAAAAAAAAATCGTAATTTAATTCACTAAATTATTTTTTAAAAAATATTTTGAAAGTCACGAGGAATCTTATTTATTATAATATATTATATTTCTATAGTTTTGGTAAAGTTTATTAATTTAGGTTTGCATAATTTATAAATATAGCTCGTTATGATATTAGAGCTATAGAACATAAATTATCATCGATTACCTACACTGAACAAGATGATCCAGCTTGTCGTCTATCGGGATTTTCATCACACAAAATTCCAAATCCTGAAATAACAAGTTATTAAAAAATGTTTATCGAATTAATTTTATTGCACAAAAACATAATTAGCATTATTTATGGTTTTGAGTTATACTTACAATTGTGTCATAGCTGTATTAATAGCAGCTAACATTTTGACAAGCCAATAAAAGTTTGAAAAAAAATGTTGTGAGATTCACTTATCTTACAAGCTCTACTTTCCACTTAAATTATTATCAAGTTACAATATTGTACTAAATATGTTATCATAAAAACAAATTTGAGTATATCACAATTGTTTATCATGGCATGTACAAAAGTTAATCCCACATACAAATGCTTATATATAATATTATCATAAATTATAAACCTAATACCACTACAGTGTTACGGTTTAATTATGTTGTGTTACTTAAATAAATTCAATCGATTGTTTGTATTAAAATACACAAATAAAATAAGTTTGAATTACGCTGGTTCGTGCGTGATTGAGTACAAAATATGAATAAGATCGAAATATATTGGGAATTATAAACTGTATAACATATTAGTTATTCTTAAGATGTGTAACCTTCCCGCTCCACCACTACTCATATTTAATTTTCTTTTGTATAAATATACATTTCAGAATTTGATTGGTATTTAACAAATTTTATATTTTTTGTGACTCTGTTGCACGAGATTTATCTCGCCATAGTATAAATCAACGGATTAACGGTGTAATACGCGAAGTAATCACTAAAAATCGTACAAAATAATTTGAAAAGTAGAATTTTTTAGTTAAATAGTTTGTTTATAAATATTTCTGAAATGCACATTTATAATATATAAAGTAAACAATTTATACTTTAAATTGTATATGTTTCGTTTATTCGTGTACATATTAACATAATATCATCGTTATAACACAATTTTTTTATTATTATTATATATTTTTTAACATTGATATTACTTACCGAAAATTAAACATGAAAATGTCAGCCAGGAATACGTCACCTTCATAGTTAATGAAAAGCTGAATTCAAGGTAAATATAGTTGATGCTGATAGTGTAGGAAATTGCGAATCTCAAAACTCGAGATGTGTTTTATAATAAGCGCTTGTACTCGAACTCTTTGCAATCTAATTAATTGTTGAATTTTTTTGGAGTTTGTACCTATACATAATACTTATTTTATTCAGATAAATATATCATCACATTATTGTTAATTGTTATCATCATTTATTTTGAATTATTATCAATATATCGTATCACTATTATTTGTGTGTTATTTTAATTTACTGTCGCAATTGTGAGCCCACCATTCTTGTTACCATTTTTTTTTTTATTTTAATGAATAATTATTTAATTTAGATAATAATTTAAAATAAATGATGATAAAAATTCACAATAATATGATAATATATTTATCCGAATAACCAAAGCTTTATGTTTAGGTACAAATTCCAAAAAAATAAACAATCAATTAGATGCAGAGTGTTCGAGTACCAGCGTTTATTATAAAACACCCAATATTATGTGTTCAGTGATGTTGTATATTTATTAATGACTCTCACATTTAATTATCTTATGAAATTAAATATAAATCAATTCTGTACAGTCATACTGTTCATTATATTATATAATATTAAATTTTTATTATACGTGAATGAATATAGATTTACGGTAAAATAATGGTTAGTGTTAAAGTGACGTTCATATTTTGATATCACTAAGAAAGTAGTAAAATTGTTCATAAATATTTAAAAATATATTTACCTCGAATTTAGTTCTTCTTTAGCTATGAAGGAGACGTATTCCTGGCTGACATTTTCATGTTTAATTTTCGGTAAGTAATATCAATGTTAAAAAATATATAATAACTAGCTGTACCTATGCACTTTGTTGACGTACGAAATGCATGCATCTTAAATTTGATTACTTCATGCTAACATTAAGCGTGAGGATAAAAATATTTTTTGGTTTTCTGATTTGGTGTATAAATGATATTTCAGACATATCAACTTTATATAAACGTCCCGCCCAGTGTTCCATTTTTTCAATCGATTAACTGATTATGTATCATTCATTAAAAATAATCTGTTATTCGAATAATCGATTAAATAATCGCACAGCCCTAATTACATAATAAAGAGGTAATATATTGAGGTCATTTATCTGGATAAAAACTATCATAATATCATATGTATCAAAATCGGTTGAATAGTTTCGGGATACATCGAGAACATCATACCCGTCGTACACCAAATTTTTATATATAAGATATATAAATAAGGTATTTTTAAATTGTACTTTTTAGTAATTCATTATCTATACATTTAAATATTTCTACTTATTTACAATAAAATTATTTGAAAAGTATTAAACTTAAACTCATATTAGTCTAATATCTATGTTTAAGACAACGGAACGCACAATACCTTCCTTGGTTAACAGTATAAATTTGATATTATTATGAATATTCAGTATACATGTTGTTGGGGTACGTGCAAAATGTGTGATAAACTTATAGGAACAATTCTTATCTACACGCCGATATCAAACACGATACGATTTGACGAACAAAAGGTCAGGTAACAGGTAACTAGAAACCCGCGGCCAACTTGCCGGACAATATTTATAAATATAATTCTACTGTACCCGTGTATGTCACTGAATTCCTCCTAAACGGCTGGACCGATTTGAATAATTTTTTTTTGTACACTGATTTGTAAATCTAAACCATCAAGGGCATCACCCAAACGCATACAAAAAAATTCATTCCAATCGGTCCAGCCGTTTAGGAGAAGTTCACTGACATACACACGTAAAGTAGAATTTTATATATAAAAAAAGATAAAATAAAAAAAATCATGTTATAACGATGATATTATGTTAATATGTACACGAATAAACGAAACATGTAAAATTTAAAGTATAAATTGTTCACTTTATATATTATAAGTGTGCATTTCAGACATATTTATAAACAAACTATTTAACTAAAAAATTCTATTTTTCAAATATTTTGTACGATTCTTAGTGCTTACTTCGCGTATTACACCGTTAATCCACTGATTTAAACTGTGGTGAGATAAAGTCCGTTGCAACAGGGTCGCGAAAAACACAAAATTTGTTAAAAACCAATCAAATTCTGAAATACATATTTACACAAAACAAAATTAAATATGAAATCAAATCAATTATAATTTGAGAAGTGGTGGAGAGGGCAAGGGTACACATCTTAAGAATTACTGTCCACATACTGATGATAATATGTTGTATAGTGTACAATTCCCAATATATTTCGATCTTATTCATATTTTGTACTCAATCACGCACGGACCAGCGTAATTCAAACTTATTTTATTTGTGTATTTTAATACAAACAATCGATTGAATTTATTTAAGTAACACAACATAATTAAACCGTAACACTGTAGTGGTATTAGGTTTATAATTTATGATAATATTATATATAAGCATTTGTATGTGGGATTAACTTTTGTACATGCCATGATAAACAATTGTGATATACTCAAATTTGTTTTTATGATAACATATTTAGTACAATATTGTAACTTGATAATAATTTAAGTGGAAAGTAGAGCTTGTAAGATAAGTGAATCTCACAACATTTTTTTTCAAACTTTTATTGGCTTGTCAAAATGTTAGCTGCTATTAATACAGCTATGACGCAATTGTAAGTATAACTCAAAACCATGAATAATGCTAATTATGTTTTTGTACAATAACATTAATTCGATAAACATTTTTTAATAATTTATTATTTCAGGATTTGGAATTTTGTGTGATGAAAATCCCGATAGACGACAAGCTGGATCATCTTGCTCAGTGTAGGTAATCGATGATAATTTATGTTCTTTAGCTCTTAAGTCATAACAATTGTCGTCACACGATAAACGAGCTATATCTATAAATTATGCAAACTTAAACTAATAAACTATACCAAAACTATATAAATATAATATATTATATTAAATAAGATTCCTCGTGACTTTCAAAATATCACCGGAGTATAAAACTATTCTAGTAATAAAAAAAAAAACAATGAATAAAGTATCTTAGAAGCTAGGAATAACTAAGTCCCATTTTATTTTGCTTTTATTATTTTATAAAAAATAATTTAGTGAATTAAATTACGATTTTTTTTCCATAAGTTGTCGAGTTAAAATTATAGTTTAATATCATTCAATAGTTTTTAAATGAATTTTATTGTTTTTAAAGTAAAAAGAAAAATATGCAATGCACATTATACCTATATGAATTCATTGATCCGTTAACCTATTAATCTATCCGTATACAAACGTTTACTAAATAATAAATTGTAATTTATAATATTGTAGACTTAAATAATATTAAATAATGATTCGTTGCACATTTTTGTACATTTATAGAACCAGTACCGAGCCGTTGTTCAGATGTTCCGATGGGCTTTGTATCGCATGGTCATCAGTTTGTGACGGTCGTAATGATTGTTTAGATAATTCAGACGAAAACAAAGAGTTGTGTGCTCGATACGAGTACGGAACGAATAATACGAGAGGTATAGTACAACAACATTTTCATGACAATTAATATTATATAATAAAGATGTAGGAATCCAATGTTATTTATTTTAGATTTTAAGAACACATACATCTATAATCTTATTAAATATAACAATCTAAAATAAAATCAAATATTATCTTAGAATGCGGCAGAGTATATAATACTGACCATTCAGCGTCGTCCATCAATGGCAAGAAAGAACTTGTTGGAACAGCACCTTGGAATGTTGTAATATATCGATTAAATAAAGAAACTTCTAACTATAACATGACATGTTTAGGAACAATTATTGATCCAAGATTAATTGTTTCTGGTAAAATCTTTATCTTAATTTAATTAGAAATAGAAATTAATTTAATTACACTTTTAGCTGCTCAATGTTTTTGGCACTCACCATTAATGAATAATACAATATTAAGAAACGTTGATTTATTCAAAGTTGCTGTTGGAAAATATAATTCAGATTCCGCAGTAACTCGTTATGAATATCCTGAAATATTAAACGTAAGTCCTTTATTTTAAAATGGTTGTGAAATATAAATTTAAAAAATGTTATAGATGGAACATATATATTTGGATGGAGATATTTCTGAAGAATCTCAATTCTCCAATAAAAATATAGCTGTCATTGTGTTATCGACCAGAATTACTTTTAATAGTGTTGTGTCACCTGTCTGTATAGATTGGAGTGGTAAATACAATGTACATCATGGAGCTCAAGGAAAGGTTGACTGCAAATAGTATTTTAATATTTAAATTTGAATATAAATACAAATATTCACTTAAGAATTGCCCATTTACCGTTGTCAATTTGTGTGTAAAAATAAATTCGATCGATTTATAATATTAAAAATATTAACCAACTAACTTTTATTTAACTAATTACACTCAGTTCTAACAATAACATTAATATCATATATTTATCATATAATTTAAAAAACCGCTCTATACTTTAATAGGTTATTAGTTATAAGACGAAGGAAAATGGAGGAATTGATACCGTTTTAATGGAAGAACCTTTTACATACATTGGCCTAAAAACTTGTCGAAAAAAATATGAAAGCGAAAAACAATGGCTAACTGATGATATGCTTTGTGCAGGCTTTGCATTGGGTAATAAAATGTTTTAATAAAACAATTTTGAAGACGGTCTATTAGCCTATATTATCAAATCCATAGATATATTTATATTTATTCATTAAATTGATTTGTTTTATTATTAGTAATTTCTCACAAGTAGATTGTTAATAACTGAAATTACAAGTTCATACAGCTGAATTATTTTGTGACTTTGTGATCGCATTATATGCGACCATTATAAGCTAGGAAGTACCTTATTGTGTTTGTTATTATTCGTTTGTTAATATTAAAAACAATTTTATAGAATTTATTAATAAAAAAATTATTTATATTAGAATATAATTATTAAATTATTTCTATTCAACTTGTTAATTGAACTTTATATAATATATTTATAAATAAATATTTTATATAATAGTTATAAAAATATCATTATATTAATACTTTCACAAATTAATACACTAAATAGTAAATATCTTGATAACATTGCTTAGAATATTATAACCCTTATAAGATGATACATAAATACTATAATGCCAATAAACACATAATAAACATATTGCACTATAATTATTAAAATCATTATTAATCAAATATAATCAATAATAATATTAAATAAAACAATGTAAAAACATTTTTAACATGTTTTAGTCAAATATTATATTTTGTATACTGTAATGTAACAATAATTTAATTTTGATATTTATTTAAATTAAACAATCGTGTGAACACATTTTATTTACGTTAAAAGACATAAAAATAAAATAATAATACAAATCTCAACAAAATATAGACAAATATTATCGTATTTCAGTAAAGATAGAGATGCTTATTATTGTTATTATTTTGTTAACTGAATACACCGTGTGATAAATAATTACTTATTATATTTCAATGTGTGTATTAAACCCGATTGATATAACTTATATAAAAGTTTAAATTTAAAACTCATTTTATAAATGTATTATTATTTCAGGAAAATCAAATAAAATGCTGAAAGTTAATTACGTGATCGTTTCTGAATATCTATATTTCGTATAAGTATTAAAACATACATAAAATCGTATAATTTAAATCACATTTCTCATAAAATCAGATGAAAATATTATAGTTCATCGATTAAATAAACATAATAAACATACAGTTTTCAATAAACTCATATAATCATTACTTTTGCTCGAAGTTTCATACTACATCTGACATGTGGTATCACATTTTTTATAAAGTAGTACTTGTACATTATCCAGAATTCATAATGTAAATCTAAATTGAACGATTTGATTCTATTAACAGTCTGCAGTTGTATACTTAATTTGTATCTTATATAAAAATTATCTTTAATTTCAGGTGAAGTAGGCGGAAATATTAGTGGTTTAGGTTCAACGATTTTACACTCTGGCTCATATTATTTAACCGGTGTATTGGTTTATAAGTTTTCATTCTCAGAAAAATTATACCCAGTCGCAGCTTTTACAAACGTTGAACATAATCAATTGATTCGTGGACTGATTAACAGACTTAAGAACCTTGTTCGTATATACTGCTAATTTATATACACCTCGTACTTATACATTTTAATTTTATTATTGTTATTATATTGATTGCTACTTTTGCTTCACAACGAACATAATTTTAAAACATTTTAATAATTCCATTAAATTGTTTAACATTAAACGTTTTTTAGGATTCAAAATTTTGCGTTTTACCATCCGTTGAAGGAGTTTTATATTCTAATGAAGATTCAAATACAATTTTAGCTCACGGGGAAATAATTAATCAGTATCGTACCGTAATTGAGAACTGCGATGTTGGATATCATAAGGCTTACCCCAATGGGTTTAGGATTTGCGGGGAAAATGGAAAATGGATCTCGACTTCCGAGAAATTGTGTTATAGTAAGTTATAATATAATATTGTAATTTGTATACTATAGTAAGTTCTATTATTATATTGTAATTGTTATGCTATAATTGTAACTTATTTAAATATTTTGATTCTGATGTTTGGTTATGTTTGACTATAATTTGTTATGTTTTTAGAAATGTGTCCGCCTCTTTTATCAGAGAGTTTAGATATTAAATGTACTCTTAATGGTAAGTTTGCTAATTGTTCAAATCCATCGATAGCCGAAACAATAGCCATACTATCATGTAAACCAACATTTATCAAACCAATTGGACTAGAAAATACTTCGTCTGAATTAATTTGTCAGTCTAATGGAGAGTGGAATAATCAACTATATAAATGCGACCCATGTAATTGCATTTTTAGCAAACATTTATGTACTCAATTTATACATATATATATATATATATACATATTATTAAGCTATAACTGTATCCAAAATCTATTGGTCATTATGAACATTTAAAAAAAGATAACCAACATATATTTTAAGCTTTCAACATAATATGTTATATCGAAACGATGTTTAACTTACTTATTCATTATTATTATTTATAAAATACTCAAATGTATTTTTTTAGATTGTGGTATAGTATATTCTCATATCAATACAACGATGACAAATGGTGAGATCGCGGTTGTTGGAACAGCACCATGGAATGTTGGAATATATCGATTAAATAAATATACTTTCAAACATGACTATATATGTGGAGGATCAATAATTGCTCCAAATATAATCATTTCTGGTAATACCTGTACATTATGTTTAATAAATAATGAACATTTATTTTAACATTTATATTACCTTTTTAGCGGCTCATTGTTTTTGGTATAAAGGGATAATATCAATAAATAACAATTTATATAAAGTGGCAGTTGGAAAATATGATAAGGACATCACACCACATGACAATGAATTTACTAAAATAATGAACGTAAGATAAAAAGTAAATTGTAATACTCGTAAAATACTAAATTAAAAAATTATATAGGTGAGAATGATTTACTTAAATGATGATTACTCTGCGAAAGATCATCAATTTTCTCATGACATAGCTATTATCGTGTTATCAGAAAATATTTATTTTAGTAATGATGTTGCACCTATTTGTATCGATTGGAATAGTGAATACAATGTATCAAACGGAGTTAAAGGAAAGGTATATTTCGTTTATGAGTAATATATAAAATATTTTTTTTTTTGTAAATCTGTGGACAGTGTACAAAATGGTGTTGTTTACGTCATGCAAGGACTTTTAACGTATATAATATATCTCTCGGTTTACACTTGTCAAACCGTAAAATAGGTAGATATTGATACCTACAGTAAAAGCTTACTCAATAATTTTATGGTGACTATGATATTGAGCTCTGAATAAAAAATAATTTAATCAGATTCCACAGGGTTTATACTTTATAACTCTAAGGTTGCTTTACTCTCAAATAACTGACAACGATAACGAGTATCGGAAGAAAAATTAAGTATTAAAGTGTCTTGTTATTTTTACTAAGTGTTTTCTCGCCACAAACACTTTAATGCGTACCTCAACATGAATTACTCCAAAAATAACATAAGCTCTTTATAAAACAAAAACAAATTTATTAATTGACACAAATAAAATATAATAATACAAAAAGAAATAATAATTAAATATTATTAAAATGACCGGCTATTAGCTGCAACACACCACGACTGTCTATATATCAATGCGATCTTGTCGTCGCCGTTATCAATTTCATTATTAAATTTTCGTTGGCATCTGTTCCATTTTATGAAAAATATTTTGTTTTTAAATCATTCACATATACAACATTATAACAGTAGCAATCGACACCTTCTTTAATTTCATTACAACTAAGCCCTGAGATATTTACAAATTTTTAAAACTCATTTTCAATTATTTATACATTACGCTTTTCAATTTTTTTTCTTTATTTTATTTAAATAAACAAAGGTATAGAGAAAAATTGAAAAAAATTATTTTTGATAAAGAGTGTCTTCATAAATTGTTTAAAACTCAAAGGATCGCAAATATTATATTATTTTTTTCAAAACTTCGAGCACTATGCAAAATAGAATCTTAGTTAAATTATAATTCTTATATTAAAAGTATTCAATCTCATCCATCACATAACCCTAAGTCTTTCTGGAGTTACATTAAAAAATTAAAAAGCAATAATAATAATATTGTATTTACTTTATCTAGAGCTCGATATTATTAATAAATCTAATATAATAATAATAAATAAAATTTTAAAATTGCGATTTAATTTTTATTCCTATCACCATTCACCATTAACCATTGAAAATTTGTATGTAAAGCAAATAACTTGAGATATTCTATTATATTATTATTTATAGACGTTGATATTTTACATTACAAAACTAACAAAAAAAAATAATATCATAGTTAAATTATGAAACCACTAAACCTTATTTTAATTACTTTAACTTAAACATAACTGTTGTCCATTACACTTAAGTTAACTAACAGTACTCATAACAACTCCAAAAAGAAAGTGATAAGTATTTAACACTCACTATATTCGTATAATATAATAAATCTGTTTTATACATTTACAGACTGTTGGCTGGGGAAAAATGGAAAATGGTACATTAAGTCCCGTTTTACTAGAAACCTCTTTACCATACATCGACCACAATTCTTGTCTAGATATGTATACAGATGGATTTGAAAAATTTGTGACTTATGATAAGTTTTGTGCTGGCTCTGCATTGGGTAATAAAAAACTTAATTAACTCACCTAATAGGTTTGGTAGTATTAAACATTTTACGTTAAACATGTATATGTTATGGGCAAACTTTACTATCGGTCAATATTTACATTGCCTGGTCTATGAATACTTAGCCCGGTGTTTTTGGACACTATAATAAAAATATTATTTTGGCTGAGCAAGATTATAATTTGACCAATCCAAGTAGCTTTGTCTGTAGTAAATTGGGCATTATGATTTATGATATAAACAATACTTACCATGTTTGTAATTTTTTTTTTTTAAATCTGTTTAACAAGTAAGAAAGAATAATTATAGTGTGGACGAAAGCTATTTTTACCTAACCTTATAAAAATCAATTTAATACATATTATATTTTTTGGCTTTATTTACGAAATTTTATATTTATATAACAAAGTCATAGATATAAAATTATAGGACCAATATTTTAATGTTATGAAATAAAATTGACTGATGGTACTGCAAATACTAGTACGACTCGTATGATCCAAGAGGTACCAATTTAGAAAACTCTCAATATTATCTCGTCATTTATTGTCATTTCAAGATTATATTTTCATCTAAAATATAATCGGTAAATTGGCTGATTCTAAATTACCTTTTAAATTATTGTTCAATAGTTATTATTACAATCATTGAGTTGCTCCTTAAACTGTGAGTTGTTAATACTATTTAATATTTATTATTTAACAAGAGCGTAAGTCGATAGTGTATTTTCGTGTTCTCGTGTACATTGTTATTGTACTGTTAATATTATATAGTGTTTTCTCTATTAGTTTACTACGTGGAATGAAAAATTAGTAACTGTATAATTTGCGTCTGACCTAACAATTATATTAAGAGAAGCAGTAAGGTAATATTCAAATTTAGGAAGACATAGATATAATAGATGTAATTGTACTCGAAAATGTCCAAATAAAAAAATATGTGAATTTAAGGTGACAGGGAAAAAATACAGCTCAATATTTTAATCCAAAAAATACTGTAAAAATAAAAATAGTTAAGGTAATAATATTCATCTAATAAAGTATTTAATAAGATTAGTAAGCATTATAGTTATTTAAATGCAAAATTGATTTACATTGTCCAACCTTACACTATATTATTCTAAATAGTCCAGGCAATATATAATTTGTCCTACATTGCCTATCATAATCGGGCAGCACCTCAATGCTCGGTAAATATCAGCATTTAGTTAAAGTCTACTTTGCCCGTAACATATTCATACTTTATATGTGAAAATACATTTAAAAAATTCAAATAAATTTAATCTGTATAAACATATTTCATACTTAACATTATATAAATACATTTTTACTTATCTCTTTTATAATCTATAATAAGATAATAATTACCTTATGTTTTTCCAACACTTTCTAAAATTAACATCTATAATTTGTAAATTATCTCATTACAGCTGATAATCCATATTCCATATTGACTTTTTTTATATTATTAGTTTAGCCAGTCTATTACTGAGTAATTGGATGACTAAATTTCTTTGTAGATATTGATTTAGTTATTTTATTCGTCCAAACAACTTCTTATCAAAAAAAAATATATATATATACATAGAAATATAGTAGTTTAATTAAATAAATTTATTGTAACTAACTTAAAGTTGTTAAATATATAATGATCATACTTAGTATATAATAAATTAATGAAAACGAATAGACTCATAAATAATCATTTTACTTCCATAAGTCAAATAATTATTCAATCATATTTAATGTTATAATCATAAAATTAAATTAATTTGAAACTATTATTACTAATAAATTGAGAAATACATTTTATATGAAGTCTATTTGCTATACTATACATACCACATAACTATTATCCGTAATTTATCATGTTTTTTTATCTATTATACTATCAATAATGATCATATGATTATTTTTTTTTGTATAAATTAAATAGGTATACCTAATTGTATAACAATAAGTGAGTGAAGGGTATAATATTGTGCATTGATGCAGACTTAACCTTTTTAGACGCTGTAAAACAAATTTCGTTTTAATTAAAACATTTTGTTCGAAGTTAAACCACTCAAAATAAACGGATAAAAAAAACTTTCATTAACACAAAGACACTAAAATAATAACTCGTACAATTAAGTGTCATCTTAAACCATAGATTTCGAGCATACGTCAGTCTTTATTGTGACGTATAACTTTGGTACCACGAGCTAAAACCTATAAAGCCTTCTTTTCGTACACTCTGTGTTATGAATTCATATGTAAAATTAAATTCGGTTGACAACTATTAATATCAATGGCCCGCCATATATATATATATTAGTTTGTAACAATACCAAATTGCAGAATGTGGTTTGTGTATACAATTTTTTTAAGGAACGTTAGTTAATTTAATTATTAATTTAACGTAAAATAAAGTATTTTATAAGAATTATAATTTGATTTTATTCATTTGTCGGTTAACAATAATTTTTTTCATATTTAGCATTGATTAATTATGGTTTGTAACTTAAAACAATTTCTGGGGTGTCCAACATTTTTTTATAAAGATACATATTACATATTACCTTACGTATATTACACCTGATATTCACCAATAAAATGTTTCTACTTTTAATTACTTCATGGAGCTTCTGATTCTCCAAATCCCCCCCCCTTCAAGTTAAGACCTTGGTCATGGATATATTTGTGCACATATTGCAATATGTCAATAAGTTTTATACTTTACTATAATGGTTCAAACATCTCAATAATATTTTAGAAAATATAAATAAGTGCTTTATTACACATTTTTATAATTTGATAAATGTACATAATTTTTTATCTTTAGTGTAAATCTGCATTGTATCAACTACTCAATAACATTCAAATGATTAATTTATGTTTTATATAAAAAATATTTTTAGTTTCAGGACAACATTTGGACGAGGGAGATAGCGGTTCAGGCTTAGCAATTTTACACTCTGCATCTTATTATCTAACTGGTGTTTTGAGTGTTAAGGAATCATCCGTAAATAACTCAATCGCACTTTTTACAGAAATAAAGTACCATATCAAATGGATTCAGGGACTGTATAACAAACATGAGAAATTATAATAACATTATAGTAATTACATAAAAATAATTTATTCTAATTATAATTGGAATCAATATTTCTATAGTTGGTTATTAATTTTGTGTAAACATTTTTAATTAATCCTAAAATTGTCCAGTGAAATTTAACATAATATGTAAAACATAAAATACAAAGTTAGTATCTAAGCAGTAGATTAATTTAATTTACACATTTTGCATTCATAAATTTTACATTTTACAATTTTATGTTTCGAAATAATTATTATCTCATTGTATTATTTAATTAGTTTCTTTATAGCTTACTGCTCTACCAACGAGCTAGATAATCTTTTAAAATATTTATTATGTTATCGATTCCACGGTAAATATGTTTTTTACAAATTTCATTATTCGTTCAATTTATAAAATTGAAGCTGACATTACACAAATTTACCAAATTTTTATTATTATTATTAATATTATTATTATTGCAAACAAAATTTGGAAAACCGTATTTATATTTGTTAATCGTTATGAAATTTTCAGTTTAATTTGTAGTTATGCATAATTGATATTGATAAAATAAAGGAAATAAAGCAACATTATTGTTATATTTTTAACTATCGTTATTAATCACGCATACCATGTTTTCTGTCTTTTTTCAATTATACTTATTATGCTAAGAAGTATATATTGTATAATTATTATAAAAATAAAAAAAAATAAAAAAAAACTATCGTCATTAAATATCTAAATACATATCGGAGGATGAGTTCATGGCAATACAAAATATAATATTATCTACAATAATTAACCGAGTATATTATTGTTTTATAATTTCTAAAAAATCATAAGATACTAGATATATGAGTTTAATTGAAGACAACACCGTATGTGTATATCTAAAAAACCATAGTTTGAATAAATAAATTAAACGAGTTTATTAAACTCTAGTTGAAATTAGTAAAACCGTCTTACCGTAGAAACCTACTACTTGTAAAGTTGCACCCACTTCTACTGTAAAAAAATTGTATATTAAAATATCATCAAAACAAATATGTAGTATAAGTTAACACTAAGAAATTGTATTTATAATTGTATTTACTTTAATTTAGGAGAAATTCTCATTAAATAATGATTTTTATTATTTCATTCCCTATATTATGTCCAACTAATTTACATATTTTATAATTAGGATTCACATTAAATACTTTGAAAAAATAGTTTACGTGCGTACGTAATTTGGTCGCGCGTCAATTCATCGCGGTCATTTGGACGCGCGACAATATTAGACATGTACGACATTTCGTCGCATGTAATTTCAAAACATGTTATACTTGTTTGCGCGTAAATTTGTCGCATAAAATGAATGTGTTAACAATTTAATATTTAATAATTGGTAATAATTGATTTTTTTAACATTGAAATTATCATAATTTAATATACATAATAAAATAACCATTATATGTCACAACGAAAATATTAATTATTTATAAAAATTAAAGTTGGACTGTATGAGTAAAATCAGTACAATCTTTTTTCATTTCAAATTATTTTTTTCACCGATCTGTCTCTCTTAGTTTGAGAATGAAACTATTGCGGATTAAGATATCTCAAACACGCTGGCTTTTTATACATTTTAAAGATGTAGTTTAGTGGACTGTTGTAGACTGTTTTGGTATACTTTAAACATACGATAACTAAACGATATCGAATATATAAATGTACCTGTCCTTAGACTACTATGTATAGCCAAATAATTACCGCCAATATCAATAAGCGACGAATTGACGCGCGACCAAATGACTACGATTAATTGACGCGCGACCAAATTACGGTACACCGTATACGTCAGAGTTGAATAATTTGCCTCAGTGTTAGTATATTCGTTTTTTATGAATTGCGTGCGTTTAAAATGCTAATATTATTTAATGATAACACAGCGTAATGGATAGGCAATTCAGGTACATTTCGTGGTACCATTCTTTTCATAATCTTATATTATAATCATACCAATAATATTCTACGAAGACGAATAAAGGTTACACTATTTGAAAGTCATGTACACGGCGTGTGTCGATTAAACGCTGTGCCTTTATTGTGATATTACAATATTTTTCATATCGAACGTATTTTTTACAGAATAAGTCTCAATCATTGTAACAAGGCTTTCACTTATATTCGATACAATAAGATTAATAATACACAAGCGCACATCCAATAACGACCAAGCATTATTTAATATACATTAATAGAGAAAAAACAACTAAAGATTACCACGAATGAAAATACAATTTTTAACCAGAGTTGAACCATGACACGCGCTTGATATACCTGTCCGCAACACTGCCATTACAATCATAATTTTCAATTTTTATGGGGTTGTGCACATACAATGTACACAGTATGAGTGTATCTAAAGTAATATAATATTATTTAAATTGTCTTTATCCGTATTAAAACAATATATATCTCACTGGATCCGATATGAATATGAAAATAAAAATCAAATCAAAATAGTATGTCCTATACTTGCACTTGTATAATTCAGTTATCGTTTATTTAATATGTGAACGTCAATTTAAAATATTGTAAATTAACTCCTGAGCCTTCATACGAGTTTTCTTCAGTGAGGCCCAGTAATCTATTGATTTCAAAATAAAACAATCAATTTAATATAATAATACTTAGATTTGTAAAATCTGATTTTTCAGTAAAATTATGGTTAACAATACGTAAAATATAAATAGAACGCAGTATTTATAGACAATCCTTATTAATTTAGTAATCTTATAATATTAACAAATCCAAAAAATAAAACTTCGTTGCCCGTACAAAATGCATCAGTGTTAAGTTTGGTTGCCTAATGATAACATTTAGCGTGAAGATGAAAACTGTTTTTGGTTTTCTGATTTGGTGTATAAATGATATTTCTGACATATCAACTTTATATAAATGTCCCGCCCACCGTTCCATTTTTTCAATCGATTAACCGATTATGTATCATTCGTTAAAAATAATCCGATGATAATCGATTAAATAACCGCACAGCCCCAGTGCTTGAATTGGTGGTAGACATGGCGGGGACGGCGTCCACCTTTTTTAAATTTATTTTTTAGCATGCCCTTTCTATAAATTTGGAACGGAACATTTGCTGTAATGAATTTGTAAATCATCAGTTTTTCTGATGCAAAATATTACCTATAACCTATAGCCATAATATTTGAATATTTGTATCGGCTACGAAAAAAAAATTGATTAATAATAATAATTAATATAATCAATCGTTAGGCCGCGGCGATCCTGGCTATCGTGAACGTGACTATTTTTCAGGTTTTATTATATAAGAAGATGTCAAATCTAAGAGTGTTTTTTCAGCAAATTTTACACAAATTCACTTTTAACAGCGATTGGCCACGGTTGAGTTAATTGGTGATTTTTTATAGGAAATCTCTAAAAAAATATTCATTACCATTGCAGGAGCGTATAAATAACAAACCTACCTAAATTAACGTGGATAAATGTATTGCTAAAAAAAAAACCTTGTATAATAGACGACAATTATTATACGTTACCATTTTACAAACACTACTGAAAAAAAAAATTTATGTTTTCGTAATGTGTACAGTGTTTCGAACAGATTCGTATGTCATTCAACGACGTCACAGCCACCGAATAATCGGATCAGAATCGAATCGCACGCGTTGTCAGATCATTACAGCGGCACACGAGACGGGCAGCTCAGACGAGAGCGATACACCCGTAACGCGGAACTCTGACGAGCCACTGGAACTGTGCCATCTGCTCACTAGATCCGACGTGCGCGCGACTTGTCATTTCTGCGGAACGTAACCCGCCGCAGCTCTGCGCATGTCGACAATGACGATAACGCACAGAGAGAAACGGGGTTTTACGAATATACGTTCTGTTTGGGAAACACGCTTAACACTTACGAATAATGTATTCATACGATTGACCGTTTATCGCATATAATACGGGAACAAAAATAAAAATAAAACATGCACTAACGCAAATATTTAATACAGATGTGACGATCAGGAAAGAACGGTGCCCGACTTATATGGGCCACGGAAAAAGCTAAGGTCGAATTTTGTTTGTGCATACCAGAGCTTGAGCTAAGGAAATGTCAGAGCTGCGAATGGGTACGAATAAAATAATGCGAGTACAAGCAATATAACGTGCAGGCAACATGATATGCTAAAAATCAAAAAATACCAGATACCAGATGCTTTCCCTAATCGCGCAAGTCTGCCCGGGGTGGGTCTTGCTACGACGGAGGAAGGACGGTGAATGTCAATGCTGGTCGTTTCGCCGGGCCTTCTATACCCGGTTCATTGGCGATTGGGTATTGCGTTGTGTGACAGATAACGAGAAACCGTCGAAATCCCAATGGTGCAATCGCCGATAAACGTACAATTTAAATAAAATAATTATAATAATAATAAAAATAGTAATATTAATAATAATAACATTACTGATTAAGAATAAGAATAATAAGAATTATAATAAAAAAAAGGAAAAGAATAATCTAGAACCTTCACCGTGCATCCCCACACACCAAACTGAAAAATCCCCCCTCGGACAAAATGTTAAAAATTAAAATATTAAATAATTATTTATCACGCACAATATTTTCACGGGATTTTAAGACTTTTCCAGAGTTTTTCCAACCCGTTTTTTTCGTATTCGTGTAAATTGTGTCTTTCGAAAGCCATGCGTATATGCGATTTTTTCGCCGTTTGCATTCGTAGCGGTCGCGATCGCGGTAACGAGTACGGCCGCCGATGACAGTCCTCCGGACGTTTTTCTTCGTTTTTTTTTTGATTAAATTTACACGTATATAATACACGTTTGATTCTAAGTCCTTTTGTCGATGTACAATACTATTTTTTTTTGATTCAATAAATTGCATTTTATAATATTTATATTGTTTTGTTGTTTTCGGTAGCTTAACCTTTGCGTCATATATCTTCAACTACGGGTTATGCTGTACACCATAAAAATGTTTCTCGACGTTTGTGTCGCACAGTACTGTATTTATTAACGTGTAAGTATATGTAATAATACATGATAAGTTTTTTGAAGGTGTATTGACGGGTTACTAACATTTTATATATCTTTATAAACCGTAATTTAAATTATAATGTCATTGGATGATGTAATAAATAAATAAGTGTTTCTTTATTTTAAAATATTTTTATATAATAAATTTATTGATTTTTTGGGATTATGGGTGACTGAAGGGACGTAAATGTTAGTTAATTTACTAAGAAAAAATTAAACTAATTAACACGATTTTTATAATTTTAATAATTTCAATTATTTATTTTGGTAAACAAATTTCTAATAACTATCTAATAAATTATTCAAAATTTAACCCATCATTCTCCATGCATGATTGAAATCGACGAATCACTTCTCTTTGAGTAGCTGCTAATATCTGTTCCTTTTTATTTCCATTTATAGCACCTCCACACAATGCAATTGTTGTAAGAGAGTATTTACAAAATAAATTTGACAATCGATGGATGGGAACATATGGAGCAGTAGCTTGGCCACCGAGATCTCCAGATCTCATTCCATTAGATTTTTTTTTGTGGGGACATTTGAAGAGTGTAGTGTATTCAACTCCGCCTTTAAATGTTCAAGATCTCAAAAATAAAATTGTAAATGCTTGTGCAGAACTTAAAAGGGAACAGATATTAGCAGCTACTCAAAGAGAAGTGATTCGTTGATTTCAATCATGCATGAAAAATTATGGATTAAATTTTGAATAATTTATTAGATAGTTATTAGAAATTTGTTTACCAAAATAAATAATAGAAATTATTAAAATTGTGTTAATTAGTTTAATATTTTCTTAGTAAATTAACTAATTAACTAACATTTACTTCTAATTGAGGTTAATTAATTCAACAAAATTAAATTTAAATGATTTAATAATGTTTGCAAACCTACGGGTAAAAAAAAAATACTTGAAATTTCACAATTCATAAAATTCTAGTATGATTGTTGAAAAATTCAATAATTTTAATCGAAACTATAACTCGTTGTCATTTAGTCAATTTTGATTTCAGAGCTATGGTAAAAAGGACCAAATTGACTTTAAAAAATTCGGTCTATCTGAATTTGGTATTCAAAACACATGTTGCCATTTAAAAAATGCAAGTTGTATTGCGCATGCGCACACGGAAAGACCTAAAAATGTAAAAATTATCAGGAAAAATGTATTTATGTATTCCCTGTCTTCTCCCGAAAACCGCATATTAATCCGATGTCACTGGACAGAATTATTTAGTGTTACCTTTGTAGTGGACTAACCAGCAACTGATTACTTGAGCGGTATAGCCGTGATAAATGATTAGATAGTGCAGATATTTTTTTATAAGTGTAGTTTTATTGATAAATAAATTATATCGTATATTATTCTAAGTGTAATTAAATTAGAAAATCCGACTAAGTCACAGGGACTAAATCGTGATGACATCTGACGTGAAGGTGCTCGTGCTGACTGTGGTGGATCACGTCTGCCGGGAGGCTCTCCAGGACCCCCTTATATAGTAGATTTCCCCCTACCTATTCTCCTGCTGTCCCTTCTGGTCAACGGATGCGACTCATTTGTTGTTTACACGCTGTTTACGCGGTTTAGGATTCTGTGAACGTGCGATGACCTAGTTAGATGCGCGTCACTATTATAATTATTGCATATCACTATTACTAGCATTATCTAGGATGTTTAGAATATGTAGAAAAATACCATACCTAAAAAAGGTGTATAATCTTAATTAATTGTAGGCCTAATAATCTTTTCTAATAACCTATTCTTATCACATGTCTTCAAAACACGTTTTCGTTATTATAATAATTATGTATTACTATTATTATTATTAATAGTGATACTCCTAGATTATCCAAGATGTCAGAGCACGTAGCACCTTTAAAAGGAATCATACTGTATATTAGTTAGGTATTTTTAAACTGTACTTTTTAGTTATTCATTCTCTTTATATATTTGAATATTTATATAAACATCATATTTAATATAATAAATTCAAAATAACAAATGAGTTATAATTTTTGAATAGGCGAAATATAAAATATTTCTACATATTTCCAATAAAATTATTATATTAAAAGTATTTATAATACTACTATTCTATTAATACAATTATAAACTCGTATTAGTAGGATTTATTTTTATTGAATATTACTTAGACTAAGACTTAATGTGACAAACGATGCGATTGCGGTTTTATAATGAAATATAAGTATATCACTTTAATTTAGGAATTGTTAATTTGGAAAAATATCACTTTGTGTTTGTGTGAGTATAATAAAGAAGCCACCGCACCGAATCGCTGTCTGACGTCTGTCGACTATCGTACATAACAGGCAAATTCTATACGAATTTCAGTATACAATAATATATTGGTGCCCGACATTATTTTCATCGATAAACTTCTCAGAACAATTCATATCTACACGCAGATTGACGGACTAAAAGGTCAGGTTATAGGTAGCTGGAAACCCGAAGGCCGCACAATTATGTATTTAGGTATATAATTTACATGGTTTTTTAATTCATAGATAACTCATTGTTTATTAACACAGATAAATTCTATTGCGATAGAAACCCTTTCCGTGATATAAAATTCCATTTAAAAAAAATTTAGGACAATCGGTTGAGTAGTTTCCGAGAACATTAGCATCAAAGGTTTCAATTTTCGATTTTATATATTAAGAAGAAGAAGAAGATTTCATCGGTATTCGCTATTTTGAATTTATGTTTAACGTTAAGTTTAAAACGAAACATTTCAAACAACATTATACCATTTATATTATATAAGCCATTATGTTTTGTTTTATTTTTCGTTTTTTTTTTCATTCATCGAATTGAATTTTAATGACGTTTACAAAATCTGTTGATTATTAATTTGTTTTACAGCAAATATCGTAATTATAGGCCCCCTGGATCGGCGTTCGCGTCATTCAAGCTCGATCCAGTCTTCATCAGACACGGGTTTTGCGATATAATTCGGATTATAGAAGCTCGTGTTGAAATTTTCTTGAGCCATCTTCTCATCGATCCATTTTCTAAACTTTGCCACGTTCACATAAACACCGGGTATCTTATTATTGCATCCGATTCCCCACGCCACAATACCGGCCTGATGATATTGCTTGGGATTGTTCTTCAGTGGACATACAAGAGGACTTCCGCCATCACCCTATAAATGTAATATATTTATAAATTGTAGGTTAGAAACAATATATTTGTACGCTTCCCGTTAGGTCAAGAATATATATTGCAGATGGACATGGAAATATATAATTAATGACCATACATAATTTTTATTATTAAAATATCAAACAATGACATAATGTTGAAAGTGACAATTTTCTTACTCTATGAAGTATTAGTTAGTTATTAGTTAAAATACAAAATTTATGTCGACCGCCTATTTGAGGTAGTCCAGTATTACATTCTGATTTCTATCAGGATTATCGTAATTTAGAGTTTGGTCGATTAGAATAATTACTGCATAGTAAGTAGTTTAATACCCCCAAAATGTATTATTGAATTATTAATATTTATAAACTGTTACAAACGTGGATTTAATTTATTCATTTTTACGCTATTTTGTATATTTTTAAGAGTCATCTACAAAGTCTGTGTTTGAATGTTACCTAGACATAAGCAGAGTGATTTTTTTTATTTTGAACCAATCAATATCTCGGTAACTATTACGAATTTTCAAATTATTTTTTTTTTTTTTTTAACTTAAGTTTTACTGTTTTACAGTGTGTTATACTTATAACCGCCCCCCCCTTATTAGATAAAACACTATCAGATTTTAATTTTCAAATGAGAATACCTATTTTCAATAACAAAAATCTATAGACATATTGAAAAAAAATAATTTTTACGTTTACAGTACTTAAATTGAGTAATTTGTTTGCGACTTATGAATGTTTAAATATTCGTTTAATTTACTGCAAAAAGTAAAAACCATAAGTCAAAACAAAATTTTATGTCGATTTAACGATACCAATAACGGCTATAGTCGATAATAACTCAAAATTATAATTGTCATATTAATTGGCGCGGGACCTTCCTATCCTATCACTATCCCACCCCGAACACTGAGTCTCAAGTGAACGTCAAGTCTGAAACGATCCTAGATAAATTAATACAAATTAAATAAGCATTGAAAATACTATACATTAACTAGTCTACATTACTACATAATTTTAGGGTTATGGAATTACTATAATATTATTACTATTAAACCATTAAAAACATGATTCATTTTTATACATATTTTTAAAAAAAATAAAATTCTTTTAATTTCTTATACTTTATATACTGTAGCAAAAAATATAAAAACGCATTTTTATAGAAATGTTAAATTTTAATTTTAACGAAATTATGTATAAAAACAAAGGATGACCAATTTAATTATTTTTTGTGAGAAATTTTTGATTTTTTTTTTTAAATTATTGCTTTTGTTTTTCAAATTAGAACTCCACTTCTCTACAATAAATTATTATTTTTTTAATGTTAATATAAAAAAAAAAAAAAAATCAAACGTGTAGTTTTCGAGTTATTTAATTCCGTGTACTAAGGATAATAGGAGCATGACAATGAGTTTTAAAGATAAGAGGGCTACATTGATTTGAAAATTTCAATTATCTATCTACATTTAAAATATTTAAAAATAGGCTAAGTATACTTGTAATAAACACTGTATTCAAAATTATATTTATTTTATACTTTTCTAAAATCATTAAATTTTTAAGGACTTTTATCCATAATATCTTAATAACTGAAAAACTGTTTGCTGAAATTTTAAATTTGGTAATTTATTATATAAAAATTAAAAAAATAGTAATCAACTAAAAATTTATAGTAAAAAATGAGGACCCCGGTTGAGAAAAAACATAAATTTACATCGCCGCAAAATACTCCCTACGTAGTAAAAAATCTCTCAAAAATTTGAAAATATAATCTTTATTTATATTTAAAATTCCAAAAATAAGAATTTATTATTGGTTTGTTTATATTGTTCTATAAATCTAAAATAAGTATATTTAAGAATTTCAATTTTATAAAAAATTAAATAACTTGTTAAATAGGTAGATCTACTTAGATTCTTTTTGTATTTTTAATTGATAGGACATTTTAAATTCTATTATATTATTAGAATTATTTAGTTTTTTTTAGATATTTAAATACGAGTATCAAATATCTATATTAAAATATATGGATATAATAACATGTGCACTTGTTTATACTTTAAAATACGTTATACAATATTTGTAATTAGTAGAATTATATGTTCAAAAAAATTTACTTGGCAAGTATCTTTGTCTTTTTCCCCGCCGGCACAAATAAAACTCTCGTGCAATATGAAATTCTTGGTCAATCGGGTTTTTCTTAATTTTGCCAAACACGTACTAAATGACACGATTGGCAAATCAACTTTTTTTAAAATGTTTTGAAATTTGCCAAGTTTACCTATACAACAAATTAAAAAAAAATATTGAAAATTAACCAACTATATGTCTCTGCGTTTAATTCATTATTGGGGATCTGAACGTTTTTTTTCTAAAGACAAATAATTAGGATCCTATAGTTAACTGTCTGTATAATCAATGTATTATTTTTCTTTTATAATTTATGTCATAAGGAACGGATAAATTCAAGGATTGACATGGTTGGCTAGATCCAGTACTAAAAAAATTTAAAAACTGTTTACGAGTAAATATAAATAAATGTAAGATATATTACTAAATGTAAAATAATACAATAACTCGCCCCCCACTATTTTCGCTTTGAAATAAGAGTAAATATATTTTACAGATATTTTTTTATCTCCCGATATAATAATATTGAGTAATACAAAATATACTAATAATGTATACTATCTTACAAATATCATAATATGAAATTTAGATACATTGGTGATATATTCGTAATTACACTTACCAAATTTATCTTTGCCCCAACCACTGGAGTAACATGTTTCTTTCGAAAAAATGTAATTCTGGCTGGGTAGACAAATAGTGCCCACATTATCACTAAGTTGGAACTGTTTGGTAAGAATGATCAGTGCCACGTCGTTTAAAAGTCCGTTATAGCGGAATTTTTCGTGTTTGATTATTTTCAAAACCTTGCGTTCTTGATGTGGTAATGGTTCGTTTAGAAGTATTGAATTCCAATCACCAGCTCGAATCAATAGATCACTCGGATTATTCCTTAGCGTAAAATAAAACATTTAATTATCACTAAAAAAACCATGACTTTATATGGGCGATTGTAAACTCGGTCCGAGGAAAAAAATGTTCAGAAGGTCTATTGTAAACTCATCCCTAGTTTTTTCAATTAAAAATAATTTAGTTGTAAACTCGGCCCAGGTTTTTTTCGAGTAAAAATGATTGACGTGTAAAGTCTATCCAAATACAAATACAAGTATAATTTTCTTATAATAGTTTTGAGAACCATTTAGAATAAAAATTGTAATAATATACAAATTGTAATGATATAAGTATTTTCAATACTTAAATTTATTATAAAATGAATCATATTAATAATCAATTTTAAATGAATAAGAATAAAATATTCTGATTTATCATATATCAAAATAATTTAATTATAATAAAAACTGTAACTTATAAAAATTTTCTTTAAATTATACTTTTATAGTTGGTACTATTTGGAATATTCGTTAAAAATGTATTTGATAAAGACAAGTATTTAAAATATAAATTGTCTATAGTAAGTAGTAACTATACCAACTTTTGTTCGTATACGTTTCGGGGGTAAAACTCAGTTTTAAAAAAATATAAGAATTAATCATTCGTATTAGATACATGATATGGTATTTGCAAGGTGCAGTAGAACTATTTAAGTAGAATAAATAATTATAATAATAGGTTCAAGTTTTACTGTTTTAAGGAATGGATTGCAGTCAACACGACTTGTGGGTGTATCAATGAACCACCGCATAAGTAATTTTTTGATTTGTTGTATGGATCTATTTTGAGAATTGCCATCATCCAAGGGAATTCGCCGAATTTAGCATTTTGTCCATTTATTCGTGTGTCTATATCGTCAAAGTTCTGATGGCCACAAATCGTACGCTGTGCGGGTACATTAACTATTTCCTCAACTACTTTCGAAGGAAAAGGATCGTAGCAACATTTCTCCAATTCATTATCACACGAAAAATGTTGAAACCTGTTGATAAAATGTAAAAATGGTAAAGTATGACTAACAAAAACATTAATGCAAACAGAGAATAAATAAATATATTCAGTTGTAATTTTCATCAAGTAACAAAGTAACTGTAAACGGGTAGATAAACAAATATGAAATATTATAATATTTGTGAATAAAATATTATAAAATCTGAACCAAATTTTTAGCGTAAATTGCAATCGGTGATCGTCGTCACTAATTTATTGATATAACTATATATATATATATAAGATATAACTACTTATAATTACTGTATATAACTACTTCGTAGTTCATGAATATCAAATGTTAATAATCAATATAATAAAATAAACATTAATATGATTTTATTAAAGAAAAATAAAATAATCACACTATAACATGGTCCAAAAGGAGTCATTAAATATCTATAGTTAAATGGATAAGAAATACCTTGGGACTAATACAGATGTTCCAACTGTATCAATCGTATTGTTCGGACATATATGATATGGTACGCATTTACATGGCAGTGAGAACTCTTCGTTAATTGATAAATCAGTGTTTGATTTAATCGTTTCCTCTTGACCAGAAACAATAATCAGAGTTTCTTGAAACAACAATGTAGCAAACAACAATACGTACAACTACAAACATAAGGAACAAAATAAAAACAATTGTTATTATTATTTATATGAAATTTTGGATAGCAAAATAATACATTTTTCTAGTTGATGGTTTTATATTTTTGTAGTAATTATGTTTCCCATTATACAAGTTCACCAACTATTATGTACTATTTTAACACAGTTCTTAAAATTTAATAATGTGGTTTCTATTTAATGCATTAATATATCAATCCAAAATAATAACAGTACTGTAACGTCTGCAACACCCCAAAAAAAAAAAAATATTATGTTTAAATAAACTTTTCAATAACGATAAAATTATTACACACAGTTATATAATAATAAAGAAAAATTTTAATACATATTATTAGTGATATATGAACACGTCCACTGATAGAAACTTACATTGTCAAAAACGTATCAAATTATAAAATGCTGATAAATTGTATTGATACATCCACGTATAGTATATATTTTTGAAAATATTTTAAATATTGAAGCTGTCCATAATTCTTTATACCGTGTGTATTGGTAACATAGTGATCGAAAGTTATAGAAATAATATAATATTATAATATATTGATTTTGTATTATCATTTAATAATACATTTTCTTAATTGTCTATTTTAACAATTGAATGAGATTTATTAAAAGTTATAAACAAAGAAGATATTTTAAATACATTTGCTGACACAATGTGTAACGTGTCACACAATTGTAATAAACTCTCATTTATAGAATTTTCTATTTTATGATCGGTGATCAGTTATTTATTTTAAACTAAAAACAGCTATTCAAAATAAGATACCATAAAGGTACACTATTTTGATGAAATTTAAGGTATAAATGCAGATAAGTTTATTAAATATTCATATAACTTATATGACATGATATACCTAATACTATCAAAATTTACTAATACGGTAAAATAAAATAATAGTCAATTTAAATTTTTTATTATTATACTAACCTTGAATACCTAATATCTAAGTATATAGTATTCAAAATAACATTATGCTCTTATAATTGATTTGATTATTTTAGATTAAAGTAAATTAAAACGTATTACCAAAAAGTTTAGACATTTAAGTAAAAAAATATATTGATATAATTTAACTGATATATTGAACCTTCTTCCGGGAATACATTAAGATACGTACAAAAACTACGAATCAAATTAATAAAATCCTGTAAAAAAATTAGAAAAGCAAACATTTTTACAGGAGCAGATTATCAAATACACAAATCAACAAATTTACAGTTTTAATTAATTAATTAGTATCCTTTAAATTTTTACCAGTAATTATTAACATATCCCCAGGAATATTATCCCTTATTTCATTTTTATATATTTTTTATTATTATTTATTCTTTTGAAAATATAACATGTTAAAAATATATTATATTTATTAATTAATTATACAAATAACTCGATGTTTTTAGCAATGTATATTTTCATTGTAGAACGTATGACCTATACGCCATACAGACATATATTAATTATTGTGATTAGAATATAATATACTAGTCATGTATGATGGTTACCCATTTTCGCTATCTTTATATTAAACCGCGTAATCAACTACAATTAGAAATTAATACGATTACCAGTATTATGACTAAATAATAAAAATGATAAAATACGTCAAAACAAACTGTTACAACTTTCGATAAGTATTATTCCACTTGTATGGTTAGGTTGACCTGTTGATCATTTTTAATTTGTTGTTATATTAATCGACATTAGAAAAAAGGAAAATGTTGAATTTAATTTTTGTAAATAGCCAAAAAACGTAAAATGTTACTTGTATATGACGGATATTTACATAGTTTACATAGATTGATGAAAAAATATTTTGTTAGGTTAAAATTCTTGAAAATTTAGTACAAATTTCTTAATTTCTATATTCTAACCTTAAAAAAAATGTGAATACCAAAGTTCTATTTTTTTTTATTAGCATTTAAATAAAGTTTAAATTTTGTAAATTTTGTACAAAATTAATCAGTACCACGAACATTTGTAAAATTATTTTTAATTAAAAATGTGCAAATAGTGTACAATTTTTATAGCTAAGATTTAATAATGAATTACAAGGTTAATCATTTTATAGTTTTAATAGGTACATATTTGCAACTTCAACATAAAGTTAATTTTATACTATTGCTTATTTTAGTTTATATTATTATACTTTATAATGTATTACTAATATTATAAAATATCGTATTTTTATATAATGATTTATAACCGATTTCAAATTTAATGCATCCATTACAGTGTCCTGTTCAATGATGAGATATAATATGCTCAATTATAAATAAGTAAATTAGTTACATACTTTTTTTAGAATAACGTTTAATATTTAGTTTTGTATTTTTTTTTTTTGTTAATAAGTCGATATCCATTTTAATTTAACTTGACAATTAAAAAATAATTAGTTAACTTGACCATCTTTTAAAATCAGTCACAAAATTATCCGTTATTACTAAATCACTTACCGGTGCTGATAGTCTTTTGAGCGTCGGTTCTGACATGATCGAAATGGCGTCGATTATATTCGTCAATGTTTGCCACACTAAATTTTCAAGAAATAATGCGGCGACGGACCAATGAACAATTTATTATAATATTGTGTACAATAAAGGACGTTTGGACTGCGGAGAAAATTATTATTGTTTGGATAGACGTCGACGAAAAATATAATCTGCAGTATATCTGTGGTTTGGATGATGTAGTATTGTAGTGGCGTTATGTCGTTCTACGCAACACACGACGGAATAGGTGTGCTGAACGCGAATACGTACGAGAATATACAAAATTCGTAAACAACCAACAATCTCTAAGCCACTATTACACGACGATAATCTAACCTAACCATACTTGCTGACGATTACCACCACCATCACACTTAGAATGACGCAGATCATTTCCGGATTTATATGCAAATGTATATTCATCTACAATTTACCTAGAACACTTTTAATCATAAATGTCGACATTTCGTAATGTGCAGATTCTATGGTTAATTTTTTTTTGCATATTTTTGTATATTTGAATGAAGATGCATATTAATTACATATTTATGGAAAGTTGCATAAATGTAGCATACTCTACAACTACAATAATAATAATCATTATAATTCTATCTTTATTAATTTAAATAGTCATATTTACGTTTGTGCAAATACCAGCTGTTAATCGTAAATAATCCATTATAATGTATATCAAAAAGTTATAGGTGAATGACGAAAAATATTGGATTTTCTAGTGGTGAATTTGGCCAGGGATAGATTACGCTAGATCTTGTTTTGTCAAAACATCGTGAATATTCAATATTGAAAAAAAAAATTAATAGTATAATCAACGACGAGGAACAGAATACGACGAAGACAAAGAAGTTTCAATTAGATTGTGTATGTAATATTTTTATTCAAAACCCTAAGTTTATTAATTTGTAAAATAAAATGATGCATATTTATGAAATGAATATACATTTTTAATAGATTTTTATTGCATATAAATCCGGGCCCTAATTATAACTTATAAACAGTGATTAAGTTATTAATATGTTAAGATCTTCCAATAATGAATTAAAAAACTATTATTTTAATTTTTAGTATTTTAATTTCTTATAAATAATTTTATTAATTGTATTTATGTTAATTGATTGTTTTCTATTTTATGTATACACATTTAAAAGAAAACATGTAAAACTTATATATATATATATATATATATATATATTTTTTTTTTCATTGTTTTATTATTTTTTTTAAATCTAGTATGTGCTTTCGTCTGTTCAGGACCCTTTAAAAATCACTTCGCCAGTAAATCAACGGCTAACAAGTAAACGGCCGTAATCGCCACTTTTAACAAATGCGTCGTTTTGTCATAGCGATATATTCGTAATAAGCAAAACAAAATAAATTTAATGAATTCGTTGTTCGGTACTAGCTATACTATTACATCATAACAAGGTAATTCAATTTTTCTATTAACCATACTCGAGAGTATAATTATTTACCTGATAACTGACAATATAAACAGCGACACAAATTTTACTATTTTTATATTCTTCAATGCAAATTTAATTTAATTTATAAAGTTGATTTTTTAAAAATCAAGATAAACCAGATTTGTTATTTGTTCGGTATAATATGAATTTAATTATCAATTTAAATTATTATAATTGTACTTTTTAAAGTTAAGTGTACTGGTCAAAAAGGAAACTATATGTTTTGGACGAAATGGTAATGATACAATACGTAATACGTAATAATAGCGAATAGTTTAATATCAATAAAAAAAAAAAATGGTAAAATTATAAATAACATAATTAATACATATAAGCGCCATTAATTTATGATAAAAAACAACAGCAAGTTATATGAAATAGGAACTTTACAAGCATAATGTATTTTAAATGTGGAAAGTACAAATAAGCGAATATTTTAATAAATAAACATCTACAGACATTGTTAATATACTACAGTGTAACAAATAAATAATTATTATACCTTATCGAATATCGTAATTAAGAATGAGGTTGAAGTAAAAAGTAAATATTATATTAATGGAAATCCCAAACAGCATCATTAATGCTGATGTATCAGAAATCCATTATCACACATTTCGTTTGAGGTAATTATTAATCACGTAAGCATATCTGTAAGTAATATTATAACTATAAGTACAACGTATCAATTGAACTTAAAAAACAATAATACTCTTATAATATTTAATAACAATGACTGATAAATATTTTTATATGATCTACATTATCTTGTGATCTTAATCATCGGTAATTTTGTTACATGGTGATATACCCGCAAAAAATTGTTATCGATAGTACGTACCAACTTTAATATTTTCATATCATTTCTTTTATTATAAATTTATATTTTTATCATTGAGCACCACAGCGATTGTTCACAAAATTCTTACGTTTAACGTTACAAAACCACGAAGAGGTAATTATTAATTAGAATATTTTTTTTATAGATAGAATAGATAGAGTATAAGTCAAGTATTTTAATTATTATTTAAAATGTAATACCATAATATTATTACACATCACCAAATAATGTATTTATTATTAACCCCTTTAGTCGCATCGCTATCTAAAAGACTGGGCATTTATAATTTTACAAATTACTCATTGTAAGTAATTTACATTATATCGTGTACTTTAATACCTCCATTGTACAAGTCAAGCTATCATTTAATACTATTTAAAACAATTTTCTGTTGTTTGTTGAATGTATAGGTATTTTTAAAGTTACAAACCTGTCAAAAAGACCGTGTAGTGTGAATAAACTCGTAATTAATTTTGTTCAATATTATTTTCGTCAGTGATTATTTTTTTAGATTTAAAAAAAATCACCATAATCGTTTCTTCTTATCGATAGTTATAGTTTATCAATTTTATCGCTTGTTTGTTCATATAATTTCATTAAAAAATTCAATACTGTCGTCGTTTTTATTTTATATTCGACTATTCGACACGTGATACAAGACAAGCAGTTTTGTAAATTGTCAAAATTTAAGTAAAAACAATTCGGAATAATTTTAAAACTACCAATAGAAATATAATTTTTCATCAAAAAAATTCATATATAATAATAATAATAATAAATAGTAAAAAATAATAAATAAATAAATTATAATGTGTGAGTATCTTTAACAAATTAATTTATTATTAAATATTTAAACTGTAAAGAAATATTCATTATACATATATAGATATATTATATATATAATAAACAAAATTGCTATATAAAGTTGTTAATAGAAGTTTTTTTTTTATATTTTTCATTTGGCCTGTCCTAATAAAAGTGTCTAGTTTCGCCTATGGTTATTAATAGCGTATGTCGGGCTAAAATGTTGACCAGCCAGTACAAATTTAAAAAAAAAGTTTCTAAAATTCCTTTATGTTGCAGGCTATACTTCCCACTTACATTATTGTCCAATAACAATACTGCATTATCATAAAACAAATTGGTGTACAACACTTTATGAAGAGTACATAATTTTGCAAAATTTAGCTCCTAAGGGGATTAAAAGAGATGTAAGAAATAAAAATGGAAAACGTTATTTTTATTATATAGTCGGATTTAATTTTTTTAATTAAAAATATATACTATTTCATACAAATAATGGAACGTTAATTGTTTTATTTAGTGGAATTATAAGCGACAAAAGAGGTAAAATTAAGAAAACGTTATTTTTCGGTCAGATTTCTAGTTCTAGTTCAGGAGTGGCATGTTCAAAGGTTGATCCCGTAAACAAATACTTATGTATACTATATTATGGACCTATTACCACTACAATATTACACTGTGCGAATACAAGTACGCTGTGTTTCTTAAATAAATTCAATCCATTGCTTTTAATCGAAAACATAAATAAAATAAGTTTTAATTCGGTTGGTCCGTGCGTGGTTTAGTATACAAATATAATGAAATTATTAAGTGTATATTGTAAGTATTTATTGGTTCTAATCTAAGAGTGATTGTTTTATTTTTAGTGGTATTTTTATTTCGATATTTCATGTACAATAATGAATATATAGTACATCTTACGTATCCAAACATGAATGTTTCAACTCAAAAACTATAAATAAGTATTAATTATAAAAATTGTCACAATATTGTCCCAGTACCTACTAAGGTTATCTACTCCATTATTATACTTGCCTCGTAAATATAAAAATAGAAAATAGTCGCAGGTTTCTTACCAATAACCGTTCATCACCGAATTGTTATTAAAATCATATATAGTGCGAACGCCCAACTTGCACAAGCTATTTACCCAAAGAACATCTCAAAATACTGTTACTTTTGTACCACAAATGAGAATATTTTTATACTAAATTAATAAACTTTTATGTTCAATAAATAATACATATTAAATCCGTAGTTTATATAGAAGAAACTATTATCTTTTAGTCGATATTTTTCCTTAAAATCCTTTTATTTTGTAATTGATGAATTTACATTTTCTTTTTTAAATTCACATATTGCTTTAAAAAAATTTTATTCTACAATATGATTATATGTATACCATATTCAAAGAACAATTATGTATTCAATTAAGAGATTATACTAGAAAATAGCACATTACCTTTAATGGTATTATATTTATATTTTTGTATAGTCCCGCAAAGCTATTTTTACAAATCACATGTAATACATACAAACGTAAATTATAATACATTATTTCAAATATAAAAACGAAAGATAATATCTAGAAAGTTTAATTATAATTACGAGTTTTAAAAACAATGTTGTCAACAGAAAATTTTAATCTGTCGTATTTTAAATTTATTTTATGTATGTATACTATATACAATAAGTTATGGGTTAGACAGATATATTGTAAAAATATTATTAGGCCAATAATAGTTATTTATAAGAAAATCAGGAATACTAGGTTGACCAACAACAATATATAAAGCAGGATAAGAGTAAAAAAGTGTTCATTAGCTTAATCACTCAATGTGGTCACTGTAAAGAATACCAAAACTGTCGATAGGATGCTTATAGTTTAAATTAAATGTGTATTGTATATTAGTGTAGGTCGAAATAATCAGTGTAAACGACAAATCAGTATAAATACATGAACGACTATTGTATTTGAAACGATACTGGTACATAAAGGTTTTGTAATTAGAAAAAAAGAAATCGTAATATTATAAATAAGTAATCGTATGATCAATTATACACACATTTAATATTATACATACTACCATTATACCATAGAAACATGATTTTTAAATATTTTTAAAATACTTTTAACATTGATGTTACTTATATTACTTACCGAAAATTAAATTAAAAAATGTCAGCCTGAAATTCGTCACCTTCACAATTAATTCATTTTTAACTTCATATGATAGTAATATTTCAGAGTTATTTAAGATAATATATAATATTATGAGTCATAATTACGACCTATATTTAAATCGTAATATATCGTTATTTTACACGATTTCGTAAAAAATTAAATTTCATACGCTTATAATATTTTTTCTATTTATACAGCACTATAAAAAACCACATTTAAATATATTGATTTCACATGAAGATACGGAGGATAATGCGGTAATTTTGTGATATATATAATTATTACTTGTAATACAAAATGTTTTCATAGATTCACCTTTAATGACGTTTAAATATAAATATTTCAATTATTTATTAGATATACATTTGACGTTATCGTGAAATGTTTAATAAAACATAATAAGCTTAATGTTACCTTATGTTATAATTAATTTGGTAAATTATGTGAAATTAATAAATAGATTTAATAATATAATATAGCTAACCGACAAAGATCCAAGAGATGAGGTTATGGTTAATTTAAATATTAAAACGTAATGACAGACACAAAAAAAAAAAAATAATAAAAAATTATGATATATCAATATGTACATAACTCCGTTCAGAATCTAAAATGTGTGCAATTAAGTTGCAGCCAAATTTATACCATACTATTTTATCAACTTAGTTATTATAATATTAATTATATAATTATATAATTATAATATTTCAAAATAAATCAAAAATGTCATTGCGTATAGTAAAATGCATAGTAATTAATGTCCACAATATATAACATATTTATACATATTTGGCATGTAAGAGTTTAAAAAAAAAAAAATGTTTTTTATAACAAAATAATTTAAATCGTCACTCGACATGATCTACTTTACAATATTTGAAATTCAAATACGACGAACAATAACAGCACGCTGGATAAAAAAAAATAATGCACAAACTGAGATAGAGCAAAAGTTTAATATTCATACAATAATACTTATAGTAGTTTAAGTGTATCGATTACAAAATATAATTTTTCAATAATTTATCGACTTAACTAAATTAATAATACAACAATTATAATTTACTTTCATTATACAATAAAATTTGAATAATAATATAATTTAGGTATTATTCTTTTATCAATAAACAAATTTTCGTTGAACGGTTGACAAAAAGTCATTGAAGGGGCTAATATCGAATACAAAAATATTGTGTAATTTAAAATCGTGATATTAAGGTCATCGTTGTGATGGTTTGTTGTATGAATTTATATATATTATTTATATATAATTGCGATTAATTTTTACCTAGTGTAATTGACGTACGTACGGAATCTCGTTACAAGAATCGTCAACCATTTTAGACGGCATTGAGCATTTCAAAAGTGATGGGTCGATTGCTTGTGCGCACACCCAACACGCATTCTTGCAAAAGCACTGTGTCTTTTTACACGATGCCTCGCATTCATCTTTAGTGTAGAACTGATTGTCACCTTCATAAGTATGTGAGTTACAGGTAAGACAAAAATACGTAGTATTGCTTGAACCGAGAACGCATCTGTGTTTATCCTTTGCGTAGCATTCCGATTTTATGCATTCATCACACGTGTCGTACATTTTAGTGTCGGCATCCTGCGATTGGGTGAGATCAAAGTAGAAGACATTCAACAGTACCGTAAGAGCGAACACAGAGACGACGGAGCGCGGCAGGACAAACATATTGTTTTTCGGTAGTGTATAATAAATATTACGGTAGGTAGTTATAATATTACTTCGATATTATGTGCACCGTACTCCGCGGTAGATGGGCGCTGTGTGCGCCAATAAGTCACTCGGAGTCGATTTCGCAGTAATATATTTTATTATAAATAGATATCAGCGCACAGTATATAAAGCCAACGATATTTTTGTAATTGTAGTTTGTATTTGATGGACTGACACTGCAATTTAAATCCGTAAAACTTTCGTATTTATATCCCAAACTACTGTGGTATGTGGAACGTGGCGCCATTTTGAATTGGTCGTATGTAAACATCGACTGTCAAATGATTTTGTCACGGCGGAGGGGGGCGTGGCTGATTTATTTTTTATATCAATTATTGAAATGTATACACTTGAGGATGGTACTGTATGGTTAGTGCAGAAATACTAAAAAAAACAACTTGCATGAACACAAACTACCACTCGTTTGGGAAGAGTTGATTATTAAACCACACAGATATTGTTTGCGCACAAATAACTTTTAGTTACCTTGCATGGTAATTTTATTTTATTAATAATTGTTAGTATTCTTTATATAGAAAATTATGTTATATTTAATTTAGTCATAAGAATTACGTGTCTATTATTTTCCGTAGTAACAGTTTCCCAAGTAAGCAAGTATTTAATTTGGTCTATTTCACGTCAGATGTTTATTTTATCCTGTAAGTTTATAATATGTTCTATTGATTCTATCGACTTCTTTCGGCAATAATATTGTGTATATGTTTATTGATTGATATTATTTTTCTGGGTTCGATTGTATTTTTAGAATTAAGTACATTTATTATCGTGTGCATAAACCAGTTATACAATTAATATCACAGTGTGCCAAATAAGTTCCGATTTTTCAAGTAAAAAATAGAAAAGGGTAGGCAAATAGGTATTGTTATGAGTTGTATTGTAATGATGGTGAGTAGGTCACTATAATGGATGCGTAAAATTTGAATACAACGACAAATATCATTGTACATGATACATGATTCTGAACGGAGATGATTTGTCAGTCTATGATATTATTATATTATTATATTATTTTACTATATTATTACCTATGTTTAAATTGTAACGATATAGTTATTTTACGCGTCTATATTGACGTTGGAGTTTTTCTTAGTCATTTGAAGAAAAAGTTATGGAGAATCTTATATTGGGTTTTTTAATCTAAGGTATATATCACAAAAATGTTATGAATTTTCAACTATTAAATTCCTTGTAAATTTCAGCGATTTTGACAAATTTTGTAAACACTTGAACTTTAAATGACAACAATTTTTGATTTTTTTTTAACTACGATAAATACAATTTATAATAATTTTTGAATTAAAATTTAAAGATTTTTAGGAATACCAAATTTTTTTATCGTCATTTCATAAAAAAAAACTTACAAAAAGCGAAAAGTTCAATTGTCTATAAATAGATTAAAAAAAGTCAAAAATTTAATCATGAATAGATATAATAAAAAATTATTATTATTTATTTTTATAATTTAAAAATTTCGTGAAAATTTCAAGTATTTATAATGATTGGTTTTTGAGTTAAATCAAAAGAATCAATTTTGTCAAAAACTAGTTTTACGTGAAAATTTCAGTTTTTCTGTTACTTTTTTAGGGTTTTTCCTGACGCTTTCGAATACTACCAGAAAACGTGACGACAGTCAACAAAATAAAAAGAATAAAAAAAACACACGTCATGGTAAAATCAATACATTCATCACCCCCTTCAGAATCTAAAATAATTTGAAACTTATTCCATTCAATAATTATTTTTTTTTATTTAATAACTACTGTGTAGAGATTAAATCAGATCTCCCTAAAGCTGATATATCATCTACCACGACGCTTACGAGTCTATACGATTAAATATATTGACGAATAATGATAACTTTTTCAAGTGTTGAATTTTAATAGAAAATGTATATATTTTACATATGAAAATTAAAAAAAAAGATATAACAAGCTTACGACCACGCCGCTTACATATAATTATAATTTCTTATAACAATTTCGCACGGACCGGTCTCAACTTGCTTGTAATACAAAAAGTTTTCATAGATTCACCTTTAATGACGTTAAAATTATAAATATTTCAATTATTTATAAGATATACATTTGACGTTATCGTGGAATGTTTAATAAAATACGAAAACCTTAATGTTACATTGTGTTATAATTAATTTGTAAATTATATTAAATTAATAAATAAATTTAATAATACAATATAGCTAACCAACATAGATCCAAGAGATGAGGTTATAGTTATTTAATATATTTAAAGTTAATGATAGACACAAAAAAAAATAAAATATGTACATAACTCTGTTCAGAATCTAAATTGTGTGCAAATAAGTTGCAGCCAAATTTGTACCATATTATTATAACAACTTATGTAAATCATAATTTAAATTTGTTCTGTAAATACCTTAACAAATTAAAAAATAGATTTATAGTACCTATAAATAAATAATATTTTAAAATAAATCAAAAATGTCGTATAGTAAAATTCGTAACAATTAATGTACACATAACATATTTATACATATTTCGTATGTAAAAGTTTTAAAAACAAAATAATTTATATTATCACCCCATATGATCTACTTTACAATATTTGAAATTCAAATACGACGAACAATAACAGCACGCTGGATAAAAAAAAATAATGCACAAACTGAGATAGAGCAAAAGTTTAATATTCATACAATAATACTTATAGTAGTTTAAGTGTATCGATTACAAAATATAATTTTTCAATAATTTATCGACTTAACTAAATTAATAATATAACAATTATAATTTACTTTAATTATACAATAGAATTTGAATAATAATATAATTTAGGTATTATTCTTTTATCAATAAACAAATATTCGTTGAACGGTTGACAAAAAGTCATTGAAGGGGCTAATTTCGAGTACAAAAATATTGTACATTAATACAATCGTCAACCATTGTATACGGCCTTAGGCATATCAACAATTCCGTTTGGATAGCTTGTGCGCGCACACGTAACATTCATCGTTGCATAAGCACTTTGTCTTGTCCTCACATGATGCCTCACATTCAACTTTAGAGTAGAACTGTTTGTCACCTTCAGGAACAGTTGCGTTACAGAAATGACAAAAATAATATTTCGTATCTTCGATTAAACCGACAACGCATCTATATTTGTTAGTTGTGTGGCATTCCGATTTTATGTATTCATCACACGTGTCGTACATTTTAGTGCCGGGTTCCTGTGATTGGGTGAGATCAAAGTAATTGATTTGGGACATTTAATTTCAACCAATGTGTTATTACCTATCAGTCCATCAGGTGTTGCTCCTAAGAAATGATTTTTTGTGTCTATAAACAAACCACATTCACTAATACTTACACCCAAAACTGTTTCCAATTGTAACTTGGCCTCTCATTTATTTTCCCACCCATATTCCATTGCTCTACAATCGACGTTTGATGAGTACAACATACTTTTTACAACACTTTCACATCCTGTAGCAGCTCGTAAACAAATGATGCGTCCAAAATTTGAAGCCGCAATAAGATGCCTTCTATATTCCAACCATTTGCTTGATGCTAATTGTTCTACTGTTTCTTTTTCAATAACATCGCGGTTAGCTGCCATTTCTTTTAACAATTGAATAATATTTTTTTTTTCATCATCAAATTGCTCGGTGGTCATATCCGGTCTTTGTGAGTTTTCACTGTACGACGGATTAACGTAGTCGCTTTGGAACTTCAATTTAGTTCTGTGCGTTTTGCTCCTCAGTTCGTTTTGACGCATTTGTTTTTTTTGGCGTTGTATTTCCAACTTCTATGATGGCCATTTTTTCCCAGGACTATGCTGCAATAAAGTTTTATGTAGTTTATACAGTAGCCGTTTTGTATTCTTCATCACTGTTGCAGCAGCCACACGCCCTTGGTATGACCTCAACATTGCAAAATTAATCCTTTTGCCTCCAATTAATTTTGCTATAATTCCATTCAACGATTCGACGACATTGCTATCCACGTTTTGCAACAAACTACGGCTGTATCTTGCTAAATATCGTACAGGCTGCATTATATTTGGATAAAAATTTAAATCAGTTGATTTTATTTTTTCAAGATAATTAACAACTTCAACTTTATCACATAAATAAGATGCACATTTATCATGTTGACCAAAAACGTGATCGATAGAATTTAAAATGTCATTTCGTAGATCATTTTCTGTATTTTTATTTTGTTTTCTATACTTGATTGCCGAAACGATTCCTCTCCTTAACCTTAAAATATTTTTTTGTAACAACTTCCTATGGTCCAATTTACCAGCTTCTTTTTTGGTAGTAATTTCTTTTAACCTCTTACAAAAATTCCGAAGCAAATGATTTTTACACTCAATTTTTTCAATTGTGAGATTTTTGTAGGGACGTGCGTCCAAAATTTGCTTATAAACGCTGCTGTCTCCATCACCAATTAATTTATGATACCTTTTCCCATACATCCTTTCACTTTCTTTGAACCCCTCAACAACTACCGCGGCCTTCATTGCTGATGACCCATCAGAAGACTTCCAGTTTCTAAAACATTTGTGGTTTTTAACTTTATCCTCGGTTTTTGTTCTAGCACATGTTGCGCAGAATTTATTGTTGACACCCATAAACAAAACCTTTCTTGTTCTGTATCCTAAAAGTGCAGCCTAAAAAAATTAAAAATTTAAACATTTATAGTACTTATTATGTCAGGTAATTTATGTTGTAATATAATACTTATGTAACTAAATTGTGTAGTTAAATGTAGTTAAATTATCTGTTTTACTTTATAGTTTTATACTAATTTAAAACGCAGTACTATAAACTAGTATAAGGCACTATAAATTATAAATAAAAATAGAATACTGCTCTTATTTTACTATAAGATATTCTTTGTTCCTATTCTACTATCATATTATTATGTAAAGAGAAAATTATTACTCACCATACCAGAAGGTAAATTGTACATAGTTCTATATGACTTCTTGCACCAGCTTCCATCAGTTACGACTGCCACTAAAGGTGTTCCGCCAATATCAACTTCTCCTTCTGCAATGGCTAGTTCAGCTTCAACTTTTGCTGCTTCTCTCATCGTTTCTAAGGCGGTTTCTTCGTACCCTTTACATATACGATCGTGCTCAGCTTGGTATGTCTTTATATGAATAGTTGGTACTTCCATTGCACTCATAACCTCTTGAAGCTGACTATAACCACATCCTATGTTCAAGACTCCAATGACTGCTGATGTATTAATAGGCATAAATACATTGTTTTCAGTACCCACGGTCTTTTTAATTTGACACATACTGCACTTAAAAGTGAAAATTGATTTAAAACCAATTCGTTTCTCACCAATGACAATCATATTTTTAAAACTACAATTAAATGTTTCATGATTATCAATATTTTTAATTTCCTCGAATAAATTAAATATATTTACAATTCTTCTACCACATACTTCAATTTCCTCTGTATTATTTTTCACCGGTGAATTCGAAGTGCATACATTTTGATATTCATCATATTGTGTTTGGTCTTTTGTAGATAATATTTCTGATTTGTTGATTGGTGATATATTTAAAACTGTATTGAATAACGAAGACGACGCATTTATTTCTTTATTGATTGGTGATGAACTACCAGGTTGTAAATGATAGGTCATATCCAACAATACATTTTGGTACCCAGCAGTATCCAGAGGAGTAGATAGTGAAATATCATCATTGGTTAACGAGTAGTTACATTTCCCGTGGATGTTGGTATTTGTAGATATTGACGATGTCGTTAATTGAAATGTATTGCTAAAGAATACCAAATTCCGTATAATAAAATTGGAAAAATATTAATAGTGTTGGTACAAAATTGGTACACAAAAAAGGCCTGTTAATTTATATAGATAAATATATATATAGATTACAATACGTATAATTCGCTTTGACAAAAAAGAAAATGTTTTTAATATTACAAATTAATATTAATATTGATTTTTAATACTAATAATCGTATATAATAGTTATATAAACAGTAACGTGAAAATAGGAGTGTATTTCATGTATATCATGACTTTTTTGTGACTTTTTAAAATTAAAAATATTTTTTTTTTTTCATAAACATATTTTTATTTGTCGTGTATGTGAACACGATTTTTACTAGTAAAAATTATACTATCAGCAATATTAGGGGATATAATAGTAGAAAGGACTTGAACATTTTACAGAACACTTATATACAAATTATCTAAAGATTGTGTAAATTAAAAAATATTTCAACCATTTTTATGCTTTTTGTAGGTATTTTAAGTTTAGATAAAATGACTATCAAAACTTAATATTTTGAATAGGGATTCCCGCTTAAAAAGTTACCTCTTTGCTTGTCTCAAGACCTAAGAGTTTTTTATTAGAATAGTGATAATATAGCAATACTTACGTAGTTTTAATAAATACCTTTACATTTCCTTTATTTTTTTTCTATGAGATAACGGCTTTCTATACTTAGGCTTATACTTGCTATTCATATTATAGTTTGTACTCCGCAATTTATTAGTTTATAAAAACCACACAGACAAAACTTCACTAGAAAGTAGAACAATACTGCTGTTTACAAATTCAAATTATCAAACAGTGACGACCGTTACGTTGGACGATTGTCTAATGACTGAATCTTTAAAATTATTGACAATATAAACGATAATTGTTAATTTTAATTATATTTTGTAAGCCTGGGCGTAGCCCACAGTTCACAGTAAAATAGAAAATACAACAAATTACAAAATATCTAATAATAATATCCTTATCTACGGTTCGTTTGTACTGCATCGGGTGACGACAACGCGATAGTTGAGAATGAAGCGCGGGGTCACTTTGCGCACTCATAGGCACATGTCAAATAAAATGTTCGAAATAAATGAACAGTGAAAATTTCACCCTGAAGACACGTTTTTACTTTTAACAGTACGTTCCTATAAATACTCCGATTTAAGTTTTGAAAACACATGTAGATTTTTAATAACATTTCCAATGCATCACTCGTGATACAATTTAAAAAATATTTTTAATTATTTAATTATTTCTATATTAAAGTTACAATTTATTAAGTTTTACAATCATTTGAAAAATAATATTGACTATAAAAATTCAAAATGTATTCCGACCGATGCATCAACCAAGTATTGAAAAATCTAATTCCGTTTTCAAAACTTATGTCAGATGACGCATTTTAGAGTATGGTTAAATTTATAATGTGTTATTTTCAATCAAAAACGAGCTGGTGTAGAGGCCCCTTAAGTTGACGTAGAGAAATCATATCATATGATAATTGATGCATAAGCATTTGTGCTTAATTAACTTACGCATAGTGAAAAATATTAAACGGTAAAATGTAATATAGAGACTATAGACTTACATGTTTATAAAATATGAAATAAAATCTCATGGATTACCTACAACCATATACAGTAAAACCTCTCTATTCTTCTTATAACGGAAAATGTCAATAGTCCCGGTGTAAATAATATACGAAATTGACCTCTCTAAGATGGAAAACTCTTTATAACGGGAAAATGTTTGGTCCCAAAAGATTCTGTTCTAGAGAGGTTTTACTGTAATATTAATTGTCATAAAATTACTGTTGTATACCTGTCGTACTCATTCCGTACTCGTATCGAGCACACAACTCTTTGTTTTCGTCTGAACCATCTGAGCAATCTTGCCGACCGTCACAAACTGACGACCATACAATACATAGTCCATTTGAACAACTAGACGTATCTTTGTCAGTTCTGTAATGCCATTAAAATGTGCCACAAATAAATTGTTTAATATTAATTATGTCACCTATGATAAATTACTATTTATTATATAGTAAACCATTGGCGCCAATCATAATTTTAAATCGTCTGGTCAACAGCCACTCTATTTAAATTTTACCATCCACACCAATCTAATATTATTGATATCATAGTGATTTATGGAATAATTTTATTCATTATTCGTAAACCATACCTCCGACCTCTAAAAATTCGGTCTGGTCACAACCAGTCTTTAAATTACTAATTAAACGCTTGTGTATCATATTTCTTTGTTTATAAGCCTATCGAATATTTAAAAAACCTGCAATTTACATATCAAGTTAGTTAGGTATGCCGTATGCCTAATGTAACGTAAATTATATGATATTAATGTAAGTAACCATCAATTTTTATACACAAAAAAAAGTAAAATAAAATAGGGCTAATTAGTTCTTCTTTAACATGAAGAGACTTTATGCGGTGGTTTTTTTTTTTATAATTGTAGTACAAAATCCCGATGGAATTTAGAAAATCACTTAGTATTTTATTTAATATTAAGTTTATATAATGCATAAATATAGCTCTTGTATTGTTTGACGAGATTTATTATAACCTTAGAGGGCTTCAAATACCCTTATTTTTGCAATGGTATCAATTTGTACAATAGTTACCTACGCTGAGCAAGATGATCCTGTTTGTCGTTTTTCGAGTTTTTTATCACACAAAATTCCAGTTCCTGAAATAATAATTTTTTTAACAATGTTTTTAAAATTAATATTATTATACATAATTATAGTTAAAATTCGTTGTTTTGAATTTCATAAAATAATATTCTTTAATTCTATATCGTATTTTCGTATGTAATACATTCGATTGTCATTTCAGTTATTGATGAAGTTTAGTAGACTAAATTATTGACCAGCCAATAAAAAATTGAAAATAAAATTTGTTAAAATCATTACTTTGGCAAGATATACTCTCCAATTACATTATTGTCTAATTGCAATTTACAATATCACATTATTATAAAAACAAATTAGAGTACAAAACTAAAAATATATAATACTATTTGAATAATTAAATAATGTATATATTATATAAAATAAAGTGATGTTTTGATTAAATACGAAATTTCAAAAATCACTGATATTTTTTTGTTGGATATTTTTGAAATTTAACACATACATTTTATAATACAAATAATGAAACATTTATTATTTGAATTTGTGAAATTATAAGTTTTCAAAGAGGTAATAATCAAAAACATTATGTTTTGGTCGGATTTAACCTGTCCGCTACACCATTACTCAAATTATAATTTTTTTTTAATTTCATATTCAATTTTTCGAATGTAAGTGTGCATTTAATTAAAATTTAAAAAATTATTGAGAACCACAGGATCGGTTGGTATCGTTGCAAAGATATTTGACCGATTTTGTGTTTAGTGCGACTCGGTTACAAAGACTTTATCTCGTCACAGTATTAATCAGCGTCATCAACACGATATAGAATAATACTTGAAGAAAGTATTGTAAAAAATATTTTGAAAATTAAAATATTACGTCGAGAAATGTACCTGAAATGCACTCGTATTGTATATAAAGTGAACGCGGTCAGTTTTGGTTATTTTATTTTATAAATTATAAAAGAAAAACCATCATCTGCAACCAATTCAGTTTAATTATTTGTTAGAAAATATTATCTAATTTTCCCAATATTTCCACATTTATATTTTATTAGTAAACCTAAATTTCTTCTAATATCACATATTTCTATTAATAAATTATGTTCTAGAATATGATTATATGTATACCATATTCAAAGAACGATTATAAATTCAAATAAGATATTATACTAGAAAAAAGCACATTACCATTAATGGTAGTATATTTATATTTTTGTATAGTCCCGCAAAGCTATTTTTACAAATCACATGTAATACATACAAACGTATATTATAATACATTATTTCAAATATAAAAACGAAAGATAATATCTAGAAAGTTTAATTATAATTACGAGTTTTTAAAAATAATGTTGTCAACAGAAAATTTTAATCTGTCGTATTTTAAATTTATTTTATGTATGTATACTATATACAATAAGTTATGGGTTAGACAGATATATTGTAAAAATATTATTAGGCCAATAATAGTTATTTATAAGAAAATCAGGAATACTAGGTTGACCAACAACAATATATAAAGCAGGATAAGAGTAAAAAAGTGTTCATTAGCTTAATCACTCAATGTGGTCACTGTAAAGAATACCAAAACTGTCGATAGGATGCTTATAGTTTAAATTAAATGTGTATTGTATATTAGTGTAGGTCGAAATAATCAGTGTAAACGACAAATTAGTATAAATACATGAACGACTATTGTATTTGAAACGATACTGGTACATAAAGGTTTTGTATTTAGAAAAAAAGAAATCATAATATTATAAATAAGTAATCGTATGCTCAATTATACACACATTTAATATTATACATACTACCATTATACCATAGAAACATGATTTTTAAATATTATTAAAATACTTATAACATTGATGTTACTTATATTACTTACCGAAAATTAAAATAAAAAATGTCAGCCAACAATACGTCACCTTCATAGCTAATAAAGAGCTAAATTCAATTATTAATACTAAGACTACGTTAAAACATCACTGAACACATAATATTGGGTGTTTTAAATAAATATATAGCACTATTGCGTAATTCATGCTAATAGTGCAAAAAATTACAAATATCGTAACCCAAAAATATATTTTATAATAAGCGCTAGTACTCGATCACTCAAGGTCTTGTCAAATATTATATCACGAATAACATCAAACATAACAAGTTGTTTTAACCAACTTCGACCTATCTACATGATAACAAAAAGCCTCGACTATAATTTTTACACTGACTATGTCTACCGACACTGATCGAAAATAACAACTTCCAAAGTACGCAAAAGCGAAGGCGTGGCCAATTTATGATCTAAATGTCTAGGAAAAGGGGAACGAAGACGCCATACTTGCTAAGTAAGCCCTCGTCGCAGCACATTCCGATGTATTCGAGTCGTTGAGTATTCAGCACCTACATTGGTCCATTTATAAGACTAACTTGTATTAATTAATAAAAGTAATAATTAAATAAACAAACTATATTCGATTACAATTATTAACATTTTCAATAGCTTTTCATCATTATTTCTTACCAGCTATAAACGTTCATATGATCGACTAAATGTTGATCGACTAATGTATGTTATAATTTATAATGGATATTTCAGTGAATGAATAAACATGTTTTAAATTACTGTTTGTATTGGTCTGACTATAACTGTATCTAATTGATTGTTGAACTTTTGGAATTTGTACCTTTAAATAATACGTTCACTTTGACTATTCAGATTATGTGGGTACTTGATAAAGTTAAATAATACACATAATAATGTGCAATGATATACTATATAACTCGAGTATACCGTATACACATACAAATAGTACATGTGTTGATAAATTTTACTTTAAAACCTAAATTTTCTATAATTACTTACGTGATATTTGTCACCCTTCACTTTATTCTATATGTCTAAACATGGTACGGTATTATGGGATCCTAATCAATAGTATTTAATTAATAAACTAGAAAAGATTCGGAAAAATTGCTTACGTTTTTATGCATACAATTCGCTTAAGATTTGACAAACCAACATGATTTTATGTCACATTTATGTTTAATATTATGAATATTGACTGTCTTAAATTATAAAAAGAAACTTACTTAAGGTAAACGTTTTTAATCACATATTTAATCCAATGTTATCTATACCTTATTTTAACTATAATTATTTCACTAATATTCTAGTGTATTTCTATTGAATATTGTGCAATAAAATTCATAGGTTTGATTTTTCGTTACATTCTTGTTCAAATGTAAAAACTTGTATTTCTAATTTAAATATTCTTTTATAATTTACATTTAATGATATATAATCTGTTATATACTCTTAAAATATTAATTTAAGGATAATTTTGTTTTTTACCTTATAATTTTATCAATAAAGTATGTACTATATCCGGTGACAGAAGTCTGTACGTATTTGTGTAGAAAACTTGACAAATAATCTAAACACAATGAGTACATATTCATAAAATTAATAGTAATTTCGTTCTGGAATGGATGTATTATGATAAAGTATTTATTATTATTTTACATTAAGATATGAATAATGTTTCGTTAACCTGGGAATATAACTATATTACGAGAAGATTTTTTTAGAAACTTTAAAAAGTAAAACCAAAACATACATCGTTAACTAATGTAGATATATTTTTCTATTATTTTAATGCGCAATCCGACTCGTTTTTAAACATTTAATAACCACTATTGATAAATGTAATAATATTATATATTCTTTTGTCCTTATTTTATCAGTATCAAAATTGTACTAAAGAATATACATAAATATTTAATAATCACCACTTGATTTTATGTATACGTATTTACATGTGTCATGTATTATTATTATTATAATAGTAATAGAAAACCAGCTGGGCTAGACTGCATTCAACAGATTAATTAACTATTTATCATTATTTGTATTTAATGTTGAGCTACAAAGGCCACATTATATTGTTTAATAAATGTATATACAACTCTAATAGCTGCCTATTATATATATATTTTTTTTATTAAAGGGTCAAAACGGCCGTATTGTTTGTATTTGTACAATTGTTATTTAGCTATTTATTTATTCTATTTTATTATATATTATTATTATAGTCATTATAAATGGTTGTGCCGAACCGGCATTTTAGTTTGTCTTATTTTACTATACATAATTTATTTGTTGGCCCAAAATTAATTGACATTTAATATCACCATGTGTCAAAAATGTTTTGATTTTTCAAGTAAAAAATAAAAAATGGCAACAAGTGGGTATTACTCTGTTAAATATAGTAGATGTGTGGAGATTAGATCACTATAATATATGTGTTAATTTGAATACAATGTCAGGTATCACAATATACGAGAAACGATTCTAAACGGAGATGATTTGACAATTTAGGATAATATATAATAATATGAGTCATAATTACGACCTATATTTAAATCGTAATATATCGTTATTTTACACGATTTTGTAAAAAATTAAATTTCATACGCTTATAATATTTTTTCTATTTATACAGCACTATAAAAAACCACATTTAAATATATTGATTTCACATGAAGATACGGAGGATAATACGGTAATTTTGTGATATATATAATTATTGCTTGTAATACAAAATGTTTTCATAGATTCACCTTTAAGGACGTTAAAATATAAATATTTCAATTATTTATTAGATATACATTTGACGTTATCGTGAAATGTTTAATAAAACATAATAAGCTTAATGTTACCTTATGTTATAATTAATTTGGTAAATTATGTGAGATTAATAAATAGATTTAATAATATAATATAGCTAACCGACAAAGATCCAAGAGATGAGGTTATGGTTAATTTAAATATTAAAACGTAATGACAGACACAAAAAAAAAAAATAATAAAAAATTATGATATATCAATATGTACATAACTCCGTTCAGAATCTAAAATGTGTGCAATTAAGTTGCAGCCAAATTTATACCATATTATATCAACTAAGTTATTATTATATTTTAAAATAAATCAAAAATGTCATTGTGTATAGTAAAATTCATAATAATTAATGTACACATAACATATTTATATTATACATATTTCGTATGTAAAAATTAAAAAAAAAAAAAATGTTTTTGATTTATAACAAAATAATTTATATCATCACCCCACATGATCTACTTTACAATATTTGAAATGAGTATACGACGAACAACAACAGCACGCCGGATAAAATAAAATAATGCACAAAATGAAATAGAGCAAAAATTTAATATTCATGCAATACTACATGTAATAGTTTAAGTGAATCAATTACACAATGTAATTTCACAATAATTTATTGACCTAGCTAAATTATAAAATATAACAATTATAATTTACATTAATTATACTATAGAAATTTGAATATTGATATAATTTAGGAATTTTTTTTTTTTTTTTTATCAATAAACAAATTTTCATCGAACGGTCGACAAAAAGTCATTGAAGGGGCTAATACGTGTACAAACATATTCTGTGACATAAAACCGTGATATTAAGGTCATCGTTGTGATAGTCGGTTATATAAATATAATATATATATATAATTGCAATTTGCAATTAATTTTTACCTAATGTAGACGATACACATACGGAATCTTGTTGCAAGATTCATCAACCATTATAGACGGCATTGTGCATTCATAAAGTGCGGCGATTCTGAATGTGCACACCCAACACGCTTTGTTGCATAAGCACAGTCCCTCGGACCCACACGTTTCCTTACATGTATCTTCAGTGTAGAACTGCATTTCACCTTTAGAACTATACATGTTACAGGTAAGACAAAAATACGTAGTATTGCTTGAATCGAGAACGCAGCTATGTTTATCCTCTGTGTGGCATTCCGATTTTAGGCATTCATCACACGTGTCGTACATTTTAGTGCCGGGTTCCTGTGATTGGGTGAGATCAAAGTAGAAGACATTCAACAGTACCGTAAGAGCGAACACAGAGACGACGGAGCGCGACAGGACAAACATATTGTTTTTCGGTAGTGTATAATAAATATTACGGTAGGTAGTTATAATATTACTTCAATATTATGTGCACCGTACTCCGCGGTAGATCGGCGCTGTGTGCGCCAATATCTCACTCGGAGTCGATTTCGTAGTAATATATTTTATTACCACGATAAATAGATATCAGCGCATGGTTTATAAAGCCAACGATATTATTGTAATTATAATTTGTAGGTGTGATAATGGCTGATGGACTGACACTGCAATTTAAATCCGTAAAACTTTCGTATTTATATCCCAAACTACTGTGGTATGTGGAACGTGGCGAAATTTAATTGGTCGTATGTAAACGATGACTGTCAAATGATTTTGTCACGGCGGAGGGGGGCGTGGCTGATTTATTTTTTATATCAATTATTGAAATGTATACACTTGAGGATGGTACTGTATGGTTAGTGCAGAAATACTAAAAAAACAACTTGCATGCACACAAACTACCACTCGTTTGGGAAGAGTTGATTATTAAACCACACAGATATTGTTTGCGCACAAATAACTTTTAGTTACCTTGCATGGTAATATTATTTTATTAATAATTGACTTATATAATTAATAGAACCTATCTTACTATTTTTTTTTTTCTTAAATTATAAAATGTGTAAATAAACAATAGACTTTAGATAAAGTTAAAGCTTAGTGATATATATATACATATATAGAATAGATATGTATGTTTTATGATTAAAATTTAATTACATGGATTGCATTTATATAGTTGATTATTCCACATTCTATTAAACTGACATATTGATTCAAACGGTGTCTCTTATAGTGCAATTGGTTCAATATATGTTGGTTTACACGACGGTATGGCTATTGTATCGGGTATCGATGGATTTGAACATATAGCAAACTTACCATTAAGAGTACATTTAATATCTAAACTGTCTGATAATAGTTCTATTAACGTGACAAATTAGAATATAAAACATAATAAGACATCGAAGTAAAAATAAGAGTTTTTATTACAACATAATTATAATATACAACTTACTAAAACACAAGTTCTCGAAAGTCGAAGACCATTTTTCATTTCCCTATAAATGTATGCCTAACATCGTGTCCTCTCCCCCAAAAAAATATGGTGAGGGGGGGATCCTTAAATAAACGCTTTTTAAATTAGCTAATAAATCATTTTATTTTTCAAACGAGTACAAAAAAAGAGCATAAGTTGTTCTCGGTAGCTTAACCCTTACATCATAAGTCTTCAACCACGGTTTGTGCTGTACACCATAAAAGTGTTTCTCGACGACGTTTGTGTAGCATAGTACTGTATTCATTAACATGTGTGTATATGTAATAATACATGATAAGTTTTTTGAAGGTGTATTGATGGGTTACTAACATTTTATATATCTTTATAAATAGTCATTTAAATTATAATGTCATTGGATGATGTAATAAATAAATTTTTCTCTATTTCAAAATATGTTTACATAATACATTTAATGATTTTTTGGGATTATGGGTGACTGACTGAAGGGGATATGAGGGGTTTTGCTCCCTACAGTAATGTGAAATTGAATTTTGTGTGGAACACTCGTTCATCAAACATCCACTGAGTCCCCTACTGGTTTTTTTCAAAATCAAGTACTACACAGCCCTAAACATAATAAAGAAGTAAAATATCAAGGTCATAGTTAATATGATAAATAAAAAATAACAAATGGATTATAAATTTTGAATAGGCGAAATTTAAAATATTTCTACTTATTTTCAATAAAATTATTATTTTAAAAGTATTTATAATACTAGTAAATAAATGAAAACACATTTATACTAAATTATAAACTGTTATGTTTAATAAATAATATATATTTTAACCATATCTTATAAAGTAGAAACTATTATTTTTCTGTCGATATTTTTCCCTAAAATCCTTTTATTTTGTAATTGGCAAATTTACATTTTCTTTTTTAAATTCACATATTGCTTTTAATAAATTTTATTCTACAATATGATTATATGTATACCATATTCAAAGAACAATTATGTATTCAATTAAGAGATTATACTAGAAAATAGCACATTACCTTTAATGGCATTATATTTATATTTTTGTATAGTCCCGCAAAGCTATTTTTACAAATCACATGTAATACATACAAACGTAAATTATAATACATTATTTCAAATATAAAAACGAAAGACAATATCTAGCAAGTTTAATTGTAATTACAAGTTTTAAAAATAATGTTGTCGACAAAAAATTTTAATCTGTCGTATTTTAAATTAATTTTATGTATGTATACTATATACAAAAAGTTATGGGTTAGACAGATATATTGTAAAAATATTATTAGGCCAATAATAGTTATTTATAAGAAAATCAGGAATACTAGGTTGACCAACAACAATATATAAAGCAGGATAAGAGTAAAAAAGTGTTCATTAGCTTAATCACTCAATGTGGTCACTGTAAAGAATACCAAAACTGTCGATAGGATGCTTATAGTTTAAATTAAATGTGTATTGTATATTAGTGTAGGTCGAAATAATCAGTGTAAACGACAAATCAGTATAAATACATGAACGACTATTGTATTTGAAACGATACTGGTACATAAAGGTTTTGTAATTAGAAAAAAAGAAATCGTAATATTATAAATAAGTAATCGTATGATCAATTATACACACATTTAATATTATACATACTACCATTATACCATAGAAACATGATTTTTAAATATTTTTAAAATACTTTTAACATTGATGTTACTTATATTACTTACCGAAAATTAAATTAAAAAATGTCAGCCTGAAATTCGTCACCTTCACAATTAATTCATTTTTAACTTCATATGATAGTAATATTTCAGAGTTATTTAAGATAATATATAATATTATGAGTCATAATTACGACCTATATTTAAATCGTAATATATCGTTATTTTACACGATTTCGTAAAAAATTAAATTTCATGCGCTTATAATATTTTTTCTATTTATACAGCACTATAAAAAACCACCTTTAAATATATTGATTTCACATGAAGATACGGAGGATAATACGGTAATTTTGTGATATATATAATTATTGCTTGTAATACAAAATGTTTTCATAGATTCACCTTTAAGGACGTTAAAATATAAATATTTCAATTATTTATTAGATATACATTTGACGTTATCGTGAAATGTTTAATAAAACATAATAAGCTTAATGTTACCTTATGTTATAATTAATTTGGTAAATTATATGAAATTAATAAATAGATTTAATAATATAATATAGCTAACCGACAAAGATCCAAGATATGAGGTAATGGTTAATTTAAATATTAAAACGTAATGACAGACACAAAAAAAAAAAAATAATAAAAAATTATGATATATCAATATGTACATAACTCCGTTCAGAATCTAAAATGTGTGCAATTAAGTTGCAGCCAAATTTATACTACATTATATCAACTTAGTTATTATAATATTTTAAAATAAATCAAAAATGTCATTGTGTATAGTAAAATTCACAATAATTAATGTACACATAACATATTTATATTATACATATTTCGTATGTAAAAATTAAAAAAAAAAAAAAAATGTTTTTGATTTATAACAAAATAATTTATATCATCACCCCACATGAGCTACTTTACAATATTTGAAATGAGAATACGACGAACAATAACAGCAAGCCGGATAAAATAAAATAATGCACAAAATGAAATAGAGCAAAAATTTAATATTCATGGAATACTACATGTAATAGTTTAAGTGAATCAATTACACAATGTAATTTCACAATAATTTATTGACCTAGCTAAATTATAAAATATAACAATTATAATTTACATTAATTATACTATAGAAATTTGAATATTGATATAATTTTGGAATTTTTTTTTTTTTTTTTATCAATAAACAAATTTTCATCGAACGGTCGACAAAAAGTCATTGAAGGGGCTAATACGTGTACAAACATATTCTGTGACATAAAACCGTGATATTAAAGTCATTGTTGTGATGGCCGGTTGTATAAATATAATAAATATATATAATTTTAATTAATTTTTACCTAATAAAATTAATTCGGATGTACGAACGGAGTCTCTTTGCAACAATCGTCAACCATTGTATACGGCCTTAGGCATATCAACAATTCCGGTTGGATAGCTTGTGCGCACACGTAACATTCATCGTTGCATAAGCACTTTGTCTTGTCCTCACATGATGCCTCACATTCAACTTTAGAGTAGAACTGTTTGTCACCTTCAGGAACAGTTGCGTTACAGAAATGACAAAAATAATATTTCGTATCTTCGATTAAACCGACAACGCATCTATATTTGTTAGTTGTGTGGCATTCCGAATTTATGCATTCATCACACGTCTTGAATATTTTAGTGTGGGGTAACTGCGATTGGGTGAGATCAAAGTAGAAAATATTCAACAGTACCGTAAGAGCGAACACAGAGACGATGGAGCGCGACAGGACAAACATATTGTTTTTCAATAGTGTATAATAAATATTACGGTAGGTATTTATAATATTATTTTTGTAATTTTAGTTTGTATGTGATGGACTGACACTAAATTAAAATCCGTATAACTTTCGTACTTATATCCAAAGTACTGCGGTATGTGGAACGTGGAGCTATTAATTGGTGGTATGTAAACATCGACTGTCAAATGATTTTGTTAGGGCGGGGGGGGGGGCTGATTTTTTTAATATCAATCGTTGAAATTTATACATTTATAGATGCTACTGGTTTGTGCACAAATACCAAAAAGACAACTTGCATGCACACAAAACTAAAATCAATACATTCATCACTCCGTTCAGAATCTGCAATGTGTGAAAACAAGTTGCAGCTAAATGTATACCATATTATTATATCAATTTATATAAATCAAAATTTAATTGAGTCGTTTTGTAATTACCTACTTTAAAATAACTAAAATAGATTTATTTAGTACCTATGAATAAATAATGTATTAAAATAAATCAAAAATGTCATTGAAAATAGTATAATTCATAATAATTATTATACATTGACCGGGCCTGGGACATGTAATCATGAAGTGCACCCCCGGACGCTAACTTAATTGTGAAATCCTAACACCTAAGACTTATGATATACATGATTATATTTGATAATATAAACTGGGTAAATGGTTGTGTAAATAACTCGAACAACAGTGGTCGGGACTGTCGGGCAAATACTGTCGAGTTATATTTTGCTTGTTGTGAAATAAATGTAAAGTATATTATATATTGTGCATAAGTGTTTACCGTGTATTTATGTATGTATGCATGTGAACTTAAATTAATGAAGAATATAACTCTAATAAAATGGTACCTCAATGTATAAGCAATTTCAAATATGTATTATACTAGAGCAATAATATCTACGGCCCTTTTGGTTCGAGAAGTAAAACATAATTATTATCGCTGGTTTGGCACAACTGATAAAAAAATATACTTAAAAGTTAAAATAATAATATAAATAATGATAACAATCAGCTAATAGAACTGTATATCAAGAAGTATGTGTCTCTCTAGGCCCAATAGTAAATACGAATAACAATAATAAATAATTGGAATAACTCACACATTGTGAAGCGCAGACTGGCTAGCTGAATTCCTATTGCTATAATACAAATTGATACACAAACACTAAATAAATATTATAAAAAATGTGGCAGTTAGCACTTAGAAAATATAATATTAAAAAATGTGGCGATTAGCGCCAAATAAATATAATAATTAACGGCGGTCGGCGCACGTATAATATAAAATATAGAAAGTGGCAATTCGCACTCACTCAATATAACAATATAATACCGGCAATGTGGCGACGCTCATAATCTTAACTCACACGATATTGTAATAATTCACGACAAAAATATAATCGAACAAAAATAAATATAATAATGCGTGTGTGTGTGTGTGTGTGTATGTGTGTGTGTGTGTGTGTGTGTGTGTGTGTGACCAGCTATTCCAGTATATTAAGATAGTATAGTATATGTATATATTAAAGCGTGGTGGTGCGGGTGATACTAATAAAATTATAACATATCAACTTCCTATGGGCTATGATCTCAAAAACACATACAACATATTTATACATAATCGTGTGTAAAAGTTTTAAACACAAATAATCGTTTTAATTTATAACAAAATAATTAATATCTATTAATAATTAATAGTTATAAAAATAACTTATTTTATGAAATTCTTTCCTTTGTACTTGATAAAGTCCCATAAACGTTTATGTTATTATTATTCCCAGCGCCCAACTCTTAGGAGACTGGTTATCGATACCAATATTTTGATTTATAAGTTATAATGTTATTGTATTATAACATAACATGTTATGTATATACATAAAATAATCCAGATTCGTCAGCATTGTAAATTTGTTCTGCTTTAAATTTTTTTTGTATGACAAGTTGTTCAAATTCTTCTTGGAACGGTTTGATGGAGTCTTCTTTACTCGAAAGTTTTTCACCGGAAATTTTGAGACGCCTTATCCCATGACGCTTTTTAAAGTTGTCTAACCAACCTTTGCACGCATTAAAAGCATGGTTATTTTTTGAGAATTGGCGGTGAAAAGATCGTGCTTTTTCACAAAGCATTTCACCACTCACTGGAACGTGTAAACGTCTTTGTTGAATAAACCACATGAAAACTGCACTCTCAACATTTGGATTCTCTGGTTGTTTTAACGTTTTACGCTTACCTGGACCGTTTTCCTTTTCACTGACAAACTTCTCTAATTTTTCCTTGTTCTTTTTAATATCACTGATGGTAGATACACCTATACCAAATTGTCTTGAGATGGCACTGTAGCTGGTCCCCTTATTAATTAACTTTATTACTTCTAACTTATCCTGTAATTTTAATGTAACATGCTTACGTGGAGCCATTTCAAGAAAAACACGCAAATAAATGTTCCAAATACGTACGATCTTTATGTACACACAATCGACACACAACTGACAAACGTAATCAACGTTCATATCTAACATCTCATATCTAAACGACGTACACGTGCGATATTCTAACGTAATCGACAAATTTTATTATTGGGAAATACCGGCGATGCGATAATTTTCAAGCTCGTTCGGATTACCGCGTCTTTCGGATTAGCCTGTGTTCGGATTATCGAGACCCTACTGTATTTATATTTTCATTCTCCAAACTATTGGTTTTATTTCAATAGTTTTATATTATTAGATATATTTAAAATTATATTACTGTTATTGATTTTTATAACATAAACGTAATTGAATAATACAATTAATAGAAACACTTGCTTCAATTTAATTTACTGACATTCAATTTAATATGTTTACTCTGAAATATTACTATTCTTATCAATACATAATACTAAATAGTAATTATATAATATTGCAAACAATACTAATTTTCACACATGATCGTATTCGTATTTAAGTTGACGTAGAGAAATCATATCATATGATAATTGATGCATAAGCATTTGTGCTTAATTAACTTACGCATAGTGAAAAATATTAAACGGTAAAATGTAATATAGAGACTATAGACTTACATGTTTATAAAATATGAAATAAAATCTCATGGATTACCTACAACCATATACAGTAAAACCTCTCTATTCTTCTTATAACGGAAAATGTCAATAGTCCCGGTGTAAATAATATACGAAATTGACCTCTCTAAGATGGAAAACTCTTTATAACGGGAAAATGTTTGGTCCCAAAAGATTCTGTTCTAGAGAGGTTTTACTGTAATATTAATTGTCATAAAATTACTGTTGTATACCTGTCGTACTCATTCCGTACTCGTATCGAGCACACAACTCTTTGTTTTCGTCTGAACCATCTGAGCAATCTTGCCGACCGTCACAAACTGACGACCATACAATACATAGTCCATTTGAACAACTAGACGTATCTTTGTCAGTTCTGTAATGCCATTAAAATGTGCCACAAATAAATTGTTTAATATTAATTATGTCACCTATGATAAATTACTATTTATTATATAGTAAACCATTGGCGCCAATCATAATTTTAAATCGTCTGGTCAACAGCCACTCTATTTAAATTTTACCATCCACACCAATCTAATATTATTGATATCATAGTGATTTATGGAATAATTTTATTCATTATTCGTAAACCATACCTCCGACCTCTAAAAATTCGGTCTGGTCACAACCAGTCTTTAAATTACTAATTAAACGCTTGTGTATCATATTTCTTTGTTTATAAGCCTATCGAATATTTAAAAAACCTGCAATTTACATATCAAGTTAGTTAGGTATGCCGTATGCCTAATGTAACGTAAATTATATGATATTAATGTAAGTAACCATCAATTTTTATACACAAAAAAAAGTAAAATAAAATAGGGCTAATTAGTTCTTCTTTAACATGAAGAGACTTTATGCGGTGGTTTTTTTTTTTATAATTGTAGTACAAAATCCCGATGGAATTTAGAAAATCACTTAGTATTTTATTTAATATTAAGTTTATATAATGCATAAATATAGCTCTTGTATTGTTTGACGAGATTTATTATAACCTTAGAGGGCTTCAAATACCCTTATTTTTGCAATGGTATCAATTTGTACAATAGTTACCTACGCTGAGCAAGATGATCCTGTTTGTCGTTTTTCGAGTTTTTTATCACACAAAATTCCAGTTCCTGAAATAATAATTTTTTTAACAATGTTTTTAAAATTAATATTATTATACATAATTATAGTTAAAATTCGTTGTTTTGAATTTCATAAAATAATATTCTTTAATTCTATATCGTATTTTCGTATGTAATACATTCGATTGTCATTTCAGTTATTGATGAAGTTTAGTAGACTAAATTATTGACCAGCCAATAAAAATTTGAAAATAAAATTTGTTAAAATCATTACTTTGGCAAGCTATACTCTCCAATTACATTATTGTCTAATTGCAATTTACAATATCACATTATTATAAAAACAAATTAGAGTACAAAACTAAAAATATATAATACTATTTGAATAATTAATTAATGTATATATTATATAAAATAAAGTGATGTTTTGATTAAATACGAAATTTCAAAAATCACTGATATTTTTTTGTTGGATATTTTTGAAATTTAACACATACATTTTATAATACAAATAATGAAACATTTATTATTTGAATTTGTGAAATTATAAGTTTTCAAAGAGGTAATAATCAAAAACATTATGTTTTGGTCGGATTTAACCTGTCCGCTACACCATTACTCAAATTATAATTTTTTTTAAATTTCATATTCAATTTTTCGAATGTAAGTGTGCATTTAATTAAAATTTAAAAAATTATTGAGAACCACAGGATCGGTTGGTATCGTTGCAAAGATATTTGACCGATTTTGTGTTTAGTACGACTCGGTTACAAAGACTTTATCTCGTCACAGTATTAATCAGCGTCATCAACACGATATAGAATAATACTTGAAGAAAGTATTGTAAAAAATATTTTGAAAATTAAAATATTACGTCGAGAAATGTACCTGAAATGCACTCGTATTGTATATAAAGTGAACGCGGTCAGTTTTGGTTATTTTATTTTATAAATTATAAAAGAAAAACCATCATCTGCAACCAATTCAGTTTAATTATTTGTTAGAAAATATTATCTAATTTTCCCAATATTTCCACATTTATATTTTATTAGTAAACCTAAATTTCTTCTAATATCACATATTTCTATTAATAAATTATGTTCTAGAATATGATTGTATGTATTACTTTGTCAAACAAAATATATAAATTTAAATTATCTTTAAATTAGGCTAGTAAATTAATCTCTATGGTATAAAATAAACAATTGTCTTTTATTAGTGTTTATTTAACAGTTTATTATTCAATTATAGTTTTCACATTTGACAACCATTTTAAGATTCATAGTCCAAACGCCATGTATCATTTAATCATTAATGGCATTTTACATAACATTATGTCCTTGTATGAAATAATCAAAAGGAAATTTCTACAAATAATATCGCATCATAAATCAAAAACCGAATCCGCGACCGATTCGCTGTTGCAAATTCACAGCGACTGTTTCACCGCTAAGCTATTAGCCGCCGGACTATTATTAGTCCGCATTATATGAATTCCAAGAATTTATTAAACAAAATAAGTTAATTTGGCTCTCCGCTGAGGATCAAGCTGAGGTTGCTAGGAATTAAAAGAATGTCGACGTTCCACCTGTTACAGGACCCGGTAAGACCGACTTACTCAAATAAGATTTTTAGAAGTCACTACTTTAATATGCTAAAGTGTATGTAATAGACATCCAAATTATGCAAAGGCATATCAGTTAAAATTATAATTAAATAATTAAAATGTTAATTATGTGTAAACCTATGTGTTCAAAGTCCAGATAATGATCTAAAAATATTTTGTTACGTATATGTATGATTAAAATTAAATACTATGAATCAATAGCAACCTTAAAAATTAAAAAAAAAACCAAAATTACATTTTAATAATATCAATGATTATTATCTGTAGGTACTCATATACTGCAGTTCTTGCGACAATACAGTCGAATCAATGCAGTTCAGTAATGTTACTGAAATGCATATCCTGAACGCTGTGAGGAAATAACAATGCACTACTCGTTTTCTGATCGTTTTCACCTTGCACTAGTAGAATTAGTGTACACACAAATATTATTTCGTGTAATGGTTTTGGTTTTTCAGAGACGGAATTAAGTCAAATCTCAAGATGCATAAAATTCTTATTATATTTAAACCTATAGCGTCATCTTGTCGAAATATCCTGACAGTCGTGTATATACTTCGAAAAACCATTTCCGATCGGCGATTTAAGTCGTATTAAAATTTACAAACGGCGTTTGTTGCTATCTGAATATAACAGTAGTTGTATTGAGTAAACGGAAAAATGACGAGATTTTGATTTATTTAAAAACGTGCCAAATCGTGGTGAATGGGGGGAAAGAGGAGTGGTATATTGCTTATCTATAGCGTGGTCGTCACTCGAACATTAATTATTATTTAATTTCGAACAAATAACGATACCGTACAGTTTTACCAGGTCGTTTAAAATATCATACTTAATATCATGTTTACACGTCGTCATAAATAATGGAATACCTACGTTATTACAGTGTAGTCAACGCGCAATTCTCGACCTACAAATTGTCGGAAGACGCGCGACGATATACGCGAATAATTTACGCATACACATCGTCATGTACACACATAGATCACGTTACACGTACATACATTAAACGTAAATAGATCGATATACAATTAGGAAATAATAGAAAATATAGGTTAATCAGTTTGAGCAGTGTTTTTATTCATTAATTTATTAATTTATTATTAACACAAATTGATTTTTTTTTTTTGGGGGGGGGGGGGGGGCAATAATTAAACACAATTTTACTGACCTATTTAAAATTATTAGTCTTGCCTTTAAATTATTAAACTATGTAGCATCCCGTGCCCTCTTTTACCAGTCCGCGCCTGAATGTATATGTATAATATAGAGCCGTGCGACGTCGGTTATCAGACCGGAATATAATAAACGCGAAAATCTCTGGAAGTGCTGTTGGAGGCTGTGGATACGGTGGGCACTCGTATATTATGTCACTACTAAGACTGTAGCTCCATATAATAATATACATATACACCGAACAGCGCCACGATCGTTTCAGAACGCGACGACACACATGTAATACGTCGTGTGCGACCGGTGCAACTTGTTATATCTGGTCATCCGGATTTCCGAAAACAATAAAAAAATATGTACTATCTTATATTATACCTACGACGTCTGTGCAACAGTTTATTTGCCGCGTCAGCTAGTTCATAATGTACGCCCGCACGTCAACATAAATTCATATTCTGTTTTCTTCATTTAACACTATGCCGCGTAAAAATCGACGATATCTTAAAATGCATTTATCTGACGTTAAACGATTACATATATTATTAGGCGTCGGTTATGCGCTAATTAAAACAAAACGTTTAATTAAAATAATAACGTATAACAGACATTTTAATATTTTAATTTTTGTCGAACGCACAACATAAAAATACTACTGATAACAATACTTACGTTGAATATTGTAATAATAATATTATTGACAATATCATGGTAGCCGTATCATAACGCAGTAAATTATTTTGAAAGTTTTCGATTTAATTGAGTTTCAGCATTGGAGAACTTGCAATATGACAATAATATGTGTGGTAACACTGGAAGATGTTATTGTGTATGTTATACTGTGTATAATATACGTAGTATTATTTTGTTTTAAAAAATGTATATTTTTCAGTTATGACGATGTGTGTGTGTTATCTAAGCTTTATGGCGTAAATTAATAAAAGGGTATAATTAATATCAATTATTTTATTATTTATTTAAAGTGTTAAAATACAACATGGCGCAGTCGGTATGTGTTATTATGAATTGAAAAATCGGACGGAATAATTGGATAATAATGGATAATTTAAGACCACCAAATGAACTAAATATCCACGAGGCGCATATAGAATGGCCAAAGTGGAAGAAGAATTTCAATATATACAAAGTGGCTGCAGGGATATCAAAAAAGAAAAAGGACGAACAATTAGCTATCTTCTTACATATAATTGGGGAAGATGCTAGAGATGTGTTTGATATATTCGAGACAGCAGGAGAGATAATAGAACTTGATGGTGCAATTGGACTCTTTGATGCATTCTATAAGCAAAAAATCAATGAATGTATAGAAGCATACAAATTTAATATTCGTGGACAGAAGTTAGGTGAAACTTTCGGCGAATATCTTTCTGCGTTAAGAAAGTTAAGTGAGAACTGTAACTTTGGGACAATGAAAGACCGTCTTATTAGAGATCGGTTAGTAGCAGGCATTGTTGATAAAAAATTACAAGAAAAATTTCTATCAGAGGCTGACTTGACATTAGAAAGATTAATTGATTTAACTAAAAAATATCAGGCAGCTCAAGATCAAAAACAACTTATGAATAACACAGCTGTAGAAGAAAAATCAATTATGAAATTAAGTAAGTAGCAAAATAAACAATTTAAACAAGGTCTATCAAATTCGAAAAAGGTGACGGTTAAACAAATAGAAAACTGTTCAAGGTGTGGTAAAATACACGATGTCAATAAATGTCCGGCTTATCAACAAGGATGTATGAAATGTCATAAACCTAACCATTTTGCTATAAAATGTAAGTCTAATATTGGTACAAATAATGGTAATAAAAGTGATTGGAAGAAATCGAAAAAATTGAGTACTGTTAAAGAAATATCAATAAGAAACAATATCGATTCTGATAGCTCAGAAGACCTATGTCTAGGGGCGGTATTCTGTAATGTCAGTAAATGTGAAAAGCGCAAGTCAACCAATAAAGCAGTTCAGTGGTTTGAAGAGCTGCGGGTTCAAGGAAAAATAATTCAGTTCAAACTAGATACGGGAGCAGAAGCCAATGTAATTCCATTATTAGTATTGAAGAAGGCGGGATTAACGCCAATCACAGTGAAGAAATGCGGAGAAAAACTTGTAAATTATTCAGGTACCTATATTAATGCTTTAGGTAAGACTAATTTATTATGTAAAATTAAGTCGAGTGAAGAACGGTATTTAGAGTTTTTTGTTGTAGAAAATGATGAATGTGTGCCAATATTAGGATTAGATACATGTGTGCAACTGAAGTTAATTAAAAGAGTAAATATCTGTCAATTAAATCCTGATCAATCTAATTTGGAAAGTGAAATAGATAAAAAGTTTAAAGATATTTTTCATGGTGTAGGTAATTTCAAGCAAAACTATAATTTAGAACTAAAAAGTGATGCTAAACCAGTAACGCATGCACCAAGAAAATTTGCTATTTCCTTATTAGATCAATTAAAAAATGAATTTAATAAACTAGAAAATATGGGTATAATAAAAAAAGTTAATGTTCCTACAGATTGGGTAAATTCTATGGTAGTAATAAAAAAACCTAATAATGAGTTAAGAATTTGCTTAGATCCACAGGATTTAAATACAAATTTAAAAATAGAACATTTTCCTATGACCACAGTAGAGGAAATTATGGGTAAAATGTCTGAGGCATGTATTTTTAGTAGACTGGATGGAAAAAAGGGGTTTTATCAAATTTCATTGGGTGAGGAAAGCTCTAAGCTAAAAACTTTTAATACTCCGTTAGGAAGATATTGTTTTTGCAAACTTCCTTTTGGACTGAATGTAGCACCAGAGATATTCTACAAACATTTTTCCCAGTTATTAGAAGGTCTGGAAGGAGTGCAGGTGTATATGGATGATATATAATAGTTTATGGGAAAAATGAGGAAGAACACAAGTCTAGATTAATGAATGTTCTACATAGATTGGTAAAAAATAATGGTAAATTAAATAAAAACAAGTGTGAATGGACAGTCAGTAAATTAATTTTTATTGGTCATGAATTTTCAAGTACTGGTGTTAGGCCTGACCCTGGTAAGGTGAAAGCAATTAAAGAAATGGCGCAACCAAAATGTAAGAAAGGTATCGAAATATTTTTAGGAATGTATAATTATATATCAAAATTTATACCTCATGAATCAGATAAAACAAAACCACTAAGAGATTGTCTAAAACAAAATTCATGTTTTCAGTGGAGTGCAAATGAGGAAAATATTTGGAATAGATTAAAAGAAAATTTATGCAAGGTTCCAGTTCTACAATATTACAATCCAAATAGAGAAATAATGTTATCGGTTGATGCATCACAGTTTGGAGTAGGTGCGGTTCTACTTCAGAATAACTTACCAATTGCTTATGCATCTAAAGCATTAACAGAGGTACAGTCTAGATGGGCTCAAATTGAGAAAGAGACATATGCAAGAGTTTGGGGCTGTGAGCGATTCCATCAATTTATTTATGGTAGGAAAATAATTATTGAAAGCGATCATAAACCGTTAGAGTATATATTCAAGAAGCCATTGATAGATACACCTATGAGGTTGCAGAGAATGAGAATTAGACTTAAAATGTATGAATTTAGTATAAAATTTATAAAAGGTGCTCTGATGTACATAGCAGACACACTTTCAAGAGCATTTATGGAGGATTTGGAGGAAGAAAATGATATTTTAAAAGTAGCAGAAATTGAAATTCAAAGCACTTTAGAACATATTCCTATGCAATCCAGAAAATTGGTTGAATATGTCAAAGATACTGACAAGGACAAAGACTTAGGAGTCGTTAAGGAATGGGTGGTAACAGGTTGGCCATGCTATAATAAAATACCAGACAATTTAAAAGTTTATTGGAATGTGTGAAACTCCTTGGTAATTAGCAATGGGTTTTTGTTAAAAGATAATAAAATAGTGGTACCATTATCCATTATTATTTGCATTATCTTTGCAAAAAGAGGTTTTAAATAAAATACACTATAATCACCTAGGGATGCAAATGTGCAAATTGAGAGCTAGAGGAGCAGTTTATTGGCCAAACATAAATAAAGATATTGAGTTAAAGGTGAAAAGTTGTGAGCTGTGTGCAAAATATCAATGCTCAAAAAGTAAAGAGTTTATGAGACCAAGTGAAACTCCAGATGATAGTTGGCAGATTGTAGGTATAGATATATTTCATATAAATAATAAGAATTTTCTATTAGTAATAGATTATTTTTCAAAATATGTGGAGATAGTATTGTTAAAGAAAATTGATTCAGATCATGTGATATCAGAATTGGTCCCTATATTTGCAAGGTTTGGGATTCCAAATATTTTGAAATCAGATGGTGGCAAACAATTCATATCAGAACAATTTAAACAGTTTGCTAAAGATTTTGACATGGAATTGGTAAATTCCTCTCCAGTATATGCGCAATCTAATGGAATGGTGGAGAGAGCCATACAAACAGTAAAAAAAATGTTAAGTAAAGCTTTAGAAGAGGGTCTTGATTGGAATAAATGTTTAATGGAGTACAGAAACACTCCAATTAGTGAAATTATTTTGGCTCCAGCTGAGATGTTATTTAAAAGAAAGGTAAAATCATTAATTCCCAGTATGGACAAATCTAAGGTCAAGGGTAATACTCAAATAAAAAAAGAATTAGTTATGAGATCAGAGAAACAAAAAAAAGTGTATGACAGATCAGCAAGGAAATGTGAACATTTTGAGGTAGGTGATTCAGTGTGGATACAAATAAGAAATGACAACAAATTCTGCAGTAAAGGGTTAATTGTAGAGAAAGGAACAAATTATAGAAATTTCAAAGTAAAAGTCATTGATTGGGAGTACGCTATTAAGAAATAGAAGGTTTTTAAAACATAGGATAATATTAAATGATGTAGGAAAAAAGATAGTAGATGAAAATGATTTAAAAAAAAAAAAATAAATGTGTCAGTTAAAAAGTCAGAAAGAATAAAAAAGACACCTGGTTATCTTAAGGATTATAAGTGACATGATAGATACTCTTATTAAAATCAAGTACAGATTATTAATTAGTAAACATGTGATATGTCGTTTGTAAACTATATTAATGTTATTTTTCATAAAAAAAAAAAAAAAAAAAAAATATTGTTATATGTCAAAATAAATTATAAACGAATATGTTGTATTATTATTATAAATATTTCTAAAGGAGAGAGATGTGGTAACACTGAAAGATGTTATTGTGTATGTTATACTGTGTATAATATACTTAGTATTATTTTGTTTTAAAAAATGTATATTTTTCAGTTATGACGATGTGTGTGTGTGTGTTATCTAAGCTTTATGGCGAAAATTAATAAAAGGGTATAATTAATATCAATTATTTTATTATTTATTTAAAGTGTTAAAACACAACAATATGGTTTGCGTAGACTTTTAAGAACGCTAATTTTGATAAAAAGTAATTATTTTAAAAATATTTGTATTCGCGAACAAAGAGAATATAACGTCTTAGAATAATTTCCATATATATATATATATATATATATATTTATATATGCATATTTGCACTAATCTAATTTTTATTTTCATCGTCATTATCAATAACAATCACTAACTTTCGGACATTAATTTAAAACTCGAAACAATTACATTATTAACCAACGCATTATCATTTTTCGGCAGATACCATCACTAGAGCTAGTTATTGTCGACAACAATAAGTGCTCGGTCTTACGTCAGCTACTCTATAAATATACGTGTATTCGTCTGGTATGATGGCGTAACGTAACACGCCGTGAATGTACCAACTACATTAATATGACGAATATAGACCGATGGCAGTCTCCTGTCGTCCTGGTATTGTGTATGTGTGCGTATATCATTTTGATCGACCGGATGTACCCACTACAGTGGCGAGCCGGCTAACTTCGGCGGCACGAAAACAGCTTATTCGCCTACTGGGTTTCGCGTGTACCGCGTGATGAGACGAATCACGACTACAATCATTATTGTTGAGACACGCAACGAGATAAAATAACATAATATAAACCGTTTGGTCACTAAATATGCAAAACCCTTCCCGTCGCAACAGAACGACATCGACAGATCGTGTTATAGAATAAACAGAAAGGACATACACGAAAAACTTTCGACTCGATACAAACGGGTTTTTAAATAATTGAAAACGACGCGGCAGTGTATTACGCGTTCGTGTATTATTTATTATTACAATAATACCGCGGATGACGACCGGTGGTGGGAAGGTACACAGCGAACAGTGCACAAATTCCATTGAAATAGCAATATTTCATCGTTATATTACGCGACTTCCTATAAAAATTAAATTTCATACGCTCATAAAAGTTTTTCTATATTGACGACAAGACGCTAAACAAACGAAATAGTTTAACATGACACATAGTCTATATAATATGCACCACGATGCGAGTTAGTTCCTCTTGAAGGCCGGTGTGCTGGCGGCTTCCAGGTTCGAAGTTGGCTTGGGGTGCTTGGCTAACCGATATTGTTAGTTTACAAACTCCCTAGCCTTCTTTTTGCCTTTTAACCGCTGGAACTGGTAGTTCCTCGCCAGCACCTCCGTCGCCACCGGTAGTGTCGGTTGAGGAGGCTCGCTGATGGCTTCTGGATCTGAAGTCGGCTTAGGGTGTTTTACTAGCCGATATTGTTGGCTCACAAGCACCCTAGCTTTTTTCTTACCATTCGGGAAGTTCCCCGCCAGCTCCACTTCCGTCCTCTTCTTCTCCACCGGCGTCTCTACCTCTGGCCACACGTCAGGTAAATTCAACCAGCCGTCATCGTCACGGACAGATACTTCGAAATCTAATGGCCCGGCGGCGAAATGTCCATGTTTGGCATCATACCTTACCGTTTTAAAGTATTTTTGCAAAACTAGATGTGATATGATTTCTAGACATATTAGCTCAAGTATCCTGCACAAGAAAACTTCACACAGTAAAATTTTAACAAAGATAGATGAATACATGATGTTTCATGTATCACTTTGAATTTGAAAATGGTTGTATGATGAAAACTAACTGAATGACTAAATAAACTGTTAAATGAACAATAATAAAAGACAATTGTTTTTTTTATACATTGATACTTACCAATATACCATAGAGATTAATTTACTGGTATTAGTAGATAATTTAAATTTATATTTATCAACCTATGATAAGTAGTAAGATGTATTATATTATTCCCTAAATTTAAATTGTAACATATTGTTATATTACGAGATTCCGTAAAAAAATTAGATTCCATACGCTCCTACAATATTTTCTATATTGACGATAGAATTATTTTTACAGTTATTTGAAGAAAAAGTAATGGAGAATCTTGTATTGGATTTTAAAGACCTAAGGTAAAAATCAAAACGATTTTAAGAATATTCAACTTCAAAAATAGTTGCAAATTTTTGCGTTATGAAATATTTCGTAAACATTTGAACTTTAAATGCTTACAAACATAAATTTTGATTAATATTTTTTGATTTTTTTTTCTACGATAAAAACAACTTATAATAAACCTTGTATTAAATTTTAAAGATTTTTTGGAATAATAATTTTTTTATCGTTATTTCAAAAACAAAAAAAAAATTGGAAAAATTGAAAATTTCATATGGCTATAAGTAGCTTAACAAAATCAAAAATTTAATCGTAAATAGATAAAGCTAATTTTAATTACTTATTCAAGTATATACAATGATTCGTTTTTGAGTTACAGCAAAGTACAAAAGTCGAATGGTTTTGCGTAAAAATTCCCGTCTTTCTGTTACTTTATTAGGAAAAATCTGACACATTTGAAAACTATTGGACATTTTTTTACTTTTGACCCTCTAACGTACCAAATAGATTCACAGATTCACATTCCTTTCAAATCAGCGCTGAAGTTAAAAATCAAAGCAATATTACTACTCCAAAACATGATGATAGAAACAAAACTCAGAGTATAATTAACTCACGTCCTATACATGACTTTAAATTTTATACCACCATATCGTCTTCATAGCATATTTATATGACGATTATAATATTAGGATAGTAGAGAAATGGTAGCACGATATACCTGAATTGTTCATCCATAACGCCGTGTGATCATAAAATATTAGAATTTAAGAATACTACTCCTTTCGCCCAAAAATAACCTTCATCTTTTCGACCAAAAACAAAATAGTTTCTTCTTTTTAGCTGAAAATAAATGCATTCCGCGATTTCACGTTTCATATTTTATAAAACAATGTTTCAAAATTAGTTAAATAAAGCTATTTAGCAAAACCTAGCTAGAGAGCACCAATAGATGCCTTATTTTTTATACTACTTTTATTATATTTTATAGAGTGGGCGTAAATCTCCGTATTTTGATTTATAGTAAATTGTGTAAGCAAAACACCAAATTTCATGTTAAATATTATATTGGGTACAAGAGTACGCTAATCGCCACTTGATTTTATGTATACGTATTTACATGTGTCGTGTATTATTATTAAAGTAATAGATAACCAGCTGGGCTAAACTGCGTTCAACAGATTAATTAACTATTAATTATTCGTATTTAATATTAAGCCAGAAGGACCATATTTTATTGTTTAATGAATTTATATACAACTCTAATAGCCGTCTATTATATATATATATATATATTTTATTATAGGTCCAGAAGGGCCGTATTGTTTGTATTTGTACAATAGCTATTTAATTATTCTAATTTATTATATATTATTATTATAATTATTATAACTGGTTGTGCCGAACCGGCATTTTAGTTGGGCTTATTTCACTATTTATACAGCACTATAAAAAACCACATTTAAATGTATTGATTTAATATGAAGATACGGAGGATAATACAGTAATTTTAGGATATATTATTTATGATTATTGCTTGTAATACTAAATGTTTTCATAGATTTAATAATATAATATAGTAATTTTATATATTAAAACGTAATGACAGACACAAAAAAAAAAAATAAAAAAATTATAAAACATAATTATAAAATCAATACGTACATAACTCCGTTCAGAATCTAAATTGTATGTAAACAAGTTGTAGCCAAATTCGTACCATGTTATTATATCAACTTATGTTAATCATAATTTAAATTCGCTCTGTAAATACCTTAACAAATTAAAAAATAGATTTATAGTACCTATAAATAAATAATATTTTAAAATAAATCAAAAATGTCATTGTGTATAGTAAAATTTATAATAATTAATGTACACATAATATATTTATACATATTTCGTATGTAAAAGTTTAAAAAAAAAAATGTTTTTGATTTATAACAAAATAATTTATATCATCACCCCACATGATCTACTTTACAATATTTGAAATGAGAATACGACGAACAACAACAGCACGCCGGATAAAATAAAATAATGCACAAAATGAAATAGAGCAAAAATTTAATATTCATGCAATATTACATGTAATAGTTTAAGTGAATAAATTACACAATGTAATTTCACAATAATTTATTGACCTAGCTAAATTATAAAATATAACAATTATAATTTACATTAATTATACTATAGAAATTTGAATATTGATATAATTTAGGAATTTTTTTTTTTTTTTATCAATAAACAAATTTTCATCGAACGGTCGACAAAAAGTCATTGAAGGGGCTAATACGTGTACAATTGTCCAATTACATTTGTCTATACCTGATGCAATTGTAGGGATAGCAATTTTGCAATCGTGTAATTTTTGCATTGATTTTTTTAAGTTTTGAATAGTAAGCTTTATGTCATCATATTTAGGTTTATGAAAATATTTTTGTTTTGTTACTAGGTGATAAATTATTTTATTTCCGATTTTTATTGGAATTGCGTCGCCTATTTGTGGGTTTAACTTTTCAAGTTGAGGCGTTGTGTTTCCAAATGTTGTTTTTATTCGAGAGGCTATTCCTTTAGACATTTTTAAGTCTGCAGATATGCAATGGGCAATCGAGTAGTCAGAATCTACAAGAAATATATCAGCTATTTCCTCTTTAATATTATTAATATTTGTATTATATAGATTAGTGTAAGTTTGTATTGTAATTGAATCATTTAATGATAGAGTATTGTTATAAAAATTGATAATAGCCTTATTGTTGTGCAGAAAATTATTTCCTATTATTATATGGCATGTTAAGTTTTTAACAATAAATACCGATGTTTCAAAATCATGAGAATCGATTTTAAGTTTAATTATTGTAGATCCATATACAGTTAATTGGTTGTTATTTGGGCCTGATAGAATAACGTTTTCTTTAAGTATTTTATTTTCAGGGGGAACTAGCGTGTGTCTAATACAACAAATATTTGCTCCTGTATCAATAGTTATCAGTACATTAATATTATTAAGTTTAGCACAAATAAATAAAGGTTCAGAAATATGATTAATTTTGTAGGTAGTTGCTGGTTTTTTAACTGACAATGAAGGGTAACAGCGAGTGTCAGAAAAACTGTTTGACCTATTTATTAGTTTTTTTGAATCGAAAATTTTCTGTAGAATGATTATTTCTATTACAAATTGTACATTGCATTTCGTTGTTATTTTTTGAAGAATTTTTGTTTTTGAAATAGCAAAATTCTGTGATATGATTGTTTTTAGAACATATTTCACATTTTTTTGTATTTATTTTATTGTTTGAAAAAATTTGGCGATTATTTTTAAAATTGTTGTGCTTATTAGAATTGTTATTTTGAGCTTGAGAGTTTATAATATTTTCTATGTCGGTTTTAAATTTATTGTTGTTCTCATTAAGCAGATTTATTTTCTGATTTATTTCGTTTGAGATTTGATTTAGTTTATGGGTGATTATATCAGTTTTTATTTCGGAAGGAGATTGATTTATTTCGCCCGTTACCATAAATTCTACCATTTCATATTTTCTTATATTGTCTTTTAATAATTTTAGTGTTGAATTATCTAATATTTCAATGTATCTAGCAATATTTGGTTTAAGACCGTTCATTATATATCTAGTTATTTCTTGTTGAGCCATTTCAGAATCTATACGTCTACAAAGTGATTCAATTTCATTAATAAATGCCATAGGTAGTTCATCATCTAATTGCTTTCTTTTTTCGAGTAATAATCGAAGCATATCTTTATGAGCAATGTGTTCGAATTCATTTTGAAGTTGTTTTTCTAAATCAGCCCATTTATTGAAATTTTGATTTTCGATGTTTTCATAAAAAGCTAGTGCTGGGCCCTCTAAAAATACAGGTATGAATTGCAATTTTTCTTGTTCAGACCAGCCATTAATAGAAGCTGCTCTTTGATATTTTTTTAAAAACGCATCTATACTATCAGATGAAGAATCAGAAAATATGTTAGGTTTGAAATAAGGGTTTTTACCCTCCATTTTATTCGTTTTGGTTTGATTATTTAAGTTTTGATAATTTTCATTTATTTTTGCAAAATCGTCCGGGCAAGATTCACCGTTTAAATATTTTAATAATCTAGTTTTAAGTTCTGCAACTGTTCCTACACTATTTAAATTTCTTTTATTTAATTCTAAAATGAATTAAGGTTTATTAACTTTGTTTATTTCATTTGGCAGTGAAACAAAAATTGGTTCTTCTATTTCATTTTCCTGATTACTATTATTTTGTGACATTTGTTAAAAAAAAAATGTGTTAGTTTTATCTGCAATTTTATTTTATTTTTTTATTATTATTATTTCGGGGATTTTTAAACGCGGTAAGAACCGCTAGTTGGGCGCCACTTTGTAATGATTGAGAAAAATGGTTATAATTTAGTTGGGGACTATTATATTATATCTCTAAATCATTACTTGTTAAACAATAGTTTGGTAATATTACCTCTCTAATCCTTGTAGCGACTTGCTTGTTGAAATCGTTGTTCGCGTTAAAGATGTAATATGAGGTGATCGATTTATTTCTTAAAATAATTAAGTACACATTTTTTTTTTGAACCACTATGATAATTTTATTTAATTTTTAATACACGAATTTTAATTAATTACAGACATTTATAACTGAATTATTATTACGTATTTTTGCCTGAACGATCTGCGTAGTCTCTTACACTCGCCTTTGACCGTCCTTACAAAAAAACAATAATAACGCGTCTGCTCCCTTGAACATACAACTGGAATCCTTATATAATATAATATTGTCTGTGTGTGTGTATGTGTGTGTGTGTGTGTGTAATATAATATCATTAATGGCTAACAATTATTATAATTATTTTATTGAATATTTTAAATTTAAAAAAGATATGATGCTTATGCGTACATCATTACACAAATTTTCATCGAACGGTCGACAAAAAGTCATTGAAGGGGTTAATACGTGTACAAACATATTCTGTGACATAAAACCGTGATATTAAGGTCATTGTTGTGATGGTCGGTTGTATAAATATAATATATATATATAATTTCAATTTGCAATTAATTTTTACCTATTGTAGTTGATGCACGTACGGAATCTCGTTGCAAGAATCGTCAACCATTTTAGACGGCATTGAGCATTTCAAAAGTGATGGGTCGATTGCGTCTGCGCACACCCAACACGCATTCTTGCAAAAGCACTGTGTCTTGAACTCACACGATGCCTCACATTCATCTTTAGTGTAGAACTGATTGTCACCTTCATAAGTATGTGAGTTACAGATAAGACAAAAATACGTAGTATTGCTTGAATCGAGAACGCAGCTATGTTTATCCTTTGTGTGGCATTCCGATTTTATGCATTCATCACACGTGTCGTACATTTTAGTGCCGGGTTCCTGTGATTGGGTGAGATCAAAGTAGAAGACATTCAACAGTACCGTAAGAGCGAACACAGAGACGACGGAGCGCGACAGGACAAACATATTGTTTTTCGGTAGTGTATAATAAATATTACGGTAGGTATTTATAATATTACTTCAATATTATGTGAACCGTACTCCGCGGTAGATCGGCGCTGTGTGCGCCAATAAGTCACTCGGAGTCGATTTCGTAGTAATATATTTTATTACCACGATAAATAGATATCAGCGCATGGTTTATAAAGCCAACGATATTATTATAATTTTAGTTTGTATTTGATGGACTGACACTAAATTTAAATCCGTATAACTTTCGTACTTATATCCAATGTACTGCGGTATGTGGAACGTGGAGCTATTAATTGGTCGTATGTAAGCATCGACTGTCAAATGATTTTGTTAGGGCGAGGGGGGGGGCTGATTTTTTTAATATCAATCGCTGAAATTTATACATTTATAGATGCTACTGGTTTGTGCACAAATACCAAAAAGACAACTTGCATGCACACAAAACTAAAATCAATACATTCATCACTCCGTTCAGAATCTGCAATGTGTGAAAACAAGTTGCAGCTAAATGTATACCATATTATTATATCAATTTATATAAATCAAAATTTAATTGAGTCGTTTTGTAATTACCTACTTTAAAATAACTAAAATAGATTTATTTAGTACCTATGAATAAATAATGTATTAAAATAAATCAAAAATGTCATTGAAAATAGTATAATTCATAATAATTATTATACATTGACCGGGCCTGGGACATGTAATCATGAAGTGCACCCCCGGACGCTAACTTAATTGTGAAATCCTAACACCTAAGACTTATGATATACATGATTATATTTGATAATATAAACTGGGTAAATGGTTGTGTAAATAACTCGAACAACAGTGGTCGGGACTGTCGGGCAAATACTGTCGAGTTATATTTTGCTTGTTGTGAAATAAATGTAAAGTATATTATATATTGTGCATAAGTGTTTACCGTGTATTTATGTATGTATGCATGTGAACTTAAATTAATGAAGAATATAACTCTAAGAAAATGGTACCTCAATGTATAAGCAATTTCAAATATGTATTATACTAGAGCAATAATATCTACGGCCCTTTTGGTTCGAGAAGTAAAACATAATTATTATCGCTGGTTTGGCACAATATAACTACGTTACGAGAAGATTTTTTTTTAAATTTTAAAAATTAAAACCAAAACATACAACATTAACTAATGTAGACATATATTGATTATTTTAACGCGTAATCCGACTTGTTTTATATTTAATAACCACTATTGATAAATGTAATAATATTATATATTCTTTTGTTCTTATTTTATCAGTATCAAATTTGTACTAAAGTATATACATAAATATTTATTATCATATACCCCCTACTAGCAATATAAGTTCTAATGATTGACCGACTGACAAACTATGTATATATGCTGCAACTTATAATGAATATTAAAGTGAGTGAGTAAATTATATATACTTTAAAACCAAATTATTTACTCCATTTATTAAAGTAGGATTCATATAATAAGATAATATATTAAATTTAGCAAACCAAGTTTTTCAATAATCTATTGTGGTACAGGGACTGGGAATCAAGGTAGAATCAGGTACATACGATTAAAATAGGTCAGTTGAATCTAAGGGTGAGAATACCAGTGTTTAAAAGATGCCACCAAAGATAAATCGAAGATAACTTAAAAACTATTGAAAACAAGGTATACGATGTTCAAACAAGTACATTTTTTGTGTGGGTTTTAATTAAAAATTTAAAAATAGGGATGCTGAGGACATGAATTGTAGTAATTAGTTAAATATTTAATGTATATAATAGTTAATGTCCCCGAGAATAATGTTTTTTAATTACGACAAAATACCCAATCTATTCGATAAAATGTGAAATTTCAACCCCAACCGCTCTCAAACAATAAAAAAAACTGACTGTACTAACAATAATTAATTTAATATTTTGTTCTTAGTATAAAATATTTACATGAGATATTATACTAAATTTCCAAGTCCTAGACTCCTAGCTATATAATTTGAAAATTTTATAAAACTACAAAATAAATTGCATATTTTTTTGGATGCCGACAATTCTTATCTACGATAATAAAAAAAAAAAATAACGCCTTTTATAATAATTGTAATACCCATAATATAATATTATATTCAACAATATATTAATATTAAAAGGTTTAAAATAAAAATAAAATCAACATACACTTATACATAGATACAGACGTTGGAAACGCTTTCGTTTGTTTGATCTTTTTTTTTTTTGTTTAACGAAAAATATTACGTCAATTCACACTAAATCAACTAATAGCGATCGAACGATGTTTGCGGGCGTTTACAAAAGACTTTTTGGATCTACTAGCGGAAAGACTAACACTCTTGGGACGAAAACGAAGACTTGTAAGTCCAACGACGATTTAATGTTGATGTGTAATGAAAAAGCAAAACAAGAGATCAGACGTTTGGAGGCAGACATCGAGAAGCAAAGGTCAGAGGCGGCGGAAGCAGCAGCAGTGGCAGAGCAGAAGAAGTTGTCGGCGGACCGAGACGTGGAGAAGGAAAACCGTTGGCTTATTGAAAGGCTATGCACTTCGGAAGATGAAAATCGTTGGCTGATGGCGAGACTGCGAATTTTGCGGGTAGTGAACCGTAAGCTCTGCGGAGAGCTGCGTGAATCTCAAGACGAGAACCATAGGCTGCGCGACTCAAATACTAAACTAGAGAGACGGGAAGCTGAGCGTGCCATGCAATTCCGGATTATAGAAGAGAAATGTGTTATATTGTCATCTTTGACCACTGAAGTGCGGACGCTCATCGACCTAAAATAATATTAGGTATTTTATGAAATTGGATTTGCGGAATGAAGGCGTTGTTCGATGGCACTCTGTGATCTTATACAACTCATCGAGGCTGCACTCGAGCAGTTGTCTTGCCATCTACATGTATATAATTTATGCATCAATAACAATCGACCGTGACGTGAAGTATACACTTCAGGCTAGATAATATATTATCTGCAGTACAAACAGCTAATGGACGGATAGTATTTACAGAATAAAATATATTTTCATTTGTATTATGATTTTATAGATTGAAATAACTGTGTGATTACCACCATTTTTTTTTTGTTACTCAAAAACAATAATTAAATTAAATTAATTGCGTAAAATAGTACATAAAAATTATGTATTACGATTTCTACATTATTTGGTAGTACGCTATTATTTAAAGACATTCAATAAATTGTAAATTACTAATATATTAGTCAAATCTTCTTCTTTTTCGCCAATAATAACATATTGTCGCTAAAGTACTCGTCAAATTATACAATAAACGATGTGGCCGTGGCAGATGAAATATACCGACACGGTAATTACATCGTGTTCTTAGTTTTTTACAATATTGTTATTGATTTGGCACGATTATGTCTTTTTGCTACAGGTCCGTCTAAAATTGATAAGTTGTTTATTTCATTATACATATTATAGTATTACTAGTATGATAATACTAAACAGTATCAGCTACGATATAACAGTAAAATGTAAGCAATAACTGCACAAAATGTCAACGCCTACTACCTTGTAATATTTTTACGTTAGAATGATTAATTATTTTCTTACCTACAATTATTCAGTATTCTGTGAGAGAATATATGTTATTAACTAATTTTTTTTACAATGTATTATTTGTGTTTGGATCTTTTGACACTCGTTACTTCGAATAAATAATAAAAAATAGAGTGTCCAAAGGTTAAGCTTACAACACTGTATTCCTCAAGTCTCAAGAGCTCTTTATTCTGAATCTAAATATAATTTTTAGATAATATATAATTATATTAAACATACGATTGCGAATTATAATTTGAAGTAATGGGCTCAATGAAGATTTTAATTATTGACTACGGATAATGTACAGGCACTACATTACAAGAATAGGCGATAACACGTAGCAAAGGTGGTATATAACTTTGAAAGTATAATTTTCAGTGGTACAATGTATCACGCAAAAACAAGAATTAGATTTAAAAAAAAGACAAATGCATACCAGTACTCAAAACAAAAAAAAACCAGCCTAAAACTAAGTGTTTAATACTAATATTTTATCCATTAAAAATATTTTTAGTATGAAATTTAGATATTTTTACGTGGTGATGTGCTAAAACTTAAATATTTTACTTGATTTTCCTAAAATGATAATACATTATTATTTTTATTATTACATTTAAACTTAGATATGAGTTACTGACGTTCTCTCACATGTGGGTATTTGACCTTACCCTTACAATACACGTAGAACAAAGGCGGGGGACTAATATCTAGTCAGTATGTATATAAAATGTATAATATATATGTTTCTATATTGTACATATTATGTTTATTAACTATAAACAATGATGTCACACTACTTTCATTTAAAGTGGCAAACTTACATTTTCACACGATTCAGAACAGCTGAATCATTTTAGTGTTAAATATCAAGTATATTATAAAAATTAATGATATTAATAATACACATAATATCATTCATTGTTATGTAAATTTACTTTTAGGAAATAGTAATCATTATAACTTATCAGTTATCTGTAAGGAACATAGTAATTCATAAAGAATGCACATTTATTATACATTTTGTATACATATGTTTTTTTAAAAAAATAATAATAAAATTAATTTAAAAACAATTGATTAAAATATTAACTGTAATATAATTTTAATTGAATTAAAGGCTACTTATCGAACAAAATATTTAATTTAATTGACAAAATTATTTTTTACACAGAAAAAGTAAAATAAAATGGGGCTTTGTTCTTCTTAACCTTGATGAAACTTCATCCAGTGGGGTTATTTTTGTAAGTATAGTATAAACCCGGCTAGCTTTTAGAAAACCATGAGATATTTTGTTTAATATTAAATTAACCTAATGCATAAATATAACTCGCGTATTTTATGAAAAGATGTGTTATGAATTTATGACCTTAGGACTATAGGACCCATAAAATCCTATTGTGGAAATTTAAAATAACATGATATTCATTTCTATAACAATTGCTTATACTGAACAAGATGAACCAGTATGTAGTCTATCGAGTTTTTATTTCACACAAAATTCCAATTCCTGAAATAATAAAATCTCGAACATTATTTATAAAAATGTCGCATGAAAAATTGGGTAAATGTCTTGGGTCGCCACTACACAAAGGCTGAGAACCGCTGTGATAAAGAATATATTTTCACAATAATAATGTTAGCAGTAAGAACCTATATTGGCATGACGTTCCCGAAGGCTATTTTGAAAAATAAAAAAATAAATAAATATTAAAACTTAGGCAGGCGGGATATATGATTTGAATGAATTGCAGGAGACGGTAATTCGGATTTTCCATACTACTAAAATTACATACTTAAACTCCGAATACCGATATTTATTATTTTGTTATAGTTCAAAAACCTTATTCGTGGCAACACACACGTTTTACGTTTATTGGTATATTTTGTATACACAATGATTATTATCAAATGAATTATTTTCAGTAAAAATTAAATTATTTCGTGGTAAATATAAAAAATAAATTACTTTAGCAATACAGAAAAACATAACATAAAATGCACTTATTAATATAGTCTAAAAGAACCGTTTCCGTTCAGAATCGTTTTCGTATACAGTGACATAACATTGAATTTAAATTCAATACATCTAGTATCCATTCAACACCAACCATACAGCAGAGCTGTAATTGAATATTTTGATTAAAAAATTAAAATTTAGAATTTATTACTTAATAATAACATTGGATTTTACTACATAATGCATAGTTTAATAAAATATTTGTACAAATAAAAATGTTGTGTAAAAAAAATAGAAGTGCATATTTCTAAAGCATATTTGTACTTTTCTAAGCACAAAGTGTATGCATATTTAGTATTTTTTTAGAGTATTAAGGTCCTAGCTTATAACAGATAATTTAATACAACTAATACCAATATGACAATATGCCATATTATAAGTAGTTCTATAGTTAACCTAATTTATAACCATTAACATAATATAATTATAGTAATTCGTAAATCTCGGTTGATAACTGATAACTTATTCATTAGGTATTAACATATTATTTCTAGTCATCTATAACCGAACGCATTTAAAAGAAAAATAAATATTTTTCGATATTTCGAATTCAGAACCGTGGACTGTAGACACGGTGCGCGGTGTCCAGATGAATAGATCATTGACGTGATGTATCATTATTGCATATACTGAGCGCCGTATTTCACAAATACAATTTTCTGTAACTTTTAATATCCTATAATTATTTTGTCAAAAGTATTTTATTTGTGTGCCCCTTGAATGTATAGCGTGTAAGAATTCCAGACTAATCCCCAATTTTCGAGCAAAGGTTTTAAATATTATCTTGAAAAATAAATCACAAAAAACTCTAAAAATCAAAACGTTATTTTTTTTTCAGAAAATTCAATGATAAGAACGTCTGCTGTCTACAATTTTTAAGACTGCAATATTGCTCAATCATTGGTGATAGACTTGCGGCTATATAATGATTCAGCGTATTGTAATAATGGCCCTAAACATGAAAACAAATGTCCGAATTTCATGCCGGAGGGATCATTGACCATGTTGCTATAAATATATCACATAGATATGTATTATCTTATATTTTTACTTATTTAACTAGAAAAAAAAAATAAAAATAAAAACCATATGTTATACAAATGACTGCGAGTATACAAGAGTCTAGAATAAACGGTTGTGTGTACTAGTTTTACGCTTTTTTTCTCGTCCATTATTTAATATTTTTAATAATTTATCACTTTATGAAGTTCGAAAATCCATGGTGCTATGCAACGCAATACTAAATACAACACTGACGCGTGCACGTTTATACGATACACATACTGCACGTAATTTGACCTAAAATTACCTATACACCACAATTTCTCAAATACTGTCCGTTTGTAGATACAACATTTATCGAACTTTTTAACCAACAATTTTGTTATATTAACCATTTCACACATAGAAGGGTGAGAAGTCTTCCTAACGGCGTCCAGCGACGGATTCTGTGTAGAAAACTCATGAACTATGAATGACGTCAATTTCATCTAAACCCGAACACCGAAGTGCGTGTGCCGAGCATTAACTACCGGCGAAGTACAAAAAAAAATCCCGTCTATTATTATAAACCCAATTCGTATTTCGTATGACGGATATCGTCGTGACACACGACCAATAAATAAATACGTCTTAATTTACCGCGATGTTTTCGAAACCATTTTTAGTCGTCGTTATCGAAAAATACGACCGAAAATATAATTATTGCATTGTCGGCCGATTATCAATGTGCGGACGTCGCGGTATGACGTAAATGAGACCATAACGGAAAAACGTAGGTATTACGCAACGATAAAAAAATTAACTTGTCGAGCAGTTTGATTGTGTTTGATCACGCGTGTATCGATAATGCAATACGATAAAACATTCATAGAAAATAAAAAACTCACCAGCCAATAATTGTGCCGCGATAACAAAACATTAATAAAAAATAACGTTTGATTTCCTATAGTCGGGTCAGCGGTTCGCTTATCACCATCATCGTGATGGATCCCGCTGGTTTAGGACGAAACGGTGAGCGGGTCCGGATTTAGACACACGGACTCGGTATTCATCGATAGACTGATTTGTTTTTAAAACGATATTTTCAACTACAGAGATAGTAGCTTGGCGGTACCGTCTATATTATACAGTTTCCGGCTTTGTTGTGTTGTCGTGCCCGTGATGGGCACCGATTAGGAGACCACATTATGTGTAAAATAAAAATGTATAAACTTTATTTATAATAATAAAACTGTCGTTATGTCTTAAGTCACGAATGGAAACGTGTTTAAATTGTCCATTAATTATGACTAGTTAAACATAATATTATGTTTATTATAAACAGTAGTTAAAATGATTTTGTACAGTTTTTCAATAGCTTAAATGTAGTTTTATTTAATACATATAATGTATTGGACTCTTTGTTTGTTTTGAATACCTACCGGCTAAACAGGGATTTGAGACACGAGTGCATAATCGAATTTGGGAATACCTGTGTAGTCAGTTTTGTGTATGACACACTTACGTTTCAAGTGTTTGGTACAGACATTTTATTGGTTTTTCGAAAATTGTAAAATTATATAATCCAATGTTCAAAAAAATAAAATACAAATCAATAGTCAATGAATGAAAAAATAAAAATTATAATTGCTTTTATCTGGCCATTGATTGAAAAAAAAATTAAGTGGTGGTATATTCGGTCGATGAATGAAATGATATTCGACTTTTAAGTTTTGACTATGATAAGTTTTTTTCTCTGTGCTTACATCATAACCGTACGCATTAAAAACGACCAATAAATAAAACGAATAAAGAATGAAATTAAAGAAAAATTACTATGTTATTTTAAATTTTCCATTAATACATAATTTAAGGGAAATAAAAATACTTTGGAGGAGGCTCATGTATTTTAATATTTTTAAATCCAACCTGATGTCTCAAAAGCCGAGCAATAAAGCAAAATTGTGGAATACAACATCAAAATTGATTACTAAATTGGCACTTTTATAGTTAACAAATTTTGGAAAATATTTGCATATTCTACTATACTTTGAGTATAATTATAGTATACATTTCAATTATTCAAATAAACTATCATTATGATATCAATCAACGACTGTTGACTCTGATTGATTGTCATAATATATTAATTAAAGAACTAAAATATTTAAAAATATCATTACCATTTTGAACTGTAGTCCTATTAAAACTTAAATAACCTACTTAGATTGAACATGATGGGTGATATGTCGTTGTATGTATATTATACTGTAACATTGATATTGGAATATAAAACATAAACGATAACATAAATGATTTACCTATCATAACTCAGTTTTGAGACTTTACAGGATATCAATAAAAACCAATTTCTGTACAGTTAGTAGTGTTTTTTACAATATGCCATGAACTAAAAATGTTGTCCAAAATATAAGGTAGCAGGTAGGTATACAATACAATAGTGTTTAATACATTGTATATAATCAATGATAAATGAGTAATAACACATGCAGAGCGTTATACCAATTACAGTATCAATTAGTAATAAAAAATTAAATGATGATTATGTACATTGGTATGTGTCTTATACCTTTTACAAATACAATACAAAATCAACTATAGTGTAATAGTTCAACAAACATATTATCATGAGAAATTGGTAAGGTCGATTTCACATTAGTATTTTAACCTAGTCAATTTAAATATCATTTTGAGTAATATTAGTAAAAAATGTCTAATAAAGATTTAATTCACTATTATAAACTACAATTGTGCACGATAATTAAGAAGAAATTTTAATTTTTCAATATTTTAACAAAAACAGTTATCTGTTTAGTAATCAATTCTAAATTATGATGTATTTTCTATCTTTACATGAATAATTTTCAACACGTATAATTTTAAAATGATAAAAATAAAATGCTTTCACAAATGAAAATAAGAATTTTTATTGATACAGCTATTATAATACTATAGTCTAAATCAGTTTGCGTCGTTATTAAGTACCCAATAAAATGTATGCATGTTGTACTCAATTAGGAAACGGAACAATATGTGAACAGTTTCTCACTTTTAATATTATTTTACATCTCTAGATTTTTTGTATACTTAAATAAGATTTCGGAACATTAAAACAATTAGTAATGTTTACAATCTCTGATATTAATAATTTATCTATTAGTACAATAATGATAACAATTATAACGACATTAAATACTAGGTAAAATATTTAAAAAAAATTACAAAACAGCTTGTTTATTTAACTAAAATCTATATTCAGTCTTGATCTTATACATTAACATTAAAAGACAAATATTTCATCATCAACCCTGTGCTTACTTAGTTTAGAGATTTATCGAACTCAAAAGTCATACACTTTTTCAGTCATTTGAATTATTTCACAGTATTAAAAATCTACACATTAAAATATTGTTTATAATATCATTGCATAATAACTAACGGGTAACATTTTAATTTGATTAACCTATGTTTTATTATGAGCGTACAATTTTTTCTCTTTGTCGCTTTCGTGTAAATTTGTATCCTGAAGTTTTCGTTTACGTTTCATCATCACTTTGACATGTTTCTTCGAACCCATATGGATATTGTACTGAATGTCATCTACAACAAAATAAAACAAATTAATCATAAAGAAAACAAAAATATATAACAATCATTTTCAAGTATACCATAGGTTAATAATTATTAAATATTTTTTCAATATCTTAATCAGGTCATGTACTATACGTTAATGCTACACGTATATTACAATTTATTGAAATAGGCGATTTCAACATTTCTAAATGATATCAAGTGTAACTAATATTTTATTAATATACATAATATTTTAACAGAATCTGCAATGTAAACTAGTGAACTCTAAATAACAAATGAAAAATGTTTGAAATCAAACTAGCAATCTCTTCTCCTTTGTTCAACTCACAAACTGAATACAACTTTTTACTGTTTACTAAACACGCATTTTCTTTATACACATATATATATATATTGATTATACAGTTTTACACTATAAATAGCTACAACTTTACAAGCAGTAGGTATTTACGGTATGACGGTTTTACTAATTTCAACTAGAGTTTGACAAACTCGTTTAATTTATTCATACACCTATCCATACATATTAAACTATATAATTTAGTTTATTTATAGTCGAGATCATGTTCTAAAACTATAAATATTGCATTTATACTTCTACGTTATATAGGTTGTAGTTCTATACACAAGGTGTTGTCTCAATATATTTTATCTGTCTATTACACTCTTCTGTTCGCCACTTTCTGTTTAAACTCTTAAATTTACCAAACTATATTCAAATACTCAGATATAATTAATAATTCATAATTTAAAACGGTTCTGAAATTGAAAAAAAAACAAAAACGAATACATTTATTTTTAGTTTAAATTGCCTGCAAACACTATAACGGCCCGTTAATACAGAATTACGGAGTAAAAGCTATCCAAAATCATACTTATTGATTGGAAAAAGTTATCAATAAGTAAGTATTAACGTTTGTAGATGATACGCCCCTTACAAATGCGGAGTATAATTATTCCGTACCTATATAATAAGTACGTCGTAATAACTATTAATCACACTGTTATCGACAAAACATGAAATATTTTCAGATTGGCTTTGGCATTCTCTCTCTCTCTCTCTCTCTCTGCTGTCGTAGACACACACAGGACTAACGTTCCTTAGTATAGTGTTGGACAACACTCACTGGAAAACGGTCTGGAACAGTCTTCACAATAATAATCGCCGTACACGGGTAAAACGATTTTTTGGTCGCTGATGTCAATCGGTTCCAGCGTATATTGACCGCGAGGTTTTCTACCCAACACAACTTGCCCCAAATCTACCGCTTGGTCGCTTAGTCGCTGCCACTCCCTGAGATCGGTGCAGTCTAGTCGGTACACCGAGACGGCCTATAGTGTACAAAGAAAAAGGTTATCATTAATATTGTGGTAATGCACGAAAATGTCATCTAAAGTTAAATGATTACTATCAATCTATAATATATATAAACTATAGCTAACAATCCAATTTATTTAGTAGTGGTCAATATATAATAAATATATCACATATATACATATACAATTCTATACCTTTTGGGTCAGGCAAGGGGCGAGACTGACGTCTATAATTATATACAGCAGATAATTAGCGATTTAACGTACAAATGTATACTAATTTATATTTATCATATAAAATTCAAGTTATCGCAACTTGACTGTATTTAAAAATGTTTAGTTACTATTACGTTTTGATCTTCTTCGAGATAATATATAAATTTATTAATACGAATTACGTAATAATATAACTGAAAAAAATTGTACCTAGGTAATGTTGTAGGTAATGAGTGTAACATAATTTTTTTAATATTAGAAAATATAGAAGTTCTCGACTTCGTCACTGAATACCTATAAGTTCTATATAGGAGTGACTTTTATGAGAAGCGCTGTTATAAAGATACGTTTAGATCGTCACCTGTTTGTCGTTGGGCTTGAGGAAACGGTTATTGATCCACCGTATCTGCCGTCTGGCGTACTTTTTAGTCATGTACTTCATAGCGACAAGCGCATCCTCCAGACACTTACGGCCAACTTCGGTATCACGGTTGTCGACCGGTAGCTCCAGGTACTGCTGAAACTGTTTCAGACCGATGCACTGCAACACTCCCTTTGTAAAATCCAAATTGAAGCTAAAATACATAAACACACGAAAACCAAATTAATAACCTTAGGTTTATATAAAAGATTACATTATTTCACATGTAAAAAAAAAAAAAAAACTACAATAGTAAAATAATTTGAAAAAAAAAAAAGATTTGCTCGATCGTGTTAACACTCATTAGGTACACGTTGATAATGCGTCGAGAACATATTTTACAATGAAAAAATTCGCTCGAACCGGTTATGCGCCACGAGCGGAATACGAATGTATAAAACAATATATACGTATATATAATATTATGGGTGTATATAGATATATGCTATGAACACAGCAAAGTTCTCTGTATACATACAATATAATAACGTCGTGAGTCGTACGGCGTGCGGTATTATGTGTAGTGTATACCCTATAAATTGCATTTATTTAATGTGTATAAACGCTTTGTATAATGTATGCCCTCAAACGATTTTGATACGCATACCTCAACAAATACTGCAGCGAAGGGTATTTATATTGCAATGTAAGTATATAATAAAGTATATTTTATAAATATATTTACGAAAAAATGTATATATATTATATACATATATATCGTTGTTTTTTCATCTACGATTACATTTCGGACTTCCTCAGGTATGCAAATCGGCCTAATCTAACCTCATAGATGTACCTACTCTTATAAAACTCAGATAGTTATAACTAAGCATACCAACCCCCACCTAATACCCATCTATACATCGACAGTAGTCACGTTATATTGTATATATAATATAATAATGACCATAAACTGAACGTTTAATAATAATTATAATTTATACAATCGATCCTATAGAAATATGTGTGTGTCCGGAAGTAATAAATCGTTCGTCGAACGCGTTCAGTTTGTTTTATATATTATAGTCCAAACGACTCGTTTCGTTATAATATATTAGTAGATATAGTATAATGACACGATGCGGCATACTATGAAACACTAGCAGTAGAACGTACTTAAATATTTCATAATATAAATCGATTCATGTCGAAAAACGAATAATTATTGGGTTATATAACTCTGTGTACTGATGATAACAATAAGTCCACAATGTTTAAAACATAATATAAAGGCTGTGGTGATATGAAAAATATAGTAATTTATATTAATGTATTGACAATTTATAACATTTATATTTGTGTGAAACAATTTTTATGAACTATCATCCAAAGTATATAGAAAATAAATACATAATAATATATTATAAAATTTACAAGGGTAGATAATAATTTTATCCAGCGGTTAAAATACGATTTTGATCTTGTACAATAAAATTCACAGGAAAAAAGTTTATATAAACGACTGTAAGTGCGGAATATTCGTCTTTGCCGTATACGATAATGGTGTATAATATAGATGGTACCAATAGGTCTATTATAAATATAACAAGACGACTTACTTATCTGTTCCGGTAATTTTGGAAAGTTCGTTTTTGAACTGGCAAAGCTCGTCGATCAATCCTCGTTCGACCATCTCGTCCGTACGTTTTTCGAGCCGCCTGTTCAAAACGTCCTGGAAAAAAAAATACAATAAAACATAAAAACGACGAATAAAATGAAACATAGGTACATAAAACACGTTTCCGAACAAAATATCTTATAGAAAGAAAAAATACAACATTTCGAAAATAATATAGCAGGTAAGTAGACACACGAGATTTGTCCGTCTTTTCGCACAATTATTACTATTGCCAACCGGCGAAGAGTCATTGAACCAGTTATTATATTTTCTTTACACACACATCACCACCGTAAATGATTAACTGCCCCGGCAACTATAAAGCCCGGCGTGTTTGAATTATTCATCTAGAGCACATACTTTCACGGTTAATCCGCTAGCCGTCTGTTTATTATAAATATGTATCGTGGCGTTTATATATAGGTACCTATATATATTTCAGAAAAACGAACGGCGTGCTTTCACCACAATTACACTCTATGTTATATACGTGAGCATAAAGTAGAGTTTCTGTAATCCGACATATGTGGGACCGGAAAGCTGTATTATATATTATTGTCGGGTCGTCGAATTTGTCGGATATTATCGAAATTAATATAGACATATATATATATATTATCAATGATATACCTTATCATTTTTTGTAATCTATCAACGTCAAACTGTTGTGCAAAAAAGTACGTCACAATGCAAAATTTAACTATAACAATACATAGGAAAACATCCACTCGTTGTATTATTATTGATAAACGAAACGATAAATAACCTGTTATTTTTTAACTTATTTATCCCCCTCCCCCAACTCTATAATCTATACATTTTATTATAGCTTTAAATAAAGCTTAAAAAATTCCTAAACGTGATTTTTTTACTTTTCTACGAAACCTATACGTAAACCTAAGGTCTGCAGACATTTGACAAATATCGACGTATTAGTATATTCATCTATAGCCTCAATATTTGCCTAGTTTATTAAATTCCAACACCGAATACAATTTTTAACATGTTATTGGAGTTATTTTTAATTTCTAGCATATTGTTTTGGTTGATCTTTAGTAGAAATACTTTACTATATAGCCTGGTCCGTGTAGCGCATAAATATATTTTTTAAATGTATCCCATTGATACATTTATTAAACCAATCGTTCTTGTAGAACTAACGTAAAAATTTCTAAATTTTAATTACGGTTGTCGACCCAGTCGGCCATTAGACTATATATACAATATACATGACAATTAACGTTGTAACAGACCGAAACAGACTTCAAAGTGGCACAGCTCGTTTTATTATATATATACTTACCACATTAAGCTACGCACATTTAAACTTTCAAAGTATCTATAGTAATATTTGCGGAAGGTATATTTTTCAAGTCCTAAGCTACAAATGCTACAGACCACCCCAAGTTCGTCATATTATTACCACGACAACAACGTAAGGGTGATCACACACGAATATACAATATTAAAAACCAAGATTAGCTATATACCAAATGTCTTTCGCCAAAACAAATACTAAAAACAACTCAAATAGGGAGAGGGATGTAACACGTACAGTTTTTGCGCTGTACATAGTGCTGAAACGGTAATCCCTTAAAAAAATTGCTTTTTGATTAAGCAAATTAAGTATTTTTACCCTCTTTTGAGTTCGCAACTTTGCTCCTAATGAGATTGTGGTTTCAGATGAACCATGTGGAAACCAATAAAGTATAATATACAACAAATAGCCGACAATAATATATGTATATATATATGTAACGATGTATCGTCGACAGAAAACATCTGCCTCAGTTAGTCACTCCTCATTTGGACGAGTCGTAGGTACTAATTACTAGGTACTTAATATTATCATTACTTTAAAGATGAATCGTACACACTGTTGTGAGGAAGCTACGCTGAATCCACCACCAAAAATTGCACAATAATAACTGCTTTAAAACGTCATTGGAAAATGAATGAATGAGTTCCTAAATTCACCTAATTGAAAAAACAATTGAAGAATGAACAGAAGAGTGAATACGTATGCAGAGCAAGTATATTGGCATTGCTATGTAAGGCCGTAGGATATAAATGGTGTCCCGTTTACATTTCGTGTCGAAGAAAAAGAACTGGCAAAACCGTAGAACATATTATATACCGTTGTCCTACGCATTTTATATCATTTCGAGTATGCGTGAACCTCTATATACGGGCTTTTTGGTTCGTCCACGTCAGCGCCGCAGCTTTAAAAAAAAATGCAGGAAAATAAAAACTCCCTTGTCGCACGGTCCGGTCACGAAACGACCGCGGCAGAAATCGTGACCCAGGCCTACACTCCCAATATTACCACAGCTATGGTGCAATACTAAGGTGAAACATCGCGTGATTTTATTAAAACTCTAACGCTGCAGAACCGATTTAGCGATGTGACGAATTTTCATCACACAATTCAATATTCCGATAAAACTGAAATACTTAGGTCAACTCTATATGTTTTTTTCCAGTTTTTCATTTTTGACCGCAAATTCCGTATATTACGACACATGTTTTGTATTAATATTATTATTATTTGTTTACACACAGAGAACATAAACTATTATTATAATATCCTTAATTATAGTTGTAACATCACGAAAACCGTTCCAAAATAACATCGTCATACAGTTGTAACGAATGACGATTCGAGAATTCGTACATACTCGTACATGCGATATTACTATATTATTACGCAGTACGTTACGAGAAAAGTATCCTATTCAAAGTGTCTAAATGGATGAATTATTAAAATCAAAGTGTTACAAAAATTAGAAAAACAAGTATTATTTTATTACTTAAAGTTAATAATAATTTAGATGTCAAATAAAGTAAAATTAATTACAATTTAAATGTAAATAGTTTAAATACAATTGATTTTATATTAAATTTTATGAAATAAAACATATTAAAAAATAATAATAATTATGAACAGAGAAATTATCGTTTTATTGCACGACTACACGAGTAATATATATATAATAAAACAACCATTATCATAAAATATTATTAAAAAAAAAATAATGTTTTAATTATTATCAAATAAATGAATTATGCATTATTATATTATTTTTAATTTGAAATATTATATTAATAAGTAAAAATATACGCAATTTAATAATTTAACAAAAATAATTGCATTATTAGTTATTATTTAAGTTGTATTCTTACATGAATATTGCCACCTTTTTTAATTAAGCATAAAACAAATTTCCTATTTTGAAATGATCGTATTTCTTACATTACCTATTCATTTTATACAAACTATCCGTGGGAATAATAGTACTCTTGGAGAAAATATTTACAAATACGACAATATCAAGCATTTTATTTATCAACACGAATATATTGCACGATCCGGATCAAAAGTCACCGAATATTACACATCATCGAGTTTTATTTTAGACGTCTTAGGATTCATTCCAAATAGTTGTTAATATATTAGTTAATAATGTTTAAACAGAATAATATTTACAAAATTAAAAAACAATCAATAAATACCGTTTACCAGTTTAAATTAATCAACTAATAGATTTCTCTATTTTAATAAATAATACTATTATTATAATAGACATATTATGAATTATAATATTTTAAATATATCAACATTTTAAGAGTTATAGCACACCTGTTTTTCTATGTAAATCAACAAAGAAACTAAGAAACTGAATCAGTTCAATTTATAAATACAATTATCTATTATAAACATTTAAAATAATAATACTCATACTTTATCTATATGAATATATGTATCATTTTAGTAAAAAATCCAATTTAAAAAAAGTTAAAGCTAATTTACTTTTATTTCCAAAAAATGTCAATAATATCAAGTAAAACTGTTCCATAAATTATGCCTAATAATGTATATATCATAATACTATTTTCTACGACTTTTGTAAAAAGTTGTTTACCCCCAAATCGTATCGGTACCGAACTTACCGATCTAAGTGAACATGTGTTTATAATAACATATGCTTTTATATTATATGTAAATATTTCATAGTTGTGCAACAGTAGATAATATTAGTATTTTAGTATACAGAAACAGAAGATGACCTCTGTTAAATTCCTTTTAAATAATATACAAAAACATTTATATTTTAAAATTAAAATTAAAAATATTATTTAAATATCATGTCAAAACCATTAAAAATGCGTACGCTTACATCCTCGTAATGTCAAAAACTGTTAATATCAAATACATTTCTTATTGGTACCTAAGTATATGCAATCAAATGCTTGATTCACAGTAATCGATCAAAGAATGGGTAAATTGTTTGTTAGGAAAAGGTTTGCGTACAACTCGCATTGATTTTCAGTTTAAGACAATTTTTTTTTTTTGTTACGACCTTTGTCTCGAATCGTCGACGACTCTTTTGTTGTATGTTACTATAACTTTTACTTTTGCCTTTGAGTTTCAATCATCCAGATTACTAGTAGATTGTTCTGTATACGATTAAGAATTTATTTTTTTACACAACAAACACAAAATAACAAGACGCTCATAATCGACTTTTTGACCTAAAATGATAGATGTAAACAGTAAACACGTCAACAACTAATCATTCAATCTATGTAATATAATGATGATTTCCGATCGAATTAAATTATGGCAGTACATCAAGAGTGAGGTCAGATATTTGATTTGCGATAAGAAAATTTCAACTATTGTTTTCCGTAAATCAGTACATAATTATGTTTGGAACTCGCTTACTCAGTCGCTCGGCTAATCGACCTCGTGGAAAACGAGAATTATTATTAGTTGAAATTGTTTACAATTTTTCTGCTCTGAGGACTTAAAGAGACATTCCAAAAGATGTTTTTAGAATTCGATAGTCCAAGGCAATAATACAGTTTGTCGTACGATAGATTATAGCATAATATACAATAATAAAATACACGAGATAAAAAATCATCTTCCGTTTCTCAATTGTCTATAAATAATAAATATACTACAGTATATTATATTACTAGACAATTTCGAAATATAATATATTAAATATATGAGAACGAGTTATTTTCAACTTTTAAAAACACCATTATACGTTCCCAGACGTCGAAATGTGTGCTGCCGAAGAAATAATGAAATAATTAATCTTAATTCTTAAAATATGATTATAAACAGAATCGTGCGAAAATCTTCTCGCATATAATATACATATATTATACATGGTATACGCGTGCATACAGAATATTTTAATGAGTTGTGCGCATGCTGCAATTTCATCACTTCAACAATTCCATAGAATTTTATTGCTTTTCCGCACGCTCAATATTATTATTATTATTTATTTATTAAATTGAACACCCCAAAGGGATAATAAATACAGAACAAATCATACAAGTAATATAAACTTAAGACTAAATAAAAAAACATAAAAAAAAGTTATTATTTAAGAAATATTCTTTAAAATACTTTTTAATTTGGCTAGTAAGTCAAAACAAAAATCAAAATTTGATAAATTATTGGAATGATATAAAAGACAATTTTCCGAACTATTAATAATTAAATTACTTGAGCAATAATGAACAAAAAATAAGAAGTATTATTTCTTGAATTAACATCTGTTATTTTAAAATATTTTTTTTAAACTTGGGGAAAATTAATAGACTATCACATTATAAATAAATGCTAAATCGTTAAATAATCATCTAAAAGTTAACGATCCTAATCAAATTTCCTAAACTATAACTTCCAAACCCACATCAGTCTTATCTAACTTAAAAGTGATTAATCTCGAAAAATGAGGCTGATTTTTTATCAACATTACTAGATTATTTTGTTTAGAATTCAAAACAACAAATTAATATTCTAAAATCTACCTAATAAGAGAGCAATAAAACACTTTTAAACAGTTGATCAGAACAATTACGATTGATAAACCCAATAATACGTAAGAACTTACAAGTTACAATACTTTGTATCAACATGATCATTATGTTATGTCAAAAAACAATAACACACTAACACATCTAAATTATGAATAATAATTGTATAAGTACTACTGTAAAGCAAAGCTATTAATTTTAAAAAGAAAAAAATAATTTTATATTTTTGACAACTATTCATTATTATAATGCATTTATAATATATATATATATACGACGTTTAAGATGAAAACAATAGAATTCATATTAAAATTCAATTATAATAAGCTATTTTAAAGCGCAATCCAATTAAACATTTAAAACATATATGGTACAACAAAGAACTCCTTATTAGCGTATTATATAAGATACAAATTTAAATAACTTAATAATGTAAAGGCAACTACTAAAATCTTTTTACAAGGCTTATCACAGTATTCTTATCATTATCCTAAATTTTTATCAAATAAAATGTAACAACAATAAACTAAGTGGTTTGTCAACAAAATTTAATAAACGTTTTTTCTAGGACAAAAGAAAAATGATTTTTAAAATAAATAACAAATCGCTCTAATAACAACACAATAAAAATAAGACGACAATAATATTTGTATAGAATGTAGCTCGAGGATTGTACACCTAAATCTCGTTATCCACACTGTGGCTATATGGAGTGGCATAAGTATGAAGTAATAACTATAACCGTTTGCGATATTTATAAATAAAAAATAAAATATATTATTTGTGACGATCAATCGACATATGTGCGAATTTGAACACGAAAGTAGTATATTACTTAAACATTGAGATATCCACAAAATAGTTTTCATTGAAAAATGGTTAGTATTTAAAAAAACTGAAATATGTATCTCCTCAAGTATATTTGAAAACTTCTAAAACCAGATTTTGAAAAACTGTACATTATTTAAGGAATGAGTCGAACATGCTTGGTGAATCACCCTATATATGTGTGCGTTTCAAACAACGCTGGGATAACCATATAACGGATTACTGCACACACTACGGCGACGTCATGTCGACAGAACAGCCGAAACATACGCGTATGTATGCGGCACATAAAACGCCCAAGCACTGTTATTACTTCTCGAGACTTTAGGGAGGGGCAGGATATTATACTGTGCCAAGTAATATAAATATACGTTATTTTGTTTTTAAAGTTCTTTGAAAAAACCGTTTGCCCCTTCTCGCGCGTGTAACAATAACGCGTAATATATATCACGGTAAGTACGCATAGTATAACACAAGAACGGGATTCTGGAGTCTGGTCATAAAACGTACGGTTCGTAGGGACTCGACTATTCGGCGTGAGGGATTTCGAATTTCGCGGAATTTTATCCAGCGACAAACGCGAAGAACCACATCGTCTAACGCAAAGTTGGTCGAGTCGAGAGTACGATATGGTCGTACGATTATTGTAATAAAACGTACCTCGGCGACAATGTTCTGTCGCGGCGGTGGTGAAAGTATGCGTGGCGGCGGCGTTCTCCGCTCGATATGGACAGACGGGGCCCGCCGATGAGTCACTCGCACGCATGCACGCACGCACAAACGGTCGGACGGCCGACGCCCACGACGCCGACAACTATAATAATCATAATATAATACCAGGAAAAAGGCGCAGACACGATATCAGCAAGCGTCGACCGTTAACTCGGTTTAGGGTATAAACCAAGAAAGAATTTATTGCAGTCCTTTCAGGCAGCGGGCGGTAGTGGTGATTGTGATGGTCGTCGTCGTCGTTCGCCGTTCGCCGTTCGCCGTTTACGAGGAACAACTAGAGGTACACAACGCGAGAAATAATATTTTATGCGTATATTATGTGTGTGTGTGTGTGTGTGTGTGTGTGTGTGTGTGTGTGTGTGTGTGTGTGTGTGTGTGTGTGTGTGTGTGTGTGTGTTGCAGAGACTAGTCGTCGTCACCTCTTCGGTCGTCCCAAAAGATGGTCGCGCGAAAGTCATCAAACGTATATTACATAAACGACAAAGGGCGCGGATGAGGTTTCGCGCGATATTTACCATTAATTTTATACAGACGTCGTAACCGTATTAATTATAGTTTAATATATTGGGTAGGTTACAATCAAATTTATATTATATTTATGCGAACAAACTGTACAGTAGCATATGTTCATCGCAAGTCCTACATAATATTATGACCAATTGTTTCAGTCAGTATAGTTAGAACTTATAATAAAACAATTCAACGGTAAAAAAAATGTATTTTGTAAGCCATTTAGATTGTTTACAATTATGTGCTCTAATACAGCCGACCCCCGATAACACGATATAATTGTGTAATCTATAATATAATACACGTCTAAATTGATAAATTAAAATGTTGATAACCTAACCATAATAATTATCAATAATATAAAACAAATGTTCAAATAAATATTTAAACACTACATCAAAATGAGAAACCTACACAATGTTCAATAACATTGAAAATATCTTTTAAAAATTAAGAAAACTAAGATAATGATAATTGTGATAAGACGAATGGTAAGGAAATTTACTGTTGTGTTGTGAACACAGTTATTTTAAAAATTCGATAATCATTGCAGTAACTTGAAAGTAGGAAACCAAACAAAAACATTTGCATAATCTTTCTTAATTTTTATGAAACCAAATATATGGAATTTTGCAAATTATTCCAGTAAAAAATCCTGCATCTAATTACAAATGCCTGTTATTATTTTACATATACCTAATTCATTTTGAAATCTCTTTTACAAACGATAAAATACACAGCTAACTATCTGTATCTTCACTATTGAAACTTGAATCCTCACTTTTAAATAACCAAGAGCCACTTATCGGTTAAACTATGACTATTACACCGGCTCCTCCTTATCGTATCAAAAGAAAATATTACAACAACTTGTTAGTAAAATTTTACCAATAAAAATGTCACGTATTAGTAACTCGTTTTCTAACGACTATAATGTATAATCATAACTAGGAAGTGAAAGTTTTACATACACAGAACATAACTTATAGTTGGGCTTATGTAAAAAAGGTTTGCCGCAAAGGTCACCAACAGTTAAGTTGTTCATTGAAATTTAGATATTATATTTAAAAATATATTAATAACAAAAACAAAATGTTTAACCACGGAAATTTTTTTAATTAAATATTATTTAATTGATAATACCAATGAAAAATTCCTAAATACATTTTAAATTTTAAGTAGTGTAATAAGTAATAACGCTTAGAACTTGGTAAATATCGATAATGTGTAATCGTGTAAACAATAACAATATAAATTGAATTATTTAGTTTAAAATAACAAAATTCATTTAATGAAATAAAATAATATTAATTTGTAACAAAAAAATGTATCAAGTATAGTTTCCTTACTATCCATACATTAGGCTTAAGCATTGTTTGATTATAAATATATTAAGGTCGAAATTTGGGCGACCAAGTGTTCCTTGAACAACTACTATCAATAACGCACGACATTATATTTTTTCGTTTGTCCAGATATCATTTGTTTTGCGTTTTCGCTGCAATATCAACTTGCTTCAGTAATTATGTTGTTCGGGAGATTTTGTCACTAACAAACGCAATTATAAATATACCTTGTTCAAAGTCTGAGAGAGAAAACGGCAAAACTTTTAGATAAACAACTGTGTTAAAAACCAGATTAAACAAAACAAAAAATGCTGAATTAAATATTTATCACTAGCGGTCGGCCGACATAGCACAAACTATATAGTACTTATACAAACATAGTCTAAAAAGAAATAACTTTGGCCCTTAAGACAACTTCAAAACTCAAACACTAAAAAAGACAGACAAGACAAAAAAAAAGTTTTGGAAACGACGTTATTAATTGAACATTATTAATTATATAAACAGAATGTTAAATAATAATGAAGAATAGACTTAAATGTTTATTTTTTATAATTTATCCGTCTATCATTAATATTTATTCATATATGTACGATTAAATTAATTATTTTTTCGAAAAACTTTAATAAACTAGCAGAGGACCGAGGTTACGATTAAATCTTTACAACTTAAAATACTACGTTACTTTTGAATTATTTACACTCTAAAATAGAATTTTATTATAATCTATACTATTACTTTAAATTCACATCTTTTGAACACTGTAGGTACGTAGATTATTGTTGATCAGTTGATAGATCGGGAACAGGCAACAATAAACAAGGTACTCTGAAACTTGTTCGTAATTCAGCTTTGTTATGGCGTCTAAAAACACAAATCAAATAACATTATTTCGATCGTTATTCCTCATTGTGTAAGATTGGTTTTCTTTGTTTTTTTATTTTTTTCCTTTGAGCAAAAGAAAAGTATTGGTTTAACAATAAAGTTTGTAATTACGTTTTGAAGCAGAAAATTTTTTTCTTCTAGATAGTTTTTAGTTGTAATTTAGATCTAGTTGGTACCGTAATGTGTGGGAGGGATTGTTGAAAGTATCTATAGTAGGCAATTTCCAGTACTTTATTAAATAATTGGAAATAAATCAACAAAAAACAGCGGAAAATGGGAATATTTACGGAACTCTAGTTTTTGACAAAATCGATTTTGTTTTGATTCAAAAATATTAATCGTATACAATCGTTTCTTACACAGTTATATTTTTAAAATGTTATACTATTGTTAAACTATGTTTCACGATCCTAAATTCACACTATATTAAGGCTCATTAAGCTTAACTTATAACGTAATAAATATAAATATATAATATGTTTTAGGATAAAACTTTAAGCAAAAATCAATTCAATCTACAGAATTAAGACAATACTATACTGTAATACGAAATATATACGTAAATATAATACACCACACACTATCCTCAGAAGAATAAATGCCAATCCACTTGTTTGCTTAGCCTTAACCGTTTAATTGCGTTTTTCACTGAATTCAAATTAACACATCCATTACAGTGACCTATTCTCAATGACTAGGTAATCAAACCCAACTATATACAGAAAATCGAGTTACCTAGTTTTATGATATACCTATATTAGCTATACTACAGTGAAGTGAAACTAATTTATAACTATTTTAACATAGCCTAATCCCATTATTATGCTTAAAAAAAATTATAATGATATTATTATTATTGAAGATTTAATCATAAAAGTCCTTTAAATAAATATAACATAGTTGTAATCACATGAACTTAGTAAATTATATTTTATAGATAAAATAATTGGGTTATTAATTATTTTTTTTCTTTCAATAATTTATAGATAAATGATTTTTATCGATCCAGTGTAGTTGTGGATACAAAAAAATGATATAGGTATTACATATTAATTGACTATACTATGTACCGGTGCTCAGATTCTCAAAGGTCAAAAATAACACTACTCTGCGATATATAGCTGAAGATAAAAAACATACATAAACTATTTTATTAAGGAATCGATTATTTTAGCATAATTTATCATTTCAATACTATCCAATTTTATATAGATGGCGAAGTAGGTACATATATACAATCAAAAAAAAAAAAAACTAAATATCTGATTGTCTGAAACTATATGATCGAGTGCACCGGGAATAGACCTAAAAATTACATTAATCAATATAACTATATGATATACCACCGTAAATGTTTGATATTATGACGTAATTAAGTATTATTTTAAAAAGCTTGTATAGCTTACAATTTATAACACCATAAAGTCAAAATATAAACATTGATTTATTTTTAAAGTTTGTATGGTTCACGCGCAGATTGTTTCTGACAAATTAATTTAATCGCCAGACAAGCGAAAGACAAATTGATAAAATGCATAATATATTGTACTAAAATAATGATTAAGAAATGATAATCATAAAACATTATTACTGTCAATAGTTAGATATACGGCGTTAAATCGGTCTTCGAGTATATAAAGGTAAGCGTGAGCGTCGCAATATGAATAATAAATTATAAGTACATAGTATTAAACTCGTAGTTTCTACGATTCGAAATCGCCATTCATTAAAATAATTAGACGGGTATTTTTGATTTCAAAAGTAAATAATATTATAGCTGCACGTCGCGGTAGCTATAACCAATAGTAAATAGTACTAGTACTATTAACCACTATATAATAATGTTATTATAACATCGTAAAAAATATTGAATAGTAGACACTTGTATGAAGATTATTTAATGAGTTTTGATCGGAAATGACGAATAGTATTTTTTTCTCTCAAAAATTTAAACGAGCGGAGTAGGAATAAGCAACGACGTATTTAACGGCATATAAATACAATGCATTGTTCATTAAAAGGAAATAGAATTAAAAACCGTACGACAAAGATATTATATATTACTAGGGGGCTCAGTCCTCTGATCGTTTCGCTCGAAAATAGCTTTAGGGGCTTCAACATCCCCTCATAACACAAGGGTTATTTAGTATTTTGAAATGAGAAAAAAATATTTTATCAAAGTTTTATATACAATGAAGATTATTAATTATTATACATAGACGTTGAAGCCATGATAACTTCATGCATAGTTTTAAGTGGAAGATTAAAATAATTAATACTAGGTTTCTTTCAAATAATAGAGATAGATATTATAGAACGGGGAAAAGGAGATGAAATAATAATATTCTAAATACGTTTTAAATTAATTAAATAATATATAATTCGAATCTGTCCGAATAAATAAACTTTACAAAGATTAACAAGGCAAGATTATAAGGATTTCGGTACATTATTGTCAGTAAAATACCTATATACAAAAAAGGGTCCTATTAATTTTATTTTCAAACGTTTTATCAAAAGTAAATCAGAAGTAGTAGTAAAACATTTGTTTTAAATACAAGATATAATAAAGTTAAGAATATTCCTGTTAAGTATGCTTTAAAATATTTTGTTGAATATTTAAGATCAACGAATATTTAAATTATTTATCATATAAAAATAAACACACTGTAGGTATTCAAGATAATGTCAAAAATATAGTTTAATCTTAAATTTAGAATAGTTTCTATAATAGATTACTACGCTTAATGTTGTAACAATTCTTTTGTTTTATAAATAAATTGGTAATTGCTTTTATGTATCGATTTTTTTCTTTTTCTTTTTACTTTAATAGTAATATTGTTTTTTATTGTAGTTTAATTATTCTCTGTTACAACACAAGCATCATCGTCACCTTATAAAAAATAGATAATCATTTAATTGTAATAAAAAAAAATCTCTATCACATACTTTTATTATGATTAACATATAAATATTAATATATAATATTAACAATATTGATGCTGTGGCATCTACCTTTAGGTACACACAAGTAGGACGATTGATCACACACGACAGAATGTCATGTCTTCTATACGTTATCGACTATGTTGTTGTTATTATTATTGTTGTTGTTATTATTATTATTATTATTACTGTTGTTGTTACGAATCGAAATAAACACGTAATAATATAATATTATACAGACGACGATTTTACAACGGGTTAATAACCGTTGTGGCCACCGCGGAGGAGGCTACAGCAAGCTACACAAACGCTGGAACACGATGAGACGATAATAATAATATAATAGGAATAATATATACATATTATATCGAAAGTGCAACAGCAACGGCGCTGCCGCCACCGCCACCGCTTACGGGTTTCCGGTCGCGTGGGGGCCGCCGCCGTCGCTCTCCTATTTATTTTTATTATCATATATAAGTAGGTAAGTATAATATAATAATATCAAACGCTTGCGATCCCCCCTCCCTCCCTACTTCCATCGCACAGGAAGTCGCCTCCGCGAATATCACCTGTCACCCGGGACAATCTAAAGTGCGCTCCGTTCTTATATACATACTGCGAGGGAGGGCCAGCTAGCCCTACACGCGACTGTTAAAAATTAAACGAATTACCAAGAGATCCATAAGGTATGTTAGATGGCATAGGTTAGGTGTACTATAATACACAGATTTACACTTCAATTGACATTATATAAAAATTGAAACAATTCATCAAGTTATGAATTAAGACATGGAAATTGTTGCATTTACACGTTTATGGTGATCATTAGATTTATCGCTAAACAACTAGCAATTAGCTTCAATAAACACTACGAAATAATAAGTAATTTTATATCACATAATTTTAAATATAATTATGTGATTTTTTTTTAGTTTTATGGACATATTTCTTAGTTTTAAAATGTTTTAAATCATATTTAGAATTATTAATAGTAATATAATTTAAAATATATGTAAATTAATTTTTAAAGATTTCAATTTCCACTATATGTTGTATGTTTTTTATATCCTCTTTTTCATAAACCTAGTTAGTAGAAAAAAAAATAAAAAATGATGTTAATATATCTCAAATTTTAACTATATATATATAAATAAATACTAGGCATTAAAGCAAATTTCTAATGATGAGAAGAATTTTATTCAAAGACAACTTTTAAAGTTATAAAAATTATATTTAAGTTGTTTTATAAAGTATATTTAAGAATTTCAATTATACGTATTATTCGTGTAATCTTAAGAGTATCACTCATTTGACACATGAATATTTCTTAAACTTATAGACTTATGTGCTAAAAGAGCTAAAGTTCAACAATATTTCTAAGTAAATAACTATGACACACTAACATACGACAGCGAACGTATTTATTTTAAAACGGCTATTCTGCTAGAAAGAAGCACAGCACAGCAACGCTGTAGCAACGTGTCTGAACTAGGAATTAATAATAATAATAAAAATTATCCCACTGATCGTTATAAACTTGCACACACATCCGTCAAGTTATCCTAAATGACGTGTAATGTATAGGTATACAACAACGCAACACGGGCGGGATGGGATAAAAGCGCGTATCCGGTCAGCGATGATGTGAACCGACCCACGCTGTACTCAGTGCTCCGTCACATTATTGTATTAACCCCTTCCTTTTAACCGCGATTGATCGTTGAAAAACCACGTCATAATACAATAATATAATATTATTTAAGACATTTGCCACAACATTGCCCGTAACATTCATATATGACGCATACCTATATGTTCCTATAATGTAATAATATTATAATGTTAAAGTATAGTATTTAACATGCATGCGTGTTTGTGTGTGTGTGTACAATACGAAAGCATAGGTGAATAGATTAGCCGCAGTGAAACAAATATGCGGACAAAAGATGTACAGAATCTGAAGCACTCCTACACTGAGTATCGTACGGTACCACCGGAAAATATGAGAGGGGAGATAAATATAAGGATACGGAGTGCCAGAGGGGAGGTGATAGATCACGAGGGACTCGGAATAACAATCATGAATGAGTTGTAAACGTAAATCGAAAAACGGCGATTACTGTTGCTGCGTAGGCTACGTTGTAGCAGCATATACTTAATAGGACCTAACCATGTAAGGAATTATCGTGTGTGTGTGTGTGCGTGTGGAGATAGCTCAAACATATATACGTACACACACGATATAGGTAAATCCTATATAGTACACGTATATTGTTATTACAAAAACGGAGTTAATACCATACGAGAAAATACCGCGGTCGCGCGATATGTGCCATATGGACGTCGGCGTATTAAGTATATAGAAAGGTATGGCGAAGGGAAGGGAAGGAGCGTGGGATTACCCGCGACGGTGACCGAGAGGAAACGAAAAACCGACAGATTTATACGGTGAGTGGACGCATGCATACATCGTGAGTATCGTCTACGGAATCGGCAAACAAAGATTTATACTTGTATATATATAGTATACAGCCTGCAGAAGACAGAAAAACCACTACTACCTGTATATTATAATATGTTGACAATTTTTCCAATTTAGAAGCCACCCTACAATGTTTTGTGTCAACATACGAAATTATTAAATGCCTGGATTTGTGAATAATGAGTAATATACTGCACAAAGCATTATTAATAAGTGACGAAATTTAATAACTAAGTAACAAACAAATATATAAAATAATTGAATACAGGTAGGTACAAAGTTAAAATTGTAAGCCAAGAATTTAACAAAAAACTTTGAATTTCATTTTGAGTTAGAAATGTAGGAAAAGTCATTCTTATTAGGTATACTATATCTACGCCTACACACTTGCCTTTCAAATGGCGCCAATGATCCAATTTGTGTTCATGGACTGCGATCATCTTATGTAAATCATAATTTATAACACCATTATAGCCAATATGTAAAGAAATAAAATTATACTTAATTAAATGTTAAGGCATGAACGCACGGTGTATACTGTATATGTATATATTATCTATAAAGTGTATATAATATATATAAATATATATATTTATACATTTTCGCGGGCAGAAAAAATTCGAAACCCATGGTAGGGCCCCATGCATGTTCATTGCGTCTGCCTGTACAGATTATCTATAATATAAAATGTGTGTATAACAGCTGTATTTACAACCACATCGTTAGTCATATACTAGTCGTACACTATCTATGTATCGGTGATTCGCAAACGGTCTTAAGAACTGAGATTCATCGCGTTAAGCATTTTCATCCATCAAATGAGACATCATTTGTTACGAGTAACAGGCAAACATAATATTTTTGTCACCGGACACAACCGAGATACTCGCTGCATATCGCTATTATAAACAAGAAATTGGACAGGTACTATGTTTTATTGCTTACAATCGTTATATATATGCGACCAACGTACATACTATACAATGTGATCTATTTAAGAATCTACACTAATTATTTCGAAAAAAATATATTTTTTTAATCGTTAAAATAATTTTATTTTTAAGTTTTTAAAAAGCAATATTTGATAATTGCATATTTCTAAAGCAAATATTTTTTTGGAATACTAAGATTTTGTAAAAATTAAACTTCTAACGAGTAGTTAATTATTAATCCTAAGCATTTTAAGTTCATCTGAACTCTAACTAATCAAATTTGATTTTAATGTATCAAAATACTCAAAAAAATATTCTGCATAGGAAAATTAAATTAAAAATATATTTTTTATCATTCTAAAAAGTAAATATAAAATGAATATAAATTTATAACGATGTAATTTGTTTTCAAAAAGTTTGTTTTACCACACTATGTAGAAAAATATTAAAATCTTTTCGAATCAATGAGTGTAGACACTTGAACGGATCACCTTGTATACTATATTATAATAATATGTATTTACAGTTCGTCATCCATCCATCCCCTTCGGGTTGTCGTTTCGTGTGGAAGCCATTAGAGTAATGACGGTTTCCCGAAACGCTGTATAATATACAAGTAAAATCGGACGACGCATTTGGAAATATAAAATATCACAATAATATTGCATACGTTATAATGTATTATATACACGTCAATACCCTATACGCAAGGGGAAATCGTCAAGAGAGTTCCAGAGACTGAAACGAATGCATTTCGTGTTAGGTTTCAGAATCGGAGCCGAAACGAATACACAACACACGGCGTTTCTAATATTGTGCGGGGAAAAATTGTCGCGGATGAGAAATACTTTACCATCGTTCTTAACGATATATAAAATCAAATACGCACACACACATATCATTATACACTAACGCGTTACGTTGTTGAGAAAAACGAAACGATATGAATAAACAACTTCGTTTCCGGTTTGCCGCGCTCATCTACATTTTAAATTATTTATTGAAGGTCAAAGAGCTATATTGATTTTACGTCTATACTCATGCAAACATGCAAACATACATAACAATAACTATATTACAATATTATATTTATGTGTAAGTGTGTGTATGTGTGTGTATTGCACACGTAGATAGGACTCGTTTAAAAATGATTCAGAAGCTACATACGGTGTACATCATACTATGTGTTAAACACGATCATTATATTATATTTACTTTGTGTATACTTTTGATATTATTGAGTTTTTTGCATATATTCATTCGTGGAAATAATTGGCTGAATAGTTGTAAAAACTCATTACTAATAGTAAACTATATAGTAATATTATACGTTAAGTTATATCTGTATTATAATATGTAAACTCGCGCGTTTTATATACACTCGACATAAAATTGAATATATATAAGTGCATCGCGGAAAAAAATTACTAAGAACGACGATGATGTCAAATGTTAAGAGAGATGGCGCTTGTGATAACGATAAATATAGTTTCAAACAATTAACGCCGTCGTCGATCGGCCGTGTGTTGTGTGTATATATATAGTGAGCGGCGTTAATAATATTATAATGCATTATACGAGTAACAACTGAGACCGCTGATAGATGAGGTGTGTGTGATGACGAAAGGTGAGAGACTGGGCAGGAGGAGATGAAAAGTGTTTATTTTGATGACGAAGAAATACCTCATCGTTGCCGATTATTATTATTATTTTGTAAAAAAAAATATCCCACATCGCGGTTCTTTTCCGTCAAGACAATTCGCGCACACAAAGTGCATCATACACTAATACGGCTAAACATATTTCAATAAATAATGTTGTATCGGAGCACGTATATATAAAACGCTCACGAGAAAAGAGCGCATTTCGAATTGTTATCAAGAGGTGAAACCTAATGCGGAAATATTATGTACGTCGGGTCATTCCCGACATATGACAACGATACATCGTGGCTTTTTGGCGCTGGCCCTTGATAAACTACTCTAGAAAGCGCGTCTAAATGACAAAACACGCACTGAACCGCCATAGTTCATACATGCCCAAACCATACTCCGAGGAAGGGGGAATAGATAAATAAAAAGTTTGTATAAACTACGCAGAGTATCGAAACACCGAAGTCGATGTCAGTCCTACGTTAAATAAACTCTACAATGGGTTGGCGGAACATCACCAACAAATTTATTTATTAATCATACATAATATATAATTTAAAAATATATAACACCAAGACCAACGCATAATTAACTTCCGAGCAATTTATTCATCGTCCATACGTCTGTTAGTCAACCGCGAGTCCCGTCTGTAGACGAGAGTTATTTTTACCTATATGGTGTATTATGTATATATTATAATAGTCCCCCTTCCGTCGTATTGAGGGGGGCAATAGATATTTCAAAACGTATAACATGTCAAGAACGAGAAGGACATGCGTTGGTATACTATACATACGTGTTATAACATATTATTAAGAAAATCCATAAAAATTCTATAACTAAATTATACATAAAGATCTATAAACAGACCTCTTAACGCAGCGAACAACAAATTAAAATGTCTATTAAAAAGTGAAAATTTCTGTGAATCGCGTTTTTTTCTCAATCAATTATAGGAAAAATCGCATAACTCGACCTAGACTCGATCTCCATACACGCATACTAACTCACGAACTTTACTATACATATACCATATTATACCCCTTTACAAGTGCACTGAACTATGCATTTTAGTACGACAAACTTCGTATTTGTTTCAACTTCTTTTTTCTCAAACCAAAATGTTTATTACTTATTTCAACCTCCATATCACATTTAAAAATCAATCTTATTTTGCCTCTTCGAAGAATTTCTATAACTTTACTAACATAATTTGCTGCAGTTTTAAATCTACTGTATATGTAACTAATATATTACTTGGCAACTTCATTAATCCAAAATGCGCAACGTTTTGTTTATAACACAAATCCCGCGCGAGTAATAACCGTTAAAATATATTCATCAAAACAGTAGCAGTCATATTTATACCTAACCGAACAAAATTGCGACGGCTTAAAAAAACAGTTGAAAATCCATCGAGTACTACATGCATCATCGTATGCACATCACACAATGATAAATAATTCATTTTAAAAGCGAAAATAAATTGAGCACAATTACACACAAATGGCGGTGTTAACATCATCGATTTAATTTCATGCGTGATATATGAAACACCATTTTGGTTTCAAAGCAAATTAATAAACAGACTACGCATTCGGACAATAAGAAAAAAAATTATAAATGCAAAAAACCAACGGTTCCTTAAACAAACACACACACACACAATTCATATTTCCACGATGAATACGTATCGATGTAAATAATATTTTTTCCCCATATAACGCATATCATATTATCATATTATACATGCGTGAATATGGGTTACTAAACGATACAATATACGGTTTATTATTATTTCCAAATCGGACCCGTCGCGATTCGATAATTATTTGCAGATGCTACATCTATATATTACCACAGCGACACTAGTGACTATAGTTTTCAGTTTTCAAACGACAACAGATATTTAATAATAAAATACAGCATTTATACGACACGTCTGCCGATACGTCTTGCGGTGCACGCAAAATCGTTAATCATACTTCATTACAATCTTCTATTCATTACACGAACTTAATAGCCTACAAACAACAATAAATAACTAAGTACTTCTAACGCAAATTACGCAAATTTAAAATTAGGTATAATAAATAGTACGCGTTAATAATTATTAGGAAATCCTTATACATATTATACAACAAAGGATATGACGATCGTTAATGGATTTTAGAAAAAAATGTCTTTTGTTGTGAATCATAGAGATGGAATAATATAATCAATATCACAATAATAAGCAATCATATTATAAAGCGTTACACTAAAGACAATACCCTGTACCTAGATTTTACCAATTGTTCAGGAGAGCGAAAAAACTGTGTAGATACGTGTTGTCACAGATACTATTTGGAGGGAAAATAATTTATTATAGGTTATTGTACAGAAAATAAAATAATAATATAATAATACTATGCTCATAAATCATAATAATATATATGTAACTACAGTCGTATAATTAATTTAAAAAAATTTCATACTTTGAACTAGTAGTAAATTAGTTATAAGTTATAACTTTAAATAGTTATAAAGTTATAACAATTAGATCAAGATTTTGGAAAATAATAAATACTTTCAAAATATAATTTCAAAATCTTAAAGAGTTTTATAAATAATGTGATAATATGTGCCTTAAAAAAATCACCCTGTATAGAACGGAAGACAAACACTAAGAAATCAGAAAGCGTCTTCGAAATCACTGGCAACAGTATATAGACCATTTAATAAAACTTATAAATAGACGATTTTCGAAAAAAAAAATTATAATATATTATACTCATATATAAATATATTTTTCCAAATTTTCTAGAGACGTCATTAATTTCCCGCGCACAAAGCTCGGATATTATAGCTTATACACGACAGTGTTATTTTTACTCTTTCACCGATGTCCTCTCCCCGGTTTGTTATATTATATTTGAGCCTACGCGACTGTTAACAAAATAGACGTCCGATGCCAAAATTTGTTCACCAACTAGGAAGCCGCCCGCACGACTGCCACGAAGTATACATTATGATGTCCCAACACTGTAAAATACAAGTGCTTATCACTAGGAAATATAAAACGTTTACACTGTCCAATATTTCCGTAGCTCGGTTAACGGACGAAATTTATTTTGAATACTATAGAAACTGGTGCTTTTTAAATACGCGTACAAAGCAATTTACTAAGCATTCTCAGCCACTTTTTTTTTCTTATTTTCTAATAAGAACACCCTTTGTTACAACAAATTATTTAGCTGATAGATTTTCTGAAAATATTTAGGTACTTTTTAAATTCAAAAGTTGAAAAAATAACTTTAGTTATTTAACTGCAAACTAATGATAATGGGTTTGAAACATATGGGGACTATAATGATTTAAAAATGTTAGTAATTAATTAATTATTAATATCAATCAACATTTTTAATTTGTATAATTGGTCCAAATACTTATATTCTATATTTTTGTAACACTATTTTTAAAGATTACTATTCTTAGTATGATCATTTTAATAACAAAAACCTTTCGTTCAAATTTGAATTATATACTTCAACGTGTTTTAAAAAATAAATTACAGTGCAAAAATTTTTCTCATTAAAAAAATAGAACATTGTATCACCACAGGACACTCTTTAAGTTATAAAACATGAATAAATCTTAAAAATTAAAGATATAATATACATATATTATATAAAATATAAGATAAAATGTGGGAGATTAAATACTTGGTAAACCAATCTGTATCTCACGAGGTATAGTCACACCACTCAGTACGTTTATGTGGCAACTCACTAACTTCTCATATTTTGAAGTAAAACCCCGCAAGTTAAATATAATAAGAGCTCGAGTACTGTATCTAGTCTGTACCTAGATTAAAATGTAATTTTCTGCAAGACCTATGATTTAGTAAATTAAATATATACGGTAATATAGTAAAAAATCGTTTGTAATGATAGTGACTATAATGACAAACGGGGTATGATAATAATAATAATAATAATAATAATAATAATAATAATAATAATAATAATAACAATAACCTTAGATTGAAAGTCCCAGAAAAATTCTTTTATTAAATGTATTAATTTGTATCGATTATTATGACGTCTGTATAATAACTATACGGATTGTATGACTGAAAAAATATGTATAAATAAGTATTATTTTTATTAAAAAAAAAACTAATATAACAAATTAATTATTTAATTTTAAATAAATAATAATGCAACTTTCATTTATATATATAAATCATAATTTCAAAACAATGCACGTTACTTGTAATACAAAATAATAATCGAGTTTTTAAATTTTATTTTATCATTCTTGTTATAATGACAATCAGTTATTAGGTACAATTTTAAAAAGTCACATGAATATTATTATGAACGGTTTCTACTGTATATTTAGTGTATGATATGTGATTAACATGTATACAATTTTTTACAAACTATCTCGTAAAAAAACAATGGAAAATAAAAATTAAACCTATATATGTGTTTAAATAGCTTCTAGAATATTGCTAATAATTATAGTATTACAAAAGTACTTAATCAATTAAATCGTTAAATATGAACATTTCATTTAAACGAATAATTGTGATGTGTGTCTGCGTGATCAAGGTTTTATTAACACGTTAGTGTAATGACATGTATGGTACGATAAAATATTGTGTATACTCAATGTACAGTTTTGAAAAAATATCAACTATATCGTTAGGTCTCGTCAAAGTCTCGTACGGAGAGGACCTTTAAATACTGTATAGACACCAACCTAATAGTAGATTTGTGCCTGCACGCACCCGTGTAGGTGGTAATTTTTTTATAATGCAACGCACATGCTACACATTTACAGATTATCATATTATAATATTTAAGTACGCCTTATTGCTATATATATTACCTACATATAACAGTTTTCTGTTGTAATTTACGTATATTGCATATAATATACGTGCGTAGTATACCGGCCAAAAATGATCATTATCACATACATAAATATATACATACATACTATCAACGCGACCTATAACCTTCAATCGGATTAGATAGCGCGCGAACCATATAATCGACCAACTTAATAAAACTCCCCAAATCATTCTACCCATTATGAAAAATTTAAATAATATCATATTTTATTCTAATAAAATCACAAACAAATTCGATTGATATAAACTAAGAAGCGATTTCGGTGGCGATAGCAGTGCTCGTAACCTTCCCACTTTCTGAGAGTTCATTATTTAGGCGCTAAAGTAGTCGAAAGATGCCTGAAATTCGAAACCGCATCTGATATTAATTATATTATACACAATGTATAATACCACACAGTGCACTTAAACCGGGAACGGTATACCGATTACTGAGCAATTTTGTAGACTGTGGTGTTTTCGTCCGACAAGTATAATATATATTATAGTTTTATCTATAATACCATATAGAACAACAATACATACTATTATAGGTACGATATTGCTGTACCGAGTTAGTTATATTTTAAATGGTAACGTATTTGAGTAGCTGATTATAAAATAAAAGTGTACGTAGTGAAGTAAAACGATCAAAGTTACTTCTCTGTAGTTATATTTTCAAAATTTTATATTTATATATAACATTATTTTTGTTCGTGGTTTATTTATAATAATATTATTGTATTTAAAATGGTTTGAAAGAATCGTTTAATTTGTAGGCACAATGCACATTTTTTACAACCCAAAATTATGAGTTTTTGATTTTGAAATATTTGCTCTTACTATATTTATCCATAAAATTTGTTTTAAAATCAAAAAATCATTTGTTTTAATCCGAATAAATAAGATATTGTTATAAAAAAATTGATCATATTACCATACATATAACAGTAATCAAAAAATAACGTCATTAGAATAAGAAACTAATTACTTACATTACGTTACTACCAAGATCAAGTGGCTAAAATATATACTATTTATTTTAATATTATATCATATTATACATTTGGTGTAGACGTGTAAAACGGCTACGAGTATTTGATACATCATAATGATGACGACTCGTCGCGATAACCTTTCCTGATACGTAACTCAGTGTATATATTCGTTAGGTTAGAATACATACGTGTACAGGTACGCACTTGGAAAGCACTCGTCGTTTCGATGTCAAAAAAGATATTAAATAAAGGTCAGAAAATCCTAAATACATAATATAATATAGATATATAGTGTAATATATATTATACTTAACGACTTAAAACCTTAAAATAAACCCTTCCGGCGATAATATTATATATATATATATATTAATAAATATTATAAATACATAAAAAATGACTTCGTATGTACTGCACTCATCATCTTGAAACTCTATACAATTACTTTTTCGTAGTTAGAAGTTGGTCTTATAAAGCACCTAATATCTCACATTGTTATATTGTTTACAGTACAACAGTATACTGTATAAGTTGAAACCAATGTACTAAGACATAGAATAAAAAACGAACTAACATTGAAGAAATTCCGTCACAATATAATCTCAATATAACATACATTTATAGAAATAAATATAACGAAAGTATATTTTGTTTACTTTTTAAATCGTACACTTTATTCTAACTTTCACATTAACTTTATTGCCAAATACACTTCCTTATCTTACGAAAAAATTTACCTCAATTCCATTTAAAATTATTACACTTGTTAAATGTCTTGACTTGGATATTATCCTTGGAAATATTTCCAACCACATTAAGCGCTACCAGAACAGACAATTAAAAATATCTACATTTACAAATTAAACTAAGTAAAACAACCAAAATAATAATTTAGCTACTCGGCATTACAAATTCTAAAAATGACAGAACATTTACAACTAATTATTTTTAACAAATACACCAATAACTTATCTAATCAATAAAAAGCGACAAAATAGTCATTATGTTTTTATGAAAATTCCAAACCTAATAATAGATTTTCATTACAAACCAGTAACGGCAGTAACAATTATTTTTACTAGATTCCAGAAAAAAAAACTATATAACTATTAATATTGAACAATTGATTTCTTAAGATGCCGACAAAATATAGCCACAACAATTAATACTTAAAAGTTAAATTGAACTTAGGACACACTATAGTAGGAATAAAGTTTATGCGGTATGTAACGAGACACAGTTTATAACTTAATCATAAAAAAAATCCACTGGCGTACGACATAGATGCACCTATAGATTTAAAAATGTCTCTATATTCATTTTATCATCCTTTATTTGCATACAAGCTAAAACCAGACAAGGGACAAATAATTGTTAGGTCCCCGATTCAAACAATATTTAAAATTCGGAATCGTATGAAAAAAGATATTATATTTTATCAATTGGAATATTTTTCTAAAATGAGAGAAGTGTAAAATTATTGAAAACGGTGATTGTACGACACCAGCGATAAACGACAATGTGACATTTTGTGCGTTTAAAACGCGCGAACGAAAGGAATAGTTATACTCGGTTTATAACACTCTAAAAAAAAAAAACTCGTTCTTGGGCAACGCGTCTAATTAAAAACCATTTAGATATTCGGGAATCTTGTCATTTGGCACAAGGCGTACCAAATACATTGCGTTATATATTATATGGACATTTCTTTTTCATCGCCGCGATTTGGCAACCACGAATTAACAGCAACGACCGACCAACCTGGCCGACTCATCTTCTTTTCCCATCCTGAAGGTCAACATTTTTAATCGAATTTCGAAAATTTCGGTACGACGCACATTACCTTTGTATGTGCGTATGTGTGCTTATACTTACTTACAATACACAGTTATATCATTATATATGGCTACAAATACACCGATAACGACGAGGATTATGATAAAAACGATCGTAGCGTTGGCGGAAAGGCGTAACCGCAACCGCAATACAGTAGAACATATTTTAACGATTAAATTATAATCGAGTACAAATCACCGTTTTCTCGGCACAAGCAGATGTACAAATTTTAGTATGCATTCAAGAAAATTTTTTAAATATTCCATTAAATGAAAAAAAAAGTTTCCATTTCATGAACTATAGATAACATTTTACGAAATGTATAATTTCATCAAGTGGCTGCGACATACATACACGAATTAAACTATCAGAATGAACTTTAGATTTGTGATACTGGGTTTGTTCCACCGTCAACTTTTGTTTTCGAAAGAAAAAATTTATTTCGTGTTACTATATTATTAATAAAGTAGCTTTTGAATATAAACTGAAAAAATGCTCAACAATAATTTTGAACTTTCCATTATAAATACCGATTTAACTTTCAAAAAGTTAAAAACTGAATAGTTCATAAATTATAACTGTTTAATAAAATATGTTTAATTTCGCAGCACCAAATATAGATATAATATTTATTCCAGTTCATTAAAAAATAATAATATTTCAATGCTTAATTGTTATTTCTTAACGTATTTTTTGTGGTTTATTATATGAAATAAACGGTTTTACCTATTTTTTTATGAAAAACTTATTGATATTAAATGAATTTATTTTAATGGGTGGCAATACGAGTTAAGGTTTACTAATTTGCAGCGTATTATAATATTATGACGGACGGGACGCAATCCCCCCTGCGATGCACCGGAATACAATTTTACAACCCAAGTGTATTAATTTTCACGTTTTTAGAGATGACAATTTTATTACGAGTATTATTAATTATTATAACCACTCGTTGAGATTATAATCAGGCTCAAGGACGAGTTATTCACATAATATACTATTATAGGTACTAATATAATATATACTATATTATGTATAATGGGTGATAATTTTATCACGAACTGGGTTTGATGTCTATGAAACTTGTTTTCAGTTTTTCTTATTGTATGCATGTTGGAAGATTTCTTATTTTCGTGTAGACGATTTTCAAATTTTTCAATGGTGATTACTAATTATTCAACAAGTTTTTTTCAAAAAACAAATTATATTCGTTCATAAACGACAATGGTGAAATTCCAAATATTAAGCAAATAATAGTTCTTCGCCCGTGAAAATGAAAATTCTAGTCGAGTGCCAAGTGATATAGCACGAGATTCCGGCGCAACTATATCTAATATATTTTCTCAGTATATACACTCCAAATATTCATTCGTAATCATCAATAAATTATAATATAAAGGTATAAATAACGACATTTAATTATGATCGGATCACGACAATCGACCATTAATCGAAACAAAATGACTATACAGAGAACGTATATATGCTATAAAAAAAATAATATAACTATACATTGAGGTAACTTATCGTTCGACGCTTCGAAACCCCAAAATCGATAAACCTACACCAAAAACCTTCACGAACGAGACCACGGTGTATACGTCATGTATAACGTGTACCTACTGTACCTAAGCGTATGTATGTGTCTTGTTCGACGGGGTACGCTCGGTAAACCGGTTGATAAAACGGCGCCAGGAACAGGTTTGAAAGTTGTGTAGGGGAAGGATATATACGCGATGATATTATATACATATACACACACGCGTGTGTACAAAAAATACCGTACACACAAGTACGCGGTATACTTACGGTATTTTCGAATAACTTTACATCGCGCGCATGTTTCGCTTTAAGTAAATATATATAATATGTAGCATGGATTTTCATCGATCCGGAATGCCGATTCGATAATTGAGCCATAACGGAACCGTGTCGTCGAGTCGTCGGACGCACACAAAGTTTACTATAATATATTTTGCTCGCTGCGAGTTTAGCGACTGCCGAACGGGGTTAACGGGTCTATCTTAATATGATGACATATGTAATGCAATATAAAATGTGTTTTACGCGACAATAATTTAAAACAGCCCAATGATTCGACATTTTACTATATTATTGTGTGTGTGTGTGTGTGTGTGTGTGTGTGTGTGTGTGTGTGTGTGTGTGTGTGTGTGTGTGTGTGTGTGTGTGTGTGTGTGTGTTTGAAAGACTAACGTACGGCGTACGTTGCCGTCGTGCGCATGCGAATGAGTGCACAGTAATTTTCATCGAAAGCCGCTCATCGTCATTTATTTTTTACGGCCACCGGTATAATTGATAATACTTTTTGAGCGCCAAGAATGTACAAGTTTGTGACATATGTTTTGGCACCAAAAATCGTAGTGATATATTATAAGCTGTGGTATACTTACATAATATAATACGTTTAGGCAACTGGATTTAAATGTATGTGACGTGTACACATACATTTAAATATCAAGACAGAATTACACATATCAAGACAGAATTTTCGAATTATTTTTTACGATTCCACCGGCTAGGTTAAATTAGTTATTTTCAAAGATATAAAATATGTAAAAAAAAAAAAAAATGAAATAAATATTCCAATATAAAACAGGCTTCTCGCAATAATAAATCATTTTGTATACTAAGTCATTCTAGTAAAATACTATATTATTCAGATTGTACATACACCGTTGCAGCGAGCGTATATCTTACGAATAAAAATCCTGCGATTTATAGTAATCCGAGCCGTTTAGAATCTGCAGCAGAAGCAAATCATAATATTATACAGTAAATTATACGAAATGTCCATACGATTAATATACGTGTATATATAGGTGTAAATTTATATCTTTTTTTACAGCAGTGCTGTTATTATTAGCGTTTAAAACATACATTTGAGTTATAATTAATTTTTTTTATCGGAACCCCATAAAATTTAACAAGTATGAGTAATCACGTCAACCGATATAAACAATTAGGTAGGTCTTTATTTTTAAGTAGCAATGTACTGAATACAAACGATCGATAGTTTAATATATATATATGTGCTAATGTATAACCAAATATATTATTGTATAATATCAGCGTGAGCCATACAATATAAAATAATTAACAATAAATATTTTTATAGATTTCAATAATATATATATATATATAAAAAGAAGAGAGAGAGAAAGACGGGGAGAATAAAAAGATGCTTCGACTGTACAGCGTAATCCGAACTCAGTACTTAAATTTTCTTAAATTGTAAAAGTAAACAAAAAGTGACATTATATTATATTATTTTTCTCGTTTGAATCTTCAGAATTAATAATTCTTAATATTTTTGTATAACAGAAATCATTTATTTAAGTTTTAAACGTAAATCGCATTTCAATCGATTAGGAATTTATTCCTTTGATACATTTTACAATCTACAATGCTACATGTAATATGCGTTGGAAATCAATAATAAAAAAAAAAAAAATTAAAACAGAGTATTTAATAATAAATTAGAAAATTTTGGTGATAGGTGTTGTTGGCTGCTAAAAATACTTTGTAAAAATCCGTCAAAAACTATAAGAAAAATAAAGCGTGGAAGTTTAATACCGTGAATTAATTACTAGTGCAAACCCTAAGCGCATTAATAAACATGTACGAGAGACTAATATTAAATAAATTAAAACTTAATAAGTAATAACTAAAACGGAAACAGAGATTTGGACTCTAGCCATCACTGTGTTATAAATTATAATTAGGTTATTATTTTATCGTTGATGCTGCTCATACGTATACATAATTCGTGATAAACGGATCGTCTTAAAGTGTACATATAGTGAGTGAATCGACGTCATCTACAATAAACGTAAATAATTAATTTATATTACATTACCTAAGTAATATAATAAAATAATTACGTTTTGACCATAATTGGATCACAAAAAATCGATGAAATAATAAGGCAACAATTATAATTAACAATAAGACTCTTTATTCTATATTATTATTATGAAAAATATATTCTCAAATACAATATATAGTATAATTATTATGTTTATTTTGTGATAATAATATACTGTTCTGAATATTTTTTAGATTTTTCATTTCTCATATTGTTCCTGGCGACCAGACGTACGAAAAGAAGTGTTAACATAATTTTTTATTCGACAATAAATTAAAATAACGAAAATAGGTAACAAATGAGAAAACCTAATACCGTTGACGACTATTAACCAAAACAAATAGAAAAATAGTATACATATATACGTTATTTTGACTGAAAAGAAAATCCAAATAACAAAAAAAAAAAACCGTTGTAAAATATAAAAAAAACGAGAAATCAATGTTTTGGTCTAAATAAAAGCCGAGATACCCGCTACATTCGTACAAATGAAATTTACGTAAAATAAACAAAATAATATGCAAGTTTTACATGCATACGGTCATCTTTACTCAACTGAAGCTGATTAGCACGCACGAGTACAATCTGGGATACAAGATTGTAAATAAAATAATTTTTACCTATATAAATTACGTGTTGTTATACACTGGTGATGTGTAGGTAACTTATCAAATCTTACCTTTAACTAATTAATTTCTCTCTTTGTGTTTAATTACATAGGAAAAAGTCGATTAATTGTTTTCACGTACAATATTGTGTAGATATTCAAACCGCCGTTTAATCGTGTATACTACGCATGTACATCATACTTATAAACGCTTATAATTAATCGAATTTACGTCTCTCACACTCAGCTGTGCATACAATGCAGTTAGTACACAGTATATTATAATTTTCAAGACATCTTCACTTGTACATTAACGTACATTTATATATACATATAAAAATTATAATGCTACAAGACAGCATTATAAGTAAAATACTAAAATAGCAATATATTTTCCCGGGACTAGTGAGGTAGATGTTTAATACGAGTACAATAAAATTATGCATCCGTATAATTTGCAATGTTATAATTTACAAGTATATGTTGTCCACGGGTAAACCTTTCGTTAAAGATTTATAATAAACATCCGCGGACGGTTCATTTTCAATAACCGTGCAGCTGAGCGAAATAATTGCCACTACACGAATGGTTATTTGTATGCTCATTCTGCAGCCGTATAAAATGTAAATAAACGAAAATGTTAATGTCCAGGTGATAAAGATATAAGTAAATGGTTTTGTTGAAAAAAATGTACATAAGTAATATTATATTTAGTATTTACCTCCTAAAACGATTTGAATGGGTTTTTTTCTATATTTGTTATTATTTTGAAATCAAATACAATTTAAATGCTTATAATTAATATTATAATATACATTTATAGTTCTATGCTCGAAAAACGTTGCAACAGACTAGAATCTGTATGTAAAATAAAATATTATAAGAATAATATGCACACTAAATAAAACGTTATATAATAACAATACATCAGGATACATAATAGTAAATTTTAGAGGTCCTCTAATAGAGAATGTAGGTTGACTAGTTTTTGATATAATAAATACATCTAAAATATAGGCACGAAATACATTAGTACGAATGAGGTCGTAAACAAACTTGTATTTACATTAATTATAATAAAATGTACATCCCTCTTTTATTTTATTTTATTTTTTATGTCCTTCCTGTACAGATAAGGTTTAATGTGTCTCGAACAGAAGTATGGAGGTTTTCAGCAACGTTTTACATAAGTTAAGCTTTATTGTATAATATTGAATCTTTAATGCTTTTGCTCAAAATTATTTTTACCACACACAATTTTAAAATGCATACAAATCGTATAAATGTGAAATGTCATTGATTTGTTAATTAGAATGTAATATACTATTAAAATATGGTTAGAAAAATTCAAACCTTTAAAATGCAGTTAATTATTTTTCAATGGAGCCAATACATTTATGTAAAAGAAAGTATATATAAGTATATAAATTGATAGATGTTAAATTTAAAAAAAATAGTATAAAAAATATAAGGCTTACAAAATCTATTAAATCATAACGGTCGATATTCAGAGGCCATAAGGTAATAAAAAGTGATCAACTAAACTTATTTTTTTTTAATTGGAATATATTCTTTAATATAAATAATCTTTTTCTTTCTTGATAAGAAGGAAAATAAATTCTATTTAATATTTAATTATGACTGAAGACAAATGTAAAAATTTAAATATTGTGTTGTTGTATAATATAATTTATTATTAGTGCAATTGTAACAACACAAAAAATCTATAACCATCTAAATACAATTCCTTAAAAATATTTACATATAAAACCAATTTCTATTTGAAGGACCCTGAATTGCTAACACGACTATAGTGTTTTTTTTTATTTCAACTATACACTATGGGAGAAAATATCAGTAAATACTTGTTCAAAATCAGAATGGCTGTGAAAAATGAAATGAAATTTCATATTATATTAAGTTTATATTATGTACAGTGGATATAAACTTACATTATACAGTGAAACTATTTCCGGGTGCGCGCGCTAATAATAATAATAATAAGTCTGTAAGAGAAGAGAAACACCGATGGGAAGGGAGGGACACCACTTATTAAGAAGCAACTCCCCTCTCACGACCCTCTCGACAACCATCAATTCTCGTCACGGGACAACCGCCAAACGCGTGGGCGCCCCGGGTCAGCACGTGGACTTTACTATTTCTACTACCTCGAACCTCCCCACTCCACACCGTACGAACATTCCAATTGTCGTCGTCTGCTGCTGTTCGGTTGCTCACCCGACGACGTTTTGTATGTTTTATTATTAAACGAAAAAAATTATTTTTTTAAACATAATTCTGTCTAGCCCGTGCCCACTATTATAATATATATATATTATTACACTCGTGTCGACAGCTTCCTTTTCAGCGCGGGACACCACCCTTTTCCACCCGAACCGCTCCCGGGGGACCTTGACGGACGGTAGCGTATACGGCGCCCACTGAAATCCCCGAAGGCGGCGTGCGCGTTTACATGCATGAATATAGTAGTCGTCGAATGTTTATTATTATTATTTTAACTGCAAAGGACCTTTTTAATAATAAAATTAAAAATGTAATTTTATTATTATTATTAACGACCATTCTAAAGATGACGAAGTGCGAGTGCGCGACGCAATTAAACTAAGTATATTACAAAGTAACCATAAAACCAGTGCTGAGAACATTGTAGCATATATTTATTGACACATTTTCATAAGACTAAAAAGATTGACGGGAAATATCGGGATTGTCTACCGACGATGAATATAATATATCAAGTCGAGTAAGCGATTTTAGGAGCTCAACGGAATTTGCTGCAAAAATCCAGTTCGCACTTTCAAAAAGGTTTCCACCAAAACCGTCGCGGTATTGGAATTAATAATTACTCGCAAATAAAATTATTAATGATAAGATACGTAAATTTTCGTCCCGCAATATAAAATGATAACAAAAGTGTGTCGATACATCGAGTACCTCTAAAAAAAAATTAAATCGTTCTATTGAAACAGTTCAACTTGCACTTCAACAATTAAACGTATATTAATATCGTCAGACTTATTACAAAAACGTCGCGGGAAAGGATGCATAGTGCACACCTAGTAATATATACATCATTTTCATAGACATAATATACGTAGCTATACATACGAACATTCACAGTGTATAATATTATGTACTTTATACGCGATAAAGAGAGAGAGACACTGTTTTATATATATGATATGATATAAGAATACAATATTATCGGGCATTCGCTGAATCCGCATACCACCCCTACTTCCTCCACAACCAATCGTTACTGCAGTGAGCCGCGAGTACACTACGCCAACCAGTGGTTGCCAATCGGGTAGGTTTTCATTTTTTTATTTTCGTTTGAAAACAACCAAATGTTTATGTTTTACCGTCTGTTCACATACAAAAATAATAATGTAAATGTATGTCATATAGCCACGAATACATAAATAAAATAATAGACATAAATATATTATATAAGTATTTTTTTATTTATCTAAGTATTCCGATTTTGAACCAACGCATAAGAGGGAACCGCGTAGACATTACTTTTCTTTGCATACATACATAGAGTAACAGCTAATTTATAGAATCGCGAATTTTTTGTTCAGCCAAAGTTCCATTTTTTTTATATATCATATATTATAGCTGCAAGCTATGCATCACAAAAATACCACGGCACTCTATTGGAAAAAAAAATTTGACCACCACTGCCGCATAAGCTGTATACATGCCGTAATCATGCACAATATAATATCATATACTACACAGTGGCCCAAGTATCAAATTGCAATAATAACGACGGTACGTATAATGTAAGTACGCGCGTAATGTATACATCATATTATGCGCAATATCGTTCAACGATAGGACCTTACACGGTTACACACACGTTGTAGTAGTTCGAAATTTTGTATAATAATATACATGTAGGAAATAAATTATTTGCATTATACTCTATTATATTATTAAATACTGCAGCAGTTCGCGTTTACTCACTGCGCATATTTATATATATATATTTATTCATACGTTCAAAATGTACATTTTTGCAAACTCGCCCTATAATGCACATACTGTAAGTTATTCTTTTGAAATCGAAATCGTCGTTATATTTACGTTTGTTTCACTGATTACACGAGTGAATTTCCCTGCGACCGAATAAAACGCGTTTGATAGTATTTTTAAAAAAAAACTTTAACGAGCGCGAAATGAAAAAGTAAATTAAACTAGTCTGTATACAATATTTTATGTGTGTTTATACCCCCCGAATATCATACATTTAAGTGTGTACACATAATATACAATATATATATGGTGAAGAGGATGTATATGTAAAGACGAAGCACCTATAAATTTATTTCCCTTGCTCTTCCCTGTCTTTCGTTTGTCTGTCTAATGCGCATTTACCCGATAAGATACAACAACAAAAAAAAACACATTTTTTGCACATAGCACCTATAACGTACAAACGTTCCTTGTTTTTCTAACCAAAAACGACGATCTCAGGATAAAAAAAACACGAATAACGTGCATGCACATACTCAACCGACTGCTGTAATAATAGCGAACAAGAGTAAAATGGTGTACGTACGAAAAACAAACGTTGATGCGCCGACGGAAATCTGCGACAACTTACACAAGTTAAACAAAAAATAATACCTATAAACGTATATTTAAACCAAAAATAATATACATCCAAAAAATTAAAATATTAAAAACCGCGTTATTCTTCTAGCACGCGGTGACATGTATATTTGTTAGCCGCTCGAAGAAAACAGACGAGACAATTAATGAATATAATATTATTACAATATATAATAATATAATGTTAATATATTATATACGAAGTGCGGACAATAACGATATTTCGTATACAAAATAAGACATCTCCCAGCTACACAAATCTCCCTTCCCACTCATAGTAAGAAAAAATACGTTTCGTATAATATTTTATCATATTAAATAATTTAATTATAAATAAATATAAATATATTAAATTAATAAAACACTGATGGAAAAAATTTGAATAAAAAATTATCCAAATAACATCACTTGTCAAAAATTTCCATTTAATAATAATTATAATAATTACTGATAACTAAAATACAAATTGTTTATAAATAGATACCTAATAGTTACTGTATATAATACAAATAGATAGCTATAACTTTTAATTTATAGAATATTTTTTTTTTATTATTATTGTTGTTGCGTATTTTGTATTTAAATTCAAGTTTTTATACACTACTAATACATAACCACAACGTGTGAAGAGCAATAATATATTTTTTGCCCCATTTTCAATTAATATATAATCTTAATGTATAAATAAACAACAAAAAGTTGTCTGTAGTAATAAAAATATTATTATTAATTAGTTAATTAGTTAATTATAAATTTATACCATATTAATATGGTAATATAAATATAGAAAGTATTCTTAATATTTGTCTACTCCTGCAAATTATACGAATCCCACGTGATACCTAAAAATATGTTGCATATATGAAACATGCTGTACTGACCTGAAACATTTGAATTATTTTAAAGCCTCATCCGTATATATTTAAGCTGTAGTAGGGGAATCTTTAAGACATGTAATAAAGTTAAACCATGAAACTCGAAAGTTTTAACATTTATTTTCGTGTTTAATTAAACTTTTGAAGTTTAATATAACCCCCCCTAGGATACACGTGAATGTATACGCGGTTAATTGCAATTGTCAGAAAGTATAGGTCGGACGAGGGCGGTAGAATATTGTCAAACCACTAAAATATAAAAACGATAATCATTTCATTTTTAAATTAAATATTACAATATAATATTAAAAATACGGTTGTTATTGCTTACGCTCGTGAATAATAATAAGCATAACATTTTTATATTATTAAATATTATATCTTTTATAATAGAAATAGCCATAATAATTTTAATTAACTATATTTATATTTACACAGTTTGAATGTAGAACAGATTAAAAAAATGAAAAATAAATGTACATTTATTTTAAGTTTTGAATCATTCATCTTTCTGAATTTACCGTATTGTGTATACTGTGTATAGGTCATAAGTATGACTGAGTGAATTTAATGAATTTTGACATTGTAAAAGGATATAAGAATGACCAAATTTTGTATATATATTTTACAATACTACCGATATACTATAATGAATAAACGAAATTCTACTTTACACGTAGTTGTATATTTTAAGTTTATATTATCAAGGTTGAAGGGTAATTATATGTCACTTTTAAACCTAAGTAATATTAGGTACCACTGGTACAAGAATAGTATAATATACGATAATATTGGGTTTTTATTACACAGCACGTAGGTACTTTGAAAATGATAGCCGTACTACACTGCAATCGCGGCTCCTAGGAAAATGCATTTTTTTCCATATGTGGCACATAGTACAATTACCGCCGCTTATACCTATCTATTATATGACGGAGTTCGCCTAAGTTCAATTCTTAGGCAAGGTATCGCCAATCCCCTATAACCTGTCTGTTGAATATGTCAGTATGTTGGTATATGGAGTATGCAAACCCCGCGGCTGTCAGCTTATAATCGAATTATAATATTTATAATGACATGTATATTATAATACATAGAATACACGAGTGCGAGTTGTTAGTTTTTTGCGGGCAAGAGGCGGCCGTACTAAAAAAAAACTATCACAACACTTCGCAGTCCACAGCGTGTTACAAAACAATTTACATAATGTGATAATTTAAAAAATGTCTTTTCTTTTCTATACCTGCATCACACAATATATACCTACCTATATTCTGCAGTGTTATTAGTTATTATTAAAACGTCAACGATGTACCTACACGCAAATATAGCAATGTCAATTTTATTGTTAGTCACATTAGTTTTGTATTTATAGAAAATTTATAAATAATAACGCGTGCTTTGCACATATATTATACGTTTAAGTGAACAAACCATCACCACCAATTTGAAAGAAAAAACATATTAACCCCGAATGAGCATTCTCAAATTAAATGCCACGACGCGAATTTATCCAGCAAATGTGTACATACGCGTAAAGCCACCACACAACGTTTAAATTATATGTATATTAATGAATTTACGATGAATAAATAAAAGAGTATAGAGTAGATTTGTTGGTAGAAACAAATATTGTATTATATTGTTAAATTATAGTAAATAAGATGGGGGATATAACATACAATATACTACCGAAAAATATGGTCTCAAGTTACGAGCATGCTGATCAATAGAGTACTGCGGTAGACAACGATTACTGATAATAATATATGCACCGGTCACATGTAACGAGTGAAAAAAATTCCGATCCACAGGTATTTAATGGATCGTCGTAAAACCGGTTTGGTGTTAAACAAAAAAAAATCGCCAAATATTCCTCACGTGACGCGAATCGTCGGTTTAATATGATTATAATATAATATTGTACAGCCGAAAGTAATAATAGTTCATGTTTGGTCCGCGGTATTAAATGTATATGTATATAAATCGTTACGTAATACGCGTATTGCGATATAAATTTTATAATAATATTATAGCCCGTAATATTATTTAGGTCCAGGATGATAAGCTCGTTTAATTAACGAATTCTCGAGTAGGTACAATAATTAATATTATATCATAATTCGTTTCAAAAGATGTACAATATATATATATTCGAAAACAATTTATCATATAAATATAAGTTATAAACTAGTATACTATAAATATAACATGATATATTTTATAGGTCCTAACACACTATTAGACGTATAGATAACGACAAATGAATTATTACGCTTACGTAAAACGGTAATAATTTAATAATAACAGACAGTTTAACTTGAACTCTTTCTTTTATTTCTATTTTAATTACTACACAGGAACAACGTTACACTTGTAATAATTTCGTTGTTATTTCCGGCTACTATATCATAATAATGTGTATAGACGTTATTGCAACACGCCATTATGCCAATTAAAACCGTCTACATCCTACTGAGCACATTGTTATAGTTTAGCTCGTCATTTTTAAATGCGAGTGTACATCGTATTGTTTTATGAATGAAGTATACGAAATCGTTAATATATGCGGTGGCCGACTGACAGATAGTAAAGGTGTCAGATGATGGTAAAAAACATAATAATATATAGTTATTAGTACTTCTCGCATTGAAAGGAAACAAAAATATTTATTTGTTATTATTAATTATAAATGTAATATAATAATTATTTCTGTACACTATCTACGAGTGGAATTAACTATAACACATAATATTACATACTTACATATTAATATTATTATGAAACAGAAAATCGAACTACGTATAAAAAATGTACTATATAAACACGATTGGAACACATTTAAGTGTCAAGAAAGGAACAGCCATTGTTAATTATTACGGGGAAATGTTAATATAGATAACCTATGTATATGAACGAGTTTAATTAAAATATTGATACGACTATCACGGAAAATAACAATAAATTAGTTTTAACTAAACCATGATTCAAACATAAATTAAATCCATTTCCAGTCTTTTATATAGACGTGTTTTACCCATAACTCTATATAATACAACACATATTATATTATATTTATATTGTGCAGATTAAACAAAAGCGATCTGGAAAAGTAATAAAAGCAAAACATGTTTTAAAGACTATCAGTATAAATACGTAAGAATTAATAATTTGCAATCAATTAATTCTGGCAATCACAAAAATAAAAAATAAACTTGTAGTCGATTACTTATACAATGATCGGACATTGTAATATGACATCATTGTAATAAAGTAACAATTTATTATACATTTTATTTTTTATTTTGGTTGGAATTTGAAAAAAAAAATAATTCATATTGTCATTAAGCATACAAGTGTTGCACTAATCAATGATAATAATACGAATAACTCAAATGAAAATAATGATGATAATATTATAATAAAAATCCAATTGAACGGTATATATAACATACAGGTGAACGTGGCGGCCATCGAGATTATGACGAGATGGAGAGCGAAGAAGACGCGCAGCTGTATACGGCCAACGGAATATAAAATTTAAAATGAAAGTGATGAATGAAAGGGAAACCGAACGTTGTCTGCTGTATGTTCTGACGGCGGCGGTGACCGAGTGGGTAGTAGTACATGTAACAGAAGTAAATGAATGAAAAAAAACAATATTTTTTGTTTTTCGGCCGGGGTGGAAAAAATTGTAAATAACAAAATCATTCCCCTCCCTCAACCGTATAGTAGTTTAGTGTGCAAGCATGATAACGCGGATAAACGAAAAAAAAATCGGTCACGGGAGGGAGTGTGGAAGTGTTTTATAGGACCTAGCCAAAAACCAATGTCGTGTCCTTGATCCGTTCTCTTATAGTCGTTTCGCGCGCGCACTCGCAAACACGCACAAACTCGCATATTACTCACACACACTCACTTACGCGAACTTACATACACTTACACACACATACTAGCACACTTACAAGGGCGTCGGTTCGGCGATTTCATATATTTCGGCCAGCGTCAAGGCCGGTCATCATAATATCTACCAAGTCACCCGCCCCACCGACCGACCGTTATGGCACAGACCGCCATCGCCACCATAGCGTTTCCGTTCCTTTGTTGACGAAAATTCGTTGCGCAGATATGAAAACAAAGAAGGAAAGAGAACAGAACAATATTATAAGGAAAATATAATAATAAAAATAATAATAGTAATAATAATAATAATAATAACAATAATAAAACTAAAATGAAAACACAACGTCACACAATTGGCGGGGAACGGGCGCGAGGTTAGGTGCACGGACGGAGAAAACGTAGGTTTTTCAGTCATACGAGTATAAACCAAATAACATTTACTTCCAGATGTTTTGCTTTCGGTAAGATAAACGTTACGTGTGTTTACACTGTAGTTTTCCTCATGGTTTTCCCGTGATTCGCTCATAGAGTATCTAAGGTACAGATAAGTGCAGATTAGCGACATAAAAAATCTGCACATCACACCTACAATATACAATGCGTACTATAATTGCCATGCAACGATGTACGAAGAACGTTCGAGTGAAAATTTTTATTCTTTGCAGCCTGCAAACGACAAAGTCATTTATTTTTATTTACGAGTATTATAACCAGCCGGCAATATTACAGACCTCGCACTTTGAACATTACATTAATATAAATGTGAGACAAATAATAATGTAATTTGAATAACATTATGATTTTTATTATCTTCTATGCATCTCGACTCAAATTCTTGACGTCTCGTACGCGTCACACACATTCCACAAGGACAAACGGAAACTAGGAGATGACCCAACCCGAAAAACGCGCACATTGTGTATAATATTTAATATTTTATAATAACATAGTCGTACCCATATCGTATGTCGATACATAAATACCGTACAGTCAAAGATACGGGCTGTCTCCGGATACTGTAAAATATACACGTAATATTAATATAATACAATATTATGTGTTCTGCTGGGTTCGGGTGGCGCCCTGTACCTGCGATTCTTAATCATATTAACTTGTTAATATTATACAGCGTGCATGCCGTTTAAAGTTCAACACGTCGCCGTCGGCGTACATCCTGATATTATTATTAACAAACAATAAGTACAAAAATCTACACCCCGGCTGATGATATAACGAGTAGAAAGTCACCTAATATAATGTTATTTTCCGGTCAAGTCGTCGATATTAATAATACTTAGCGTACAACGATAACATCATAGGTGCGAATATATCGAACGAACGATATCCTTCACTTCCAGAATGATATATTCGATTAAATTTTTGTAGCGAGCGGTGACCTTTCTAAACCGCGAAAACCACTAATACGAATTTTCTAGACCAAATAGCAGCTGTATATTGTTACCTCATAATACTATATTTGCAGTCATATATCTAAAATAAAGCTTTTTTTGTTCCAAAATATATATTCCCAGTGAAAACACAATACTAATCAGAATCCAAAAGTGCTGCACATAATATAGAAATCGATTAAATAATTACACTAGTGAGTATAGGGATATATCCCGGGTTTAATGACCTACAATTGAAGGTCACTACAAAACGACAATACTATATGTATAATGTATATAATATGTGCTATTTATTATGATTTATGACCTATTTTTACCGGAATATCATTATTAACGATTTATATTCTATACTATAAAATATGTGTATTGTATAATATTATTATATATAACATACAATATACCTTATAAACTTCATATCCACATCATCACAATTAGGCGAAGACTGAAATATTGTATAATTATTTCGTACTCACGATAGAAAATAATCGTTGATAAAAATGTATAATAAAACTAAACATTAAATACCTAATAAACTTATTTACTCCACAAAAACATTTGATTTATATTGTATTCTATTCAAACCGTGTCAAGTTTCCCTGTAACAACAGTGTTTAAAAAATTTAAATTACGATAAATCAATTTATATTTGCGTGGTAACCCTAAGGTGTGATTGGAATGTGCATATTCTAAACAATTATATCACTCACATGTTTAAATTACGCTATAATAACAGCGTACACATCAAAACAATTTTTTTAATGTTATAAAACTCCTAAAATCATTATGAGAACTACCAAGTGAATGAATAAATTGTATCAATTAGATTACGTTGTTTAAAATTAACATACAAGATATAAAATATAAATACGTTTACAGTGTAAATTGCAATTTTAGTATAAGTTGTTTAACCGAACTACAAACACCTACGTTATTTGACTAGGTGTCAAAGCCCATAAGTTATATGCCACTTAAAATGAACAATGAACGTATTATAATTCGTTACGTTAAGACGTATTATCTATAGACTATGGGATAATATTATTATTTATCAATAGGATAAGAATAAACATAAATTATTTTAACGATACTATATAAAATATACTATTTAGTCAGAATGCTTGGAATCAACTAAAAATGAGCAAATTAAAAATATAATTCTGATTACCTACCTCGCTATAATTATACGCAAATTATTTCGAGTTGGGGAGCCACGCGATAAGACTTGTTTCATACTTTACTAGGAGCAAATTAATTTGGCATATTTTTGTTCAAAAAAAGTATTATTCCTACAACGCTATTTACAATAATATTATAGGTACATAGCAATAGTATATTATTCAAATACAAAATTAGTATTTAAACTTACCGCGTCACATGTTAGCCACATCATGTGCACTTCTTTAAACCGCAGAGCAACCACTGGTACATCAGATCCGCTCACCCGGGTTCTCTGCTCCTCAAACAGCTTGCTCTTTTGTTTGCCCTGCACCAAATATATCTGTATAGTCCTGTGTGGTATAAAAAGCCATTAGATATGAGCATACAATATAAAAGATAAAATGCGAAAATAATATAATATAATATGTGCCACTGTTATGACAAATACACCTAATAAAGTAATACACAAAGACAAAATATTCGGAATTGTTTTTCTATCTCCAAAATATGGGTTTATTAAAATGTAAAAATATGTCCTGTTCGCAAATGAATTAAAATAATATGTCTTATGATTTTTATTTCAAGTTATACTATAATATTATATATATGTACCTATGTACATTCTTCATACCATATATTCGTAAAAATAATGATTATCTCCAAATAAAAATAATCATAATATGATTAGTAATATTGATAGTTATTAACACGTAAATCTATGGATACAGAATCAACCCAATAAACAACAAATAAACCTTTAAATAATATTTTAATAATATTAATTTGGAAACCATAAATACCAACAATTTCGTTTTAGAAGAATCCTACTAGTCGACTACTACTACTAACTGCTAACTACAATGAGTTTATTTATCCTGACGATTACGTTATTCTTTACAAAAACTATGTAGGCATATAAATATTGTACCTATCTACATTACTTTTTATTCCATAATAAATTAAAAGTGATGCAGTATTTTAAAATATGTTATCACTTATCAGAGTAGAAGTTACACATTCTAAAGTGGAGATATTGAAAACTCAGCCAACAGCTGTCATACTCAAATATTAGAGGTCATAAGGTGGTTCGACGATAATATTTTAATAGTATAAATTACGAGTATGAAGTGTCAGTCGTTCGCGGTTGAATGACGCGACACAACGCACGACTTCATAAAATTTAGATAACGGCCGGTTATTGTTAAGACACATTTTAAAAAATAACTCAACCCAATTAGATATAATACTTCCACTTGACAGATAAACAGTATAGGTATTAAGATATCAAACCATAAAGAGTTGTATAAAGATGAAGTAGAAATGGCTTTCTTCTACATACGATGGAAAATTCAAATTCAAAAATCCAGTCAAACATTGATAAAATATATTATACAGGGCGATTATTTTATCCAACAGCACTATTTCAAAATCTATTAATATTTTTTTACTTAAATGATTTCCAAACGAAATAAAACAACATTTTTTAAGATTTTTACTTTTTTGAATGACAAAATACATTTGTAAATTCATTTTCTGAAGCAAAATATTTTTTGGGGTATTTCTATACATAAAAATCTAAATTTAGATGATTAGTTGATAAGTTATAAGTATTTAAAATTTAAGTTAGTGGAGTGGAATGATACGAGTATACATCGTAAAATATTGGTCTTCTACTCCGCAAACCTAAACTTTAAATACTTGTAACTCATAAACTACTCATCTTAATTCCAATTTGTATGTATCAAAATACTCTGAAAAATATTTTGCTTTGAAATATGAAAACATAAATGTACGTTGTCATTCAAAAAAAATAAAAACTTTAAAAAAATATGATCAACTTATACAATTTAGTTGAAAAATAAATGTTTTCAAAAACATTAATAGATTTGAAATAATGAATGTTGTTCGATAAAAGAAACACCCAGTATAGTACCTAAGTATCTAAAAGCATTTTGACTCGCGTCAAAGACACTGAACCGAAACATATATTATTACAATATTATTATGGTAGAGGTGAACAAAACGTCGTTATCTATGGTGTTTGCTTCGCGGTTGTTTGCCATCAAACACCGAAAGTATGCATTATAATATTTTGATCCCACCCAAACTCTATGGTAACACACCAGTAAGTATTGCTCCTAGTAAACTTTAAAACAAGTATAATAAATTCTCCAACACGTTATTATAATATAGATAGACGCATACAATGCATCAATTTATATTAAAGTGGACGCCGCTTATAAGACTCACTTTGGGACCAGCACATAGTGAGTCTTATAACCGAATGAATATTTTAGGTGAAGTGGGAAAAACAAATTTAATTACATATTTATGAATTTAATTTTACTTTATACTTTGCTTTAATTTTAATTTACTTTAATACATTACATATTGCATACCTATTATTGAATAAATTTAAAAATTCTGATAAAATAATTTTAATTATAATACATATTATAAAAATTATTATATATTAATAAAAAATTATAAAATATGAATAATGTATTTATTATTTATGAAAAAAAATTGTAATTTTGATTTGTTTTGAGTTATAAAATAATATTCCAAAAATATATTTCTCGTACTCATATTACAATAACGATAATCGCAAAAAATATAAAATACGATAAAATTTGTTATACATTCTAAAGCATAAATCGAAACCAGAAATAACCCCAAAAAAATATGTAATTTTTGAAAACCAATTTATTTCTAAATTTTAATGAAAAATGTTTCTTTTTTACTATTTGTTTTTTACGAAATCTGAGTCTTATAAACGACGTGATGAGTCTTATAACCAGATTTTTAATAATGTATTTGAATACGTCCGGACCGTTCCAGACGATTTTGAGTCTAATAAGCGACTAAACCATAAATGCGTGAGTCTGTCTTATAAGCGGCGTCCATATTATGAAAAATAAATAAATAGGCACTATCTTTTTATATGCTATCACGGAATGTCCAATTGTTTACCAAATAAATGCAACGAATTATTTTTACGACTATTTCACTTATTTGTTTCCGACCAATCGTAGTCAATTAATTGTAAAAATGGTAAATTAAATATTAAATATTTTCTACCAATTATAAAATGATCTCCAGTGGAATATAATAATAATAATAATAATACGAGTAAAAACAGGTTTCGATTGTTGGCTGACAAAATATAAAACAAATAGTGAGTGCATAAAAAAATAAATGCATACCTAATATATATACATTATATATATACATATAATAAAGATAAATATTCTGATGGGAAAATTGTCTAGTGTGTAAACAGGTGATTTTTATGAAAGGTTATACGTGTAAACATAAAACATTTTTTTTTCGTAGGTATATAATGCGCTCATTGTTCCTTTATTTTGTAATTCACAACTAAAATAATATTTCATAACTTTATAATTACAAATAGGTTATTAATTATATACTTTTTCAGAAAGCCATAAATCATAATTGCAGCAGGTAACTCTCTGTTTAAAAGGTACAAGGCACATTAGGTACATTTTAACTATACGAGTATGATATACATATTATGCGGAAGTACGACAGTGACAACAAAAAACGCGGTCGTAAATGTAGGTGTAATAATTAGAATTAGGAAAAAAATATTTCCGAAATCCTGAACACTATGTCGGCACCGTACACACACACACTGAAAATAGATCAGCGGCGGTGATCAAAATCATTTATTTAATTTTCACGACCGTTCTATATGCATGTATTATATACGCGTCGTGATTTAGAAAACAATATGTTATAATTTTTCACTAAAATATAGTCCTATGAATATTATAAATCTAACTTAACAACTCTAGTGTTATTGCTGTTTGGTTACACAATTATTTTTAAATAATATATTATTATAATATTATCCTCCTATTTTAAGAGGATATCATAGCACACAGTTTTGGTACCTACAATCATAAGCTAATGTCAGAAAATGTCATTTTAATTTAGAAATAAATACGATTTGGCATAAAGCTGTTATTATTGAAATTAAAGACAATACATTTATCTAGGGCGTTACATAATATCCTTTTGGTTAAATAATACATTTTTAATTTAATATAAAAAAAAAAGAAATACTTTAATGTTAAATATATATTTAATGTTCCAGAAGTTAATACTAAAAATTCATGAGTAAAGATAATATCCAAATAATATCGTTACCTAAAATTCGTGTAATACGTACTACTGCTCTAAAATCATTTTATACCAATATTTGTTTTATCTACTGAGTATGTTTTAACCAATTCTTCAATAAAATTTCGTGATTACGCAACAGTGAACGCCACAAACAATAATAGTACAAACACGGGATATCTTGGAAATTACTATAAAATATTATTTTCAAACACTAAAAATAATAAAGAAATGTTTTTAAGATTGCCTACATCGGTCACATTTATAAATACTTGTACTGATGTATTCTCCGGTATCGGACATCATAAGACCACGTATAACCACACGACAATGGTATTATTGTGGTACATGATTTTATGACTTAAATACTAACAAACATTACACTTTATAAGCATTACGATGTATAAAACGTTAAATTCTGAAATAAATGCACACACATTTTGTATGCAGAGTATTTCATTTAACATTGCTTAATCCCCCAAGGCATAATATTTATTTAGATTCATATTTAAGGAATTCATAGTTTAACTTAAATATTATAATTTTGGATACTTAAATTTATTCATACCGTTTATAGAGTAAAAAACAAACTCGATTTAGCTTAAAAAAAAAACCTCATTAGTCATTTTATATTCTGAGCAGAGCAAAGAATTTATCGATTTTACAATAACATGCGGTTTTTATTTTTTATTTGAAGACACTTTAATTAAAAACTGCTTCGATTTTAAACTTTAAGGGTGGGTTCTGATATCAAATAATTCAAATGACAAATTAAAACTAGTACTTTGAGGCTCAAAAGTAAAATTATCAGTATAACTTGTTGAAATAATCGGGAATCGTAAAAAAATTCGAGCATTTTGTTAATATTTCAATATTATTACGAAAACAAATGTTTGGTAACCGTAGTTATGGTAGTAAAAAGATGTGACTATCTTCACTAAGAATCGTTATCTATATACGATTATAACTGATGAGTATATCATTTGATTTAAATTTAAAATATTTATTACAGTGACCCAATCAATGATGAAGTATTCTTGATAGCTGCTGTAAAACAGAACACGATCACTTAATTGTCCACATTTTTTATTGATATGTTGTATTAGATAAACCAAACTTAAATTATACTCATGCAAATTTTAATTATATTATACCTATACTAGATATGTCATATGGTTTTACACGGGAAAAAATAAACAATTACAAAATTATTGGCACTAGGTATTTTAGTTTTAGTGTTGACATATCGTAGGTGTCAATGAACACTCTATTTTTGGATAAATCCAATTGAGACGGGGAATCCGATTGTAGCGGATTGAATAGAACGCTGGATGTATTTTGATTTAAGTATAAAAACTTCACGAGCTAATCGGTTTAGGCATACCTCCACCAGTTATTATTATTATTATTAGTAGTAGTAGTAGTAGTACAGTAGCTTACAATAATATAAGACAAAAAATTAAAAAATAGTTTATTCGGCTCCACTAATTGAACGTAACTTCAAACTACTCATTAAACTTAGATATATCTCAGAGTATAATCTCTAGAATTTTGGTTACAAATTACAATCGGTTGAATAGTTTTTGAGTTTATTAGCCATTACGCAACCACATAAACACATATTGCCTTTTATATATTATATATTAAGGGTCACCAACTTAAAGCTCAAATCATGAACACATACAGCGTCTTATTTATAAAATCAAATTTTATCTATTATTATTATGCATTTTAATTTTTTTGGTATACATTTATAAAATTATATAAAACGTATTTATAAATATTTTGGATTTTGATATCATTGTATTAATTTTATTCATTCGCGTGGATAGCGAACATATTCATGTTTTGTTATCCCTGTTATACGAGTATATATGGATAAATTATACCCTATAATATACTAGTCTAAACTTTAATGGTTTTACGCGATAGCAAGTAATATTTTGGTTTTAGGAATGTAAATGTAAATAATTATCGTAGTTTGTTGTGAATCATATTTGTTGTTTTTTTTATTTAAGATAAAAACTCTTGTAAATATATTGCTACTGTGGATTTTGTATAAACGGTACAAGGATTCGGTGCGCTGTTTCGGATACGTTTTACACACAAATCATTTTTGAATATCCATGTAGGTACGCATACCTATGTAGAAAATTTAAAATCTAAGTATTTTCAATCAACCCCGTATTTCTAGCGTGCTATAAGAAACGTCCCTACCATATATTCGTCTTAAGGGTCAGGCTTTTCTCTTTTTTTTATAAGAAAATAAAACAAATAAATAAAACATAAGCAGCGTACTCCAGCAGTAATTCGCACAAACGCGCATGTAAATAAAAACTCAACATTCCCCGGGGTATGATGTGTTTGGTGCTGTTAAAAATCTTATGTTGCTAATTTAAAAAGTGTTGTTTGCTAACAGATAGAGTGAGAAGGAAATAAATATTAAATAACATTGAATATATATACTCGCTCGTACACACACACACACACACACAAGTATAATATAATATTATTATTTATTATATTACAGAAAATATACGCATTTCAGACTAAACGACTAACAGCCTGATTCATTTAATGCAAACGTATAAACGCTTGGGATATATAAACAACGACGCGGGACACGGGTAGTTAATTTTTTCGCATAAAAAGTTTACTTAATTATACAAACGTATACAGTAAAATTCGTTATTATTTTAACGCATGTATTATTGTATACATTATATATATTTCAACTTGAATGTTATTCTTTAAAAAGAATTACAACGATAACAGAACCAAGGTATAATAATTGTTAAATGTAAAATGCACCTATAATGTTTAAAAATACAACTACAGTCTACAGTATATTATACAATATAACCATAATGGTTTCCTCCCGACAAAAACAAGTAAAACGCCAAACGCGGTACTTTGCACAGTGAAAATTTCTATTGAAAATAGCACAATATTACATATAAGCAGTACAGAAGTCTAATGTATAATGTTATACTTTATATTAAATACACATAATAATCGGTTTATGCAAATTAGAAAACGATTTTTCGCAAATTTCGTGATGGTCATCATCTATTGATTTGTTGTAATAAAATATTAAAACACTCATGGTCGATGTACGTTGTAAATAGATATTTACGTCAAAAGAGTTTTGTTTTTAAAGGAACATCTCAATAATATTATAAGCACTCCGATATCAGATATCTAGGAATATTGTACAAAAATTATGTTGAAAAAGAGGCCACGATAGCTATTTATTTGTAAACACTATACAGCAAGCTGGATTACGCGACAGCAGAAAAAAATAATTTCTAAAAAAATTATCGTCAGCCAAAAACCCGATATTTGGATTAAAAACAAGATGATTATATACAACGTATATTAACTTGTTCGATGTTCGATATAATATACAAAATATGAAAAAATATTGATGATTTGTAACTAATATAAAAAATTTGTAGTTAATGGAATCATAGCGACGTGTTTACACAGGTATTAGACAGTTTATAATTGCGTCCTACAATTTGTACACGTTTAAAAAAAATTACGAGAAAATTGAATGTTAGCCCAGAGATATAAAAAAATATGTGAAACTAATCGTTTTGGATTTAGTTTAGGAATAAAAATTGATTTTGCCTTTAAGTCTCACTAAAAAAATTATGATGCAACTTGTAAATTATTGATACCACCATTTTTCGCACATTATTATATATAAATTATGCTTTACATGATATTTTATTTAGTTTTATTGTATTTAATAATTATTTATCTTTATCAATTGAAAATTCGATGTATAATACAGAGATCGACTCAATAAAATAAACGTTTTACGTTTTGTGTGATATAAAAAATACAAAAACAAAATGTACCAATACGTGATTAATAATAGGTAATAAATAAAAAAAATATTGATTTAAAATTCAAACCACACTGTTTTGTTAATAGGCACTAGATTATAACGATTTTATTATTGACTACGAATATATCGACATGATGTTAGTTGTGTAAATTTAATTCAAGTGAATTACTTATAATATGAAACTGATTTCGTATTTATCATACCTATTACACAATAATATATTATCGTTATGGTATTCTCGACATACAATAGAATTATTACATAAAACGTTTGCGCACAAATATGATTTTCCACTCAAAAAATATATATAATATGTATACATATTATGAATACGAAAAAATCATAAAATGAGTTACAATCATTTATATAATAAACATAATATGAATACCGTATTCATCTATCTTCACTAAACATACACTTTGGCCAACATAACGGGGAAAGAAAGACCGTAATATGGTTCTCACTCACACGGAAGCTTCAGAGCGATAACAAAACAAACGTCTAAACAACAGATAAGAGAGATGTATATTGTCGATTAACACAGGTATCAGTATTGTGCTGGCTTAAGCCAGGTTCACAGCTATGTCTGTAATGCAGTGTCAAAAAGATGATCTCTGGAGATTTACTTCCGGCAGATCGTGGTTATGGTCATGACCACGGCCATTCAGAATACGATAAAAGCTACACGACACGATAGAAACGGCGTGGCTGCAGTGAACACGTGGCTTAAAAGATTTCCATTTACGATACCATATATACCTGAGTTTAATACCAAGGATACGGTACGTACCTAAAAACCTTGCGAGTATTGTGCGGGTGGAGCGCGCTGGCCGCCACCGGGTCGAAGTATGTGGCGTGCGCCTTGAGCGCAGTCGGCGTCAGCAGATCCACGGCCGTCCGTTCTTGGTCTACCAACAGGGCCAGCGCCAGCCGTTGCGTCCGCATCTGCAGCTCGGCGTGCGCCCGGCACAGGGCAGCCTGAACGTTCCCGTCCACTTCCATAGCCGCCGTCTTTGCGGAGGCGTCTGCTGTTTTTACCAGCGTTAGGATATCGTTCAGCCTGGATTGGACGTCAGCGAACCCGTACCGCTCGCGGTGGCCAACCGTCACGTCCGTGGCTGTCACTTCGTACCGGACATCCGGTACACCGTCGGTCTGACCGACTGCTCTGGCCACAGCGTCGAGCACGCGGACGCCGTGCGCGTACAACGCGACCGTTTCACATTCGGCCACCGTCGGTGGCCATGGTTCCGCCACCCGCATGTCGTCCACATTGTCTACACCGACGAACGTGTTCCTGTACCGCCGGAACGGTAGCCGGCCGACGGCCGTCATAGTTTGCGCGAACCTGACAGCCTCGGCCAATGCGTCTGCGTACAAGCGGCTAGCCCCAGCCACCGTCACAACCGTCGGGACGTCGTTAACGTTCCGAAAACAGGCGTACTCTCGAAAAGCGCCCACAGACAAGTCGTCGCCGTCTTCGTCTTGCTCATCGTCGTCCTGCTCGTCTTCGTCGTCCGCCACATCCGGTTCCGGTTCCCCGTCGGCAGATCCCTGTACCAGGTTGTCGTAGATGATTGATTCAATGTAATACGATGTGCCGCCGACCACCACCGGAACTTTTCCCCTAGAGAATATGTCTTTTATCTGATAATATCGGAAAGTCAAGGAACACAATATAATGTTTGATAATCATTAATAAGAGAATAATAATAATAATTTAAAAAAATATATTTATACTTGGATGTTTTAATGAGTATATATAATAATATATAAATAGTGTGTTTAATAAAAGTAATCTACAATATATTTAATCTTTGTATCAAATTATTTTTTTTCATGATCTTGCAGAAAATATATAATTACATCTTTCTCATTTATTACTTAAAGAGGAATTTTGTGAATTTTAAAACGAAGGTAAGTGAATATTGACAGGCACTAACTACAGCAGTATACGACTGATATAAGCATAAGTCGCAATAATATCTATAAAATAATTCCAAAGTTACAAAAAATTCAGTTTTTTTGGAGTGTGAATATTTTTTTTTAATTAAACCTCGAACGCTAAAATAATTATTTGTGTAAGAGATTGTAATTTATATTGCTTGATTAATAGAAAATATCAAATAGATAATATATTTATTTATATATAATCGGTGGGTCATAAAGCATAATTGAAATTAATCAAGCGTGTCTTTCGTATCGTAATCATAAGTACAAACAAATTAATTATTTATTTTAATACGGGGGTTGCTTAAATGCACATAACACATTACAAGTTAGGGTATGTCAAGTCATTGCGATTGCTCACTGTAGTATTAATATACGAGACAAAACGTACTATAATCAAAACTGAAAAATTCATGTTGTTACATTCGATAATAAGACATGTACACAGTATATATTATAATATTGTTATTGTAGTGAGTTGGAAAGTTTCAATGAAGAAATGAGTGAAATCAATAAATCAATAAATATTTTGAACTAAATGCCGATCTATATTTTATGAAACTTGCGAGTATAACATTTTGGATACCCCTCTCAAATCGTGCTACAACAAAGCTTCTATCTATATAACCCAAGCACATATGGTTTGTTTAATGACATGTATAAGGGGTAAAAATACGAGCACATCGTGAGCTATAATATAAGCATCACAATGATGGTGACCGGAAATGAAATGACCACACCGGAAAAACGGTTACAGCAGGGTCATATTTTCTGTATACGTAACACCTTTTAACGCGAATTTTATAATACACGTATAACATAATATGTAAATCGTATAAAAATACGTATAGTAAATACACGATGTTATACTATAATATACAATAAGTGAATAGAAAAACTTATCCAGAAAATTAAATACAATTTATTTGAAATTACTCGGTTCCAAGAGCACTTAATATCAAAAAAGTTTTTCGTATTTTTTTAATTCACTTTCATTTTAATATCGTCATCATTTCTTATCGCAGTAAATGTTAGTTTTATTAATTAGTTTTTTCGATTCCCTCTAACAGTTTTGAAGATTACGTATATATTGTTTCATATTATTATAATCATTTTCGTAAATAGACGACATGTAGACGCCAAAAAAAACCTACTATCACCGTTTATTTTTTCATTTTCTTATTGCCAACATTAAAATCATTATTTTAACGTTGCATTTGTCATCAATTTATTGTATTAAACTTTTACTGTAGTATTTTAATTTTCAAACAACATATGTTATACGAATATACAATACACGAGATTAAAAAATATTATTTTGTAAATGTTCAATTGAATGCGATTTATAAGCTGACATGAACATCATTGATCAGATTACATTGTCAATACCCTTCCCCTCATCATTCTTTCATTGGGCATTTTCCGTCGACCGAAATTAAAACAATGCATTAAAATTGTCAACCCAAGTCGATCACATAATCTCACCACAGCCTACTTTTACCCTTCACCAAACATTAATGGAATCCACTTTTAAGCCTTTAAGTCGTGTCATTTAAACAAACAAAATATATAACAAACAATAAGAACAACTAAATTTTACTCACTACTTATATTAGCTGTATTTGGTAATAATATTATGTGAATTGAAATAACTTTAAAATCTTTACGGTAATGTCGGTAATACATATATTAAACACGTAAAAAAAAGTAAATAAAAAATAAATAAATATATAAATTATTAAATTAAGTGTACGGTTTAATATACGTAAATATATAACTAAACAGTTTATAAAAATACCAAATATGAATTATATAAGTATAATAAACATTATTTAACAATAGTGTTAAATTATATGATATAGTTCTTACACTTTAAAGATATTGTATCTACCGATTATTTGTAATTATTTTATTTACACATTTTATATGGTATAGGTACATGAGTATTGAGTATTCTACATTATGGTGTTCCAAGAATAAAATATATTTTAATTACATCCATAAAAAAAAAAAACTAGAACATTAAATAAAAATCAACACGCGACATAACTTTAACTAAGTCTTGAATAGGTCATTGAATATTATAATCATTTAACAAACTACGACAAACTGAAAGTGGCAGGTACACAAAACGTGTATACAGTAGCACGTATACCGGTGTATAATAATATAATAATCAGACAATCCTTTAAAAGTTTGAACGTCAATTCAGTCTTCCTCGACAAATCCACCATACACACTACCACAGGTTCAGTTTAATACTCGCAACAGCTTTTTCCATATTTTTTTTTGCTTTCTCTCTCTCTCTCTAAGGCTTGTATTGCCTCAGGAAATACAACTTTACCATCACTGCACTGCACCAGTACCGCACTTCCTGTTATTATTTTACTGTCCGAAACTATATTCTTCTGTTACATATTTCACTTCACACATCCCTCCCCTTCTTCTTTTCTCAGCACTCAAATACCGACGCATTATTTATAGGGGAGTTCCTATCGGAAAAAAAGCACTTTCTTCGAGAACTATAATATATACGGTATTATAATAATAATAATAACGCTGTTGGCGCATATATCACACAAACGCATATGATATAGAAAAAGTATTAAAAAATACACACAACACACTAACAAACAGCACGAAGCGTGACACTCGAGTATGCATGACAAAAGGACTTCATTAGAAACCTGCTGTTTAAACACGAACAAGAGGTCGTTAATCAGCTATAATATATTAGCTATACGAAGGGCTACGAAGCGCAAAGAACCTTTTTTTGTCGTTATTTTAACTGCATGTTACGCGACAATTAAAACATAATATAATGTTCACATAATAATAATAACGAAAAAAAGGATACGATTTTTAGAGCTTCATTTCTGTACTGGTGTACATTACACTCGTCGCGCCAATCCACGGTACCCATCATGTGGTGCGGAACTCCATCCATCTCTTCACTGGTAGCCTTATTGGTGGCCACGTCAAGACCTTTGTAGACCTGCAGAAAAATTAAATAACGCCGGTTATTATTTTGTTTATTATGCATAGGTTTTTACACAATATAACAGATAAAATAACCCAGCTAACTGGGATACATAGTTTTGGTTATTTTTTTTCTATATTGCTCAGATAAATACCTAATTCAAGATTATCCACCGGTATTTAACATAGTATTTAAATTAATGTTTTAAATTTCATGATAATATAATATATTAATATAAAATAATACATACAAGATTATTGTATCTAATACGTATATACACGTCGCTACGGAAAATTGTAAACTTGCAACCCCTATGGCTAAATCTAATCGTGAATTAAAACAAATATGCAATCAGCTAAAATTGTACAGAAATCTCGATGTCATGATTTATCTAGAAAACATCATAAATAATACAGAAAATATAATATAATATATTTTTTAAATCAATGTACATAGAAAACAGATTATAGGTATACTAAGCCCTAAAACATCGAAACCACGTGACAAATACTTTATCGAAAAACATTAACTATTTAACTTAAATTATTTTAAATAAATGATATTATCATTTTATTGTAAAAAAATGTATTTAATGTTGTTTCAACTTATATCATACATGCGTTAATCATTACAATTAGTGATTAACTGAACTACACGCAGTTGTTGTGCGTCATTTCCGACATTTTATTGTTTTTAGAAGTATATAATAATTAATAATAAATGAAGAGCATCTGAAATTAAGAAGCATACATTATATATATTATATATATAGGTTCGTACTACATGGCTTAAAAAAGAGGTGAGTGATAGGTTTTCTAATATAGTCGGGTTGTAGCAATGCAGCAATATCACACGACGCAGCGGCGGGAAAAATCGTCAGCGAGACCTGAGGGGTGGTAGTCTACCGGCGCATAATGCCATATATTGATCCGTCTGCGTCGTATGAGTGTGCGTGTGTAAGTGTGTTTGTCTACCTTTTGCGGCGTGGTGGTGTGTCTGGCCGCCGGCGGCAGACTTGTTGCGCGCTACCTATATACAGTCGGTTGTCGGTTGAGTTACGCGCGCGGTACATTATATGTACATAATATAATATAACTAGTACATAGCTGCAAAATACATAATACATAAACCTCGTCTCTCTGCAGTCTATCTCTGTCGGCCCGTCTGTGGGGTAGGTTAGGTGACGAAAATTTTAAACAGCCCACGCACCGCCGCCGTCACGAAATGTTTTTTTTACCCATTATTATTTTTGTTTATGTACACATTCGGTTAGTCTTCGGAATGTATTTATTTTGACCCTAGCCGCATATATTTTTATTACTAAAATTTTACAAAATTTAACAACCCTGTACAATAAACATTCATTTATTTTTACGTATTTTAAAACATTTAAACTACGTCTGCATTTAATCGTGGTGTATATTTATAATCCCTCACAGAACATTAGTGAAATACAATCCGTGATGCGCAAGCAGACATAACAATAATATGTATTTATGAAATGAAAAATATTGTTATATTCTCGCATATGGGATCATGAACGTCAATAATACTATTCGTAAATAAAGTAAGGAGTGCGGGGAGAGGCTGGAAAATTAATCGAACGTGAAAAAGACAAACAAAGTTAATATAGTTAGCTAAATACTTAACCACTGCAGTGTACTCTATCCGACATTCAGACACCGAAAACTATCGACTCTACGAATTTGTTGAGGAAAAAATTGATAGCGACAATAGAGATAGCAAAGGATGTCCCGGAACGACGTTTATCAAAAAAAATTCATCTCTACAAGCGAACACTGTGGAAAAATCTTGCCAATATAACGACAGCAAAAATGAAAGGCATACAGAAGATTCAACCATAAAACCAACCTTTAGGTTGACCACTGCTGAAGAAAAATATGTAGGTATATACTATACATATATTGTCCAACGCTCAATATCGTATGCTACACCCTCCCACATAACACTAGTGCAGAACTTGTTCACATTTATACTATATATATATAAATATGTGCAGGTTTTCGGTCGAATAATTTTGTTGGACTTTATCGCACGTGGTGCACTCACAAGACTATACGTTACATTAGTTTACTAAAAACATATAAACCTGACCTGCAACGGGCGTATATATCAATAAAGTATGATAGTATCGACTCTGTCATACATACTATATACGCGTGACGAATGTCCGGGGCGTGGTTAACCGAACAGAGTTAGATTATCCGTGGAGATTTTCGCAATATACCTATACATTGAACTCTTCGAAGCATTTCCATTTATAATATTTATATATTATTTTATATTCTGATAACACGGCAATATTTCAGAATAAAGCCGGAAAATTTTAATTGTACATATCGAACGGCGATCTACGATAATAATATATATTATATATATAAAATGATATACTAAATGAAAATATGGTTTGATAATATGCATTTAAAATTAAATATGATATAATATCCGAACGACAAATGCATATATGTGTATGTATTATAGTGTTTTCACGGAATAATTAAGTCGAATTTCATCGCATCGAGTATATAAACGATATATGTTTTGTATAGGAGTACAATTTTCCCGCTAACGCCCACTCAAGAACACGCTAAATATTTTACTTATTTCAAAATAGTTTCCCACGTTTATGTACAAACCGTCTAAAATGGTATTTAGTATATAATATTTATAACAAATAATATTATTATATTATACAAACGATGGCGATACGGTCTGACGTAGATGAAACGAAGTTATGAAACACTGGTACTATATAAATAAAGATCGATATTAAAAACTATTAAAGTAAATTCGCAAAAAACGTTTTTTAATTATTTTATTTTTTTCATCATCACTATTATTATTATTATTATTATTATTATTATTATTATTATTATTATTATTTAATAGTATGATAATAATTTATATAGGTATAGTCACTATAGTTGGTTGCTTATAATTAAATATTTTCTCAATACATTCGGACAACGGTTTTCACTATATTTAATATTATATGTATTGATTATCAGCCAATTGTGAAACATAAAACAGCTGTATCAAACGAAACATTAATTAAATACGTACATATATAGTTATTAATAATACGTATTAAACAAAAGATCGGTTAGGAAAATAAATAGCTCAACAATGATTTTATTTTAACTATATATAAATATGTATCACCAACCATATTTCAATTATTCAACAGTTATAGGTTTAAGATATTTAATAAGACATTACCAACATCAGTGTAACACAATATTAATACATTTGACCATCGTGTATTGATTTTTCAACGTTTTTTTTTTCTCCAGACGCAAAAAAAAAAATAATAGTCCACTATAACGCGGGCACGCGCGAATGTGCGGTATAGAAAATATTAATCAGAACATAATAATATAACATATAATAAGGTTTATAAACGTTATAGGTTTGCTGCCATGTGGAATAATATTGTTTATATCAGTCTCGGAGCGTTCTAGTTTAAAATTCTCCGAGTGAATCATATCTGTGATCTAAACGACTTAAACTGGCCAATTAGATTGCTTGCTGCCGAGAGAGGAATTTATGTGGATGATGGTTTTACGCTGGCCGTCCATATAATATATATATATACATAATATATATCGTTGTTTCAAAGTCGAATTTAATATTAATGGTCGCTCACATAGTAACAGCTACAATATACATATTATTATTATATATTCTTACATTCGGTGCCTATGTAAAAAAATTATTATTATTGCTCATGTATGATATTATCATATATATATAATAGCATTATATTAAATACTAGACTCATGACGGTCGTCTTCTGGAGAAAACGTCAATAACAATAAAGCCCGACATATATTTTGCAATTTGCGTCGTTAACGATGACGGCCTAAACGTCGTACACAACTGTTATATTATTATCATGGTGATATTATAGGTACCAAGACGCCGTAATAAACCACTGAAATTTTTATGACTATACATGTTCATATGTTCGTATTTCGACGACGGTCGTACGGAATTCATTTGTTAAACTTTTGTGTTGTTGTTCGGGAGTTATCGATTACGACGAGGTTGCATAAAGATATAATACATATCTATCTATATTGAGACTAAGACCAAAATTCTATGAATTCTTTACAGAATGTTTTTTGGAATTTAAATTAGGTACACGTCCGTCGTCTCAGTTAAGATTAATATGAGATACTACGTTATTTTTGCAGTTTACATACTCGGACGCGTACGTTATAATATTATTACAACCACTATACTTATTTACTAAAGATACAAAAGTAGCGTTACGAGTTGGCGCCGTGCTATACACTATGTACACATTGTATACACATATTATTATTAAAATATGATAATATATATATATATAGTATTACGGTGTCAGTGTGTAACAAAACGCGAGAAATTTCGAAATATTATGTTATAATTTATTCAACTTACGCGTCAAATACGTACTTTAATTATCTAATTTGTTTACAACAACTCGTGGGCTAGTGTAATATACGACAAATTAACATATTATAGTGTAAATTACTGATAAAATGTTTTATCCTCAATTAGTCATGATAACGAGGAAACCTCGCATAAACGCCACTAACAATAATGTGTCGTTATAAACTTGCGCGGGCAGCGTATAATATATGTTCTCGACAAATGCGTCTGACCGCTACGCCGTTTTGCAGTAAGATAGCGCTGAGTAATTATATCAAACTTTCGTCGTTGGCGGAATGTTTGATAAAAACAGGCACGGTGTCATATACGAATATCAAACGGAGCGATACACGTCTGTTATCAGCGGCGAAATCCACACAGAAAATAAAGATCATAACTATCGTTATTTGAATCCAGGCGAAATAGTTTCTTACGTTGAGTCGCTTGTGTATAGAATCTGTTTGACTATACAAGACAAATACACATTGCACACTACCCAATATGATAACGCAAACCGTGATTTCTAGAAAAGTAATTTTAAAATCTATATTAATTTTTATTGCGTAATGAAGTGATTCAAGTGTTTGTATTGATAGACTAAACGGTAATAACAGTGGTAACTAGTTTAACATTTGTTTTGAGTAAGGGTGAATTCTACTAACTACGAGTACGTGGAATATACCTCCTACTACGACCAAATACTATGAGCAAATTCTGCAGCGAAAAACGTTTTGCAATACGAACGCCAACGTTTAAAATGTTTGTAAGGTTGAAATTCGTAAGTGCTTGGTGCGGTATGTAAATTAACCGTGTTAAAGTCATTAATAATTATACTCCATGATAAGGCCGTACAGTAATCATGATAACGATCATAATAGAAATAACCAGGTATGAACAAACTCAAACACGGTATTGGGTTATTTGAACTAAACCGATAAAACGCAGGATCGTGGCATTTGCAATGTTTTCAAACGTTTACTTCGTCGTTTAACAAATAGACGGTTCGAATTTCTCTTTTATCAAACGTTTCCAACATTTACCACTATAGAATTTACTCTATAAAATTGTGCTGATATGTCACTTACTAATCACAAAACTCACGTCAATCACATTGTCAAATTATTTTTCGGAAATCACGGATCACGTTATCACGATGGAATGTGAAGCTTGCCAATTGATATATGTATAATAGTATTTGAAACGATAAATGTGTATACGCATTGTTGTTATTAAACAGTTAAGCCATTATCATGCGTAACTAACACTCACCCACCTGTATAAATAAAACGTTGCAAATTTTTATTTTATATCATTTAAGCTTTAAGCAATCCAAATACTCGTATTCCAAATATCTTTTCGACGACAATCTTTTATACAATCTACAAAACTACATATTATTTATAGTGTTTGATATTACAACAAATGAAATAAAGAGCAGGCTTTTGAATATACGCGAAAACTAATTTCTATATTTAACCCAGTTTTTTAGTTAAATCAAGTGTGGTATTATCGATGTTTTAATACAGTTATACCACTCTATTTAAATGTCACCGACTTGCTGAAAGTCGAGTACAATTACTCGCGAAACAATAGCCGTATAACAAGACCGTAAACAACATATACAACATTATTATAATATACTAACAAAAAGTGCAGCATAATAAAAATAATAATAATAGTAATAGTATTTTAATATAAACAGTTTATGTAACAGCGTGTCAGCCTGGCAGCCCGATCAACGTATCAAACGCATTTTTGGATAATAATGGTAATAACAAAAATAATAATTAATAATAAGAAAAAATTATAATAATAGCTATGTAATTTTACCCTAGGTTACATTATATCATTTTACAAACAAATACGGAACACATAAAGAACTGTGAGAAATGAACGGGAGAGGAGAGGGATAAGAGCGGTGATGATGGTGAATAGGTGGGGTTTTTCGTCAATATGTTTTATCTTGGTCTAGGTCGGTATCTCGAAGCGGCGAGTGGCGGATAAAGGTCAATATGTGGGAGGATAGGGGTTATACAATATAGTAATAGAAGTACGTGTTGCAGGATCATCTTGGTTTTTTAATCGTTAGAATTTGCAGTTGCAGTAAAAAAAAAAATCGAAAAACTAAATAATACACGAAAATGAAAAAAGAAAACGAAAAAAAAATAGCGGTCGTAAACGGGCCTTGGACGTTCGGCGGCGTCGTACGATTTCTTCTTATGGCGACGAAGATGACTGGATCCGTCGCCAGACACGGCGACGAGGGTTAAGGTCGCCGCCGTCAAACGTAATGAGTGGCCCATCGACGGTGGATAACAATCCATTTCACCAGCTAGTACATATTTTTTTTTTGTTTTAAGATTTTTTTCTTTAGTTCCACGAACGAGCACGATAGCTCCCACACCACCGTCTCAAAATATCTCAAAAAATCTCGTTAGCCAGCACATAATATACGTACGACAAGGGTAACGACCCACAACATTCTTACATGTATATGTATATACACACAAGGTACCAGTAAATTACGAAAATAATAATATACAATATATTACGAATGATAATGACTATACGGTTTACGAGCAAAAACTACTACTTTTTCACTTACATCTCCGCCTCGAAGGAGTATCTGCATCAGTATAGCCACGTAAACTTAACGAGTAAGAATTGTCTGTAGTGGTAGTAACTGTATGTCCATACGATGATATTCAGTTCATGTTCAAACAAAACATAAACAAGTTTGCGTATGGTATTTATTAAACGGCAAGTTAACCACGTAAACTATAATAGACGGTCTTGCCAAAAAAAAATCCGATAAAAATTATATTATTATTTTCGTTGATATATATTTTTCTTTTTAAAATACAAAAATCGACAAGAAAATGCCAATCAAATAGCATTGTAAAAACGTAACTACTAAAGAACTGTGTAAAATTGATTGTTATTATAGAAATTGGAAACAATCCTATTAGCATTTAATACAATAAGTAATAATGTTAACAGTTGTTTACATAAAATAATAAAATTCAAAAGGCATTTGATATGTAAATATATTTACAATAGTATTCAATAGCATATAATAAATAATAGCTAGGCTTAATTTCAAAGTCTATAATCTACAGAACGTATTATTTATTCAATTTAGATTGATTTAGAACTGTTTCTGGAACCTTACAAAAATATGAATTATAATATTACAAGTTATTTAACGATTTGAACGACCCTAGTAACCAACTATAAAATCTAACATAATATTATTGTGAATTAAAACCATCGATATAATACTATGTGAGTACACAAAGGTACATACACTGCCGCGGTGGTGGTGGCAGCGGTAAAATAACACACTTATGTTTTTATGAGAGTCCAACACATACGTACATACATACGTGTGTATCCGTTCTAACATCAAACGCTAATGAAATGTTGCCCAAAATTCCTATCTCTTTTATATAACAAAGAATTATTATACTAAATTATACTATAAATAGATTTATATTTTATTAATAAAATATCATGTGTTATGTAAATATAATGTGTATATGTATATTATAATTTATAATAATAATATATTGTACTTAATATAATAGTAATTAACTTAAAAACCGCTAACGGGGGGTTTCATCGATTCTGCCAGTATAACGACAATCTTAAAACAACCTATCGATTCCGCCACCAAATTAAACAAGAGAAAAATTAATCTTACCAAATAAAAACTATATTTTGATGTCGCTCATAAAATGATAATTTAGTATTATGATACGACTTGAAATAATATTATTTAGTATTGTATACACGATTAGAATATGTATATTGTACATACTATATACAGAATACAGAATTTTTTTTATAAATACCCTGGTATATATTGAAATATGATTATTAATGTTATTATTACATTTTTTTTATACGTTTAAATAATCCATAACTGTTGTATAATCTTGTACATATATTGTTAATATATGTATATTATTCGTTTTATAGGTATGTAAATTGTATTTATAATACATTTATTATTATTCAAGTACCTATACTCGAGTTATTATTTCCGAAAATATGAATTACATAACTAAGTCAAATTTAAATGTAAAAGCTAAAAGAAAATAAGATAACCACAGATAAATTTTGGTAATCGATATTAGGCTATCTGCGCTAGCGGGGTCTGTACCGGCGGAATCGATAGTACATTGACTGAAAAAAAATATTAATATGCGGGCGCATTTGAAAATAATAAATGCGTGTATGCGAGTGTGTTTTAAAAATTAATTCAATTATCCAGAAAACATTGGTAGTTATAACTGAAGTCCAATATAGTAATAACTAATAAGTTATACTTTATGTCCATAATTTTTTTTTTTTTTTAATAAAACTTTCAAACTTAACGAATAACTCGACTTTTAATTATCAGACGTCTCTATAATTATAATTAAAACAACAGTTATTTTTGTACGAAACAATAAATAATTTTACCGATGATAATCCAATTAAAAACTGATTGCTGGTATAAAATTACTCAACTTAACTCGATTACCAACACAAACGATGACATCACTGCACAAACGTTTATTAAATCGTACTACCATAACATACTAAAATAAAATATAATTACCACGAAAATAATGATAGGTGTATAAATAATAACTTGCTGCTGTTTAGAAGTTTAGGTTTTTATTTTACGCTCGCGTAAATATCAAAACTCTGCGCAAATGGATCATACAAATTATGCCCATTTTTTATTTTATTTTTTAATACTACCCTCTCCCTCCCACCACACACACACACACACACACACACACACACACTGAATATCATCAAATTTAAACGACCCTGTATACACGTATATTATACCATACCTCGACGGCGTGGCGGCGGTGTTACACGGTTCTATTATATATTATATATATTACATATAATATATACGTTATATATTAGTCACGATGCGTGCGTGCCAAGTTAAATAATACTTCTCGTATGCGTATTATTTCTAGTCTAGTGCTCGGCGACTGCATTCGGCCGGCGTAACACGTTCACATGCATGCACACACGTACGTACCTATGTATAATACATACTTAGACACGTTGTGTGTGTGTATACATGTATATATATATATACATTATATCATATTCATATGTATACCTACTATACACACTATACAGTGTTTATATGTATACGACCACACTCATGTAACGCCACCGTAGCCGCACGACGCAAATATGTTTATCGAAACTATACATATGTCGATAATTTGTTTTATGTTTTGAATTTTTTCCTCATACACGAAAAATTTTATCGTTACATAGGTTACGGTACATATACCTATATAAATTATTATTATAGGTCATAACCTATAGTCTTGCGCATTATCCCAAAAAATTGTTTTGAAAAAAAAAATTGTATTAAAAATGAATCCAATTTAATGCATAATAACCATAATGAAAAGACAACAAATTGTGCGTCAAGTTATTAGGGTACAAAAAAAGCCATCAAAAGTACTTTAAAAATACCATACAAAAAATTGTTTTAAAATAAATTGAGAACGTACATCTATGAATATTGGTATTTTTATTAGAAGAAATAGATCAGTTATTGGATACTGTTTATCAATTTCGTCGCAAAATGTTATCATTATTACCAAAAAAATATTGTCGAGGGACATGATTATTTAGATACGACTCTCAGAAAAAGAAAAAACAAAGAAAATCGTTGTATTTATAAACGATATAATGGACCATATTCGTTTTTAAGAAAAGTATGTACCTAAAGCAGCTATTATAAAGTTATTAAGTTCAAAGTGGTGGTGTCCAAAAGTAATTCAGCTATATATAATATGCGTATATACTTAATACATATTATATGTAAAATTTACGATTTTTACAGATAATACAGCATACATGCAGAGCTTTGGCGTTTTTAGTATTTTGGGTTTGCCCCCCTCCCCATTTTAAAATCTTGGCTACGCCACTAATGTATAGACAGACATAGAGCACTACGATTGCCATACGAAATAAATAGAAAACTTCGATTGGTATAATAAATATTCGAATTGTTCACGTTGTATTTTTTTTTCTTTTTTTTAATTAGAACTATAAACAAATATGAGTAAATAAAATAAATTTTATTTTCGTCATAAACGCTTGTATAGCAAATATAAAAAAGTTATTCGACGTCATAGATTTCGTAAACAAACACGATATAAAATACTAATTCGTACTTCTCCATCGTTATAGTATACATATTTGAAAATATCTCATTCCATTCATCTGGTTATATTATAAAGTGACTAAAAAAAATTCACGATCAAAATAATAATAGTAAATTGATCTATATACATACATAATTACAACACGCTTTAAATGCATATAATCGAATAATAAATTATTGCAGAGAAAATAAACCAAATACAGAAAGTATCGATACAATAACGATCGATTTTTATCAGTTTTCCTATTGTTCTTTTTCACTAGAAGTATTAAATAAAACAATAGAACTACGAGATATAATGACCAATCGTTAAAATAACGACACCCCTTGATACATTGGTCTCCGGGTAGTATGCAGCAAAGACATTTTTCGTTGGACTAATAAAACTTAAAACTTTTTAAACTGCTGTAACAAAATCTACTATACAAGAATTTAAACTGCCAATGGTAAACATTGCATGTATTACAACTGTAAGCCTATGCATTATTTAAAATGATCTGTAATAATTTATAAAACTAATAATTACGATATTATTTACTAATTGTAATAAACATATACTGCATAGTGATACTTTTTATTATAGCTATATAACCTATATAGAAAGTTAATTTTGTATTCATAAATATAATTAAATTATAATGGGCAGTTTAACAGTTCGAAGTTATAGTTTTAAGTGAATTTTAAACATGTACGTCAACCAACTAAACAATAAATAAAAAATAACTTAGTCAAGTTCACAGCGTGTAGTAATATGCCAACCACCGCACACACGACGCAAAAGACGCATAAATATAGATTGAACAAAAAAACCTCAACCAAGTCAGGTTAAAAACTACACGCGAAGAAATAAATTTATTTTTTTGTTCATCTAGGCAACGTATTACGTAGAAGATATCATATGTGAAATATTATTATCTCCTACATACGACTAATCGAACAATATTACGCGATTAGATCATATTGTTAAAGTGTTTATTTGCAAACTATATACTTATTTGAACGACTTATTCAGCTAAAATTTCCTCAACACGTTTCACACCACACGGTCACGAGCCGTAGAATGTATGATGGAACAATAATAATAATTCACACGAGTGCGATAACAAATAGATAACGTTTGAAAAATCAACATCAGGTATTTTTTCAATATCAATTTATTCCGTTGTTTTCTGATCCCGTTATCCTTCAAAGTTCAAACAGAAATATTATACCTGATCGCTAACTGTGAACAATTCGATAAATTTATAATGTACCTATATTAAGCTTTGCTACATATCTAAGTTGAATAAAAGTTTGATCGCGTGTCCGTTCTTTATTAGTAATAAATATTCTAAACTAATTAATACAGTTCTATTATATAGTATGGTAACTATCAATTACAATTTATCGGCAACGCTTAAAATAATAATACTACTCTAAAGTACAACAAATAAATATATTATAGACATCGCTCTTTTCGCACTAATGTCTTAATTAGAGAACTTAAAAGAATATCCAAAAATTAAAATATACAGAGAATAGTATACGCGCGGATAATACGTTAAATAGTCACTCACATACAGCTCACCTTGACACAAGACAGTATTTTATTATTATTTGAAATAATAATACATAATATAACTTTAGGAATTTGTCTATAAAATAAAAAACATCACTGTAAGAACAAACTCACTTAGCTTAAAATTTAAGCCCGATTTTTAAACCTTGAAAAATATAATAAACGAAATAAAAAAGAAATAATGTAATGTCATTTTTATGTTAATATTTTAATCACGTTTGCTTCTACCTATACTTTTTATTTAAAAATCATAAAATTGCATACGAAATACGTTTTAAAAAAATTGTACACGTCATTGAGGTATCAAAAACTATGGTGTTATTGAACTCAATACCATCTGCAGATATTATGCCAGTAATGGTACATACTTGAGGTTAAGAGGTTCTCAGAAAAATCTAACTTAAATATTTGAATACATCGTTACTTTATATTCAAAGCATAAAAATTGTATTTCCAAACTTTCATTTAATTATGCTATTCATATTTCATTTTACATTCGCAGTAATTTCTATCTTTACAACGGAACAAAATAATACAATTCGGCAATATTAAAGAAACATATAATAACTTTACATGTCCAATTTACATATTTTTATATTTATTATCAATAGTATAATATTATGCTAATCATTATCATTATTTTCGTAATGAAAATTATATAGAAATTATAATAGTTACGAAACAAATGGAACGTTTGTAAACTATAAATAAAATTTTAAAGAAACGGCATAGCAGCTAAAATAAATGTATACAAACTATTCGACTGTAAATAATATAATACTGCAATATTATAGTTATAGTCCGCGATTGTGTAGGTACATAATATATACATAATAAAAGTATATATAAGACAAATCGATCAATCGATCTAAATACGAAAGTATACGGTTGTGATGTCATAAGTATATACGTACCTAGCTAAAGGGGCATCATAAAATTATTAACATATTATGAAATTCACGAAAGAAAAAACGTAACGCCCTAGCTGTTGGCGTGTTGGTAGATGGGTGGACGATTGGTGAGGATTAGCCGAAAATCAAAGACTACAGTTGGGGACAATGGACGGCGGGCCGGGCCTCCCGAAATCCGCAGTCGTTTGAAAGTCATACAATATATATAAATATACATACACACACACACACACACACACACACACACACACACACACACACAATAACACGTCCTTTGATTCGGGCGGAATCCTGTAGCAGCATCACCAGCAACGGCAAAGTCGAACATCTGCACGCAATATAAGAATATGCGTTAGAGCCCCCGGCCGATATATTATTGCATACCGTCGTATTGATATTACCTATTTACGTAATATACGAAAAATACGTGGTTTGGTTAGGTTACAATAGTACAATAATTGTGTAAACACCCGAACAGGATGGTAAATTATCGTCGTCGTATAATAATATAATATACAATATACGTATAATGTATTATTATTCTGTAGGTATGACTTTGCCGTGACTTCCATTGTCCGGCATCGTCGTAAGCGGTCCAAAGCGCGCGCGCGCGCAAAGACGGACGGCGGCATATCGCAGAATAAACGAATTCCCCTGCCCTTCCCGCGGCCGGCCCGCCCGCCAGATATCGAACTCGGTCCGATGGACGGAGACGTGGTGGCGGTGGCGGTGGAAGAGACTGTGACTGCCGTTGCTGCGATAACTGGATCGGCGCTCAGGAATGCGGCGAGTCTCCCGACGACCGACCGACCGCCCGCCGTACAATCAAGCGGCGGCGGCTTTTTGGCAATGTCGCCGGGCGACAGGTCACGCCGCGCGGCTGGCCGGTACACAACCGGTCCGCCGGCACGACGACGCCTGTTGTCGATCCGCGGGTAGGGACGGGTGTGTGAGTGTGTATGAGCGGGAGAGGGTCACGCGGGAGCGGAGGAGATTCCCATTCAATTTTTGCATAAGGCGAATGCTTCGCCCCCGCGCGGCTGCGGAACTCCGCAATCCCACCACTGCGCGACGACCGGTCGCGGCCCAGTTTATATTATTTATATTATTAGGTATTATTCCGTTTTTTTTTTTTTTGTTTTTTAATTGGAATGACCACTACCCGCTCGCAGGGGTTACCAACGTCGAGTCCTTGAAACATATCTGCCGCAGACAATTGACCAAGGTCATTAACCGGACTCGTTTATCACATGAATGTGCATATGCAGTACCGAAAGCCACGGCTTCTCATAAGCGCAAGAGCAGCCGAAGAATCCACTACCCCCATGCCACTACCAACAATTCATACCACACACATCGATGTTTAACTGCAAGTGTTATAAGGAGTTGCCCGCAAAAGTTCAAACGAGACTTGATACACACATCTCCCTTCTTTGTGTAATGGAAGAAAAAATAAATCTACGGTAAGACTATGGGAAAGCACTACAATTTTCAAAAAAAAAACCTATCTGGTAAACTTAGTGTACCAAACAAAATTATGAGTCTTATATTACAATACTTGGAATACAAATATATACTTATCTCATTTTTGGAATTTGTTTTTAAGAAAATGTACTATTTAGTTTCTGATTTTCTACACCAATATTTTTTCACGGTAAAATAAAAAATCTAATTGAAATGAAATGACAATGTATATCTTTAAACATATGTATAATATTTTAAACAAAACACAAGTTTCAAATTTAACAACATTAATATAATATACATTTGTATATTATGATTCAGTATTTTATAATTATCGTATCGGATGCATTTAAATAAAACATGAAACATCACATTTAGTTAATCTTTATAGTATCTCAAAAATTACGGAAATCAATTTTTTGGAAAAAATAATAATATAATTTTTTTTTTAAAACGAAATTATACTTGATCGTTTTTTAAAAGTATGATTGAATTAATTTATGGTTAAATCATTTTATTGAGAAGTAGAAACATAAATCGAAATATAATTACGCAGAAAGACGATGAAATAGTATACAAATATATAAATACTGTACATATGCTATAAAATCATTTACTAATTGGGCAGACAGAGTACCGAAAGAACTTTTCTCCGCTAAAATTTAAGAAACAAAATTTAACATACATATTAATAATTAATTATGCACAAAATCAAGATAAATATTTAATATACTGATAGACGTAGTTCAATGTATTTCTTTGTATTTCAACTGATCTCAATTTAAATTAATAGTCTAGCTAAAAAGTACCAGCGAATATACATATAAATATTGTAAATTTCCTTTATACACGATACTTTAACGTGACCAATTCAACTACTTTTCGATAAAGTATTAATATAATTCAACTCAATCATAATCAAAGAAGATAACTATGAAATTTAAAGTTTTTGTAGACACATTTAATCAACACACTACATATTAAACTTTTTATATTTATACTTATCTATGACTGTGTCCAAAACCCAAATATTTTAAAATATTATACAAAGTGTACGATTAAAATATACAATGAAAAACGAAATTACTATATTTATTATGAGGGGAATGGGTGAGATAATTTAATGCAAAATAAAGCAAATAACAAAAATTATGAACTTTGAGTTAATTATTTGTATGGCATAGTCGGCATAAACACCTTAGAGTTTATTTATATTTTATGTTCATTCATAAAGCAAAGTATATAGTATATTTAAATAGAAAAATCACGCACACATCATGAAACCTTTTCGAGACGATTAGGAACGAGAGATCAACAAAAAACCAACAGGAATGTCGGAATCTAAATCATCTTACCAATAGCAAATGCATTCTTAGGTATTAAGTAGACTTTTATTAGCGTGGAGTTCGGGTACACTGTACACTTGGTATTGTAAACGCGCCCTGATAATAGTGATCATCAAAAGTCGGTAAATCATGGCACTGCACACCTAAGATTGTCTCAAAGATCTCATATTTTAGCACGAATCAAAGGTACCACTAATCATAGGAATTTCAATGGCGTGCGACCACCAAAAAAAGATCCAAAATAGCGTCGAACTTTATAATTTTATTTTATATTCAATAAAAAAATAGTATGTACTTAGTTACTTTGTATTTTTACAATTTTCTGAAAAGTGCAATAGTCACTATTTCACAACAACAATAATAATAATTAAAATTATTTTTACTTCGTAAATGTAACACTCTTAATATATAGTTTAATTATACAATTTGTTTAATTCAAAACTGTTTTTTTAATATAAAGCTATACACATAGGCGCATTTCTATGTGGAAGTTGGTAACTAGTAGTGGATTTTTAGCACGCTTAAATATTTTTTTAATTAATAGATTAATTATGTACTTACACTAGTCCTATAATACAACGAATAAAAATTAATAACAGTTTAGCGTGACACAAGAATAGTTTATAAATTATAACCAATTTTAAGTATTGAATATTTTTAACAAATTAACTAAAACCTAACCTAACCTAACAGAAGAATTACTTTAATAAAGATAATAACTTATTATTAATCTTCTGATTATAAGTATGAATTTAGTACCATCAACATTTTAAGTAAAAAAAGGTGCCATGGATACATGTAGACATGTTTTCAATATAATCGGTTAAGCCTAAAGTAACTAATAATAGTCATGAACTAAGTGCACACGAGTAAAATTTGATATTCTAACAGTATATAACAAACCATTTTTGCGACAACCGACAGTAAAGAATGCAGAGAAAATACTACATATCTAATCGACTATTATTCGTTGAGGAATCTGGACTAAATAATATGCATGTAATCAAGATCCATTCATAACTGGTTCCGTAATATAAAATAAAATTTACTTTGCTTTTAAGAACACGTAAATAACAATAAACTTGGTTTAAGTAGTCATACTACAGGTACCTATACTATACAATTTAGCAATTGCGGCACTTGGTCTGTCTAATAACAGTTATTAGTCAAATTGAACCTTATTTCAATAACGGAGAAAAGATTAAGCATTAATTGTCCAGATTTATGACCTTAAAGCGTTTAATCAAGCGAAATATTATTTTTTTTCAGTAGACATAATTACAATGAGTTTCCTATACATTTTATTAAAAAGACCTTAAGTAATTCCTTTCACATAATTGCCCCCGGATGATGGCGGCATTACCCAGGTGTTTACTTATTGTCAATGAGATATAGGTCTTCAATATCGCCTACAAATAATTATGAATGAAGTTTCTTATAAACGAAAACCCAAACCCAATACCCAGTAGTGATTTTAACTCAGCGCAGACACAAGGGACGTCTTAAAGTTATACAATTCCATATATTGTTCTATACATTTTTCCCTATGTATTTGTACTTCTCGCGTTACTAAATTCGCAGTGGTTTAAATTCTGCTAACCCCAGCTATTATGATAATATACAACTACATATATTCATTAAATCAAGTTTTTAATTATTTATCATAATATTATATTATACATAATATATTAAATAAAAGTATAACATTTATTTATTAAACCAATTGTCATTTTTTAAATCTAAAAAATAGTTTAATTTTAAAATCGGGGGGGGGAGGGTAATCATTCATTTTTTATTCAATAATAATAATAATTTGTAAATAATAATTACAAAATCAAAATAGAAAATTTACAACGCTACATTTTTTTATAATACCTAAATAATTAATCAAAAAAAGTTTTCAATTTTAATTTTATTATACGTTTAATAATGCAGTACAATAAGTTAAAGGTTTTATCAATAAATTAGTCTAAAAAAAAATAATATGAATTTTCTATACATTATTAAAATCTTTATACCTCCTTTATTTTAATACATTATTATATATTTTCTATTTTGATTTTGTCATTAATTATTTACGTATAAAAAGTTTATCACTCTGAACTTAACATTAAATTATAATTTTATTAATTCATAAATTTGCATAATGTTTAATTTATTCTTGAAGTACATTTGGAATTGATAAGTTAGAATACATTATATTGAATGATTAAGTTATCGAATTTCTGATAACTCACCACTTAAAAGTATGTAATGTATGGCTATGTATATTTATTACAATTTAAAATCTGAAACGCGTTAAACAATTTGTTTGTTATCTTGATCCAAAATTAACTCTTGAGTCCCCAATAGGAAACGCCTAAATTAATTCTTTGGTCACACATATTGTATTGGATTTATGCCATTTTCTCATACACATATACTTTCTAGACACAGAATTCCCGCCAATAAATCTATCATGAATGGGACACATAAAAGTGTGTGACTATGCAAGACTCAACAATTTTAATGATCAACAGCAGTCCACAGACGAAAACGCCTCATCAATAGCCTATTTTATGTTTAATGCTGAAGATAAGACCCCGACGTTTTGTTTGCAAACCAACAGCACTTAATTACGACGTTAATAATAATAAAATGTTATTTGTACTGCATAATAATTGGATGGGTAAGACGGGGTAGTGGTGACGGAATGAAACCGGTTACAGGGTAAAGTCATCAATCCATGCACGTTTCAGAAAACATATGTGACGAAAAATACTATCGGCAAATACAATCATCTCTCTCCAAAAATTAAGAAGAATAAGAAATAAAAAATGTCGGCTTGATTTATTGTAATTCATTTTTCCCTTGGTAACTTTGGACCCACCGGACAGTTAAAACAGCCTATTGTGATAGTGGTTGCGATAAGATAAAATAAATAAAAATAATTGTTTATAACAAAAATGAATTAGAGATACCAAATAGTTCTCATACATATTCACGAATTCATAAGCGAGTTTGACACATTACACAAATGATTAGACCGGAAGAGGTCCATTGATTCACATAGTAAACCGGCGCCGCTCTTGATAGGGGCCGTGGCCGTGCCAAAAAGTCATAATGTATTCGTTGACTCAAAATCTTTATTACGACTTTTATCTATTTCTCAATGTATAACAATAATGTATACAATAATCATAAATAGAAAAAACAATTTAGCAATACTCAAAATACACATATCTAACAATATTTAAATATAATTTTTATAGATTAAAAAGTAAAAATTATTTATTTTTATAAAATAGTTTATAATTGTTTAATTTTTGTATCTCAATAAATACAAGAATTTAAAGAAAAACATTTTATTTATAAGCGAATGACCAAAGTCTTAGATAATTTGACTATGTTTTAATTAAAAACTTTTTAAAAAAATATTTAAAAAAAAAACTTTTGTACCGAGTTCCTAAAATAAAATAAATAATACGATTTCCTTGAAAATCATAAATAAATTTTTTTCATTAAATTAAAATTAGTAACATCGTTAAAATTAATTAATAGGTAGGCGCTATTATTATATTATAAAATTTTAAATGTAATTAACTTAACTTCAATTAAATTAACGTTCATACAATAACTATATTAATTTACAATCGCAACGGTGTGTTGAAGTATTTTGAATTACACTCAAAATGTAAACATATTTGTCTACATTCACTCATACTGAAGAAAACGTATTTCATTCAAAAATAATTGTTAATATTATAATTAATTAGTCATGACTCATAATACAATAAAATGTTTGAAATTATTTGTTAAAATATAAATTAAATAAATACATTACTGATATCATTATCTTAAAATCACTTATATTCTACGGTTGAAAAATCATTTAGCTAAAATAATATAATATAAAGATGAGACTCCATTGAAATTATATATTCCATAATATATACATATTTAACACCCAGTATGCATTGCATAGTGAATATTAACACGATTATATTTTTTTATAAATCTGTAAATACTATCTACACATATAAACTAACCATCCAGTTCTTTACAGTAACTATAGATAATTTCGATTTCGATTTTAAAACCTGTTTTGAATATATCATTTTACCATACTTAATATTTCATTTATTCGAAGAAATATAATTTAACATTTTTATTTTTATTTAAAATAAAACTGTTCTAATCTAATTAATTATAATCAGTAATTTATAACAAATAAATACCTACCATAAACAATTGTAAAAAAAAATATTTTTACTTTTAATGTTGACTGATTTAAATTTATTGAATTTGAATTTTGAATTTTAAAAATTTGTAAAAAATATCACTACTACAGGATGAAAAATAATTAGATGCACTTGAAAATCAATCAATCATTATAAATACCGTTTAAATTTAAATCCAACATTTGTAAATATAATCAATAAACATTGTTTATTGAGACTTTAATACATGTAACATAAAAAAAGAAATCGAATTTCAATAAAAAACACACGGCGTGTGAATGAAAACGTTTACACTATAGTAAGCAATTAGGAGAAAAAGGCAGCAGAGACAAAACTCGATTGTTTTCGAACGTTTTATATATGCATGAAAGTCGTAAAATTGTTTTTTACGACCGCACACAGTGTCGCGAACTTGTTAAGACCCACAAGATTTTTTTACCGAGTATTTTTTTTTATTATCATTTTTATGGTGCAAAATAAATATTTTTACAAAATATATATAATATGTGAAAAAGACTTAAACCATAACAAACCTCAACGACGTAACCCAGGTCGGTGTTTTGCCTTAAGATCTGTTTATCATAATTTAAAATATTTATAACCATAGAATAATATATTAAACATTGATTTGTATAATCCATAATAATATAGCACCATTTTCTTACACATAACTGCTCATTTAAATTGTTTTTTTTGTTCTAATAAAATACATTTTAAAAATATATATTTTTCTCTCTTTTTATTAGAATTGTTATTTTTCTTCACAGATATACCTAATACTGAAAGAATAGATCTCTAAATGCAGACTGTGTTCCCAAAACTAGTTTAAAAAATCAAGAACAAAGAAAAGATACAATTATGAAACGTAATTTTATTTATCGGTTAAACAAGTTTTTGCTTCAATATATCGGTGACTTATTCAATAATAAATATGTATACAATTTATATAATGCTCCTATGAGCTATGGTATTAACTATAGTCAGTAATAATTTAATTCTAAATTTTTAATACTAAATAAGACACACATCCGAACAGAATTTTGAAGTACCAGCTAGTCAATCTAAATTAATTTAATATTAAATTGTTTTCAGCCCTAATCAATTTACGATAGTATGCGATCTTCTAACGTCCTGCTCACAGGTATTATTTATAATCCTAAAATGGAATATGCCCATTATAAAATTATATAACTAATACAATAATGTGATATATACAGACCCATTAATAAAATGGCAGACTAAAATAATAATAACTTAATTAATAATACAATATGTTTATATAAAATATATATCTATAACAAATTACATCCAATCATCAATTATACGTACTAATATAAGAAATAAATACCAAATTTTATATTATTTTGAAATACACAAATGTAAAAAGATAAGTAGATATAATTTTAATAAAAATATCAAAAATCAATCAAATAAACAATTCCAGCCAAACCATTTATTAAATTGTAATCAAAAACTTTCGCCGAACAAAAATTCACTATAAACCCGATTTTTACACAATGCGAGTGTTCAGACATACGCGCGGGATTTGCAATTTTCAAACCATCGGGACACGTAGTTTTTGCACGTAATATTATCATAACTAGTCTATTTTTATATATAACTCGAACCAATTGCGTGTATATAAATAAAAGGAAAAAAACAGATTTTAAAACGTGGTGCGACGTTTAATTCGTAAAAATACATCGGACCAGACCGATGCTAGTGGCATTATATTTTCCTACACGATATTCAAGGCCAAACGTGCACGATAATGTGTGTATGTGTGTGTGCGTGTAATATACGAATTCGCAATAAATTTAACACCCCCGTAAAATGTACGCGTGGCACAGAGGAATACCACATAATATTGTAACTATGTCAAGCTACGTCATCGCCGCCTGAAAACGTCTCAAGGCCCGTCTGGATAGTATTTAAATTTTGTGAGAAGATGAGGAGAGGAGAGAGAGAAAAAAACCGCTCGCGTATTTTACATGCGGTTTGCGGGGTAAACGAATTTTTTTTAAATCATATTTCAGTTACGGCAATTGAAATAATATCTTGATTTTTACGCGAGAAAAAATGTAGAATTTTTTATTTATTACGATTATCATTTTTTTTTCTCCAACTAAAAACTTATCCCCCACATCGCGAACGTATGCAAATTACTAATATACAGTGACGTGCGCTCGTTTAAAAGATCATGGACAACGGCTGGCTTGTAAATTACAAACAACCGTTGTAGCCGCCGCTGATTTCGTAACAAGAGGTGGGAGGGAAATCGGACGCGAGTACAATTTTCTGCGACGAACGTGTGATAACGGTTCAACCGTATGTATTGAGGAATATTATCCCTTTATTTTTCGTATCTAATAAACGGGAGAAAATATATTTATAAACAATTACTGATAACGGTGCCTAATATAATTGATCGCGCTGCAAATAAGTTTTAATATTATGCAAGTGCCTATATATTATAATATTTGTACATAGTTATAAGCAGTATATTTAAGCAATTTATATATATATATTAGTTACTCGAGGTTATTCACCTGCACCGCCGCACTATGGAAATTATTTCCAAGTCGATGTTCCCCTCTTTGCGAGACGGTACATATATTTTAATGACATTTTTTTTGTACATTATTAACGGAGGAGTCTTACTTCAACGAAATAACCACTGGCAAACGATCTCGGTTTCATATAATTAGTACCACATTGATCCTTACTCCGGTATTAGATATAACAAAGTATAGTAGCAACACATCACTGCACAGCTGGTCTCAACTCTCATTTTATGATCAGACATGGCATTTGATTTAATTACTACTTTCGGATTTTTGTCATATCCCATATGGTTAGTAAAAATAAAAATCTTTAAAAATTAGGTATTTTCTTTATTTAACTTAAGTGTAAAACCAAAAATCAATCTATTTTAAAATTGTTCAATTTATACGATTTTTATAACTGCCAGTCACAGTTTTTATTATTTCTACCCTAAAGTTAGAGATTCTTATTATACTTATGGACAATTTTACTTTTTTCTGATTCTCCATTCTGCAACTAATAAATAAATGAATACATATACCCTTGCAATGAATAACAAGTAAATTAACTTTTCTTTATACTCATTTTAAAAGAATTTATGATTTGAAAACTAGAAAATGAAAACTCTCAGTAAAAACTAATAATAATTTTATCAATAATAATTTTTAAACTTAAATAAACAAATATTATCCATTTATGTTAGCCATGTAAAAATTAAGATATTAAGATATGAAAACACATTAAATATACGTTCAATAGGTAGATACCTAGATATAATATATGTTGGCAAATATTAACAGAGTAATATAGACAACAGTCGCCTATACACATACACACAATTACTTCATTGGTATTTTTTTTTTAATAATTCAATGGTAAAAGAAAATAATGCATTACGATGATTCGAGGTATTTTTACTGACTGGTCCGTGGCTGTAACTGCAATTTAGATTGAGCGCCACGTCGTCACCGTTTATAGCGATAGTATGATTTGTCGATAGTCAGTACTTGCGGGTGAAAAGTAGTCCGCAGGGCTCCTAAATAACATTCGACTAAATTTGGTTTGGAATGTTACATATGCGTGTCAGTGATGTCAAGTGTATGAAAACACACAGAATTTATTGTTAAAACGAAAACGAGAACCCATGAAGTACACAACGTATTTGGGTACAAACTACATTCGCGTTTGAACGTGATTTGAGAGAAAATTTAACGGTTCGCGAAGTTGAACGTACGACGTTGTGTTGACGAATGGGAGAAAAAAATTCCTATTTACATACAGCAGCCCCGCGTGTACAGGTATAATCGAGTGTAACTATTTAGGCTATACTGTACAAGGCTAATATCGGTCACTGACTGTATACGCGATTCGTACAATATTAACTGGTTTTAAACAGAAAACAATAACATAATATAAATCAGCATTACAGTTGTTTAAATGTGTAGCCTCTTAGAAGTAAAATTGGACCAACTTCCGGCTAACAAAAGAAGTTTAATAATGTTTTATTGAAGGGTATAACTAGTGATTCTTAAATAATGAAATGGTTCTCAATGACATATTTTTAAACGTATTAAAACCATTTAATAAATGAACATAGGTACGTAGTTATTATTGACTTAACAAAACTGAAATAGTTTATTAGCAGTTCACATTAATAAATGCACGATAAAAGACGAAAGCACGATATTTCAGTGTACACACACAAATATTATAGGTACCTACTACTATATTATATTTATATAAGTATAAATTTAAAAGATAGGTGACACCCTGCACTAAAATAAAATGTATACATATCATTAATATTATGTACGAAAATTTTCAGTATCGACTAAGTAGCTAGTAAATACCTAAATAAATGTATATTCAAAATTGTGAAAACTTTCAAAGTAAATAATAGGTATTTGTAAATACCGTAAATACGTAAGAAATTACTCATAACTTAAAATTCAAAGAACGTAACATTGAGATTTCTTATCTTCATATAGAATTAGATTTTTTACAAAATGCGTTATAATAATATGTATCGTAACATCACAGAAGGATCAATAATATAAAATGGTTAAATTTTAGGTCAATAAAAGTTAAAAATTTAAAATAACATATAGTTAACCATACTTACAAATTATAATTTAACATTTAAGTAAAATAAAAACCTTAATTTTTAAATTGTCAACTATTATAAATATTGAAGTATGCTATTTTAATAAAATATATTTCCTTCTATATCTGTATATATTTTAAAAAAAAATTCATAAATGCCTTTTAAAACTGTAAAAAGATAAAACAAAAACAAAAATAAACTAAATATATTTGAAAAATATCTGCCATCTTAACATCTTAGTAAACTTAACATTACAATATTTATGAGTTAAACATTATACATACCTACATTGTTTTACTCCTGACACAAACATAAAATAATTTAAACTGAACATAATCTAATACCAAAAACATCGATAGAACAACAAGTTTTAAGGATATATTAAAACCAATTAAATAAATAAAATAAGAGTTAATCTTGTATTATATCATGATTTTTATAGTTTTTAAAAGAAATATTTAAATATTTACATTTGGTAAAATGATTAATTAGATAATTTATTATAACAAATAGGTATTATTATACGTGTGTACATTGGGAATACAATTAAAAAATTATACACAATCATAGTAACTTATTCAATACTTTATTATACTATTTATTAAATGTTCGCAAAACTTAAGAATAAAGAGTTTATATGGTATAATTCAAATATATGTTACCGTTTTCTATTAAAGTTCAAGTTCAAAATCTTTTGTTTAATGATTACTGAATGGCGAACATTTTTAATACGAACTACAAGTGCCGATGTGCAATATTAAAGCTTCCAAGATATTAAATTTTACGCACTATAATATGTCCATATCTATTATTTATAGCCATATTATTTTACTATATCATTTGTTGTACTATACATATGACCATTTTCAAATAAAATATTTTACCAGTAACCATTTAAATATTGTTTAACAAGACACATTTGAATGCATTATTGTAAATGTTACATACTTGATATCAATTTATTATAAGTCAAGAATATTAAAATTAATGAGACAGATATTACAATTACTATAAAGTATCTACTTTCCATATAGCATATATTGACGATACGTCTTTATCTGGTTATCTATATAAATTACAAGGTAAATCTATATTTTAATTTTCACATAAATTAAATCATAGTATTGTTTTTATTTCAAATTATAGTAATAAAATATGCGGTAGGTATAAATATATTGTTCTGTAATTACGCATTAACAACAACCAAGCATATTGTAATAGAAGACAAAAGTAAACCAATGTAGTTTAAGAGTATATAATCACAGTTGGGGATATCATTTCAAGGTCGAAGTGCATAACATACAAATACCTAAAACTAAACTTAATACGAGTAATTGATAAATATAATTATTATTCAATATTAATATTATTGCTCATTAGTCATTACCCCATTATAATTAAAATTTGCACAATAAAATTCATTTATAGCTGCAAATATTAATTACGTTTGTTGTTAACTTATTTAATTTAGTAAAAATTAAAAATGTATAAGAACATTATTTATACATATTATTAATCAGTAAAATATAAATGAGTAATGCCTATCTTTATATATAGATATAAATATATTTTTTAAATAAATATCAAAAAACGACTTGTTAATCAATGATTAAATAGAAAATATCTAATACACTTTCATATTTTTCATAACGCCGACTTAAGAATTCAAAAAAATCATTTTTAAAGTAATTCCTAATTTAATAAAGTTCAAAACTCTAACTCAATAGAAATATTACAGAACTTTAAATGAGTTTCTTGAAAAATCAATCAATTTTAAATACATGAAAAATAAATACTTAATTAATTTTGTTATTATTTAAAAGATAATATTTTAAATGGATAAGCAAATAATAAAAGTTCTATAATTGGATAAAAAAAAAATCAACAAATCGTGTAACCTTATTTGTACCTACATAGTAACATTTTACAGTAAAATGTAGTAGCCTATTATTTTAGAAAAAGGGAGCAGAACAAAAGTTTTTTGGTGCTAACAAACGCTATTGAATGAATAGAAAAATTCAAATCTTTGGTAAGTATACAATTCTTTACTAAAATAGTCTAAAATCTGAACAAATATGTTAGGATAGCCATAAATACGATACGGCGTGTCAGTGAAAGAAGGGAGTTATAGGTCGGCGGCTTAATAGCAAATGATTCTTTTCTTTTTTTATAAACGGTCGTAAATACGCACCGTTGTTGGCCTTGGTTGTTTACTAGACCTATATACATAAATATAAAATATGTATACACAATAAAAGGGCGAAAAATCAAACAGAAAAAAAGACAAGCACTAACTAAGTGATAGTGGGAGAGAAACGTCTATATACGCAAAAGGCCAAGGTCCATACGACGTACGAGAGAATCACACACATGATGAACGATACGTATTTTGATAATAATATACAATTTAGAGATAAAGACATTTCACTTTTAGCCGGGTTTTAAACGTGGCTTCAGTTCAAATTTCCATGGTTACATATTATAAGGAAAAATGTGCACAGCATAGGTAATAAATACTTACACATATAGACGTACACGTATACGAGTATAGGTATAGTATATTATAAAAATAAATAATGTATACCAATATAGTTTTATTTTTATTCACTAATTTCCAATTTACCGTTATTGCTAGACAGCGAATTATATTCAAATACATAATGTACGACGTGCGTACATCCATTTTTGAAGGACGCGATTCATTTTTTTTTTACTGGCGCCATACTCTAATCGCCCAGACTTAGATAATAGAAAAAAAAACACTTGGATTGGCAACAAAAAACGCATGTTACAGGTCAAGTACACATATGCTATTCGGAAGTAGCAATTCACCAGAACAAGTCGAGTATCCAAAATAATAACATTAATTTTGGTTAAGATTACATATGAATAACAAGTACAATTAAAATATTTTTGGTAATTATGTATTTATAAGTTAAATTACAATTTTTATATTTAAAACACCACACGTATGAATAATTTTAAAAATTATTCGAGATAAATACGGTAAAAAAAAAACAATAACAATTATTTAAATTTGGGGTTGTCTTTTTCGAACTAAATTTGTAATATCTAACTCGCACTAGAAATTGTTAATAATATACAATAATGTGCATACTTGTGCTGCGTTTGAATAAGTTATAATAGAAATATAGTTTAAACAAAATACAAATTAATAACGTAAATGTAAATAACCAAAGGATACTACCCTTTTAAAAAAATATAAACAAACTAATACGATTTTTCAAATAAAAAATATGTCAACACTGGAAGTAATTTATGTGATTATAGTAGTATAGTATCTCACGTGCTTTTAACAGCATAATAATAAAAAATCAATTGGAAAATTTTAAAAATAAATTGTGTTAATGCTAAGTAGTGAGTAGAAATTTTTTTATTATTTTATATATAAATACATATTTATTTTTATTTCCAGTATTAATCAATTAGCAATTTAACATTTATATGAAGCAACCATACATATATGTATTATTTTTGTGAAATAAACGTGTAAAATATATCTAACTAAATAAATAATGATAAAAACAAAACAATCGAGTAAAGAGATAGAAAAAAAACATACAAAAATATGTTAGTCAGTTATAAGTCAATATAAATTATATAACATAAAATTTCCGAAATTCAACCACATAAAATTGTGAAATGGTCCATTAAGTCTCAAAAGAAAGATTGAAAAAGATCAAAACTCCGAAAGAAGTATAAAAATCTTATCAAAGCTGTAAACTACAAGTATTTTATTATTTACTTCATAGAATCATAAAAATAAATAAACCCGTTAAACACAGGGGACAGTGTGTTAACTTTATAAATTGATCTAATTTATAAAAATCTTAAAAATTTCCAAAGCTGTATCCACGTGTATAACCCCATAATAAACTATGCAAAATATAATATGTAATTGTTTTTATTATTATTATTATTATTATTAAAGCGTTATTTGTTATCTATAACTAATAGAATCCCACTGGGAAGACTAGTTTAGACCTAAATCTAAATAGTTTAAATTTATGCTATTGGGTTGATCAATGCAAATATAATATGTTTCGCTTACAGGGGCAATAGAAACTAGAAGTGTTTAAAACTGATGAATACTATGATCTATAGTCTATAGTTCTATACTATGTTCTATAAAAATGTAAACGTTTTCTATTAATTAAATTATTTTAATATAGGTAAATTAATCAAATCATTAAACTATACATAAAATTTTATAAATATCTGCAAATGTGTCATTATAAGTTTTTTGTATATTTGTGTAAAATACATAATAATATATATTTATTTCAGTACATTTTAAATTCTGAACTAAGGACTAAATATGTTAGTTATAACCTTTTTTGTCCATCATCACATTTTAGAAAAGAAAATTTGATCTAGAAACATTATATATGTTTTTCCAGCAACCTATAGTTTTGTACTTTTTCAGGTCAAAAATAGATCATTTCAATAATTTTCTTAGTAATTATGATTAATGAAATACAGCGAGTTAAAGTGGCTCAAAACGCTTGTGTTTGTGATTCAAAAAAAAAAAAGATAATTGGAGAGACTAGAAATACTTATAATTTTATATACCTACATTATTTAGTTTTCAAATTATTTTGACTGTTTTAATCTATTTATTTTCTCGTATATAAAGATTTGACAATTTTTAGTTTTTAAATTATTAAATACAATATTGATTATTCTTGATACACCTAATAAATAACAATATTATAATATAATAACAGATATGTCAATTAACAGAAACAATTTGAAAAATTAAATTTATATGATAAAAATTATATAATAAGATAAACCAATTATAATTACCTCCAATTAATTTAAATTCTAATATTTATGAAAACTATGAGCAATTAGCAATTAGCAACGTATTATCTCCTCTGTGGATTTTAACGTTATACTCATCATAAAAAAATAGACACAATTTAAAAGTAAAACAAATAAGTCAATGTAATTGATATGCAATATTTTTAATGATCAATAGTAATCTCAATCAACATCAAATTCTAAAAGTATATTAAAATATTTTTGAATTAAATTTAAATTGATTCATTTAAAATTACATAAATAAAATATATAATATTATGATAGTATAATAATACTAAACAATAAGATATTATGAAGATATATATATATATATATATATATATACATAGTATAATTCGATTTCATAAAATATGTTGCCATATTTAATAACTTTTTTAAATTGTAAATATTATAATATTGGATATTTGTTTTTACTTCTTAATAAAAAGACCAATTCAAATTCCCACTAAGTATGGCGATCAAACAAGTATTATGAGAGATTTTTCTATGTATTTTGTTTACGCAGGACACAATGTTAACAAAACATTAGGTAGGACTTTACAGATGGTTAAAAAAAAAGGAAAAATACAAAATAAAAGAGAAAAAGTTCTGAAAATACCATTAATACGTATCCAACAATGCTGTGTGCTCGGGGCTTATCTTGAAAAAATATTGTATATAATAAAGAAATGGAGCCCTCGTTATAACAACAGGCGAAAAAACCGGTTTCCCAGTATTCAGCCACAGCACTCAATAGAAACGCCGAAAACCGGCAGGCGATATTTCTTGGGTTTGTAGGTATTTTTTTTTTCTGTCGCATAAGGACTATAGGCTATTATTTCTTCAACAAATAAATCACGAGGGATCATATGGAGCGTGGTAAATTTCGTGGAAGAATAGGAACACAGATTTTTCGAGGGGAACGCGATTCTATATCGCCAATAAATAAAAATAATTGGATTTTGCAAATAAAATATTTAAAATATATGTAAATAATATGACTATATTATATTTAAAACGACGCCAATAAAATTGATTCAACAATAGTAACATATACTATGAAAATCTATAAAAAAAATATATTAGTTTTAATAACTCAAAAACTACCAAACAATTATAAAATACTTTTATTTATTTATTTACATTTATACAAACACTTACACAATTATTACTTTGTAAAATTTAGCAAGTCAACATATCCTATAAATAAATTATTTCTTATTATGAACAGAATGGAGAAATAAGTATCTATATTATTTAGTTTAATATAATTAATGACAGGATAATTAATATTATAGGTAGGTAGTGCTTTAATAGAGACATCGCTTCTAACCTGCTTCAATAAGTAAATTAAAAATTATTATTTTTGGATTTAAATTTTCATAATATGTTTTTATTTGTTTATAATTGTAAAAACTAAATAACAATTTAGCTATTTCTAAGTCATATTTAATCCCTTCCTATGTGCTCATATTTTAATTTGTATTTGTCATTCATTTTTATAAGTTTTAAAATAATAGCATGTATTATAATAATACGTAGTATACATTAAAACATTATAATTATTAAGTATTTAAATAAAATACGACATAAATTATGCAATATTTTTGATTTAGTTGGTAGTTATTAGTTATATTTGTTAAATAAGGAATACCTACGTAACTATTTTGTGTTTCTATTCATAAAAATTATTTTTTGGAAACACAAAATGTACTTAAAACAATTCAAACAAAGAATATACTTAAATTGTTAGTTATGAATCACACCGTACGTCAATATTTGGTTATAAAAAAAAATAACAGAATTTAGTAATAAAAAAACTCATTTGCATATTTAGGTCACATACACACTATTGTCTATTTAGGCATACAAAAAACAATTATAAAATTTCATTTATTTTTTATATTAATAATATTATTGAAATAATTAAAAAACATTCAAATGCTATAATATAAAAATTAATTAAAAATTAATACATAAAAATAGGAATTCATTGTATGTAAAGGTTCATATATAGATTACAAGTATAAAATAAATATGAACCTTTTTCCATATCCTTGAAAATAAGAAACGGGATTTTATTATAAAACTTAAGCTGGCTAATATAATATACATAATAAAATCACTTCATAAAGATGCACTACTTAGGTTAGATCTACTTCAAAATTAATCGTTGATCAATAAAAATGAAACTTTGAAAGACTCAAAGTAATTTTCCTTTACATGCTGTTATATAATATAAAGAGGAAACAATATCCTAATTCATGCGATATAGTATATACAAATGATTGTGATTAACAAAAAATTAATATATTCAAAAGACAAATATGTAAATCGATGAATATACATGTTCAATATAATATATTTATATCGATACCAGCATATTATCTTTGATTCCCCATGGTACTTGGATATAGGATAAAAGAAACAAGAATTTCTCGTTTTACGTCATTCATATTATGCAATTTCATTCAAAACGCGGCAAGGTCATAAATATACTTTGACACCTAGTAAAACTGAATTATACAACAGGGAACACATATTTAACACCAATAGTTGATTTTAATATGTACAATACTAATAATGTCATTAGAAGATCTAAAAAAAATAATTATACAGAATAAATCTAGTAACGTAAAACATTGCTTTTGAAAATATTTTTAGACTTTTTATGATTTTCATTTTTTAACTTACTTAAAATTTTAGATGAAAACATTTATTTTTAATTTATATCCTAAAGGTACAGATTATGTATTAACTAATAAAGAAAAAATATGACCCGAAGCAAAATATTTTCTGTGTATTTCGATTGATAAACTTTCAAGTAGGTATTTATTATGTTCAAAACATTAAATTATTTAAAGTTTAGACGAGCTAGGTGGAGTGACAGAGATACCTAAAAATATTCTGCTTCAAAGTATGAAATTAAAGTTATTATTTAAAAAAGGAAAAATGTTAAAATTGTTTACGATACAAAACAGTATAATACATAATATATTTTTTTAAATATATACGTTATTTTACGTTAAAATAATCATACTTATTATGTAACGAGGACCTAGATGTCTTATTATTTATCAAATCCAAAAGACAAGTATTGTCGTTTGTTAATTTCAAAAAAAGAACTACACTTCAATAGAAATAAACTGGTGATATTGTCTTATTTTTTTTCTTATAGCTCGAAGTCAACATTTTTGTCTTTCAAAGATTTTATGATAATGTTTAGAGTTCTATTTTTGCCTCTACAAACGTGTAGGCTCTACATGCACACACACACACACACACACACACACACACACACACACACACACACACACACACACATATATATATATATAAAATGCACAGAGATTTACAAACGGCTAATTATGAATAAAATAAAATGTACATGTTTAACTGCCTAACATGTGATGTGTAAATTGTATGTTTGTGTACGGTACTGTATTTTGTCATGTGGTCAACACAATCGTGAAAAACAAATATTGCGCACATGGATATTATATTATATTGACTACTGATTTCCCCTTTTGGTGTTCGACTCTGCACAATGTAGTTAGAACCCGCGACCCAAAAGTAACTAAAAACAATATGTTACTCTATCATATAATACAGTATATATATTACAGTTACAGCAATTATTTGTTAATCATTATAAACAACATTGTCATAGTAAAAGGGTAGATAAGTTGGTACCTCTACAGTACATTAAGTATCGAGTGGGTCATCGTAATAGGTATGTTCGACTTGAATTCAATGATTTATCATTGTATATATACGAAAAACGTTATGGATGGACTATAGCATCAAGTATATTTAAATTAAATATGTTCATGATATGTTTTTTTGACTTAATTTATTTTACTTTTAGTATTACGGTAGGTTAATTTAATTTTCATGGGAACACGGCATTTATTATATCATTAGAATTTAATTATTACTATAATAATATAAATTTATACCAAATTATACAGTATATACTATTGTTATTAACTATTGAGTTACAATAATACTTTACAGTAAAACAGAGTGAAAAAGTTCATAGAATAAATAGGACATAGGTATTATCTTAAAATGAATCTACATATTTTGAAAATGTCGTTGAATAGGTATAATAATATTCATAATATATGTAAAAGTTTTAAGTCCCCCCGAATAATGTATTTGAATAATAACAAAATAATTTACATCGTTATAAATAGTTATTTATTCTTTAGATTTTTTAGGTCCAATATGAACTACTTATGTGGACTATTACATTAAATTTTTTAACTTTAGCTACAAAAATTTGAAATTTAAGAATACATTTTTTTTTAGAAAATACTTGTAATTGTAATTTTTCGTGATTTAAATGAAGTTTGTATACATTTGAACCCTACTTCAACCCTGCAAATAATTTTTTATCGTAATTTATAGAAAAAAATTAAAAAATTTCAAATTTCTATAAATAGCTCAAAAATAATCTAAATACTTTTAAAATTATAATATGTGTAAGAAACGTTAACATAAACATTTGATAAAATATTCAAGTATTACAATTATTCTTTTAATTACAAAAAAAAAAAAATAATCAATTTAATCAAAATCTAGTTTTCCATAAAAATTACTGTTTTTTCTTAAGTTTTTGTTTTATTTCCTCGATAGAAAAATATGGGAAATTTTTAATTACAAGCTAGATCCAATTTTTTTTATCAAAAACCACCAACAAAGTTAAAAATTGAAGCTATTTTTTCACTATTTGTCATATACATATCGCACACCACTCAGAATATAAAACCAATAATATTTTACATTGATATAATATCTACCTACCTATTTATAATAGTAAAACTTCCATTTAACGAAATTTTCTTTTTAACGAATTATTTTTGAGAAACCATGACCTTCATTATTAACCATACGTAAATTTATCTCTGTATAAAGAATCTGACGTTTCTATACAACAAATAAACTATTCGATAACAACCAAGTTTTGGTAAACGAAATCGAAACATTTTACGAAAAATGTACAATTTATAAAAAATAATAAATTACGACTCAATAATTATTTCTCAATAATAAAATAAATAGAAAAATATGATAAATATTTAATAAAATAATAAAATTTGTAATATGATATGTATTTGATGTTTATTTTATAATTTTTTAATACAATATAAAATATGAAACATGTAATTATGTAAAAAGAAAAATTTGTAATATTATTTAACATATTCCTCTAAATTACGAATTTTTTTTGTTCCCCGTGCAACTTCATTACATGGAAGTTTCACTTTTTTTTATTACGTTATAACTAGATATTTAAAAGTTTAAACATTTTGAATTTTATTAAAAGAATTTTTTTCAAACATTATTCATCAATAAATAATTAGGTACTGCGATTCGATATATTTTGGGACAAATTCCATACTACGGTATTTATAAAAATATTAATATAAAAAAACAATAGACACCATTGTTTAAAAAAAACTTGTTATGAACAGTAGATGAATAGTGTATTGATATTTTTACAAGATGAAAAAAGAAGATTTTATAATTCAAGGACAAACATAAAAATTTGATAAATAATTGTAATTACTAATCAGTAAATTAGTAGTCAGATTAAGTTCTTCATATATATTATGTAAAGCATTAATAATCAATGAAACGTTGTAAACAATTTAAAACAGTACAATAACTCAAGTTAATACAAAATATTAACTTTAAAACAAATTAAAAACTTGAAAAAAATTGATATCATATAATACGAATAACCACCACGTAATAAATAATCAAAATTTGTTATATTATTTCGTTCTAATAAATTACACTATATACAATTTGTTGTGGTACTTAAATTAATTTCAAACCATTATTTTAAAGAAATAAATGTTATTCACAATATAATAATAATATTAGATTTGTAAATTAAATAATTATTAGCCGCTAGGTCAGGCTTGGTCAAAGCTTAAGCCCAATTCACGCTGTTATAATATAAACTATGCGTTTAAACCTGGATATTAACAACGAAGTTTATGTTTAATCAACTTCTATTTAAGTATTACTATAAATTATTACCAAAAAACTAAGAAATAAAAAGCTGACTAAATAATTGTATTTTATCAAATGTATTCTCATACCTATTACATTCTAGACTTATCAACAATGTTTAATTGAAAATATTTTTTAATTGAGAAATTACAACAAGCCATGTTCTACTTGAGACAGATGAAATACAAAGATGTTACTACCAAGCGTCTAAAAATATATTATTATTTAATCGAACTGCAAATCAATGGACGAATGTACGTAATTAAAAATTCAAAACAAAAAAATGAAAATATTATTAATATCTAATTTAGAGCATTAGGTTTACCTCATTGAACCTTGAAATAGAATAATTTGGTCATACATTTGACAAAACCATATTCAACGTTTTAAAAAACTAAAAACCAAAAGTATTTATTTTTAAATTGATTTCTATTTTTGATTTTCTAGTATCAATCTTATTATTGACTTAATAATCTGAAAAAAGTTTTAATTTCTAAACGACTATACTTACTTAATAAATTATGTACATTATTAAATTACCAACTTCTAACTGAATATAAATACGTAGAAAGTGGCTTTGTCAATTGTATTCTTACTTCTTAGATAAATTTATTTTTAAATCAAGATAATATATTCCGTTTAGTTATCACAAATAATACGTTTTTAAATTTATTTGATTCTAACGCAAAAGTAACGAAATTCAATTTCTTAAGAAACGTATTATATTTTATTTTTTTACGATCCCGTGAGTTGGTTGAAAAATTTGATTCACAATACCTTCTTATCATCAAAATAACCGTTCTGTGGACGAATTATTAAATGTAACTAAACAAACGAATTACGTTATCCGTGTACAGCACATATTTTTTTAACACATCGCATTTAACGTTATCACGTTTATCAATAACAATAACAATATTAATATTAATACAATATTATCTCAGTCACTTCCGAAAACATTCGTAATGAATTTGATACCCAATGCAGTCGTTTTCCAATGTCACAGTATACACACCCACACACATAATACTGTGCGTTATCGAATTTGATGGGCACTTACTTTTCATGAACTCTTCGCCAAACAAAAACATAAAAATACTTTGGAGTCATGGATTTGTAAGTGAGTGCTCAACGAAACCTCTCTCATTAGCGGGGGGGGGAGCAAGGAGGGGGGCCCTTCCACACATCAAAGCATGGGACAAAATGAAATTTTGTCTTATCGAACCAATTTACAACGAACGGAAAAAACACAACTAGGTACTTACTTGGATGGAATCGGCTGATACGACTTCGCCGCCCAACTCCTGAGCTAGCCTCACACCGAGTTTCGTTTTCCCTGTGCCCGTACACCCAACGACGGCAAACAGCGGTCGGTCCTTAAGGCTCTTCAAATCCATTTTCTGACAGTCAAGACGAAACGAAAAACGAGTACGGCACAACGACGATGACAACGCGAATCCCGAATTTTGGGCCGCGGTGGCGGTAAACGGGATGAAATTTTTACGTTTCGGATTCGCGAAAATCTTTTTCCAAAACATAACATAACCTCAAACACGTGCTATGTCGTTATCGCGTCGTTATCACGGACGTCTGACTCGGCGGCGACGAGGTCCGCGTCGATGCACTCCGATCGGCCTCGCCGGACGTTAGGTTGGCAGCCTGCGCCACTGCCGACCGATCACGCACTCACGCGATCCCCCACAATGCGCCGCCCGAATTTACAAACGCCGCCGGTTGTTCCCGCGCAATCCGCAGTCCGTACTACAATCCATATAGTATATACGCCCTGCCGCTTTACGTTTTATTCAAATCATTTTTGGTCTAAGATTTTTAAATTAAGGGTAATGTTCGTACACTCTTTATGCTATCGGTAGACACCACATTCTCTCCCGCTCACTCTCTCTTTCTCTCTCGTTGATGTAAGGGTCGACGGAGCTCACACAATATTATTATCGTTGTTATTATTTAAGTCTCGGGTATTATGCCTATAAATATTTACCGTAGGTATACATGCACCGCCAAGACCCGTTGCCGACGCCCGTCAGTACAACATAAATATACGGTCCCAAATGGTCATGACGTGCACACAGAAATTATTTACACACAAATACTTTTGTAGAATTTAAATTAACAATTGTTGGTGGCCGTCAATGTATATTCTCCTCCGATATAATTCACACGGACAGCTCCCCCGTATTGTGAAGTGATAACTATATAGTCATATAGACTGCAGTAGTATATTATAAAAACGCATAATAACAATAATAATATTATATTCGTACGAATTCAATACAAATTACTTTGCAAGGTGTTTTCTGTGTTATAAATGTATAACTGATAATGTGTGCCTACCTATGATTTTATTTTGTTAATTATTTGTTCATTTAAACGTATTTACGTATCTATACATACATATTATTTGAATTATAGATATTTCATTTTTTTAATAAATATAATGACTTATTTCAAGTCATTATTTCGAGTATATATCATTTTGCATATTACAATATATCACATTATCACATCCGATAAACAATACTAACTAATCAATCTTCCAATATTTTAATATTATCGACAACAATACATTAATACATTATTATTATAATACGTGTTTTATTGCCATTGCTATTAAACTAACGAATACGGCAATGTATATAAATCTGTTAGCTAACACAACTGATGTCTGATTCCATTGTTACTTGTTAATTGTAATTTCATCATTACATATTTTTTCGCTCTCGTTTAATTGTTCATTTCATTCATGCTCGACGCTTCTGTTTGAGTGAGAACACTGAGAACCATCGTTATTCGTTACTATTTCCATAATGTTAGCCAAAAAGCGTATGTTTAGTGAAGATAGGAATGCATTATCCATATGCTTAATATCAATGTTCATTAAAGTGTCTGAAACATGAATAGTACAAAGCGACGACAGCGTATAGAGTCATAACATTCATAACTCTCACATGGTTTACTATTTCAGTTAAAATCGTGTTACTAGAACATTATTACATATACATAACTTCTAAGATTTACCTATATTTTACAAACCTATTAAATGTAACTACAATAAAATCTAAATAATATTCATAAATGTAGTGTATACAACTGTCTAATGTTTATACTCAATAACGATATAAACTTCTAAGATCATCTAGTCCTTAATTTGTTTAGACAATATCAATACAAATTGACAAAATATAACATTATATAAATTTTACTAGATATTGTTAACATTTAGCGACATAACAGGGGGTGACTATTATATACGATTTAAGATTTAGAATATATGACGTATTAACTTCAAAATCCAAGTAAAATATTTAATTTAATATAAAAATTTAAATTTATTTAATATTCTGATTGAGTTCAAGCCTATACAATCTATACTTTTTTACAGATCCTGAAAATACTATAAATATGTGCATCTTAAATTCTAAAATCACCAACACGGCATAATCTCTGGGAAACAGTTGACTTATTTCGTTGGACTGGAAATTATAAAGCTCGCTACAAGTTACATTTTTACATGTGCAAGTGTATAACTACTATACAAGGTTCGTTTTATCACTCCACACACTAATTTAAAATACTAATACAAAATAATAATAATAATAATTATATGCACTCGCAGACAATTAAAGAGACGCAAAAACAGATTAAAAATCAAAAGAGGATGGTCGATGTTGGACGACAGTCAAAGATAATATTTACCAAAAACTAAACGAATAACGGAAGATATTATCACGATTGCCCGATTTATTTTACCGAGAGGAAATTCTATAGCGGTAAACGTTGCAAATGTTTGATAACGTAGAAATTTGGACTGTCCGTTTGTTAAACGAAGCTGTAAACGTCCACAAACATTGCAAACGCCATGATCCAGCGTTTGGTCGGTTTAGTCATAGTAACCAGAACCGTGGTCGACTTCGTTTATACTTTTGTCAATATTCACTATTCATATTTAAATATTTAATGATTTTTTATAATATTAACAAAATAATTAGTTATAATATCAAATATTATTGTATGTTACTATCAGCAATAATATAATAGATTATACAATTGGAGCTACTATAACGACTTATCTATCACGATTAACTTTTTATGTCTTACACGGTGTAAACTCCAACCGTGGTTTAACCAAGGTTAAACAACATACCGCACCAAACCAAGTGTTTACGAATTTAAACCTTTTCAAAGTTCAAACATTGTCATTCGTACTGCAAAATTTTTTTCGCTATAGAATTTCCTTCTAGAGTTACACCTATATTGTGAACCACGGTCGAGTCGGACCTCCTTGGAATTCGCACGCTAGTGTCTAAAAAATTGTCGCCAAAATCGGTATCAGAAATCGTCAAATTCGTAACGATTTAATAAAATGTATTAAATTATTATAATTGAAGTATTTGATATTTGTGATTATATGATGTAATTAATAATAATATTTGTTTTATTATTATTATTATTACGCTTCAATATCTTAGGTAATTATAACCTATACAAATTTAAAACTAAAATGTGTAAGTTTTACCATTGATTATAGAATAATTAAATTAATAATAATAATTATTATTATTATTATTATTCTATAATCAATGGTTTTACATAAAATATTGTAGCCTTTATTTTCCATGTTCTAATATTATTACGAGGATAAGACTATAAGAGGTCTGCACTATTATTACTATTATATGTATATGATTTAGTATTTAAGTGCATTATGTATAATATATACTATTACATAATATTATTCCGCCATAAATTCAAAATAGTTACACGATTACATTCATACGGTTTACATCCCAACATTTCCAACCACTTCATTGATTATTTTGAAATCAAGTTTTTATTAAAATACGTTTAATGGGACATGGGCTATAATTTATAACCATGTAGCAGCATTGATTTTTAGTTACAATTTATTATTTTTTACAAATCTCGAAATGAATGGCAAAAATTATATTTTACCATATCAGGCATGTCGTGGACGTTGTAGCAATGTATTGTGTAGTAACTAGTAAGTACGTGTAATAACTAATAAGCAATACAAAAGTCATCTCTCTTTCAATCCACTTAAAATACAACTATTATTTTGTACAATTATTTAATAATACAAAATTTACATAATATGTAATGTATGCTGGCAATAATTACTATAGTAAGTACCTAAACATGAACAAATAATAATTATACTATAATATTATTAAATACTACGATATCCTTGTAAATTGTGATCCTGGATACATGACGTGTTTATATGTTGGATAAGATTTATATACCATGTGACGTATTCACGTATGGTTATCCCAGTTGAATGTATTAAGATTAAATCTATTTTTATATTGTGAAATACTAAGTGGTATACACAATATGTGGCTTTTAAAAATAGTAAAACATGCTTAAAATAAAATTTTTATAGATAATCATAAATATAATAATTCATTTAGTAAATTATGAGATATAAATTAAAGAAATAATGTTAATAATCGTAATTCAAAATAGAAAATAGAAAAGTTTTAAGTCTTCTCTACTTTGTATAAAATTCTTGTTTGTAAATACTGTATATTTCATCGCCTCGTTTTCAATACGTACTTATTATAATAGTATTAATGCGAGACTAATAACTCATTAATACAATTATTTTTGCTTTAAAATATCAAAAATTAAAATATTTATGTCAGTATATTATTAAATAACATCGACGTATTTTCCAATGAGAATTTGATAATAATATCGTTGTCTTATGTAATTGTGTAAGCATAAATTGCTTATACAAAATTTAAGCAAAATTTATATTAATCAATAATAATGTAAATGAAAAAAAAAATATTTAAATAAGATAATAACAATAATAATATATATTTATAAACATTTTTCAAAATTGTACATAAAAAAAAATCCTTGATAATATAATATATAATATTTAATTTTATGGTAAGTACTGTATTTTAATGATATAAATAACTCCTACAATAACAACGGACAACGAAACTATTTAATATTATCATGCTTCATGATAATATATAAAATATAAAACTATGAATATAATATGATAACTTGTAGATAATACGGTTTCGATTTGCGTTGCGGTTTAAAACGAGTATTTTTAGAACACATGCCATTTGGAAAATTGTTTTAAATTTAGTAGTATTAGATTTATTATTATTATTTCTAGTCCACACCATCGCACAATTTATTATTATGCGGATTGCCGTTTAAAATAAATAGTTGGTATGTAAGAATAAAAATATAATTACTAGGTACCTAGTACCTGGTATACGTGAAGCTTTTAGCGAAGGCAAAAATTGTTCGGATCCTGTGTTTTTACACGTGCATAACTTATATACACCTAAACGTTAAATATATGTGACATGTTTGTCTGTGACATTGTTATAATATGTATATTATATAGTTTTGGCAACCAAAGTATAAAATATGACCTTGACGAAACTTAGTGTTTAGTATTATGTCACGATTGTCACACAACGAACGGACGGACGAAAAGCCCACCAAAGGGACAAACACGTGATTTCTTGTTTTCCGTCGCTACTGAACCAAAAATCACATTAGTACCAACAAAATATTGTGCACCGATTGTTAACACATTCAGGAGTTTTACTCCACTACATCATTTAGATTCTGATTGTTTGGGGGAAAGTTGGGCGGGCGGGACAGTGAGTGGGTTTCAATTCCCAAGCCCACGGGACTGTACATTTTTAAAATTGTGTTCGCACGTAACACTATTTGACGCGCAATAAAATTGTTATCATGAGCAAAAAATACGAAGGTTACTATGAATATTATATATACATGTATGAACACTATTTAAATTATTTTTAGAGATAATAATAATTTCTAATCGAAGCAAGTACTTACATAATAAATACGCACCAAGACGTAGGCTGTTTCCCATAATTAGTAGGTGCATTATTAGATAATATTCGACAATAATTATTATTAATCATCACGTGGGTTTAAAATTACGTACACATTTCGGCGGTACAGTCGTATAGATCACATAAATATATTTTTATAATAATGTCACCATGGGCTACAACTGGTGCCGCCAACAGATTCACTGATTCACATAAATACGGCTTTTAGATAATTACGCACTTATCAAAATTAAATTAACACTCAACATAATATACGCACATCAAATACATCTACGGAGGTTTTTACATTGACTGTAGACTAAGGACTTATATAATATTAAAAAAAACCATAATAACACAATGTCATGTTGTAGTAAAAAATATCAACAAGTATACGACGCTCTATATGTCAAACATATAATATTTAAAATAGGTATATATCTTTATTATTTTTATAATTGATCAAATTTGTTGAATGTAGCTTAGTTATAATATAAAACCTAAATACATAAATAAAATAGTATGTCCAATTTCAATTAATAACTTGTAAATATCCGATAAATTTCAATTTTTGTACACAATTTTTTCGTAAGTATGTTGACTGTTGCATGAAAAATACATTTTTATTTTTTTATTTAGTATAAGTAACTAGGATAGCGCTTTGTATACATAGTTTTTTCACTTTTATTTGGATATAAGTCGTTAACGAGATTTTTAACCAGAGAACCTCAGCATACCTAAATATTACCCTATTATACAACTTTATTATAAATTATTAATAATAAATTGTATATGTAATATAATTATTGTACGAAAATAAATTCGAAAAACACTGCGAAATGATTATAAGAAAAAACAAACATGAATTCAAAATAATAATTAATTTATAATAACACTAAAAGTTAACTGTTTTCTCTTAAAAATTTATTTTAATGTTTTAAAATTAGTTTTATATTAGTGTGAGTAAAATCATAAATAATTATATAACACCGCTACGCATTGTTTTCGAAGAAACTTTTCCGTGTTCAATGTTCAGTTCATTAAATTATAAATTATAAATGTTACTATTATAATAGTAATCACATGAATTGATGCAAAAATATATTGTACAAATGATAAAACTATAATATTAAAATGAGTCTGATATGTTTGCCCGACAATACTTTTACTCGACATTACTTATATCTGATACTACATTTGTCCGACTATATATTTTACATATTTTTACAGTACGTAATACTAATATACAATCTTTTATTATTATAATATAATAAAATATAATATTTTATTGAAATTTTAAATAATTTTTGACAAAAATTTATTCATAATTTAATTTGATATTGTCGGGCATATGTAGTATCGATCAAATTAATTGTCGGGCAATTGAATGTCGGGAAAATGTAATGATTTCTATTAAAATGTTATATATTTAATATGTATTATATATATATAGTTATTACTTTTTTATATTATGGTAATGCTTAACATCATTTTAATCTTAAAAATAATTTTTGCAGACTTTAATTATTATCTTAATATTTTTGAATTAAAATATATTGAATAAAAATTGTATTAAATGAAAACTATGTACTTTTATTAAAATTACAGTATAGGTATCTGTTTTATTGTAAACAGTGTAAACTGTTAAAAAAAACAAATGAGATTTTTACAATTCCAATCTTTTTTTTTTTGACTGTCTATCGTCAACTTTTAAAGAAATAAAAATACTTAATCTTTAACTTTAAAGATAGTTTCTGATAGTTGGATTTAATTTATAGTAAGTACTTTTGAAAAACTAAAGTCGCGTAAATCATCAATATTTACCCAAAATTAATTTTTTGTTAAAATCGGTTTTGTTTCTAGTAGTAACTCAAAAATAAATAACTACTTAGACTTGAAAATTTCTATATTTATACTTTATTACATTTTCTAAATATTATGATAAAATAATATATTTATATATATATTTATAATTTATAGATATGTTATATTAAAAATACTTTGCCTTTATTGTGCAAATTAGAGATATTTTAAATTTTAGAATTTCATTAAATTTTTACGACTATATACTATAATAAAATTGTATTGTAAGTTAAGTTTGTAAGTAAAACAAATTGAAAATTTTATTAAAAAGTTGCTTAATATACAAGTTATTCTTAAAGCAATTAAAAAATAACAAAAATACAATCAAAATTGTTTTCATAGACTTAGTTATACTAAGTAATAATTTTGATGAAATTGGATATTAATAAAAAATAATGATTTTTCTTCAATGATTTAAACTATTGTATATTACTCATTAAGATTTATATACGTAGTAAATGTATTTTAAAATATTAATTATAGAGACTTTTCGTCGTTACATTGGTATATTAGGTATATTATTATTTTCTATACACGATAAAAAATAAATATACCATGAGCCTAACCGCAATGTTATATAATTTTACTCAGTATTGACATCGATTGACTTTAAAGTTTAAATTAATAATAACATTAATAACATTAATAACAATAATATAATATATTAATATGGTAGAATATTATCATACGCGATGTTTTTAACAAAAATAAGTTGAAATCTTAGATCATATACTGGTATTATGATCGAAGACATAAACTTACTGTATTATTCTAATAAATAAGTAATAGTAATATAAATGCGTAATTAAATATCTTTAGGAATAGAAGCTAAAAAACCATCTCCATTCAAAATCGTTTTTCATACACAATGATTTATCATTGAATTAAATTTTAACGCACCCAGCCTACTCAATTATGAGATACAAAGTACACTCTAAACATACTATACAACAAACCGACTTCTCCGGTTTTTTAATATATCGATTATCAATGTATTCTACAGCCTAACACATAATTTATGACTTAGTAAATCATTAATACAGGTGTATCCATGACAAGTGTTTATCATTATTTTATTATACCAACACAATATGTATAACAAATACATAGAATATATAAATAGAAATTAAAACAGTATAATATACTTAGTACAAGTTATATGTAGTATATTATACCTATTTTTTTATTATATACTAAATATTGAAGTATAATGTTAGTATAAAAATAGGTAAAGCATGAAAGTTATCGTTATTTTAATTAATATGTGCCATATATTTATACATTTCTAAATACAGTGGTATGATCTCAACTTGAACGTAATATCGTACAGGCGGCGTACGTATGTGTTTATTATTACTTAGTTTAATTATGACGTAAGCCAGTCTGCATTGTACAGCGGGCAATACTGTCAAGCAGGCAGCGTGACTTGCCCACATGCGCAGAACCAAGTCGAAAATATACTGGTGTATATTTTAGCCATGCCTATATAATATACGTATAACGTATACGAATAAGTACTATATTATACTACGGATGAACGAACGAAAAACACTAAGGATATATTGAAGGGACATTTAATAAAAAACAATGAATGAATAACAACAATTACGGATGAAAAGATAGAGGGAAGAGCAAAATAAATCTGTACCAACTAGCAAGAACTCCATTTATTAAACAAATCATAGAAAACATAGGAAGCACCACTTACTAAGAACTGAAAGTAGCGGTAATGAATATAGGGTCGAGTGAAGTCCATCGAAGTCATTGAACCAATCTAAGTATTGAAAAAAATAATTATATTATATATATATAATATACACCTAAAGATAATTTTGTTTAATAATATTTTAGATTCTGAGCATAAAAAATACAATGATTTTAGAATGATGCCTGTTTGTTACTTTATTTTTTATGACCGAATATTTCTATAGATATTAAAAAAAATAATCTAATCATTAACTTAGATGAATATTTTTGGTAGCAAATTTGATCTAGTTGGTATTTTGTGGGATAAAAGTGGGAAAAACTAAACAAAATGTTTCTAATTTTTTTGTTTTTTTTTTTTATTGACATATTAAAAATCGTTAAAAATACGCAATTTGAAGCTAATAGGACATATTACAATTTAAGTTTTGTACCAAAATTATGAATATCATAAACTAAAAATAAGTTAACATGGTTAAAAATTTAAAATAAAAACAAAATAGGGGAAAATAAGTAACCGTTTTGCTGTACAGTGGAAGTCGAGTATTATTTTAATGATAATATTACAAATTTAATACATTTTCATAATTATTTAATTATCTAAAAATCTAAAGTACTAAAACTCTTGAATTTTTGTCTCCTAAAATTACCAATTATATTCAATTTTCTACCAAAATCCTAAGTTCATGATTAGAGAATTTTTTCTACTAAAAAAAAAAATTACTTCAAACACAAAAATAAAAACATACATCAATATAAAATCAATATATCCATCGCTTCACTCGGAATCTAAAAGGTTTTGATGGAGGGGGTGATATATCATTCAATTACTACACGTATAACTACGCCACTGTGATAATACCATACGTGAGCTCTACGGCAAGGCAAAGCGATGTAATATCAATGTATCGTTTGGAAATGTTTTGCACTCCATGAACGTGATGAACTGTTTGGCAAAAAAAATTATGAATGACTAATGATTGAAGTTTAAAAGGGTTACATTTACATCTATTATTTAAAATTCATATACATTTCGATAAATAGTATAGTATTATAAATTTGTTAATTTATAAAATGTATCACCAATAACACGGGTTAATATTATATTATACAAATAGCTAAGTAAAATTAATCGTGGAGATTGATTCAGTTTTTAATCGTGGAGTAATAATAATTTTAACCAACTATTTTTTTTTATATTCTAATTGTATTATTTGAATATAAACAATACATCATCTTAACCAAAATTTGCTACTTATAATAAAAACTTTTGCAAATTTCAAATTTTTATAAACATTGGTAATCAAACCAATCAATTATATAGACCCTATGAATTTAAACTTATAGGGCCAAGCCACTATAATCTATCTGGAATCTCTAAAAGATTAAATTAGTAGTTGCTACTTGCTACAGAAGACGAGAACAAAATAAGACAAGGTAATTAAGGACCTGCAGTTCAACTTTTCAAAAAAATAGAAAATATCCCGTGAACCAACGTTTCAAACGCAAAGTGTGTTCAGCGGAAACTTAATAGGGTTCGACCAGATGTATATTGTGATTATTGAGAAAATTATTTTATATTATACTTCGATTATTAATCATATTTTTAAAAATTATTATTTTATATTATTTAAAAAAGGGATTCCACACAACATAAACTATTTCTCAAGGGTTCCGTGGTCATAAAAGTTTGGGAATTACTGCCGTAAACAACTAAGTCATATCATAAGAAAAAATTGTGCATATAGATTAAGGATATCAAAAAGGAAAAAGATCATCCGAAACATTTTTAAAAGCAATTGTGTACGTGTACAACATGTGACTTATATAAATAATAAGTATTGATATTATCATGATACGTATCAACAATATATGACATTATATTTTACATATCAAAGAATATAATATTAATATATAATAATATATGTGTGATTTTTAATAACTTAAATAATATACATATAATGATTGTACATTTTTTAATGTCTAATGATAATTTTTTGATTTGATTAAGGTTTATTGTGAATGGTGAATGTAACTATCTATCCTTTGTTTGAGAACATAATATTTTATTTGGCTGCTAATTAAATTATATTTGCTTTTGTTAATATTTGTTTATTTTATTTGTAAACTATGGTAGATACAATTATTTAAATTTAAGTAGCTCGTGTAAGCCACAGTTCTTTTTTTAAAAATATCTAACATTTACTAGTTTTAATAAAACTCGCCGATGAAAAAATAACGTATTCATTACAACCGGTTATAATATTCTAAATAGCTATAGTAACTACTGTGTTTTCGTATGGATCCACGGGAATTTAAAAAAATGTGTCTTGCAATAGATCTCCCGATAATATAACATCTTCGTTGCCGAAAGTTGACTCTATAATATAGTTTGTCGAAAACCGGTTCGATTAGGAATAACTTAGCTCGTTTAATATTTAGTTTTTTTGTACTTTTATGCTTAAGTATAATTTATTGTACGAGCAAATTTAAAGATATCTGTAGTCTGGTGTTTGTGAAAATAATATAATTCTAGGATAATTAAAAATGGTTAGAGAACAATTGTAAAAATAAATTATAAGTAAACCTATTTAAACTGAACTTTGATAATAAACTAATGACAGATGAAAATCGAAACATAAAAATAGTACAGAAAAAAGTTGAAAAAAATTATTTCAACTTACAAATAGGTATATTAACCACTTTTTATTACGAAATGTATATTCAAAACACGTTTTTGTATTTCATTGGCAAAGATTTTTCATATGGTCATCAATCAATGATAATTTGTGTTGTTTGAATGAATACTGAATAAACTTAATTTTTTTTTATGTTTTACATCCCGTATGACCATAAATATATTTTATGTTTAAAAAACATTTTTTACTTACATTTGTTTTTCAATATTACTACAAACAAAAAAAAATATTCCCTCGGGGCCTCAACGATTCCTGTACATTGACTTCGATCACCTCGTCGGAGGTTTATATTGTATATAATTATAGAACATGACTATTATAGTTTTTGAAAAATAACATAAGGTAGTGAAGTTTTACTAGATTTACCAAAAAAATGCCAACTATGGTATTAAATGTGTCTCGTAATTTTTAAAAAAACATTTGTTGTTATAGTAGGTACTATACTGCAGTGGCGTATACAAAGGGGGACGCGGGGGTCAGATTCCGCTATTGGCTTTTTATAATTTTTTGTTTTTGCTTAAATTATGCATTATATACTATATTTTGTGATATTATGATTTATAGAACTATTGAATTTTGACAATTTTGTCATTACTGAATTTTATTTTCGTTTATTTGTATCGTGTAATTTACCTATTCCCCCCCCCCCACATTTAGCTATGTCGTTTTTTTTTATGCCCCCTTTCAGAAATAATGTCCATGCCACTGCTATACTGAACTTATATAAAATTAATTACTGCAGCGACGAACAGCTTAACGATAACACAGAGACCAAACATTTATAATACTCACGATTAAACCGAAAAAATCGGGATTAGGACTCGTTGATGTATAATCGCATTAATTGACATTCAATAATTTAAACCGTTCAAAGAGAATCTTACAATTGTATAGGTATCTGTAATGATAATAATAATAAGCTTAATAATTTGTATTATTTTTAAAACAATTAATATAAATGTGAGTGATTTAATAAAAAAAAAATACAACAAAAAGATGCAAACTTCCTTATAAGCATAATGTTTGTGGTAGGGTTTGTAAAGTTTACGAGTTCATTAAAATCAAAGTTTTTTCAAGTATACATATAAGTTTAGTACATATTATGTACTTGTATAGTCGTATTTCATGATATGGTTTATGTGTTTACGTAATATGTTTATATATTTGTATCATTTTTTTTCTTTTAATAGGTCATTTTAATGTATTTGTCAAAACAATAATACATTTATACAGATATATTGTCAATGTTATGTTGTGGTCTTAGTAGTCTTACTAAATTGTTGAATCGCAATTTAATTTATTTCTTTGATTCGTTGCGTCTGTATTCTATAGTAAATAATAACAAACTATTTAGTGTTAAAAAAAATTAATTGATAAAAGAATACCTTGAGATGAATACGTTCATGGTTTTACTTTGTGTATTAATAATATACTGACTAGTGACTTCACAAATTGGATTTTAAAGAACATATATTGATAGTGTCATTTTTATATTTTGCAATATTATCTTCAACGTTTATTTTTTATATATATTGTTTTTTTTAAATATTATTAATTTTAATACAATATGTTTGTACTTTTATAATTTTATCGCGTATAGAAAAAACGTATATGGTAATGCGGTGCTGGTATAAACGATGTATCAATATCGTTTAGTGTAATCAATATAAGTTTAACCTTTTTGAATCCCAATTAATTTTTTTACCTACGATTCATAGCGCGATTTACATATACCCAGTAAAATAACAAAATTACTATTAATAGATAACTACGTACATATCTATAATTTTACAAAAAATAATTTCAAAGATAACAAAACAATAATTGCAACGGCCGCGACATGACGAAAGTACTGATGTGATATGATGTAATTGATTTTAATGATATTAATAAACTGCATTTATAATTAAACAATTTATTGTAATACGTAGTGCGTTAAGTTAACGTTAACACTAATAACACAATATATCATATTATGCTTGTTTCAAAATATAAAACTTAAAAAGTCATCACAATTATCTACCTAAAAGATCTATTAATTAAAATTGATTATTTTAGTTTTTTGGAAATATGCATACGACCACGCCGTAAATGTACTAAAGTTCAAAATATTAGTAAACATTATTTTATATAATTCACAAGTAATAGCTACTTTTGAATTTTATGACACGTATAACCCACCTATTTATTTATGGAAGAAGAATACAAAATTTACTGATGTGTTTGTTCAAAGTCGTATCAGTAATATCACTTAAGTATGAGACTATAGGAATGTTTAGACATATATTATAATTACAAGTATGATATAAATTACAAATTAAAATAAATGTATAAATAATGATAATTGATAACAATACGTTTAAATTTGTAAAATTACAATTTAAACTAGACTACTGAGTAACAAGTGGAGTATAGGTGGCGAAAAACAAAATTTGGGTGAGGATTAATTACTCCGCTGCTTCACAGTGTGGCGTCCATAGTAATATCGGTGTGCTTAAAACATTTACAAAACTATAGATGACTTTATGAATAATACGTGGTTGAATTATTTTTATATAATTATATAGGTATGTTTTAAAAATGTAGTATTTTCGAAAATAATTCGACAAAAATATAACAGTTGCCTCTTCAATATTTAAGGGATTCTAAGCGAATAAATTTATCATACATTTAAACCAATAAGCTGGCGAAAAATAAATATACTTCTAGTACAATATTAATTTTGAAAAAAATTTTGAACTTGTTAGCTTCTTTTCTATGTTTGAATGTTTCGTAGGAAATACTTTTTTATTTACTGTCGAATATTATAGTTTTAACTTTTAACTCATACTCGTATTGACAAATTACAATTAACTGTAAGCCAAATAACATGTTTTGGACCATCATGGCAGTACTATGAGAATTATTAGAATATTAGATGCCATAAAGAAACACAATACTATATTACAATGGATAAAATAAATATAACCTAAAGAAACAAATTAAACTTTGAAATATTTCCGGAAATCAATATATTATTATAAATACAATAATTATGGGTTATCACTTTTCTTTTAAAAATAAACGGAATAGCCGGAATACACTTTTGTTTTATTATTCGGGAATACAAACGAAATATTTAACTTATTCTTGTGTCAATATTTCAAATTAGTTATATTCATACATTTAATAATTAAAGCAAATACGAATAATACGACAATTATTATAATGATTAATGAGGTAACTGCACATCGCAGTGATAATATAATAAAAACAAGAGACCTGCGGGGGAACGATAAAGCACGTTTCCGAATATAATAATATCAACGCATATTTGTATAATTTCATTAATTGTAATTTGCATAACGAAAATATTACTCGACAATTATTTGATATCGAAGTTTACTGCTTTAATATTTCAATCGACGAACTAGTGGTTCACTTAACTGCTTGTGACGGGTTTTTGGTCGGTACCTACTATCATTGATTATACATGTATAAGTAAATATATACAATCAATGCTACTATATTACAATTTGAATTTTTTTAGAGAATTTTTATTTATTATTAATACGTGATTTTTTATCGATAGTAATAATAATATACATTTATAATTTTTATTTGTCGATATTACTACTTGAGCACATGGGTGATATTGTACATTATAATCGCATGTAGGTACTTATACAATCTGTACGCCATTTATTCATCACTCGTCACTCATCATTCATCGCCCATCGCCTAGTAAGAGGCGTATAGTGAATTAACTGCACGTACAGTCGTATGCGCATTATAATACAATACTGACTGACTGAACGTATTGGAATATTTTCGGTTAGGTACGTCAGTTGTCATTACAAAAATATCGCAAACCGTTTCAGCCGAATAATAGGAAAATTTCAAACCATCTATTTCGGTTTATGTTCGCGCAGTTTCAAAACTAATAAAAACTTAATAGTCGATAGGAAATCCATACTCGAGATTCGGCAGCGAAATCACTCGACACGCACGTAATCATTCTAAATAGGAGGTACTTACGCGGCTGTATCAATCGTTCGGAACAATATTATCACTCGATAAGTATCTTACGTAATTTATGCATTGCTCGATTATCATGAAAATGTGGGACAGTTTCCATAATTTTTGTTCATCACAACACTGTCAGATGTTGTTTAATCGTAATTGGTTAATGATAATTCCACGTATTTAATACTCATTACTCATTAGTCATTAGTAATTAATAATAATTATTATTACCGGAGTTATAAGTACGCGGTAAACAAAACCTGTCGCTGCTGGTTAAAATCGTTCAAATTTATTTCAAGTGTATAATCATTTTTCGAGATAATAATAACTAATCAAGTAATAAGCGTTTATACGGTAGTGACAATTATAAAAATAATAATAATAATAGTAGTAGTATAAACACAAAACCAAATACGCCGAAGCGCAATGATATCATTTCTTGAAATACAATCATCTTTTTCCTAATACTTACAACGATGGCACGATACGAACGCTGATCCACAATGCAATACATATTTATATAACGCTTATTTGATGCGTTTATCGTTGACTCGAGTTTTCTATTGTTTCTCATCGACTTAAAACGTGGGATTGGATTTTTGAAATTCCAGTTTGATTTTTAAGCCAGGATTTGTCGCGGCTCGACTAAGGAATTCGGTTAATATCACGGCTTGGGGCGTCGAATGTCGGAAGTATGGTAAAAAAAAAATATTCAGTCGACGTATATGGTGTATCTAAGTACATTATTAAAAAGTAATAATTGTACTCAATACGACAAAATGGAACGTAAAAAATCGCACAACATATTTCATTAAATGATTATCGACGATTAACCAGAAATATTTATGGATCACGTATCAAGTGAAGACAATATTTATCAATATTCGCAGTGTTATTCCATCACAATTTGATTATCATTTATTAAATCCCTCTGAATAAATGCAGTTAATTACAATATAATATTGCACATTTGTATAGATTGTATTTTCGTAGAAAATAAATATATTATTCTACAAAAGTATAACGTGTTGAAGTTTTACTTTTAATCTGCGCGTATTTAAAAATATCGCATACATGCTCTGGATTAAGGTATAAAAATTAATTTATCTGTAAAACCTTCACGAAAGCCGAAAATAAATAGCAATAATCTAGTAATAAAGTTTGTGTAGGCTGTTGGGTTATTTCAGTTTGGTGATGTTATTTATGTATACTCGTTTATCGAAATATCATAGGTATCTTTATTATGGTTTTACATAATAATTCGTATAATAATAGTGCTCATATCAATACAACCACAAGGACAATGGAATTTATTAAATTACAAATTAAATATATAACAATTATTATTATACCATATAGCACATACTGTGCGAATAAAAGCATTACATTATAATTTATAGACTATTTAGATTCCGAGCATAGCGATGTATTGATTTTACAATGATGTGTTTTTTGTTGAACACTCATCTCCAACTGTACAGCACAGTGGTTACTTATTTTCTCAGTTTTTATTAATGTTGTTAATCGTTGATAATTAAATTTGTTTACCTCAAGAACGTGACGATTATATTTATTATATATTATTATCATAGTCATTAGTCGTATAAAAATATATTGTATATGCGATATTCAGTTTATTTTTAATCTATAAAATTTAAAATACAATACATATTTTTACTATAAGGACTATATGACTAGTATAGGTACTTAATAATTTTATAGCCAAACGTTTAAACAATTCTAAATAACAAAAATACAGTCATTAAATTTAATATTCAGCTCATGATTGTGGTATGAGAATTGTGGGAAGCATAAACTATATTTGGAGAATTACAGATATACTCGTTCAATAATATTCAACAAATTAGACTATCGTCTATACCGTGTTCCAAGAATGAGGTTCTCGGTTAAGTAATGGTAATAAATTTTCGAAAAATGTGTCCAAAAAAAATGCATAGATTGTAAAATGTATGGTTTTATCGTTTCAACGTTTTCTCAGAAAACTCTTCTTTAAATAATTATTATGGAATCCTATGCATCAATCGTTGTACCAGCATTTTTTTTCAAACAGTTTTATTATCACAGAACAACATCTATAATCAGTAATACGATTATTGTGTATAGGAAACACTATAGGCCGCACTATTGCGAAAATGCTGTTCGAACGCCCGATTAACAGCCGATGTGATTTTTCCTAGTTTAGATAATATTATTATTGTTGTAATCTAATGTAGCGTCAGCGATGATTTTTTTCTAACCGTGTTCTAGCATTTCACATCTACGAATTCATATTATACACGAATATTGAAAGCGTACGCAGTGCTGCCGATAACGAATAACGCCCATTACAGATAACTGCTGTCTGCTGTCTGTAGATTTTAATTAATTATAACTTATAAACTTATAGCTATTTTTGCGTCAAACGATAGCTTATTGACTATTATATATATATATCTATTTATACTACATTGAAACATTGAATCTTATCGTTGACAAAACAAATTATCATAGATGCGCTTTAACTTTTAAGAGTATACACCTATACAAATATCTCCACCGTTCAAACAACAAAGCGGTGAAACTTTTGCGCTCGCACACCATCATATTATGAATACCTATCTACAGCTCCGTTACCTAAACTGTACAACTTGTATAAACAAAACTACATGAATCACGAATTCGCCAATGAGTGTATACCTTCTAATTTAAATTAATAATTGAGCTCATAAAATATTTACATACACATTAGTCTTAAAAAATTGGTTATCCATAATTATTTAAGTAACGAGTATGTATAATTTTTCGTTTTCTTGAATCTAGAAGTATTTGAAACTGTGAAACGTGGCTACATTTGCATTTTTTGTTTAAGAGGACGCTTCACCGGTATGCGTCTGTCTTACAAACGTCTAACATAGTAAAAACCGTTTCACGCGGACAATGACTCAGGCTATAGTACAAAATTAAGCACCCCAACGTTCACACTAGAAAAAGGAGATTGCAATATTGTTTTTATTTTTTCGATTACAAAAAAAGTTATTCGAGTTTGAAAAAACACAAAAATAATGGATTTTTGAAACAATTTCTGTATTTGAACTTTTTCCGTATTATAGCGATATATAAAAAATTAAAAACGATGATGCACAACCAATGATATCCTTTTCGTGTTATAAAAATTAGATCGTTTAACTTGAACTACAACCCCAACTAGTTCTTTCCCGCGTGAAACGGTTTTTACTATGTTGTTCGTCTTACAGACGGAGACAATACATGCGAGTGTGACGTCCTCTTAAATGTTGATAATAATGATGATTAAAATAAAAAATTTTACTGACAGTACAGTGAGACACCATACAATGCAACGTGCATGTACGTAAGGATTTTGGATTAAAATCGTTAACACGTACTGCTAATATTGTAATATATACTAAATTAGTTTTGCTTTTATGCACAAGTCAAGTTTGAACCCGATTATAAAACGAAAATATTAGTGCACCATCGTGTTATATGTTTATAACGCTTTATATTTAGTTAGACATTTTTGGGGAACTACTTGCGAATTTGCATACACGCGTATAATATTTATACTTATACATATGCAAATGCAAATGGCCAAAACTTTGTGTATGTGATATTTCATCGCCACGGGAATATTGTCCTCCGTCTCACAGCCCTTATTGCTATTGGAAGGCGCGATAACGAAATTAATTCAACGCGACTTAAAACACTACTATATTATACTTATTTCCATAAAATATATGCTGTTTATTTATTTTTTAAATTAAACACCATTACAGAAATAAACAGTTAGCGTAAAAAGGAACTCTAACATTTGTATCTGTAAGAAGTTAAGAAGCATCTATTGAGTTGGTAAGAAGAAACTCTAGAAAATTGTGTTACTATATTATAATTTAATATTCTACATATAGAAAAATGAATATTTCTTTGTCCTCTATAAACTCAAAAACTACTGGACCGTTTTCAATATAAGTTAGATAAATAGATTTCTTGAGACCCGGAGAGTGTTTATAACTTATTTTTTTCAATCTCTAGAGGTTGATACAAGGTATGATCATATTATATACATTTATTTTTGGCTTACGAAAATCGAAGATTTTGTTTATTTAAATAATTGTAATTGATTATAAATTATATTACAATTATTATATAGTTAGTAGAAAATATGATAATATAGTATAAATATTTTTTTAACAAATATATTTTTAAAAAAAACATCTCAAGACTGATGAATAAAATAATAATTTGATTGCTTTAATGAGTAACAATAATTTGCTTTCTAAATTCTGGACATATGATTATTGTTTAATATAAGCATATAAAAACGAATACCAGTCTTAACGATATTGTAGGATTCACGTCTGTAGTTTTTTGGTTTTACATTAAAATATATCCAGGACTATTAAGGACAAAATTAATCATTTTATTGTGTTTGTATTATGTATTTTATCTAAAGTAAAACGGAAGTCGATAAATTGAATGATAAAAATTGGTACAGATTAATAAATTCTAACCCGGGCCAGTCGCGAGTCGGGTAACACAACTAGTAAGTATATATTATTATATAATGTATAAATTATTCTGCGATATGTACCTATAATAAAACTATATTATATTATTATGCAAAACACTCGTATTTTAATAAGTTCCGGAACGTTCGGTTTCAGCTATATAGTTAATTACATTTAAGTCTCTGGGCGTGTATAGTGTGTACTATATGTCTGCATCCAATGTGTTTTCGGAAGAAATGTTCGTCAAAATAATACTGAAAAATTAACGTCTTTATAATGAACGCGTCGCGTGATTCCGTAGACTGTAGCAACGGACGAGAAGTGACTCCGATTTTTCGGGAAAAATAATATGAAAATGTAACACATTATAATTATTATCAGTCGAATGTTATTTTATACTACTGTTTTAAACACTTGCAGTCTGTGTAATAATAATCGACAATCGTCTTATCGAATAACATTATGTTTAAGCATTACAGTTTATTGTAATAGTATTTCGAGAACGGTGTTAAAGTTCTCATCGATGTCATCATCGACACAAGTATAATATGTGAATGTTACGAAATCGTTCGGGTATTATAATATTAAAACAATATACCTGAAGAAGTCTGAACTCGAATTTGTAACTCTGGTGACTGTATTTGTGAGGATTTACAACGATGTATTATAACAATTAAAAATTATTATAATATTGTAATCGGGCACCACATTGTATAGGAACTCTCGTTTACCTTAAACAAATACACTCGACGGCAAACAGACGTACACACAACTCACACACTTGACACCAAGGTTCGTCGCGGTGTATATATCGTCCGACTGCAGCGCGTAGTAGAAAAATTTACGAATGAATTTCATCGGAACACCTAAGTATACATATACGACGCTCGCTCGTATATTATAATGAAAATTTTAAACAAATATTGCCTCATTATACACATATTTGTATGCCCTCGACGGCGGACCGAAACAATATATATAGGTACCATTGTACCAAAGATAAATCAGCCGCAGTGGCACACGATTAATTCACCGCAACACTATAATATTGTCTTTTACTATCTATTATTATTATTACTATTACTATTGGAATCCGATATTGGTGTTCATTGATAATCTTTACTTTCGACAGCTTGTGCTCAACGTACTTCCCGGCTGCTGTAACCCATTCGTCCTCGCACGCCGAGGTGACAATAATCGATTTTACGAACTTTTTGTTCATTTTAAGAATTTAACGATTTTACCAAGCACAACTTTAATATTAAATTTATTTATTAAAATTAAACGGTATTTTTTAAATCGTTTCGTAAATCTAAGAGGTGGGGCAGGTCGTCAGTCAATTGGCTAAATAGCGTTCACCGTCCACTTGAAAAATATTTAGGCGTATAAAATACGTTAAAATATCTGATAAATTAGTTATGATACTCCTCATGAAGTCACGATCATAGGCGTGTACACGGGTGTGACTTATAAGGCTATAGCCACATCCGAGAATTTTTTAGATATATACTTAAATAAAAAAAGAGAATACTCACTTTTTTGTAAAGCAGGCTAAAGAATAAATAGTAGGAAAACGGAGATTAATGCTTTAAATAATTGTAATATTAATTCACATAAATATAATGTTTATACTAATAATTGTACTATGTATTAGTTTTAACAATCAATTTTATTTCTACTTATCTATGTTATATACTTGTGTCTACTTTATTTATTGATTTTTTTTTTTTTTGAGGATGGTTTTGTGAGACTGAATAGTCAAAAGAAATAAAAGCCACACCTGAAACAAGATTCTACGCACGTCTATACCTACTTACGACCAAGTCAAGAACTGATAATAATTTTACAACAACCAAATCATGGAGTCAACATTGGCCAAAACGTCTATTTCACACGACACCAGCTATCATAATATTTATTATTTTGATTTTATTTACCTTATCTGAGCTATTGTGTTAGTTACGACGTTATGATATTATGAAAAATATATTTCCGCGGTTCGTGCGTGCATTCATTTCTTTTTGACGGCCGTGCGGAAAGAGCGTAATAAACCTATCCATAAATAATGTATATTATTATAGTGAACACTTCACACACTCGATATACACGTCTCGCGCACCTCACTTCGACTATTTATACAGTGTACCGGTGATGTACGGGGTGGAAGTTTTGTTTAGTTATTGTTTTCGTGGTAAATATTTATACTTTAATAATTGATTGTAACAGCTATATAATAACAATAATATACACATCGATAGTTTTACATCGTAAAATAAAAATTACTCCGTATCTGTTAGTGCGTGTACGTGTGTTAACGTTAATTTACTGTATACAGTTATTTTTGTGAGAGTCCAATAAAATTGTGGTATCTTCGTCCTGTGAGGAATCCAAAATTAGTAGTTTATACTATTAAATATTAGTAATAGGCGCGTTATTATAAATTAAACAGTTATAAAGAATAAAAAGCGATGTAACTATTGACGAGTTTAACTCTTTTCTGGACGATAATCATTACTAACTTACCTTTTTAGATTTTAAATTTTCTAAATATTTTTAATTTTTTTGAACTATTTGTAAATATTTGACATTTTAGACTTTTTTTACTTATGTAGATAAAACTTTTGATCAATACATGTTTTCTCAAAAGTTTTTCCTGCAGTAATTTAAAAATATTAAAAATATTTTTACAATTTATATTTCATAAGCGTCTGAGTTGAAAATATTGACAAAATAGGATAGTTACATATATAAAAAAAATTACTTTAAAAGTTTTAGTCATTTTGTTGTGATTATTCTATAGATATTAATTTTTGAGACAATATATACGTTTCACTGTATTACGCAGATTAGTGCCGTAGCTAGGACTTTTTCGGGTGAGGGGGCTTAACTTTTGATGGCCAATTATGACAACAAAAAGTTTGCACTATATTTTTGACAATATAATTTATATAATTATAGATATATTATCAATTCAAGATCAAGTAAGTGGGATGAGAGCGGCGTTATTTTATCGCCACAAACGGTAATTAAATTAATAAAATTATTGTCGTCTGACATTTCGGGAGAGGGGTTGAGCCCGGAAGCCTCACCCCCGGCTACGACACTGACGCAGATTATTATTATCTATTCACTTTCACTATAATATTTTTGAGTAGGTTAAGACAAATTTTAAGCTATAAATGTACCACAAAATTGTATTCACTTGTCTTACATATGGTATATCGATAAAGACTTATATAAGTTATAAATTATGCACCATGTTATTGGCAAAAATAAGTTAAACCTATAAAATTCAGAAAATATTTGTAATAATAGAATAGTATATGATATAAATGATATAATACAAGTTATCGATTTTTCTTTTTAAAATTATCGTTTTTTAATGACCCTGATGACTATTCACTGAATGAGATTATACTTCCTTTTTCTATTAGTAGTTACGATAATCGTATAATTTTCCTGTAAAAGCTCGATAGTCATGTCATCGCTCTTCATAATAATATACTTATACTTTATAACTATCATGAACAATAACTATTATACAGCGAACCTGAATGTTATTTACTTTCTACCTACTGCTCGCGTTTATATAGGTCAATGCATTACTTGCGTGTCTTCGTTTTATGGGATATACCTACGTATATTTTTTATACTTGGCGGAAATGAAAATAAAATGTAAAATTTCTTATAGAAATAACATATTATTATAAGTTATTATTATTTTTTTTTTTATCCGTGGGAAGTATTTCAATACAATATTGAAATTGCAAATTATACGATATTTTTTTATTTTTGTATATATACTATTCGTAGTTTAATTTTTAGTCTTAATTTTATTAATAAAAATTGACATTTTTGTACATTCTGGCTACAGCGGAGGATTCATTTCAATGAATCTTACATACATTTATACTGTGTTGTGTTCACGGGTGGGAAGATGTAATATTCCCCGATGTATTTTTTTCTATTGATTATTTCTCATCATTTATTATTAAAACACAAATTCATGTTTGTGATTTTTAACTTTTCATTTAATTTACGTCGATTGATAATAATATAATATATTGCAAAGTATCTAATAAAAGTACATACCGCTATCATGCTATCAATGAGTAATTTACATCAATATATGACTATAAATTATAATAAGTATAATAATATAATGTAAAAAATTTCCCTGACATACGATTAACGATTAATGAAATATTATTATAATTTACTAGAACCTGAAAATAAATTTAAAACTTAATTAATATTTTTTTGGTTTAACATATGTAGTGGTGTGAGAATATTCTTGAATTAGAATCTTTCCCTTTTTTTAACGATTTGTATTAATTAGGTTAAATATCTATTTATTTGGGTAGCGGTATTGTGGTAAACAGTTCCCACCCGTTCCTTGGTTTTGGCGGAAAAAAAACAAAAAAAAGATATTTATTTATCTATCTAATTAATAATAATTATTATGTAATTTTATTCTAAATAAGCTATTTTTGGTAGGTATTTACGAATTTATGGATATTGGAATCCAACTATACTTTTCTATTAAGTAAAAAAAAAAATAAAAAGCGTGGACTGCAAATTTAATATAAACGATTATTAGAATTTAATTGGTTAGCTTAATCAGAAGAGAAAATGGGGACTATTATAAATATTATACAATTTTTGCTAAAGATGTGGAATAAATAATCAGCTTTTAGGACATTTTGTCGAAACTACTTTTGATGCATGGAAAGAGGTTATTATTAAACGAAAATTATTATATTCATAGTAATACATATTATAAATATCTGCTACAGATGCTTCATTACTTTTAAAATTATTCAACTCCGAATTTATAATTTTGGACTTTGGTCCATGTTTTTCAGATAAAAATCATTTTATTTAAGTATTTAAAATGTACAATTTTTGTGAAACTTATTGTGTACATATTTTATAACTCATGTTTTCATAATTTCATAATTATAATATATATAATTCAATAATTAATTAATTAAATAAAAGAATATATTAAATATTAGCCCAATATTATTGTTATAGTTCTTAATTTGTATTACATATTTATTTATTTATATAGATGCACACGATAATATTAAGTAAGGTATATTTAAACAATTTCATTCAGCATTCTACATTTTACATTTTTAATTAGGCAGAATGTTTTAAAATGTCGTAAGTTAAGCCCAACGAGTTTTGGATAAACGATATCAGTGCATATCCGTGATATTTGCGTATTAATTTAGAATACACGACTTCAGCTTAATAGTTAAAAATAATCTTACGTTTATATAATTCAAAACTCTGCAAGAAATGTTCTATTGGCAATTTTGGAATGCACACAATGCGTATATACGTATATTATAATTTATAGTCAATAAGTCGCTATTAAAATAGCAAAATCAATGTTCCTAATTTAGGTACACAGTATTTAGCAATTTTTGTGACCGCTTTAAGGCACGGTTTACCTTGTGTAATTAGTGATTACGAGCGATCAGTAATACTTAAATCCACACGGTATGATTATAATAATATGTGGATTTAGGATGCAGTGTTTGTTTTATTACTATTATTGGCTACAAATCTTATTTTGTGCTCGTATTATTATGATTCGATATTTTTTTAAATTTAAAATATGATAATTTAAAATTTAAATAATTTAATTGTAAATGATAGTTTACAATCTGTATAAAATAAAATACAATACGTACAATAAGTAAATATGATATGAGGGAAGGAATCAGGAAGCATGCGTGGAGAAGTCGCCCAGTGGCTGCACTCCAGATCATCTATACTTAGATAGTTAGATATAGTTAGACATATAAGATGTGCTATAAAGTAAAAATTTCAAAAATAATACTCATATTTTTATTGTCGTCACTCGTAAATTTCAAATTAACGCAGTACGCATTCGTGAATAAAAAAAAATAATTGTATTATAGAATAATTAATAAACACATTATATTTATCATACAATCATATTAATTAGGCATGCAAAAAATAAAATATATCAATCATAACTTACAATATTATGAAATTAGACAATTTGGTTTTGAATGAATATAATACTACGTATTTCATACTTAAGTTTATAACAATTTTAGGTTACTACAAACATTGTTAAAAAAAATTCAATTTTCTATACAAATCAAATAAAAAGTTTTTAAAAATAATTCTTGCTATCCAAAAACTATTGTTATAACCGCACGTAAGCCTCTATCTCCAAAAGAAAATTTGAAAATAACTTTTGACGTTATCTTTATACTTTATTATTATCATTTTTTTTCTTGTATTTTAATAAAATCAAAACGTCACTTGAGAACAATTTCTTCAATACACACATTGATTTATTATGTTATGTTCGGTAAAAGTAAACGGATGTGAACTTCCTGATTTCCATTATAGTGTAGGCGGAATTGTCAAGTGAAATGGTAATTAACAATTAACTATTCCAAATGACAAATTACAATTGCATGTTCCACAATTATTTGGGCAATAAATTTCCAAAAAAACAACTGTTACAGCTTATATTATTAAAAAAAAAAACTAATGAAACATGAATTATTTTCTGTGCTTGTTATTTAGTTTGGAATAAACGGTCTATTTGCATAAGCTACAATTGACGTTTGTTATTCCTTTATTGTTCTGAAGCCGTTCTGTGTGTATAAATTAAACGGATCAACAATAACACACAATCTATAATTTCAAGTGCTGTCACTCAATCCGAAAAAAACCGACAAAACATATTTACGAGTAACACAGAATTTCAAATATTTCTATTGCGTTTGTATTATATATTATATAGGAAACGCAGGTAAAATGCCACACAGTATAATATACCTATGGGCAATATAGTACAAATAATATTATTCATGTAGGTTAATATATTATTATATCGCACACTACACTGTCTGCAGTCTGTATTACTGTTTGTGTTGTATAACAAATCGAACAAATTGAAAGCCAACAAGTGCGACGTCAAGATTATTATAACGATTCATCTACTTTTTCTACTTGCAGCGTGAATGTTTTAAAAAATGTGCTGACAACAGTTGTTTAATCGTTGCATAAACTTAAGGAGGACGCTACCGCACAACTAGCATAATATAATTGTGCGTTGTCCCCGTCTTACACCATGGTAAGTTTGGGCTCAGCCGAACCAATTTGTTGTTGTTACCCTATGACTGGCAATATTTTCGATGTATCGGTAATTGCTGGAGTTCTGTATTTTTTGTATTTAAGAATATCAGTTTATTGAGATATGTCTGTTTTCAATGTATAAAGGATACCGGTCCGTATTATATTTGGAACATTTTTTTTAAATCACACATGACACAAATGATCCGAAGTATTACTTTGTTAATTATATGGTGGTTAACTACTACTGCAAATACTGCGAATTATCCATCTTCATAACAATATTTAATAGAAAATTAACTATAAAGAATTTAGGAAAAATTAAATATAGAATAAAATATTTTCATCTATTGGGCATTCACATCCGTATTAGAAAAGGTCATTTTCCTATATGATGATAATCAGAAAAAATATTGCTTTTAAGGAAAACAATTTTTTTTTGTAAAACAAAAAAAAAATGATAATATTAACATGTTTTAACTAATCTTAAATCTTAGATGTGATTCTAAAAATGGTAAGGAAAATATATATTAGACATGTTAGTTATTAATATCATATACTCTCAACCAAACAATAAATATAATATCACTCAAACTGGCAAAACTGTGTATTAAACATAAAAGGTATCCATAATATAAATATGTATCCAAATAATATGTATATAATAGCAGTTATGTGATTTTGGGTTATTTGCCCAAATGAAAATCGCACGATGAAAAGACTTTACTCTAGTTACCGATAATACCGATATTTTAGGTAATATTAACAATATATGATATTTTCAGTTACCGGAAATATCATAATAATATAACCATTAACCAGCAATATCACTGATAAACCGCCAAACAAATTTGCAATACCGATAGGACTTAACAGGCCATCTTAGTACGTATGTAGTTGATGTATTACGGCAGCGTCATAAAAGTCACAATTTTTCCGCGCAGGCGTATTATAATATTATACAAAAATTGGCCTCCTCCACCTACCAACCGATTTGCGCTGACCGCAGTACCGGAAAGACCCATTTCCGCGTGGTATACATATTATATTTGGATATTGGGTACCGTATTATATATTGTATTATCGGTTGGTATTATATTATGTGTTATATAGGTAAGTAACGACATATGGCCAATCTCTCAAGCGGGGCATCTCAAATTTCTCAGCGACAAACGGAGATTTGCATAGGTAAAAATATATATGTATATATTAAAATATATTAAATTGTAACAATCGACTTCCGGCCGATATAGACTGAACGTGCGTGTAACGAGGTGCAGAAAAATACTTACCACGTTTTTATAATACGCGGTTAACACAGTGGGCCGTTTAGTAAATGCCGATATATTGGTGGCGGGGAGGCGTGTAGGCGCGAGTTGATATTTTTGCGGGTGGTAAACTACAGCCGCAACCGTGACGAATTCGGTGAATGTATAATATACACAAATTTATGTTTACGTATACATATATATATATATATATATACACACGTTTTACGTGTACTACAGATTGTCTGGCAAACATCTATGCCACTGGGAGTTTTAAGATGAAAGTCTATGCTCGTAGGGTATTATACATATGTACAATATACTCAGTGGCGTAGCGTAAAACTCATGGTGACCCTATAGGAGGTAGTGACCCTCTTATAGACATAGAAGTTATAGTATTAGAAAGAATCTAATAGTCTTACTATTTGTAAATTTATTTAAATAATATACTTACGAATAAACTTATCGAGTCTTCGGTTGAGCGAACTTGTCGTTGACTTGATTTCCTCTAGATTGAATTGTCATGTCCGCTTATTTTCAAAGAAAATAATATTAATAAACCGTTTAAATGTTATTCTGCTATCATACTTCGCAAATAATTTATTATCATTTTAAATTTCGAGAATGATCATTGTGCTACTACTGGTGTAATGAGTTATGAGTAATGTCAAGAATAAAATAAAAGTAGTGCATATTATATCATTCCAACAGGGTATGTCTATGCATGTGGAGCCAGAGGAGGAAGTTAAATTAATAACATTAAAAAGATACTTTCATTGTTTTGGTTTGATACTTTGATCAATACGACATTCTTAAAGGTATAATATTTAGTATCTGCAGAAAATTATATTGGTCATATTTTTTTTTTAGTATTTCTATTGACTTGTATAGTTTTGAATAAATACACCGCAGTACTATTTGTTATTTTTAGGTTTTAAATTTCTTCAATTTATTTTTGACATATTTTTTCTCAAAATTAAAAAGAAATTTTAGACCTCAACCTAAATATATCACTGATTATACTGCAAGATAGGACCTCTCATTTATATGTGTTGTTTTCATATTTTTGTGTTTTTTCGATATTTTAATTTTAAAGTAAGTTATAAAGTTTTCAATATTACTTTACAATTTAAAATGCTCTTAAAGTCATAAATCACTTCAAAATTAAAATATTGAAAAAAATTTCCACCAAACACAAAAATATTATATTGTTCAATAATAGGTAAATTTACTCTAATATTAAAACTAATAATGCTAAATGAGAACGCAAATTTAATATGTTACAAATTTGTAAAACGAAGATGACATACGTGGCCGAGCGTCCATAAAAAAAAAAAATTACAAAACGACGTCGAACTAATCCAATAACACGCTTGAGATGGCGCATACCTTACGTTTTTATAACAAATCCTTCTTGAAACAGACTATACAAATAATTTGGAAAATAACCTATGTGATGGTTTAACGTATGGTTTTTAATTTTTGATTCGCGACATAGACCAGAAAACCGATAACAGTAACCCCGCGGATCATAGGTTGGGGAGAACGTCGGTGCGATCTCCGACAGATTTGAATCATTTCCACGCGTATTTATTTTTTCCCTCTCGCGCATGTTAGTTGTTATCGGTAAATCGCCGTGAATATGCGTAAATTGTTCGCTGAAAATAGTCCGCGATGAAATTATTCAAGTATGAAAATATTGTTTTTTGCGCGCATAAATTGTTCAGAAGTTCTATTTATTATTAATTCAAAATAGGTTTACAAATAGATAATAATAATTTCAAATGTCAATAAATTAGTTTTTTATAAATCGTTTTGCACATACATATAATTGATAAATAAAACAATACATAAAAAAATAAAGCAAAATATAGTTAAGTATTTTTGTCGGGTACATGGACGTAAGCAGAAGGAATACAATTTCAATAATATACAGTGTGAATGGTATATCGGTAGAACGGAAAAAGGTAAACCAGCAAAAGTTTCGTTACAAACCCAATATTAGGACAATTATTCATCAATCCAATCAATTCTGAACTCTTATTTGTCGAAAACAACGATATTATTTTTGTGTTCGATCCATTTTCAAAAGAAGAAAATCGTCACCAATCGACTTCTTTGTACATATCTCGGGAATATCAAAATACAATTTAAAGGATTTACACATGAGCATTTAGTTCGGTTTGACGAACACGTTGTATAGTTCATTTTAAACTGGGACTATGCTGGGTAATTGACCTGCGATCGATAAGAGAACCTTAAAAAAAAAAAAGAAAGAAAGCACATTTTATGTGTGACATAGTTTTCGAATTATTATTTTTTTATGAACAATTATTGTCGTATTTGAATAGTCGACGCGAGAAAGACCGTCGTGCGAACAATTGACGTGATACCAATCGACGACGACGGATGAGGCGCGTGTGTTTGGGCGCGCGAAAGGGGACGTGACTCGAGCGACGATGGTAGAAATATTATAATTTATACTATAGCAACTGGAAAATCATCGTCGCCGCCGCCGCAGTAGTGCATAATATTTACTGTACAATAGTAATGCAATATGGATATTATTATTATTTGTGTACTGTTTCAGCCGTATAGTCAAATTGAAAAATATTACACACTCACATGAATAAGGACTTCAGCGCAATAAAAAACCGATTTCCCCACCCCCGCGTCTCGTCTTGTGTATTTCGCATTGTTCTTGGCAAAAACAACGACACTACCATATTAAGTGGCATTGGTGCGTGTGTGTGTGTGTGTCGGCGGCGGCGACGAAGTGCATAAAACATGTTTAAAAGAACCGGAAAACGTGTGTACACATATATATTTATAATATATTATACATCTATATATATATATATATATACACAGTATAATTGTATATTATGTGTATTGGTGTTCTATATGGATTCCGCGCGTGTATATACGACATGTAGTGCAATAATGGCCGTAGAGGCGTGACAAACGAGTTTATTATTTCTACTTATTATTATTATTTTATTGTTTTTTATTTTCGAAAAATTTTATCGTCTCTTTCGAAGCTCGTAAAATCCAATCCGCTCCCCCCACTCGGAACAGTGGGATATTACACTTATATACACATCGCACAAATCGATTTTCGGCAAATTTGTTCTGTACTTGAGTTTGTGGCGGCGGCGGCGGCGGCGACGGCGGCTGTCTGGGATCTGTTTATTTTATTACGTTTCTATTTTATCGTAGATGATAATATACGCACACACACATACGCCATGTACTACACCGCCTGAGCACATGGGCGCCTCCTAATTTGGCCGATGATACTTCGTTTTCCTAGAACTATTTTAACAGTTATATAATAATATTATAATATATGCAAAACTAAATCGTATACACATACACACACACACATACATACACATACACATACACATGTGTGCCATTTTCATTGACTGTAACGGCAATCACGTGGTCGGATATGTTATCGATTTTTTATTTTACGTCTCCCGTTTTCGCCTCTCAAACATAATATATTATATACGTATATAAATACATATATTTTTATAGATTATGTATGCACATTATTTTGACGTGCTATTTTAACTTGTCCGAATTAGCAAACCGATAACCGTATAACACACATCGACACGAACCAATGGGATCCAACTGTTATAATTACACAATGTCGCCAATTCAACTTCTTCGTGTGTATTATTATTATTATTTCATTGATGATTAAATTGTTTATAATAAAATTAAATACTCGACATGAGTATCAAAGCGTTCATAGATAAAAGTGATAAACGTTTGTGATTTGTCCCATTGAACATAATTTTTCGTTTGAAGTAGGTATATTAAATATTAATGATTTGATAACTACTGTGACGTTTTAACGTTTGTGTATAAGTATATTGTATAACTCGTTATTATTTTTATTTTTTTTCGACCGACAAAACGAAGCCATAACGCAATATCTCGAAATTTGACGATCTGATTGTAGTTTCAAAATATTTAACAGAAAATAAATCTAAATCATAGCAAAAAAAATTTATAGCTTATGCTTTTTTATGATTCAATTTACTGATCTACTTTGTAATAAAAAAATATGCTACAAAAAGACGACCATTATTCTCCAATTCATCACTGAAATGTAAATAAAAAAAAAATTCTATCCATAATAAGTAATAACTAATAATAAACATTTAAATTTATAGTTAATATATTTAAACGTTTATAAAAATATAATATTATATCCCACGTCATACCTACGTAAAATTGAAGTCTTTATATGTTTTATATATTTTTCAAGTATTAAAAATAATATACATTTTTCGATTTATGCACATATTAACACATCGATATTTTATGTGCATTTATTTTTATACAAATTTAATATAATCAATAGAATTGTTTAAAATTGGCACTTAATTTTTTTCCATATAATTATTCATTTTAAGTTTTTGTCACTATTGCCTGTTGCATATATATGTATATAGACTGTATTATTATAATTATACTTACATAATAATTGTTTTCATTTAAAATATTTTAACTTGAGTGTAATAAATTATAATATAATATATAAAACAATATGTAGTTCCTAATAATATTACTATATACAATTAAAAATTAAAATATATGATTTATGAAATCATTTTATAAAATAATTTATTACCTACTAAATTTCAAGTTATATAACATATCAATATTAATAATTAATAATTGTAATTTACCTAATAATGAATTATGTAAATTGACTTAAAAACTACTTATAATATTATTTGACCTTTCGCATCACTTGATACATTAAAAATATTTTGAAATTAATTAATTACTTTATAAGTATTGTAGATGGATAGGTGGTAATAACCTTATTATACAACGAACAACAGTGATTAAAATATAATTTGTTAAATAAAATAAATAAATGATTTATTCAATTTTTTTTATAACAAGTATCAACGTATTGAATTTGTTTACACTGATCTATCTCTGTAGACATTCATATTTGGATGGTATGCGTCCAGATTGGATTAGTAGACATAACCAAAGGTTTAAAACCGAAAGGAAAAATCGATTTCGAAGGTGATGGTAAATTACTTTGTTTAGTATCAGTGATAAATAAAGTTTGATAATAAAAAAAAATTCAATGAACTTGCGACAAACGAACATTAAATGCAACAGTAAAATATAAAACATATAAAACGTTAATAAATAATATTATAGTACTCGCATGGAATTTTTGCGGACTTAAGTCACATTCAGTTGTATTTTTTCTCTCCACGACTTCTCTATACCGGCACTCTCTCTCTCTCTCTCACGCATATAAACATACTCTTTATCTCTATCCATGTATCAATCTTTCTTTCTCTGCCTACTAAAATGCATTGATATATAGATACATTGCGCTAAAAATATAATTAATATACTATTATATGCGCGTACCTATCTAACGATAATATCACTATTCACCGCGTACGATAATAATATTAAATACGTCTCATTTTTATTTTTTTAGTGGCAAATGTTTGATACGCGCATATACGTATGTAATAAAGTTTGAAAAAATAAATGCATTTATAAATATTATATCCGTATGCCGCTTGTATTAATTAACGTCACGTTATTACAATTTAATGTATTTACTCCGGTGTATATATACATGGAAACGTTTATTATCCGACTAACATATAATATATACACCTAAATACATGCATCACTGATCACATATAATATAATATTATAGGTACGTGCCCTTATTTGTTCACGTTGCACGAATATATAATTGTGTCATAAGTATAAACGGCAGTAGGTACAGCACAATATATATATAGGTACCTGATGCATACATCGTTGGCGGCGATGCAATGTCGAAGAAACGAATAATAATATTGTAATAATTTCCGTTTACAGCGCTCGTCAACCGGCGGATATGGGTATAAATTACTTATATATTTCATATGTATCGATCGACGGAGGTGCCTATGATATATGCAAAACCATATTAAAATCCATTTATACGAATAAATAAATAAAATGCACAAAATTAATATGTATGATAATCAAGTCAGGGTTAAAGATCCATATTAGGTCACGAAACACCAGACTCACTTAGCGGGCCCAAATATAAATTTACTATGATTTAGTAATTTTTTGTGACATGAACATTTTTAATTAATTACATGCAATTCCTTTTTAATGAATGCATCATAAAAATAATTTCTAGAAAGAGCTTACCCTTCCTCCTTAACCCGCACGTGATGATGTAATATAGGTACTTCCACAGTTGGAGCGATGACTATATATTTTTATTTTCGTTTAAACACACTCGACAATCCTTTTAATATACTGTACATTTCAGTTTTGATAAGTTGAAACTCGCGATAACTCGATAATCTCAATTACTATCTAAAGAATATTTTCCTGTTTCTTAAAATCCTCCATAATATACACTCAACGTTGTATTAATAGAAAATTATTCAAGTCAAATATTTATTCTATCCCCTTTGAGTTATCAATGTTCAATTATGTATGTAGTGTTATATTCTCGGCAATCACCTCCGAGAATATATATATTTATACACACGTCATATGATTGAACTCATATGCTGATATATAGGCATATGCGTACCTAAGGTGTACATTTAAAATTTAAAATAAAACGGTTGGTAAAAAAAAAATGTAAGCGAACTCGCGATAAACAAAAGTTTCTGACAATAATTATTTAATAAGTCAAATATATTTATGTTAAGACAATCGCATTCCTGTTCTTTTTAAATGATCTCAATTCAATTTATTCAACTTTCGTTAGGTTGCTTGTGCATTTTTTACGACTTGAATAGTTGAATGAAGTTACAGTCTTGATTTTGAGTTTTTAGCGTAGTTTTTACATAAACATTAGAATTTTTTTGTTTATTTTTGAAAATGTAGAATGTTTGATTGATAAAAAAAAAATTAACGTGTAATATTATAAATGTACAACTATTAGGTATACAGATCAATGATATTATATACACAAGGTGTTCATTATTATATTTTAAATTGAATCAACCTCTTTCTTTGGTGGATCAAAAATATAGACATTTTTTAAATATTCGAGATAAACACGAAACAAAAATAGAATTTGAATAAACTCGAATTGTTATTCTGATTGTTTGGTAACCACGGTTACCAAAAAGTTAGACAGTCATAATAGGATACCAAAAAACCTAATATTCTTTATGGGACATCAGAATAATTTTTCATTGTACACAAGATTCATCGTTGAATGCAAATTGAACACATTCATTACGCATTGACTTATAATCAATAACGAATTACACTCGACACCTGCAATATATAAGCTATAACCTACTGTACAATAATATATAGGTAGCTACTATGCGGCTGAACGGTTTGTACCGGTACACGTTTTGTTATACACGTTACCCGTGATCGAAAATGATAATAATATTTGTAAATAAATCAAACAGTTTTAGGCGTGTATCGAATTTTTCACCGATTATGCCGCCGCTGCCAATGCATTTTAAAAGCGACTGATATGTACATAATATGCAAGTTGTACTGTGTATATTATTTCGGAATCGATGTAGGTACCCCGTTGTGGTGTTTGACGGCATCGCGACGGGGAGGGAAAGGGTTGTGTTACTGTTTGCGGGGCACAAGCCGGAGCACACGGGTATTCCGCGCCGACACTACGCAGTGTTGTATAATATTATTGTCATCGTAATTTTAATATATCAAACGCTATAATGTAACTGTCGCGGGCCCGCCGCCGTCCGTCGGACCGAGCGCGGCGCGATTGGCAACCGTACGGTCAAAATATTGGACGGGATCCAAAGCGTTTTCGATCCCGCCATTTCGTCCGACGCGCCTGGAATTCGTTTCTTCTTTTTATAGATCCGCTGCCCTCTATATTTATATCCGCGCGCGCGCGCGCGCGCTTTTTCTCCGGAACGGTTCGTCGCGACCGCGCGCGCCGCGCCGTGCGGAGACGCCGAGCCGCAAAGGCCAACGACACCGACGACGCGCGGTCCCAAGTTCACACCGCCATCGGCTCGCCCCGCGTATTTATATCGAATAAATAAATAATAACGTACTGAGTATACTACTGCTGCGTCGTCGTCATCGTCGTCGTCGTCGTCGTCGTCGTCGTCGTCGCGTCGTCGTCGTTGTCGTCAGCCGTCAGCCGTTAGTAGTATATTACATTATATAATGTTGTGTATAATGTATAAATAGTAATAATTATTATATGGTGTGAGTATATACGGAACGATCCGTTTAACTGACTACATTCAGTAATAACACTTTCCGAGTCGATTTTCGTGCTGAATTCGATTTTTATGCGTCACCACTTTGAGTCGGGTGTTTCGCTACACACCGTAGATGACGAAATAAAATAATAAAATATGCCTAATATAATGTATAGTATAAGGTTGTCATCGGTAAAAAACATAATCTGATAAAAGAAAAAAAAAAGGTAAACGTTATTCTTTCTTAAAATTATAATGCTATTATAACACTTCGGACCACGAGAAAAAAATACTGTTTGTTCGACAGCTTATATTTACTTGGAAAATTATTGGTGTAAACCGAGGATCTTCATATATATGTACATACCTATCGGTAGCGTGATTATTACCCCGGGAATATTTGGGTGTCGTATCCTCCCCGTGACGTTTTTTGTAATAGTTAGTATTTCAAATTTAAGCAATAACACGTTATATTACTTCATTTTGATTAGGCATTATTATATATAACGTCTAGAGGATCTGTAATGTGAATATTCCAATAATTGCAAAAAATGCTTACACATTGCTGCACGGAATGATTTATTTAACTGGCTACAGTAATTTTCCAAATCGATTTGTGTGTATTCAATTTTTATGAATTATGACTTATAGTCAAGTATTCAGGTATTCTGTTTAGAATGATGACCTAAAATATATGTGCTGTGGTGGTCAGAAGAAAACTAAAAACACAATATTATAAAATATAGTCAAATTTTTGAAATGTAAAAAAATACTTCAAACTACAAAAATGTTATAAAATACGAAAATTTAATTGGAATATCAGTTTAAACGGTTCTAGGTAAATGCGTAGGGGTGGTTTTATAAATTAGCCATCTTGGTCTTTTATATACCTATATATATATATTATAATTCATAAAATGTGTTGTTGTTATATTATTACTTTTGGGCAGCTTTATAACATCTTAATGCTAAGGAATATTATAATATCTCAACCGTTAATATCGATTTTTGATTTTAGTATTTACGCATGCATATTAGTGCATATTACGAACACATATACATTGTTGAAAGTGAGATGTTGTAGTTGAGTATTTACTATTTAATATAGTTTCTGTTTGAGTTTGGTGTTTGTTTAAGTTCTTACTTTGGATAGTCAAAATACATCTATAAGAAAACAACTTAAATAAAGGCAATTGCCTATACCTATACAATTTTTAAGTTTTTTTCTTCTAAAAAAGACTCCAGGAGAATAAAATTGATGTAATTTAAAAGTTAGATGCAAATACATAAGTATGTACTTTACTGGTTATCAAAAAATACATTGATTTCAATTTTATAAAAAAATGTTTTATTTTATAATTTTACCTATTTTTTACTAGTATTGTAATCAGGAATAATTTACGTTTACAAACCTAATTTATTCAGTTAACTAATATTAAAATAGATACCAAAAAATAAAGTAACCGATCTTTTTTAAATCGAGTATGAAATTATACTTTTGTGCATTCTATTAAAATGCGTTTAGAAACCAGAAATAATTTAGTACGCTCGCAGAGAGTACTTTCTTATTTAAATTATAGCCACTAATTAGATACACTAACGTGATATCGTTATAATATTTGAGTACGCCACTCGGCTTTATTTTACAGACATTTTTCTCCAAATCGTTGTCGTTGTGGCGTAAGTTTTAAATGAAACACATTCAAGTGTTTATTTTTATCACGTGCATGATATATTATTTTGTCGTATAGACGCGAGTAATCTAATGCAAAAAGTTTAGTGATATAAAATAAAATATATATCAATACAACTATAATATGTATACTTAGTCGCGTGGTGAACTTGATATTTTTCAAAAGCTGTAGTCTAATATTACAAAATCTCACTTATAACCCTCAACCTAATAAAAGCATTTACCGCCATATTGTTAACTGCTTATTGTAGTGAATACTAAAATACTAGTTAATACTAAATTATTATTCATTGGCCGTTACCCATCCACTCATCACCGCTAAAAACTCAAGGTAGCTACCTTCAGATTATCCCTTCGGACTTCACCACGCCATTTAGTATACTACCCCGTTCATACCTACATACAGACAATATTTTAAATACTTTACACAAACACGCGTAGAAAAACTTAATTGACATGTACCGAAATTACATTAATTGCAAAACAAGAAATTCGAAAATAATTAACTTGAAAAAATTTCTCAAATAAAATAGCAAATACTATTGACATTAAATCATAAAATTTGTTAGTAATTTTTTAGAAAAAGAATATTTATAACTTGTTAATATTATTTACAACTATTTTAATACTCATTAACGTTTTCCAAAGAATAGTTTTTTGAAAATTATATTTTTAATTTGTAAGTAGAAAAAAAAGATCTTCAAATTGAATATAAATAGACATGCCTTGCATATACCCCATAAGAACACCTTAAATGGGTAACTTCAATATTATTATGTAGAGTACATGCGGAAATATTATGATGTTAAGATGACAACTATATCGATAGCAAGACATTAAACTTTAAACTCAGCTAGGTTTAAACAGTCTACAGTCTTTTATTTGGCCTTTGGGAGAGTAAGTCTCTCCTAAAAGATATTATCGTGATTGTTACAATATTTACTAACCCATGACAGATCTGTAACCTTCCGCTATAATACATCCCTTCTACATAATATTTTCTCGTAGGTACACATAAACACGTACCTACTTATATTATATGAGATTCGGAAAAAATAAAGTTGATATAAGCATATAAATCATCTAAAATTAGTTAAAATCTAATACATTTATACCTACGCCATAATAATCATAATAAAATATAATAATTATAGTACTTAACAAAACTATTATAGGCATCCAATTATAGTAATAATAGTAATTACTCGTAACCCAAATCGTATAAGTTATGAAAAGTCGTTAACTCTTTTGAAATCATAACATTATGGCGAAAATAGGTGAAAAATGTATTAATATTTTATTCATAAAAATTAAGTAACATAATTCATCAATATAAGATATGAATATTATTTTGGAATAAAACATAATTTCCGAAAAATAAATATTTTCTTTAGCATTAAAATTAATCGACGTTCAGGATTTTGACATTTTTAGTTGTTCTACAGTGCACCATGTAAAGACCTCTAACCATTTAATGATTTTTACCGGTTTTGTACTGCAAAAAATTATAGTTATAGAAATATAGCTAACAACATACCTACATAATCGTGTTTAACTTTACCAAATACTGAAATTACGTCTCTGTCTCCAAATAAATATTTTTTGTACTCTCAAGTCACCCTCGACTCTAGATATACAAACCCCCATACTGGTTGATCGTAATTTAATGTGTTTAGATAAAATTTATTATTATATTTTAATCGATATCTGCTAAAGGTTCAAACTCTGTGTTAAATGATATTTGTTTTTGGGCCTAATTTTTAAATGATAATTGAACAAAAATACAAAAAAGTGTTTACAATAAAATGTTTGTGTATTCCTTACGTAGTCAAATCATAATGTATAACAGCTGTAACATTCGTACGAACAAAGTTAGAATACATACCTACATATTATTATTAATTAAAATAGAAACATTTAATAGTTAAATGTTTATATTATTACTAATGGTTGCTATTTAAAAGGCAAATAAAAGTAAAACTCAGTACTTTGTACATTTCATAAATATTTATTTAGTAAATGCTAAATTATGTTTACTTTGGTTTCCGAAAAAATATAAATACCTGCAAACATAATAATATTGTTGTCTGATACAATGTATACATCCGTTACTCTTGGCCCTCTCAAGAGGGTTTCTAGCGATGAGATTTGTAGTGTATTTTCGTAATGTCATAACTTTATGACTTATGAGTAAACTGTGCTCGAAACGTACCTACGTTCGATATAATAACATCGTATAGGTATACGTGATCGAGGTATATCGTTCTGTTTTTTTCCCGTTTTTCGTAAACATTTAACCTTTTTCCTTCAGTGTTTGCGTAATGCTCTTAAAAATACAATAATTGCGACAAGATTGTGGTAGGTGGCTTTTGACGAAAACCGTATAAACTCCGACACGTTGCGCAACGATTGCACCATAAAGGACAATATAGGATATAAGATCACGAGCGCCGCGGTTTTTGCGGCAGCTGCGCTCGTGTGGGGGATAGGTATACTTTAAATAAAATGAATTATTTTCATCATAACAATATTATGTAGGTACATCGTAAGAATGATTCGAGTTGGCCGAGCACAATCTTAAATTAAACGCTTGGACGTCATGTGCGCTTGTATCACAAATGGAAACCTTTATAAATATGATCGCGGTAAATGTGTATGTCGTTTTTGATATTCTTCCCCGACACATTTTGTACTATATCGTATTTATTATTGCGACATAGGCATACAATACGATAAATTTTCAATTGTTCGAGTCATTGATCAATAAACATGATTTATTCGTATTGGGTTACAGTACGTAACAGCGTGATACTTTTGAAATGGACATAAGAACCGAAAAACTGCAATTTATACACAAAATTTACGATTCGAATGTCGGGAAAAATATCCATCCGCACGCATGAGAACACTTGAATTGCAAACAATATGTATTTATATAATAAATTATTTTATAATTATTTTTAGCAAAAATTATGGTTTTCAATAAATTTTTTCAGCTGCAGTGTACAAAATATTATTTAATATTATTATAATTATGAAGTATTTAAAGTACTTAATGCTTCCGTGTATTCCGTTAGAGTTAAACGCCTAGCCGCCCGGGTTTTTCACCCATAGAAATCAATATCAATAGCTAGTAGTAATTGAAACTATTTTAAACGATGACGAGATCAGATTCAAAATCGCGATGTACTAGATGACTAAGTGTCTGCGTTCATCATTTCAAAAATATTATTCTTAATTAATATAATATTTAATATCACTGCAAAATAACATTTTTAACAATTTTTTGTCACCATCATTTTTAAGTTTTTACTTTTTTGAATTACAACATTTTTATTTAATATTCCGAAGTAGAATATTTGAAGTACCAATACCTACCTATTTCGAGATACATAAAAATCGCATTTCGAACGAGTAATTAATTATCTGTAAGTATTTGAAGTTTAGATTAGCGGATTAGTAGAGTAATGTTGTTTTATATAAAATCAAATTACGTAAAAAAAATATTTTAGACTTACTGAAAAAACGAGTGTAGACTTCAATCGATTATGCTATGTTCATCAATTATCAACGTTCCTTTAACAACTGTAAGAATAGAGTAGTAATAAGATAATTTAATTCAAATCACACAATTAACATTGTATAGTCGTCTATAAGATAACTATAAAGAGGGGGAAATTTTACTTTCTCTTCGTGGGGCAAAAAAAAAAATAAAAACTGTATAACTCTGCATCGATGGAAAAAATATTTTACTCTTAACTGTACACATCGTGGAATATGAATAATATTAATAATACGTGCGATAGATAGGTTTCAGTCACTACTTCGCAAAAAATTTAAAAAAATTAAATAAAAAACACAGTTTTAGTTTTTTTGAAAAGAATATCAACATCATGATAACCACAATGATAATAGAAATAATAAATACGTATATTTTGGTTGTTCCCCGTTGTGGTGATGACAATTAGGTATTAAATTTACGTCTGATTTGTCACCGATTGCCGATCTCGACGCCTCGAGCACAATGCAAAGATATTTTTATTACAATAACGCTCGTATATAATATATATATATATATATATATATATATAATAATAACAATAAGCCAACACGTCTTTAAATAAACATGGCGTTATCTGAGGTGGCTTATCCGTCGGTTCTCGGAACGGCTCGCGTTTGCCATTTCGATTTCGCACAGTTCTCACGAAATGTTTCTTCACACGCCCAGATTATTATTATTATTATTATTTATTAAACGACTAGTGACTACTGTTTTATTTTTTTTTCACAATATCATACTCTTTACGCTAATATTAACGATGGCTCGTAAATCGAATGTAATTATACATATTATATTATATACATAATATGTACGTTATAATATTTTTTTATACGCGTTATATTATTATATCATAATAGTTTATACAGGCCGATTCGACGACGTTCTTTTCTATTTTTTAATTTAATCGTTCATTTATTTCGTTTCTGTTTTTAGGAATTGTTAAGTATACACGAATACCACTGTTACGTCGAACACGTACACAAGTTTCTGTATTGTTTTACGACATTTTTAAAAGGTCTAGTAATATAATAATGATGACACAAGCATTTTTTGCTACAAATGAGAACACCTTCTTTTTTTACTACGAATTGGTAAGCGAAAGACTTAAAAAAAATAAAACTTTGATGTATCGAAATTTGAACGAGTTATTTCTGAGTTATTGTATACACTATATACAGAACAAACTTGAAAAAAGTTTGTAATGACACTTCTTAAATACCGTAAAAAGACTAAGTTTCTCGAAACACGGGTTTTAAGCATAAAAAAAGTTACCTAAATCTAAAAATCAGAATTTTAATAAGCAATAAAATAAATGTGTGGTTACTTATATGCGGATACATTTAGATTTTCCTGCTCGGTGAATCGCTCTGTATACAAAATACGTGCAGATGCCTGCATCGACTCACAACCACGACGGAAAAAATGAAACGTTTGCATAATAATAAATCGTAAAACGGGGGCACATCGTAAAACTGTACAAAACCCTGGTTATAATTCTTCAACCGGACTAAATTTTTTGCGTCCAAAAGTCTCAATTATATCGTTTGCTCCGCAAAAACTCGTCGACGGTTCCGAAAAGTTTCTGATGTATATGTTCAAGTTAACCACAGAGTTTTCCGGTATGGTGGCGGCGGCGATGAGACGGATAGAGAGAGAAGGAAAAAGAGAGCTATGTACGTATAATGTTATAAACATGTATGTTGTGTGTGTATATATATATATATATATATATATAAATAAATACCTCGATTACGGAAAAACTTTATGGCCGACCGTTTCGTTTTCGGTTTCTGTTTTTACTTTTATGACTGAATTTTTTGAACTGTGACTCCGGGGCAGCGGAAAAAAAACTATTTTCTCACATATTATAATAATATAGGTGATACTGTTAAAAATTTAAAATGGTTTATATACTTGTATAATTATAATTATTGTTATTTGTTTTATCATCGTCTCGCCCACAACAATAGTATTCACACCATGTGCGAATATCATATTTTATTGTATTATCAATATATTTTTATTTTTCAACGGTTGGAAACTTAATATTGTTCATGTTTATTGACTAAAAAATGTATTTGATTAAAATTTTACGTCGAAAATCTAATAACAATAACTTCATTATACATGTACTCACACCAATGGCGCAACCACGGGGGTCCCGAGGTCTTGAATCCCCCTTGAATCATGTCGTATCTTTCTAAAATAATAAAAATGTTTAGCAGTATACACATTGTACATACCTTTATTTTTTACATTTAATTTTTATTCAATTTTATATTATAATTAAAATATTTACATTAATCAAACAATAAAATAATAATTAAATTTGCAGCTTGCTACTTAAAATAATTATATTTTTAGACCCCCCCCCCATCTTTAAAAAAAATCCCGGTTGTTCCACTGGCTCACGCAATACTATTTTAAAAAAGGAAATCAATTATTTTCAAAAAAAGTATCATATGAAAAATCAAAACTCAAAACAGCAAAATAAAACGATTCCTTTATATCATTGCATGTTTTACGCAAAAAACATGAGTTATACCTTCGCTATAAGTTTTCACGATTTAAAGTCTACACAATTCGCTTGTTTCCTTTTTATCATCCAAAATTAAAACACTGAATAATATAAATAAATACAATATTCAAATGATAATTATTATCATAATCATAATTTCAAACGGTTTTTAATTCGAAAATATAGAAAAAAATATTGCTAAAACGAGGATTTAAAGCATATTAATAGCTGTTTATCAATATTAAAATGAAAATTAATAATTTTGTTCGTTATCAATCCCGGCCTCTTAACATTTTAAAACAATGTAATATATTATCGGTATAATGTACAATATCTTATAATTCCACAGTTCATATTGATTTATGATTTTTCCCTAAATTGTCAATTGTCAACTCGAGAACGAGAACGAGAGTTGTTCTCCGTATGCTGACTGTGCTGGGTGCAATTAGTTTTTGGGAGCCAGTTAGGGGAACATGGCTTTTCTAGAAAAAATGATCTAGGGGATGTAATAAAGTATTAAATGGAAAAGGTACGAATCTACCCCTCCGGCCAAACTATACCGATTTGGACAATTACAGGTCGGAGTCGGAGAAAATCGAGCGGGAACTTGTTCGCGCGTTTTCTGTAGAATATATTGTAATAATAATATTATATTGTACTAAACGACGGCCGACGGCCCGAGGTAACCAATAACGCGGTACTCTTGTATACCGCATTCATACCGCGGTGGTTATTAAAATATACGTGATGTATTTTCTCTCGAATTTTGCCGGGCCGGCTGCCGCAGACACCGCCGCCGCCGCCACTACCGCCGCGGGCAGGTAGGTAGACGACCGTTTTTTTTTCTCCCCCTCGTGCACCCTTCTTCACGACATTCGACGAAGAAGGCATTTGTATATATATATATATGTATATAGTCTCATTGTACTCTCGGTACGAGCGCTACAGCACACAAAGGAGGTGGCCGGATGGATGGATGTGTGTATGCAGGTACCAATATATATAAAATACAATATATTATATATAGGTGCCCGCTACCCGCCGCCCGAGCACGAAACCGACAACGCCCCGGTGCCAAAAGATTTTCTACCTATACCCGCGCGTACCGGATTATAATCGAAATATCGGTTTTTATTTCGATTCGATTTTTTTTCCATCGCATCGTTATTATTATTGTACCGCTCGCGCTGCAGTCGTTCAATGGAAAAATACCGTATAATATATAGACTCAATACTATGGAGTATATACCCACTGCAGTTTGCAGGGTGCACGCACAAATACCGCGAATTCATCATCGTCATTCTATTATGTGTATACACACACACACACACACACACATATATATTGTTGTTAAAATGTTCGTCGAGCCTGCAGCATCGGTCACCGTCGTCGCGGCGTTGCGACTAGAGGGCTAAAATCCGTGAAACTCTCGCGGCACCGTATACAAGACGCATACAGTAATAAGCATGCTTATTGCTCACCCTATTTTTACTTCAATAATGCAGTTGATCAAAAACTACTATTGGAATTTTTAAATACATTATTTGAAGACAAATATTTTCGAATTCTTGAGATTTTTTGTACTGCTTAAGAAGTGACCCGCGGAAATAAAAACTACTGTCTTTCTATTTAACAAGGATCTTCATATCTACTTTTCTAAATTATTTGGCGAATAATTTTTCGGAAAACGTGTGCTCAAAATTCGAACGAGTAATTTTTTAGTTAACTTTTTGCACGAAGGATAAAAGACCAACGATAAGGGATTTGAAATATAACAATAAAAATGATCTAACGTCAAAATACAATAAATATTATTACATACATATAAATTTTATTTTTGTGAACACCATTTTTAGGATTCCAAAAATATTTTAAAAAAGCACTATTTATGACTTATATTAAAAGGGTGGTTCTTATTTAAAAAAACAAAGGTTTGTATCGTCACAGGGCACTTCTTAAGTCGTACAAATTATTCAAAAATCGGTTTATGAATAAATTAGTTATTGAAGGGAAAAAACGGTGTGAGCACGCTTGGTGAATCACTCTGTATATAACAATAATAGTAATACACAGTACACACGAATTACAAACGTAGTGCAGAAACCAGCGTTGCTATAGAGTGTGTTTTGATTTCTCGCGTTCGTGTGCGTGCGCGTGTGAAATATCGTCTGCACGACAAACGGTGCTTAATTGGATTATACCTGTCTGCCGGGGTGACAACAATAACGAAGGTCCGACGCGTTCGCGAAAATAATATTATTGTGTTGTCGTGTAGCAGCAGTTTGTATTTTGTAGGAGCTTAAGTCTTGACATCTCGCACAGCTCTAAACGCGTTCGTTTCTTATAACAGTGATATATTATATGCGTAGATCAGCTTCAACTGATGCTGCAGTATTTGCGCGGGTACTTTATGGATATTAGAGATACAATACTTTACTAAATTGTAGAGACAGAAGAATTGAAAAATATTACCGCCAAAAAAATAACGAATAAGAAAAAAATTGTTTTAGACATAATATGTTGAGGCAATTCAGATATGTATAATATATAGTATACCAAAATAGGTTAGTTTAGGTTGATTATAATTTTAAAATACTAAATACCAAAATGGTTAGGATTTGTTGTCCTTAATAATTAGTGAACCGTAGTTCCTACCATTTATCCCCCCTCCACCATTATATCATCAACTCAACCACGTCACAGAGGACTAAATATATGAAAATAATTTTCCGACCATTTCAATTGTGTGTGGTAGCTCCTAGTTGCTACACTGAACGATAAAAGGTTAAGCGTTTCACCAATGTGCATACACGCATAATTACGAAAAATCGATAATCGACACGACATTCCAATAATGAAATTGAAATATTTTTGATTTCCCAGTAGATAGGTATACTAGTAAAAAAACCAATATGTAGGTTAAATATTCTCGATTTTGCAACAGGGAAAACACGTCGTGTTGTCTTCCATATTTGTAAATTTGGCAAATGTAAATGTAAAAAAATGATGATGTTTTTTTAAAATTATAAACCAATGTAGATGCCCATGTATATACTCTTACAGTTGTTTTTGTTTTTATAATAATATTATTGTACTGCGTCGCACATCCATTTTGCTGCTTTGACAGTATTATAAATGTGCATTATATTATTTATTAAGTAATATATTTTATTATGTCAATTATTATTAAAATATATAGGTAAACGTGATCTTAAATGTTATGACTCACAAACAACCACTGATATTAACTACTTTTGCTCATTGTTTAATTTCTGTTGTATTGGAGAATAACTTGTCGCACGGGTACGGTTGTTCACTCATATACGACGGCTGGCGGTTCGTCATATATTGCCGGTTTGTGTGTATGACTTGTCACTTATTATTTAATTATTATAATATGTCACACGGATACGGTCAGTGTCCCATGTGCTGTTAACGGTTACCAGCCAGATTGCTCATTTTATAGCCGTTAATTCTCCCACCGCAAATGTTGTCACGTATTTTTTCAGGTGACGCGGGAATACGACTAAATGTTTAACAAAATAGCTCGGGTACTACCTAGAGTAGTATACCACTCATCCACTCATGTCACAGTTTGAATCAAGAAAAAAATATCTGAACGAAAATAAAGGCCAGACTATATAATTTATCTGCGCCGAACATATTATTTACGAAATGGAAAAAATAAATACACAATATAATATTATGCTCCGCATCGTAGTGCGTTAGTGCGTATTAGTAGATGTGTTTATTCTCACAACATCATATTGTGTTGAAAACTGTCTATAATTGTTGAGTGGTGTATAATAAAACTGCCAAAACTGTTATTTAACAATTAATGAAAAAAGACTGCTTGAATAGTACGAGTATCATGATGTGTATAGGACATACATTTTGATATCGCATTTGACAAAATTAATATAGACACGTTTTTAAAAGGGATCATTAATTGTTTGAAAAAATCCATTTTGATAATATTCATATTTAATTAAAATTTTAATTGCGTGTACAAAATATAATGTAATTACAGTAGAACAGATATTTTAGACTCGCCGTTAGAATGCCTATAATATGTTATCTTCCGTGTATTTACCGACTATAGCATTTTGTTTATCGTACAGTGCGATTACGCGTCTCGTCGATTGGAATTTATTGATATTATTTTCTATCCTGCAGTGATGCGTGCCTAAGTACGCGGCGTATACGTTTGGGGTGGCATTCATCAAATATTATATTATTTCGCCGAAGAGTAACCTGCAGCATAGTGACTACGGGTTTAACTTCGCACGCACGCCGACGTGTGTCCTTATTGTCATTTGGGCAAAGAAAAAATAAATAAACAAATAATAATAATAATATATAGTGTTGACTACCTACTCTATACTATGTATCATGTATAAGTACGGTGTAGAAAATCGAAATACGAACGAAACGAGAAATTCTGTCACGTATTTCACCAGACGGTCCCGAATACCAAACTTGTCAGTCGCTGTGCAAATGTTTCGACGACGAGTACACCGAAATTGATCCGGGTTCGATTTGTATTACAGGCATACATATGTATATATGTGTGTGTGTGTGTGTGTATACAGAGTGGTTCATCAAGCATGTTCACACTCAATTTTTCCTCAAATAACGAATTTATTCAAATATTCTGATTTTTGAAATTTTTAAGTACGACTAAAATACTCAGATTCCTTTTACTTGATACAATTTTTTTATATCCCAACGAGAACCACACTTTTTTTATCATTAATTGTCAAGCAGATGATTTTTTATTTGACAATGTTGGTTTAAATATCTATATCAAAATTCGACGGGTAGTTTCTGAGTTAGAAATTTAAAATATATTTATTGATCCCTTAAAAATGATTTTATTAAAATTTAAAAATAAATTATATTGTATGTAATATTTGTTATATTTAGACAATTTTTACAAATTATAAAATATTAATAGATTATGTACGTAGGTAATATTAATTAGAAATTAATATAAAACCCCTATATCTTCCAAACCTATTATTATGGATTTATTATAGTTATTATCGTAACTTATAGGTATACACAAAGTTAAATTACTTAAAAGATGCTTGTTGGAATTTCAATTTAATTAATTAGATACATCAACATGTTTAAAAAATGATTCTCATTTGAAAAACGAATTTGGTATCGCCACAGGACACTTCTCCAACAGTGTAATCTAAGTACTTGAAAAGGTGCATTTGATGCTTAAGTAAGTACATATTTAAATTTTCTAAAAACCAGAATGTAAATAAATTCATTATTCAAGAAAAAAAATGGTGGCGAGCATGGTTGATGAATCACTTTGTGTATATCCATTACCTACCGTATATATACTATACATGTTATGTACTATACGTACACCAACCATCAACACCACTGATAAAACTGATATTTTACCTCTCGCGGATAGCCACAAATAACGAGCACATTTTTAAGATGTAAAAAAGAAAAGACAAACCACAACTACAAATATATACACGTATAACATATTTTATACTACTCTAGCGACGCATTGAAACGGTTTTGAAATTGTTCATAACATTAATACGTATCTTTTCGCTCGATATCGATGACGAAATTTCGTTATTATTAATTATTATTAATGTTCGTTTTTAAATGATAAATCTCAATCGTATCGTCCGTGTATTAATATCGAGTTATACTCTAAAAAATTGTCTACGCTACAATAATTACTCGTATAAAAAACCCGCATCTCTAATAGAGCATTTCAATGATGACACATTGTATACTTAATGCTTAATGGCAGAACTAACTCAAAATACATTTTATGCTTTATTGACATTTTTGTTGATATCTTGTGACCGTATCAAACCTTTGCGCATAATAACGATGGTCCTATTCAATGTTATCTATAACCTATAATTTGACTGAACCGTTTGACAATATATATTTGCCAAATAATCACACCCACATGAATCGACTAAACTGTCCTATAGTCATTAACGTATCTGAACTCATTCGGTAAATATTGTAACAAACATAACTGATGTTACAAATGTATTTATCTAAAATGTAAATATTTTTCGTTTTTGAAATATCAACTTTAATGGGATAATTAATATTGAATTAGTTCCAAACAATTTCGAATAAAACGTAGTATTTTTGTTTACCTATGGCAATTAATATTAGTTTATCAATCAAAGTCTAAGTGGTAATTTACAATTAATTGGTATACATAAAAATATAAAACGTAGAAGATTACGGTTTGTTCCTGTCAAACTACTCTGATAATTATACCGTCTATCCATTTCGACCCGATTTTGGAACTTCACTCATTGTAAATCAAACTATGCATTGTGTCATGTTTTTTCTAACTTGTAGAAACTTTACTAATAAAAAACTATAATCTAATTTACAAGTAAAAATAGAAAAATAATTTTTCCACCCTCACTTTCCATCATTTTAAAAAAAGCTATCGCAATTATATTCTATGTACAAATGCAGAGGTAGGAAAGTTGATACAGGTTTGTTATACGATAGGTTTCGAGTGAGTCACAGTAACATATGCGTTAAATCTCAGTACAATGATACATTAAAGAAAAACGATTCTGAGCGAAGATAGACTATGGCCTATGGGCTTATGTTATTAAGTATATTTTATGTTTTGTAATTTCATATCGTTCGAATTTGAGCTTAAAAACGTCTACGAAAAAAACTTATGCTCGTATATATTTAGATCTTTTGATTTCAGTATAAACCACTTATAAGAAACTTTGCATTAAATGTTCAAGCAATATCTATAAAAATTGCATGTTTTATACATTTTCGACTACAAAACAATTTTCAATTTTGTCAAAATTGGGACTTCAAATGCTAAAAAAAAAAATGGCACCTTTGTGTTTTAAATAATTTTTTACATATTTATAAGTTATAAAAACAACTTACGTGAGATTTTGTGTTAAATTTTTAAGCAGTTTGAAGAAGTGAAAAATTTTATCAACGTTTGTAGAAAAAATACTAAAACGAATAGAAATTGAAAATACCTAAAAATATTTTGAAAATTATATTCGTGTATAGAGTATAAACATATGAAAATTGCAAATACTTACGATAAATTACATCAAAAAACAAAATTAATTTTATCAAAAACTTCTTAGCCGACCATACCGTCTTTGTCATATTATATCCATTGCCATGATTAGGATACGAATACATTATTATTATAATTTCACATCAAATCTAATTCACTCGAATAAAAACGAATGCAGTTCAATGCACTCTAAGCTTTTGTAGCGCTTGTAGTTGTTTAATTTAGCATTCCTGTGTAACATTATAGCTGATCGAAGATTTATTATAAATGAAAAAAATTGCTAATTGTGCGATATTTTTAAAGCTTCGAACAAAAACTATTTTCCATATCAAGTATTTCTACACTATTTATTATAATAAATTGTGCTGAATTTGATTTTAATCTAAAAATACGGTTAATAGGAAATACGCGTACGTATTCTAGACACGTACTATAATATATGCTTATTTAGCAGCTTCCGTTAGTTGGAAATTGTTCAAATTACAGTATTGACCAATTATTCATAGTCTAAAATGTAATAAAAAAAAATTAGACTTAGCACTTATTATAGTTCAACGCTGTTGGCAATAGTTTTCGAAATTAGAACGCACATTTATCAGTTTGAGAATAGTGCAAATATTTTCATTTCATCATTGAATTCGAACCAAGACAGAATGAATACTGTTTTAGTTTTACAAAACGACATGTTTTTAGATTTAAAGACATTAAATACCGCGGAAACGCAGTTTCCGTTCCAAGAAAACAATATTGATTTTTAAGTTAAAAGATTATCGTATTATTATATTATCGTTTCGACCGGACGTAGACATACGGTATACAAACATTTGTCGACTATTAAAGCGCTATTGGATATTTTATTCGGGTGTATAAAAAACTATGGAAATTGATTTTGAAACGCATATAAACTTTATGTATACATGCCACAGTGGATTTCTGAGTATTATTTTACAGCTGGCGGCGAACACAGCCGTAATTTAATTTAATTTGTCGATTTATTATCACTTTCAACGAAACGAAATATATGTATGGTCACGTTTAGATAATTGAATTTGCGTTTCTGAAAGAAGCTAGCTAACATATATCACACATTTACGGCGTGGCGTTTTCGGCTGAACGCCTGCACGAGTTATAAGTTATACAACGGATACATAATTTTCAGCCATTGCAGTGTATTGTCGCCATACTAATAATCAAATCTAACCATTATTTTGCTCGGGATAATACTCAGAATTTATGTATGGAAAACTATTCGTGTTTAAACAAATGACATTTAATAACAATTAAAACAAAATACCTTTTTAAAATAGTCATCATACAATAAACTACAAAGTTAACAATACCAAACATTTTCCCGATCTGTAAATTATATGACAATAATAATTTAGATCTGTTAATATGTACTTTATTATAACAATATTTTTATTTGATTTTTGACTGCTTAAATATTTCTCGTCTATATACCAACTGATCTTTTAAAGGCACACACTTTCCCTAAATATACAGTCTTGGCTATACTATGCATACTGAAGTACTCAAGTGCTCTTATTATCCTGTGAATATATCGAGTTTGATAATATTCTTTCTTCTGTATAGAACAAGCGAACGAATTAGGTTCATCATTCGTGATGTGCAAAATAATAATGTATTAATCACACATACACACACACACACACACACACATGTTTCACTGAATATTAAATAGGTAAGGGATTATACTTAAAGTTGGCCAAATCAATGAAAAAAAAAAACTAGCTTAAGTTAGTTAAGTTACGCGAAAGTCAATGACGTCATAAATCGATAGTATACGAACAATATGACTACTTAATTTTAAAAGTTCAACAATTAAAAGCAAAGCTGATATGGAGAAAATTATTAATTTATCTCAATTAAAAATAAGCTAATTGTTTAAATTACCACTGGGTCACACTCACACAAGTGATTTTACAACTTAAATTTTTTTATTTCGTTGAAGTTCATCATAATATTACTTCATATTGCACATGCATGTAGGTAAACAAATGGGAAAACTTAATGATGAAGTGAAGGACACATTTTTTTGTTAATTATTTTTAAATAAACTTCTCCTAATCTTCCTCTAAATAGTGGACACCTCTAAATAGCAAACATTTTTCGGGTGAATTTTCACTACTTATCTATAGAAAAGCCTCTAAATAATAGTACACTTTTATTACAGTGTACATTTTTCATTTTTACACATTATTACAATATTATAATTTATCTTATCCATCGTGGGAAATATGTTTCATTCGACAATTGATTTTGTTTTAAATAATAACACACGTATGTGTGTGTATCTTTTTTTTTTATATATATATTTGGATATTGTTCATTTTTTTATTTACCTACTCTAAATCAGTGATTTTTAACCGCCGGTTCGCACTCTTGACTGCTCTGAGTGAGCAGGCAGAGAGCGCGAGTGCGTCGAACATGTTCGAGAGTTTTTCGGTACCTACCTATGGTACATAAATGTCGTCGTAGTCGTCCCAGTTTTTCATTACGTACCACGGTAAGCGTTTACGGTTTTATTTTTAAACGCCGCAGACTTTGTGACTATATATTAAAGATCGTCGCGGCAACATTTTTTTGCACCTATAGCCGCTGGCGAACGGCACTCGCATCCTTGCCAGGTCCCATATTATACGTCATGAGCAACACGACACCGAAACCAAAATATGCGACTTGCGTGCGGTTGAGTAATAATAATGCGTAGGTATTATGTTATACATTTAGGGCCGGATTTAAATGTTATAAAAATTACTAAAAAATGCAATAATTTTTTCGAAAATTACAACATTTTTTCTTATACGCACGAAGTTACGTAAGCGATAGGAAAAAACGTTTTAACTTTCAGTATTTTAAACACTTTGTTACTCTTATCTAAACTATAACGTTTATAACATTAATACGAAAACAAATCAACAAACTCTCAATATATTAACAGTATGTACTGGAAATAAATGCGTTCGTTATGTATCTCTAATTGACCAATTGGTAATTACAAATGTTAATGTTGTTATTTGTTTGAGTAATAATACTAATACTCAACATTTGATAATTGCTGGTAATAGATAAAAACGTTATTCCATTCATATATATGGTGATATGGGACGATTGACATTTCGTACAGACGCAAAACATCTATAAACTATTAAAGAAAATATTATGAAAACAATACTTTTAATTTTATAATTTACACTATTAACTCGTACAATTTATTAATATATTCAAATATATATAAATAAATTGAAAAGTAAATGATAAAAAATGAAAAAAAACATCGAACAATGCAAACAATATAAAATAAAAATACCACATTTTAGGTATTTGTTACATAAAATGAATTATGTACTTGGAATGCATTATCCTATATGGAGTACCAAAAAATTTGCACATTATACATTGAAATCCGGACACTAATTATTATAATATTATCTATACACGTTTTCGTCTGCTTGTGTGGGTGTGAATACGCCTTTAAAACGGATAAGAGTATTTAACGTTTTGTAAATCATTTTTTATTTTTTTTTGAACATTTCTACTTGATCTTATATTTCGGCATATCATCGTCAAAAATTATCGTTTTTGCGCTTACTCGGACCGTTAAACATTTTGCGCGGTATGTTTTATCTATCTTATAATTTAACGTTTTTGTTTTAAAATTTCCACCCCGATTTGCGTGTTCACGTCAAAAGTGCCTGTATCGTTTCCGGCGATTCTTTCGATTCGCAAACTTCGGACTTTGTGCATTGCGTTTCGTCTCCCGAATTGCGCAACTTTAAATACTTCTGTGCTATAATTTAATATTTTACATTTTTAATCATTGATCGACGTATTTTTAACTACTTGTCGTATAGTTAATATTAAAATACTATAGTTGTTACTAAATAATTTTACCCATTGGCCACCGCCTACCCATCCACTACCTTTAAAAATCTCAGAGGTGGCTCCCTCTCGATTATCCCCTCCGACACACCACCACTGGAGAAAATAGTGTGTACAATACAATATTATGCCATTGTATTAAACACAAACTTATACCTATCTTTGTATATGCACGCGGAGTATGTGCGTGTATTGCCTTTGCAGCCGACCGTTTTAGTCTGTGGCGCCTTGTAGCCGAGGATATTATTATCCTTACTGACCGCGCCGTCACTGCCGTCGCCGTCACCGCCATCGATCGATGTGACTTTGGCGCACGAGCGTCGTTCGCACTTATCGGTTTTTCGTTCTCGCATGACATGCCGTGAATATAAATTTCCAAAGCGTCGTCCGCATAATATAATATAACATTCCGTATAGATATATTATATAAAAAACGACGACAAGAACGGTTGTTTTCCGAACGGTCTTCACGATATTATATGAACGTCCACCAACTATATACCAATAAAAAATTATACCAATTGTATTTTTGTGAACTAAAACAATATATGTTATATACGTAGCATTTTCTTCGCTCTGTCCTGCGAAGCTATTAATAATAGTACTGCAGCGCTGTTTTCTGCTGGTATTCCAAAGAACGAAAATCGTTCGTAGAATCTCAAAAATCCGAAAGAAGACTTAATAGGTCTGCAATTCGTTACTGAATTATTGCTTATTAGGTTTTCCTGGTTTTGTGTATATTGCGATTATGGCTGGTTTCCAAGTGTCTGGAAAGCTCCCTAACCGCATTGCCGAGTTTAAAAGTCTATACTCGTATAACATAGTTATATGCTAATGATTTTGAAGAGAATCTTATTCGATACATGGGGGAGGGGGTGTTTTCTTATGTATTGCCGTGCTGAATTTTCCGTCATATTATTCGTTGCATTTGGCTTTAACCGTTTTAAATTTTGATTTGCATTCGCTCTCGATTTCCTATCGACGGCTTGTATCGGCTTTGTCGAGACCTTAAATTAGTTGGGTAATTTTTATTTTATATTATTAAATATTAATTTACTGTATTTTGTAAGTTTGTGCTCGAGGTCATCGTGCTGGACATTTTGTTCAAATCCTCGTTCGAGTACACGATATTAACGCTACTCATCGCAAGAGAGAACCACAAATAAAACGAAAAATAAATACGAAAATAATAATACGAAATAAATTACGAAACACCCGTATAGCCCGTATAGCATAATAATATACTATTATGATGTTTGCAAAGTGAGTCAGATTATAGATAACCAAAGTACTCGGATATAACACTGTATTTTATTGTTTTGCACAATGTACGATTGTTAATGATATAATCGTTTTAAATACAATAAACTTATATAGTTATAATATGCACTACAAGGTAGTAATAATAGTAGCACGCATTTCCATCGAATGCCGCACATAGGTATATCCAGGAAATGAAAAATTCTAAACTTCCGGAACCACTGGTCAAATCACTCAATCGGTACCCCGATTCTATCTTCGCCACCATCTCATATTCATCGTTGACGCTAATCTTTTCAACTAAATTTAATACCGTTTTACGTTTATAATATTATATTGTCGTATTTACATTTCTTAAATAGTAATAGTAATAATAACACACGCATATTATAATATAGTAAACGTAGATTAATACATTATGTAACATTATTATTACAAAATATAATATTTAGATTAACCGCGTACATTTAATTTCATAAGTGTAGGTTATCTAATATTATTTAGCGTAGGTTACCTATTATGTTATATTATATGTGTAGTTTTGACGCCAAAGAGAATTTTTTTTATATCAAGTCATTTGATGATTGATATGCACCTAAATAGCGAGTATAGCACTGAGCATCGATCGAGTATAAGAGAAAAACAAATTCACGACTTCAAATTCGACATCATTTCGATAACAATAATAATAATATAAAATGATAATGTATTATCCGATGACATTAGGAAATTCAAAGAGTGGGCACTCGCCACTCTGTGCAATGACGAATAGTACATTTGACGTGCCGATAATATCAAATACAATACATGTATATAAATGTTGTATTGTAAAAGGATAACACAAGACGATAAAATAATGATAGCGCGATAACGACCACGCGTTAGTTTCGACACGATAATCACGTCTACGAATCGTCGATTTGGCGCGTATAATCGAATATTGTAAATTATCGTTAGGACGCTGTTTTAGTTTTTATGAATCATCCGCCACATAATTAAAAGAGAGTTAATACTATTAAATCAATAGTATTAATAATGTCAACTGAACACGACACTGTTGTTTTTAAAGTATACAATATACAAATACACTATGCTTGAAAACTGAGTATAATAAGCGTAACATTTTAAACTGAAACTTAAAGTGCAACGGGTTCCTACAACATTCTACGAGATAATAAACTTTATTTTCGCACTTTTATCACACTAATGAGAAACCAATGTGCAAATAAAATTTGTGCTTCCGGGTTATTGAAAAAATGTAAGCGATTTTCGCTTTTAGGTTTGGCCGTCATATTTTATTGTAATATTATATTATGGTACAATTTTCTAGGAAACGTTTGCATGTTTACGAACCACGATGGTGCATTACGCGTCCGCATGGTTTCGAAATATAATTATTCAACTTTAGGTTAACATGTATCCACCATTAAACCATGGTGTATATCTTCACTGCAGCACATACACCCAATCGCCAGACAGTATTAATCCGTCGCAGAGCCAAATTACCATACAGTGGATTGAGCACACGCTTTACATTATGAGCACCAAAGGCCGCCTTTCATCCTTTTAAAAAAATTACATACTTATTTTAATGCAAATATTATATATTCTATAACTGTAGTGACTTATACAAATGGTTTTATGTATTAATTACAAGTAAAATTTAAAAATTAGAAAAAAAAAACAAAAATAATTAAATTTGAAGTTCTGATGGTATAGCTACGATATATACCTATCAAAAATGTATTACACTATTCGTGCGTGTTCAACAATATTGGTTTATTTATTATAATCAGTATCTTCCTGTCATTTATGGTATGACATTCATGCAATGGCGTACATCAATATTTATCCAGTATGATTTACCATGCGTGCACACCCACGCATATTTTCAATTATTTATATTTATAATTACAAAATCAGCTTAATAATTTATAGTAGTAAAGGTTGGTTCACATTTGAAAAATAAATTGATATCGTCAAAGGACACTGCTTAAATGGTAGAACAAATCAAAGCATTTGTCAAATTTTAGAAAGTCTTATTGCAGCGCATACTTGTTCTAAGCCAATTTTATTTCTCATCGAAAAACATATTTTTCGTGATTTATTATTAAATATAATATATTTAAGGAGCTTAGCACTCCTTGGCCCTTAGTTGCAGCTATAAGTAAATAGATACTTATAAGAACGAATTAAGTTATAACTTATTTTTATGTCATATTATTGACTTAAACCGGCTTTTACATAAATTCTTTTTTATTCGAAAAATTAGCCAATATTTTACGAATTAATTAAGAAATGGTTCATAGAATTCCCTAAAATACTTGGCATAAAAATATTTTAAAAATTATAAGATATAAACCATTTCTGGTGCATAAAAACGAGGAAAATTAACAAAAAATAAAAAATATTATGAATTCTTAAAACCAGCCTGTTATTATTTGGAAATAATTTTTTTATATATTAACACGTTTTTCGAATCGATTGGACAGTTGGAAGGAAGGGGGTAACTTCACGGACATCAGACAAAGTTACCGCGATGGGCGTTTATATTATTATTTTATATTTAAATTTATAATTACCAATTAACTGAACAAAATATTTCGTTTTATAAGAATGTTTTTTCTCTTGTTTTATTATTGTAAAAATACTTTCAAGAAATTATTATACTGTTATTATTATTATTATTAAATGGAAATTGTTTTTATATTTATAATTTGACTGCGTTTTATTAGAGTTGATATGAATTTGATGAAAAGAAATTATTAACTTAATTTAAGTTTACTTCTTTCCAAAAACTTTTCACTGTACGGTATTACTTTCATTATAAATACTGAAAAAGTGAGAAGTATAACGTTCAACCTCATAAAGTTGGTTTTATTTTACACACAACTTAATTTGAACTGTTTAAAAATACTAAAAATAACAAAAACAAAAAGGCTTGCAGGTACTTCAATAAATATAGAGTATAGATTTGTGATCATAGACGATGATAGAATTACATCAAGTGTTGTGCAAGTTGATGTATTCAATAATATTAGTTTTAACCCAAAGTGTTGAATGTTTTGATTCCGATTTTGATGTTCATAAAAATACAGTCGAATAGTCCAACACTCCAGCAAATCGTAATTTCACGATTACATAAAAGTTTTTAATTTTCCAATTAAAAATTTCTTTCGTGGTATAAAATAATTAATAACCAATATTTTACTCGTAAAAAAGATAAGTAGGTAGTAGGTACCGCACGCTGGGTTACCGCTGCTTTTTCGACGTTCATTAATAATTCTTGTACAATGATGACATTTTTGTACAACGTTATAATTTAATAACAAGGTACTTTTCTTGTGGAATTTTTCGGTTATTTTGTAATCGCCTCACTGGATTCGAACCACGGTAGCATTTCATATCTTATCATTATTGTCGTTATTCTTAATTTTTTTTTTTTCATTCTTTGGATTCACGCCAGCTAAAAACAGATCATGTCATTATTTTTAACATTAAACGTACAATTATAATATTTTCGAAACCAGCTACACCTGTTTACAACAGTTATTGTAAGTACACAAATGAAGCACATCTGTTTCACTTAGCTGAATGGCCTATTTCTTCACCGTATGGTCATGAATTTTGGGTATACAAATAGTATTTACACGTCATTGGCCATGAAATATTCTTTCATTTATACATGTGTTATTATATTATTAATCGTATTAGAATGACTACATCACCATTGTTGATATCAAGTAATTTTATATACATACACACTTATTCTCAAAACAGCTTACGAATGTATCGGAGTAAGCCATTGAATTTAAAAACCTGTTAAAAACACAAACAATGAAGTAACCTGTCGAACAGATGGCGCTATCACGACGCCGTCGCCAAAAGATAAAACCATATTCTTCCGAGTCTCCAGTAAGAATAATTTTTAATTTACCTAATCCATAATGACAAACACATAATTGTTCTCAAATAATATGTGTACCACTTTACTAACGTAAAATTAAACTATCAAGTTCCAAAAAACTTCGTTTCAACAAAAGTTGACTTCACGTAACTATCAGATCGAATGTTTTAAAACAGATTGAAAACGAAAAAAAAACTATAATTCAATAGTGGTATAATTCAATGGCGATGCTCACCGAATCGGGTTTAAACAAAAATAAATACATTGCGAGACCGGAAAACAATAGAGCCGAATAAGCGAATTTTTTGTATTTTTTTGTCAGCTTAGGAATTCAGTGATCCAAGTTTCCATTGTGAAGCGTACATATTGTATGTATAGACAACGCGAAATGATACCAAAAACGATGTACTGCAGCAATGTCGAGTATGCGAATATATTTCGAAAAAAATTGTTCATACAGTCGATAGCGTAACAATAGACATTTTCAAATAATTACCGTTACCGCGATGTATTGTGCGAGTACGGTAAATACGAGATTCCGGATAAACTGGTCTATAACAGATCTGCAACGATCAGCGGCCAAACGACTTTATACATAGTAGTGTACCTACATATATTATATTATGTATAGGTATTCGGATTATATTATACTATAATAATACTATTAAGTATTTTATTAGATGCCAAGTATTGAAGTACGTGTATAGGAACCATTTCGTAAACGTTTTTCGTTTGTATTAAAGTTTTTAAATTAAATTTTAATATACAGAGTGATTCTCCATGCACGATTACTCAAATTTTTTTATTAAAAAATTAAAATATTCAAATTCTGATTTTTGAAATTTGTAAATGTACCTACTTCAAAACCATGTTTTTAAATTATACAGTGTTTTGTACTACTTAAGGAGCGTCATGTGGCAAACTTATATTTTTAAAATAAGCATTCGCTCTTTTACCGTGAATTATTTAGTAAATATTATTTTGAAAATTTTGATATATCTAATCCAAAATTTTAACGAGCGGTTTCTCAGTTGTGTGTTTATACTACTAAAGATAATATTCCATAAAAATGATTCTACAAAAATATAGAACAGATGTAATATTGCAAGGTGTAGTATTAGTTATATTTGGTCTATATTTTCTACAAATTATAAACGTTGATATATTAATATTAATTATTAAAATTTTAAAATCACCATAGAGCCATTATATCATCTAAACTTATTATTCTTAATTTACTAAGTTAAAACTACCAACTCGATTTGATTTTGTGACGTGGGAAATTTTCAAAAACATGTATTAAAAAGGTTCCTTGTCTGAAAAATATAAGTTTGTATTTACACAAGAAATTCCTTTAGTAGTACGAATGTGTCAAGATTTTGAAAATATGGTCCTTAAACAGATATATATTTTTAAAATTCCAAAATTCATATTTTGAATAACTACGTAATTGAAAAATGAGGTAAGTATGTTTGCAGCGGTAAATCACAATGTATAGTGTCGTTACAGCTGAAAATTATAGTGTTTAGTTGTGATGATGCAGTATCAAAATATCCAAAACAGAAACGACAAAACATAGTAGAGGTTGTGTAATGTCGTGGAGTTCGTGAAGAGCTTATAAGAAGAGCGTAAAGATAATCGCAATGCATCATGCACAACTGCGTGAGTGTATATACTATCATGTATGCATCATACGACATTTATTTTGATGTCTATAAATAATATAGATACCTGCAGATATACGTGATTATTAAAAAGAATAAAGAAAAAATTATACGCAATAATCAACTCTTGAACTTATATTTACACACATTCTACCAGTGAGTCAATGACATCACCGCGGTTCAATGTTTTTACAGTATATAAATTCGACCTTCTATTAATTGATTAATGTGCCAAATTCTTTGATATTTTTTTTTTCTGTGTGCGTATATTGGTGTATCGATGTGATATATTTATATTATAATGGATAGGATTCGTCAAATTTGTTTTATGGTTCTTGAATTAATTATAAAATATTTATTTAGACATTCTTAAACCATTGATTTCCCGAACATTGTGAGGAAAATAAAATAATAATAATAATATATAACAATTCACGTAAAAAAATAAATATAACACGTTAAGCTTGGACTACGGAGGTAGATTTTTGTTTATTTTTAAAGTATAAACCAATTGGCAATAACCGGAATCAGTGATTCGTGCGGCGGAAACAGTCAGAATACAAACTATATACAATAATAAAATATAATATATATATACGAAGTATATACATTACCTATATACATATATGCGATAGAGGTACCAACCTTCCATACATATTATAACTATCAGCCCATTCGATCAATATTGTAGAGATTGAGATTTAATCGAAATATAAATGATTTGATGTAGCCATGTAGGTGTATATATAATGCCTACTTTATTTTCGGGCCGAACATAAATAAAAGTAAAAAGCCGAACACAATCGACCGCCGAGGGGCGTATTTTTTAAAAGTACGTTCTGTTATATATTATAGTTTGTTGCAATTAAAATGATAAACGATAAATTATTATTATACTAAATATTGGACGATTCGGAGCTATGATGGATAAAAGATATTATAAGGACATTGTCAAATGAATATACGGAGTGATCTATTTAACGTAAGAAATTCATTATTACACAAAACTATAGAAAAGATTTAAGAATTTTTCTTTTTTTACATGATTTAAAGTCAATATAAAATAATGTTTTTGGAAAGAAAATTTATTCCTTCTATTTTTTATCACTATAATTTTTTAAGTTAATGCTTTTTTAAATTTTATATTCCGTAGCAGAATTATTATTCTTAATTATTTGGAGTATTTCTATCAAATTTATACAAGTAGTTAATTAGTAATATTAAGTATTTTAAGTTTAAATGAGCAATGTACAAGAATTTTTTAGAGTAACCTCTAATAACTCCATTTCGCTTATTTAGGTACACCTTATAATAAATATTAACACTTATAACTTTATAAATTATAACTCTAAAATTACCACTCATACAATACTCTAAAAAAATCAATTTTTATTAGATAGGATTTGGAATGAGGAATTATAAATAAATGTTATTATTAAATTATATAAAAAAATATATTCAGTAAATAAAGCGAATAATAAATATCTTACGTTAAACTAATTACCTGATATATCATGATAGGTCATGTATCATAACTATATACCAACCACACAATGATATTATATTACTATTACCTATGTATCTACTTCCTACGTATTGGTTAACGCGTAGCTAGGTATACCTACTGTAATACCATCAAGTACCATTATGTTCTATATTACATGTTGACGGTCACCTGCGAATCGTCTGGCCAATAACCTCTATGTTAAACCAACGACAGTCACTAGCTATTTGTCTCGAAAAATTGTAACCGCAGTCGAATTCGGATATCATCATCCATAATTAGCTACCATTCCGCTTTATCACTCATTACTCAAAGCGGAGTAAGGTATAAGTGCCCATTTATATTTTATAGATTCTATAATATGAAAGTCTCTATGTACATTTTTGACATGAATTTTGCGAAGGACTAGCACTTTAAATCGATCAAAAGTGTTCTATATAATAAAATTGTGTTCAAAATCGAAGCTGTTTACTGTTCTGTAAGTGAAAATATTGGTATATTTAATTATGCACGGCGATCCATCGCCTCCTTGTTTTGGGCTACTCGGTTGTTTATTGTAATATATATTTTCTTCGATTTGAAATGGTCCGAAGAAAATAAAAATTTGTTTCAAAACGATTCATAATATTTTCACACTGCAGAATGTCTATTTTTATATGATAGAATTACGACTCCCGAACCACGAGAATACAATTAATAACTATATAGTATATATAATATATTATATAGGTATACAATATTTTAATATGATGTGTGCTAACCACCTCTCGGAATAACATTTTTGTTAGCTTGTCGATAACCACTGAAATTTCCCATCCGTGATTCTTACACACAATTTACGTTTCGTCAATATCTGTCGTCTAAAAATTATCAATAAAACAATATTTTATTATAAATTATTATCGTAATATGAGTATGAAGACACGAGCGCGCTCATTGATTTGTATCGCACTGTCTGTTCACTCAGGGCTCAGCAATAATAATAATAATAATAATAATAATAATAATAATAATAATAATATTGTAATATTTACCGGAATGCATTGCATTGCGTGCATACTGACGGTGTTCGGCGATGTGAATCATATTAAAAATATAATGTATATTATTCGAAGAAAAAATAAACAAAATACCCAGTCGTATCACCCGCTCCGTAATAATTGTATTATACGGGATACTATAACTGCAGTATTGTTATGTTCAAAGTGATTTACAAAGCATGTTCATCTTTTTTCCCCGATAATGGAGTTTTTTAAATTTTGATCTTTAGAAATTTTAAATTTATTCAAAGATAATAGGTTTGAATTTAGAAAATTGTTATGAGAACTATGGCGATTTGAACATTTTAGTTATTAACATTAATCTATCCAATAACATACGTATTTTATAATTTAAAGAAATTCTCCAAATATAATAAAATATTTAAAAAAAATCATTTTAAAGAAAAACGACTCGTTCAAATTTTGAATTAGGTTCATTAATATTTAAAAAATATATAATTTATTATATATTTTGTAGTAAAAAAGGGTTTATCTTTTAAAAGACAAATGTTTTTATCAACGACATATGTTACTCCTTAAAAATAAAGTATAAAACAATTTTGATAATTTGAAAATTTGGTCTTTAAGTATATTATATCATATTTAATAATACTAAAAATCAAAATTTGAAAAAAATGAGTGAGCATATTTGGTGAATCACCCTGTATTTTGTATTAACATTACGATACGTAAATGTATAATAATTATTAACGTACAATGCATAATTTGTGTGTACGTTACACAGACAGATTTCGGCATTGGACGCGTTGATAAGTCTTATCGGACGATAAAACATGAACATATACAGGCTGATTCTTTTATCATGTTAATAATCATAATTAATTATAATTATATTTTTAAATATTTTTTATCCTTATATTTTTTTTAAAGTTTTTTACTTTTTTGAATGACAACATAGAATTTTACTTTTATATTCTAAAGCAGAATATTTTTTCTGAATATTTTGATACATAAAAATCGAATTCAGAGCGAGTAGTTTATGAGTTATACATATTTAAAGTTTAGACAAGTGGAGTAGCGGACAAACATTTTGCGGGGTAACCCCGCACCACTCCACTCCGCGCATAAAAACTCTAAATGTTTATAACTCATAAATTATTCGCTCTAAATTCGATTTTTATGTATCAAAATACTCAGAAAATTATTCTGCTTGCTTTGTAATATGAAATTAAAACTCTATGTTGTCATTCAAAAAAGTAAAAAACTTAAAAAAATATTTAAAAATATAATTTTTTAGTAAAAACGTTGTTTTTTAACAACTTGAAACTATATAAAAAAATGTTTTCAAAAACATGAATACATTTTGAAGTAATGAGTGTTTTATGATTAAAGAATCACACTGTATATTAAATTATTCTCGTCGGGAAATCATCACAATATTATGTACGATACGTACGAATTTTATATATTGAAACGAAATTAATAATGACCACGCGTTATAAATATATTTACAAGGCGGCGGATGTTTCCGTTGAACGAAAAAAAATGTACGTTGTAGCGAAATTGTACGATATTCGTTGACATACATAATATTATAATAATATAAGCACGTCAAACAAAACTTTTGAACATCATCGCTACTTACCGGCTACTCTATATATACCTAAAGTGTTTTACTGCGTTTCTCTACAGCCGCTATCGCCTCTTTGGCCGGAATACTGGATTGAATCTATTAGCTGTTGTATACAGAAGCCCTTTTTTTAACTATTTATTAACCGATGAAAAACAAAAATATTGCCAATAATAAAGTAGGCAGGTTAAGTCTACCACTGCTTTTAGCAGGGTAAATTAGGCACTGACTCTGCTCTATACCGCTCTTCTTTATCATGATAAATAGGTATAAAATAGGAAAATATGATGGGTATGTTATAGTGCTCGTGCTCGTGCGGGGTATTCGACTTTATACGTCGATTTGATATTATGCGCTGCCCGAAGTCAGTAATTCGACTTCAAAATTAATATTTACACTGTGAGATTATAATATAATAGCATATTATACTATTTGGCCGTCCGTTTGTTTCCCGCGAACAACAAGAAAACAGTACATTTTGAGTTGAAATAAACCACAAAATACCATCAAATATCAACTATAATAATTGTATAGCTATCCTAAATAATCATATTTGAAAGATATTAATTAGAAAAAAACGTTATTGGCGGTAGATTGGATGGGGAGGGCAAACACGACGAGACCCATCACAAAATATATTATAATAATACGTTTGTATACGCAGTACGCGCATTGTCGACGTTTCGCGGTTTACGATTTATATATACTTCGTATTATTTTTATTTTATGAATGAACATTCCTCGTATATATAGCACACGTATATGATGTATATAGTGCGACCACCGGGTGTACCCGTGCGTTTGTTTATATTATGTTTATACGACGATGTTGATTTTGAGATTTCAAAATCGTTTCGACGCGCTCGGCTAACGACAATGATGACTGATGGCCGCCGCCGGGTCATCATCATAGCGCTATGTATAATAATAATAATATATAATGATATCTCGGAAGCGCGAAATTATTATATTATTGAATTGTCGTCCATTAAGAGGAGTAGACGACGGTACACGCGCGCACGTTGTCTCCGTCTTACAAACGCATAACATATTAACAAATTGTATGTGCCGACTAATCCATTTAGAAATGTTTTTGTTTAATATTAAAGTGAATTGACCTATAATCAAATTTAAAAGTAACAATATTATCTATAGTGAATCTCGTTTAGCATTTTTTTATATTTTAATTTTAAAGCTTCCTTTTAACACTGTCCACATTACTGTGCTTAAAACAATAACTGCGTTAAGGTGATTTTACAAAGATCAAAAAATTGCTCAAACTTAATATCATTACATTATCTTCGCGTTGAACAACCATTACCTATATTAAATACTGTATTGATCAACTCATCAAATTCCTATACAAATATGTGTTGTGTATACCGTATACGTATATTATTATTTATTATAAGTGCCTTTATGGACATTTTTTTTGGTGTATGGGACCAATATGATTAGGATACCGAAAACACAACAATATAAATATATGATTAATGAATGGTTGTACCTGCAGAGTACACCGCTTGACAAATTTCGGGGCTAAGTGGGCGTGAAATTGGTCAACATTTTAAGAGGCCAATACATATTTTGACTTTACAATGATTTTGGGAAAAACGACAGGTCAACCAAGTATGGTTTGTGTATAAAAATATACAGCTAAGGGACTTGGTGTTGTAATGAGTTGTTATGGCACTGCTAAACCCCGTAACCCAAAATAACTTTCAAAGATATTTCTATATGTCGACAATTGTTTTAATACCTACAATAATATAATTAGAATGTAAAAAATAATCAAATCCAGGACAAATTACGGCTAAAAAAATAATTATATAAAATTAGATATAAATGAAGTATGAAATTGTATTTAAATTGTTATGAATTCCAAATCGTATCGTGACCGTTTGCCAAACATGCCGGTTGGACCAATGTAGCCAAATCGCGTTTAAACGATTCCGATGAAAAGTTTTAGGACGTTCACTGGTTTTAGTAGCTATTCGATTGATATACATATTTGAAGTAAGTGTTGTTTAAACTGTTTACAAATGCATGGTACGAATGCAATAAATTATTGTATATTTTAGAAAAAACCCATAATCGACAGAGGTGAATGGTGAAACGATGTATACGATATTACTGGGAGAACAAAAATACGGAACGGTTAACGGAAGGAAAATATACTATAATATAGAACGTGTACACGCGTGTTACAATAATAATAATAATAATAATAATATAATCGAAATCATTAATAATAAAAATCAATAAACGCGTACGGACTATCGACGGCGGGACGCGCTCACGACGACGATTGTACGAGATAATAATAATAATAATAATATGATTGATCTGTTGTACACTTGTACATGCATCACCGTACGGGAAATACCGGACGTACGATATTATACTACACACGCACACACACACACACACACACACACACACACACACACACACACACACACACACACACACACACACACGTGCGCATACACGTATCCAGAGGGCCATTCACACTCACTAGCTGGTTTCTTTCATAGTTCCATATAGGTGCGATTTTATTGGGGTCGACAACATCGCGGCCGCGCAATAATATTGTGGACCTTGAAATTAAATTCAATATTGGCCACGCCTATATAATATCATGCACATTATTATGCACTTGTTAAATGCACTCCGTGCAGCAGACTGCAGACAGCGGCGCTCGGTTGAATGCACGGGCGTATGCCGACGTGCAATTAAACATTACGATATCGTGTATACGGTACGCGAAATTATTATTGTTATTATTAAATCGCGATTACCGGAAACGCTGCATATTTTCATAGACGTGATGTATTTTATAGTTCCGGTGCAGTCGCCAATTACGTAATGTTGTTTTCGAATGCGACAATAATAATTTAATAATAATAGTGGTCACTATATAATCATTATGACGATCGACAATATGATTTTACTTGCGCGTATCCGAGGTCGATCGTAAAGTGGGATAGAGATATTGTGTGTGTGTGTGTGTATTTTTTTATATCTTCACGATTAACATCGCGGCCTTATTAATTATTATCATCAAAATACATAATTTACCATCAGTATTGCTGTTTTTTATGTGAATTTTTGTGATTAAATTTTTACTGCTGCCGACAGTATCATTTTAATAACATTGTGTTTCAATTAATTTTTTATTAATTATATACCAATACACGTTGCATTAACTTCATCACTCATCACTCACTGGAATCTATACACATTATTATAACGTGTTGCGCTAAACTACAATGAGAACATTACCTACTATAATCTCAACGCGATACTCGTTGTGTGTTAATGTATTTATTGGATTATCGCTGCAATGATTTCAAATCGCTAAAGACGATTGTGCGAGGATATAAGACAAAATGGAAGTCGAGTATAGTATCGTATTAGGCGTATTACTGTATTTGATATCCGTCCTAGCTCGTTGTGCACAATAACTTCGACAATATCGTATATTATCGTAGGTAGTATTTGTGTTATTCCGGAAACACCCGGGAAATCGACTACTTACCAGAAAAAAAAATTATGCAATATAAACAATGTAGAATGCAGATTGCAGTTGGAGCTATACTTACGTGATATAATAGCATATACGCATATGATTTAATTTGTACTCGATAATTATCGATGAACTTTTTTTCGTTAGATTCATTATTATATATTATTGTTATTATGCGCGATCGGCGACGTACTATAGTGGTTGCTCGAAGTTTACGACTTTTGAGCGTTGTTCGTCGAGCATCGATACACGCGGATCGAGGTTTCTGCCTTCTATTATTTTATTTAAATGCCGGTACTCATCCCCGAGGAAATATCAGAGATATAAGTTTATGTGGGCGATCGTCGGGTGTTCTAATCGCGATTGTGAATAATGTGTTTTACGCTGTTGAATCGATGGGCTATATGATAAGTGATAACCTACCCGCTTGCAAGTGTCAACAATTATCGCTTATTGTGGTTTCCTGATTTTCCGGCACGTGTATGCAAAATTCCGTTTTGTTTTGTTTTTTTATCGGTGTCGATCACGCGACCGCAGAAGCGGAAATAACACACTTCAGTTCTTACATGAATATATTATTATATACCTGACACATTTCACCCTCAACCGAAATCTTGTCGATAATCCGACGGTTATTATAATATTATGTACGTATGTTACGGGCAATTTGGTTTTGTCGGAGTAGTTTGAATTGAATATATATATAAAAAAAAAAATTTATTTAATATTTCGTGTTAAAAGTATTATTAAATAACATTAATTACAGAATATTTATGGGAAAAAAAAAATAAAATTAATTTATTACATTAAGATTATTTAGAACTGTGAAACTACCTATTTGTTTGTATATGGTTCATACACGCATATAGTACTTTACTTGAATGAAAAAGTCTGTCTGCTTTCCCACATTTTCACTTTCATTTTCAATTTTAATTAGTAATATTAATTTTCCATCGATATTATGTAGTTATTTGTAATAAACTAATAAATAATAATTTAATACAAAATACTGCACAAAAAATAATTTTGTTTATATTCGCGATTCAAATTGGCCGACAAGACCAAATTGCGTGATATTCCACATTGCTCGTAACATATATACACGTATTTGCATTGGCCCATATTACATATTATTATATACCTACTGTTATATAATAATAATAATAATAATACACGCTGGCGCATCGGAAAACGTGTTATTCCGGTCGTGGGCTTAATATTATGTATTATCGTCGTAACACGGTGTAATGATGATATTAGGAGGCGCGCAATGCACAGCCTCTGCACTAGGTAGAAATTAATACGTACCTGTATAATATAACATATATAGTCGATCGATGAGCGGCTCCGGTTATGTGCGGCGGACCACACGGCCAACACCACGTGCGCGCAATTCGATAGCATTGTATACATTATTAATAGTAATAATAATAATAATAATAATAATATTGATATTATTTGGTACGCGGCTATGGATGGACGTCGTTTGAGTCCAATATAATATTATCGTATGCACCGCACTCGGAATCGACCCCGTCCGTGACGCGGCGGCGGCACAGACGATATATTAAATATTAAATAACAACGCGCTTTACCATCACCATTCACTACCATCGGCGTCGCCGACGACGTGATTAACCCGTTCATGTATATATGGTTGTCCGGTTCGAACAATATTTATAATAACCGTTATTAATGCTATTGTGGTAACCAAACGGGAGTCGATATAGGAATAACTGATTTTTTCTTCCCATTCATATGTTATTAGCTGGTAGGCATATACGTTTCCAATTTGTCGGCGACGACCCCGTCGTCGCCGTGGTTTTCACTTTTTCAAGACGCGTTTGGGCGTTCATAATCACGGAGAATGACGCGCACCGCTCAATTACAATCACTAACGACTACAACTATTATACAGTACCTGTAGAGAAGAGATCTATAATAATACACATCGCGCAACACACGCCTTAAACTCTGACCCAAGACCGCGACAAATCGGCACGCGGGGATACAGATGTTGTACGAATGGCGTCACCCACTGACGTTGCTGTTATGAGAGTTTACCGATCGCGCCTAAACTGATCTATTTATTTACCGATAATTGGAATATTATATAGCACTGTGCAACTGCAACGGACCAAAGATAAATAGTTTGCGGAAATCAAGACATAATTTAGTGTGTATAGGTATCACTCAAATTCATACTTTTGTATGTTGGTTATAATGACGTTTCATAAAAGCACCCGCTGTAGAAAATTGGCATTTAACATTTCAAATAGTAGTTTATATTTTTTCGAAAACAAAAAAATATTTAACCAGTCACTCATTAATTGATTGATCAATTTAATAAGTTTTAAATTCTCAGCTATTATAATATTCATAGTTTATGCATTATGTACGATAGTATATTGTTGATGAAATTAGATTTGACAAAAATATATTTTTTATACTCAGAAACTTAGCTGAAGGTAAAATCAAAAGGTAAGCGCAATTATTGGTTTAATGACTGTAAAACATAAGGACCGACCACAATTAATATACTGACCGTAAAATACAAATTTTGTTTTAAGACAACTGGTCCGTTTACGCTAGCGTCACTATAGCTATTATATACTCAGTTTCACATACCGTAACAAGTTGGGCATCGAGATTGCGTTGGGCATCAACCGTTGATCACATATTGCCGTATTATATTCATAATCTGTTGATCTCTCTGCGGATTTGCGTCACTGTGTCTTAGACATAAAGATGTAACTTAAGATGGTAGGGGCTAAAGTTTACCCTACTCAAATATTTTTACGGTAAAGGTTAAAATGTGTACACATAAGTACTTTATTTTTATTAAGAAATTTAAAAAAATATTTGTTTCTACTTATATCATAATAGTTATAACTACTTAAATCTGTACGTGGGAATCTGTCCCCATAAACCCTATTTTGCTATAAAAATGTCCGCAGGACTCAAGCCCTCGTAACTAGTTTCACACTTTCACCTGTAGACTCTTAGCTAGATGTATCTAGCTCCCGAAACAACCGTTTAGAAAAAGTCGTTTAAAACTAATTCGCCCACGCAGATATTACAAATTATAACACATGATCAAAAATAGCACAACCGTTGCTGTGTCGATTTTGTTATATTTTAATAGAATTATAGACCAATTAATAAGGTGATATGCAAATATACGAGTATACGACGAAACGCCACTGAACCGAAGCGACGTTTAATAATTAATTTCAAATAATAGGTAAGTACCTATATAAAATCAATATATTATTATTTTATCTTTTGGTTTTTTGACGACCACGACGACGACATGGCGTTACCAACAAAATACGATTTGCGCGCGCATAATATACCTGTACTATATGTTTGTACCTATTATTTATGTATATTGTAAATTATCCGTGTAGGTATACACTTGCCACATTCTCGTACCCATACCTACCTATATATGCGGGTGAAATAATATTATTCCTTTTTTGGATAACCAGTTGGCGCCGATTACAATAATAATAATATATATTGTGTATATTGCGGGAAACAAAAACTCGTTTCGTACCAGCTCTTGATTTTTTTTTCTAAAAACGATACGTTCGAAAAATTAACTTAAATTATATGCGTAGAAAAAAATGCGGAGTGGCATACGGACGCGTGTGTCCGATTCAACGTTTGCACATGTTTAAAGTCACTTTTATTTATACACACTATACACACACACATACACACATACATACACCAAGCAATTCACATACATTATATTATATTGTATAGGTACACAAAAAAAAAAAACACTTGTTCAAACGTTACATTTCAAAACTCGTCACTTTTTTCGATGGATCGGAGAAAGTTTACACCCACCCAAGTTTTTCATGTTTTCGGCAAAACTTAAGTCAGGACACATTATACACAATATATTATAATATTGAAGTTAGTCTTTCACTACCTCTGTGATATGATTGGGTCGTATCCTTTCCACGGTGGGTCCTATTATTTATCTTGAATTGAGGAGAGTACAGGGATATATTCAGGTACTCACATCCACATACTTTTACATTTTCGCATCGCCTTTGTAATTTTTTCCCAATTCAAATATTGAAAATATTTTTACAAACCCGCATTACTTCTAATATTCATATCTTTTTAACATGTGACATATGCTTTTTACCAATTTTTAGTTGATTATTTGTACATCGGATTTATACGGTTCTTTATAAATAAACACGGGTTTTTTCGCCTTTTTTATTCTCATCTCAACCATAAAGATCGCAAGCGTCTTGTGATACGACTAAAATGCATTTATAATCTCTATACCTTACCCTGCAACGTGCGGAGGCTATAGTATTTCATTGCATGCTGCAAACTGCAACAGGTACTGTGCAGCACACACTGTACAGTTATTATAATTACGGGACTACAAATAAATACGAAACGGGATTATTATAGACTGAATTGATAATCTACCAACCCATTACACGAAATCCGTGCGCGATTGTAGAAATAAGCTTACCGAGTATAGCGTATTATAGGTATATATTAGAGAGTATAATATTATTATCTATAAGGTATATTTACGCAAGCCTCACTGTCTTGCGGATATGTTCAACCCCATTTTTTATTTAATTATTATTATTCATTCCATTAATTCATTCAAATTCTTGAAATTTGTAGTAATACTTAAAAAATGTATCCTGTGGTGGTATAAACTTAACAATGGAGTTTTTTCACTGTAAATTATTTCGTGGATAACATTTTTAAAAATATTGATTTATCTATTTCAAAATTCGAACAAGTAATTTTTCAATTATTATTGAAATATTTATACTATAGATAAAAAAAATAGTTTATAAAAATATAAAATATATGTACTTACGTAATATTGAATTTATAATATTGTTAATAGATTAATATTAATTACTACAATTTTAAAATCGCTGTAGTCTTCATATTATGAAATCAAAAATCTATTATCATAGACCTTAGTTCACAAAGTTGAATATTTTGGCTCAAATAAATATCGTTTGAATTTCGATTTTGATATTATCCGCCAGATAATTTATAGTTAAAAAGGGGGTTTTCATTTTAAAAATAAATAACAATTTTAACAATACACAGCGTAAGTAGTACAAAATAATCTCAATAATTTGAAACTATGGTTTTTAAGTATAGGATATTTAAGAATTCCTAAAATCAGATTTTTAATAGCTGCATTATCGTAGAAAAAAAGGGTGAGCATACTTCTTGGTGAATCACCCTGTATCTGTATAAATATATATATTTATATATATAGTTAAGTACGACATTCTCGGCAGCATCAGTGTATAATATAATATGTACCACCGAGCATATACATAATATTACGTGTATAGGTATGCATATAGGAGGTAGTATGAGTATATATTGAGTATGGGTGTCCCGAAAACCGGTATGTCGGTGGAAAAGAATTTTCTAAGATATATACACATAATATAGCGACGAGCATACGCGTTTACGTACACTGCGGGGAGTGTGTGTATGTGTATGCATAGGTATTTATTATTTTATTTTTTTTTTCACCGGTAATTGCCATTAACTTGATCGATAAACAGGTTTTGACTAAAAACGTATAAGACCTCCTCCCCCGCCCCCCAAAAACCGATGCAATAATAATTTATGTGCACCGAACGGATATACTATTATACGACCCTTATAATATATAATAATAATATTTTATTACATTTATTATATCATAGCTGCGGCGGCCGACTGCATCGTATTACCTATACCTGTATATACGAAGCGCGCTTGTTTAAACGATATTATATCCATCTACCTATAGGATGATATTTATCGATCGAAAAAGCTGCACTATAGCAAAGTTACACCTAACAAGTCGATTGGATGTAATATAATCAGACAGTTTTCAGAAACACACTGATGTGTGCTGCACTATTATACAATGCAATAATAATATATATTTACCTATTTATTAGAGGGTATACTATTACTATGGTGTATGAATACATCGGAAGTCGCCACGTGCTCGCTTTTAATTCATCGTTTTTTGAGTCGCGAGTGTTTTATTCATTTTTGTTTTTTTTTTTTTTATCGTAGTCACTTCTATTCGCTCGAGCAAACGATTTCGATTTTACGCCTATCGTATTATATATTTATATGGGTGTACATACTATGATAATAATATAATAATATTATTCTCCGAGTGTAATTTAAAATTCGTTGCTATCTTGATCGTAAATAGTTTCGAGACGCAATCGGAATAAATTACAACACACGTCATCGTCGTCGACAAGTGACTTTAATGCTTAATAATATAATATAGGTACCTTAGTACCTACATAATGCTATTGGAGACTGTTGTTGTTATTTTAATTATTATAACATAAAAAAAAATCGAGAAATAATAAAAATATAAATAACCATTGCAATAACTGCAGTAGTCGTATAGTTTAGTCGCCGTTCACAATAATTACTATCGAATTCAACCAATTATTAATGAAATATTAATAATAATTAATAACGTATGGCGGTTAAAATATATTATGTTAAACGATTCGCATTACGTACATCATAGTATTATTATTATTACAAATTGTTAATCCCGCGTTCCCGCGCTCTCAGTGAAAATGAAATATTTCGCAAATTAGCGCATAACGTCATTATTTTACACACTATAGATGCGATTTTCGACATGATCGTTGTATTAATATTTTTTTTGAAATGAACGAAACATATAAAACGAGTTTATCGTATGACGTATGTTCATTGGGCATTGACCGAACCACGGAAACGAAAATACACAAATAATATAATATATATATATACAGGAATATATACAACATACCTATATCATTTATTACATAATACAGGAATAGCGAACAAAATACTTAAATACGAGTACCTATATAACTCATTTGCACAAAAAAAATAATGTTCACTGCAATAAATACTATACATTACATCAAGTATAATAATAAATGTGTTATTAATTTATCGCGCTGATAGTTATTCACCGAATACATTTTTAAAGTAGATATAATAATATATATAGGTAAGTTAACCCACCTAACCTACGTCTTTAAAACTTTTTATAGTACCTACTTACCAAGTACATTTAAAAACTGCGCAAAAATCCGCGTGAAACCGTTTTTGATGAATAATCGCTTTAAATGGTAACGATTATTATTATTATTATTATTATTATTTTTATCACACCGTTTACCGCACGAGAAACTATCGTCACGACTCGCGATGGTTATGCGTGTGCACGTAAATAATATAGTAATAAAAACACGATCGACTGAATCTATACAATATATTATACACAGAGGTAATATACTAATATGCATAATCTGCATAATATATGCACACACATTGAAAACAAGTGGTTTGACCGAAAACGAAAACGACAAACAGATTTTCAATTTTCCCGACCAACAACGAAGGTCACACTACACCTCGCTATAGGTAAGTCGTAGGTATACACTCGAGAAAATCGAAACACTTCTGTTTGATCTTTTATGCTTTATTCTTTATTAACAATCTTAATCTTCGGCTGCCCACTTTAAAGTTTTATTCTCACGAGCTTGTTAATCGTAAAATATAATATTATTAAAACGAATTTTTCGATTGTGTTACTTCAGCTACTTATTGCATCGTAGCTTTATATATATACGCGATCGATCCTTGGATCCTTAGATAATCAAACGCATCAACATCGCAATTTTCCATTGTGGTATATTCGATTTGTGAACTTTAGTTTAATAAATTTATTATATTCTCTTATTGATTTGAACTAATAATATTCGCTCCTTAGTTTGTTTTTTTATGTCTGCTGCAGTCCAGCTGATTTTATCCACGACGATCTGATTACGACGAGAAGACTCCCCAGGGGAAACGGATCTGTCCCCAGCTTCGTGTATACATGTTCAACATGCATAAAAGATAATACCACGCTCTACTCGTAATAAGGTTTTAAAAATATTCGCGGAGACGAGAGAACGTATCTCATCGTCTCAATATTATTAACGTTTTACCTATGAGCTAATATAATCGGCGTTATATTTAGGTGTACTCTTAATATTACACACTATTTTAAACGCAGTCGGCGCGTCGTAGTATGACCCATACGACGAAAAAATAAAATAAAAATTTGAACGTTAAGAGAATCCTTCGTCGGTGGCGGCGAGCTTTTTTCGTTACTGGCACGTGTAGGGTTCTCAATTAGAACGCGGAGGTGGAGACGGCGGCGGCGGTGACACCTCGGCAGCACCGAAAACGATTGCGACGCCGCCGTCGGCTTATACACGTGCAGCGTGCGAGCCAAGTTGAACGGCCGCCTGCCACAGCTTACCGGTTAACCCAGGCGCTATTTTGGCCGTCATTGACACGCCGCCGGTTATTGCACTTTCATCTGCGAGTACTAAATAAACGCGCGCCTGTCTCCGCGCGAAGAGCGGCGAGAACAAGAACGAGCGGAACGAGTAAAAAAAAATCGTTTATACATTTTTTTTTTTTTACAGTGGAATATTATAATAAAAATTCGCGTAGATTATGCCCGTATACGTTAAATAATATATAATGTGTACGTACGACATAAAATCGCATCGATATTATGACGTATATTATACTATATCTACTGCTGTGTGCATGCGCGAAGTCATATATAATATTATAATATACGTTATATTGTGACGTATATTATTATATATCGTAGCGATATATTATTTCACTATATTATATCGTATGTTGCGAAGATAGTATTATCCTGCTATTCCTGAGGCGCACAGACTATAAACGTTTTATTTATATCGTGGTATAGGAGCGGTGTATATGAGAAGGCACGTGTGGTCATAACATTATGCCCGGGGTCGGGGGAGGTACGAGTCCTGTAAAAACGGAGGTGCGACGAAAAATGTACGTAAAATTAGATTGAGAGGTAATGTCTTAGAGTAAAACGTTATTATTTTATATTTTTCACAATTTCATTAAATGAAAAGGTTGTATTATCATAAAGAATTTACTGCAATGTAGGCACTAGAAAAAAAAATGACGATTTGTACGATTAATTTTTAAGGATATTATTAAATCATTCATTTTAATACTATTTAAATAATTTATGTTATTGTCAGAGTAAAATTGTAACGTAATCGGATCGAAAATAGCTAAATGATAAAAGTTTTTTTCGGTAAAACCATCATAAAACACGACGTTTTGAGCTCAAATTTCGACTATGGGCAGTGCATTTTTATGGGACCCTGAGTACTATAAGGTACTCTAAATTTTTTAAACTAATCTTACCTAAATGTTTTGCCATCTTTTGAATACAATTTCGTATACCGATTATATAACCTATACTCTATAGGTAAGTGTTATTATCATCTTCGCATCATTATTATTGTTCCGTCAGTCATCAGACAATAACAACTACAATGTTCTGTTTACGTCTTGAGGAGCCGCAAGTCACGTGTCTACGTATATACACTGGATGCGGAGCGTAAGTATATGTACAACAATTTTTATTCGTCTGCATACATTTTATTTCGACCACATCAAAGGGATTTGTGTTGCGCTATATCTAGTATACAGCTTGTTCCGCATATTTTGACGTGCCGCCCTTAATTTCGACCGGCGCGCCGAGTATATAATTAATACTTACACGCCGGTTGCCAATACCGTGATAGTTCTTCTCGTCGTATGATATATACCGTCTGTTTCGGTCTGGTGCGCTAAAGTTGTGTACACGCACGCACGTTCCGGTGACCCCTACAGCATCCATATAGCGGCGGACGAACTTGTTACGGAGCTGAATATTAATTCACCACGCATCCAAAATAATATATAATAAATAATAATAATATATGTTTTTTTTACACTTGTTTTTTATGTACGTTGAAAACGATAAAGTCCAGCTCGTCTAAACCGAGACGATCCAAAAATAAAACTGCTTTATATATTATATGAACGTTTGAAAAGAATATTACGTTGTCAAACTTGGTAAAACAATTTTTTTCCTCTCCGGCCGTTAAAGTTCTGAATTATGTCGTGGGTGATTACCCGGAAAAGCTGTTACGGGACCGGATTAAGTCTTATATAATATCCGCATAGGCTTTTTTATTTCGTATTAGCCGTTTTAGCTGATGTAAATTATTTTTATAAACAAAACATATAAATATCATATATTTGAAAAATAAATAACATAATAACTCATGCATAATAACGTGGATAATGGCATACAGAGAATTTGGGGAGAGCGGATTAAGTTGACGAGTGGGGTATAAGTTGATAAATTTAGTTTTAAAAATATATCAAGGCATTTAGTTGTTATTCTTGTTATTCTCGAAAACAATAAGAAATATATTTATGTTAGACTTTAAATTATATCAATACAAATCATTATCTAATAACACACGTGTATGTATTATGATTTGTTTGTTAATTGTATTACAATATTATTAGGTGTAGGCCGCAAAAAATAAGACATTTACAGCTCTTTAAAATATTGAGTTTAACAAGTATTATACTGCGTTGTTTAAATAGTATATACTAAGTACAGTTATTTCAAAAGATTTATTGGAGATTTACAAAATATTATTCAAAATAGCTTAAATAATCCATTATTGCTGTTTTTGAATTATTATAGTCACCCAATAGTGTAACTGGGAGCGGTGAGCGATAACCTACACTCCCAGATTTTTATATTTTTTTTTTTTGTACACTGGTTAGGAGGTAAGCTAAAAATATTAATATAAAAAGTAAAATAAATATGATGTATGAACTATAATAAATTATGAAGCATAAATGTTTACTTGTTTTACTCCTTATAACTTGTGACAATTATAAAATATCTAAATCACCCTCCCCCCCACACACACACATTGGTCGTAGTACGTCATTATAACCACCATATATTTAAACTTACACTTATATTATCATGGTTTATTAATTAATCTCCTTAGTACATTATATTTTAAATTTTAATCACTTTATATTTCATATTTTAAATTCAACATTTAAGAAACATGATTTGCTTAACAGCTTATTGCAAAAAAGAAGGGTTCTAGTTTTAAAAAGCGGTTTATATTGATTCTGAATAGTTTGAACCATCTGTTATGGCAAAAAAAATCAAAATAATTAAAAATATGGTCTTTGGTGATATTTAGTTAACCTATATATATTATATACTTAACATTTTCAAAAATAATAATAATAATAAATTAATATTGTTAAAGGAAAAAATGGAGGTTAGCATACTTAGAGAATCATCCTGTATATATTAAACTACAACGATTGTAATATGACAATATTATATAATATAATATTAAGCGCAACACTGACAACCAACTAAACATTTCTACATAAAGCTCAAATATATAGATAAATAAAAACCTTAAATTAAAAATACAAATTGTGTTGACAACGATATGACAGATGACAGTTTTCTGGCTGTTGTACATTAGATAATATATTGATATGCAATTAAATAAATTATTGTCGCTTTAAAATATTTTTAAGTTAACATGGTTTAATCTATTCCTGCACACGTTTGAGTGAGAAGTTAGAACAATATACCAGTGAAAATTAAAGTTATTTAGGAGCGTTCCAGTTTCTTTTTTTCATATTCATTAGACATATAACAAAATATATATAATCAGTATATGAAAATTGGTAAAATATATAAACTATAAATACATATATATATACTTGTGACACGTCGATATATTTATTTTGTTATAAATTTTGTCAATATTATGAAAAAACGATCATAACTTCTATCGTACAAGTCAGATTAATGTAGTCCCAAAATATTTGATATGATAAAAATAAATAATAATTTATTTGAGTAATGGCTTGTTTTGTTGGTTGGCGTTTACAAAACAAGGGTACAGTGTACAAGAACAGAATTAATTTTTTAGCCGACACTGATCATCATGTCTGCAGATGAAGAAGTCATCGGTTATGTATAATAATTATGTATTTGAATTTGGAATAATATTGGTCATGACACCAATTATTATACGCTACAACCGGCGATGACTGGGACTGACTGCTTAGTATATTACGATGGTATACGGGTGAATAGGTCGCTAACGAGATGATTTCGATGGTTTTGTACCTATAGTCTATTGTGAAACACCGAGACCGCCTAAATAAAATCATAAGTACAGCTTCTTCCCGAATAGTTGTGAGAGAAAGGTCGTTACGAAGCTCGTAGTTTGACTTGTATTATTAGAGCGTTGGTAATTTTTCTAAATATTATATAATATACGTATCCTTTGGAATTGTTGGATTATTACCATAATATGTCCATATATAATATACATGGGTTTTAAAAGGAATTCGTATAATTTAAGTATTTCAACAGTATTCTTTTAGACCAATACCAATCTATTATAATATGTTGGTTTTCTTAAAAGTATAGTGGACGTCTGTCCACTACTAAGTCTGATATCGATAAAGGAAATTATTTTAAGTAATTCAATATGAATAATATGACGATTGACGAATGTATTGTATCTAATTATAATTAAAAATACTTTTGAAATGTGTTTCAATTAGATGTTAAATAGGAAATAAACTTTTAAATACTTATTTATGAAAGCTCTCTAATATAGGAATTTGAGTAAAAAAATTGTTAGTAGTTATCTAAAGAAATATTTTTTAAATTGAATGAAAACAATGTTAACAAACAAATTCTTACAGAATCCAATATAATAAAATTTCTTTTATATATTTTCAATTTTTAGTATTTCATACTTTTTTTGAGTACAATTAGGTACATTTAGGACAAGAGGGAGTGCCCAAGTGTAAACGCTGTGTAGTATTACACACATTTTGCTATAAAGATCGCGGGTTATTTTGACAAGCCACTTTGCATACCAATCGGACAACGTATCCAGATAGATTCCTGAGCTTTCTGAAGAAACAACAACAATATTGATTTTTATTCATTGATATATTGATGACTTTGTATACTTGTATAGTTAATTATAGACCATCAATCAATGTGATCGTCGACCTGCAAAAATGTAGACATTCGGATGGTTCAAACATTTTGTTTTGTAACTTGAAACTTTTAATGAGATGATTTTCAGATCCCTATATTATTGTTGACCTTTGTGGTTTATACAGTTGTTGTACGACAACCCTGCAGCAAAAATATTTTACAAAGTACAAACATATTTGGCGATGTTAAATAATTTGATTACCTATATCTATATGTAGGTACGCCAGTTTAAAAGTTATAAAACCACGAAGTTTATTGGTTTGTTTTCGAGTATATTCAGTTTGATAATTATTATTTAAAAAATATAGTATGCATAACATGCCAACTATTATTGTTTTTATCAGTGGCGTAGCTAGGATTTTTTTAGGGGGGGGGGTTGTAATAAAATGTAACTTGTAAAAGATTTTACACTCCCTGAAATGTACTCATAAATTGTTTAAATAAATTATAATATACGTTTAACTCCTAAATATTTATTTAAAATATTTTTTTTCTTTTTTTACAAATAATAACAATAGTATTTAATAACATATTATGTTTTATAACAGTTTAATGTAGTGACTCTTTCTGGTCATATTTTCATAGTTTATCTTAAACCGTAGTAGTGTGTGATTACGGCATAATAGAATACATTTTACCACGACCAAATGATTGTATTCCTATATTATTATAATCATTATATTTTTGATATAAATACAACCTAGGGGGAAGGTTAACACCCGTCCTCCCTGCCTACGCCACTGGTTTTTATTGTAAAATAAATCAATCGTTATATTATTTTTGCACGTATAATCAAGGAATTGTTTTTATATTCATACTCCGATGATGTTTCCAGAAAAAAAGTTTTAATAAGTTATCAAAAAAAAAGAAAAGTTTTTTACTGTTAGTTTAACGTAATCGTTCAAACTCTAAAGTCATTTCCCGGAAGAAAACAGCCGTCAGGATATCATATAATGATAATGCATTGCGTTTTAACCGATATATGTTAAAAGTAAGTTTTTTAATCTTATAAAACTACCTTCACTATCGGACGTAAAGAACATGTTCTATTAAAACCTAAGTAGAATATTATGAGTATTTTTATTTAGATGCAGTATATAAACGATCTTCTTCGCATATTGTGTAAGAGACCTAACTGCATATGACACGCAGTCCTCTTCGCCTACAGGGCTACAGCACACCACCGCCGTATACAGTAATAAGCGCGCCTCTACGCTTCGCCCTCTTCATATATATATATATACGACTCATCGACCATGTTGGTCGCAGATGGGGCGGTAATGACCCTTTCGCTGTTGTTTTTTTTATTCCCTCGAAAAGTATATATGAGAACATTTTTCAGCGTTCCAAATCGTTACTAATATTTCAAAACACGAGACAACAGCTACGGTTATAAAGAAAAAAAATATGGAAAAAACTAATAATATTCATATTCGAACGCGGGATTTGTTGACTTAACGCATGCGCTGTTCATATCATGCAGAAATTAATTATTGTATATTTGTACCATTTTATAAGGTTATTTAAATGTTTTTAATGTAATAATCTAATGAATAATAATAATGTTATACACAATATATTTAGAATATAACTAGAATTGCTATTCGTATAGCATTAGTATAGTAATTACTAAAATAAAATAAAAATGTAGGTATACATATGACTGTAAATTTTAAACAAGGGATGTGAAATACGTGCTCTGTATATTTATAGCATAATATATTGATATCATGCCATAAACACATTGATATAGTATTATATTTAAATCAATGTTTAGTATAAATGCATAAGTGCCATAAGTATTAAACACGATACGCTCTGTTAATCAATTGTTGGTAACATAATCACGTGTATGTTATATCATTTGTTAAAAACGGACTACTCAAAAATCAAATCAAAACACTATGTAAAAATAATTTTTAAAATCCAAAGTATTTCAAATCTTATTCAACTCTGATTTTATGATAAGATCGTTGATATAAATCGCATATCAGTTATATTATAACGTGTAACATAAATTATTGATTTTAATATAAATAAGGAAGTGCGTCGAGATTTTTAAGTTCATAAATAATTGTCACACCATGTGTGTATTTACAATATATACAAAGAAAACGCATGTTGCATCGGGCAATCCTTTTTATTGTTTTCATCCATCTACCCAAATATCTCCACTCCCACTACCCGGGTATCTACGTGACTTTTTTATGTACCTGCTCCGAGTTAATTAATTGTATTGGTAAATTATTATTATTAGTTCGACATTAAGGGTAGGTATTATGGTAACTATAGTAGTTGTGGTGCAGTGATGAAGATACCATCTGTATAGTGTGCATGGTATATCATGCTATGTCGAATGGCGATAAATTCGATGCGATTGGGGCGGTGAAATCCACATCGTAAAGTTTTTTATGTTTCATCTAATACTCGTCTTTTTATTTTTATTACCGCGTGTGAAATGTTTAAGGTGTATAATAATATGGTCTTAACAAAAAATGAAGATCAAAAACAATACATACTTTAAGCTGTAACAGATTATCGTCTTAAATAATTTACCCAAACAGTTTGAAAAGTACAGTTTTAAAACCATTATAATTTTGTTTGTATATTATAAAATATAAAATTGAACGTGTTTAATTAATGGTTATTTATTATATACTGAACCTATTATAGGAGGCTAATTTAAGTAATTTCTAAAATTTACTCATGTACTCATGTATAACAATATAGTTAAATGTTTCGTAATTTATAAAATTATGATTTTGTATGCTTTAAAATAAATTATTTTAGAAAATATAAAGTCAAAACAAAACGATGATAATGAGTAACAAGATATTAATCAAACATAAAAAAAACTCGTGGTCATTGTAACAAAAACACGTTTTTTAAGTTTAATGGCAGCGGGGCGCATGTTAAAGTTAATTTATCGGCATACAATTTTGTACACTTAATTTGTATACGTATCGAAACCAATTTAGGGGGTAAGATTGAAAAAATTATTTTCTATAAATAAGTGACACTTTAATCTACACAAATATATAACTACATTATATATATTATACTGAATGGCGATAAATTCGATAAGATTGCCCCAACGCAAACCTCATCGTAAAATATTTTTTGCTTTTTGGTTTATATCGTTTTTTATTCTTTTTATATCAAGTGTGAAATGTTTAATGTAAACCCTCGAGATACTTAAGGTAACCCCACCCATACTCCTACCAGCCACAATGTCAACACGTCTGTACTTCCGCTGCCGTTTACCCTTCGTCAATAGCTTTATATAATAAATTACACTGTATATGGTATATCTATCGTGTTAAATACGTACAAATTAAACGATCGATGTTCGATTCTCCGGTGAGAATATAATAAAAATAACAACAACAACAACAACAACAACAACAATAAATACGGGCGGTAAAAATGCGTCACACAATGACATTACAAGTTTCGTCGGATTAGGCGTTACCTATTATATACCGAGTGATTCATTTAACGTAAGACTCATTATTTCAGAAAACACTAACGTTATTGTAAGTATATATTTTAAATAACTACTTTAAGTCATTACAAAAAACATTTTTGGGAAAAATTAAACTTTTTAAGTTTTTTTTACTCTTTTGAAGATAGCATATGTTTTTAATTTTATATTCTGGAGCAAAAATTTATTTGTTGTATTCCAATCCACCGAAATTAAATTTCGGATAAGTAGTTTAATTGGTTTATTAGTTAGAAGTGTTTAAAATGTCGATGATTGGAGTAGTGTATATCAATTAACATTTTGCAAGATACCCCTGTGGCCCTGTAATCTGTACCACTCCATCCCGATTATTTATACTTTAAATTTGTTTCGACATTTATAGAAAATAAACTAAAAAGATTTAAAATGAAAAAAGTTCAAGTATTTCGAAAATAATATCATGTATTGCAAATTATAATATAAGCATTTGATGAAAATCTCAAGTTTGTATAGCTATTTTTTTTTTTTTATTACAACAAATAACAAAAATCGTTTGAGGAGAAAAAGTTATTATGTGGTTATGTGTTATTCATTGTCATAAATAATTGAATTAATTAAAAAATTAATATGACTTTCTAGTGGAAATTTTTTTTAAAACGTATAAAGAATCTTATATCAAATTTTTAAACCTTAGGTATAAACTGAAAATATATTATGAATTTCCAACCACAAAATAATGTGTATATTTTTGATATATTTTTTAATTGGTAAATAGACAACTTATAAAGAATCTTGCAGAATTTAATTTATAAAAAATAGAAAATTTCACTTGTCTATAAATAACTTAAAATGAATTAAAATATTTAAAATTTTTACTATGTACCTACCTATAGAAAACAATCATATAAATAATTACTGAAAATTTCAAGTTTTTACGGTTATTTGTTTTTATTTTTTGAATTATAATAAAATAAAGAAATCAAGTTTGTCAAAAATTGATTTAGTATAAAAATTTTGTTTTTCCTTAATTTTTCCTATTAAAAAAAGTACTGTACATTTTTTACTTTTGACCCCTTAATAAGTACCAATTAGGTCTGATTTTTTTACAAGAACCTCCCTTAAAGTTGATAATCTAAGTATTTTTGTTTCCCAAAAAGCTGAGAACAAACAAAAAAAAAAACACACATACATCATTGTAAAATCAGTAGACTCGTTTTTCCACTCAGATTCTAAAATGCATGATGTTATTAAAAAGTAAAAAATAAAAAAATAGCATAAGAATATTATTTTGAAAATGTTGTTTTTAATGACTTAAAATTTTATGAAACCAAAATGTATTCAAAAATGTTAATATTTATTGAAATAATAAGTGTCAACAACATTAAATGGAGCACTCAGTATAGGTATAACCTATACATAACAATATTATATAGAGCTATAATATTATGTGTCCGGTGCAGTCGGCCTTGACATTGACTCGGGTCATTTGTACATTACATTTTATACGCGTTACGATTATTGAATACAATATAGTAAATATTATACTGCAGCGGGCATAAAAGTCACGACCGATTTTCCGTTCCCACAATGACTCACTAGCGGCTAATAAATAATAATGGCATGCATCGTTTCCGCCAAAATTAATATTTCATTCGGTTTTTAATTCGTGTTATGCATCCATTGATTTATAATTATTATTTAACTTGGAATAATATCGACTGGTCATATTATACCAGCATGTGTTGGCATTATTGTAAACAACAATATAATAGCCATTTTCATTTCGTTTATAAATTAAAAAATATTTCTTACGTAAATTTCGACCAGTAAACGTAGTATAAAATATATGATGAGTTAACTACTTACATAATATTAATCTATTAAAATTAATTATTTATTTGAATTATTCTCTTAGTAATGGATACCTCATCAAGATGTCTGAACATCTAATGTGTTAGATTCGACCAATGTATAACGAACTTAAAAGAGCCGAGTAAACATTGTTTTAGGTAGAAAACGACGGGTTTTTTATTTTTGGAGTAAACCTGCTATAATAATAAGGTAATTATAACGGGAATTAAACCCCCAAAATATTTCAAACATTATCGAGTCAGCACAAAACATTATGCATTATGCATCACGCGTTTATATTAGATGCACACCTCTAGTGTATACTGTATAAATATGCTTATGACAAAAAAACAACTTGTAATTCAGCGCTCCCGAAAATTGAGGCACTATCCGCGTGTATAGGTGTATTATAATATTATTCATTTATATGCCACAGAGATTTGCAACGTTTCCTCTACTTATGACCGTTCCCGCCAACGCCAAGCGTTCAATTTAACGTGCGATACCGCTGCCCGATAGCACAACGACTATGTATAGCGCCACGCGGTTAGTAATTTATAAGATTATAATATAATGCTCTAGCGAGTAGGAGGAGCAGTAGAAGCATCCGCTTTGTTAGACTCTATTTAGTTTTTAAAGTACATATTTTATTTATTTTTTTTTGGCCAAGCGACGGCGGCGGACAAGAAAAAAATTCACACGAGTAATAATAATAAAAAAACCTAATAATAATAATAACGATCTATGAGAGGAGGCGAGGAAGGAAAAGACGAAGAAGGCGTTTTGGCACGCGACCGACAGACTATCGTCGTACATTATACGCTTACATCGTATAACGCCGCCTCTAAGTAACATTGTACATTGTACGAGAAAAAAGTAATAAAATCCTGCCTATACATATATATATATGTACAGGGTGATTCATCAAGTATGTTTACCCCCTTTTTTACATTAACAATACAATTATGTAAAATATGATTTTCAGAATTTTTAAATATATATTTAAAAAATAATTATTTTTAATTGATGAGATTTTTTTTATACTGCCTAAGGAGTGTTATGGGGAAATGCGAACTTCTGTTTTTCAAATAACAACCCTTTCTTCTACTATAAATTATTTAGTGGATATTATTTCTGAAAATGTTATACCAAAAACGAAATTGCTTACTAAGGATAACCACGTCTAACCATAATAATGGGTTTAGAAGATATAAGAAGCCATGGGGTTTTGAAAATGTTAGTAATTATTATTAATTTATCAACATTTAGATATTTTTTAAACGATTTAGGTATAAAAGTACTAGATTCAATATTATATCTATTTTATAATTTTGTAAAACCATTTATAAGAATATAACCTTAGTATAAACATTTAAATAATTGAATAATTATAAGTACCTACCTAATCGTTAGAATTTTGAATTAGGTAAATATAATTTTCAAAAGAGTTATTTACTTTATTATTTAATGTGAAAAAGAAAAGAGGATTCTCATTTAAAAACAGAAGTGTGTATCACCCCAGGATATTCCTTAAGGAGCACCTAATAAAATCTCAAGAATTGGAAAACATGGCCCTTTGAGTATATTTTAAAATTCAAAAAATCAGAATTTGAATAAATTCATTATTAAAGGAAAAATGGGGTTGAACATTCTTGGCGAATCACCCTGTATATGTATATTATGTACATGGTATATACATTTTATCGTGTAATAAATATTGTATAAAATGACTAGAGCGTGTATTATAGCCCTATATATTCGTACATAATGTGTTATATACGTTCCCCCGAGACCTGAAGCGCGGACACACGGACACACACACGGACAGTCCCGTCGGTGTCAGCGCTTTGACATTATAATATTATTATAGCCCAGTCCGTCCGGCCTACACCCTGAGAGGGACAGGTGCGCGAAACATATAATAATGTTTTGTATATTGCGCGAAGAGCCGGAGACGGATAGACAGATAAAGAGCGAGACCGCGAACATCGCTGTAATAAATGAAAACTTTTGGGCACGTTTCATAGCGTACTAGGCCGTGCGCGTACTGTGTTTTCATATACATAATAATATAATGTATGTATACAGAGTGAACCAAAGGCGGTACCTTGTAAAAACATAATAATACGCTTGGCACATAGTATTATAGTAGCAATAAGTAATAACGCATGACACGCGCGACCTTTACAGCGAATGACGTTTAACGCGTAAAATATAATATTTTATCGACCACGATAGTTGTTGCACTGCTATCGATAGTGTATCTACAATAATCAGTCCGTCGTGTTTACGTGCATGCCGTGAATAGCCTTTCGATAAAATGCGGGTGGCCCATAGTTTCCCTATGGGCTATAATATTATTATCACACACACACACACACCCATATATATATTTATATGTATACAAATAGTTTGATAAAGACATGGCTCGGGACTCGATAGTGGGTATCTAGAAGTTAATACCTACCTTGTGAATTATTAAACAATTCGATCGTTTAAAGATAAAAAATGTGCATAAAAATAAAAGTTTGTTATTATTAATTATTTTACAATTTAATTATGAATCATCCATTTTACAAAATATATTACATGGATTTATACATCAATAAATTAATGCAGGTCCTAATTTAGTTTTTGGTTATAAGAAACGTCTCAAAATATATTGATGGCGATATTTCTTGGTAGATTTTCTATTTATAGACGGGATTTTCTGATTCATACTGATTTACCACGAATCATATTGGTATAGAACAGAACACAGTACCTGTCGGATTACTTACAGTGTATCCGTCACAACACATGTGAGCACAATGAAGAAAAGAAAAATAAGTATATAAATATATTAGAAGAAAATAATGAATATCAGAATATGATTATTGATAACTAAAAAAAAGTATACTAAACTTTATTGTCCGCTACATCTATATTATAATATTTAATATAAATACACATTGGTGATTAGTGGAGATTTCAGTTGAACCCCGTGGACCAATTTTTTTATACTTAATTCAGTCCGAAAAATAACCTAATTAACTAAAGAAAAAACATTTTTCTCCTAGTTTTACAAAGTAAGAATTGTCAATACATATTAAGTCAAAAAATGATAAAGTATCAATTATTAAAAAAAATAGACTTAATTAGGCTTATTATCGAAGATAATATAATTTTAAATCTGGGACTGAACTGTATAATTCCTTGGCAGATAAATATAACTTACTCACTACCTATATTTTACTCTCAAACATGATGTTTGTAGGTATTTAAATGTAAATAAAATAAATAATAAATAATAATTTTATATTTATTTTAATATTATTCAATGTTGTAAATTCTATGATAAATTAAGGTTAATAATTTTTTAATTTAGTACTTTTAGTTAATTTCTTTTTTTTATCATCATCTTTATATCACTGATTTATACCAAAAGTCGAGTATAAGTCAATACATAATTGTATATCGTAGAATACGGTTTGAATAACTTCATACCGTTTGTGGTATAATAATATTGTGTAAATAACTCAGTCAAAAATTGCGTTGTTAAAACATCAACTGTTATAGCAGTAATGGCTGACAGTTTAAATTTTTGTTTAGTATTTTTTGAATAAAATTACAATAAATAATTAAAATCATTTGACAAAAAATCGCTTTTTATCGTTCAAATATTAACATAAAATGATTTGAATTATTAATAACCAAATAAAGAGACTATCCTAATTTTATTTTTCATTTCAGTAAAAAATACTAGTGAATAACCTAGTAATAATATTTTTTAGGTAATTAAATGGACAATTTTATACATTTTTAAATAAAAAATAATTTAGTGTATAATAAACGAATTTCGAACGTATTTGAGCAACAAGTGCACAATAAATAATAATATATTACAGTGACTTAATTGTCGACTTTCTGCCATTCGTGATTATACGTCTCGATAATTACCTATAGATAGATACCTATAATATATTAAAATAAAACGTAATAATCATTAATCAATATAATATAATGTGGTGACGACAGAAAAAGACGTGATTGAATAAAAACGTATTTCAAAACAATCAAACGTCATTTGTAACTAAACAGTGTTTATAAAAACAGTTGCTTTATATAGATATACGAAGACGGAATGGAATAATAATAATATGTGATACATTACGTGTATTAAGTTCTTAAAACCCGTAAAATACGCTTAAGAGTACTTTAAATGCAGTTCAACACTGATGAGCACGCCCCGCCGAGTCGTGATAGTCTGGTAATATACGTTTCAAACGCGCAAACGAAATTCAGTAAGCTCGCGGTCCACTGTCAAAATCCGGTGAAGTTCTAGACTCACAATCGACCACGGTAAATATTCAGCCGACATGACCGCAATCCATATTGAAAACCTATAAATCTATTATATATATATATATATATATATATATATACACGTCTTATATACTACCGTCGTGTTTTCTGTCGATCTACCGTAGTTCTGAGAAAACGATCGTCGCGTCTGTTTTTGTGCGTATTATTATAATATTATACAAGTGAAGTGTGGTGTAACTTTACCTCAAACAGACCGTTTTTCACATCGTTGACCGCAAACGTTTCCGTCATTTTGTAAACTCAATTCAACCACTACTAATACAAAAATACGACTTTCGTGGTGGTGAGTGAAAATTTTCCGACTGCGAAATCCACGGCCTAGCGCGCCATTAGTGCGTTAGTGCAACGCGTAGTAACGTTCAGAAACCACACGACTTTCGATAAATACTTACTCCCGACGGGTAGTAACAACGAAATTTTCTGTAAGTTGGTCTACAGGTCATTTGCTGTTTTCTCCAATCGAAGTTTTCAGATCGGAACTACCACGGTAAAAGTTAGCCGTCAAACGGTTGCTCTTCATATTATCGTTATGTACCTACCCACAGCCACAGGACTTGCTAACGGGTAACCACGATCTTTTCTAACGATTAGTCAGCGCGAAACGGTCGCCGTTAATCATTTTATTCACATTCATCTCACCGTCCAAATCTCGATTAAACTACTTTGACGTGCGATCCGCGAGTGTGTTTTATTTTTGTGACACAGTGCGATCAAATTCCGAAGACATTTCTTGTATTGCAGTTATACATATTTCACTACCACAACCGGTTCGGCGAAACACGTCATCTATTACGCACCCAGCAAATTACGTTAAGGTAAGATGAATTTGTTATATTTAGTAAGATGCTCGCAGTCAAAAATAAGTACTTTAGGTTCCTTTTAGGGATATAGATTACAGACTAGTACGCCTATACACAATAGTTATTTAGAATTTATTACATTTAAATGTGTATTATTAGTGTGCCTAAATATGGTGTGTGAGTTTCAAGTTGTACATTGCCACCTTGTTGGTAAAATAAATGCCGTAATGGCCGTAATGCACCGTTGAATGATTAAAATAAATATTTTAATTAAAATATGTACATTTGCGTGAAATTATTTATTACAATGTAGTATAAATTATATAAGTTAATTTATATTTTGTTTAACTATATTTTTTTATTCCGATTTTATTATTTATGTATACCAAGATTGATAATTCTAAAGTCAGGAAAGACAAAATTGTAGGCACTGTAACATAACCCAGAGAAAAAAGTATTCGTTGTAAAATATATTACTAAGTTTCTTCCTATAAATGAAATAATATAGTTATATAATTATGAAGCATTATTACAATTTATGGTGATTTATGGTCACCATAGTAACGGTATGTACTGTCTGACTAATCTTAGTGCAACGTAATATAATAATAATATATAAAGTATAAAGTATTATTGTATATTATCATCATTTCATAATTCGACATGTACTGTAACCAATAACATTACGAGTCACGACTCTATACTTGATTAGGGAGCGACGTGAGAATTCAGTATGGTTAAAGATATTATATTCATTGTTATCTTGAATCTTATTAAACATTTATTGAATAACAAAATATTTATTTCATTTTATTACAATAAACGGGTTTGAAACCCTTATGAAAAATGTAACAAATAATAACATAAATACAGTAACCACAATAACACTTGTACTAGATTAGTAAATAAAATTAGACATTTTTTTAAATTATGATAAATATGATAGAATTAAATCCACAAATATCAAATATTCTTAACATATACTGATATGTATTATAGATATTACTATATTAAATGAAATTGATTGTCAACCTTATAATATTGAATATTTACCTATATACGGCAGGAGAAAATATAGAACCTATACATAGAAAAAAGTACATACAAAGTTGTTCCCTCCGCTTTATCTATTTAGACATATATCATAAATAATATTATAGAGCTACACGACCCGCTATATATGCATGAGACGTGTAGAAGGTAACCGGGTCACGTGATAATAACCATCGTATCAGCTATCACCACAAAACAGTTAAAAGTAACTCGGTCACCCAGTGACACAGCGCGGTGGTGATGGGCGATGGTACACGGTGGGTAACGTTTTGTATTGTGAGATATACGCTTATACAGATTCGATAATACTTAAAAAGTATGCACATTCACGTCATTACAGATTTCGCGCTATTTTCTATTGTTTTTTGACCCAATACTCAAATAGTTAAATCGTATTATTATTACATTATTGATCCACAGGTCAAATAGCATGTCAACCCCTCCCCCCCCCCAAACAAAAAAAATAATATAAAGAAAAATGCACGTAATATTAAAAATAAAACTGTTGCGTGGGGATGGAGTACTCTAGAATAGAAGGCTAGGTAGGTCACTGACACAAACGATGCGAAAAAAAATGCAAAAAACCTCTAGTCATTCATCAGTAATTTTAAAATAAACAAAACTCATTGTTATTGCTATTTTTTTTTTACGTTTTACACACGTTGCTTGTTTTCTTAGACTTCGTCAATATTATCACCACAAAATGACGTTAAATTCACGACTCACGCCCAAAAATCCAAGGAACACCGTAAGGGTGAACGAGTTTGAGTAGAATAAAATTGTGATTTCTCTATTATAATTATTTTCAGTGGTATTTCGCTTATTATGGGTATTATAGGTATTACGCATTATGTATATAGTAAAAAAAATGGAATGTAAGTATATATAAGCATTATCACATCGAGAAATCCCTACTCCCACCTTTTGTTGAGACATTTTCTTTTCGTGGTACAGGTATTCACACAGCTTTATTCGTATTATTCAGGATGTTTCATGAACAAATTTAAAGACCTCTCTGAAAAGCGTTACCTATAATATATAAATTTGCTGGTTCCGCGCCCCAATGCCCCCATATGTATATTCTAATAACATTATACCTAAACATAATATTATATTTTACGTGTATTATACAATGTATACGCATTATACACACATACACACACTTCGTAATGTCTCCTTCCTGCAAGCTTGTTTTCTTTTTTGAAAACCTTTAGAGAAATATGATAAAAATAAAAATAGTATTAGTATAGTATATTTTATTAGTATAAAATAAATAATATTATTCAATGTAATATAAACAATAAAATATCTATATTATAATTTATAAGAATTCGTGTACTGAATAGTAGTATAATCATAATATAATAAACAATGTGACATTAATATATAACGAGGAAATTAGCTTGAATTTTAGTAATATCTCCCTCATAAAAAATGATATTGGTCCACTGCTCGTATTCATTTTTAGTGAAACTATGTTGATAAAGGACAGTTATATCGTATAATATCGGATCTCCTCTCTAACGTAAATTTTTGTATCACTTTCTTTTTCTCCGGAAATCATTTCCTCTTCCAAGTACCAACAATTACACAGAATACTTCGTAATTTAAATAGTGTTAATTTTTATTTTATATAATATGTAAATAAATGTATCAGTTATAATACATTTGTTTTAAAATAGTAGTATATTAATATTACTATTTAATTTACATCAAGAAGTCTTTCCTAAAGTTACTGCGTATTATCTATTACTTGTAAACTTAAAGTTAAACTATGTTAACCTGAAATTGTCTATTGCAGTTTAAAAAATAAAATAAATAAATATAGGTATATGATCTGTGTATAATATAAATATTTAATAAATCAGGTGACCATGTATATTATATAATATGTTTAAGAAAATACACGTATAGTATATTCGAAAAAAATCATTCCTTACAATACGACAATTATTTTCTTTTTTTACACATTTTTTGAATTATTCCGTAAATCTTATAAATACGTCAATTAAAATATTATATCTCCAACCATAGGCGGAGATTTGATTAAATTGTAGGGTGACATAAATCTATCTTTATTGTTGTAGAATAAGCACATATAGCTATATTATATTTTTAAAAATGTTCAATAATTTTAGGAGGCTTTCGATTTGTTTAGATTAAGCCCCTCGATCTCCACCGATGTCCACAATCATCTTTATATAACATTATATATATATAATTTTATTTTATACATTACATACACAATATAACTAGATATCTCACAGTGTTTGTTTTTGTTCATATCAATCGTAAACTATGTATTACACGTAATATACGCGCTTCTTTGTCCACAATATTATATTTAAACTTAAAACATAAATGTATTTGAAACGTTTGAAATTCAAACAGATATGTTTTAAGTATTAAAATTTAAATAGCTTAATGAAAATTAATAATTCAAATTTTAAAATATTTAAATAAATCTCGGGGCTCTGATTTATAAAAAGAATCTTTATTTTCAGTTGAATTAATCTAAATAAGTGTTATAGATTTATTGATTATAATAACTTCCTAATATACTAACTATTTTTCAAAAACACATTTAAAAAATATTAATCAAACACAACGTTATTAACAGTGAGTGATTCTTTATAATACTTAAAGCTAACCATTTAAAATAGAATACACGATTTGCCGTTTTCTGCGCGTTGCGTGCAGTATACAAATTTATATTATATGGAATAAGACTTATTATGCACAGATATTATCAACAGGGCAGTCAATAGTCATATATAAAATAAGTATTTAACTTAAGTTCTGTTCTAACAAATATTAAGGAGGAACCGTAGTAGTAAATTACTAGTAATATTATTTTAATTATTATTCACAATTCAATCAAATTCATTAACTATTCTAACTATTTACCATGAATGTATAAGATAAATATAATATAATTCAATTATTGCAATATTTACCATAAAAATTAATCTTTAATATTATTTAAAATAATATATTAATAATTATAAATGATTATAGATTATGATACTAAAAGTAACAAATAATCACTATTCATACTCCCACTCCAGCCGTACCAAAGTCTATCTATAAATAAAATATATTTTAATTTATAAGTAGTACCTGAGATAATAGTTGGTACATAAATTATTTTCAAACCAAACGTAAATGGATAGTATAATATAACATAATATTTTTAACTGTATAAGTGTACAACACTTTTATTATTAATTAATGTTACAATACAATACGCCTATTTAATATATCTATTATTCATTTATACCCGTGTATACGTAACTGTGTTATACCTAAAGTTTGTAGAGTATTAAACGGCCTACCCTGACAATCCCGTGCGCATGCTCATGTTTTATACAGTATTAATATTACTTTTTATTTCTGTTATTTAACTTTATTGTGCGTGTGTTGTATATACCATGATTAAGTGTCATTAAATATTAAAACATATAGGTTTTACTGTAACAATATAATTCGTTTGATTGAACCCTATTCTAGACGATAAAATGCTATAGACGTACCTAATAAATATTGTATATAAACACGGGTAGAACAAAAAGTTCAACGAAGAATAGAACGAGGTCTCTGTGTACGAGATAGTTTTCATTGCTTTTGTTTGTGTTTATTTTTCGTCTGCGACGGTTTTCGAGAGATGGAAAATCAATCAACCAGAAAGTCCTTCCCTGTTCACCGTCGCTACGATCCGTTGTTTGTCAATAACGGTTTTCACGTTAATACATTTTACATGCACTGTTATCATCCATCATTAACGGTAAATAAATTAAAAAAATATAACTGTTTGTAAACAACAGTCAGTTTATATCACGGAAAACTTTTAGATTTTGTTTGTTCTTAACTACGAAAAAAATTCAACTCATCTGGATACGTCATGATGTACAAAACGAAAACTTTTGTTAGCGATGGAACATTTTAATAATAGATATTATGAATTTGTTTTCATCATAATTCATCGCCAATAAAATGAAAAAGACGACATGACGATATTATTAGCTTTTCATCGTCATTATTATTGCGATGACAACGTAAATGTTCGTGCGTGTATTTTTTTTTATCCACTCTGAAACAGAGGTTTGTGTCTTGCCAAACGGTGAGGGAGTATGGGTATTTTAATTATTGCTGTTTACGAAATTAAACTGATTCTGTCAAAAATATGTTTACAACAAAAAACACAAAAAAAAAAAATCAAAAATATAAAAATATACTCCTGAAACAATTAATACTTCCCACGTGTTGATGCGATTATAGTATTATACTCTGGATTATACGATGTCTTTTTTTATCATTTTATTCTCGCCTTTCACATTAGCAAACGAAAAATCAACACGCGTATTATTTATAATAAATATATAGTTATAGGTATTTGTGTGTAGCATGAATTATCCGATATCCTCTACAATAATAAGTACCATACTATTTTCCGCATAGGTACATGTACAATATGTTGATTTACAATAATTAGTAACATTGTTATAAGTAAATCGGTACTTAATCACTAAATCACGTGACGAAAAGGAGATAAAACGCGAAGAACGGTAATAAAAATGTCTACAATGCCTTTAAATGTCTGGCCGCCAATCGACAAAAAGAAAAACGTGGCAAGTGCAATGTATTTCGTCGTAAACGGAAGCATAAGAAATTAGATTAAACGCTTTATATTAGAGTATGTTATTCAAACATCCTTGACTCGGACGAAACGGCGTCATCATCATCACCATCATAAACATTATCAATATTCACTGATAACTAAAGCCCTATTTCATAATTTGTTCATATCGTCGTCATATGTGATAGTGATATAATATACATGTATACATTGTATAATGTATAAATATCATGATATAATAACAACAGTAATGTTTAATACTATATAGTCGTCATTTAAACGTTTTGCACACACGCAAAATGTGATGTGTCCGTTATGCACAGATGTACTTTACAGATTTCATTCGAACCCTGTAAAACGTAAAAGGCAGATAAGTACGGAAAACGGTAAACAAACCCATACACGTGTGCATGTACCTATTAGTAGTATATTAGATACGCTACAGCACGACTTTTTCCGAACGTAAAAAGCATTCTCACTGTAACACATCATTACAAAGGAACTTATGCTGTGGAGCCCATTAATTTCTTAAAAAAATAAATATAATCTGGCCAACGATTATAAGTAACGCTGCATGTGATCGATTTTTTGTAGTATGACGTTGATCTGTAGCTCACAGTATGCATATTGTATTGATCGATATATAACATAATTCGTGTTCTCACCATCCCGAATATTATATTATATGAATTCGAATGTTAACGATTGTGATAATATTATTATTATTACAGTCGGAAGACCTACTCTACAAGTGTCCGCGCCACGCTGCGTTCGATTAAATAATGCCTACATTATATTATTAACTCGTTTTTACCCGGCGTCGGGAGTCGTTAATCGAAATCGATCGCGTAAATTGGAATTGTTTCAAAACACAAGCACAAACACTCAAAGTCAAACTCGTAGTCGTGCGTCGTCACATTATTATCCACAGGTTGCACGAAACTAAACATAATATAGTATATATGCATTATAAATATAACATAAGACATTATTTCAACAGTTTTCCATTTTTTTTTATCGAACTTTCATTAAATGCTGTAATTTGTCAGTCGAACACTATTTTATAATACCTACATTTAATTTATATCTTATATTCGACCATAACAGTTTTAGTCATTATATAACACGGGTATATATATATATATATACTATATCATCGATCAATATTAAAATCTTAATTTTTTTTAAACAATATTATAGTAATACATTTAGTAAATGAACTAATTAATTCACTTGGTGTGAGAATTTTGATTGACTTATCATCGGCGTCGATATTTTAATATTTGACTTGTATTAGTTGTATTTTATAGGTATCTACAACTTTTTCATTATTATTTGAAGTCTATACACATATTCCGCAGCTCTATGTCGAAACATAGGTTTTAAAAATGCCTAGCTAACTGTCACCCCTTTCATAGTTTGCGCTCAGTCATATGTGTTTTGAAAGCTAACGCGCTGCTGAATATATTATCATCATCATTATACTCCCTGCAGCGACCCACTTGTTTAATTGTTGTTTATGGGTTAAGTCAATAACGTTTAAATAATTCAAACGACCCTTGACGACTGCCATTGTGCCCAACGCCGATTAAAAAGGTCTGGAAAAGTACCTACTGCATTACTGCATAATGGTATAGTGGTCGTTGAAAATAAAAAAAACCGAACAACCCTCCCCGCTCTTGAGTTCCCACTAACACTTGGACTTTGGGTGTTGGGAAACCAAATATAGTAAAATAAACGAAATCGAGAGTTATCACAACATAATACATGTGCATATAATATGAACAGCGTCGCAAATATTAAATGATCCGTATAAATAAAATTTATATATAGGCATATGAGTATCAAAATCTATAGATTTGTTCACTTCTGACTGTTGAGTGATTTTTATTGTGGTCCGGTGTTAGATAAATTCACCACATTGTAGTGCACCACTCAAAGGGGAGACGCAGCGGGCGACGGATATTCAAATCTTCATATATTCAACAAGTCCAACTGAGTATTTTCCCCCAGGGGAAAAGAGAGGGAAAATTGCTTGGATGCTTACAAAACGGATTTCTATCTCGTGTCTTTTAAGTTATAATACAAATTCGTGCCACACAACAATAAAAAAATCCCTGGCTAAACTGAATGCGGGTGCTACACGACCGAAACACTGATGCAGCGTGCAGTATATATATTTCAATTTTATAAGATTTTAAACGTTAAACTAAACATCATCAAATGACAATTATGGCGTTTGGAAAATCATTCTAAAAACCGGGCTCACATTAAAACCGCACTCGAAAACTACACCATTTTTACTTGCAACCCATTCGGTCGTGTATACATACACAATGTACGTATCACGTATATTATATTTAGAGATAATTTCATTATATTATATAATCGGTATATCAAAGGCAAATAATGTCACAAAAGAAATAAGTGAATACGTGTATTCGTTATTAGTGTTATTACATATTTATATATATATATTTATTTATATTGCTACGTGCAGGGTTGTACACAATACACGTGCACACCTATATTACATAGGTAATAGGTATAACGTGCACAGTATTGTGTAAAAAAAATAATTGAGAGAAAAATTACGGACAAACCGAAAATCGAGTGTTAAGTTGTAGCTTTTATGTCTCCAGGGCAAACTCTCACAAACACTAACACATAGGCTTTTTAGATATATTTTTGTTCTTTGCAGAAAGAGGGATAATGTGGACCCGGTGCATATTTTTGATATTGAAAAACCTTCTAAAGAGGTATGTATGTATTGATTAGCATGCATTATACATATAGATATATGATATTTAATTTGTATAATACAAGTCAAAACCGGTTAACTTGGAAATGACGACGAAATAGTTAGGGTTCATATTAAAGCGACAAAATTGTGGCAATATCATTAATTATTATTTATTATTTACAATACTTTTCTGAATTAGAAAATGTAATATAAAATATACATTATATTATTAGATCAGTATTAAATAAATTTAAGAAGATAACATAATATTATGCCTACCAATCGTATAGCGCACGGGCGTATAAAATTTATATATATTATATAAACACATGCAGCACGCCCACGCACAACAGAGAGGCTTATTTAATATTTTAATGATACGATTGATACGGTTCGGCAGCGCCGCTGTTTTCATATTATTATTCGTCTACTAATTGGCCACTACTGCCTCCTATTTACCTCTTACGTGAATAATACGCCGCCGTTTTGCATGCTACGATGCAGCGGCGGCGGCGGTGGGTAACAAAAAGGTTATTCGTTTTTATTTCTAATTTTTGTAAAATCTTAATAAAAAAAAAACATATTACCTAAGAATAAAGTTTAAAAACATACCTATACAGCCTACACACTTATAAATAATAAACATATGTACATCGATCGCCAACTGGCCCTTTGATTTTTTTCCTTTGGTATATAATACGTTTAAAAAGTACATCCCACGATAACTCGTACAACTAAAAAAATTACACCATTTATCACATTTGATTGCTGTTTAATATATATATATATATATATATATTATATTTAGTTCTGCGAAATCCGAAGATATACTTCACCCAAAATTTATTGTGGTTCTAATATTATATGTTTAAACTTAAAATAAAAAAACAAAACTGCACTAAAAATCATTAAAAAAGATAAACTGCTATGATAAAAATTCCAAAATTCAATTAATTTATAATTAAGATAAATAATTTACAATCTTAAAATACTCATAACTCGCTTTAAAATTAAAATGTAATAAAACGCTTATAAGATGCCTAAGATAATGTTCTTAACTTCAAATTTTAAATGAGGTTATTTCACTCTAATTTGAGAAATTAATATGGTTATAGTCATCATCGTGAACGCAAAATTTGCCATGTTGCTCGTTGGTTAGAAAAAGATAACAAAAACTACACTGACATTCTCTTAAAGGTTTAACATTCAAATTATAGGTTACCGTTTGAAAATCAAATGCTAATATTGTTTTGACGAATGAGCTGAAGGAATAACTAAAAATAATTATTATATTATTAATTACAATAAAATTATTATAAAATAATAGGTTTTTTTTGTTATCCATACTAGAGTTGAAATCAAAATTAATGCATTTCTGCCATGAAATGCAATCCAAAATAATCCAAAAAAATTGTTTTGTATATATGTACAGGACGATTTACTAAGCATGCAAGTACCCTTATTTATTCCTTTTATATAATAAATTTATTCAAATTTCGATTTTTAGTATTTTTAAATATTTTATTTAAAGACCATACTTCTAAATGTTTAAGAATTTTTGTTTTCCTAAAGAGGGTCCTGCACTTCTGTTAAGATGCACACTTTTGTTTTTCAAAAAAATACCCGTCCCCTTTTTACTGTAAATTACTAAACAGATATTTTTTTTGAAAATGTTAAAGAACCTAATTCAAAATTTAAATGAGTGGTTTAACAGTTTTCAAAATATTTTTACTAAGTATAATGGTCTTTAAAAATGGTTTTATAAAAATATAAAATAGATATAATATTGAAAGATTAAGATCAATTACTAAGAATTTCAAACCTATTATCCCTAGAACAAAAAATTAAATAAGTTTAAATTTCGACTTAGATATAAAATTATCAGAAAAAAATCCACTGAAAAATGTGTAATAGAAAATGAGGGTTATCATTTGAAAAATAAAACTTTGTAATTCCCATAAATGGTTATTGGGGAGTGTTTAGAGGGACTTAGTCCCCCCCCCCCCAAATTATTAAACATTTTTCAAAGTATTAAATAAGTACTTATTTTGGAACAATATTGCCAAGTATAGCCCCTCTAAAATATGGTAATTACACTGCTTAAAAGTAACACAAAAATTTGAAAATATAATCTTTACTTTAGGTTATTTAAAAATTCCAAACACCAGATTTTAAATAACTGCATTATTGAAGAAATAAAGGGGGTTGAACAAGTTTATTGAAACATCCTATACATATATATATATACACAATAAAACTAGTTGACCGGAGCGCGCGCCGCCGCATATTTACACGCGACTACTTTCAAAAAAAAAAAAAAAATCAAAAATCAGTTATACACACACACACTGAGGGCGATTTCACAACGTTCTCCGCTCACCACCGCTGAGTGTGTATATAAAAATGTATATATACGTATAATAAAAATATAGGTAAAATAACGCTCGCGGCGGCGGTTTTTGGTGGTACAACCAATCAGTGGCGGCACAAACAAGCTATACGAGTATAGGCTTGTCTCTCCTTTATTATTATTACTATATACATGTATACATTATGTATATATAAATAATAGTTACGAACCAGTATAAAATAGTATATATATATATAGTCGTCTATAATCTATATGGGCTGCTGCCACCAAATGAATATTCACGCACAAACACTTTCACTGTATTTTTTGCCTACCTGCATTATACAGACAACCAACGACTACTAACGTTCATAATATTTCGGGTCAGATGCGCGATTTTATTTTTTCGAAAAGGGTTATCATCACATTGAACCCTTTAATATATGTGGCTAGTCGCAAGTGTATAATTTATGTGTACTATCTATAATAAAAGTTGTCTATTATAGGTATACATAGGTACTTATATATGTCAGAGTTATTAAACCTCTCCGTCGATGTTCACAAGATCTCCGCTATATGTAATTCCGTTGTTCTCGAGCACCTAAGACATGTCGATTTTTGATAAATTAAAACGAGTCAAAGTTCAGTTATTTGTAGTCGGTAAACGATTATAATCTTACAAATTACAACCTACTAATATTAAATGAATTACCAAGGTACCTATATTTTTATATTTTCTTAAACCCGAAAGTTTTATTTTATAGTCTGCAATTTACAAATTTTTAAATTTAAAAAAAATAATTTATACAAGGTAATTCATTAAAATTATCCACCATTAGCCATTTCATATAATACATTTATTAATTTATTATTTATTTAAATTCCGATTTTTGAAATTGTTAAGTTTAATTAAATACCATATTTTCAAGTACTAAAATTTTTATACTTACCATTTACAGTGGCAAAACAAATTTATTTTTTTCAAATGAACTGTTGAGCAATTACTTCTGATTATGCAGAAAATGTTGATCTAAATCGAAATTCGAAAGATCATTTTATATAGTATTTTCTAAGTACCTAATTAAATAATATGTATTGAAAACAAAAGATCCCATTAATGATTTTACACAAAATATAATAGATTATAAGTTAAGATGCAAAGTATTATAAATTTATAAAATATGTACCAATTTAAATTGCTACAATTTTCAAATCATCAATGTATACGTGGTATATTAGGTATAATAAAAAGGAAACTATTCGTTCAAATTTGATTCATCATTTTAGTAAAGAAAATCATCAGTTACGATACCAATGTCTCAACTTCCTTGAGGTATATTTAATTCCTTTTAATATGTAAATTTAAATTTATTATTTTTAGAAATTACTGACTATTGTCATATTGTCAATATAAATTATATAAGTATAAAAATATGACAAGAACAAAAAGTTAGTTCTGTGCAGAATTGGGAATGTTTTCGATAAGAAAGTGAAAAAACAATTTTATTATTCAATAAGTAGTACTTGATTAACAATTTTCATTGGAATTTTGTTAAAAGTATTTAATTTATCTGCATAAAAATGTATAATAAAAATAAGCGATTTTCATTCAAAAATTGTAGTATCTATATGGCGGCTTGCGTAGCTTTCTTTATATGGCCCATGCTACATTTTCAAATTACTTAATACAATTTCAGCGTTTATCTATATTTTATTTTTTTATGTTTTTTTTACATTAAAATATATAAATAAATAAATATAAAAAAGAAATGCTTTAATTGTAGATTCTATATTTTTATGTTTTTTGGTTTTTGGTTTCTATACTCTATGGTTTGCTATATTTTAGTTTTATAAATTGGCCTTTTAGTAACATTGAGTTACCCATCTCTGTGGGGAATTCCATACAAAAATTATAAACGAGATATCTAACGTATAATATATAATTTTTTAAATAAACTTTTCGTAAGTGTTTTCAAGTGATTGTTACTAGATACTAGCAGTTACCCGTTTGCTGATATGAGTGGTGGCGACGAACAACTGTCGCCGAGACATATTATATATGAAAAAAGTTTCATAATTGTATTATATATCCGCTGACCCTAGACAAAAGTCGTAAAACGGTCGTTCATTTCTTGGAAACTTTATCATTTTCAATCGAGCAGTTACAAACACCGCAAGCCCTATGTGTATGTCGTCATTATTACCTGAATAATATTGTTAGTATACCGCACAAACGAGTAAAAAGAGACGTCTTCTTGAAATAAAACAATATAAAGCATATAATAATACATTACTATGTTTTATATATTATAAATTTAGTGCCGGACTTCAATATAAAATGCATTATTTTTTGGGTGCTCTATAGGAAAATTTATCCATAGTACACTCATACTTCAAAAAATCAAACTTCTTCGATATTTTTTTATATTTAGCATTTTAATGTAACTTTAATTATTTTTATTACATACCTATAGGCTATATTAAAACATTGTTCAAGCTTCTAATGTGAATTTCAAAATATTATTGTTTTCATAATATTTGCATAATAGTTTAAAGTATATCCGCACGAAAAATCAATCGCTCTATATGATAACGTTTTTATCTATAACCTCCACTATATAATTATAGTAATATTGGTCATGAAGACAGAAATACATCTCGACCTATTACTTTTTAGCACCACACTGTTTATTATTATTTATTATGCGTTTTTAAGTTTGATTTGATATTTTGTTTTTATTTAAAACTACTATTTTAGTGATTGTACTCTTGGAATTTTAGCTAAGATAAAGCAATGTTAAAAATGTTGAAAGTGTAATCGTCATTTTCCTATTGATTGCGCGGTTACGCGCCTAATATAAATAAAACGTCGGTCACTTTTTATGGGAATTATTACGTATAAAAATTACTTTCAGAGCTTTTAAAGTATTTAAATTCAAATCCTAGTTATAATATTATAATACTTTATATTTTCATTATATTTATAAAATATAAGGTGTTGCTGTCTGTCGGGACTTTAAGTATTTGACGATAAATGAGCATTGGCGGTGAACCTTGTTAAACAATGCAGTACTTACTTACTTCGTCCGAAAATAAACTCGACTGTAGTGAAAAATAATGTATAAAATAAATAAATTGCTAAGCCCGGAAGTGGGGAAACGGACGAACGTCCGTGTCGGAAGAGAGGTGGTCGCAATGCAAACCGGTGCGAAGTACGCGTGCGCGCTGGAAAAATGAGTAGTGTAGCGACTTTCGGTCGGTGTCGTATTTCAACTTTACGCGTTTGGCGCTAGCCCAGCGAAGTGCCGCCGCGGCCGATTCGGAATTCTTTCACCGCCGTGCGTGAGCGACGGCAACCGACTGTACGCGATGTGTACCTCCACCACTCCAGCACAAAAGTCGACTACCGCTATCACGCGACACAACCTTGAACCTGGTCGCCGGGCGCGTTCCACGAAATCCGGTCGTACCGCCGCCGTACATAGGTATAATATCTACATGTACGTATGTTTAGGTACGTGTAAGTATCGTGCGATCGACATATGGTAGTGCTTTTTTAACTCTTCTAACGAGTAGGCACCACCTGTATACCGCGGTTAGCCGCCGCAGATGAAGATATTTGTCCATTCACGAGTTATACACTTATTATTTTGACATTAATATATTTTTACCCAATTAGGGGTGTTAGTGACATATGTTCGTTCTTGGAACACGAATAAAAGCTAAACGTTTGTGCTCTATACATAATATTAGATGTGAATGAGTCGATTTAAAATGGTCTTTTTTTAATTATTTAAAAAAAATTAGTTCGTAACCATGGTAACTAGTAAAAATCAGAACATTTCCGTTTAAATATATTATTTGATAATTAATAATAGAACTAAAAATATAATATGAAGTAGAATATTCTCGCAGGTGAGGACAATTTTGACCTCCAGTCTCCAGACCTCGCTGTCAATTTCTTTTTATGTCTATTGACTGTGTAATGTAGAGTTGTTATTAATTATTATATTAGAAATTGTTGTACCTATGCAATTATACTTACTTCTTCAAGAAACAACTGCAGAGTCGATCCTGAGCACTTGCATCGTATATTATAGATCGTTTATATAGATAACAACAATACGTATAAACTTTCCATTCGGTTGATGTAGCGGAAAAGTAACTACACTCATCTGACTTATCGTTTATATGAATGTGGAAAAAAGGATATAGGAAAAGTGAATAAGATTATGATATTAAAAAAAAAACAAAAATATTTTTTTTCTACACGCCAATTTTTTTTCCATTCCAAATTACAATTTTTTTCCAATATAACAAAACAATTTTGCCAAAATTTTTTTTTCATTTTTGCTTTTTTTTTTTATCTAATATAAGTATGAATAAAATACAAAACATAGACTCTAAAATATCAATTAATATCGTTTCTTTAAAATATTACATAATTTAAAAAAAATTAGGTAATTATGCACTAATTTTTTTTGTATTTGTTGTGTAAAAACGATAAAGAGGTACATATGGGTTTTTCTTAATTAAATCGACGTTATAAATAAATTAATCATAAATGAAGTCGATACTCGATTACGAGTAAAAAAAAACAAACTTAAATCATAACAGATAAAAGCAAGTCTAACAACTTTCTAGGCTAATGCCACAGACTGTACATAAAAATATATATTATATATGTGTATAACTTAGGTTTCGATAAATATAAATAAGGTAAATTTATGGCTTATAATTAAGATGAAAATGTATTTTTTTTATTTTTTATTTTTTTAATATATATCATTAATTTTCCAATAAAATGTTTGCAGCACTTGGTTAACAATCACGTTCAGCCTTAATTATTAAAAATAATAATATCTAATACAAAATTAGTCTCACTAAATTTTACTTTTTCCTCCGTAGTTATAATATACACACATATATGTATTTTATATTTTATATATATCATCGTATATATTATAATTAATATATGTGCGACCAATAAAGAGTTAGCGTTTAAAAAATATATCTCTCTTTCGCGCGTGTAATATATGAAAAGAGGGAAGGGTTTATATATATCATGAACGAGGATGGCACTCGAGACTAGAGTTAAAAAAAAAATCCAAAAACGAAAATTTTTTAAAAAATTTAGGGACGTTTATTTTACGGCAGAAACGTGTTGTTTTGGAGAAAAAACAAACATATTCTTTTTCGTGGCCTAATAACTAAAACAAAGTCTTAACGATTTATAAAAAACAGCACTTATCACAATATTGTATCGTAGGAGAAAATTTGTTTAAAAATGTCTATGACTTATTTACTTAATATTTTTTTTCTTTAACAAAAACCTAATATTAATGAACACTCCTGTTACTTCCACTGGTATAATTAATTATAAATAATTGCATTAACAATTATTTCAATACGTATGTATGTATACTTAAGACATACATAGTATTTATATCTAAAAATATGAAAGCTTTTTACCATTTTATTTATTTGTTTATGGGGATTCCTTGTTTAATTAATCTGTATGTACAAATAAGCGCTTTTATAAATTACTTTCTTTTATAATATAATAATAATTGTAATAATAATAAAAATAATAATAATAATAATAATAATAATAATAATAATAATAATAATAATAATAATAATAATAATAATAATAATAATAATAATATTGTTTTACGTACATTTTATTTAATTTTTACAAGTGCATTTAAATTAGGTGCCGTCTAGTGAACAAAAAAAAAAAAGAAATGTTTAAAAATGAAATAATAATAATAATAATAATAATAATAAAAATAATAATAATAATAAAGGAAAAATGCGCAAACACAACTTGGAAATGCAACGAAATCAGGTAAAACGTAACAAAAAAAAACTAACAAGTATAGTATACCTACATCAGAAAAAAAATAATTATCAATACTACCAACTATAACATTTTAAGATCTTACTTAATCTATTTTGTACTGTGCATTAAAAAAACGTGTGGGGAGGGGAAGCATCATGTAATAATATCCTCGTAGACTTAACAATAAACTCATACTTAAAATTATGTATTTTATCGTCTACGTTTATGGATAACGTTAAAAATATTATACAACTAAAAGTTTTCATTAGACATTTATATATATATATATTAAAAAAAAACTGTACAATAGGAACATGTCATATCGTTTAAACGTTGTTTACTTGTATTTCACGATTTTAAATAATAAAATATTTTAAAATAAATTCAGTAGGCTTATACATTTGAAAAAAAAAACCAAATATCCTAAGTGTTACACGATTATTATAATAAAATTTATATATATATATATATATATATAAACATAGTAAATTAAAATGTTGATTATTCGTATTTACAAGAATATCTATAACTACATAGTGCCACGGGAGCAAGGGAAAGGGCGATAGTAGAAAACTTAAAAAAAAAAAGTGTCAAATATATTACGAAATATTAAATATTTTAGACGCATTTTTTTTTATATACATAAACAATAGTTTATTATAAGACCTGCTCCCGACTATAAGTCGGCTGTTTACCGATTGTAAAAAAATAAAACAGTATATTTGCTGCTTTCTATGATTTGAAACGGAAAAAATGTACTTCAGTGGATTTCGGAAAAATCAGAAAATAATAAATAAAAAAACCTCAATAACAAACACGGACACTCGCTCGTCTCGGACGAATTATCATAATATAATAATAATACGCGTATAACATATCCAAACTATATGTACATAAACATAATATTGTAACACCAGTACACACACACACACATACACACACACACACGTCTAACTACTTAACTACCTCTACATACATATACAATACGTATCGATAATAATTATTGATAAAAATAATAATAAATTAATATATGTTTAAATATATTTGAGCAACTGTTCTTCGAAATTAAAATTAAAAAAAAATGTAATAATATTAATAATTAAATAAAAGGACGCCCTGGACGAACGAGTATGTCACGCGAGCACGTGTGTATGTGTGTAAGTGTCGTGTGCGGGGGAGTATGAGAAAATAATGTTATAAAAATAATAATATCATTACAAGATTAGTTCTCACCACGACGACTATTGCTGTTGATGCTGTTGGTTGTGTGAATGATGGGATGATGATGTTTGTTTCGGTTTGCCGTACCGCCGGTGGTAGTGCTCGCGCCGGAGCTCGAATAGCCGTTCGCGGAGCATGCGCTGTTTCTGCTGCATGACGTGCTTCTCGGACAGCAGACGCCGCTCGTCAAGCATCATAAGGTCGCATTCCCGCTTGGCGCCGCGCAGTATGCTCAGCTTGGACGGTATCTTACGGTTGTCGTCCAGGAACGACACCTGCATGCTGAGGTTCATGAACAACATGCTGGTCTCCACGCGCCGCGACTTCTCCAGGTCGTTGTGCAGCGCCCGCTTGACGGGATCCATGAGCTTAGTCTTGTAGCTGTAACCGCCGTTGACGTTTTCGTATTTGATCTTCTTGCCGGCGCCGCCGCCGGAATGCTGCTGTTGGTGATGCAGCTTGGCCGACGATTTTGCCGAGCCGGACGACGCCGACGTTTTCTTTTTCTTCTTCTTCTTCTTTTTGCGGCCGCCGCCCGTGGTCGTGGACGACGAGCTGCACGACGACGAGCCACCGGAAGATTTGCCGCCTCGGCCGCCGCTCGACGTGGACGTGCCACGCAACACTTTGTCCCAATCCATGTCGTGGTCGTCGTCGTAGTCATCGTAATCGTCATCGAATATGTCGTCAGGTTCGTTCTTCATTAGCGACTCGAAGTCCGCATCCATGTCGTAATCGTCGTCTTCGTCATCGTCGTCGACTCTGCGGTCTTCGTCCTCGTCCAACGGTTCTGGCTTGATGGTCATCGCCAGCGCATTTTGTTGTTTCTGTTGTTGTTGACGCTGTTTTCGTCGGTGTCGCTGTCGGTTGTCGTACTCGTCGTCGCTACGGTCGTCGTCGGCTGACGAACCGGCGTCGTCCAAGGGTTCGTCCTTGATAATGGGTTCGTCCTTGATGATGGCACCCTTCCAGTTAGTGTCCTTTTTGTATCGGTCTAATAGTGATAGTCCACCACATAGCTTCTTGGGTGGAGGCGGGGGCATCGGGTACGCTGCGGCCACGGCAGCCGCGGTGGCCGACTGCCCGGCAGTCTTGTGCTTCCGTTTGACCGTGTTCTTCCACTTGGTCAGCGGTTCGCGCTTCTTGACGATACCGCGTTTCATTATGTCCGCCATGGTGGCGCCCTTGCGTGGCGTGTCTGGTGTGTCCCAGCTGTCATTGACAACGTCGATCTCTTCTTCTTCTGTGAAAGAAACCGGAAACAAAAATACCCAACGCACGTTAATAACACGGAAAGTGCAACGAAATATTTAATAATAATTACAAATTTGTATAGGTACATAAAAATAACAAACAACAATATTGCTAAGTTTTGTGTGCCGAATTTACAAATTTAAGGTTTTAGTATTCTTTTGAAAAATATGAAAAATAATAAATAAAACCTCCTATATGAGCTCCTAATTTTTTTTCAAAATAAAATTTGATATAGCACACAAATTTGTTTCTATATACAAAATTTTTTTTTTTTTTTATCACTATTTCCTAATAAATACGGATATTAGTACATAGGTGATTTAACATGTCAATGACGATACGAGTGGTGTAATAATAACGCAACGGTGTTGTATAGAAGATGGGGAAACGTGTCGCGGTGGTAAACAATTTAAAATACAAATTCACGATGCCCTCCGCCGGAGTAAGAAGGCGCGGGAAAAAGCGCGGCGACGTTCAAGGGCGGGTCGACGAACCGTCGCCGAGAGCGCGCCGATCGATCGGGCGGCGGCCGTGACGTCAGGGTCGCGCGCTTGTATATGTGTGCGGCGTGTGTGTAAATGAAGACCGCCGCCGCCGCCGCCGACAATTCCCGCCAACGTGCGCGGCTGCCCTCAATGGCGTGTAGGACGACGTCGTCGGTGCGTTTACACAGCGGCGGCGTTTTTCGCGCGCGCGGAAAATCTCTTGCCGGGAAAAACAGCAACGCCGGTGCCGCCGCGATGCGCGCGCACGCGACACGTCGCGACTCGCCACGCCGCGAGGGGCCCCGGTTAGGGTTCAAGGGCAAGTCCACGACCGCCGCCGCCGCCCGTATATCGATCGCCCGTAAAACCGAAATACTTTCCACCTCCTCTCCTGGACATACCCTTCCACACCATAACAACCCCCTCTTCACTCACGACCACCGACGCCGTTTTGTAGTAATAGTATTTTTAGACACGTTATCGATACGCGCGCGTGAGTACGCCATTGCCGCCCGCCGGTGATGACAACATTCATCTATTATAGGTTTATTATTTATTATTATTTTTCCCACCGTTTTCTCGCACGGGGGCAGAGGGATATTAATATTTATCATCTGACCGGGAAAAACACTACAATTTCGTCACTATTAATAAACGTAAAATTTAATATTGCCGTGGTCGTTGTCGTCAAAATATTATCATTTATCACTTTACTCTGCGCGCAGGAGGGGATAACGCCGTCGCTAACTAGAACACTCTTACTTTTTTGTGAAATAACTACTGCTGCCGTTACCGGAACGACAATTACGTATTATTATTGTTTTCAAGAAACCAATTCTCATATGCGCAGGATCTGATCCAAAAAAATGTATTGTAGTTAATGTTTTCATAATAATTTAGAAATCAAAACGTTTTTACCGTAATAAATGTTGTCTAAAAGACAAATTAAAAATCGTTAGATATATAAGATATATTCATTTTGACCCATTTAAAATACCTCGGAGTTCTTATGTAATGTGTACAATCAAAAATAGGACTCATTATTGAATTCAATATACAAAATGTAATATTGGAAATATAAATTATTTAGCGACTATCGGTATTTATATTCTAAATTTACGAAGGATGGTGGTATTAACACGCAATCATTAATTTTAATTGAACAAATATTTAATTAAAAATAAGAAATTAATGATAATGTACTTATTTAAGATTTATAAAATCATAAACCTGCACTTCGAATATCCTATTAGGTAGATATATTTAGCAATCGAAAAATACGTGAAGTAATAGTAGTGTAATGTAGTACTTATTTCGGGAAACGAATTATTTTGTCTAAAGTGAAACGCTATTATTATTCGCGCGCATACCAACGCGATAGCCCGGGCAGCGGTGCGGGAGAATGAATACGGAGAAATCTAACGGTTACTGAAAAAAAAAAATAATAATAAGCTGCAAGAGATGTGGAATTTTTTATCCGATAGAAGATACTGCAAGTTTTTTTATCCAAAAATAGAATCATTTTGTGTTTATTATTGCCATTTTTTCTTTATTATCGTTTACACGCGTGCATTTTTTATAAATAATATGACCGACAACAACGACAAAGTCGATTCACAGAATAAATCATACGATATGGAGTGAAAAAAAACTACTACATTCGTCGTTTACACCACCCCCCGAACAACCGGAGAAGAACGGATCAGATATCGTCAACAACAACAACCACGGCTGAAACGAAGACACGAAAAAGACGCGCAGACGGGTGGCGGCACAGACGGCGTTTGAACGGTGCGCCACGACCGTCGAAGACAAACGGTGAAGGGGAACGATAGCGTAAAAAAAAATAATAAAAACGTTATTAACGTCGCGGGTTATTTTGAGAGGGAAAATAACCGCCGTCGACCGGGCAATAATATTACGATAAGACAATAATATTAAACGATAACAATGCAACGACGACGAATATCTCTCTTTCTGTGGGCGGACGTCCGGAAACGGATTGGGGCAGGCCCGGGACCAAAATACACCTCAATCGGGACATTTGTCGATTGCGGATGAATCGGACGATTATATAATTATTATTACATATTATTAACAACGCAGTACAATCAATGCGGGATTTACGACAGATACATACGAGCGGACGACTATGACGAAGCACCACCATCGGCGTAAAGTAATCTCGTCGACGTCGTCGGAACTCGCAGTGGACGGACGCGTCGAGGAGGGGAATAAAAACGAAATTAAATGAAACCACTGAGCGGGGCCGAGTGGAGACGGGCCTTGAACTAGGCCACTGTTTCCCGCGCGTTTCCCCCCTACGCACCACGACCGATGATGCGCGCGCAATCGTCGCCGCAACATCACGAACCGCCAGCGCCGGCACGCATGTTGCGCAACGACGTCTCGACGGAGAATAACTAAAAATCCTTAGCCGCAAAACCCGATATTTACTAGCTATTATTGATATCATTAATTGCATGTACTCACCGGAAGACTGAGAACGGGACGGTGGCGGAGTGACGAGTCCCAGCATGTCCACCAAGTGGTTGGGATGGTGTTTGGCGGGCGACACGGCCGTCGACGAACTGGTCGAGCCACAGCTGCCGTGGTTGGTGGGTGTCTGCAGGTAACTGTGGTCCAGTTCGGTGATCTGAAGTATATCGGCGTTCGGTTCCGCTTTGAGGATGATTGGTAGCAAGTGGTTATCGCTGGTCCACAAGTAGTCGTCGTCCGGTTCCGACTTGACGGTCACACCGCCAACGATCGCAGCAGCAGCGGCGGCAGCGGCCACCGCGGCCACAGATGGGTCATCGCCGACCGGCAAAGTTGCGCCCATCGAGGAACGCCCGGCGGTCGAGTTGTTGTTTCTTTTCACATGTTTGGGGGGTTCGGCCACATAACCGGTCACTTCGCCGGGGGGCACCATCTGGAACGCTTTTTGCACTTTTTCGCGGTTCTCATCAGTCAGCGCGTACCGGTCAGCGTAGAATATCCAATCGCAAATGTCCAAGTAACTATTGTCGGCCGTGTCGAATTCGCAACCGTCGAACTGACACCAACTGATGTCCATTGTCGTCTCGGCGGTCTGTTGTTGCGATGGTGTGGACGATGCAGACGACGTCGGAGACGAGGAGCTCGACGACGGCGGTGACGCCAATACGCCACCGGTGGTACAGGTGCTCGGCGAGTAGAGGTCAGCGGCTGCGGTGGCTGCGGCGTTTCTGGCCAGGCACGCGTCGCACGAGTCGCATCCCGCTGCGCCCATATAACTGTTCTTCTTGCATAAGTCTGTGGGTGGCCGACCGCAGCAGCCTCCAGCCGTACCCGCGGTACCGGCCACTAAGCTGCTCAGCAAACCGCCGGCAGTCGCTCCGCCGCTAACGGCCGCGACTACCACGTCCCGTTCGAACTCGAACAAGTCGCTCTTGCACACGTCGCTCATTGGCGAAGCGGGCAACACGTAGTCCAGAGCGATGTCCATGGCCAGGTTGGTCATCTGGTTCAGTATGGATTCCGTGCTCGGGTTCACCATTTCGGCGGCACCTGTGACAATACAACAGAGGTCAGTAAGTCATTCGGTACGAATGTGTGGCCAGATAGAGACGAATAAAAAAAAAAAAAAAAAAAAAAATCGAAAATAGGGAATACTGCGGACGCGTTTATCGGGGAAGGCCGTGATCATTGTCGATGGGGGACACAGGGATACGATAGAAATTCCAGTGGTCGGCTATACCACCGTCACGATATCCCGGGCGCGTCGGCGGCCGGTCGGGCGGGAACGGTGTGGGGAAAAAAGGTTCGATAACGGGCGCGCGCGAAAGTGAAGGGCGACTGGCGCGCCGGCGCGTCGCCGACGCCGGCCGGCATACGCCCAACGCGCGCGCCACGTTGGTCGCGCCAACCGCCACCGGCTGGCGGGAAACGGGCCGCCGATCTAAATTGGCGGGCCCGTCGATTGACGCCGTTCACTGTCTATAACTATTGAGAAATATTGTACCACTTACCCGGCAACGTAATTTTAGTCCGCGTAATCCCACCGGTCGTTTTCAACGGTCACTCGGCGTGTCGCCAACGCGCACGCACACACGATGAGATGTTCAAAAAATTATAATAAAACGTGACAATCCTTGTCCGTCGGTGAAAAACCGGGAAATTCCCACAGTACCTCGTTTCCCGACGGCTACGAGAAAATCAAAATATCAAACGCGATGACGACGAGTTGTCTATTTTATAATCGACTGGGACGTCCCGACGAAAATGAAAAAAAAAACTCGAGGCACAGATGATATGATATTTAATTTATCGTAAGAAACACTCGCGATCTCGTGCATAGATCGAAATCGAAAAACAAAAAAAAAATTATAAAAATGTCAACGAAATTTTACATTCAACGATATTACGGAAACAGACACGCGCACCACGTTCACTACCGGCGCCGGTGCGGATGAGACTGTAGTACTGTACGCGACGGCGGTCGTCGTCACTACTACTACAACAACTACCGCGGTTGTGGTGGTAGTGGTGGGCTTGCACACACGAGCGGTGCGTGTGTTGCGCGCGGGCAATGGAAGTGCGTACGAAACGGTCGCCGTAAAAGGACTGACATGGGGCCGGGGCGAGGTGTCGGCGGTACAGTCACACGCACACACACGCTCGGAAACGGGCGGGCGCGCGCACTCGCACGGCCGCGACGGTACCTCCCAACCGCCGCCGCCTGAAAACGCCGGCCGGCATGCTCCCCGAACCACCACCGCTCGTCCGGTCCGTCTGTTGACAATGCCCGCCGCCGCATCACTCCCACCACCACGAGGATAAGTGCGCCGCGCGCTACGCTCCCGGTGCGTGCGCGCGAGCGCCGGCAACGTTTTGCGTCTCGACCGCGCGCCTGCCCTCCCGTTGCCAGTGGAGCACCGCCGCTGCCTCCACCACCACCAACACCACCGTGAGAGTGGCGGTCCGTCTGCCGCCTGTGACGCCGCGACTCTCCCGGTGAGATTACGCACCGCGACGGCAGCGGCGCTGCATACGCGCACGTTGGTGGTCGCGCGCGCGAGATATGTTGTCGGGTTTTCGGCGGGAACGTTTCTGCCGCTCGCCGGTAATATGTCTTAAATATTCTTGTATTAATTTAAAACACGGTATACGTGTTGGTGTTGTGGTGGTGGGCTGAGTGATTTTGAGTATTTTGGCATATAGGAGTGTAGGTTTACCTTATTTGTGTATTATTTTTGTTTGTCGCTAACTTTTGAATAATATTGTTTGATGATTTCCAACTCGAATAAATGATTTTTCGATAACACTTTAAGGATGGTGCTAAAGTGTGTATTGTAGATATTATTTAAAACTTTGCTGGTTTATTTTTAATTTATTAGGAAATCTTAAATAATTCGTGTTCCCGTTTAAATAAACCTGAAACAATAGTTTTAAGAAATTGTTTATACTTACCCAAATATAATTGATTACATAACCCCAGCGCTTCAATGTTTTAGGCAAATATACCTAATTTAATAAGATATTTGTACACGTTATAAAGTTAGGTATAATAAATAAAAAAACATTATAGACAACTTTCACAGATAGAGGACAAAGCGTTTACAAATGATTTGATGAAACTAAAAATGATAACTGTGTTGAATAATTATAATTATTTAACTGAGTTTGCTTAAAAAGCAGTGGACTTATTAAAATAAAAATTATAACTGGCAGTAGATTTGTTACGCGAGTGGGTGGAGCATCAACAAACCGTTTTTCTATGAACGCGTGTATATTATCTTGAAGTTTGAGCGCGACGATAAAACTCGTAAAGCGATTTTTATTGCCAGAAAAATATCGATTAAAATAAAATCTGAACCGTGGCGCGTAATTGTGTTCCGCCCATGACGCCATATGCGTCCATGCAAATAAATTGCGGCGCAGCTCAGCCGGCGCAAACAATACATCATTGGTACGATATTATTGTAATACAAATTTAAAATATATAATTATTATTAAACTATTAATTATGCGATGAATGATGAAGTTACAAAAGATGTAGTCGTTAGGTCTCCTCCGAGCATTAGGTAACATTTGAGATGCTCACAAAACTATATCAGTTATCACAGACTAAGAATGTAATTCTTTATAAAAATGATTTTATTTCCTGAAAATTCAAAATAAAACATCTATAAAATTAACAATATGCTTGTATAGCATAATAATTAACAACTAATAAGAAAGTTTAATGATAATATATTAACAATTAATATAAATGGTATAAAGAGAAAAACTATCATGTAAATAGAATCCAACAGAAATAAAAATCTAATAATTCAATTTTTTTTTAAACCAAAGTTTTCATGTCAGTTGTCCTAAAAATCCTAATATACTCTAAAAAATGCGAATTAAAAAACTTTTAAAACTACTTCATTCGATTCAAAAATACATTTAACGTTTAAAAATATATAGTAATATAATGGTATAATACGAGCATTGAAATTTCAGTTCTAGTTTATAATATAGTTATATAACCGCGATCCGTATATTATTGTATTATTTCGTCTGGTATCGATTAGATATATACTATTATTGTAATATTATTTTATGGTATTTCAATATCGTTACATCTAGACTATTGTGAATGATTTGAAAGTATTAATTCGTCATATTCGTAATTTAATGGAATTTATCAACGGCAGGAAACCATCGTAATAGTATCTATTCGTTCCTGGAATAACGAAGGTGCCGTCTAGACACAGAGTCCTGTATGGCCGGAAGTGGATGCTAACTCAAAATAAACTTGGAAATTAAACGTTATCAAATCCCAGATAATATATAATAGGTATAAGACGCCATGAAAAATATTATTTTATGCGGGTTGTGGTGTTGATCGAAAATCGATTATTAAGAGTATTATTACGGCGTCACGCGTTGTCCAATAAATTATTATACGTGTTGGTACCTGAGGATTGTTATTTTCTCAAATATCAAATCGTGCTCAAGTCCAAATTTACTGGCCGATAGTAAAAATGCAACCATGTAAAATATATTGTTATGGTATATTTCAATATTCGTGTACGTTATACGTTATATTAACGTATTTGTTTAAAATAGAAACACATAAGTAGGCATAAAAAAGATTTAAGCACGCGTAAAATTCTGTATAATAATAAAGTCTGATATGAAAAGTTTTTCTTTCATTTTTCGATAAGTTTACAATATTAATTGTCGGACCAAGACCTTGGACTTAAAAAAGCTTATCTTGTTCTTGTATTTTTTTCATATAATACAAATTGTAAAAGACAACCAAAAACCACTTTGTTTACATTGCCAATGATAATTTTTGTGAATTGTAATAATAGTATTGTGGGATTCGGAAAGTCTAAGACAGCCTATATGATTTATTTCTGAAATCAATAAATATCCGTTAGTCTTATACCTATCACGATGTGAATTATTTATTTCGTTTGTACATTAAATACTTAAAAGCTACAGAGGCACTTTTGACCCTTTAAATAATATATAATTAAAATATTTATTAAATGTCAATAATATATTAAAAAAATCTATCATGTTTTATATTAATAATTATTTTCACATAAAATAAAATTTGAATATTTATACACTTGTTTTAAATATTAATTTCCTATCTTAAATTGTATCTCTTTAATTTTGTACGTATAATTAGGTTTATTTATTATAGTAATATAGGAGTACTATTGAACTATTGGCGTTTTTATTATTACCTTACGATGTACAAAACAGTAAATATAAAATAATATAATAATAATTGATGTAATAACAAATTTAATTGACATTTATATTTTAATTTTTGAACTGAACTTATCTTAGATAACTTTAAAACTTTCGAGTCGATTTTTTTTTATTATTATTGCCGTCCATTCCGCCTGTTTTTCACATGCGCCTACGACGACGAGAATAAATCTTCAACTTTTCACGCTAAGTTCTCTCTCTTCGCGTTTCGCCCCCTTCTTTCGTACAACGTATACATATATTACAATACACATAAACAGCATTCGAGATATGCGCTGACAGTTCTTTAATATTATCTGCGATGTATATATAATAGTAATGTTAACATCACGGTAGTGTTCACAAATCAAAATATGGAGAACAAAAAGAAAACCCATAAAACCCCATTGTCGTGTATACATAAGTACACGATTTATCTCATAAAACGTCCAGTGATATATATTGGAGCGTATACATATACACTGTCTTCACTATTTCTGCAGATTTTCACATGTGCATACAAAATGTACATGATGTACTATTGAATGCTGATATGACTTTCATATACGGTTAAATTGAGTGTCTTTCCGCATAAGACACACCATCGGTACCTTTTATTCTAAATTATGTTATATAATTATATTTATTTTTATTATTGTTTTAAGTAAACTCTTCAGTTTTTACAGTACACAGTACAGAACAAAAAAAAAAAATAATAATAAAAATAATATTATACTTAAGTATAAATTTAGAAAATAAAAGTTATTGATAATTTATAACCGGAATTCAGAATAAAATTGTTTTTTACGAGTTTTTAGTTATAGTTATTCTACTATATTATTAATTTTTCGGTTTGTCGGGTAGTTGCTATTGAAAGTGGGTATTGCGATCTCACAATCGCGATGAAAAAGTTTAAAGCGTCAAACTTTTTTTAATTCACATTTTTGTAGATGTCTTGAAACTAAAATGATAGGTATATACTATATAGTATCTAATCATGCAACAATATTCAGATAAAATAAAATCATATAAAAAAGAAATAAAAAAGTTCAACTTTCACCTTTTTTAATAGTAAATCTATATCGTGTATGATATGAAAATTTTAATTTGTTATTGAACACTTGAATTTGTATAAGCCAACTTGGGTTTTTATAATTAGTTAATATATTAGAAGAATATTTAAAAGAATTTAATATAAAACTTAATGACTTTTTTTGAGATCTTGTATTAAAAATAAATAAATATTTAAACGTACACATTAGAATTTATCTAAAACCAGCTATGATAATAAAATAATATCATATTAATGGGACTACCCCAAGCCAGACTTTGGGTTTCTAGTCCAATAATTCTACCAACTCGTATGTTTCGTACTGTCGTGATGTATGGTGCGGTTCTATAGCGGTGTCCTACTGAGTTACTATTCACCACCCTGCAACCACAATCAGACCACCAGTAAACTACGACATTAATAATAATATTATATTATATATATTATGTATTGTTATTGTATCGTCAGTTGTCACTCACTTGGACGATGGCGTCTGTCTGCTGCATCGAATTGGTTTTTATTCGACCTGTTTTGGCGCCAACGCCGGGGACGCTCCTATATTTACATTATGATTTTTGCACAAACAACGGTGACAGGACGGGTGAAATAATGATTATAAATGCGCGAAAATAGAATATAATAATATACTGTATTACTGTTATCGCGCTAACGAACGAGAGGAACAACTGGACAACCGTATACATATATATATATTAAAATATTATTAAGTACGGAGGCATCTGACCGATTACTACATACCCGAGTGGATTCCACCCGCCGCGAATCGAATTTATTTTTCAAGGTCATATCGATTTCCCCGTGAATGACGACGACGGAAACAACAACAACAACAACATCGCCACCACCAACGTCATAACCCCTTTAACGCTATAATATAGTTGTGTACATTTTATATACTTGAGGGGTGTCCACGGAGATTACCCTACCGACCGTCAGTGCCGCTGTCTCACGTTGTAATAATATGTAGGTACCCATTCGTTTTCCAAACTAACACAATTAAATCGTCATCGACACACGCACCGTTTCATCTAGACAGAATACGTTTTTCAAAATTTTGTATCATAGGTAATAATATTATTTTTTATTTTATTGTTTATCAATTCATCACCGTATGAGTTACGGATATCGATATGTATTATAATTTATAACTATCTATAACACAACTAGAAGTGCATTGCTGTAAAATAATTAATAATTATTAATTACATATGTATCTAATATACTAATATTATGGATGTACCATATACGAGCAAATGTATGGGGATCAAAATATATATTATATCAAATCAACCAAAACAATTTGGACTATCATAAATATAAAAGAGAATTATATAATAAATATTATTGATGACTTTTTATTTACATTTGCATCTAAATGAGAAGTATATAATATATATTGTACTTAATTTATTCTGTAATGTTTATATTATAGACGTTCTTACTTCGTGGTTTTATTTTCAACTTTGATTTTACAGGACCCTTGTAATTACTGAATTCTAGTGATGTCCATGATAATGGAGAGGCTTTGCCCCCTTTTGAACTTAGGTATTCTCATAATTATAACGATATATAAACATTACGCCAAAACTCAGAAATAAATGTTATACTAAAGCAGTATAATTGTAGACCTTTGAGTGGCTCCAGTAATAATCTATTAATATTAGTTGATCTTATACCTAAATTAATACCTACCTACTACATACTCTGCAATGTGGACACTTCGATTTCCACTAAGTCTGTTTATTTGTTAGCTAATTTATACTAAGCATATACATATAGGTAACGTTATCGCTACAGAATTACAATATTGCAGTAAATATGCCACCTATTGATTTTGTGTTATTGAATTGAAAACAAGAATATTTATATTTTAATACGGTAAAAAGTGTTAAAACGTATTATGTGTTTGGTTTTTACATACCGGTGTACTATAGGTAGTCCAATACCAATGTTATCAGTATTATTACAATATAATAAATTAACAGGTAACAGAACCGTTTGTGAAAACATCACCTTTAGTCGAAACATCATAAATCGTTTAAAAATAATAATGAAAACCAATTATTACTGTGAGCAAAAAGCAAACTATTTGATGTTATTTTTAATATTAATTGAAATCTTGACGTCAATTTCAATTTATCCGTACAAATGCGAATTTTTAGTTTTTCATTATTATTATTATTTTAACCATGATTCGTCGTAACTAACTCACAAATAAAGTACAAACATTGACACATCCAATCATAAAAATAATAACAATCAATTACAATAATAGCGTACACAAGCCATAAGGTCTAACGGCTGTATTTGAAACAAAATTATCCATAAAAAAATTCCAAGAAAAACTTTCTTTTACTGGAGACAAAAATCAAATTAGTATAAAAAATTAATCATTTTTGAAAATTGTTTACTAATGTATCATTATATCAATATATTTTATTTTATTAGTAAAATAAAAACATACATAACAAAAAATATCAAAACTAAGCAAAAACTGTCAATTTATTATTGTAATAATAAAATAAAATAATGAAATGAAATACACAAATATATGGTACTAATACTACATAGTTTTAAGATGTGTTGTGTTACTATTATTTAAGTAATTCAATTTTACACGTTTATCATAATTATTGCCAGTCAGCGCCATCAACAATACCTATGTATATTGTGTTGTTGGTTAATTTACCTATTTATTGTATTTATTTTATTGATTATGAATTCATTATATTTTTAAAATACCATTGATTTATTAAACATCTAAAATATTGTTTTATTATGTCAACATTGCTACATGATAGAATCCAATTTTATTGGGGATATTTTTTTCTACAATTCCTACTATTAGGTTAGTATAAGGGTAAACACGTAGAGTAAGTGTGCTTTTGATGAGCCGTCTCTGGTTTCTACCTTTATAAAGAAATACAGTATATATATCATATAGTACATTTAATAAGCAGTAGGTATATAATATAAATATTTCATCATGTGTAGGAAAGATCTGATTATTTTACATTTGAACATGACGCACCCTGGGAGCTTGTAATTGTATGAATCTAGGAAAAAATCACCGAAAAAACATTTTAGTGTTCTTAATAAAAGAAGCTAGATATATTATGATATTGTGTAATGTAGGTATAGCTACAATATGCATAAAGGCCTAATATTATCATTATAATATAAATTAATGTAAACACTAGTTAAATAAAATAATAAAAAAAGACAATTAAGCACTAAAAATAATTATTAAATAGTATTCTTTATCGATATTATATTATGATGGCCTATTAATATTCTTTATTATATAACAATCAAGTATATCTACAATCTGAATTTTGTATTGCTCATTGTGCATATTTTTTCCATTTATGAAGGAAGTGGGTTATTTCTGAGATTTATTTTCTAAAGCCATAACTTATTTCTCCATATTTTTCTAAAGACAGCAGTATAACATTTTTAATACTATATAGGTAGGTAGTAGGTATACATTTAATTTCACTACGAAACGATGCAAATTATTATACATAGTTTTTGTCAGTGTCATGTCATAATGTTATTATACATATTTAATTCTGTGTAATATAAGTATGCACCGTGAATCGTTTTTGTCGGGGATGTGTGCGTTGACGACGAATATTTAATTTGGGTCTACTACAGCAATATTGAGTATTTACATAATACTATAAAGGATACGTTTTATGAGTATAAAGACTAATAAAATAAAAGTCTATATTAAAGATAAAAGTGAGGAATCCGACGGAGGCCACAGGGGTGACAGTAAGAGAAGAGTGCATTATTTTGTTATATAAAGCAACAAACGGAGGGGATTTCAAAGCACGTACGAAATTTCCGCGAACGGAATCGATTTACGTAGTCCGCGAGGGCTCTGAGCCGGGAAAAAATTATAATAAAATTCTACACACGCACAAAGACTTCATTTTTATAAATACAATATATACGTAGATGGATCACAGAACTGAGTCTGGTGGTCCAAATTTTATTCGTAACTACTAATGAATGGTGTATAATGTGTATTGATTCCATCAAAATTATATTTTTACCTGTAAGAAATTTATCAATTGCGCCGACTATCAACTCCATCAAATTTTTATGTATAATATTGATTCCACTGGATCATTATTATTAAATATTTAAACTAATATTTGTAGTAAATTCATAATAAAATAATGTTTAATACTGTAACTAACACGTATATATATATATACATTTATTCCAGCGGAGATCACATATCATGATGGATTCATATTGCAATTTATTTATAATATATACTATAAATACGTATATGTTTTATCAAAAATGATTAATTAAACGTAGGTATACATTGATATTATTGGAAATAAAGGAACACATTTTATAGATATACTTACATTTTCCAATGTTTTCATATTAACAAACAATTTATTAAAATACATCCTAATATATTTTTGTTTTTACAAATATTAAATTTAAAAATACGAGTATAAACTATATTATTTATATATATATATATATATATATATAATAATAATAATAAATTAACACATATAAAGTTACTAAATATATATATATATATATAAATTAAAAATAATAATATAATATAAAAATAAAATATGTAACAAAAGTTGTCGATAATTATTTAAATAAAAAAATTGATCAATTCACTTACGTATATTAAAATAGCATCAAATCATTATTTTAAAAGATAAAAATATAGTTTAATTTTATATCAAATCTTATATTGTCGTTTTTTAACAATACCAGATATATTTGAGTTTTTTCATTGTGCATGACAATGTTTGTCGATCACTTCAATAAAATATGATATTAGGTATTTGAGTTATATTATTTTGTTTATGTATTATATTCAGAGGCGTATTTGGGGAGGAGGAAGGGCGAATCCCCACAGTGGCAATTTTATTGAGTGAATTTATTTTTTTAAAGAAGTGGGAGGGAAAGGATAGGCAATAAAATTATTTCATCCCAGGGCGCATGAATTCTAAATTCGCCACTGATTATATTGTATGTATATATATTATATTTGTATTATAATAAGCTAACGGAATCAAAATATACAATGTGTGATGGAATCAACATAACACTATACAAATGTCCAGATGAATTTATATTAAAACGGCAGAATCAATAAAACCCCGCGACGTGTGACGAGACGATAACCGGACGTGAGTGTATAATAATATAATATATAGTTGCATCGTTCGCGGTAATGGCTTGACGCTTAAACCCTGAGCGATGCGTGACGGTCACTCGACGTCTGTATCTTTCATCCAGTACTACACCAGTTAATAAAATTACATTATTCTGTTTTATAGGTATAAAGGTAGGCAGTAGGTACTAGGTAGTATAAAAATTATATCATAGAGTGGATATATATGATAATAATAATAATGATAAGATTTTGGTGTTCAGTGGTGACTGGCGAGTATGGTACCTCTCACCCGTATAATTTATTATATTTCAGCATATCATCATATACTTATATTTCCAAGAATTCGGGTAGACTCGTTAGTGTATATAATATACGTAAAGAAATTCATTATACATAGGTTTAGATATATATAGGTATATACAATAATACAATATACATAGTTCGGGAGCAGACCAGTCGAACAGTATGCCGTGTGTGTGTGTGTGATCTTATCTATCGCCGCCGATCTATGTCGACGAGCAAAGAGCCGACAAAGTTTTGTCCGAAGATCAGATGATGCTTATCAGAACATGTCTCTCGCCGGTCGGCTAGTGCTGGCTACTATATGTTTAAGTCATCTTTTCGACCGATTTTTTCTTGGACTGAAAAAAATAGAAATTTTATATTGTTTAGGAAGTTCTCACCCAACCCCCTCCATTACACACCATGCATCGATAGCGCGATGGGTCGTATACTTGTTTAAGTACATATTTATAATATAGGTAGATAGGTTATATTGTTGAGTACCTACCGTGTATACTAAACCGTTGCAGCTGCGTGTTTAATGGGAATCCAAGATGTAATCCTCTCATCCCCTTCCCTCACCACCACAACAACATAATCACTTGAAATAAGACAAGTTTTACATAATATTTTGCAAGAAAACTTTAAAAAACCTAAATGTCATTATTCTTGTATAATTATTAATTAATTGGTACCGTACTGTGTGGCTGAACAACTATAGTATCAAATAGTTAAAATTGATAACATACGCATTGACTTTTGTTCCGAAAAACCGCACAGACCATAATGTAATTGATAAACAAATTTAAAATAATAAAATAAATAAATTCCAAAAAAATATCTATTGTCATAATGGCTGCAATGCTTTAATTTCGAATCCAAAACAAATTACACAAAATGTTAAATTGATTTTTCGTTACAAAATGTATTAAAAAAGTTAGATTAAAGGTATTATAGGTACATTTTCAACGGCATTAACTGTTGCAAGCACGTGTTATTATTTTAAAATAACAATACGTATACTCGAATTTGATAAATGAAGAGTAATATATTATATATTTACTGATATTAAATACAATTTGATTAAGTAAAATATATAGTTAAGTACATATAAGTATATGTTAACAATCCAGTTTTTTTTCCATGGTTATAGGATATGGCCGTGGTCTGCAAATTACCTGATCTGTATTGTCTAACCAAATGAAATACCAAACCCATTGCTTTAAGTATCAATTACTATATACATATATAGTATGAATACAAACATATTGCACAAAAATACCCTCGAATAGTGTAAAGATAGCACACGGTAGTAGGTGGAAAGGGTAGAGTGGAGGGATATGTCCGAAAAATATTTGCAGACAATGCATGCACCGACAGTATTGTATTTGTGAAATTGTACACTTGGAATATTATATAGAAGAATTGATCGCGTTACGACAGGATATTGAAGTGTTGTATATGTTGTAAATTATAGAGAAAGACTAGGTTTTTGTAGAAGAACGTCTATAATAAAAATTTTAAAATTTTAAATAAAATATCTCGGAATTGTCATAATATTTTTGATTACATCAAGTTGAAAATTGAAATTGGAGTCGTACCACTGTCAGCGGTTTTCTGAAAAAAACTAATGTATTCCCACGCGCGAAACTGGACGATACTATACTACCTATGTCTATAATAAAGGTGCTAAATTATAGCCTTGAAATTATTCGATTTCGTCACTGTTTGTTTTTATTAATATTTATATATTTAGCATTGTGTATGTTTGTATATGTCTCTATAAAAATAATAATAACAATAAGATGATAATACATGATTTGCGTGTAGCATTGTCGTCGTAGTATACATTATGACTTATTGACATATGTATGAATGGAAAGCGTCTGTCGGCGGCGGCGCGTTTATTGTAAAAACTGAAAATATTGACTATGAAACAACTTGTGCGAATGAAATTTACGAAACACCGATCAGGTTTACGTTGCGTAAACATAATTTATCGAAATACCGGTGGAATCGTGTTTCCGTCTGTCTATCTGGGTATTATAATACAAATTTCCTTAATATATTTTATTATTATACAAATATACCGATAGCCACATTAATAGTTCCGTAGTAGTATAGACGACAAAAGTCGGTAGAATAAAAAAGAAACTAGGTTACAGTCTACACAGCGATTTCGGCATGAATTGTCTGAAAGCAAATCGTATGCAGAACCGGATCCAAAGGACCAAGCCTTCCCTCCAAAGATCACACCACACACATACATAATCCCACATTAAAAAAAATATTATATTTTATCTAATAATTCGATTAAAAATATAGACGACTAAATCAATTTTAACACTACTTGTAAAAATAATTAAATCAATATTTATGATTTTGTTGCATTTGAATCACAAACATTTTTAATAAATGAAAGGTATATCTTATATTCATATAATATAGATGATATAAAAATAAGAGAAATTCAAAATCATAGTGGCGCTTTTATTTTTCATTTTTTATATAATATGTATAATACATAATATATTATTTCATCACTAAATGATAATTTAATAATAAGCAAATTGTATTGATAGATTTGATACTTAAATATTTAAAAATATACAGAATATAAAGTTGTGTGGTATACATTAAAATTAATGCCCCCCCACCAAGGTTTTCACTCTGGATATGTCCTTAGTCTTATATTTAATATACGTTTGATTACGTTATTAATGTATTAAATAAAAAAAAACCACCATCCTCTTATTGTTAATATACTTAAGTTGAACAGAGTTTGTTTTAATTTCACAATCCTATAACGTTTTGAAGTGAAATCATCATAAATAAATAAACTATATACTTTTACATTACCTTTTGGTCATACCTCAAAAAAACAGCAATGTTATTAGCAAAATAATTATCAAATATCAATAAAACATTATTTAAATAACCTATATACCTAAATGTTATGGCTAGTGCATTTGGTCGCAATCTGTCTACTGAATAATATATATGATACAAGTAATAAGTATTAGCCGCATGTTTCCATGAATTTTTGTTTATACCACATATTATTTCGTATAAATGTCAAATCAATATTTATAAATCTATAATACAAGGCGCCTTATCCATTGTTATTTTATTAATTTAAAAATATTTCAAGTTTATATGCACGATCTTTTTTAGCATTTCTCTATTTAGGAATCATACTTAAAAGTAGTTCATCTTCAAATTATTCTCTTCTTCTTCTCTGAGTATTTTGCAAATTATATTATTATTGTTCAAAATTAATTATTGTTGAATCATGATAAAGATATTTGAAAAAACAAATAAAGAAATCTATGTGTGTACTAGATTACGGTTGTAAGCACTATGATAGAATTTAAGTGAACGCAATTTGATAAAAAAAATCAAAAATAATTGCGTAGAGACGCGTGTAAAAAATATGGGCGTGAGTTGCACAGTAAACGTTACGTCTAGGAGTTTAATTATTTTGCGTTTGGACACTGCAGATATAACGTACCTTTATATAGATACCTACGTAAAAACACCCAAATATGATACTCATTATAAAACATCTCTTGTAGGTACGCGAATGCAACTATAGTGGCCCATAGTCCCTTAGACACCTCCCCCCCAAATAAAAAAAATCTAAGCCATGATTAGTATACAGATAATATTTAATTTTAATAAGTATTGTGTTTTTTGATTTTGACTTTATGTTTTAAAATAAGTGAAACTTCTAAATCTAGGAAAAATGTCTTATAAAAAAAGGTTAATAAATACAGTATATATTATCTAATAAATAGTAGTTAATCAATCATTGTAAAAATGTATTGTAATAAACTAATAAATAATATTATAATAATTATGGGTGGCTTGGTTTCAAGATGCCGGGATGATTAATCAGATATTAAAATTGAGCCTATTAATATTATATTTTAGATGCTTTAATTTATCTTTTTAGTCAATAATAATTTTATTATATCAACTCAAATTTTTTTACACTTTTACACTATACAACTATATAAATAAGGACAGTCTATTTACAATAAACAATTAATTTAAACATTAAAGTACAAAATTAATAATTTTTTTAGCTCCATATAATACTTATGAATACTTAAAAATCCTATTGATCATTACATTACGCAGCGAGCTTTAGTTATTATCATGCTTGAACACGTACATATATGAATGTACAATATTGTAATTTTATTTTTTCGTTTTTGATTTTTATACAAAATAAATAATTAATTATGTACCTCTACGCTCTAATAAAAGATAAATTATTAACAAGGGTAAATTATTTATTAATAATTAATGAATTATGTAAATGCTATCAGGGGCATGTTTAGGAATTTTGAAAGAAGGGGTTCAAAAAGTATTATACGATTAGTGGTTTGCACCTTAAGAATTTAAAATCCTGTCAATCAATGGAAGGAGTCTAGACTCGGATATCCGCCTTAAGTACGCCCCTGGATGTTATTATAATGTCTAAGATTTTTAAAAAGAAAACATTAGTGTAGTTATTTAAACTACAATTATAGTAATATTGCTAATATAGATAAAAATTAATATTGATATATTGTACACAGTATACGTATACCACATTATAAATATATTTAGTGAATAATTTGAGAATATAAGTTTCTGTGAAGTGTAAAAATCTATTAAATTTTATGTACGTCATAAGTTGAAGTATTACATCGAACGACATAAATGCGTCTCATAAAAATATGAAATGATATTAATTTATAAAACGCGCATTACAAGCGCGTCGCTTAACGTTAATAGTTTACTCTGTCCAGTGCCCATAATATTCAATTTATAACATTTTTCGAGTTTAAAAATCCATGGCAACATTATTGCATAATTCTTGTACACTCAATTAGTATTCTTATAAACTTACAAGTAGATTAATAGTATTTTACTAATATATATAATTTTTATTAATATGGCATGATCGAGGATCGATGAAGACGATTGCTCCCTCTTCTCCTTGGCTAGTCCGCCACTGAATTAATAATAGAATGCAGTAAATAGTTTATAAAATAAAAAGCATTCATATATTTATAACGCAAATTGTAAATAAAATGTAAAAATATACTTTATATAGTACATTTATGATGTATATGATATCTTATAATATACAGTCGACAGCTTATAAAAATTAAAATTCAATCAATTTAATCACATTTTTTCTTAAAAGGATGCCATACCCGCTATGTTGTCTCTGTCTTACTAACGTACATTATAATAAATTTACGTTCAGTAGATCACATTTTGAGATGTTAGCTTTAATATTAGAGTAAATTTACCTATTATCAAATTTAAAGGTAAGAATATTATCTAAAAAATGACATATACTTTTATTTATATTATTATTTTAAAGTAATTTATGAACATTTTAAAGTTGTAATATTTTACATAGCTATAACTCACTTTATAATAATATCAATAAAAATATATGTAATTGTCTAGCTAATATTCTTACTTTCAAATTTGACAATAGGTAAATTTACTCTAATTATTAAAGCTAACATTACAAAATATGTTCTGTTGAACGCAAATTTGTTATGATGTACGATAGTAAGACAGAGACAACACATATAGGTATGGCGTCCTCTTAAATATTATGAATAACAGGTGTTGAAAAAAATTCTTACATCAATTTTATCCACTTATATTTTTATTAAATTTTACGGATCAAGTTTGTCTTAAATTTTCAAGTTTCTCTTACAGCAGGGGCTTCAAACCTTTTTTTGTGGCAGGCAAAATCTGAGATACGCTTTGCCATCGTGGGCCAAATTTATTTTTTAATTTTTTTGTAATAAATGAGTAAATTAAAAACAATGAAAATAATATATTGTTTTCAAAGCATTGATTATCTTGGCTGGCCAATTCGAGAATCTTGGCGAGCCGTACATTTGAAACTTATGTCTTACAGGTCTACAGCATCTAAATCCAACTATGCTTCGTTCGCAGAAATTTTCATTTTGATTTTCTGACCTGTATTATTATAATATAAATATATAATTCGATAAATTAATTCATTTCCAAGGCCGTCGAGATAAATGGGCAGTACTATATTAATCGTCTATCGTTTAAAACTGGTAATGGTTTATAGGCCTCACTACAATTTAAAATTTGTCATATTTGATAGATACCTTTTGGCTTTTCTAATACAACTGCAGCGATAAATTGACATCTGTAGTCAGATAATAAAGCATAATAATTACGGTGTGGCGGGATAGGGGTACATATTTTTCGACTGCGCGTTCACATCCTAATATTAAGTACTAAGTGTGGCGAGTGCTCTAAGTAATATAATATTATAGTCGCTATTAAATGTGTTGTTGCGTCATGTAGGTACATATGTATTATACTTTGCATGTGCTCCGTATTAAAGTCATCATATGATGCGGTGAAATTCGGACCATGCCGACCAGGATAATAATATTACCTATACCTATATAATGCAATGCCCCTTGCGGTCTGCAGCGTATATGAAATGTACGCGATGAGTCCCGAATAATTCTAGAAAGTATGATCCACTGGGACAGTTGGTCCAGCATATAGGGTAGGAGCGAAACGAATATGTCCTTTTGCGGCTTTTCACGTCCCCACACACAACAAGGATTGCAACGGAGAGGGGCACTATCCCGCGGGATATCTGCCACCGCAGATTCTGATCTAATAATAATAAATCCTGCACCGATTTTTTTCTGTTACCACAGCCGGCACACTTGCATATATTCTCGATGAAACGCACACTGTGAGTTGTGACACAATAATAAATTATATTATTAATTGATAAACGTAATATTATTATTAGACGCCTTTGACGAATGTCAATATTGTTATTAATTGCATTGTAAACAGTGCGTTTGTGTATAGATCGTTGCGTGTGTTTAGCAGCTGAAATATGCTGCGCGATATACGCCGTTGTATATCACCGTAAATATATGATCACGTATGTCAGTAGACGGCGAGCTATCGTGTGATACAGGGAAACGAAATTTCGATCGATAATGGACAAAAATGTGAATCACCGTTAAAGAACTCTGGCGAAAATATTCGAAAAATTTTAAAAATTTTTGTGATGCAGTCGTGTAAACAATATAATATAGTTCGTATGATATGCTTTCAGCAATGTTGTACCTACACGTATTATAACGATCTTGACCACGAGCCATGTAATTGTGATAATAAAACAGAGTATTATTATTAGCAACAATTGTATCGCCGTTGTCGTGAATACTGAGTTTATCGGCTCATACCAGTCATAATACATATAATAAGCTACTCGTTTGATAATAGTGGTAACCTACTATATACCAAAAGACATAGAGGCACTTTATGTCGACACATACTCTAGTGGTTGCCCAAGTTATAAAAAACTACACAGTGTATTATTAGGTGCCGTATTTAAATACCCTAAACACTATCAAAAATACTCCAAAAATGATTTTCAACAAAATAATGCCCTTAAAAAATGAATGTTAAGAATTTTGTTTATAAGCACAGATCTACTCAAGCGACAGGGAAACAATAATATTTAATTTTCAAAATGTTTAAAATGTCTTTATCCTAACGAAGCCAACAATAATACAAAAACAAAATACTTTATTTGGGTACGCTCAATAAATAAATAGTATACTATTTATCACCAACTGGCCAATTAGTTGTTAATTATTTGAGTTTCGGTAAGACACCACATTCGATAACCACTGGAGATAGATAAAGATATTATCGCATTCATAAATAGAACGATTGACATTAGGTACTAATGAAAAATACCTAATAAAGTAATAAACTAATAACTATTAGAGCGAATATTAGGAAAACAATATTTTTGATATAACATTTTGAATTTCCTAATTGACACTAAAAACGTTTATGATGTATTAATATATGTACAACAAATTAATAAAGTAATTTGAAAAATTTGAAAGTTACAAAATAAAAGTTTTACCTTTAAAATATTTGTTAGGTACGTGTAACAAAATACTTGAAATCTATTGTCCTATATAGAGCACCCAAAAAATAATACGTTTTGTATTAAAATCCTAAAATCTGAGTCTTAAATATTATCATAAATATGAATAAAAAACTGAACTGAAAAATTAAAGATGTGGTGTCATAGTTATGGCGGGGTGAGAGGAAGGGGTTTGGACAAGCACTGATTATCCGTGATATTATTATGCCAATAGGTCGATTTCTAGCTGTTACAGTGGATTGACAATAATAATACAAATATATTAATATATTTATTTGATAATATTTACCTGAATATAGTGTTACGAATAATAATAATAATAATACATTGTATAATATACATCATGATGTTCCATATGATATGCGTGCAGTCTCACGCCACTGCCGTGACAATTTATTGTTACACCGCCGACCGAGTGCGTTACACATGCGACACGCCGAACCCGATTCCCAGTCCACTTTTGACGAATATCTCTCCGAGAATATGGGTGGTCCCTGCAGACTGCAGTGTACAAGCGTGTACATGTAATAATACGGTATACATAATTTAATATAATATAATATTATGTTTTTTCATTGCGTAAAAGGACCCTGTCGGATAACGGTCCATGACCGGTCGTGGCGGCGTTGGCGTTGGCTTTCGTTCATATAATTACATAATATTGTGTTATACTTGGTATACGGGTATACCATAGTAACAACATATCGTACAAAGCGCAACACTAATATTATACGTATACCGTATATATATGTTGGCACTTGTTCGGCGTTGGCCTTGGGGTTAGGACTAATGTGATAATGTGGGGCTCTTGCGAGAAAAAGCCAAACGATTGTTTTTCTCGAAATTTCATCACCTCATCTTTCTCCTCTTCAAAACCTATACTATACAAAATCGTCGTCCGGCATTGCTCCCTCGAAAATTCAACGGCCCTCGAGTTTTGTGACTATTTTTTTCGTATATTTTATCCCCCGCAGTATATACCTACCCTAGAGTACATTATACACTACTCGGGGTAAAATTATTGTTAGAGAAATTTCTATTATTTACTGGGTTCTCGGGGTGGAAACGAGAAGGATAGAGCGAAAGAGAGCGCGAGTACATACACAGAAAAACAGACAGAGAGTAATTGAAAAAAACGCTAATTCATTACGCGAACGGAATAAAAACGAAGGGTGAAAATTCGGGGCTTTATTTTTTATTTTTTCATTAGGGTCGCAATGCAAGTCATGGGTTAAAAAAACCGTTCTTTTTGCGGTCGCGGTTGAGGAGGAAAAACAATTCATAAAAACGTATTACGACGTGCGCGCCGTATCGTCGTCGTTGTCGTCGTCGTCGTTACCGCGTCGCGCATTTTGATCGTAAAAAAGTAAACACGATATATACAAGTCATATTATTGTGTATAGGACATGGGTTAAACGTATTATCATACGTTTTATCGTATTTGTCGTCGTCGTTGTAATTGATAATATTTTACTAGTTCGTATGTTTGAAAGTTCGTCATTATTTTTGGAAACATTTTCCACTTTTCCCGTCGTTATAATATTATACATTAATAATAATAATAATAGCTGTTTTACTCCGCTTATACCTATATAAAAGGATACTATGATATTACTTTGTACCGACAGATTTAATATGACGGATATCATTAATCGCGAGTTCACATATCACCGTCGTCGTTGTAATTGCTATAATTGAGATAAGTGTCTATTTGTACTTTCGGAATTTTTGGGCTATTGCGTAATATAATACTCGGGCACTCCGCGGCAACAATGTATAAACCGTTGTTCGTTCTCTATAAATAATATTATTAAACCATTTTAATTCGTTCGGGGAAGACAGATCCAATACATTTTTGTTTATGTTCGGAATTCACAAATTCCAACAATGGCGATGAATGAGTGAATAATATAATAATTTGCTTCATTAGATATTACTAAGTCTTTTCTTCACGCATGTTATAATTTTATAAATATTTCGAGTAAGATTTTTTTCAGACGGTTAAACCTATACAACTGCAGTTTTAACAAAATCATACTGGTCATCAGAAATTCGGAATCTAATCCCGGAGGTTAGAATTATACGGGCGAAGACAATATTATTTCACTAGAATGTTCATAAGTTTAAAAAAAGGTCCGAAGACAGATCGATGTGTCGGATTAGCACTATTGTACATGTTCCTTTCAACTATGATCTTTTTATTATGTCTCATATTTACTGTGCCTCCCATGCCAGGCAACTGCTATCACAATGTGCTGAATAAATGTCTGAGCGTTCCGTTAGTATTTTGGGTAAAATAAAAATCCAAATACCATCTGCAGGCGTCTATTTATCTTCACTGACAATAAATTAAATTACTACGATATATCTCAAGAAAAATTATTTACGTTAACTATAAAAAAATAAGGAAAACAATTTCAAACACATCAAATCGAAGTCTGACCGAAAAAAAAGTCAACTGCTGCGTTTAAAACTCGAAACTATTTTTATTATTTCATTTACATTTTGATGTTTGTATGAAACCGGATGTAGCCTTCAATAGTAGCAACAGCATTGGGTAGTATCTAAAGATTAACCTATATTATTATACCAACAAGTATGGGATCTTCTTTGTATTATTTCTTGAAAATACCAGTAAACTTGTATATATGTATTATTATTTGAGACGGTCCCCTCGACGAGACAGACTCAGACGTGCTGTGTGAATAATAGTATGGTCGTCTCTTTACTCAATTGGCAGGTCTTGATGGCTCCAAATTCGGAAAAAATAACCACTATATATAGAAGCATAATACATTTTCTATCAAATTCAGGGAATCGGACCAGAATCGAAGTATTTTTGGCAAATATATCATTTGGACCCGTTGTTATACGTATGGCGGAGCTATATAATATTATACGTGTTATACTTGTATAGTATATATGTATACTTATCATATTCGCGTTTATTATCAACAATTTCAATTATTTTAAATAACCGTATCGGTGTAAATTCAGACCATGAAATCAGATTTTTTACATGCGCGCAGTGACAATATTTCATAGTAAATGTAATATACGGTTCACGGCCACTATCAATATTTTGAATAATAAACAATTAATATTATCTTAAAATTGAATATATGATATTATTATATATATATTAATAATAATTACGTGCTTAATGCAAGAATAACTTAACGAATGCAATTCGGGCCGTAACACGCGTAGCTAGTCGCAACATAAATACTAAATATAATTTATACATCACGGTTATCAATTGATTGGGGTTGTAAGAGCAATTTCCCAGAGTTGGACAATTTCTTAGAGTCAATATTTTTCGACTAGCAAGTAAGTAGGCTATATTAATCTTAACTTAACTATTTCCTATGCTTTATAAAATTATTCGAAAACTACAGACTCAATTATAATAATGTCTATAAATAGTGCTCGAATTTTGTTGCATTTGCATGTTTCATTTTGATTATTAGATTTATTCTTTTATACAAACTATGTATATTAATTTTACCGTAACTCGTAAGTCATACATATATACATAGAATGTTCTGTATTATGTATGGAATATATAGCGTTTTCTCTAATAGTATAATAAATAATTTTGGATTCTGATTTTGACATTTAAAATTTTTAACTAAGAATCATAATACACGCTTAATGATAAAGTATTAAATGTACTTACATTTAAAATAAAATTATTAAAACATTCAATATAAAATCATACAAATCAGGGAATAATAAAAAATAAGTTCATTACTGCATGCAAAGGCATTATACATTTTTTAGCTGTTTCAATTTGTTTATCAATACACTATGCGATAGGTAATTGAGTAATAAAAGGCGGAATCGTACAATTTGCTGTAAATTAGTGAATACTTACAGCCGGTGTTATACATGTATTAATAATAATGTTGCTAATGATATGTTAAAAACGGCTTTATCTATAAAATGTATGCGGTATATCATGTCTCTATATTATTTTGAATTTTGCTGCGGAGTGACATTTTGTGGTTTATTACGTTTTTGCTTACTCGGAGGTTCCATAATATACAAACTATATTACTGCTACAGTACTATAAACCACCTATACAATGAGTATTAATTTATTGTCTGTTGCCGTTTATCAGGTAAAATGTCGACGTGTCCATTACGCTTTATTATAATATAGTGGTGTATCACGAGGTTCATACCTGTCCGAAACTGATTGAGTACAACCGGTGAACCGTCAGTCCATCCTCTCAATTCTTTTGACTCTTTAAGGAATTTAGGAATGATAATAATATTTTTTTATAAAATACACTTTTATGACGGTATTTGACGAGATTAACACATTATACGTTGATGCTACAGTGGGTCAAACGAATGTCAAATTGTCGATGATATTTTCCATTTCTCTGGGGCGGCGGAACCTGCAGAACGTGTGCGTATACAATACAAATAATAATAATAAAGACGACAATGATAATGTGTGCTGTGTAAGTAAACTACACACACCGCTGTAATGTAGATATTGTGTGTTTTTCCACGCACAGACAAAATAATATAATAACGGAGCGAGCATAGATATACTCGTCGTAGGTGCCTACATACAATATTGTGATACATTTTCCGTATAATAGTAATAATAACATAATATAATACCCCATACAAAACACACACTGGGAATAAAATTCGTGAGTACACAAAAGTCCATTTTACAAACGATTAAGTGTTTAATGTTATATAATATAATATACAACGTCATAATATTATATTATGGGCGGTTAAATGATGTTCAAATAAATTTTGATGGCGCGTCGTCAGTGAGATTAATGTATAGACAGACATTCGAGTATATAGTGTTGATTTTCGATTTTTTTTTTCGTAATAATAAAATAACATTCAATATATCCGTGCCCAACGTGTACAGGTAATACTTAAGGTAAACAATATTATCCGTAATTGTATTCGCAGGCGACACGACTTTTTTTTTCGGCTCAGTCTTGCACAACTCGATTTCAGCCGCCAAGATAGATGCATGTACAACAATATTGTAATTGTAAATTTTAATATTTTACCGGGACGTCTTTTCAGCAGTGAAAGCATACGCGTGGGGACAAAACGTTATTTTGTACATTTTTCTTATGTTATTAATCCATATTGGAAAATTGATTTATACAATGCAATGTATATTGTACACATAATTTCTGTAAGATTTTATTATCTGGTACATTTTAAAAATAATTAACTTTAAACGCATAACTATATCACTAATATGATATTCCAATCAATAATTATACTTAAATATTTTACTCTAGCAACTATTTTTATTTTTGGTAATTACAATAATTTGAAATTATATCTGTTGTTATAACAAGACTGTTTAATAAATAATATCATCAAATGGCACATTAGATTTATTACATACATTTAGAGTTGATTTAAAATTCTTTAATTCATTGCAAAGTTTATTTACTACAACAGTTTATTTACTTTGAACACTTATCCAGGTTTCACTTAAGAAAAGTAGGCATTTACCAACTGCGTGCTTAACGATTTTACTGTCTATATCCAAATTATATACAAATTTCATTAATATAGATTATAAACAACACTGGTTCTAGAACTACACTATCTTGGGGTACCTAATCAGTATGTTAATATTTTTTTATTACAAAGAATATATAGTTTATGCCGTTTATGGAAACCATATATTTTCTATTTTTTTAAATAACTTGTAACCAATCTAGACTTTCATTTTTGATCTCCATACCTGGTAAAATATCAAGCAATTTGTTATGTTAAACCGAGTCAAAAACTTTCGGTTAATCTAAAAAAACTGCTAAATTTTTTTGATTATCATGGAGTTTCATACAAATATATTTTATTGTTACCTCATAAAGTGCTCCAGTTGTGCTTTTATTAGGCCAGAAACCAAAATTGATTTTTATTTAGCAATTAATTTTTTACCTAGAAAGAAATAGGTAAGTCTACTTTTCATAATACTTTTTATAATTTTCCATATAGAGAAAAGTCTTAATAGTAGCTTAATACTCGTATATATTTTAATAATTTTATAAAATAATGAGCAATAAGAAAGTTTATTACTGTATCAATAACTGATTTGGTTGTTTCCAATTATAAATTAGAAATAGAAACTGCTTTAAAATAGTTTCATCGACATCCGGACAGTTCGTCAAAAAAGACAATTTGTAAAAAGATTTTTTTCTAAATTCCATTATAATAATTTACAGTTAGATAAGTATTAATTATTTAAGTTATTTTTGGTTAACTTTAGTATTCATATTTAATAGATAATAATTTAAAATTGCTGTTTATGCACTATTTTATTGATATAAATCGATAACAAATTGTATTTTTTTTAATAGATGACTTAGTATGTGTAATTGTATGATTACAAAAAACAATTAAACTTTGTTTTTTAGTCTTTTGAACAACTTGACAGTTATACTAACTAATAGCCTATAAGTTACAAAAAAAATTATATTATATCAATTCAAAATGTATACTTTAATATATCAGAATTGTTGACGTCCATAATATATATTAAAAGCAAAATATTATTAAAAATATTTATTTTTGATGACTGAATATAATATTATATTGTAATAATATTAATATAATCTTATTTATAATACTTTAATACAATTTATTTTAATTTTAGTTCAATAAATAAAATCTTATGTTTTAATTTAAATTAAGTTCATAAACTATTTTTACAAAAAATGTTGATGAATTGTTTTTGATCAACTATCTTTTGATGACATACTTTCAACAAACTATCCTACATCCAATGTTATCATTATACAACTATAATTTTATGTAATGTTCTTTCAAAGTTCCAAAGGCACAACATTTGATAGTCTGTCATCACATCGTTTGACGTGTATACCAAATTGAAATTAAAAAAAATGGTAAAATATTAAATAAGTCTCTATTTTTGTTATCTGTAACAGCTAGTTATGTTGGTTTGATTAGTCTATATTTCACAAATTTATGGCAGACTTTATATGAGTACGTATTGCTTATGACTACTAAAATTGTAAATTCGATTTCTATTTCTACGGCTGCAGTTGACGATCATTTTGATTTAATAAATGCACACCGTCAATTCTCAATGTAAGGACAAGCTACGTAGATGGACGCATAGTAAAATTGACCTGTTGATTTTCGGTTGAGAGACATCAAACGCAATTTATTAAATTACTCAAAGTACTGCTTGTATACATATTTTACCTTGAAACTTTTTCAGACCATTTATTTAGCTATCTTTATAAATTTCACTTTTTGTTCTAAAGTAATTCGACTCCGATGTACCTACCTTTTTATATATATGCCTATATACATTACCGCTGTGCCAAAGAGCCGGGGTGTATTACGACAGGAAACAACGCCCAGGCAAAGGGCGTTTATTGTTTAACTTCTTTTGTTTAAAGTTTTAACGATACGCCACTGTCGATATAATAATAAGACGGTTTTAATGCCGTTCGTCTGGTAGTTTGGCATTTTTTTTATACACGAGCGCTGTGAGGGGTTTTACTGATAATATATACTAAATTATAACCATCGTGTTCTCAATAATTTTTGTTGGTTTGGTCGACAACTATAAAAATAAATTGTATAATAGAATAAAATATAGCGTCGTAAGTATAAAGTCGTGAATTCTTTCAATATATTATAAATATCAAACATATCGAGCATTTTAAGATTATTACTACCTACTTATAATATGTTTAAACACACACACACACACACACACACACACACACACACACACACACACACACACACACACACACACACACACACACACACACACACACACACACATATATCTATATATAGTATAGACTGTGAGATTATGGTTGTAACTTGTATCGGTTACCGATCCGTATAATAATGGTAAAATCGAAACTTTAATTTTATTACGCTGCTCTACTCGCTGATACATATATATAAATAAATTTATGAAAAAATATTAATCGACCGTCGAATACCAAAGAATGTATTAAAAATGCACGTTTATTAGTTATTAACGTGTTGCGTAGACCTATATAGTATATTAGTACCAATAGTATCTATTATTTAACGCATTTTATCGATGTAGCTTCATAAATATTTTTATATTTTAGTGTCCAAAAGAAATGATACATATTTTATATTTATGTGTTTACACAGTTAGTTGGTAATTACTGGTATTCGGTAGATACAAGTAATAAGTATGATACATAGGCACGGTTGACTAGTCGATTTTTTTCATAGATTGTTTATAAAAATATATTCAATAAGTGCGTATAAGCCGCAAAAATCATATGAAATCAATTATTTAAGTAATGATTGATATAAGTTTAAAATTAATAGTTTAAAATGTTTACGACTAGCACGCAGCCGCACTAATACTAAATATAATTATTATTATTATAAACCGGTATGTATTTACACTACCTACATATTATAATACTATAATTAATTATTATTATTTATTAGTAAAAGATTCTCAGCAACATTGACCATTGGGTTTACAATTTGTTTAATTAATTACATATAATTATCTATATAATCTAATTGTAATGTATTATATTATAAGGCCGCTGGAGTAACAATATAATAATCATTATTTTACGTTTTTATAGATGATTAAAATATTTTTAAAAATAAATTATAATCAACGATAATGTATAGATATACAAAATATTTATAATACTTTATAACCTTTGGTATATGAATTGGGGGTGTTAACTATATCCTATGATAATTTACAATATTTTTTTTAAATAAAATATTTTGAAGGATTCCTCGATTTGGAGTTATCTAATTTCAAAACCCGGCATGAGTTGAGTCTCAATATCTTTTATAGAATACGGGTGTTGGGTTCAAACTTACTTATTTAGTAAAACTAGTTGGAATTAGTCCAGTCCATTAACATTACATAATTTGGAGGTTGATTAGAAAGTCTTCAAATATTTTGTTTTTTTATTATTCTGATGTATAAAATTATTATAAAATTATTTTCCTTTTCATAATTATTACATATATTACACATTTATGTGTTCATAATTAATATTTACATTATATAGCTTAAATTATTTATTTAATTAGGAAATAAATTTAAATGACATATCTTTCATAAAATTAAACCGGTTCAATTCTCTATTTGTAAAACAAAACTGTATGGCTGAACTCCAAAATGAAATATACATAAAGTAAATAAAAAATTATAATGAATATAATTAAAAATTAAATATTTTGACAATTACCTATTGTAACTGCAGACTTATTTATTTGAGAATTATCAAATTACTATTCAGACCTAAATAATTTACTTAAAATCCGACAGGAGTGATGCAGTCATTACAATGTATAAAAGGAAAATACTTTTTTTCATGCCCTAAAATTATAATACTAAAAATAACATAACTATTACGTTTCAAAATTTAAATGTCAAGCAAAGAATTGACAAAATTTATTATAGTCGCGTTTTGCCACACACATTATTTATGAATCGGGAATGCCAAATAGCAAACGAGTCTTTTCGACGTCCACTAGGGTCAACACGACAACTTTACATGTAAAAGAAATTACATGTTTTCCGTGTATCGTAATTTACGACTAATCCATAATTTCAACATGTATTGCGCTAAAAGTGTTCAATAATAATATATGTACAACATGCGCGAATATTAATATTTAATGAAACTAAATATTCCGTTGAGATTGTGTCTCAATTAAAAAAAAAAAAATTAAAATAGGTATTGCAGCTAATACATGTAGGCAGTATTGACAGGTGTTGAGTTAACATGAACGCAATACTAAATACTAATAAATATTCTATTGTAAAAAGATTTCAGACATATAAAATTCATTAAAAAAGTTAACATATAATATTATATATTATATCTATGACTAAAGGCTATAGAAGACCAGGTGTAAATGTTGGAACCTGCTGGGGCGCTGCTTCTAGTTGACTAAATCTGAAATCTCAATCGCATTAAAACAACGTAAACAAAAAAAAAATATTTTTAGCGTAGAAAAAATAAGAGGCATAATACAAAAATATAATAATAATATAAAATATGTGTACTTTGATGGGTGAAGTAAGGGGTTTGATTTATTGGTTGATAGAAGTAACTTTTAAGACCGAAAAGTGTTTACTATTTTGATTTTTACGCTACTAGGATAGCAGATAAACGTTCGAGTCTAGGCTATGTAAGAATGTTGAAATTAAAAAGCTTCAATAGCTATCCTCAATTACAAAAGTCCTAAATATTAACTCGAATAAAATCTCATTTTTTTTATGTAGTCACAATTTGACATTGGCACTCGAAAAGGTAATTTGTATAATTAATATAAGTGGGTATATCGCAAGCAATTTAGATATCTCTTACATAAAATAAGTGTCCACCACTGAAATTAAATCTAACATTTTGAAGGCATTAAAGTTGTGTACAACGTTTTTAACTTATAGGTACTATGACATTATTAAGTCATATTGGTGTATATGTATAGTCTTGTACTTATAATGATTTGAGATTACAAACCAATATTGAATATCCACTATTGGGTTTGTTGGTATTACTTTATCCGCAATTATAAAACACCATTTGGTCGGAGAGAAGTGTGTTCGAAGTCTCCCCTACTCTATAACAAACTTCTAGTCTTTATTCTCTAGTAGTCTAGTGGACCTACGTGGATACAAAATACTAATATATAACATCACGTACGTGACGGTGATCTCAACACATTTCATGGTTTGTAGCTCTGCGCTATGATAATTCAGTGCATTGGTATACGTACACATTATTTTTAACACTATATCGATATATTGTAGACTATAGTAACCAAATCCAAAAATTTGGGTCTCAAATAAAAAAAATAAAATGTCACATACGATAATAAGATGAGATGATAGTACCTAATAATAATATAGTCCGTTATTTTTACAACGTGTAGCGTGCGTATATTATAGATGTTTATAACTCAATATAAGTATATACCACTTTCTAAACGATTTCGGTATACATATTATTATTTTGTCGTCGACCCTGTTGTCAACCGCTGTCGCCGGCATAACAATATCGTCGGTACAAATGTGTGATATTATTTTCTTGTCGTTTTGACTCGTCACCGTCTGCAGGTTCTGTGTTTCAGATTTTATTTATTGAGCGTCACGTACAGGGGCTTAAAGACCCAGCACCGCTTTCATGTGCTACACCGTTAAGCGACCCGACTAATTCAAATCGTAAGCCGACGATACAATACGCGTGTAAACAATAATAATAGTATATTATACGAAATACAAAGCAATCGGAGTCAACTGTTGAGTAGGTACTCTGCGAAGGATATTATTGTGATGTACCTATAATATAATTCGAAGAACCAAATTTTCGTGAACAACAATTATTTTTCTGCAGGAAAATGCATATAATAGATACACACATACTTGACATACTACATAATATAAATGTTAGTATGCAAGCTATGTATAGGAGAACATTTGGAGATGAGAAAAACATGGTTTTTGAAAATATGATAAGATGATAATATGTACGAATGTATGATTTCGTATTTTATTGAGTATGAAAGATGAAGAAATCGATGACAACGAATGAACTTTGCGAACTCATAATATTATATTATATTGCATATTATGTACAAAAATAATAACGTAATGAAGTGTGGTATAATGTATAATAATACGTAGGTAGGTATTATGGACAATATTCGCGCTCACTCACCGAATAGTTTTTCAATGGAATTTCCGTAGAATGCCTTCACGGTTTTCTTATAAAAATAATCGGTTTTTCATTATAATATCTTAATGTATATTATAAAAATATAAAAATATATGTGTTAGTATTACACACTCACACGCGTCTTACATGCGAGATACTTTCACTAAAAATAAAAACCCGAAATGCTTGAGGAGGCGCCACCGCGCCGTGCGTATTATTATACATAGGTGCCGTATACATTGTGTTCCAAAAAATACTTTTCACGGTCAAAAGCAACCATTGTACTCTTGGGATATAATTTACGTTGTGTATGTAGGTATATTATATATCTACCCATATAATAATATGATGTATTATGTATATGATGTATTATGTATATGAATAGTATGTATACACTCACACCGACGCACGCGTGTTCATACCTGCTGCGGCATATATAATATTATACCTTGTGTTACGATATAATATATCTATTGCACGTATATGATATAGTTTAGAGTGATGTGTGTGTGTAGTATGTGTGTGGAATGGGGAAGCAGTAAAAACTTACCTTTATAAATAGCTTTTGTTTTTTGGTTTTTTGAGCATGTCAAAATGCGTACATATGGTAACACACGCATCTATTCCGATGCAGTTGTCGTATTACGTGCAGCCTTTATCGTCATATGCTATATTATTTTTTCATTTTTTTATTTTTATTTATTCTTCAAGAAGATAATGAGCCCCACTATCACAATTATACATCCCCTTCGAGATTAAAAATGTCTTGGGATAAAAAATAAACATTATGGTTTCGTTTAATTAAAAAGTATTCTGTTATGCGTAGAAACATTTATGATTATTATCAATAAAAAAGTTATTGTTAAAAAAATCACCACCTGTATGCAATAGAAATTTGAAAATTGTATTATATGTATTCTTAAACTTTGTTTCATATTAATTTTTGTTGATTTAATATTATCATGACAATAATAATATGGTATATTAAAACATGATTGTTTATATCAGTTTAGTGTCGAATAATTAATTAAAATGTTTAAACGATTACATATGTTGTACAACAATATGAGTTTATTTTTTGCAAATATTATTCACGAAATGATTTTAATAATGTGTAGTTTTATCGACCGAATATCGTTTAATCAACTATCACTTGCGTTTACAGTAGTTCTGAATGTAGTGTAGTAGACACGTAGATGCATATTATCCAAAATGCGATTCGATCAGTGGCATCATTTTAATATTTACTCGAACAGAGTAAAATAATAACCGGATGACTAACTATAATTATATAGTTGAACTCTCCACAATGCCAGTTGAAAGATTGAATATTATTCATCCATGATAAATATATATTTTATATGTTTCACTTAAGGTATCTATTTTTACTATATATAAAGTAATTCATGAAGCATGCTTTTTTCTCTTTTATCTTTAATAATGTAGTTATTAAAAATCCGATTTTAAGATTTTTAAATGTAATTTAAAGACCATAATTTTGAAATTCTTTAAATAATGTGTAGGTACTACTTAAGCCACTTATGGAATGTTCTATGACTATACAAACTTCTATTTTTCAAATTAGAATCCCCCTTTTAGTATAAATTTTTTAATGGTCATATTTTTTTTTAAATGTTGATTTACTTATTTAATCCAAAATTTGATTGAATAGTTTCTTTTCAAAATTTGTGTAGTAAGAATAATAGTCCTTAAAAATGTTTTTATAAAAAAATAAAACAAATTTAACAGTAGATCTAGTATTTATTATACTTGGACTATTTTTGTAAATTATAAAAATTGATGGATTAATACCAATTACTAGAATTTTCAGATAGCATTCATATATAGCTTCCAAACGTGTGAGCTTGCTTGGTAAATCTCTCTGTACATATACACAGTGTACTATGAACCAATTACAATTTACTTTAATAAGGAAAACCCGAAAAAAAAGTTCTACTAAGTCCACTATATAGTTTGATTTGAGTGTACTTATTGATGAGTAGCTGAGTAAGTCACTGTATTCGATATGCTAAATTGGAATTCAATGTTATAGTTCATTGCATATGAAAAACGATTTTTAGCAAAGACGTGTTGTCAACTTTTATTTTCAAGGATATATTATTATCAATTAGTATTACTATTATTAATTATTTTTCTATTATTGATACGGTAGGCGGGTTAAACTTATTTTTTACTAAAATATTGCATGCATTACATTATTAATTATTTTAATATAATATTAGAACTATAAACTTAATAAATTTCCATAATTTTTCCGTCGTAATTTCGTACTATATAAAACAGTGTTAATACAGGTTCGCAGTATAAACAGCTTACAATTCAACTAAATATTTAAATTTGAAATAATATTGGAATATTTTTAGTTTTTTATGATTATTCTTGTTTTATATTACAACAGAATATCAAATATCATTTAAAGATAAATTGTTATTATAAATTTGAATATTTATTTTGGAAAACATTTGAACTTTAAACACTCATAAAAATGAATGTAGCTTTACGTTAAACTTTTTTTTAATTCCAATAAAAACAACTTATAATATCTTGTACTAAATTTTCTATACTCCAAAATGTTGCGAATTTTTGTGATTTCAATTAATTTTGTCATAGTATGTACTTCAAATAGGCACATAAATAAAATATAAGAAATACTATTTAGATTCAATTTGCTACCAGAAACTATATCCTTAAAGATGAAAATTTAAAATTTTTATTGTTTTAAAAGTGATCTAGAAAATCTATAGGTATTTATATAATATGCCTAAAATGTTGGAAAATGGGCTCACCGCCAAAAATTTGTACATAGGTTAAAAATCTATAAGTTTTAACTTATAACCAAATATTTAACATCTGCATGTACTAATTCAAATCGGCCAGTAATACAGTTTAACTGTAGAAAAAAACTATTATAGGTCTTAATTTAAAAACTTTACGAAGTTGAAAAAATGTATATTTGTCCTTATAATTATAAATTATCATCAATTATGTATTGCTAAAAATATTTGTGGCCTTGTGGGTATACGATTTTTTAATGTATGTATAGGTGACAATGTTAAAACTTATCATCTGATACATTATATTTACTAAATAGGTACCATCTAAGAAAAGTTGAAAATTACAAATAGTTATTTAATATTTTGTTTTTGTCACTGAAAGTTCTAATAGTTATAGATACCGTTGTTTAATTGTACATTTTGAGAGTATATACGCTAAAAAAAGAAACTAGAGAAATGAGGATACGATGCATCATCTCGCCCCCCCCTCTTCTCGCAATAATACACCACTGGGCACTGATTATTATACACAGTGCGTTATTATAGCTGTCGTCCGTTCCACCATATGTACGTATATATAATATATATATATACATAATATTATATATTAAATGTTATGTGGTACACATCATTTTCAAGGATGTATATTATATATCTTCTACCTACTATAATATATAATATGTACTCGACGTGCGTTCCTATGGGGGTTCCTCGCCCGCCGACCGATCGCTTCTCGGTGGCTAATGAAAGCGGTTACCCGCTGGTTTTTCGCGCTTTGTGACCACGGCGGCAATATACAATACGCGTATCCGTGCTCGATAATTGTATCGGGACCATCTATGTGTATCGATGGGTCCCTATCTCGTTCTTATTCCATGCTCATCCCTATATATATATATATATATATAAGAGTGTAAGTACCTATAAACATAATATGCGTATTGTACTTATATAATATGTATGTATACATATAATATACGCGTGTCGTCCGTCTTTTGCCGTTTCTCCTTAGCCGATAAACGATTTTATCGCCTCCGACGCCCCTTGCTGAGTGTCATCCCCTTGCGACGATGTTTTATGGTTTTCGAAGAGGGCACACATTATCTATATATATAATAATAAATAGCCCTACATGCAGGACCGCGATCGAGGGACGCGCGTATCGATCGTCGTTTCCGGTCCGTACCAATAAAATATAATAATATGTTATATAATTTTGTTTCCAAGACGTGATATGTATACACGTATGTTTGAGTTGTATACACATACCACAATATACGCACCGATGTCCCATCAACATGCCGTGTGAGATGTATTTTATGTATAAAACACTTTTTTGTTTTAGATATCTCCGTTTTGTTATTTCGTTTTGGTTTTTGAATTCCGCTGTATACGCCATGTGTATACGCTTGACCCGTACGGCGTACCTACATTCTTCGTTACCTGTATAATATACTCGTATTTGAAATTCGAAATATAATACTTTTAAACTAAAATTGTCAGGTTATTAAGTCCGTATATAATATTACGTATTAGTTACGGTCGGTATAAGTATATATTATATTATATATTTGTTCATTGTTCGATATTTAAAATAAACGTACGTTTTTCTATGATTTTATGAGACATTATGTATAAAGGATTTTCCGAGAAAATATTTTAACTGTGAAAACTTTAATTTTCTTAAAAAACACTTAATTTTATTTTCAATAGAAAGCATTATGCTTATACTATATACCTATCTAAATTGCTCTGAGCAGCCATACGAAAATATTTTTTTTATATATCAAATAAATTGAATTGATTATTTCACGGAAATTTTCAGAAAAAGTACTTAATTAAATAATTTTTATTAAACACTGTATTTTTTTTTTTGAATTTCTAACAAACTATTAAAAACTTGCTAGCTCTATTTACAGTTAATGTTAAAATGAACCCATATTTTATTACTGCAACAAAAAAAATAAACCTTTTTAAAAATATATTGTTCAATTGAGTGTACAAAAAGTAATGACAATCAAGAAAAAGTCAAAAAACGAAGTCTTATTATAGTAGTATTATATCTATATTAATCAATGTCTTCGGGCTCGATTTATCTAATTTTAACTGCAATCGTTCTGAAGACAATGAAATATTAGTAAATATTGTATACTACCGATATGTTATCGTACCAGAGGGTAGTGTTGCTTTCGTACAAATTTAAGAAAAAATATATCGAGCAGTTTTTGTATTTCATCAAAAGGTCGATAACAAAGTTAAAATCGAGTGGATGTATGCGAGTATATATACTGTATGTATAATATAATATAACCCATAGGTATACTTGCAATACTCGTGTTGACGAAAAACAGACCTTTGATGTTACGTACATGTTATACAGCCACTATATAACGCGTTTACCGATCCTTTGTACACTGACGATTTTCTCGAGGAATAATAATAATATTGTGTTTATTGATATCGCATAGAATAGCGCATGCAGTCCAAAGTCATACAATATTATATAATTTCTACCATGGTGACCCTTGGGGAACAAATTGTGTGTGCGTATTATGCAGTACATACCAGCTAAGGCGTATAAAAATGTCGTCAGCAAAATGTGTTTACTTATTGTGTATATTTGTAAGATAAATAAATATATAATTGTCACGCGTAAATCTGTTTAAACCTCGACTGTGTATCATATTACCATTTATATATACAAGCGATATTGGGAAAGGGTTGACAAGACATTTCGACAGAAATATCACTAAACCATGCTGCTCTAGTGAATATCGTCTAAGCCTAATCAAATATTTTCTTCCTAGCTTGTTGCTATAATAATATACGTTATGTTTGTTCGTCGGAGTGCAAAAATCGGCTGTAAACTCACGAATTCGGTTATATATTATATTATAATATGTCATTTTATTGCACCGTCACGTTGTATAGTGTTTCATTTGAAAATTCGAATAAACATCATTTGCGGCGATTTACATGCATGTCAAAAGCCACAGGATTACGGATAATTAGATTTAGAAACGATTAACACCAATATTTTGGCTTAACGATCCTGCGATAATCACTCGTCGTATGTGCTTATATTATGTCTGTTTGTAACCTGCAAAGTTCACGCCGAATTATCCATTTAAGCATAGTTAAACTCTATACAACTTTTTAATTGCGTGCAATTATTTTATATGTGCAGTAGTCACTTTTAGAGGAGTCCATCAACCTCTCTACTCGGTTAAAAGCTGCTACAAATCAATAAAGGCCGGCCAAAGTTGTGGAGTATACAAAGCTGATTACACGCAACTCTGAACTTTTAAGCTTACGTAGACTGACTTTATATGTTGTTGTGGAAAAGTTATAAATCAAATTTGATCGCATTGTTTGAATTACCTAAAACATAAACAGCTATGTGCGTCTCCTAGCGCATGCTTCCTTATACCATATAATACCTACTATTGGTTTACTTATAATAGTATATGAAGGTGTAAGTCTTAATACGCTTATTCGATAGTTGATATCGTTGTATTAATATACATAATATATACGTAGATCCTTTGGATAAATTAACTGTATTATATATAGTCTGTAAATATATTATAAGTAAGACATTTCTTAGATTTCATAAAACTAATCTAGTCCTTCGTTTCCCTTACAAATATCGAGTCTATTTTTGTCTATGGGCTATGTGGTCTATGTATTGATCCAATGCCTAAGTAGTAGGTAGTAGGCATGCTTATATTGCATATTATATTCGTATTGTACAATAATGTTTCAATAAATCAATTTAACTTCTTAAAAATATTTTATTTATAATTAATACACTAAATTATTATGATAATTATTAGATGCCAAAGACTAATGATATTACTTTTTTAACCGTAAAATGAATGTCCTCCAATTATAATTACTTAAAAGTTGTCTGTAGGTATAGGTTATATTTTGATTCTATACGATATAACAATTATTTTATCGTCCGTTGTCATAGATTGTTTGTAAATTTGCAGAAAATTATTTTTTTCCGTCAAGATACCATAAAAACAGTAAAAAAGATTTTCGATTATACGGTGCTTTTTTATAATGTTATTTTATATAATATATAAAAGTTTGGTCAATTTTCTCCAGGACACCAATAAGTATACCTTAAATGGTATGGACTGTTCTGAATTATTTCTCTCAATTGAATCTTTTCATCAATATCTGTAGATATGTCTTTTTCAGCCTTCATTTTGATACATTTATCGTTTGCAACCCTCGCCCCCTTTTTATGTTTACATTATTTACACTCGCATGTCCGTTCCACCTTCAATCATTGTGTCTGTAACTGATCTCTCAACTGTTTTTATTATTGTTGTTCATCATAATAGGTACCTTTCTTAAACTGCATGTCGTGCTGCAATCGCAAACATATTTATATATAACATAATATCTGAAAGGATTGATAATGAATATCGTGATATTTATAACGCAATTGCGCCTAAATAATACTATTATATTTGCCTACAAGCAATAATAAAAAACTTTTTAAAACGTTTCCGTATTTTTCCAGTGTACTAATATAAGTTCTATATAGTTCAAGAGGTTAGGATCTTGTTCTATTCAAGTTTATTGCACCTGTACGCTGAAATGTTTATAGACACGATAATCACCTGGAATTATACATAAAAAACGGATAGAAAACTATTTCGTAACATACGTATAGACTTCATAGTATACGATCTATAGTAAATTATACATTTGAATGAAATCATACATGAATACTTCAAACAAAAAAAAATCACGCGCAACCGAAAATTGTAATCAAATTTAATTTTAAGTAAAATAATAGTTAATAATAATTACTGGTATTGATAAATAAAAAGTGTCTAAGTACTACCCAAAGATCAATCTAACATGAAATTAATTGATAAACTCGACGCTATAATTATAAAATTAGATAGGTATATGGTTTATATAAATAAATGATTCGTATAATAAAAATATTTTTATTTTATGTTAATTAGGATTGAATATTTAGTTACAGAGATTATAACGTTGTTTCGTTTGGAATTAATTCTTAGAAATGATTTCAACTAACTAGAAAAATGAAATACGCACATATTCTCGATCGTTTTTAATTTCAATTAGTTGCGCCGCTGATGAGGTTTTTGACGGTTTGTTTAATACAGTCATGTACTCCATGACAAAACATCGTTAAAAAATAAGTATTTCTTTTCGTTACACCGACGTAACCGACGAGGCTGTATATTATTTTTTATTACACATAATTAAGTCTACTGCCTATATCGGTTTATGATATAAATATACATCATGCGTTAGTACATAATATTTTATCGAGAAACGAAAAACAAAGCATTATAATAATAATGTAAAATACCTATTATGTGTATATATATCAAATAAAAATGACCTTTTTATCCTCGATTTAATGTACAAAGACAAAAAATGTTTGTTAATGTGTGTATAGGTATATTATTCCTAGTATAGTAGCATATATATATATATATTCGCCAATAAACGAAAAAAAATTTTACTTGATAATTATTATTGTCTCCATCTTGTATAGTATTATTATCATGCGGAAATTTCAGTGTAAGTCATATTTTGTAACGTGTTGCAACATTTTGTATTCAATTTATTGATATTAATAATTTTATAACACTGATGGAAAAAACTAGAAAAAAAAACTAGTATATTATTAATTATATAATTTTTTATTATATATTATTTATTTGTATTGGATTTATTGGAATGGAACTTAGATTAACAAAGTTGGTTTTTCTTTTTTACACTTGCGTAGTTGCGTTTACTTGTTTTGCAAAGCTGCGTTAGAAATAAGTGCATAAAGCATTTATTAATATTGTGTATATAATTATTATCATTATTTTAATTGTTTTAAACTATTTACAATAAAATAAAGTTGTTATTGTAATTTTTTTTTTGTTTTTTCCAACAATATTATATATAATTATTAGTAATGAAAAATGAATACAACAAATTGCATAAAAATAATTTGTTTGTATTCGTGATTCAAACATACTTATTCCACATTACCTTAACACATATCATGTTGGATAGCAACCTAGACGATGTCTGAGACGAGTGATTTTGGGCTAAATATTCTTCTATATTATAGCTCTCGCAAAATTGTCGCGTGTAATAATAATAAGTCGGCAAAAGAACGCGTAGTCTCCCCTACATCGACGACCTATCTATGCAACAGTATCGATGCATATATCGATGCTGCTGCGCGTTCTTTTGCCGACTTATTATTATTACCATCGATATATGCATCGATACTGTTCCATAGATAGGTCGTCGATGTAGGGGATACTACGTGTGTAAATATATTTATGTATATACTGACGATGCGAGTCGTGAGTCGTATATATATACGAATTTTACTGGTTCCAAAATGGACGAGAAATATAACGTCTATTATATTGGCACCGCGCCACCCGCGCACTCGGCCGAGTACATATAAACGCGCGGCAGACAACGACACTATATTATATCCACTTTCTCCGGACCGTCATCATATACGCGTACTTACACATATATAATATGCTCATACACTAACGCGTCAACAATATTCGGGTGTGTGTGCGTGTATGTGGTTTTTCAGACGTATAAATAAATATATATATATAATACATATACTATATAGTCGAGGGACGCGATATGAACGGGGCACTACGGGTTTGGGTTCAAGTTTGAAAGAAAAAAAGAAGACCGATTAGAAAGCGTGCGCAGTTGATAAAAAGCGAATATTTGGCAACGTTTCCGTCTTCGTCTTTGTCTCTCTCTTTCTCTTGTCGTCATAATAATATAAAATAACCGGATCGGAAGACGAGCAGCTCATATATTTAATAGTAATATTATATATATATATATATTGTAATAGTTGACTCCGGGACCTGCACGTCGCAGAACAATGGAAATATAGTATACACACGTCACCATATTACATATATACACACACACACACATACGTGTGCGCGATATCCGCCGGAGGGAGTTTTTACCTTTGGCTTTTCGGCTGGTGGTATTTTCGACCTCGACTACGGCTGCAGATGCGGCAGTGGCGGTGGCAGCCAACGATTAACATAAGACCGATTGTGTACTGTGTAGACATATAGCCGTAGTATAATTAATAAGTATACAAGTATATATATATATATATTATATAATAAATAGATATTATATATATTCGTAACTTGCATATACCAGTACCGCGGTTCAGTTGTGACATATATATTTTATATTTTATATGTTCGCGTGCGCGTGTGAAAACTTTTGTCGTCGACATTATATTATATAGTGTTATGCAAATTTGCTACCAAGTCGTATTTATTTAATATACTTGCTAACACGCTGGATTTGCACATGTGTATATACCGTAGACCCCACGAAAAAGGACCCCCTCGCGGACTGGAGATCGCGTCTGACAAAAAAAGTCTCTGAAAAGGTTAATCAATTTGATTTTTTAATTCTTACATCGATTTCTACAATGAATGACGCACTTATCATTTTTTTCTTTTTCGTCGCGATTAACTGATTAAAATATTAATGTACACATAGTAATAACTAATAAGTATAAATTATAAGTTTATGCATCACTGCTCTTTTTTATAGATAAAGAATGGCGTTGACAGCCTAACAATTTTCAAAAAAAATATCATCAAAATTGAAAATGTATTATATAATATACAACATATAAGAATATGTCTAAGATAGTTTTCGTTTCTATTTTCATATTATGTATACATATTTTGTATTGTATTATATTATGCGCCGACCGAGTGTAATATAATAAAATGTACTCAAATCTGGTCCGACTGGATTTTACAACGTCTGAAATGGACCTCGCGCATTTAAAAACAAAATTATGACCGACCGAATATACTTTCTGACGTTCTCCTTTTAGTTTTATTCTCATAAACTTAACACAATAAAAAGTAATAGTCCATTTGAACGAGTTGTTGGTGACTTTTTTCTCCTATACGTCTCAACTGTAACCCGATCGAGCTGTTCCTCTTAAATAGTATAATGTAATATTCTTATTTCATGTTCGGTTCCGTACCAAATGCATTCGTTACGGTTGTTCTTTGAAGAAAATATACTAACGAGGGTTGATCGTCTGTTTTGTTCTTCTCTCTCACGCGCATACACGCTCTCTCTCTCTCCCCACCCTTCTCTTTCTCTATCTCATCATGTCTCTTTTTTTTCCCTTTTTCTTTATTCTTATATTTTACCCTCAGACTCCCGCTAGGACAAACATGGTTTTTTCACACAATAAACCGATAAATTTCCATCCGGCGTCCGACACAAAAAAAGGTCGACATTTTATTATTATTCTGTCGACCTCATACGATGATTTCACATCGGTCACTATTTAGTCGATCGAATAATGCGATTAATAGGAAGGAAGTCATATAAGACCCTGTAGCGCAGCAATACAGTCGTGGTACACACACAAAAAACCGACAACAATCTGAAAAATACAGATTGTACACACATGACACATTTACAACAAATGTTATTTTTCACAATTTCGGTACAGCTCCAGTCGTGGTGTCGGAAATGAAAAGAATAAACATTACCACCCTACAATACTACATAATGTAAGTATATATAACTGCAATATATAAATTCGATAATTTTCTTTAAAAAGGTAGTTTTAAATTTTGAGTAGAGCTATTTTATCATGAAGTATTATTTTAATTTTATTTTTTGTGTTTTAAAACATTTTTTACAGTAGAAAAAATGTTCCGATTATCAACTTCGAGGGAGATTTTTAGTAAAAAGATTAAAAATTGGTTTAAATTGGTATTTTTAAAGGGAAAAATAGAAAATTTTCAGTAGTTTTTAAATCATTAAATAATTGGCGAAAATAAGAACAAATTATTTGTTCATCGTTTACAATGATTTATCATTTAATTGAAATTTACCACGTCTATTTTTCAGTGACCTATTGAATGACCAGTTACACACGACATCTATAACGGCGTACGCTAAATCAATTATTTACTTGAAGACTTTTTTAAAATACATTTTACTCTTAAATGAGAAATAATTTGTTTTTAATTGATTTGTTTTTATGTTTGGTTTGGTACACATTTGTTGGTCGTTGATAGCAAAAATATAAATAGCAAACATTTGCAGGTGAATAAAAACACGCGGCTACGTAATAATTTGTACAGAATAAATTTATTTGAATTCGTTGACATACGCGTGAGATTTTAAATATTTTATTTTTTCATCCTGATGGAATGTGTTTTTGAAAGTTTATAGAGACTTTTTCATATCGATAGGTTTAGGTCCTACTTGATTTTTCGAGTAAGCTGTCGTATTAATGTGTATTCAACCGTATTTGTTTTCTACATGACACTTTTATACAAATTTGATATAATACCACTGCCTCACAACAGCATTTTCAAATTATTCGTTTGGGACGTACGTTTAATATATTATAACATACGCAATATATAATATATATTAATAATATAGTCTATACAAAAAAGAAAATTTGCGGACCGTTACGGATGGCTGAATAATGTGACTATTATAATAATTATTATACAGGTGTATATGTTATAGTATATTAATTTGTACTGGATGCTTCCAAGTTATAGTCGATAAGCATTACGCGTATGTATTTATAATCGACTTTGGTACGAGATGAATTTGCGCTAATTTGTGAAGTATGCCGGTAATATAATATAATAATATGAATGTTTGAATCATTTAAATTGAAAAACACGTTTATTATAATTTATAACTATATTATATAAAATAAATTACTAGGCGTAAAGAGCCGAATAATGATCAAAAATTAAATAATTGTTTGTTATTTTGTATATTCGTGTTTGTTGTATATCCGATTAATTAAATCTGCGGAGCAGTGTTTTGATCGTAGACAACACCTATAGCTGACCTCCAACAACCATGTAATACGAGTATACAGGATATAGGAATATATTATACGTAATGTAATATAATATAAACGCTGAAAATAGCTGCGATAATTAAGGTGAACCGAGTATAGAGATGATAATTAATGCGGTCGAGACATGCGAAATCGCGTTGTCTGGCGTATATTGATCGCGTGAAATCTATATATTATTATTATTTGTTCCTATAAAGGTGCGTTTATATCGAGACTAAGAATGGTGTACTCTATACCCACCCTCTTCCAATCAAGATGATGTATTCAATTTATCCCTTGGCAGCCAAAGCTTGGCAAAGACGTACAAGAACTAAAGAAACATAGTCTGCTAAAAAAATATCGTCTATTTAAAGTCCATCGTGTAGCTCCTTACGTTTGCGAACTATACTAAATTATGTAGGTACATATTGTTATGTGTACAGTCGAAATTCAAAAGTCAGTGTACCTGAATTCCGGAGCCTGCACGTTTTCCGGGACGTCAACAATTACAAAATATGTTTTATCATCATTAAAAATAATAACAACTGTTAGATATTATGACTCATGATGAGCCCGAATAGTAGTATATATTTACATATATATTATATACTTACTAACACGTAAGCATTTTAACGATTGTAAAAAAAGTTTTTAAATCGAATTCGTTTGTTGTAGCGTTTGAATTTATAGTAGAACGTTTGCAAATGTTATTTCGAATAGCGGATTTAATAAAACATTTCAAACATGAATATAACATAATATTATGACTTCTCGTGGGTCAGCTTGCAATGAAATTTATAAAAAATAAATATTCCTAATGGCTAATTAATACTATCTGCCGTGTTTACCATTGTGTGCATACAGCATAGTCATTGACACTAGCTAATATAATTGTTGTGTATGTCATCAGACGTATTTTTTTTTACTCGTGATTGTGACAATTATGTATTATAAAGAGTCACGCTTATTCAAATTAATTGCATCTCGGACACGCGCGTATTCGTAAGATCAATTAAAGGTGATTAAATATTATGTCTTTATAACACAAATAAATAATCTGGTTACTATTGGAACTATTGCAACGTTTGACTATACTGCATATTAATATATTATTATGTTTATTTAAGTCCAATAGCTTTATACCGTATAATAACAATTAGATGGTTGTATTTTTATCGAATTGAATCATTCAATAATATTTTTGAGTTTAAACCAATGAACAACTTGAAAAAACTAATTATCTCTCTAATCGCATTATAAACATATAATTTTACACCTGATAAAATAGGTTAACCTTTTAATAATTTACTAACCAGTTAATTAAAATAGTGATTTCACGTATTTTAACGACTTTTGCCACATTTTGTGTAATGGTATAGGTAATAGGAGGTAATAGGTACCTATAATATCTTTCTAGAAATTTATATTTAAATGCATTGGACCTAGCTGGTTCGATAGATATCATTTTATTCGTTATGAGTGCTATGACGTCCGCCACATACTAAAATACAATAAAATATTCCTATATACTACGAGTACATCATTTTCAGGCACATCACACAAAAATAGTCAGATTTAATTTTAAATGTCCGATCCATGTAACATACAACTATAATTTAAATATAGTTGATAATAATTTTTTTTTACGTTTACCCAATAACTTATAAAATATGCATTACTACATTATATTATATTCTCAAAATATCATTATTATTATTTTTTCACTAAAATACTTATTATGTTTTATAAAATCCAATAAATATTATTATTAAGAGATGTGTTAATGTAAAAATAATTTGTTAGGTATAAAAAAATTAAATATTAACACCGTATAATATATAGATATATTATAATAATATTATAATATGTTGTATAAATTCAACGTTTACATTAAGACCGCGTCTTATATATCATATATATCATATGTCTGAGTTATCATTAATTAATTCATTACACTATATTTAACTATGACGAGTTTCCTTTGAATGAGCGTACAGTAACATGCTGTGGCACAAATTCGTGTTTTAATTTTTTTTAAATCAACGGTAATAGAAAGAGTAGTAGTTTTTTCTTTAAATCATATCTTTGGAGTTATACGGAACAAAATACAATTAATGCGTATTGTGTATACTACATTACTACCTTCTATTTGATAAAATCGTATATATATACAGCAACATATAAAATATAATACAATAAGGTACTCACCTATATTCATTGTATAATATTATATTTTCAACGTTGTTGCAACTATCATATGATTTAGAACGATATGACTAATAATTTCACTATTTTGTGTAGTCATCGCGTAATCAATTAAAATTGAATTGAAATATAAACTAAGACAAAGACGAGGACTTGAGCTAATTCTGATTTGATACCAATAAACAATTTATGATTAATCAACCTGTTACTTCAGGAAAAAAGAGGATTTCTCACGGTAGTTATCCTGGACACTGCGCATGTTATATTATCATTCCCATAAGAATTATATGCTTAAGTGTGAGAACAAAAAATTATATAGAAACGGTGTACACCACGAACAGAAGGGGTTGCGAACACGTTGGTGCTTGGGGTTCGACGGTATCCCTATAATAGGAGATTGAAGAGGTACGATATATTATATGTTTATTATTGTATATATTATCTACTCATCAAAAATTGAAAAATTAAGGCAAATTTTTAGGACATGTATAGGTGCGCACGTGATTATTATTTGTACTTATTTGATATTTTATACTTTCTGTATGTTATACATATATAATACCACGTACCTACCATTTAAATAATTATATGGTCGCAGACTGCGACGCAAAGCAAAATTATAGGCGTATAATATTTAGTACACATAACTACCGCTGTTGTTTAGTATATTATATTGATATCATTAATTTTAATGATTTTAAAGAAACGGTCATCAAACAAAAATATATAAAAACCAATAGGCAAAACAATTAAATTTATATATTTAATTAGACATTAGTTTTAAATTTTAACTATAAATTTAGATCAATAATAATTATAATTAAAATTATATTTATCTAAAGTTGCATTTAAATAATAAAAAATATTTTTTATTTTTATATAATATTATGTTGACAATGCCAAATTGAAATATATTTTTGATAAAATTTTAATTTCACCAATCTACTTACTTTTTAATATAAACTATACAGGATTCAACAAAAAATGTAATTTTATATATTTTATTATACTTGTATACGATTGTTTTGAATTATATGTCCTGTTTCTGTATTTAATTTATTCATTACTTATTTTACCCTGGTCAATTGGATTATTGATATAAATTTTAATCAGAAAATTACGACTAATGTCTAATAGAACACAACATAATAATAAACTATATAATAATTGGTTTTTAAATTTTTTCCGTGGTTTTTATGTTTTAATTTTTTTTTTTTGAATAAAAAAACAATAGCTTAACAATTGGAAAAAAACCTTCTATACTAGGTACACCCTATATAAGTAACTTGATTTAAAAAAGAATAGATAATTCCGATTTCTCGGATTTTTTTTTTTTGAATTAGATATACGGCATGACGTACATGTATAAAATGTTAAACGATTTGCGTGCGCGTCGTGTCGGCCCGATCTTACAATACATATATTTGTTATTATTGTTGTTTGAATGTTTCAACGCGTTTTATTTATTAAGTAGAATTTTTACGTTCCCGTTATTTTCTTTGTTTCAATTGCCATCATATATGCATGAATACATGTACACAGCTGATGCTGCAAATGCATCGATTTTATCATATCGAGTCGAATTGAATATGCAAGAATAGCTTGCGGGCACTCCGTATAGGTAAATATCGCGTATATCGTAGGTCGCAGTCATTTGGAATACTGGATATTTCTATTTTATGATTAAAAAGTCTGGTTTTTATAGTGGTCCATGAAAAAGCAGTTTTGAATATTATTGACGTTTACCTAATAAGGTTAGGTTAGGACGAAAAAAATAAAACGTTTTTTATCTATACACAAACAGTCTGGCGTCGTACAGGCTCCGCTTAAATGAAACGTTAACTAAAACCATAAAATGATATATATTTATTTAATACTTAAAATAAATAAATAAATAATGAAATCTAGAAATCGGTGCGCCGGTTAGATGTGTGGGCGTACAATTTTACAAGTTTGCCGTCGACGACTCGCGTGAGTATAATACAATTCGTCGTTAAAACAAATAACGATCGGTGAGTTGAGTTTAAGAAGGATTTCAGGCACAAAATTACATATCTATCTATTGACATCTGCGGTTAAGTGAGAAGATATAGACTCGCGGGTGGTTTTCCTCGAATTGTGTATATTATAATAAAATATAATTTACGAGTTACAACGACAAATTTTTAAAGAGGATCATAAATACAGCGCGTACTATTCGTCGTGTAGGTACATATTATACGAGCGCTCATTTTGGTCGTGCAATCAAAGGAAAACACAAAAAGTAACAAACACACACACACATAAATATAATATTATTATTTTGCGTAGAATATTATTATATTATATTCAGATACGTTTGGTCACTGGTGGCGGTGACTGCGGTTGCACCCCCGAACCTTGTCAGCTCTCTTTCAAGCACAGTAAATCACACGCGCGTGCACACCAGATATTTCACTTTTCACTAAGTTTAAAATGAATTGATTATATTATACGGATAGATTCGCCTAGCCCGTTTAACCCCATTCCTGTTTTTAATAATTCTGTTATTTAACGGATAATTTTTCTGGACATTTTGACGTTCAAAATCAAAATTCTATTGAATATAGTTTATAAATTATTTAATTTTGTGTACTATGGGCAATAATAATAATATAGGTCTATAATAAATGGTTCGGAAAAAAGTATGGACTATGATGATTTAAATATTTTAGTTTATAATTTTAATTTATAAACATTTATAACTTTAAAAATGGTTCAAAATTACCTAAAATAAATTCTAGATCCAATATTACATAATGTATATTTTTGTAAAACTATTTTTAAGAACTATTATTCTTAATATTAACTTTTTGATAACTGAAAAAATTCTGGTTCGAATTTTAAATTAGGCAGTTCAACATTTTCAAACAAATTATATGCTAAATAATTTACAGTAAAAAAGATGTTTCCATTTGAAAAACAGAAGTGTATATCACCAAAATATATTCCTTAAGTAGTGTAAAATATCTTAAGAATTTAAAAATTTGTTCTTTAAGTATATTTAAAAATTCCAAGAATCGGAATTTGAATAAATTCATTATTAAAAGAAAAAATGGGGTGAGCATACTTGGCGAATCATTCTGCATATAGTATATTAAATATTACATGAAAGTGAATTGCCGAAAAAGCCATCCCTAACTCCATTAAAATGTCGTATTATACGATTATTACCTGTGAGATGCGGCCACATTCGGTAGACAATTTACCTATACAATATACATAATATAAAAAGCCTCCTTTTGTTGTTCTCGTTCTTCGTCGCACACGCGCACTCTCCCTCGTGTAGTCACTACGCCCGTCTTATATTATATTGAACCATGAAAACATCACAAGATTTATTATTATTATTTTATTAGACTTCGCACATAAACGATTGGTTTCTATCATTATTATTAGTGGCGATAGTAGTACCTATTATTATTGTTGTTTAGCATGCGATTCCACTTTCAAAGATCTCGACCGCAAAACGAAGACGACGACTACGACGATTACAAAGGAGCCGCTCGAAAACCGGACGAGCCTTGCTGTGCCAGTGATATTATTATTATTATTCACCAAACTATTTTTTTTTGTGGTCTCCCTCGTATCGCAATGCATACACGCGCACACACGTTTAAACGAGTATAAACAAATATACGCACACCTATCGAACTGTCTACCCAATATCGTTATGATCTTATTAGTTTTGGGTCTATACCTCTACCTCTGTGGTACATAATTAAATAACGTGCTCATGTGGTATTAGGGCTTACGGCGGGGCTGTAGGCATGTCAGATCGATTGCCGTAGACTTACAGTGTGGGTGAACCTTTTAGTAAAGGAATGTAAAAATAAAATGTAAACAATTTATTTGGGCCTGTGGGAAATAACAAAATACAAATAAGTTGAATATCAATATATAAAAAATAAGTTTATTGTTGAATACTAAATAAAATTATTTACCGAATGTTGAAAAAATAGTAAACGTACTATTAAAAAAAGAAATATGTAGTTTATACTGAAATTATTATAAGAATAATTTATTCAATTTTTGAACATTAAATATTTAATATGCAGCACACCATTTGTTTTCTTTCTCCGACTCAAATTCATGTGGAAAATATGCAATTTTTCTACATTTTAAATCTTTGTGCTACTAGAACGGTGTTTGGGTGTATCATATTAGTAATAATATATTATAATATTAGGAGGTACCTAAGTGCAATACATATTATATATAAAGAAGCACTAGCCCTATACTCTGTAGACGCTGATATCCATTTTTATGAGTTTAGGAACAAAACATTTAATTTTTTGCAAAATCCATTTTGTATTGGCCGTGACAAGATGGTGAATATAGACAACGGAGAAAACGACAACTGCGGTGCGTAGACGTATTATTATAATAATAATATCGAGCTACGGGATTATTCAACACGCGTCGTGTATGCATACTAATATATTATATAACATGCGCGGTGTGTATACACACGATGTATTTTAATAATAGTAGTTCATTGATTAACGGTTAAACACAAAGAACGTCGATTTTAGTGTGTATGTGTGCTGTGACTCCAGGACATACATATTTTTTTTTTTTTGAAACGTGTACATAGATAATAGTGATAATATTATGTGTATATTGAATTGCGCGTGTATAAGTTTTTCCAACGTTTTGGAGAGAAATCTCACGAGATCAAAAAAAAAAAAAAGAAACAACACAATATAACACCTTTCCCGCTCACAAACTATATGCACATAATATTATAATATAGGTACATTATTCGCAATCGCACGCTGTAATTTGCCTGTAATAATATTATAATACGAATAAAATATATATAAAACACTAAACGAAAATAATATTATTATAATATTAATGCACTTCACTGCGATGGGTCACAGTTCTCACGTTCGAAATTAAAATAGTTTGTGAAACATCGTCAATCCCTATATTCTATAATAAATACATTCGTAAATTTATTTTCACACGAGTTGATCATTGTTTGTTATACAGAACCACCCATACTTGTATAATGATGTAGCTTATACAAAAAATGTGTCAAACCTATAGGTATTGAGGTATTGGTATATTCATCGTAAAATGTGTGGGTAAAATGGTTAGGTTAACATGGTTGACTTGACGAATTTTGAAAATTAAATTTGTCAACAGTTTTGAGAAGTGGCTAGGCTAACTTTGCTATAGTTTTGTAGTTTGATTTGGATTAAGTATTCATATTAATCAGTATAACAGTATATAATATAAAAACGGCTGTTGTATCGTTGTAATAATTTTAATTCAAAAGAAATTTATTATAAAAAAATAAAATTTATATATGATAGTATCTATATTATATTACTTGTTTTTAAAGTACCAGCGTTGTATAAGAAATGACCGCGTTGACATATAAAATGGGAAATATTTCCTTGCGTTTAATTTTCGGTTATAGATTTAAATTTGTCGTCTGTGTTAGTTATACGAAAATTTCAAAGTGAGTTGTAATTTTCAAAGGACTTAACCACTTGGGGATTAAATTTTATTATTTTATCGCTACTGAACGGACCGTGAGTTATTCCTTGTCGAATACAATTTATTGGAATTTTATATGTACACAACTTTAGTTGTGTACATTACATAGGTTACAATAATCACATATTATATAAAACAATAATAATAATGATAATAAAAAAGATATATAAGATTTAAGTATAACATAAAGTACAACGTACTCTCGCTGTTTCCCTCCTATATGATTCTTATACTCGGAACACAAGAACACAAGAAGACCCTTTGGCGTCGAGGGACAGGAAACGGCTGCAAACGTATATAATAATAACATATTATATTATATTCGATTAAACCGAACACGTTCGATGTATATTATACAATGATCAACTCGTACTCACCTGTGTTATAACACAACTTTATCATGTATTTCAAAATCAATGTTGCACGATCTAAAAATAACATTATAGTATTATTTTATGCACGCCGATGAGGTTTGAATATTATATCTATAGTGCATATTTAGTTTCCTGCAGCAGTTCGACGTTGGAAATGTATTAGACGCTTTTCGTTGAAGTGAAAAATATACGCTCATATTGTTATAATACGAAAAACGACTATAAGGTATAAATGATTCATTCGTATTCTAAGTTAGTTATAAATGTTTGATATTTCATCAAAAGGATTTCCATCGAATTTAATATAGGTACATATACGTCATATCGCATGTACATTATGCGTATACAACTTGATTGTCAGTCGAGTCTTATTTTATTTGCCCGGCCGAAATAGCTGCGTGACTTCAAATATAATATAATATTATACACATTACAACAAAAACGCGAATAATAATTTCAGAGTTCAACGCGATAATCGACGGGTATCGCGGCAAGGCGGTATTCCATATTATTATGTTATTATTTCGATTTCGAGGAAAATCGTCTCAACTCTTGAAACGGATATAAAACAATAGTCGAAAGAAGAAGGAGATGTCGTTTCACTATCTTTTTTTAGTTGACATTTCTCATACTATCAAATTTCATTTCTTTCTGAAACATTTTTAATTTTAAGTATTAAAATGTATATATAGTTTTCACGAAAACTGGAGTTAATAATACTACACTACATAAAGTCAGGACTTACTTATCACTTGTCTTTATATTTTGGTATCTATATAACATAGATTTTCGTGACCAATTGCAATAATTAGTTATTTATTCCAAACTTAAAATCAATGATTTTCATATTGATTAGTTCGTAAATATAATTTATAAACCATATTGTAGACTATATTGTAGTGTACATTATACACGTAGAAAGTTACTTATAACGGATTTGTAGATCTAATTTCACCAACTATAATAATACACGGCGTATACACTATGACTATACTATTAAAGAATTATGAAGAAGTTGAAATGTATTGAAGTTAAACTGTGCATTTGTATTTTTGTTCCACATCATCGACTTCGTGTATAAAGTGCTTATCCAAATATTATAGGGATATGAATGATCTTTTTGAAATCGATACTGATACTTATACTAAAGTAATATTATGTAGGTCATGGCACCAAAAATCCCCCAAAAGTGACGGTGGATCACACATAACACCGTTAGACCTTTATGCCTCTTACCGGTATCTGTCCTATGCAGTACCGAAAAAAATGTGTAGGCTAACCATAAATTTATATATGGGTCATTAGTACGATGTGTTTACGAGATTCTAATATTCCTCCACCACCACCATCGCTTTTTATTTGAGTCACTTTGACCACTGGATAATAGAAGAATACATAATAATATGTATAATACGAGTGTGTGATAAATATATATACCATATATACCATATATACCTACGATGTCGTAAACGTCGGACAAGATGACCGTATAATAAATTAATAATAATAATAATAATAATAATAATAATAATAGCCTTATAGCATTATAGCGGTTCGGGCTGGAAACAGGGTAGACTGCACGGTCGCGCTCGTCCGACCCAGACGGACGGACGGAGACCGGAGCCAAACAAGTTTCGTGTTTCGTAATATTTAGTCTCGTACGCATACCAATACCGTTCGGTATAACATGCAATACAATGGTGACAGCGCATTTTGATATTATAATATACTATCGGAGAGATCTGCGCCGCCTGAAGAGTTGAAATCGAGATGGCACACACTACTTCGTGATATAATATTATTAGTAAAGATCAGTTGTCAGTCTATTACGTACCTACTTGTGTGGTGTACAACTGCAAAGATGTGTAATGGAACCGACTCGCCGTACTTCCTACAATTTACAATACTGATTATACCGAACTGTCAAATGAATAAGATAAAATAATATATCTAAAGTTAATAATTATCATAAATGAGTATATTAAATGTTATTTATTTAAACTATTAGGGTTTTCAAATTTCATTCTTTAAATATACGTACGTATATTGTAATGTTACACACACACACCCATATAGTTATGTCGATATCTTATTTGTCTTACACAATTTGTCTTGCTAATGCAACAAATGTATTATACAATTTTAAAATAAAAAAACATTGTCGGTGTATCAATCTTGTATAATGATACTTTGTAATTATACAGAGATACAGATACTATAATTTAAAGTGTTGAAGATAAGATGTATTTCAATAATATTAATTGGGAAAAGTATTTTAAAAAACTATAAATATATATTTATTTATATACAAAATCAAATACATTTTAATTATTACCTACAGTTTATTGTAAAACGAGTTTACCAATTTGATTAAATTAGTATACATCATGTCATATATTTTGTATATATAACATTAATTACGTTTCACGAATATTTCATGATAGTACTACAATAACTGATGAGGATATTATAAGGATTTTAAATATTTTTTATTTAATGATACCTTGATTTCAATTTTAAAGTTTTATCTCGGGAGTGCGTAGAGCCACAATGATGCGTGTATAGTTCATTATAATATTGTGTAGAATGTTGAAAGAAAGTCACCAGGTCCTATCAAACCGGGCGTTATGTGAAGGATAAGAACGGTAAAGAGAAGGAGGAAAGGAATGAAATAAAATATAATATTATACACATAGACATGACGAGAAATACGGCTACGTGTATGATCGACGAGATGTGAGCATGGTATAATAATATATTATGTATCTACTGACTAACACGTGAAAAATAAAAATAATAAAATATTATAAATCGTGAATGGAAACGGTGGCGGCGGCGACGAGGCCAAAAGAGTTAATTAATCGTCACGGGCTGACGCGACGATTTGAGAACCACCGCCTCCGTATAACATTATTATTATAATTATTATTCCTCTTCGGCAACGACCAGTAAGAAGGGAACCACACACCGATATTAAAATAATAAACAATAATACTATACTTGATGTACAGAGTAATTCACCAAGTATCTTCAACCCCTTTTTACTTTTCAATAATTCAGTTATTCAAAATTTGATTTTTGGAGTTTTAAATATACTTAAAGACTATATTTCAAATTGTTAAGATTTTTTTGTACTAAAGAATAATTTTGTCCTATTAAAATAAAAACCTTTATTTTTCTGATAAGAACTCCTCTTTTCTATTGTATAAGTAGCATAAATTATAATAGATAATATTTTCAAAAATAGTAATGTATTAAAATAAAAATTCAAACGAGTAGCTTTTTCACTGTTTGTACTAAAACACTAAGGATAATTTTAGGTTCATGATAATGAATTTGGAGGGTATAAGGGTTATGGTACTTATAATTGAATATTTTTGAAATTGTTTTAATCGACTATCAACTGTAATTTGTTAAAACAAACCAAGTATAATAAATTCTAGATCCAATATTACATATTATGATTTTGTAAAACCATTTTAGACTATTTACTTTAGTATAAACATTTTAATGAATAATAAAAGAAAGGAATCTCTTTTGAAAAATATAAGTTTGTATCGTCAAAGAAGATAATTAGTATAACAAATTTCAAGAATTTGAAAATATGACTGAAGTACGTTTTAAAATTCCTAAAATCAGAATTTGAATAAATTTATTATTAAAGGAAAAAATGGGAGTGAGTATTTGGTAAATCATCCTCTAAATTACAAGTTGTATTTATTTATATTATTATGTGTTTGTTGTTTTTTTTTTGTGCACAATATTAATAACATTCCTTTAGCGAGTCCGATCTTAATAATTTGTTATTTTATATTTAAATAGTAATTTACTAATAAATATCCAAAACCCATTGAAATTGAAAACAATATTTTAGTGGAACACACGAAATCGCGTTCAAAATATATATTCAAGTACCTATAGTTTATTGATCGCTGAATAATATGAATAATAAATATTTTGTCAAATCAACGAGTATTTGCATTTGCACTCATTATTTTAATGATATTATAAGTAGTACGAAATATAATTTTTTCAAGTCATTTTTTTATTTTTAACGACCATCAATCAAAAACTATTTGTTATCGTGAATTTATGTTTTTTATTGCTATAAGCATTTTAATAATTCCCCCCTCCCTCAAATAAAATCTGAATTTAACAATGACTTTATAAGCTTTCACAATACCAATACTACTGATATTAAATGTCTACTACTTCATAAATATTTATTCTACTAGGTATATTATGTATATATTGTACGTAATTCGAATTCTAGACTGTCCAACAAAATTTAGATACACTTAACTTGTAGTACAAATAACTAGAATTACAAAATTTTTCATATTTAAGAACTATTAAATAATTTGGAGATGTATATTTTAAAATATTTTGAGTATGCTATTGTTCTTAAATATCATTGACGGAACAGAAGACCACGATTTTTTATAATATTATTTTCCAAATAAAATTAGGAAGATATCGCGTCGCACCCGTACGACATACACACATTGCATAGCTGCATATACTGTTTGTCTTACATCGTATACATCAGAAAATTTCTGTTCAGCAGAATACATTTTCTGACGTTTGCTTTAATATTGGAGTACATTTACTTATAATCAAACTTAAAGGTATAAATATTATCTAGGAAATCGTGTGGGCGTTTATTGATATTTACATTTTAAAGTTTTAATATTTTACATACCTATAACTTAGTTTAAAATGAAAATATAAAAAAAAAAATCCCTATGCAATGCCTTAGAAAATATTCTTACTTTAAGTTTTTTATTAGGTAAATTGATTTTAATAACAGCATAAAATGGATTTAGTTGAATGTAAATTCGCTATATTATACGTTAGTAAGACGGAGATAAAACATAGGAGTACGACGTCCTCTTAAGGCTTAAAATAATATCTTGTCGTATTCGTATGTTCATATTTATAGTTTGAACGCCGTGAGCACAAAATAAAACACTTCGCAACGGTTGCTGAACCTACATTGAGTTTTCTCGGAAATAAAACCACCACTATTCAACACAGAGGAATTTTAGGAAACGCAATGAATATAAAATATGGATCGATAATATTCTTGGTTGATATAAAACTTTTGATATAAACATTGACTATAATTTATAACATAGAACTCTTAATAATATAAGTTCTATGTGAATTTAAATTAGTTTATAGACGACAGTCTTGCGCAGTAATAATTGATTATTCACGAAAAATGGTGGACATTTAAATCGTACGAAATTGTTTTTATATCATTTACGTCTAATTAGAAAAATTAAATACATAACAATTGCTAATATTAGATCCTTAACGGAGGAATGAATGCATTGAATTTACAATTTACAATGTATTTTTTTAGTGCTTTTCCTAATGATTGGGAAAAACAAAAAAAAATTAGGGAAAACTAAAATTCTTATGCAAAACCAGTTTTTGATAAAATTGATTTTCTAATTTTGTTGTAGTTTAAAAACGAATAATCAATATTAAACAATAATACAGTGAATTCAAATTTTTATATAAGCTTATATGTTTAATTAGGCTTAGCTCGTAAAAATATAAAATAAAATATTATCATTTTTTATACAGAGTATAATTGTCATAATATTTTGACTGTTTTTAAGTTATTTATAAACATTAACATTTTTTTTTCCATGAATGTCGATAAAAATGTTTTGTTCGGGGGTCGGTCAGTCTTAAGAAAACAGCCGCCCTTCGATTTTTAATTATAGAGTTTTTGCATTTTTATCCACGTGTGTACATTATAATAGTGTAGTGTTGTGACACAGTCATTTGATGAGATTCTGGGGCACGAGGGTATTAATGGACACGGCTATTTGTGAGCCTCATCACCGTTACCGTTGATTATTTGTTGCTAGTTAGCTATAAGGATTTCTTACTGCGTGACAATGTACTGATGTATATAAGTCATTTAAAGAGTATTTTCAGCTTTATTGTAGGAATTAATATAGTTTTAAATATCATAGAACGAATAGTTTCCTGCTACAACTTGTTATTACAATATTTACATATTATATATGTTATGGAACATACATTATATAGGTACGTAAAATCCAAAAGTATAATGTTGGTATAATATTCTAATAACGCACTGTCCAACGTTTTTAGAATAACTACCTATATATTATATAATATTTAAGTATTAAATATTATTTTTTGTACACACGTTGTATATTACATAAATAATATCTTATTCCTCTTCTCACTTTAAGGTCTCACCTAATTTACGTTTCGTGTTAATAAATAGTAATATATAATATCGTCTTGTTCAACGGTGTCAACAAAGATTCAGTGAGTCAGGAATCTTAATGAAATTTTTCTACTCACCGCAAGGAAACTACTTCTATATAAAGCAAACTTAATAACAATGATAAAAATAATATTAATAAAAAAAACTATTTATATAATACTGTGTAGCGTGCAATGTCTACGGCAAAATATGCGTGTGGTAACAAGTACCACTATGCACATAATAGTTGTAATTATATTACTATATTATGTTTTATTATTTGATAATATAATCAGAAGATTATAGATCAATAACGAGTAATAAAAAATTATAATTAATAATATTTTTCTTTGTGAAATTTTGGTAGTTGGCAGCAAACGTCAACTATATAATTCAAGGCCGCGCATCTTTCAAAATATAGAGGGATAATTAATTAATTGATAAGCAAAATAAAATTTAAATGACACAATTATTGCTTTATATAAAGTAAAACAAATATAGAATTTAGTTATTGAGATAAAAAATGAACTTTTCATACATAATATATTAATATTATTTTAAAATAAGAATTGTAAATTACAATAAACACAAAGTCGTGTTGAAATTTCTCTTCATGAACACTGTGTATATATTATACAGTCCATTTAATATTCTAATCTATCTTTTTCTATTGTATTTTTACGCCAAGATTTCAAGACTTTATTCGTTTCAATATTCTTAATAAAGAAAATTAAATTTCCATATCACCTCTTGCATCATACTTTCCCTAATAGGTGTCCCGCACGTCATATAATTCATTAGACATATATGCTCTATAAGTATAAATCTATCGGTCGTGAATGTTGTTGGTTGAATCTTGGATGTATACATACTTGGTTGTGTGTCACTTCTAAATTTGAAAGATTAACAAACGCTATGCAGCATTATATTATTATTATAATGATCTGCGTATAATATTTGCCCCTCGTCGTTGTTCAAACGTAATATAAAGTAATACTTATATTTAAAAACTGGGATATGAGTAAGCCATAAATAGGTCCAGTAGTCGTTGGACAAAGTAATTTATCTTATTAAAGGTGACTTATTATACAACTCAGTATATCTATTTTTAATATTATTTCAGTCGGGAATCGACCGTTATTCTGTAACGTTTGGTGCTTAGTGTTTTTGTCATCACCATCAGTCGGAATTATCTATTCGTAATAAACAATTGTTGTCCATCTGTATAATATTAATACATAAAAAGAGTCTTGATTAACTGATTTATAAACAATTTACACCCAAAACTATGAAAGTTAGAGGCATCTTTGCTAAAAGGGGGTTTCCGAAATTCGCATTTTAAAGAGGTTTACGTAATGAGATTTTCGTATTATAGAAAACAGATATCTTTTCGTTTATTAAGATTTCCATTGATTAAATTAATAGTTATTATGCTTAATATAATTTTAGGCCTGTATTTTATATTTGGTCAAAACCATCTAAATAATTGCATTAAAAAGCTGTGTAATTTACATTTAACGGAGTTTAAGATGGGTTAAATTAACGATATTATTCAATTTTCGTACGGGCAATGCCGTATAGAATCAGATAGTATAATGTACTCGTATTATGTTATTTAATTATTCCTTGATAATGTGAGGAAAGTATTATCACCACTAAACGAGTGTCGTTGTAGGTATTGTATAAATTATAATATTTTTGTAACAACAACATAATACTACAATATTAGTAGTAATAGTAACCAGACATTGAAACATACAGTATACTAGTAGATTATATTATATTTCAATGCATGGCTGCCAGTCAACCCAGTTGTATAGTAAAGGGTTATTTACTCGGAGTGTCCGCAAACAGATGCCGACGCGTCTGTTGCGGCTAGACGCGTGTAGTACGCATAGGTCGCATGAATATTAATAATGATAATAATAATGATATAATGTATACACACACACACACACACACACACACACACACACACACACACACACACACACACACACACACACACACACACATATATATATATATATATATATATATAATGTACATGCGTAATGTACAGCGTGATAATATTATGCAATCCTTGGTCTCGCGATCTTGAGGGGAGTATAATAATATACGTACACATCAATCTAAATCACGGGGCCCAAATGCCTCCTACTATCGTCTATCCTTTATATACATTATACATGTATATAATATTATCGTATAAAACAATATGACTATACTATAGTGAGTAGTAGTTAACTTGTGCACTACATCTCTCTCTCTCTCTCTCTCCTATATAGTATATTTATACTATCTATACATATATATATGTACGTGATTTCATAGTAATGATATTACTGTTATTCAAACAAACCTTAAGCTACAATTCGCTAACCCTACTACCACCAAAGCCGTCGAATAATATGATTACACGAAGGTAATAAGTGCACGGTACACACAATAGAATATATTTTAGGTCCAAACGAATTATTATCTTACACGCGACTAGTCATCTAAGAAAAATCGTAGCATTTCACCAATCACTCTTAGTTGTATTTTTATATTTTTATCGTACATTTTTTGTTTCTTGGCTACCATTTCAAGTTCAATATCAAAACACTTGCGGTTTCAAACGGCCTGACGGAAACAGAACGCTATTACGCTGTGGCTGCAACGTGAACAAACAACATCGTCTTGGAAATTAAACAATTATATAAAATATACTAAAATACAATATACGAGTATATGTAGTAGGTAATTGTATAGGAAAGGTGGTAGACACAAAGTTGTTGTTAGTTAACAAAAAAATATAACATAAACTATTAAACTCACTTTTCGTTTGGCCATTGTATACACTATATGCAATAACTCTTGACCTGTGCTTGTCCATTCTATAACTTTTAAATTATAATAATAATTGTATTTGCATAACAGACTAATTAAAAATTGTGCTCAAAATTATTTTCAATATTCAAAACATTTAAAACTTTGCAATAAAAAATATAAGGTTCTATTGTTAGATTAAAAAAAAATTAAATCTGAAATGTTTAATATGACTCATACAACCAACATTCATAAATACCTATAAATTATAATTACTTATAAAGAGTAGAGATTATTCACTAAAAGATTAATTTTATTTCTAATGATCGATAACTAGTTATATAGTTTGATTATTTTCTTTCAAAAAAATCGTTATTAATATTAATTTTAAGATTCAACTTTGTCAAAATTTGAATTTTAATCGTTCATATAAAAAATTATGAAATTATATGATTTTATACTATTTTTTAACTGACTTATGAAAAATCTTGTTTTACAATTCAAGCCTTAGGTATTAAAATAAAAATAAAAATATTACATAGTGTAATTTACATTTTGCTATTAAATAAAAATATTATTAAAATATATTAAAATATTTAAAATACCTACAAACAACACAAAAGAAGTTTATCTATTTTGAAAATTATTTCATGCTTAAGAATATTTAATATTGTTTTGGGATTTTTTTTCAATCATTTTGTTGTAACTTTCATTTGGTAGTTATAGGAATTTTATTTATTTTCTTCCCAAGTATAAACTAGATCCATTTTGTTATCAGCAAGTATAAATCACCATCTATGTTAAAGATTAAATTGTTTAAACTAAAAAAAAACACGTATTATCGTAAATGCTCAATACTATGTGAATTCATAACTATGCGCAAAATCTAAATTAATAACTGTTTTTTGATATAAATTTATACTTACATATTATATTTTTTTAAACTCATATATTTCTGAGGTAAAGTACAATATGATTAAAATAATTTATGATTTAAGAGACGTAATAGTTATTAAACTGTGTTAGTTTCTATTAGTTTCGTTATAACGCAGTTTACTGTTTACTGTAGATACAATGTAGATATAATTTGACCATCAAACTTTTATAAATAACATTGCCAATGAAAACGACAATATGTTAATAGTATACAAGATTACTATTACCTATTACAATGTATAAACCAGTTATTTTTAAATCAAATACATATTTCAATCGTAAGCTATCATTTATTTATTTCATGTTGAATTTTTTTCTTAGTTTAATTGTATTTAATCGTTTAAAGAATATTTTAATTAAGTATTACGTTAACTTTTGATGGTAATTTATCCAACGCACTTGATTGGAATAAATTCAAACAATAATTTTTTGATTGCATTAATTCTCGGTAAATCAATGCTCACAACTCGCAGTGATGACGATAATACACATACATACACATAGTTGAATAATAATTATTAGAACCTTGCAGTTACAAAGTACACTCTACACAATGTTGCCGGTTGCTTACCAATTATTTCGTCGTTAATTTTTAATCGTTCGACGTTTATATTCATGTATATCATCACGAATGTTTATCGGCTAAAAAGGGTGCATATTAAAGTATAAATAGGTATTTATGCATATGTAAAATGATCACGTAATCATTAATTAATAAAATAATCTCGATCTATCAATTTACACCGCGAATGTAACAGTAAAAAAATCTAATAGTGCAACAAGTAAATGACTTAAGAATGATTAAAAATAAAGTCGTGAAGGTGACAATACAAAAGGCAGAAAGTTGACTGTAGGAGCATTATGAATTTATAATAGCATAGTATATGCGTGTATACTACGTGCTGTAGTTTTATTCGGGCTGCAAAGGTCAAAATCGTCAAAAGGTGATTTACATAAGGTTACGAAGTCTTCAGGGAAAGAAAATGTGCATGCGAATAAACCAAAAAATACATAATATAAGACTAAAATATAGAAGGGTGACTTGTCGATCTCGGATCTATCTTTCTACTAATTTTAAATCTGTATTTATTGAATATATTTTATGAACGGCAGTGCTCGTGTTGGAAAAATAAAAGAATCATTTTTCAAAATTGAAAAATTAGTGTTTATTGAAATGATTGAACTCAACCTAACTTTCAAGGTGTAAATCTTCCCAATGACTATCAATCCAATAACACCGAAAACTATCAATATTCAAACAAATAATTACAATACATAAGCATGCAATGTCAGTATGTAAAAATATTTATGAGTTCTATGTGATTAAATTAATATCTTGGAACAATATTACTTTTGTTTGTTCGCATTAAAAATAATTGTACTTAATTTACAATATTAAATTGATTAATAGTTTATATATTTTTAAATTGCGATTTACCATTAAATTGTATAGATACTCCGTAACTGCTATGTAATGTCATAAAAAATAAGTTGTATAATAATTCAACTAATTCAAATATAATATCATTTATAAGAAAATTGTTGTTAAAAAAACACATTTCATTAAAAATGATTAGTAGAATGTTTTCAAAATATAAATACAAATGTAATAATAGTAAAGCTCCGTCTCCCTATGCCGTCATCTCTCCCAATAGAAGCACTGATCTTAGGGTAATTTAAGTCTTCCTACTTTAATACAACCGTCAAATATACATATATAGGTATTTTATTTTTTGAGCCCTTACATTTTTTATTCGATATTGAGACACTTTCAAAACGGGTTTTTACATTCTGATGTTGAAGTAATATAATAATAAATAATCATATAATTTATCGTGTTTTTAATTTTTTATGGTTTAAATAATTTTAAAAATTATTTAAAATTTCTTATGAAATACTTTTTTTATAGCTTGGAAATTGGAAATCGATTTTAATCAATATAATATACCTATTATGGAATTTAAAAATACAATTTTTGTTTGATAGCTTTTTTTTTTTAATTAATCTGTCGCTGACTTTTGCGACCTTACCATTACTTGATTATAAACTCATCACCTTGTTAGGTACGTGTACACTATCGGATTTTAACTACGACTAAACTGCGGTTTAAAATTGAGATGTGTAGGGTAGATAGTCTATATTTATAATCCCATCGAACAGGCATGGGTGTAGTCCAAAATTGAAAATGTTGGTCCACGCTAGCCTGAAGAATGGATAAAACGTAGAGTGTATACTCAATAGATCAGTCCACTGGCCTAATACGCAGGATAATAATATACAAATTCGATTTCTTTAATCATCTCACCATAAGTGTTAAGAGGATATTTTAATTTTTAGGTGAGTTATAAGTATGAAAAATATTAAATATTTGAAATTCCCATAATTTACTTGAAAATTAAAATATCATAAAAAACCAACGAGAGAACACAGATAATGTTCTTACCTAAAAGTTTGATAATAGGTTAATTCACTTTAATATTAAAACTAAAAGCACACTATTGAAACTGGTGAACGAAAATGTACTATGTCGTACATGTATAAGACAGAGACAACACATGCAGGTGCGACGTCCTCTTAAGTTATCTACATATAGTCTCAAATTCGATTTTCAGATTGTTAGGTGTGTAAGGAAAACAATTCACGAGCTTGATTCAACGAGCCAAAACCCTCAGTTCAAACTCAAAAGTTTATTTATGTACATTTATATCTTTGTATAATGACCTCCACGTCTGGAATGTTCACTTTGAACGGATATCAAAATCGGCCACTGATCGGCGATGACCACTGTCGAATATTGTTATTAGATATTTTTTTTGCACATTTGCTTTGGGATTTAGGTCACGCGTATGCTGACCGTTGTCGCATATCGAATATTATGCAGGAGATGGCTAATAATACTAAATACACGCAGTAAATTGTATTATCCGTTGTTTTACGATCCGGCTAAATGGACAATCGCCGTATGCCATATAGTTATAATGACATACCAGCTACCACCGGCGCGACTATATACCTATACTGCTACGACAATTAATACACGCCCACATAATATCTATATACATATAATATATTCTTACGTGTGTAAGTAATAAAACAAAACTATACAGAAAAAAGACAAGAAAACCCGTAAGCGATCCAAGGAATAATAATAAACGGCGGCGGGCGATTTCTCAACCATCTGACCGAACGGAATGTTGAATGACCGAAATGAGTCGTGTGCGTGTATGTAAGCGTGTGTATGTGTGCGTGTTCAAAGGACTTCGGGGCTATCATATTTCATCGTATTATTCACGTCTACTTATTCATTCAACAGCGGTTATCACAGAGACGCGGCTCGTGGAAATGCTGCGTGCAAATAACAATGAATGAATGAAACGGGCGGCGGCGACGGCGGCCGGTTCTAATTTATTCCCGAAAAAATATTTTCGCTTTTGTTCCACGTACTATATTTATATATACACACATATACGTATGTATGTGTGTGTTAGTGTATGTATATATACAAATCCGGCGTGTAGTGCCAAAAAAGAAATCATTATAATCGTCGTCGGTTGTTTTTTCATACATCACCGACTATCAAAAAAATTGTTTTAACATTCAAAACGAGTATTAATAGGACCATGTAGAAATATATTATTATATTATATAAATAATACGCACACGGCGAACAACTCTCTGCAGGGCCTTGGAGCCAGCCAGATGAGATGTGTGACATTTTTTTTTTTTAATTTTATTGTTCGCGCTTCGGTGTCTGCTGCGCGTTAAGCCACACCGGCTTTAAATTTTTTTCTCTCAAGTTTTTCAAAACTCTATATATCACTACCCACGCGAGAATGGTGGTGTGAGTTGGGGGCGATGGTTGAAGGGGAAACGACTCGTTCCCATTGTTACACATTAAACACACTAAACAAGACGTATTATTGTATACGTTGTTCTTGTTTATGTTTAACATTTAAAATATTGATATATTCTCTATACACCCACTGTGCATATATTTATTATAGTTTCCGAATGTTGAAGGGCTGCAATAAGAATTAAGTCACAAGCATTATATCCCTGCATTTCAATGTTGTACCACATCGCGTATAATATAGTCGTATAGATTTGAAACTCCTCTTAAAATGTTTTTGTATACAAAACATGATACTAAGAGTAGCTGTGCAAGAATACTATATATTTAATATATGAAGCATATACTTTTACTTAACTTAATATCTAAAATATCTATATAGTTTCCAAAAACCACCAACGGATTTGAAACCCATAAAATATATAATATTATAATAGTGAAGTAGATACCTTAATAACTGTGCTCCGGTTCGTACATTGTATATATTATTACATAGACATAGACGTGCATGCCAATACGAATCGCGAGAACGTTTAAATCGTATACAATTAACGCACGGCATGTATAGAGCGTGACGCGAATCGACAATTGATCGCGAATCGTGTACTTATAGATCGGCGTCACGATGTCGGATATCGCGATGTCGATAAATCGTAGCACTTCCGGGCACCTCCTTCTGCAGTAAATTTAAACGATCCAATTTAATTTCAATTATTTTAATGTAAAAATATATACCTATATAATATGGTGTCTTTGTACCGAGTCCGTTCATAAAGACTTTATTAGGACTTCTGGTTAATTAGATGCACCGTATATAGAGTTCTAGTCTGCAACTCACTCTATTGATATATGGAAGATATTTGGAAAATTCTCATTTATACTATCCCCATATTTGATAGATTCAAATGAAATAACTTGATTTCCTATGTAAAGTACCAAAAAACTTGTTCCTTTTGCAAAATCCCGTATTTATGTTAATACTGAAGTAAATACATAATTATTTTTTATCGCATACGTCGTTTGATCAAAGCTGAAGGCCAAACACCCATCGATCGGTTTGATCGTTTTCTATTCACAACCAAAATATTTTGTCACATATATATTATTATACATATAGCGTAGGACAACTCTATTACATGATTTTACATGGAATTTAAATCACTAGTTGGCTCCAATGACTTGGACTATTATGAACCCAATCATGAATATTTTTCAATTCGATTTTATCCATACTAATTTATGAATTTTATGTTTGTCTATTTGATCTAAATGTATAAATGTGTAAAATGGTTAATATATATATATTATACTTTATGCATTCTACTCTTTGCAGAAATTCAATTTACACACTAAAAGTATAGGTACACAATATTTTATATGATTTTTTTTTATTTCATAAAATATTTAGGGTAGGTACTCAAATTGCAATTAATTATCATATAACAGTCCGAGTTTTAACTAGGTGTGTACAATATTCTAATAAGCACTGGAAATTTAATTTGTACCTACATTCGACTAAAATATAACTATGAAATATTTTGAGTGGGTCGTGTATGGAGTGGTATAATACATGTGTTTCATTAACATTTTATAAAAACATTAAATTTTAATAAAAAAAAAAAATAATATAATAATACAAACAGTAATAATTCTTTCTGACGCAAAAATACATGAGGGACACTGATTTATGACCGATTCGCTCGTTTTACGCGCATACGGTGGAAAAAAAACGTGTAATTTTTTTCGCTGTGCCCAGTCGCGTGACCGATTAAAAGGTATTATGAATTCAAATTTAAAAAATGATACGTATTTACTAAAAACTTATATAATAATACTAATACTATACAATTCTATGCAAGTACCTACAAATGTTGTAAAGTTAGAAAATAAACGTTTCCACAGATTGACCGTCGTCTTCAAAGACACATTAGTCAATAATACTGTGACTTGTTCATGTATATCGAAAGAATCAAAACTCAGTGTATCTATAATAGTATAATACATATTACATATCATATGATTCTCCCGGTTCAACATTATGACTATACCAGATACCTATCATTATTGAACGTATACCCGGTTATGTACTCACACACATCAACGTACGATACTATACACACACAACACTTAGCATTTAAACGTCGTTTTGAATAGAAATCGCTTATTATAAAATAATTGAATTAATTTTCGTCGTTCACACACACACTCACACACAGCGCCACAGCTCGCGCGTCCTAGAGACCATTAGGACAGTGGAGGTATTATGTATAATATATACAGCGTAGTCCTCGCGTCACGGACATTGAACGTGCTCGCGTATTTGAACACTATGCGCCGTCGATGGTTTCGCGACCTCGTATCTAGTAGTTTTATGCGTTCAATTACCCCATTATAGGCGAAAAAATTAAGTGGGAATTTTCTTTCTCGTCAAATTTTAACTCATCCGATCGTCGTAAAACCGGTCGTAGCTATTATCGACCGGTTTTCATTTTTCGGGATACTTGTCTTACAAAATCGACTTGTTAACTGCGACGATTCATAAATAATGCGTATGCACACACGCACACGCGCACTGACAATCCAGGGCCGTGTCGCACTCTTTTTGGGTATATATATATATATATATATATAATATACGCAAAAAAACCGATAGTAAGTAAATAATTTTTGAAGATACATCCGTGGGTCTGAATAAGGCGTCGTAGATTATTTAATATAATAGAACAAATCATAGATAAATATTTCAATAAAAATCCGAATCAGATGAATTCGTTTCGAGAGACTTCGGTCGACGGATTTCTCGAATGTTGCTTGGATACCTTTTTCCTCATTTCAAATCGTTTTTAATAATAATAAACTATATAGGCATTATGCATATTAATAAAATTACTTTTCGCTATCGTGAGTTTACTCATCGTTTAATATTACTATACGCCTGCAGTAGGTATAGGTATACAATACCAAAATAATAAAAATTATTGAATATAACTTTGTGTCATAAAATAACAATATAATATACGTAAATCTTATATATTATTATATATATGTGGGCACTGTGCATAATGTATAGCCTCGGCGGCGGTCGCCGAGGAATGCGCACTGCCGACAAAAACGTTTCGCTAAACAATGAACGAAAATTGTTCCATAGTCTCGACCACACATGGTCATTATTTTTTCTCTTACGACAACGATGCGTGTGTGGTGAATATGTAGCGTAACGGTATTGACTCGCGTCTCTAGATGAGATGTATGTTGTGTACTAGCGGCGACGGAAAAATCGCGATCATAAACTTACACGTTCGTGCTGTATAGTCATTCATATCATTGTATATGTATTTAGAAGAATTCCTGACTAACTGATTCATAATCAACGAACACCCGAATTCATTTAGAGAAATTTTACTAAGTATTATGTATATATACAGACACATACTTAGCAGGAATTTTGTGAAATTCGTATTTTAAAGAGTGGCTCACACGTGACGTTCTTGGCTCACGAAAACGAATATATTATTATTCATATATAGGGTGGCCATCGGTTATAGCAAATATAATAGTTATTACAGTTATTATTGTATCTGATTTTAGATCTGTATTGTTATATTTGATCAAAACAAAATAGAAACAGCTCGCATTCAATAGAGTTAAAGACGGTCAACAGGGTATGTCCACGGACATAATTTAATTTGTTACGGACAACACTATGCAGGATCAGCTAGTAACAATATCTACCATGAAAACGGAGACCCTTCGAAGTTTTACGATCTGCGTAACAACCATTATTAATCGTATATACGCAGGCACGCGATATCATTATTATTGTTGTTGTAGGCCTATGGTAGCTTTGGGTGATGGTCCAGATGGGGGTGCGTGGGTGGGAGTGAGAGTGCGGAAGAGATAGACCGGAGTATGATGTGTAAACGTGCAGCAAACGATTTTAGTACACAAACACACATATGTATATAATATATATATTATATACAATACGTATTGTCTCTCTCCCGGCGGTCCATCCTCCTCCGGCCATCCGTTTTGATAAGTCCAAACCGGACTTCTCGGAGGAATGTGCATTGTTTTGCACACACACTCATATATGCACGCACGCACGCACGTGCAGCACACATAGAGACGCCCTTGAGACATCTCTGTCTGAGATAGAACGCATAAGTTGGCAATAGCACGGTTCCCGGAAACGCATGCGTAACGAAGACACTATATATTTTATTAGGTATTTATTATTCATAATAATAGAACTCTATTGAAGCCCGCTGCGATAATTTAAACATACATTACACTCCTGCAAAATCCATGTCGATTTATTATCAATAATATGATAAATATAGAGCATTCACACCAAATTAATAGGTAGGTCAATTAGGCATATCTTTATGGTATTATTATAATATGTATATTATATATATATGTATATATATATATATACATGTTAAGTGGTAGACTATTAAATAAATTCTCCGATATTTTTAATTTTAATTTCTCCAAAAGTTAACATATGTCAATGTACTTTTTTTTAATTTAACGCTTTTAAGATTTTGAGGGATAATATAAAATGTGGGAAATTCGATCTCAAGAAGATTTGACGACAATCTCAATTCCGTTTTCAAAATTCTTATCGCATCATTATATTGATTGGTACGTTGGAAATAGAACACGTCTATAACCCTATGTTAACGCGTGTGTAAGACGAAATTAGAAAATCATTGCATCCAATCCCCTCAAATGAAAAAAAAATGTACACAGTATTTTATTTATCAAATCATTTTTATTTTTAACAAATAAAATAATGTCTTTAAAAACAATATTATTCAATGTATTTTTACCTACAGCCATAAAGCCATAAAGCCAGCTGCCTCTAGGCTCTAATTATTGTTTATTAATTAAATAAATAATAGCTCGCTGCCCACTACCAGCCGCGTGGCCAACCAGGAAAAGTCCGGATATCCCACCGGCATAGTTGGGCAATTGATCGTGTTGTTTCGACAATTTTGTTTATCGTCTATAAAATATAAACGTTTTGGACGACATCAATCTACTGCAGTATTCCCGGACGATATATGTAGGTTATACGTACAATATATACATACTGGTATTATAAAGAGTGGGTCACCGTGTATTCCCGTTTTAACTTTACAGTTTAAAACAGCGGCCTGACGATCAGCATTCAGTACTATACTTTTTGTGCATTACACAATACTTGTTGGACAACTCACCAAAGCTTATCATTTATATTAATCTTATTTTCACATTACGCTATTACATATTAAGTTTAAAATTTTTGTTTTTATCAACATAATATATGTTAAGTTTATAGTATATATTTATATAAGTATATAGTCGAGTGCTTTATCTATTTTGGGGTACCGTATTCTATATCTGTCTTCTTAACCAGCTAAACTTTTTTCGAAATTTCGATAGTAGCGCTAACAATTTCATAAAATTATGAAGTGAAAACATTTTAATTATTTTCATGACGCGTCTAACCAGAGAAAATTAGTGTCCTTATATCATATATATATATTATAAATTAATACAATCTCTACAACTTTATAGATATATATATAGAATTATATCGACTATACAGAAGGTACAAAGTATCCGGAGATAAGCATTGGCTAAATAAAGTTTTATTTAGATTGTCCAAAGTGCCAGTGATAATCTGTTAGTAATTTCAGCCTTGTACGTCCCTTATATTTATCTCGAAGTTCAATTATATTCGTATAAAATATCATTACAATAGTATAAATATAATATTTCAATAATTATTGAAAAGTAATAATAATTATTATTATTGTTATGCACGAATCAACTTAATTCGAAGATTTGATCAAGCTATGAGATATAGACGTACAGGCGAATAGTTAATTAGTGAATAGCCCGTAATATTAATATATATATTTTTGTAGTAACATTTGTCCGGATAAACGTTTGACTTGAATATTGAGGCGTCGGTTTCTACATAAAATGACCTTTCAGTTTTCCAACAATTACATTTTCCGTCAAATTAGATAAAATTACATTTATTTTCCGCCACTTATAAATTGAAGGTTTTATGTTTTGAGAATCATCCATTTATATAAATGTTTAATACAACTTTGAAATAATTAATTATACTGTATCAATTTATTTTCTGTGTATTAAGAATTAAGATTCCATATAAAAATATTTTCCAAAATTTGTTGGTGTACTTTAACAAAATAAATTAAAATAATTAAAATCTGGATTTACGAGTAATTTACTCTATTTAATATTAATTTTCTTACAGCTTAGAGTCATTCAGATAATTCATACTTGGTTTATAAAATACCATTATGTTTGATAAATTGTATAAGTTTATATTGTTTATAATGATATATTATATATTATAATAATATATTAATATACTCAGATAAAAATATATATTTTATAGTTATACGTATATTGTTTTCTTAAATTATTTGATTATTATATTGTTATTAGTGCTAAAGAAATAATTTAGTATATATATATAAATTACTAGACGATCCACTTTATAATTTTATCAGAAAAACAACCAGGTAATTTATTATTATTAAGTTATAATTAAATAAATATTATGATACAATTGTAATGCATGTATTATTATAATACGTCTGTCAATGTATACACATTAAAAAAATGTATATAATATTATTTTATGTAGTTATATTATTTAATAGTTATTGCACTATAGTGTTATTACACTACTGTAGTCTGTTACACTATAATTAATTTGTAATGGATAAAGAATGTTGTTTTTCTAATTTGGCGGATAATAAAGGATATTTGTGGAAAACGGTAAGGTCATTTTTGACGGAAACTGATAAAGCCCATATGTTGTGGAGACATAGAAATATTAAATCCCGAAAATGCTTCAACTAAAAATTTTAATTTTCGTTTCTGCGTAATGTGTAATGTGTGCGTTAATGTGATTTATAACGTGCTTTTATTAGTATTTTTTACGTAGTATATAACGAAACCGTATTACCGAGATCAGCTCATCGGTGTATTCTCAAGGTCTAACAACAACTATATTATTATTATTATGTGAATTGTGAATACGATCATCATTCATTCATTCGCGACGAGCAAATATTTTTCCCGCGCGCCGGTTTGGCGCAGATATAGGTATCTCCGGCAGCGTTGATGGCAGCGTCTACGCTTGCATATGGCCAACAAACGAAATAAATTATTTTTATATTCGTTGTGCGATGATATTATTAAAAAAAAAAAAATAAATGTTTATCGTGTTCAGAAATGAAAAATTACTCGGTTCGTTACATTGTAGGGGGTTTCGATGTAAAACGGACTGACTCAAAAATAGTATATAATGTCGCCGCACTACGACGCATTTGCGGGGACCCGCATGCCTGGGATTCTGTCAATTTCCGACGCTCACTAGTCCAATAAAAGATGTAAAAGAAAAAATATCCTCACGCGAACAAAATAAAACGGTCACATGCGGACATGCTGTTTGTCTATTGCCCGGTAAAATAATATAATACAATTTATTATAATACTATGATGTACACAATATGTATATTCAGATATTTGTTTTCTAATTTGCATCAGTATTATTGGGTACCTGTTAGCTGAAAATGTCTTTATAATTTTTTTTTTTATTTTTAAATAGCTAAGACTTGTACACTATACATTTTCAAGCACTTGTAAAATATTTTCTTTTGCGCATTTGATGTAATTTTGTAAAAAATTAAAATAATTCTTTTTTTATACGCTATAATATAGAACTGTTAATATAATTCAATTAACTAATTTGGCTAAGGGGAAAATGAATGAAATAGAAAAAACGCATCTAAATTAAACAAGTTTACATAAAATTACCATTATAAGAGAAAAAACTAGAATATAACATTAACGCTGGCCACTTTTGCATTTAATTTCATCGTTATAATTAATCTTATAAAATAATTAATTAAATTGTGTGCACCTTAAAATGGAATATTACCAAGGAAATAGTAATTACATAATAATTATTGCTGTTCAAGTGTATTGAAATAGTAAACAATTAATTTCCACCTTGAAAACATACATTTTTTCTAGTATTTGTATAGATAAGAATGAATAATTAAAATATATTTATTAGGGAATTTATGTTGAACATTAATTACACATATAAAACAATTGAATATAGCATATAATGTATCAACTTAAAACAGTTAAAACGTTCAAACAACATATTTTTTAGTTAACCCACCAATATTTATAGTAATTTACAAAGATTTTAAAACTAGATAATTCGACTATTTGAAAATTTAAAACATTTTAGTTAAGAACTGCAAAAAAATATTCAATGTTAATTTATTTATCTCGTTGTAAAAATAGAAAGATTAACTTATTAAATTTGGTTTAAATGAAACCATACATTGCATCGTCCAATTACGAGTTAAATATTTTCACAAAAATGTATAAGTTTAGAACAAGTCAAAATTTAATTTCTCGACAATCAACTATATTTAATCATGATTCATAACTTATTACTTGCCTTTGCTTCAGCCTGCACGGACGAAGAGCATTTTAATTTTTAATTGTATACATTATTTATGCTCAGATTTAATCTATGTAGATACTATAATGAATAATTACTAAATATTGACTTATATTTACATTTAGTATCAGCGTTGCTAATATTATTTTGATTACATTTTAAACGATTAAAATTACAAAAGGTATTCTTAGACTTCGAGTATAGTTGCAATTAAAATTTACGAAAAACAAGAACAATACTATATTGTGTATCGTTTTGTTGATGGAACAGACGGCAGTAGAGGACTTGTGTGCAGACATATATTTAGAAAGTCTCTTAATATTGTAATATATGATTTATATACACACATTATCATAATATAACATGATGAAAATAAACGTATTAATGAAAAATTTAAAATATAATAATCATGACTGTGTAATATTTATATAATTGTATTGCGCCAGTGTATATTTTTAATATTACCGTCACGTGATGGTCAAATATTCGATAGAAACTTGTGGCCCATATATACATCAAACAGATTGCGTTACTTAAAATGCGTTCTTTTTTATCGAATTATAACCAAATAATTTTTATTACCAAATTCGTGAATTTGTTTTAATCAATAGTAAAAAAAACTTTTATAGGGTAGAGCACTGTATAGGTGATTTGATTTTGGCGTGTACTTTATTCAACATCCCCTATTTAATTGTACAGTAGCTACGAAAATGTGCAATTGTGAGTATTCATAAAATACGAATTATTTTTAAACATTAGATGTGTATTTTAATATTGGTTAAGTGGATATTGTATAAATGTAACTATATAAGCTTTGTGTAAGTATCAAATATGGTTTAATATTGAAAGCCTATACCACGTCTACTACCACGGTTTGGATGTTAATTTTAAATTATATTCCTCTTGTTTCAAATGTATACTTCACATATAATTGCAGTTTGGTATAATAGCTTAATACGATTTTTACTAGATACATTTGTACTTTACAGTAAAAACCTCATATTTCATGAAATAAATGTACCCAATTTTGATAAATTATTTTAAACAAATGTGATTTTTAATATAATATAAATATACAAATTTAATATCTGCTGTAAATTATAATTGTTATACAAGACATAAATATTATACGAAATAGAAATACCACTTTTGGATCACAATCTACACGATAATGTATTAACTTAATGTAGGTAACAGATTAAAATATTAATTTAGGTATATAATTTTAGAACACTTAATGATTTTTAATTATGCATACAATTTAGATTTTTAAAATAAAGAGTGTTTATAGACCTTATTATAATTATTTAGGTGTGGTTTTTATTTACAAAATAGGTTATTTATAGAAATATTATTAGATTTTATTTAAATGATTATTTAATATTGTGTTATTTTAACATAAATCACAATTTTCTGTTTAGAACTAAAGTCTTCCAACACAGGCTGAACTTGGAGTGTTATAGCTATATTTAATATATAATCAATGTATTATTATGTATTTTATTGCTACAAATAGTTTTATTATTGTTTATGTGTATGTATTATTTTCGCATCGCATTTACGACGAGTGTAATAATATATTTACAAACTACAAGTACTACGAAAGAGCCGATTAAACGCATCGACGTGTGTAAATAACGCGTTTAATCGGTGTAATCGTCCAGACGAAAAGTATTAATTCTCTTTAGCGCTGAGCGTTTATTGTTTTCTTGTACGCGTAATTATAGCCGTAGACTAGTAAAATGGTAGTCGCTAGTCCAATAGTTGTAATAGTAGGTACCTACCTAGGAGTAAAATAAAGTAGTAAGACAATACATGTACTAGGTATTTGGTAAGCAGTCGGCACTATTCATGTTTATATTAATATATTAAAATATATTAATATAATATTGTTGCAGTCGATGTACGTAAATAATAGGTATGTACCCAGTGGTGTTTAATTTTTATTTTGGCCACGCACGCGCACGCGCGCAGTAGATAAAGTAATTAAAATAGTTATGCATAGATAAACACCTCGTCCTATCGTAGTTGGTAAACGACCACCACTATGGAAGTATCGAACCGGTTTTATATATATATATATATATATATTTATATTTATTATAATAATATTGTTATTTATTACGATTATTAAATTCACGAAATGATCTGGTTTCGTTTATCATCGACGTGCACATATTATTAATTTAAATCCGTACCTATATTATAGAATGTAGTGTTTTCTTTCCTACACTTGTATAATACATATTTTATACAATTATAAATATATACAGAGTGATCCGTTTTATATAAGAGATCCATTATTTCAGAAAACACGTCTTTGGAAATACATTATTAAATTTTTACATAATTTTTGTAAAAAATGTAATAAATTATTAACAACTTTTACTATTTTTAATCGTTATCTTTTTAAGTATTTTATTTTTTTTAAATTTAAAATTTTATTTTTAATAAATTTTCCAAACTAAAATCTACTAAATTTAAGTGTAGCAATTTATAATTCTTAACGTTTATGTATCAGATAGACTGATAATCTATAGTTAGATTATTAGGTAAATTATAAAATGTAACAAATTACAATAAATTGTACAAAAATGTTTTACAATTGTATCATTTTTTATTTTTATTTTTATAATAGTAAATAAAGTAGAATGAATTAATTTAAAACACTGTTGAGACATTAGAGTCTACGCCTGTTAGGATGGTTTACTCTTGACAACATTTATTTTTAATTTCGCATTCCGAAGCAAAATATGATTCCGGAATATTTAGATCTACAAATATCTAAATTTTTAGAAGTAGTTAATTAGTTATATTTTAAGTTTGGATGAGCTTCTGTTGAATCAAGTAGGCCCACATTTTGGGGAGTGCCCCTATACCACTGTTTCCTATAATCGAAACTTTAAATAGTTATAACAGTTAGATATAACTCATAAATTATTGGTTAAAACTTTAATTCTTATATAGAAATACTTAGAAATAAAAATTTGTTTTGAATATGAAATTAAAAATGCATATTGTATTTAAAAGTTATAAAAAGTTTAGAAATGTTAACAATAAAATATAGTAAAATATAATATATTTATTTTAGAAAAATGTTATTCTTTAACGCTTTAAAGTTAAAAAATAAAAAATTTTAAAAATCGTTAATAGTTTTTGAAATAATAAGTGTCTTACGTTAAATGGATCGTCCGGTATCTATTTACTGTATACTTATATTATCCTAATATCCTATCATAAAATAATATACGTAGTTATATTGTGTAATACTTCCTTTTTGCATGCCTCAAATACGTATTCGCCGATCGTACATAACATTTTTTTTTAATTATTATTATAACTTTTAAAAGTAATAAATATTTAAATCTTTAACTGAAGTTATATTTAAAATAAAATATACACCTAGTATTTATTTGGAAGAGGGACGCATACATTTATATTTTGTCCAGGGCACTAGTTAATTTACTGACGGCTCTGGGTTATATCATTTCGGATGGTTACGTTTATTTATTTATAAAATTACTTTAGTGCATTTAAACATATTTTCAAGTTAGGCTACTTGTAAAACGTTTTTAAGAGTTTCTTCTAAAAAAATATAATTTTTATCATGTTTACTTGTTGTCAATATCCATTAACTATATGTCTCTATAACTTCAGTATGGTACAATATAAATACTATATTAAAATAAATCATTAATTTTTCCTACAAAATAGTCTATTTAAATATTCAAATGACCTTTAGCTTATTTATTAGTTCTAGTTGACTAGAAAAATATCAACGAGGTTGAAATGGTCATCCGACAGAGGGATAATTTTTAAAATCACACTTAAAAGAATTAAATGGGTTATTGGACGGACGCCTTGTTGTATAGGTATAATATACTAATGTCTACTGTCTAGTACCTATAAGCTATAATTACTACCCCGTGTTATAGATATTTTCTCATTTATAGTAAATTTAATTATCATTTAGAACTGTTATATTATTAATGAGAAGCCAATTACTATATATAATAATTATAACTATATTCTCGTCGCGTCAACGTGCCCTCGATCCGTATATCGACGATGATTGTCGACGGCTTGTGCCGGGAAAACGATTTATTACTGGTAACTCGATAACGGTAAAATTTAACATTTGTCGACCTTTTTATACATGATATATATATTTATATACACATTTTTTTCATACTGCCAATTAAAACGTACATACCACCACGTACGTACGTTACGCGTATTTATATAGGTATACGTATACGCATATATAATACGATTGTTTTCATTTCGTAGACGTAGTATAAAATATATTTTTAAATTATCACAATTCACAATCGTAACGATACATCGAATGAGTTCATGTATAAATGTATAATATTATTAAACAGTAACATCGACTGATCGGTCTGATCGTTAAACGGCAATTTCATTTTAAAAAGGGGCTGTTAATATACTTGTTTACCCTGTTTATGAAATATTAATATAATATAGGCATACATTTCTATGCGAGAACGATTTTTTTTATTTCATCGTGTTAATAATAATATTGTTGCTACAGTGCTGAAGTTAGAGACTCACATAATTATTGAATTATCTGTAATTGTAATGTATTCGATTTAACATAGCCATTGACATAGTTAGAATTTTTGCATCCTCGAGCATACAATTTACCTTTAAACATAAAATAAAATGTTATACTTATGTCATCCATAATTGAGGTTATTGAAGTATGGAGGAGAAATTCTTTAAAAATTCATTGCCATTTTTTTAAAACTTTTAATTGCTTATTTTACAAATTGATTAGATAAGTATAGTATAATCATATAATAATTAAAGACTTTTTTTTTAGTACAATTAACAGTTCACAAGTACAAGAACTTGGTAGGTTTTTAAGTTATGTTTTTCTCGCACATAATACGATTTTCTCATTCAAATGATAACGTTTGTATTTAGTTATAAGTTTATAACAATACATTTTATAACCCGGGCACGTGCTCCCTTCTCACCATTGACTAAAAATCTGGTAACAGCAGAAAAGGTTTGGCCGCATGTGATTTTATACGTTTGAAAATTTGAACTCGACTCGCGCGTTATTAATTATTATTTTAATAATATGTGTTGTATTACTGTGTCAAATTAACAACGTTGAACACGTGGACTATAAATTATTCAAGTATCGCAGACCGAGACTTATTTTTTTTTTTTCATTTGTCTTCGCTAAAAGAAAGCAAAATCATCGTGGGAAAGGGTTTACACTAGCTGGAATGTAAAAATATATGAATGAAACAAAATTAAAAAAACGTGTTACGGAGATCATTAAATCTTCTCGCTATTATTATTTATGGTATTTTGTTTTCAATTAAAGTACATATTATACATACCATATCATGAATCATGATTACTTATATTACACTATATGTTCATTGTTCAAATATTATATATTTGTGGTGACTCCTGGCCAATACTAGATGGTGGAACCGCTTAATATGCTATTATAAAATATTAAACTCTCAAGAAATACCCAATCATTAGGTAATTTTTAATTTTTTATAATAAAATATTTAATTTTATTGAGGATTTTTTGATACTAATTTTAGTGTGGTTAATGAAAAAAAAATGTTAAGCGATTATTCTATATTAATACTCAGCGCCGACTCTATAATAATTTACGTAATCATATAAGACCATCGTTTAATTAAATTTGATAAAATTATGAAAAGGTTATAGGTACATCATTTACCTCTCATTTCTTATAAAAATCACAATTGTTTAACGTCCTATACTTACTATAGTAAGTACCTACGAAGTACGAATCACAATGTGTTGTAATATTTAGATTATTATGATGCAATTTTATTATTTATTATTTATTAATTTACGTGCGTGGTCGGACGTATCGAATTAACTTAATACTTAATATGTAAACGCTGTTAAAAAAATAATACTTGTTGCCATTAATTGAGTATTTTAGATTTTAGAAAACCAATTATCCATATATTTTAAGCATTAAGCATATTATAATAAATTCTACATACGTTGGTTAAATAAATTGCGCGCAATAATCATAATATTTTATATTACGCCTTACTCGCGTGTCACGGTACGACTTATATAGAAATTTAAGAGTCGGAGACTTAAAATATTAAAAGCATTTTTTTGAAATTATCAAAACATTTACGTGATCAAGTTATGAAGTATATAAAATAATAAATAATAACATTTATATTTTACTTGTTACAAATTATTGTACTCAGATGTTAGAACTATAATACTATGAAATACCAAAATATTTTGCCGACCTCTGGATTTCTGTACTTATAATAGTTAATAATATAAACTATATGTTATAATAGTACTTCGACGCTGAGAAACTAATCGACTAGATGAAACGTAGGAATATTAAATTGTATTTACGATTTCTGAAATTTGCTCAATAAAGCTGATCAATAACATATAAAGCAAATAATAAGCTGCATAATATTATATTATTTAAGTAGTCCAACAAAGTGATTGTGACCGTTCGCCGGACACACAAGTTGGCCATCAACCAATACATATGATGTATCTACGTATTTATGTACAAGTAAATCATTTGAGTTATTTTCTTCTCGGTCCATTGCCCGTTCATTAAAAATAATCAGTAATTAATATTACAGGTTTCCACTCGAATTAGCCAATTATTAATTTTTTATAAGCGTCAAATTCTTTACACGTCTTATTATCATCATATTATTATATAATATACTGGTATAATATCATAACTCATATTGGTAATATTATATTAAACACTCATACCTTTTTATTCAATTGTGTTTCATTCGATCATTTTGTCAATTTTATTGTCTAGCCTCGGTTGAATCTTTCTGTGGTTTCTGTAGGACATAGTACCTCTTATTCTAAAGTTTTTTGTAGTTAGTTTGATTGTATAGTTCGAAATTATAACCTATCAATATATTATCTATTTGATACAAAAATAGAATAAAACATTTTAAGAAATAGAATTATTTTTTATTAACAAAAATACATTAGATATTAAATCATACAAAAATTCGAAATATTATGCAACTGTAATCAAAATACTAAAAGTGTATTCTAATGAAATTATGTTTCCTCATAAGTATAGTTTGACAACTACTATAGGAAGTTACACGATGATGATTTTTTATGTATAAACATGGATATCATTTTTCTAGGTCATAATATATTGAATTATAATCATTAATTTTTATAAACCATACATAAACAATTTAATTTTTACACGAATAAAAATGTTAAATAAGTTTTTAGTTTTTACGTCTTTTTATTACTTCCTTCTCTTGCAAAATTCAAAAAGTATAGTCTTAGCATGAATTGTACAATATTGCGTTGGGTATCCTTACTTGTATATTTATGTGTAGTCATTTTTTCGTGGTTTCTTATATACATATACTATATAGGTTGATTTACTAAGAACTCACCTCTTTTAATCCTTTAAAATACAATAATGTATTATTTTATTAAAAAAAATATATTAATATGCTATTATAGCTATTTAATATTTATATTAATTATAATAATTTTCTAACTATAATGGCTTCCTATCTTTAAACCTATTATCCTTTGTATATACATTTTAATTATTTAGAATTATTCCTTATGCATATCAATATTAAAGAAATAATAATTATAATCTGCTTAAAATGTATACATTAATAAGAGGGTGTTCTCATTTCAAAAAATAAGTTTGTATCGCTACAGGATTATTTAATAAACATTTCTTTAAGTGACATAAACTATGTAAGTATTTGAAAATATGGTTTTAAAGTGTACTTAAAAATCTCCTCTCAAAAAAATTATTTAAATAAATTCATTATTAAAGTAAAACACAGGATGAGCTTTTTTGGTAAATTCCCTTGTATATTATGTATTATGAATATTTATGTATGTGTAATGGCGGGACAGATGAAACAAACTCGATCACTGGTTTTATAGCATGTACCAAATAATATGAAGTTACTTTTTTTTTTATTTCCGCGTTAACACAATAGGTAGGTATTATTCAATTTGTTATGTGTATTTTTTTTCCATAAATATTATATTGGACTCTGCAACGTTACTTCATCCTATAATGGTTATAATAATATATTGTCTAATTATATTATCGGGCGCACAAAACCGGTTAATAATTTGGGTATTTATTAGACGGGAAACAATATGTCCTAGAATGATTCGCTTTGGCATAATTTCAATGTTACCGGTTTTATCACCATTGTCCTTCATATATACTTAACCAAATAATATTGTCGTCGCATCGATGGCGGTCCGTTAAAAAAAACTAAAAATGTTGCTGTACAGTTTTAACTTGTCTTATTAACAATCGTTTTTTTAGTTTGTCCATGAATTATCATAGTCCATAGATCTACCATATTATACTGATAAATATTATAATTTACACATACTTATAGATATTAATGATTCGTGACTTTATACAATATATTATATACTGCTTTGAAAAAATATGATGTTTTAGCTCTATATTTCGAATGCATAGTTACTATAGTTATTACTAAGATGTCTATACTCGTATATTAGTATATTGATATTAAATTTTTATTCCAAGTATAGCTATGTACAGATAAGTGAACTTATATTACATATCGATGTTGAGTTTTTAGTATTTTAATGTTAAACTATAATTACATTAAACTCCCCACGCAAGGCATAATAATATATGTTTAATATGGTTAATATTTTCATTTCTATGTGTCTACATTATATTCAATATAATTGATAAAACAACAAATCTAACGTAACTTGAACATTTTTTTGTTTACTGAAAATTATTGTGAGCAATAATAATGTAATAAAAAAAGAATAATAATTGGAAACCGCCAATTACTGGTTTAATTTATAGATTTGAGCCAAATCTAATATTAAAATGATATCGATCATAATAATTTATAGTTCAGTCCGAAGTATTATGTGGTACGTGTGATCACTTTGGTCGGTATTAGATTTAGTGTGGTTTTTCTGGGTTATGTAGTTCACTGTGAAACTGTGCATATTTGTGAATATATGTGTCGATATTACTTATATATTATAGTCTAAATTAATTTTTATTGGTTAAATATAGTATATCAGATATTTTGTTGATTCCGCCGGTCGTCACTTTACAAGATACCCGAATATTATAAATTTATAATTGTAATGAACTAATGAACAACTGATGTCCTAGACAAAAAAAAAAGTGTAAGGTATTAATAAACTCATTTCACGACTTAAAATTATGTTTACTGTTCAATATTAATAGTTGTACCTTTACCACAAACATCGTTTACCTCCTAAGTCGTTGTAATGACTTTAATAATAGACATGTAGTGCGTTTAACTATCATTGCTATTACTATTATTATTTCACATCTGTAATTAACATATATATAATAATAATATAACAATAAAAAACGAGACGGGCCCGAGTTATCCCCTGAAGTATAAAAAAACTTTTATTATTGTGTATTCATTAAACACGATCAACAATCGAATCTGTATAACTAATCGGAAAGGTAACCCTACATTTTTAAACATTAAACATTATCTTGATCTTAATTCAAATTCGTGTGCTATTTCTAAAATAGAAATTCTAGAAACAACTTGGCTCGCTAAAAGAAGTAATAGGGTGAGGCCAAATGATTGACCACCTGCATTTTTAAAATTGTGTCTTTATGTACTTATCATACATCTTTATTACTTATTTAATCCATTTCTCTTTATCGGGATGTTTCTAAATTTTTGGAAAAATGTATATGTTACACCTACCTTTAAATCCTGTGATAAAAGTAGTATTAGGAACTACAAACCTATCTCTAAATTATCAATTATACTAAAAGTGTAGTAGATACCATAATTTTTATTGATTTTTAAAAAGCGTTCGACAAATTAAATACACGTTATTATATCATAAATTAAAAATTTTCGGATTTGGAGGAAACTTTCTAAATTGGCTTTATTCTTATCTAACTAATCATATATAATCAGCAAAAATCTCATTTCACTATTATGACGTTATTCTGGTGACCTCGGATACTCCATAGGGTTCTTACCTAGGATCATTACTATTCTCTATTTTTATAAATGATCCTTGATATTAATATAAATATTTAGTATTTTTGGTGCTTGCAGATGACGTAAAATCGTAATTTTACGATAAATCTATTAGTGATGCAAATAATTTACAATCCGGTTTTAATATTTTTTTTCAACGGATTGATCGAAATCTTCTACCTCTAAATATTAATAAATGCCTATAGTTATTTACTATACACGTAGTAAAAATTCAATAATATTTCAGTTTTAAATTAATACATATTCTCTCAATAGAGTAAATTCTGTTAAAGACTTGAGTATCTATTTTGAAAATGATTTATTGTTTAAATTAAATCATAGAATAAACAAATCATATAAAATGCTAGGTTTTATCAATAGAAATACAAAAGAGTTTAAATCGCTATTTGTTTAACAACACTTTGTATGCCATTAGTAAGATCTAATCTCGAATTTAGTTCACTTATCAGGTCTTGTAATTACTCAAAATATACAAACGCTCTTGATAATATCCCATATAAATGTTTAAGAAGAATTGTTTATGTATTTAATATATATCACTACAAGAGATAGGTATTGTTAATGTTGTCAAAAACTTCTTGAGACTAGACTCATCAGGTACAATACATAAATTAGTACATATTACATTAATTTACCATATTTCGAAAAACCTCGCCGACTCTCCTAAATTATTATCAACAATTGGTTTCCGTATACTATGTAGAAATACAAGGAACTTAGATTTATTTGTAATTCCCTATTATATTATCTATAGTAGAAATAATACATTTTTCAAGATCTTTTGTTTTAGCCAATAAGATTCCCGTAAAATTATATATGTTTTTTGTACTTCCTTGCGACATATATAGTTTTAAGATTTTGGAAATAATAAAATTATTATAATAGTATATAAAATATAGAAAATATTATTTACTTTTGAGAAATGTTACAATAGTTATTAAAATCTTGTAAAAAGGGCATTTTCCAGTGAATATGAAATTAATAAATAAATAAATAGTAACATTATACAAAATTAAGATTTGAATAATTTTTATGTGTATAGATTAAAAATTATCTAAAATATAATCGTTTTTGAATGGATCGAAACGAGTGTTTTGTCTGGGACTTTAGACGAAAATGAATAGATTAAAAGGAATGCATTTGTGATAAAACGGATGATCACAATTTTCATTGTCGATACGAGTGCCTATACAAATACAATAACCTTTAAGACCGTATGTCATTGCAAGCAGAGATGCATGGCAATGACACCTTCTATTTTTATAATATTATTGTGTATAATATACGTTGTACATGCAGGTTTATTTAATGGAATTTAATTGACTATCTAACTGTTAATTTTAATTACTAGTTATTGTCGTCATAAAAATTGTACTTAGTGATGATGTGGAACGGTGCAGTTGTGAACGTCTAGAAAGTGTTAGTTTAAGCAGAAATATAATGGTATATTTTAATTATGATATTGATAACGCATACTCCACGTTCACACGCGTAGGAAATATTATAATCAATATATTTTGATGTAAATTTAAATTATAATTATAATAATATATTATCGTTCATTCGCTCTCTTCCGTTCAGACAGCTCGGCGACAAGTCGGAAAATCAACACCGGAGACTGCACCGGGATACTCAACTCTCTAATCTCATCCCCGTACGCGGTACGGGAAGTTTGGGTCTCTGCAGTGGTTTTGTTTCGTAATCAGATAAGTTCTTTACACAACAACAATAATATAATAGTATATTATGTAGACGTCGTATTACGTTCGGCAGGGTGCGACAATCAACTTTCTGTATAATAGTATATAATATAATGGTGTTGTCAGCTACCCCATAAAGCATCGAACCACGGGCGACTCCTCGTTTCGGCAGACTTGACGTACGGGTGCCTAGAAGTATTTATATATGTGTGACTGTGTGAGTATGTTTCCGAAATAGGTTTCACCAACAGATATTAATACATTATTATAATGCACTGTTTAACCCCTATTCTTTTATTTATTGATTCATTGCACAATTATTTTTTTACCTAAATTTTAAATTAATTTAAAATACTTTTTTGTTATCAATGCACCACGCAATTGAAAAAAATTATTAACTATAATTTAAAAAAAATAGCAAATAAATCATATTTTCTTATAGGTACCCATAATAATAAAGTTATTTGGGGGGGGGGGGGGAGTAAGATTCGGATAACTACACCAACTTAGAATACTAGTATAATACATTTATACATAATACGCATGAAATATTTTGAACTTTAAAAATTCGCATACCCGTTCGTGCGTGGTATGAAGGTCGTAAAGGTCTTCGAAATTCTTCAAAAACCGATGTCGTCCTATCGATGATTTTTTTTATCCACTCGCTAACTGTTACCTATAGCTGTATATGTACAACGTATATTCGTTTTCGTTTCGTAATAAACTAATAAATAATGTCTTTGAATATTTCGAGTACAAAACGATATCTATCTACCACCGCTGTATGTTTGTCTATCGCGCGAGTGATATAACCACTTGTCCCATGTTGACATTAAAGCGTATTGACCTATTGTGACACAAGAGGAATGGAAGAACATTTTTTATCTTTGTTTTTTGTTTTCTGGAACGTTAATTCTTAATATATGCTATGAGCATTGTATTATACAGACGGTAAATCTTAGGTAGAAATCCGTTAACAAAATTATAAACATAATATCTACCGACGTATTACGATGTCGAACACGAAAACTATCAGCGATGTTTTTTTTTTGAATATATAATAATAACATATCCGTCAAACGAGCCGCGCGCCGATTATATAGTGTTTATAATACCTATTATATGATATAGTCCCATATTAATATATTATATAATATATATTATTACCGAAACATTTTTAATACGTCGCTCGTCGTTTACCTCTATACATATACTGTTTCTATATTATAATGATAATAATATATGTGTATACATGGATACGTCGTCTCGTAGTCTCGTACGTACCTACATTTATAATACTTGTGCACACACGCACAACAAATCATACCAGTTTATATAGTTTATCGCCACCACCATCTTTGCTTCAAAAATATAAATCAATTATATTCGTATATATATTATAATATTATATGTTATAAATATTGTTAGGGAGTAGAAAAAATTTTGAAATTATTAAAACGATCGGATTTTTCAGATCTTCGGAGGAAACCTTGACAGAATGAACAGGGTAGGAGGTGAATAAAAGATCAGTAGAACGCCGTCGTCGACAATAATGAGATTCGTGTCAAACTGGGCGGGGGGTATAATATGCTGCTTGTGAGATTTATTAAACACCATTGTTATGATTGTGTGATTCTTTTGTGTGTGTGTGTGTGTGTGTGTGTGTGTGTGTACTATAACATTTTTGGTGGGTATTATTTCATGGCGCTTCTAGTGAAAATAACACACAAGTGTGCGAAATCCTTTTTTCTATGAATACTAACTGTAGGTTACATTGGTTATAAAGGATTCTCGTACGAGAGTTAAAATTATAACGTTGTTGTACAATTATAATCGTTCTACATTTAATTGTTTCTATACTCAGATTTTTTTGTAACCATCAAACTCAGTTTTTAATTATTTCCGAATTCTACCGGCAAATATAATAATAAATGTGTGTGTCTATGCCAAAAAAATCGTATTTAAGGAAATGCATTTGGGTACAATTTTACCAGGCATTAAATATTGATGTAAATAATTATAATGATAGAATTTAGGAGTAGAAAAATATTTTCCTATCTGTTATTACTATGGTATTTAATTAAGTATTCAAAATTAGTTTATATATAAAAAAAGTAGCATATAATACTATTTTCAACCATATATAAGAAAGAGAAATAAACTTTTTTCAATAATTTGGCTTTTATTATTTAGTGATTCATTGCAAATGGATATCAATTTATTTTCGAAGCGATATTTCATTCAGCTGACAAACCATACGGTGTGCTTATATTAAACTTTTGTCAAACGTCTCACACGACGATCATCGAGTTGGTCTCTCTGCACGTCTAGTATTATCATATCTTAACCGTATATACAATTACTTTGGACACCGAACTCTATAGGAAAAAATCTGTGATTTATTGTATCTCGACAACAAAGCACGTCACACGCTCACACAGTTTGGTTAAGCAAAAAGATTCTCCAAAATTGAATAAATCCCGAAAAAAAAATAAAAAATAAAACAACATACAAATTTAAAAATTGAAGATGATATTATTTTTAATGATCATTATAATTTTAGGCATACTTGTTGACAATTGTATATGAAAAAAATAGAAATAAATAATAAAAAAAAATAAGCATAATATGGAGATTTATATTATATATATATTATGATATAAGCATCGATATTGTTTTGTCGTATTTTAGTATTTTTATGGGATATTATCCAAATTCTAACAGCCGATGGAATAGCCGGTGGTCATTAGAGGGAGTGTCATAATTTTTAATAAAAAATTAATAGTTTGTTTAAGCGAGTGAAATTATTTTATTAATTTTAAACTATACATGTATAAATTACAATATTACTATACCAATCTAATTTCTAAGTTAAAGTTCATTATTAACTATGTATATTGTATGTGATTTTATTTTATTTTAAATTGTATATTGTTTACTATTTTACAGTATATAAATTAATTTACCGATATAACTTACTATTCATACTTATTCACCCAAACAATAAGTGACTGTTCGATTAAAAAACCAAATTTTTGGGTTAATTTTTCCAAACAGTATACTCTTGATACAATTATTCAATCTAGTACATAATATTATTATTTGTAGCACATCACGAATGCATGATACATAAATATTAAATTCAATATTAATATACATACATGATACATACACATACCTACAACATGAAACATTATGTAATTGCATTCAGTTATCCGACATTAGATTTCAATTTTTTTAAATCCTAAGGATCGTATTTTATTTAAAGATTTCAATTTTCACCAGTATGTGTGAATAATATAAATATGTGTTATACTAAGATTATGGTTTTATCATTGAATCATGTTGTTTTGTTATTTGTTAATATTGCAATAATATAATTTTTTTACTGGAGCCTGTATTGGCTTCCATTTCTAATGGAATAATACATATGATCATCAACGATTGTCATGAACGATTTACTTGTACTTACTATTTTTTATTCATGTATTATTTTACGATTATACGTAATCGAAACAATTTTGGACCGTTTTTTGATTGGTTAGATAAAATAATTAGTTTTGTTTTATTTTTTATCTAAATTTTTGCTCATCAATTGTCGTTTGGTGGCATGCGAGTAAATATTTACTAGTGTGTATTAAGCGTGTTTTCGAATATCAGCAACAATACGACATTATATCGTATATTGCTTTTACACAGTTAACAATAATAAAATTCCCAATACATTTTTGATATACATATGTGTGCAGTTTATGTATTACAAATTTAAAAAGGACCGATCATCGAATGAATATTTTTAAAAACAAAAAAAAAATTATTGAACACAACCCTACACATAATATAGTCAATAGGTATATTGTATTACAAGTAGTCAGCTTTATTCGTCCGAGTGAGTACATCAATATCATATACATGTATAATATATGACCACGGCGTGTATCATAATATATATAGTACCCATATTATACCATTACAAATATATCATGTAGTGCGACTGTTTTATTATCAAAATTGAAAATAATAACAATATCCATCAAGGTTTTCGGTCAAAACCCTGTATGGTGGGTGGTAGGCGGGTGGGGATAAACTGTTTTCTGTGAACAAAACGAACGCCGCGGCGTAAATCTCGGGCGTAATGAACAATAAGAGGCGGGATGAAAACACCCGCAGACTCCGATATTTCGACCGTTACTTCTTGGCGTCGTCGTCGTACCCTTAACAAGTAACAAGTATTATTATTGTATACGACAATAATATTGTGGCGCTCGGCGACGACTTTGTCCGTGTAGCGGTGGCAGGGCGGTCGGCTTTTATTGGCAGGAGACGATAAATGGGTGTAGGAAAGATATTTATAAAAATAGTTTGGGTCGAAAATAGTTTTCTAAAGATTCCGATCGGCCGGAGGAGAGTAAAAAAATAAATAATAAAAGACCATTCTCGACACCGCCATGGCCCGGAGGTGTTCCTTTTGGACCTTTGCTTTGTGCGCCGCAGCGTGTATGATGTACCTACGTCCGTCCATCCCGGGCCAAGAATTTTATTCTTACCTGCTCTCTCTTTCTGGTCCACGGTATCGCTGTCCCCAGTGCTGCCAACCCGAATGGTTCGGCTCTAGACACGGCCCAATCGTGGTGATGTGCAGATACTATAATATTATCGTTACAAAAATGAACAGACCTAATGATATGTAAAACGGCTCGTGACGTTGGATAAAAAATTGTTAAAAATAGTTAGGGGGCGGCCGATCGAGTTTGAGCGCGCGAGAGGGGTAGGCAACTGAACTGCGACGCCCGCATGACGATAATAATAATATAATACGTACGCCGCCCCGACAACGTCTGCGCCGTCGCTGCGGCTACCGCACCGGTGCAGTGTTTATAATTCTCGCTCCATATCGGTCGGATGTATAATAATATTATACAACGTATATGCACGTCGCTGCTTACAATATTATGTATACGCGTTCGCTTCTTTTGTTAACGCGAAATAATAATAACACAAAGCTCCGGTGGTGGTTGTCATTTTCCCACGGGCCCCTCTCGACCATCGTAGCCGCCGGTACCACGACCAGGTGTATACCCTGAGTCCTCGCTACGCTGCACGGTATGTGTACCTTGTAGTCCCGTTCACAACGATGACGTGCAATCAGCGGCGGCGGGCGACAATTGTGCGACCCTACATTACTCTTTTCTCGTCGAGATTTATGTACAATTATAATATATCTCGTTCGCGTCATGCTCGTTTAATTAACCTACTTACTCGTAATATTATAAACCTGTATACGAATCTGTGCAGTATAAATGCGTCACATAGACGGACGCTCGAGTCACATTCTCAGCGTCGGACCGGATGTGCAGGAGGAACCGTTCAGAGTCAGCAAGACGCTCCGTGTTCAAACAATATTTTCATTAGGAGATTTCGATAAAACGTAAAAAACTGCCGGGTGTTGCAGCAGGGTTGGATTAAGTAATTCATAGGACAAAGTTCAAGACATTATACTGCTTAAAAAGTATAACATTTATCCCTCTACTAATTATTATAAAAATTATTAAAACCTATTAATATATGTCAATTGCAATTTAAAAAATATTATTTTTAGGGAACTTTTCGTTACTGTATTTATTATTATTTACTATATTCAACGAAATGGTCAAAACATTCAGATTCATTTATATACTGTTTTACCATGAATCTATTCATGCCGTTAAACGGTAAGGTCAGTACGTCAGTATTAACATATACATATATATATATATATAAGTAAATAATAGCTATCAATATTATCTTAAATAATATTACAACAATAAATCTTACCTATGCGATTAGTTATTGGCAAAGATCATATCATCCAACCGTATAGTATTAGAAAAAATGAATAACTACTATTATAATAAATATCCTTTGACATAGACTACTTGACCCTTAGAATAATATACGTATGGATATATAGAGTTCTGTGATTTTTATAATAATATTTCTGTTTATTAATGATTTTTTTTTTTTTTTGTAACCAAGAAGATTAGACCAGACACACCTATCATCTTAAGTTGTATACCCTTTTCTTTTCGTATAGGCCCTAGGCACTGAGCCTAATGGTTAATCCTTCCATGCTAAAATTAGTGAGGATCCAGAAATTATCAACAGTCTGTACCGTGACTTGCTGAGATTCTTTTGAAAGAAAGATTATTAAATATTGTGTGTAATTGTATTTCGAAATACATTTTTGTACACCCGCCGGGTCAAGTCGCGTGGCTGGCAAGTTTCGAGACGGATTCACTACACCCCGTGGCTTTTAGGATCCCCATCACGTTCTTTTTTTATATTTTCATACGAACAATAATAATATATTTCGGTATTTTTTTTTTAATAAATGAGAAACACTACTTTATATATAGGTAGCATAATATTATATTATAATATAACGAGTGTGTAGTGGCGAGCTAATGACTCTGGGAATTAAGAACTTAGTTTCCAATAATCTTTTCCGTGGTAATGTTTTCTTGCTATGGTCTACCTAGTGAATTAAGGAATAAAAAAGGGGAAGAGCTAGTCACAAAATAATGCACCTATATAAAAGTTATATAATTATAAACTAGATATTTAATGTAGCTTTAAAAAATAATTAACTATGTATAATATTATATTTATATAATACATATTAAATATTGTAAGTGTCCTGTACAACCGTTGAAGATTAAAATATTTTATTTTTTTAATAAATTAACCAATATAAAAGAAAATTATCTTTAAAATAGTATTTAAGAATAAAATTACTTCTTGTCACATTTTATCTGCTCTTGTAGTCGTGTGTTATTCACTCACAGTTAAAATTATTGAACTATAACTACGAAAATTATCATATCGTGGTCTACGTATTATAAACCTGATGCCACAATCTTCAAGTCATAGTGTGTTATTACCGTCGCATAGATCCCAAGGTCCAACCCCTGAGACAAAAACCACTTAAAGACGATCGATTTGAACTGTATCGGAGGTATTTTCGATAAGACTTTATTATAATATAATACTACATTATGTTCATAATAATTATTATCGGTCCTTCAGCCCCGTATTATTTGAAAACCCATCTTATCTTTTATCTGCGTTTTTAAAACATGCGCGTCTCTACTGCTACTGATTAAGTTATCGAAAATTTGAACAAATAATTTTATTTTATGTTTCCTGGATCTTTTTATAATATATAGATTGGTAACTAAATACATACATTTGGTTTTATTTTTGCCGTGTGCTGTATTATATGGCCATATGGACCAATAATGATTTACGTATATATTTTGCACCAATAGGACACACCATTTATATTTAACAAATATATAAGTCATCTCACCGTCTTCCACGATCCCAGATTACACATGTACGTCCTAATAACACATAATTTTGAAATGGAACGGTTCGGCTTATATATTGTGGTGGCGAGTTAGTCATATATAGAAATGAAAGACGAAAAAAGAGTGCCGCCAAAGGCGGCAGATGAAGAAACGCCTCAATTTATGGTTTTCGCCTTTTGGATATATATATATTTATATAATATTATATATTATATTACTGTCGTTCATATAATATCATAGTTGCATATACACATCCGTTACGACCGTCATGTTTCCGGTCCGACCTTCCGACGTCCTATCGACAAAATATAATATTGTAATAGGCGCCATATATTTTGTGTCATATTAACGTTTCAAATTCTGAGTATGCGGTCCGAGATTTTCGGAAGACTCATTATGTTATTATAATATATGATTGGTACTAGTTTTGTAAACCTTCACCCTCGATAGACCGGCATATAGATCATCGCGGTGGGCCGAGGAGGGTTAGTTTGTTTCTCTTACTCTCCAACCGAGAGATTTATCATGGATAAGAGTTCTCAAACAGCCCCGATTTATATCACCCGTGCGCATATAAAATAGTATAATATTATAAACTATAATTATAATATATTAAATAATACAAGAATAATAATGTGGTCCGATCGATGAACCACCGCCGCTGAATGGATATTATGTCATGGGGGCAGCGATTGCATCGACCGTGAACAAGATGCACATATTATATAAAAGTACAATAATATATTATGATAAACTATATGTATACAAAATATAGTGTTAATAATACTGTGCCGTGATGTGTACTAAGTCGAGTAGAAAATGAGCGATTGCCACTGCGGCGCTGACGAGACGCGTGCCCACTACCCTCATGAGCCTTATTATTTTTTTATTTATTAATAATATCGTATGACCCGCATATCGAGGCGTGCGCGTACGTGCGTGTGTTAAAAATCACAATGACAATGATGATGTATACATAAAACATACAATATACATCATACGTGGACCGCCGCAGTCCGTGTCGTGTGTGCATGCTTAACTGAGTGCCCGTGATGTGACGTACAGTCGGTGGGAATAACGCTTAGGCGTGCGTTTCGCGGGCGCGTCTGTCGAGACTGCCCGTAGGCCGGAATGGCCTACAGAATATTTATCCGGGAGAACTCGAACCCCGCATAATATTATCGACAAAAAAATAATGTCAAATACTCGCAAATCTGAAGGTATTAGAAATTGAATTGGGGGAGACTTAAACGAATTTTTTTGAGACCTGTGTTACCAATATTGCTCTTAAACGTTTCGTCAGCCGAGTCACAGGGTAATGGTCGTTCGAAATTATTTCAACTTTAGTGTGAGCCGCGAGGTAAATACAGATACTAGAGAATGACTGTGTTTCGCAAGTGTTTACGTATATATCTTTGATTTCAACTCGACCATAATAGATAATAGCGATTAGTGTTGGTCCTTTAAAACAGTTTAATCGTGATTAATCAACAAACTTACAAATTTTGTTTTTTTTATACTTAATTTACACCAAACAGCTGAATACCACCTCATAAATAACAACGCAATTGTAGGTCTAGGACTTATCGATTTGTTTATTGCTTAATTTCCATTCAAATAATATATATTATCACAGGATGATTAACCATACACGCTCACCCCCACTTTTCCTTTAATAATGCATTTTAGAATTTAAAAAAATACTTAGAAGCCATATTCTCCAATTTTTGAGAATTGTTGTATTATTTATAAAGATTATCCTGTGTCTATACAAACATCTGATTTTCAAATGAGAATTTTTTTTACTAAAATTAATTATTAGATATTTTTTTCAAAATGTCCATGAGACTAATTCTAAATTTTAACAAGTTATTTCTCAGCTATTAAAATATTATTTATTCTAGGAATAATTGTCATTAAAAGTATTTTTACACAAATAAAAAAACTATGTATCTTTAGATATAGTATTTAACACATAATTACAAATTTGAAATAAATTATAAATGTCTATGGATCAATTTTAATTATAAACAATCTTAAATCATCATAATAGTCACCATATCTTCTAAACCCCTTATCATTGACCTATTATCCTCAGAACACAAAATTAAATAACTTAATAATTATTCGTTCAAATTTTGATTTTGGCTATAAATCAAAATATTCAGAAAAATTATCATTTAAAAAATATAAGTTTGTATCTCCACTGCAAGAAATTTCTTATGTAGTACAACAAATTTCATTAATTTGAAAGTTTAGAGTTTAAGTATATTATTTAAAAAACCATCAATCAGATTTTGAATAAATTTATTATTGAAGAAAAAAAATGGGTAAGCGCATACTTAACGATTCACACTGTATATAACCACTAATTTCCACTGCTATACAAAATTGTTTGTGTGAATAATCAGTCACGATTCGCCTAGGATGCTTGTAGACGTTTCCTTACGAATAATTTATTTGTCTTAAATACGTATTCTCCTATATCTGCCATCCGTTTATTATGCATATTTAATTATTATCATTTATTTATGTATTATTTATAAATTGCGTCTAGACATCACCGACGATACGTTGCATGGGACAATAACTGACACTGACATCAAACAAATTTCGAAACGTATATTATTATTTATAATAATATAATCTAATATTACATACGAGCCATACCGATATCGAAGTGTGGTTAAAAGTTTTGGCAGTTCCGGGAAGTACTCTTCAGCCGGCGATATTGTTTTATAAAGCGCATTGCGGTTGTATTTAATAATGTATAATATAACCGGTGCTGGTGTTGCTTGCTTGCTGACCGAGGACAAGAAGAACCCATAGGTGTAAATATTATAATAAAATTTATTTTACCATTTTGTGTTGAATTCACCGAAGTTTAATCAGCAGTGTGTTAGTGAACAAATTGGTAGGTATATACCATATACGTCATTCTACCAAAAAATGTTTCGTTTCGCTCCCGTTGTGATTGTTTTCAAAACTTAAAATTCTATAAAATGTTAATATCGGTGGTGAATGCTTACTCCGAAGTATAGGCATGCTTATAAAATCATAATAAATTATAGATATAAGTATAACACAATTTAATAACATTTTTGCCATACATATGATACACTATAATATTTAAATACGTAATATATTATTATTGTTGATAAAATAATTTTTGTATTTCTACTACTTATGTTTTTATTTTTTAGAATTTAGCGCATGCCCAAATAATTCGTCAATGGTTAATTATGTCGATGAATGCAAATTCAAATTTTTAAACCACAAACAAAAAAACTAAACGCATTTTTCATAATGTGATTATTAATTACATATTTATAGGTAGTTAATTGAAGATAATACAAATTTTAACTCAATTCACTATAGTTGTATTATTGTATACAATTATACATTTTTTTTTATATATGCACAGAATTAAATTATATGTAATTACATCGATCAAATTGACAAAATATGAATTGTAAAAATGTAATATAGTATACCCGCGTTTATGTCTTATTACACCACTACAGGGGTGCTTATCACGATTATACTATTTTTTTCTTAACAGTATAGTTATTTATTTTTAAATATGCATACGTCTAACGGTTTTTACATGTATATGATAAAAGTATATGGTACATGCATTATCTATTCAAAAATGTATCCTTTAGAGAACTCTAGGTCAAGCTCTATTGATTTTACCCTCAATCAGTTTTAACAACAATTCAATATTCAATTGTTTTTGTCTATGTAATGATAAGCCTACCTAGTTGATGAGATATTGGTTTATAATTATTATGATTAATAGTTGTAAGGTATTAAATCCTAAGCGTAAATCTGATGAAACTCAGAAATTTGTTTTGAATACGATAGTTTCGTATTATATGTCTTTTAGTAAATACGGAGATCAAATTATCAAACCATATTCAACTATATTATTAAACAATAAAGTTCAGAACAATATCACTAAACAAGGTGAACAATTTAAATCCAAAATCAAGCGTTGTTTTTGCTAAGAGTCAGTGCCAAAAGTCTAAATATAGGATTTACGACAAAACCTGATAATAGTTACGCGTGAGTTAAATTAACGCGGCGTTACAATAGTTGTACACCATCCAATTGATAATCATATTTTATAAAATTTCGATAAAAACGATAAAAATTCATTATCTTACATTTATCAAGATTTATTCTTTTGTTTCTATAGCGTTGATAAAAAAGAAATACAGGTATCAATAAAAATGTGTCTTTAGGAATGGGTAATTCGTATTTTATTAGAGTATAATCATTTTGATTTATTATCCAAAACAAATATTATTATACATTTGCGGTCGACAATAAAGTTTACCTAATGTATAATAATGTAGCATACTAATATAATAATATAATTTTCGGCTTGCGGTTTTGGTAAAACGAATTATTATTTCATTATTTGCAATTATTATTATGGTGCCTTTGTAAAATGCCAACGACGACGATGACGGTGGTACGTGGTACGTAAGGGCCAAATGGAAGAGCGAGATGTGTGTGTATTTCAATAACCATGATCGATTTATATATTGTATATTATAAATGTAAAGGCCGTACTCGAGCCCTAAAATATTGCCAATAACCGTCACGCAACGCAGCATCCCCTTAATAACATATTTTATTTATAACATCACGACGCATTGTTGAGTGTGGATTTCCTTGTCGATCTTTTTTTTCATTATTCAATAACTGTCGTATATTATACACGGGTGTGTACACGAAGAGTGTTGCGCAGTGTGCATACGAGTGCAGTTTATCCAGCGATATAACGATAATGATGATAATGTTAATAATAACGTAAATGTCATTGCCGTTCGATCAAGGGTTCCAATCTAAGAGCGTATATGTACATAACATATTATATCGCTATTGCCAGTGTTGGCTCGTCTCGCTCGGGAGGCGTTCGTGTACATATTATGCCGTATACTTACATAATTATATTAATAATAAAATCATATGATTTTGTTAATCTAAACTCGAATACTGCCAAGCGCCAGGAATCAATCCTTAAATACCTTTGCCATGCACATAAAATATTTTGAATGTTCATTTTTAAATATTTATATTTATTTGTGTTTTTTAAATGTATGGTATTCATAAAAAAACTTAACGATTGATAACGATAGAAACAGGAAATTATTTTTAAAATATTTTTGTTTTTTTTTGTTTTTAATGTTGTTAAAAGATTTCGTAATGACTGCAAATATGTAAAAAAAGTAATTTAAAAAACTCAAATAACAATAAAATATAAATTGTAATTTTTTTGTAATGATAGATACTAAATGCAGATTGTTATCTTAATATTATCACCTTATCGGCTAGAACTTAGAAGTATGATATAACTCATTATTTCAAATAATCGAGCCATGTCTAGAAGTGCCTAGTAGAACACTAAATTTTACTTTAAGTTAAATATTTTTTATTTCTTTATTTTAAATAAACTATCTATACCCTAAAGCCAAAAGGCACAATTAGTTTATGTGATTAGTGTAGAGTACCTACACACACACACACACACACACACACACACACACACACACATATATATGTATATTAATTTTAACTCGCATACGAATTAATAATAAAAATAAAATATTTACTTTGATGTGAGCAATTATCAATTAATGACACTCACTACTGGCTAAATTTAAATGTAATACATTATTATTAGTTATTATAGCTTATTATCTATAACACATTGATCTATTATCTTACGCATCCGACCACTCGGGGAGACGGGGACCCATCTACCAAATTTGATTGAGATACGGGCCTCAAAAACAGCTTTCGCCACGCACTGAATCACTTGACCGTGTCCTCTTCCTCAGCTCACGATGCATAATGTTATTTGTGTTCAGACAGGGCCGATTTTCTAAATTTATAACTATATTGCACGATATAATATATTATACAGCCTATCGCCGCGTATTATTGTCGCACAGTGACAGCAGTGAGTAGAAAGGAGTTGAAAAACGAATTTCACCGTCAAATTATTATTATTATAACTATTATTAATCATTACCCGTATATGTATACATGTGTTATATAGAGTACCTACAACTGTTAAACGGTAATATAATATTACATCGGGCACCCGATGCGCCGTCACGTATATTATATTATATACACGTTCGAGCATTAAATGCGTTTGTATTTGCCTCTTTTTTTTATGACCATCAAAAAAATTCGTATAAAAGGTCTCGCCACCGCCGCCGTTGTAATATATTTCACACTCTATCCAGCCGTCTCTCCAGCGCACGATCGCCGCCTGCGGAGGTTGTACATTATAATAATAATATATTATAGTGGCACGAGCCGCGCGTGCGACGGTCAACTGCGATTTACGACGATACATACGTCCAGCTGCCCGTCTCCGTATATCTGCAGATGCAGCTATATGTACGTAGATATTAAAATATATTATTATTGCGCGATTCGATTCGCCGAAACTCCGAGGAGCAAATTATAGGCACGTTATTTTATAGTATTTATGTACGTCCACGTATCGTTTGTATGCATAATATATATTTATAGAATAATATGTTTTCGTAAGTAGAGATACGCGAGTCACTGGTGAGCACCTGCCGACACGTGACTTCCTCCCCTACGGCTTACATTGCACACAAACACACACACACACACATACATATGTATATAGATACACAAGCACTATAAACCGTACTTATCGTTGATACGCGTGCGGTGCGCGTATTATGCGAAGACCGGACAATCGGGAAAACCTATATTATTTATTGTATAATTTCGGACTTATCGTATAGATATCGGATATTCATGATAATAATGTAATGGTTTATCTTCTCTCAAACATACGTTTTCGAATTTTAAGCCTTTCAAATCCATCTTTGCCATTGTACCATTGCACATGTCTTATTACACGTCGTAATCACAAACTTATACAGATACGAATACTATCTACTTTTATTCGTGTACATCAGTTTTGTATTTAGACCGAGCCCCTTCTTCTAGGTACGTCCAAGTTGGGAGGCACAATCTTTTAGTGTGACATTAAAAACTGACAAAATGTCATCATTAATATATAGTTTTATCGTTTTAAGTACATCTATTGTTCTATATTGTAATTTAGATTGAATAAGAAAAACTTAAAAAAAAAAAAAATAATTATTATCATTATATTTTGTATTAGCTTTTAGCATCACTATTCAATAATTCAATTTCTGTAGTGTTTAAGGGTGCCTCCCCCACTTTCTAGGGCCATCAAGTTTCACTCCTACGCCACTGATGTACATTTACCCGCAAATGAGAAGTCTAATTGTTTTGCGAGGGACTTGAGATACACAAGTGTACTTACACGACCGCTGGTCACGCATTTTACAATATCTCATTCACGACATGGCGGTGTTGAATTTTTCGACGTTCAGAAATTAATTATTTGAACACACGCGCGCTCAACGACCTCTCAGTGTTCAGTCATTGCATAATACATAGAAGGGACGTTAATTCTGCTAGTGGCAGTGGCTTATCGTTCGACGGTGGTTAAACATCAGTGGCGCGTGTTATTCCAACAGAAATATAAATAAATGATTGAAAAACTAAACAAAATCGTTCAAGTGTGTAATGACGTCATGGTATATTATAGTCAAATGACGAGTACGGTGTTAAAACGTTTTTTTGTTTTTGTTTTTGGGGAGGAAGAAACAATCGAGTGCTGTCTTTCTAGTCTCCTATCTACCTACTACTCGCGTATATTAGATAATTAAAATGTCAATTTAATATTTTTATTTATTGGGCCATCTAACAGAACCAGACCACAGCAGTTATATATTATTTTATCTTTCATATGTTTATGTTCATTATGCACAAACATTATTCAAACGCACACGATCGCCAATTGACACATTATTATTTGTTTTACATGATTAATATATGTTAACTACCGTATTGTAAACTTGATGCGGGTCTATGACACATATTATTATAAGCATACAGAAAATGGGGAGGCTAAAGTACGATTATAACACGGTATGACTCCCTCAAATGACGCTATATATTATATTATGTTCGTATATCTCGTCTTTATATAATATAATATACTGTAGTGCTAGTTTATATAACCCGAAATTGTAGGCAAAAACCGCTACGTATATCATTTTGTAACAGTTCCGAAGATGAAACAAAATCGTTTCAATGTGTAACTATAACAAAAATAATAACCTATAGCATACCTATATATGTAATTGAACGCGTCAGTGTTTCACGATATCGAATATCAGGCGCATGCTCTGTAGATAAGTACATTGCTCAGTTTGTAATATTATTATCATTATTATTTTGTAAATACGTATAATCAGTTTAGGAGGTACTTCTACCCGATGGAATTACTGGGTAAAAACTAGAGGAGGAGAATACAAAATAATTTATTTACCAAAATGGAAACCATAACCTAATTGTTTGATTTTACAGAAGTCATAAACTTATTTTATGGCTTAGAAACAAATCATAGATATTCACTACCTATATTGGCTATATTATTAAATAATATTAAGTATCTTTACAGTAAGAGTTTATTAAAAAAAAAGGTGTTCTAACTCGTTTGAAAAAAAATAATGTGATGATAATGAAATAATATTACTCGATTATTTTTGTAACCCAGATAATGTGATAACGTTAATAGTATTATACAAAAGGAGAAACGTCTTATAAATGTATATTAAATGTATTCATTTTTTCTTTATATTTCTTTATTTTAAGATTTCTACGATTGTTATATATATATATATGGGGAGGTAAAATGATTCATTTTTCCCTTTGCTATTTATACAATTTAAGAGGAAGGAAACAACAACAAATTTTCCAAAATCACTTTTTTAATAATTATCATTGTACTAAAATATATAAAATATCGTCGATTTGTGCAAAATCAAATATATGCTTCGACACTGATATATACAAATTTCTGGCTTATTTTTTTAAGCAACAACAAGACATATCTGGAAAGCTTTTAATTTACCCTAAAATAATGTTTTAATTGGAGATGTCTTGTTGTTACCTTCGCCTTTTCTATAACATCACTGCCTATAATGAAAAATGTAATTTAAACACCAGCATACCCTAGGGCTTAGATGATAATATAATCTTACACCCGTATTGACTGTATTATATAATTATACTTGAAGGTAGGTAGCGATAATAAAATATAATAATTATTATTATGCCTGCGGATTTGACGACACTTTTTGACGTCCGAGCGGTTGTTATTATTTTTTCTATGTATTATTATTATTTTTTTTTGATTTCGGGTCGGAGTGGTTTCTTTCTCCGCGGGCGGCGGCGGCCGCCTCGGGTTTCGTCAAAGCCCGTTCGACGACCCGACCATCGACAAGACCTCCCGGGCGCGCGATCGCATAGCTTCATAATATTTCATATTATAATACACGTCGTATACTTGGAAGTATGTAAATATAATATAATATATATATATATATTACATATAGTTCAAGTACATATTATACAGTGATTTTACACATGGGATGTACCTACGGTATCCGCATTTAACATTATACGAATATTATAGATATAGAATATATAAATCGAGTGTCTCGAAATTATACACAGAATAAGACGAGTGTACCATTACGCTTTCTTCGGAGTTTGAATTAAATGTCATAATTTATGTTAAATATCGATCAAAACTGTTAAAATAAAATACAAAATTGAAATTGAAATTATAAAAACCAAAATTGATTAATTATAATATAATAATAATTGTTTTATATTATTAAAAAAAAAAAAAAATGTAATTTAAAATTGAAATTTAGCAATAGCCAATATCCAACAAGTCAATAATATTGTTTATTGATAGGTAATGCCGTTTTCTTAGGAACGTTTTACATTCACGCGTAATGACATGTATACGAAATGCGCAAAAGACGATTCTGCAAAATTTAGGCTCATTGGTATAAATTAAAATTAAAACCGTAGAAAAATAAAAGCGTTGTATTAAATTGAAAAAACAAATTATAAAAAGAATTGATAAATGAATACTGTGTATTATGATTAATATAAAAATCATAAAACTATTAAATCAATTAATTAGGTATCATAATTTAAATTAGAAAAATTAATAACTGCTAGTGGAATTAAAATTATAAAATCGAAAGATACTCTTTAGATTTCAAACACAGGTTTTCTTATGTTAAATTATATGAAAACTCGTGGTTCGTGGAAATGCTGTGGTCCATCCTGCAGTAAAATTCTAGCGCAAGTGTTTTAGTTTCGTGTATAGGGTCCACACCGTATGAAATCGATTCGATATTAATTTTATACGACGTATATACACGTATTATACGATATATACGTCGCTTAGGAATTCAATTTTGGAAATAATAGATTCCAAAACGACGATGACGACGTCTTCCAACTTTCAAGGTCTACCGCGCTATATGGTATACTTTCTCTCGACGACAATTATTATATTATATTATTATTTATCTCTTTTACAAGTGTTTGACGTCGTCAAGCTTATAATGTTTTCCATGATATACGGTTACATTGTACCTATTGGCGACGGCAGCAGAGCCGAGGTGAAGTGGATGTTCGGCGTATGTTAGATATCGTATTATTATTATTATACGAAATGACGTTTTCAAACGCGAAACCCCTCGGTGCGGGACACGTTGTAGATAGGCACGTATATCATTTAAGTATAGATGGTATTGGTATAGCTATATAGTTTTATATATGCGGTGCTTATAATCAATGGTGCTGCAGTAATAAATTGGGTTTGCACCATATATATTGTTACTTACTATTATTGTAACTTTATTGTAATAAATTAATAATATATGTATATATAAATAATTATCTCTAAATACTGCGCTTATAACGTATCTAGAAAACATTTTCAGGTTTGGGAATATATTACTATATAAATATATTAAATATCTTACTATGAAATTATAAAAAAAAGTCCAATAGCAATGATAGCAACAATTATTTAACGAAGAAAATGCTGACATTAGAACAGTTTTGGTAATATAATAATATAAAAACGTAAAATACTAAAACTTTTTCGTTATAGACAATATTTTATAAACAAGTCAGGAAAACTCATTCGATGAGCGTGCTAAATTCCTGGATTCGACACTACTAAACGCATTTTAATACAATGCAATTAATTATTATTCTAAAAATGATTAAAAAACAAAAATTGGTAATCTTTATATTTTGGTATCAATTTTTTAATATTTGCTGGTATATATCCATACAATTTTTCGTATTGATCTGATCATTCGATAAACGGTAACGGTATAATCCGAATAATATACTACTATTACTAATAACAATAATATAATAATAACTCGTATTATTATAACGGATATTGCATTCTCGACTTTTTGGATATTACGTTTCACCTATGAATGATGTATACTCGTATTTCAAAGACAAAATTATAAATTTGTAGACGTTTTGTAAACCGATTTTCACCGTGATCGTATTATTTTATTATTAATTATTATTATTCTTTGGCCGTCTATTAAATTGTCACAATATATACATTGTAAATGCGTATCCTCATCTGAATGAGTATTCATATTACGATACAGAAGACTCCGCTGGCGGTCGGTATATCTGCTAGCGTTACACGCGAGTTACAAAGTTTGTCTGCGTTTAAAATAGTCACCGGAAATCGGAACATGCATTATAGTTTGCCACTCGCCGCACGATTAACGTCGCTGCAGCGTTATCGTCAGTCATCGAAAATCCCGAGTAAATACGATCATTATTATTATTAAATTTAGAATATTATACTTCTTCTGACGATAAAATTCGGCGTTAGTCATCAATTCATTTATTTGGTCTTAAAATAATATTAATATACTTGTCGACAAAATTGTTGCGATGCACATTATTACTGTAGGTCTTAGACTTATTAATAGGTATAGGGTATAGCACTAAAAAGTGTATTAAAATATATATACTATGATATGCTTCATAATTATTTTATCAAATTTTTACAATTCATTTACACAGTATTCAAATGTCTTAATATATGCCTGCATTATCTTACTACCAAATACAAGAGATCACACTTATATTATGATATGTGATTTTAAGCATTAAAAATAATAACAACTGAATTAAGTTTTAAGGTCATAATTATTAACTAAGATGGTGTGCCTGCAATATAAAATAATCAAATAACCTTAAAATATTCGGTGTACCCCTAAATATGCCCCGAAAAATATAGGAAATATCAACAAAAAATAATTTTATTTTTAAATATTTATAGAAACTTTTATTATGTATTTCTTATTGGATAGTTGCATTACATTTCATAATGAAATAATTATAAAAAAAAATTGTTATCTTGAAATGAATTAACTATCGAACCAATTTATACTATTCAATACAAAATTAGAGCAATTTCTTTATCTGTTTCTTTTTTTCCTTTCTTTTTAATCTTCCGAATTAACCTACGATTTATGAACAACATAAAATAATGCATATTATTATACAATGAGTGTAAATTAGCAAAGATAGAATAATAAATACTAAAATATTGCACTACGATTTAAAAGGCTTAATAATATTTTATACGTAACATCAAACTTTGTATTTGGAATCCATGGATCGTGATACAAAAAACAATTTCTGAGCCAACTTTACTACTTATATCTATACAACGCTATAGAATTCAAAACTTGGTTAAATCCAGATTAAGAACATACCCACCTGAACGAAAAAAGAAATGAAATTGAACGAATATTATAATAAGTAGTATTATTACTTTTTTTTAAAAACCATACTTAGGTAGCCTAAGTTAAGTTAAGCTAGGAACCTCAAATGACTATGGTAGCGTACCCTAGTATTCCAGTTAGAAACTTCTATAATATGATACAATATGTATCTATCCTGACATAATAATTATTCAAGATTTTTAAAATATATAATATAAAAATAATAATGATGATCGAACGACGTGGAATGAACAAGATTTGTGTATACAAGGCAGTGTGTATAGGTACTTAATCGTTTGAGAACACGAAATAATATAAAAACGTCTACTCGACTTTTTCCATTTAACGAGTCAATATCCGATTATCAACAACAGAAAAAAATAATTTTTTTTGCCCATATTTTATTGTTTTGTTTACAAAATATACAATATACAATTACCATTTTTAATTTAGCTACATATACCGATACAAACGTTATACGACGTAGAATAACGTCGAAAAAAAAAAGTTTTCTATTTAGAGTGATTCATCAATGCAATTATTTAAACCTGATTTTTGGAATTTTAAACATATTTTTATTGAGATTTGTTTGTACTGTATTTAAGTATTCTGTAGAGATTCATTGCTAAGTTAGATTAATTTATAATTCTCAAATTAGAACTCCTCCCCCCTTTTTTACTATTAATTATTATATTATTTTTAAGTATTAAAATCTAAATTTGAACAAATAGTCTTCGAGCTTTTAAGTTATTTAATTGTGTGTATTATAATTTCACGATAATGAGTTTGGAAGATTAGAGGTTATGGTAGAATTTTAGTAATTTATAAAAATTCCAAAAATCAGAATTTTAATAAATTTATTATTAAATGAAATAATGGAGTTGAGCATGCTTGGTGAATCACTATCGCCATGTATATAATATTATATGTTATTAATTCAATAGCTTCACTTGATAATCAATGTCATAATAATATTTGGAAAGTTTCGTTGTGCCTCAGATCGCGTTTTATTATCATGTGTCAACTATGGCAAATACCTGTTTCTCCGCGGTTGTCGATTGATAATAATTGTAATAATATTATTATCACAGTTTATCGGGACAGACATCATCCAATTTCGATCGCACCATCATAACACACGGCACTGATACGCTCGTTCGTCTCCGCATACAATAGCTAGATAATAGGTACCTAATTTAGAGTTGGTTATCGTCCGGAATTTTACGTTCATAATCGTGTATAATGTATATATATATATATATATATGTTTATTTTATAATGCATGAATGTGTTATAATAATAATTTGTGAATGTGATTTCATAACGATGTGGTAATATTATAATGTTTTCATATACGATAGGTTATCATTTCGTACTATCACACTATATAGCTTAAAATTAAATCGGCTCACGCGAGAATACGTAGGTTCATTGACGAATAAAATATAATAAAATATATTTATATAATGTACTCATTATTTTAAAAACGAACGTTGAACGGTGTAAATAATAATTGTACACATTATTCTACAACGTCCAATTAAGGAATATATTGTTACGATGTCCATTAAAATGTCTTTATCGTAAAATGTACAATATTATTATAATAATATGTATAATGTATAATATTAAAAAAAAAAATACATATACAGGACAGAAATAATAATTACAATCGCGGGGTAATGGTAATGGAGTGCGAGTATTTTCGTATAATAATAATTGGACTATTCCGTTCAAGTACACATTTAATAATATTAATGATTACCGATATGTAACGGTTATACGTGTGTTAGATTTGTGCGGTTGTAAGAACAGCAACAGGCAACAATGATTTTATTGTAATTATTATCATTCTTTTATTATTATTAACATTCATCATTATATTAATCCGTTCGACAACCATGTTCGCGGGGGAATAACCTACCTAACATAATCTAACCTCGCGACAGTGGATTACCTAATGCGCTATATTATATTCAGCACAAGTTCAATGATCCGAGATAGTCGTTGAAGACAAAAAAAAAAAAAAACGACGAATTCCTAATATCATTTTTTTTCCTGATAAGAAAGGTGACCTAATGTAAATGTTAGCTTTTTTTTTTTTGATCGAATTTTCGACACGACTCGTCAAAATCGATGAGCTGAATTGCGTAAAACAAAATTTAGCTTTCAAAACTTATTTTTCGCTGAATCACATCGTCTCACATATATACACGTTTATTATTATTATCTATTAATTTTAGTCGTTATAACAGATATTGAGCAACCGGTTCAAAAATGTATAAATTAAAACCAAATTATAATTTACTACACCTGGATAAAATTTATGGACAGCCATATATAAACGGTATATTACATATTAAATATGTTGTCGTTTGTTCCGCAGTAAAACGCACAAGCCTATCGCCAAATTTTCGGGCGGTGCATGACATACGCGCATTTATAAATCATTAAATCATTTTTACTTTTATCCATGTTTAGACACATATGTACAAATTAGACTAAAATGTATGATAAGTAATAACATGGGTACGCGACTATCTTTGTTACTATAGTAATATTATTCGCGTCTTGAACGATTATCTCATGATTACTGTTTCTTCGAGGAAACACTCAATGCCGAATAACTATTATGTTATACTTAATATAAAATAGGACGTATAGAGGTATTTTATGATGTTAAGTTTTTGTTTTGTAAAATATACAATCCATAGAATTAATTTTTCTTTATTTTGAACACTCGACTTTACAATGGTACAACAATTATGAAATCAGAAAAAACTTTTGAAGTTTCGATCTTTATAACTCATATTATTCACTATTCAAATAAAACTAATTTATGTATAGCTTGCCTAACTGTTATCAAACAAGTATCCACAAGCAGTGAAAACCTTGGAAATGCAACAAGTTTGAAATGCTTATCAATCATATAATTAAATTATCACTTGGACGATAATATATGTGCAGAGTTCTTATCGAGTAGGATTGCACTACTTCGAAATATAATACTACTCAAATATTTAATAATAAATTCATTCTGTATACATTGTACTGTCCAAGTAACTATAATCATGAATGATCTATAAACTATGTTTCTATTAAATTACGGTGACCGGTCGGGACGAAGTCGTTATTATTATTTTTTTTTCCATCAGCTGTTATGGATGAAAACAATAACAATAATAACAATCATAGTCAACAGAAACATCGTGAATGTACAATGACAGTTGCCAACAGTCCAACACTATTTTTTTTACTGCGCTTGCATGGACAATGTGCTATTTTTTACTTTCATCCAGAGAGTGGATAAAATGAATCAGTCGATGAGGGTTGATATTTGATATTATAGGTATCAAAGTTAGCTTTATCATGAATAAGTTAATTTATAAAAAAGTGCTGTATATTTAGTGGCAGTGATGCAAACTTGCTTTCTATGTACTTTCTTTACAAGAAAACAAAATTGGATCTACCAATATGTATTTCAAAAAGACTATTATTATAAAAAGTAAAAATATTAAACAATAGTTATTCTATTACGATAGTGTATACTCGTAAAAGAAACTATAAAGTTTAGTATTTCAGTATAATATTTGCCACATTCCCACCTGAGCACACATGTACCTAAATTTGGAACGAAACACCACACCTATTTGTATTTTAAAATCATCGTTATTTATTGCGCCAACTGCACAGCAATTAGTGTCAATATAATATTATATTTTTCTATATTGTTATAAATATATACAATATTTTGTAATATGTTTATGGTTCATCACTTTTTCCGTGTAACTATATGAGTTAGTAAGCGTTCGATTGATATATATATATATATATATATATATATATATATTATTGATATTATTTCGTATTTAGCTTCCGCTATATTTTTTTTATTCGTAGACTTATACTATAATATTATGTTTGTTATATTATACCGCTTCGTACGTCCCGAGTAAAGTTTAGAATTTGATAGTCGACATGGTCCGTTTCGTTACATGAGTTGGATTTCAAATGTTGTAATATTGTTCCGATAGTAATAAAAGGAATTATGAAAATAATATTTATTTCGACAGTATTTAATCTAAAAAGAATAACATGTGGATTGTACCTATTTAAAATTTTCACGTATTTGACGTGTCCGCTGATTAGATTTGCTGAATAACATGTTATTATTTCTTTTTTAAAATAAGGTAAAACACGCATAGATATCGCGGCGTCTTATAATGTGTTTTTATTTTTTTACTAAATGATTAAGAAAACGTGAAAATGCCGAGGGCGACATATCGCGTAAATAAGTTTATTTTTCGGATCCGGTGACAGTGGTCGCCGATAGGTAAACGAAATATTGCAACATGATAGTTAGACGGAAAATCAAAACGCACATACCTACCTATTATTATGATGTTTGTCTAATTTTGTGTTAATATATACTTATACTTTTGTGAAACCAAGTTTTTGGTATCAAAAATGTAGCTTGAGTTGTCATGTTTTTAAAAATAAAATGTTTACCCATTAGTCAATAAGATTTGAAAAAAAAATAGATTTTTGGTATAAAACAGTACAATAAAGTTAAGTTATAATATTCATAAATATATAGGGCATTTAGTATTTACAATAAAAAATGTAATACATTTTGTATTGTTTATAATATTATATACTATATTTTATGTTTTATTTTAGTCAATATAAAAAAATAGTACTGTTTATTTTTATATTTTTCCGTGGCCACCCTATACGGTACGGTTTTAGATGAATCATTGTAATTGTTAATAAGACGGTTTTTTTAAATAGAATTTTTCTATGTAATATTTTTTAAGTTTATATTTTTGTATGTTTTAGAATTTTACCTTTTTAAAGTTTATAAATGCGTTTATATTTAACATATTTTTAGTGTATGATATTCACATCCCTGATTATTACAATAATGGAGACCATTTGGACCAGTTTCTTTTATAGTTAGACGTATAGGCAGGTATATTATAAATTTAAGCGTCCCGCAGACGATTTCGGCGTGTGCCCGCAATGTATATATTATATATATATATATCTGTAATATTATAATATAGATTCGATGTGCACGCGCCTGCGTGTACCCTCATATTATATAAGTTGTATATATATGGCATGTGTGTGTGTGTGTGTGTGTGTGTGTGTGATGTTTATATGTGAATCGGGATCTAAAATATGCGTGCACGTAGTACGCATTGTGCGTCCGTAATCTCTGACCCCATCCTAGTCGCTGCAGCAAAGCGCATTCAGCATAATATGACGCTGTATACAATGACGTATTGCGGAAAAAAATGTCGTGTATGGTGTATATATAATTGTTATTATGTGGAGGGAAGAAACGAAAACCGTCAAAAGAGATTCGGGCCTCCGTCGTCGCACAGACAAAATTCTAAGGAAAGCGTGAAGAAAAAACAGCGGTCCCGATCCCTGAATGGGACGCCGCGCAATATAATAATATAATAAATTATGTATCATTGTGTGCACTACCGCTGCACCGAGAGGACTACGTACGTATAAACGATGTCGCGTTGTGGACCAAGTCCCGATGAGGTCGAAAACGTACCTATATGCATGCATGTAGCTATATATGTGTGTGTGTATACGGATACTTGGCAGCGGCTCGCCGACACAATTACGCTATTGTTGCACGGGAGGGGTGAAGGGAAACGCGTGTACTCGTATTATATGACAATATATATATATTATTATTGTTGTGCGTATACAGGGTGTCTACACCGAGAGTGACGTATATATGTGCATTGATGGGTACCTACCAACTACCGGGTTAGAACGATTTAAAAATATCTTCGAGTTATAAGCCCTGTATATACTATATTATGTGAGCCCTCCACCCACCGTCACCGCCGTACCACCTGCAGTCCGTGGCCCCTTCGTGTTTGAGACCCGAGTATGAAATGTCTCTTTCGGCGGAGACCCGCGAATACACGATATCTCATGATCATCCATCTGCCCGTTGCCGAAGATACCGTGGACCATGGTTATTGTATAATATAAGAATAAGTTTATACCGTGATTTGATTTTACGTTCATATTATACAAAATTCGAATTTCTTTAAATTTCTTTAACGCGACGCTCAACTGATGCGGAAAAGTATGCAATGCGACACTGTAATCTGTAACGTCTGTGGACTGTGACGCGTATACTTTGAAAATTATGCAACATAATAATTAATAATTAATATTTCCACTATATATGGTCGATAGGAACTGTGGCTTCGACATACACATTTTGTGTAATTCATTCACGAAAGACATGCGAGATGTAGATATTTATGGGTAATATTGATTATGAATTTATGATTGATGTTATTCTTAAGAGGACGTCGTACCTACATGTATTGTGTCCGTACTCCGTCTTATTGACGTACATCATAGAAAATTTGTACTAAGCTAATTCATTTTTTGCCATTATAGCTTCAATATTAGAGTTAATTTACTTATTATCAAACTTAAAGGTAAGAATATCATCTATTGACTGTCACGTAAGCTTTTATTGATATTTTTATTTTGAAGTAAGTTATGAGTATTTTAAAGTTTTAATATTTTACATAGGTATAAATATAGATGAGATCTTAAGAGAAAATATTATTTATTTCGAAATTTTTAGTTTAACCTTTCGATGAATTCAATTATAATTAATTGATGAAATAATTAACGCGCAAATCAAAAATACCTAAACAATACTTATTTAACAACAAAGAGCGTTTTTTATACTTGCTATTGATATTTTTTAATTTCATCGACTTTACTGTAGCAATTTATTATTGTAGAAATTTTTCAGTTATCTTTTTCCTTGATAAAAAACAACGCAATCTATTATCGTTTTTAATATAAACCAATATTCCTACCTAAACTGAACCTTGCGTAAAATATTAACTTATCATTATTTTATTCATTATTGTAATCTTGTGACAGCTAAATAATAGTATTAATTTTTTCTCCTGTATAAAACTCAAATTTTTTCATGTACCTACCTACCTACCTACCTAGTTTACACGAGTTGGAAACAGTCCACTATAGTTTTATATGTCAAAATTATTTACAAAAATTAAATTAATTTTCAAACCTATTATGGTAATATTGAATAGATGACTCAGTTTATGGGTAAAGACAAAAATGTTTATACTTTCTGTTTATATCTAATCTATATTTCTTTGTCTCTATTATAATATAATTTTGGCTACAGCTATAGAATTATATACGAGACAAATAACATACGTATGGATAACTTTATCAAGATTAGATTAAAAAGGACGAAAATAAAATTAACATTTTACAGTTTTACGGTGCATTACTTTGACGTACAGTTATATTATGTAGTTAGTTTTTAATAATATTTTCGATGATTCTAGTGAGCAGCAGTAGTGATTAAGTGCACGCATGCGCATATAATCGGAAACTGAACTTTACTTATGTACTACATCAAAAAAAAAAAACTGATATTCCGTTAGTGTCCTCCATTTGTGAAGTATGAGGAATCAATTTTTATTTTACCCCCGGGGGTTGTATAGTGTGCGCCGAGTGTTAGACGAGGTCGTGTTAAAACTTTTTTCCATCAAATGCTTAGATTTTATATTCTAAACGCGTCTAGATCTATGTTATAACGAAAACGATGGAAGGTTGACATAAAAGAAACATTTTTCAAAATACTTCAACTACTGATTCACGTCAAGTTTCGCGTTCGCTGTAAAAATAATGTAAACTGTAATAGTGTAAACAGTAAACACATAAAAGTAAATGTGTACAATACTACAATGTTCACTGTAACATAACTTGTTGCAATCAAAAGTGTGTTTTAAATTTTAAAATCGTTTTTATTTATGTGTATCACGTTGATGTAGTTGCTTAAATTATTTAAATCTCTATTAATTAAGTTGTAAGAATTATTTTATATTCAGCATTCGAATCGGAAAATAAAAGAAAGGACTGTTATACTCTCTTAGATTCGAAAAAATTACTTCATGAAATGATTGAACTCAATCTTTTAACTGATTAAATAAATACTATTGAAAACAGTTATTTATTCACGTTATTAAAAAATAATTAAAATTAGATTAATTTTATTTATTTAAATTACAATTATATTAAATTCCACAGACCATAGTTCTTATCCAGTATCTAATATCATAATGATAATATGTTTTATAATTTATCAAATAAATATGAAATTGTGAAATAAAAATTTAAAAAATAATGTAGGTAGGTACTTATAATAATTTACTAATATTTTGTTTTTTTTTAAAAAAAGAAACCCTTGCCACCCATCCCTTATAGGGAAAAAATTAGTTGAGGTACTCCCAAAATATAATTAAAGGGGTTTAAGGAAGAGTTCCGTTCACTTTCATCCCCTTTCGTCCCTCCTAAAATTCAAGTACTGTTAAATTATATTAACAATTGGCATGTTAGACTTATTCCATTTTTTAACACCATTCCTGAGATGCACGTAAAAATAGTTGTAAAACTGAGCTAATTACATCGATTAAAAAAATTGGAAGTTGAAAATTCTTAATCCGATAGAATATTTTTTTAAGCTCGCTAAAATATACTATTAATTTTAATACCAGGCGGTAGGCATAAATTAAGATATTTATTATTATTAGTTGTAGACACATTTAAAAAAGCGTTTAAATAAGTAGATAAAATGGAGCGAAATATTATTTACATCATAGAAAACGTGTAGCAAATCTATGTGAAAATAACATTAATATTGCATTAATCGCTTATTTATTTAAAATAAACAATAACGTACTCGAGTATAACGTTTTTATATTGATAAAAGACCTGATACGAATAATAATAAGGCCTAAGTATAATTATATGTTAAAAAAAAATCGTTGGTATAAATTATTAATCTTATTTTCTTTTACTTTCTCTTGAGTATCTATACTATCTATATGCTTTAAATGTAGTAAAATATTACGATGGAATTCTTAAAAAATAAAAAGGTAAGGTTTTTAATTTGTATATGATTACGATTAATAAGATGTTCGTTTCGATTTTTATTTTTGTTTTGATTCTTTGCAGAGGTCGTTAATTCTATAATTTATTATAAATTATAAAACAAACAAGAAAATCATTTATTACTAACAGCGGAGATCTTAGGTAATTATTGTTATCAATAGTATCGTGAGACTTTATAGTATTATGTACGAATGCATAGGTAAGAACTTACAAACGGTTTGGAATTTTAAGTGTTAAAACTGTGCTAGCGAGAAGTTGTTGAATAAGTTATATCATATATTATAGATACTATTAGTTTTATTTTCGAGGATTATTATACTGTGCATATATTATTATATTTATAACGTTTTTTACGACCTTTTATTACATCCGATTGTAGGGATCCCTGATTTTCAAAATAAATAAATAGAAGTACGGGTCTCAAGCGTGTTAAACTGTTATTAAATTAATTCAACAATGTTCTCTTTTAAAATTTCAAATATAGGTAACAGATAAACGATTAAAATACTACATTACTTAAAATGGTCTTTCTTCTATAGTAATGAAATTAATATAATTAGAATAATTTCTTAACATAAAGTAGTAAGTACTTTTCTTACAAATATTTTAAAAACACAATATATTTTAAATTGTTTTTGGGTGCGTCTTTTACGTGATGGATAGGGAGCAGCAGAGGAGAAAAATAGGTAGGCATTATGAACATCCGACCAAGTGGTGGTGAGAAAGAAGAAGAATACGGGGAAAATAAAAACGAATTTCCTGTATGCAACGATACGTATGCGGCTTTTAAACGTCGATAGACGTATATTGTATTTACTATATAAACTACATATATATATATATATATATGTATTTAATATAATATATAGTGTTTTTAATTGGACCGTATATAGGCAGTTTCCGGTGTCGAGACAAACCAGTATGTTATCTATAAGTAGGTACTATAAGACAAAGTTTTATTTTTTTTTTAGTTTTTTCTAATTATTTTAAAAACACTAGTCATTTTTGTTTTAAATTTCCAAAGTAGCAAATATAATTTTCTTCACTCAAAAATGAAAATTGACGGTTTTTTACTTTTAAATAAGGTAACGTCAAAAAAAAAAAAAAAACATAGACACGTATCATTGTATAATGCTTGTAATACAATTGTCGTCACGCTTAGAATCAAAAAATATATCTTGAAATAATATTACGTACTTGATATTTGTATATTTTATGTTTAATATGTAATACAGCAATGAGTAATGCTGTATCCAATTTTTTTTATTATTTATTGTCCCAGTTCACTACCTTTTCTTACCGAAAAATCTTTACGTATGTGTAATGTGTATCCGCGGGTTGGCGCAGACTTTTGTTTCTTAAAGTTCCTTGAGTAATTTGGGAGCACCGATGATTAGAGTCGTTCAGGGTCTTGAAAAGTATAATTGTAGTGATTTTACATATTATAATATATTATAAGGACCGATAAATGTTCATTACAGGGAAAATGGGTATGCGGGGTGTCCCGTTGCAATAATAATATAATAGTATTATTACTTTAATTCAGTCAAAGTACCTACTACTAGCTATTAGTTGTATACTCATAATAGTATAATACTGTTATATGTAATAATATTATAGTGGTAGTTTCGGATAAAGAAGCTTTTCGACGTGGTTTGACAACGGGACCGTTGCAAGTCGACCGGAACTGTAATAAAAGTAAATGCGATTCGAACGGAAAACGAAATTAATTAAAACCACTTCTGCGTCCTCTTCTAGTCAGCAAAGGAGTTTCGCGAGTAGATATTTATACATATAAACACGTACACAATCATCCACGCAGCAATAATAACCACGAACCTTCCCTTACGTGTTCACCCTCATAAAATACACTCTTGCAGGTTTTATGCAGTGGAAATGCGTCAACAACTGATGAAAGTGACAGACGCCAATTCAAGTGCGATTTCGTATTATTTTAAGGTATAAATGGTATACCTAAGACTTAAAAGCTTGAATCATATGAATTTTCATGTTCATACTGAATGCGTATGAATCACAGAATGACAAAGGATTCGGAATGTTTGCGTTTAAAATCGAATTGATTTCATATAAGCGAAATTTGATTTTCTATGGTCTTTACGAATCATAATGCGTCGGTTAAGGATTCAAGAATTTAACTATCGTGTTGTGTTTTTTTGAATATTTTATTTAATTTTCAGTTCTAAGTATTTCATTATATTTCATTATTAAAATATTAAAATTTTAAAATACAATCCATTAAATTGTACTATTTATTTCTACTTTTTTTTGTACTCTTATTTTTTATATCAAATTAAAAGTAAAAAAAAAAACGTATACAAATAGTTTTTGCTCGAATTTGATGTAATTATTTTATTAACTATTTAAATTGATTATATAACTTCACTAAATAAAAAATATGGTTGAATGAATTAAAACAATTTTTTTTTTTATTAATTATTATTAAATTAAACATGTTTTATCGTCAATATTTTTTTTTATCGTTTTACCATTTTGTTCGGTGCATAATATTCGTATCATATGTAAAACATTTTTTCAACGTATATAATTCTGGTTTTGAAATTAATGGTTGTTTGGATGAGTTACGTTTACATTATTTAACATCACGAATGGTTGTTTTAACGGAATGATGTTGATGTTGATGATAATAATAATATAATATTAGATCGGTTAATACGCAAAAATCGGTTGTGTTTATTTCATCGATCGAAGCCGTATTATTACAATTCCACATAATATCGACATCATATACGAGACGGTGGAGCCTATTATGTTATGCGTTTTCCGGAAACTACTATTGTTTTTATAAAAAGGTGACCAGTCGCCCAAAGATCCTTTTTTGAAACACCAAATAATTTATACACGTATATAGATACACCTACAAGTTAGAAAAATGTTGATGTTTTGTACCTATCGTACGTTTTTAATCTCTAAGACGAAATTTACGACCGACCACGACGAAGACCCTCCAGTCAGCGCGCTCCAATTACCCATATACACGTTATATCTGTACCGCTTATTGGTTGGCCCATGGCTCGTGGTATTTTTTTTTTCCGTTATTATAACTATTTTTTTCAAACAGATATTTAAAATTTTATTAAATCTCGTATTTTATTTAGGTATTTTATTATAAGGTATACACGCGTGTATCGCGTTGTATAATCTCGCCGAGGGTCTACAATGTGTGTTAATGGCTACTTTTTTTTGGATTACTCGCATAGTTAAAAAAACATTTTTAAGATGTATACGTATACCTACTTATTTTGAAATGATTTTAAACGTAAACTGCAGATCCAATATTATTATTAAATTACGATATTTTTGAACGGCAATATATGGCAGAAATGTAAGAAGAGGGGTATAAATTATTGTTAAATAATAAGTGTTATGCTGATCATTCGAACTGCAATGTTCGCATTTCGGCGGCTAAATTTTTATTTTGTTTTATTTTCTTATCAACCCTCATCCACGCTTTGTTTTCACAAGTTTATGCCATTTTTTATACTCGGTGGCATTAATGATTCAAGATTTTTCGGGAAGTGTAATATTGTCTTTAAATAAATGCATGTGACAGATAAGTCATGTTTCATTATCATTTTGAAGCGCCCCATTAAATTCCACAAGATATATTTCTCGTTTTTATAACTATGTGTATTTTTTTTTAGCAGAAACATAATATAATGAATTTATTGATGCAATATTTTTTTATTTAATTCGTACAGTTTTTTTTTTGTAAATGTGAAACGTTTGTTTGGATAGTTTTCGAATATAAAAATATACGAGTACATTATATACATATTGTTATGTATAGACGTATAGTTATAGCTGCTATATGTCTATAGTATATTAATTGTAAAAGAATATAAATTCCGACCGCCGTACAATAAATACCTCTTCGGATCCTGGACGTTACTAGAAATCCGGTTATTACCTGAATAATGGGTAATGTTTTATTTTTCAAAATTTTGTTTTATCGTACTACTTATATAATAATAAAAGGGTTTAAACACATTTAGGTGATTACTTTTTATCGTCAATATTACACGTATATGGTAACAAATTTACAAGGTTAGGTTAGGTACATTATACTACACAACATGATATAAATAATGTAATTATACCTTATTAAAAATTATTTTTCGTCATAAAATAAAAATTACGATGAGGATGATTACTAAATTAAAATAATATTTGTGATCAACAATACTACTCTAGTTGGATTTAGGAAAAAAGTGCCGTCTTCTCTTTTTGATTGTATTCCATTAAATACATAATATACCTGTAATAATACAATATAATATGATGAACAAACATTTTAACGGTCTATCAACGATTGTATTTAAATTTGAGTTATATAATACCTATATCTTATACAATCCACGACATATTTTATATATTTTTACATTTTACAAAACCATGAGTATATAAATAATACTTGTCAAAATTGTGATATTATATTGTTATTACAGATGTGGAGCGGAGTTCACGGCTGAGCAAACAATTGAAACCGATTGAATGGTGTGTGGTTATAATATGAGTTATAAGGCTTCGCCCGGCGGTGTCTGCAGCTCAACGTGTCCGCCGTCCGGTTACCCATCAGGAAATAAATGCGAGCAGTGCGAGAGGAAACTTTGTCACGTCGTCGTACGCGTGAGTATATTATTATGTATACCTTACCTATTTTGTCCCTCGCCTGGCGCCAATAATTATTAGGCAATCACTGCTGTTGGCTTGGGTCCAGTTCACGACTTCACGTACATTGTGATATTATAATATTTACAGATGGGAATGACTTTTTTAAATTATTTGTTCAAGACTTGAAAATATTTTAAGGTAAAATAACACTTTTGCAACTACTACAACTTGTATAAAATATAAAGTAGGTTCTACAGTTGATCCCGCACACGTCGCGTTGCCTGTGGCTATACTTTTAAACTTAGTTAAATGTGAACTACACAGCTATTTGAACAGTTTTAACCAGATATTATAAAGTACATATCTAAAATCATATTCGTTTTGTGAGTTAACAAATCGTCGTGTGATCATTTCTTTAAAACGCAAATTTAAATGCATTTATATTTTGGTCCTTTCTCAGTGCACCCCTATACTTGGTGATACGAATGTACCATATCAATTTGAAATCTGGAGCTATTATAGTTTTAGTTGTACGTTGTTACGAATCAGCCAATCAAGATTTCTTTTATATAATATTAGTAATGTTATTAAAAAATATAGACGATGTAAAAGGACATTTTTCTGCTCCAAAAATGTAATGACAAACACAAAAAAAAAATCTTATCATTGTATAATTGATATACACATTATATAGCTCCGTTCAGAATTTATAATATATGCATTGTTTATGTTTCGTTTTGAAGTCGGTTATCGTACACATTAATGTTTGTTGTCTGTGTAGTAGATAAGTGTTAATGGGGTCCGGGTGGTATAAGAACGTAAATATTTTAATTTTAATTTTATGACTATCAATGATAACTCGTACTAATGTACCTATATAGGTTTGTCGTAAATGGGCGATTTAGATGTGACGATATGTATATAATATTATTTTATTCATACTGCTGAATAATAATATTATACGCGTATACTGATTGTCGAATAGGTTTTTTTTAAATTTCCAATCGTGTTTCCTGTTTTATGCTTTAAAATCTATGTGCCCATGGTTGCACAATGAATGTATATCATTATTTTTTTTTTTATGTAACTTTTATATTATTCTTTACCATCAGTGTACTATGGTGTATACTGTCAATTCAATTATTGTATCTCGTTGACGAGTTGGTAAAATTTTTTCATTAAGTTGAAAATGTTCATAAAATTTAAAGATCAGAGTAAGCCGGTGGTGGATTTTATTTACTTTGGATCACATTAGTGGACTTATAATATTTATAGATGGCCAAATATCATATAATTATAACCTATTGTGTATAATACAGTTTGTGATTGACATTTTCCTGCTTATTATTGCAATAATAAGCAAGAAATAATAATTGCAATATATGAACAAATATAAAATATGTCGTTTTATCGGTTGTATCTTGGTTTTAGTGTACCTCAATGACTTAGATCACGGAAAAATCACTTTATGAACTTGGCTTAAAGTTATTTTATATTTTTCTGATATATTTTAGAACAATTTATTAAAGCTTCATCAAGATTGGTCGAGTACATAAACAAAAAAATATTCGATTTCCGTGATCTAAAATTTACCAGATAATCAGATATATAGGTTATTATATAAAAACTAATGTGAGTGCCAACCAAACCTAATATCTAAAAATATTTTCGATAGTTTTTGTGATTTCTAATATTACGGATTACTAATAAACGCATAATAATTTATTTTTATACATAATAATATATAATTATATGATCTAAGACACGAAAATATTGGAATATTATCCACTGCATTCATATAGAATAATAATATTTATATTGGACATTAAAACATGTATCGTGTAATAGTATCGTAGTCAAACGACTTTTGTCGTATTTATGGTTGTTTTAAAATGTCTGTTTTTGTTTGTACTATAATTTATTTTAAATTTGTATAGAATTTTAAGTATACGAATTAGATGTTTTTTTAATGTAAATTAGATTATTTTAGTATCTATTCGGTGATTAATACTATTATTAATGGTATACATAATATATTGTCATTGTTATTTTATCTAAGTGTCAAGATCAATATTGTAGTAAAAAACCTAAATAAATAAATATTAATAATATTAATATATATTATATACATCTATATCTATATTTATATAATATATTAGTCCACTGGTGCTATATTTTAATCCTGCGTCATGATGGTATATTGTTTATAACCAACAGTATATTATTAAAGCTCGTATTATTTTTAAACACTTCATTTTTTATGTAGATATATTTTTGTAAAATTATTATTTATGTAAAAAGTAGATAATATAATAATAGGTTGCTATATATTAATATAGCAAATAATATTTATTAAAACGTACCTACCTATTTGAATTTAAAGCAAATGAACTAAGTATACAGTTTTCAGTATAAAAACAAGAAAATCCCAAAATAATAATAAAAAAATAAACGTATTTAGCGTATTTTAATAATATGCATATATAGAGCATTTTTGAAACATTTAACAGCGGAAAAAACCAGTAAAATCGTTACTGTGTCGAAATGACGATATGATTCCATCCGCGCCGGTGACATAACATCGTAATATATACATACGTCATAATATATATATGTATATATCATTACGCATTTACTATTTAGTATTTAGGTAATGAACATTCGCCATCGTCACACGAGAGTGAACCGTCTCACAATGTTATTAGTGTTATTTATTATCGCCATCGTTATACGGCATAGTCAACGCGACTTATATCCTATGCTTATTATACGTCGTAATAATATAATATAGTTTCAGAGAACATGTCGTCGGCGGTCTGATGAATAGACAACCAATTGACGGGTTCATCGGGTAATATTATAATAATTTATGTATTATTATAGTTATAATATGTTTGTATTGTATCTATACAATTATATATTACTATTATTACTTGTCGTATAGAGCAGCACGTTGTCTTTCGTGCCATTGTATATTATACAGACTGATTCCCCAAACATGCTTATCCGTTTTTTAAAGTGTAGATATCTAAACTTCTGTTTTTAAAATGAGAACTACTCTTTTCTATTGTAAACTGTTTGGTTTCTAAATTTAAGCAGATAATTTTTTTTGAAATTTTTGGCGCATCAAAATCAAAATTCGAATGAGTTATTTTTGAATTATTTAACTTTGTGTTCCTACTACGGGTAATAGGTTCTTGATAATGAGTTTAGAAAATAAGGGGGCTATTATGATTTGAAAATTTTAGTAACTAATATTAACTCATCAACATTTATTATTTATAAAATCGTTCCAAGTATAATAGATCTAATATTACATATATTTTATATTTGTGTAAAATCTTTTTAAGGACTATTATCCTCAAAATCCTCTATATATATATTTGTAGTGAAAAAGGTGGTGTTGAATAAATTTGTTATTTAAGAAAAATATTGCGGGGGCGGGGGTGGGTTGAGAGAAGTACAATATAAGTACACGATAGGCCGTCAACCTGGTAGAAGACTACGTGTTGTGTTTTTAACACAATATTAATATTATTGTAAAACGTAATTACGTAAATAATGTACGATACAACAATTTTAAACTATTAAGTACTAAGCGAGTGTAAATGGATCGCATAGAATTTTGAAACGGCGGGTAACGAACAAACGAACGAACGCGGTTAATTCATCGGGAAACAATGAGTCCCGAAAATGAAATGACCCGTGCGACGTATAATATATAATAATATGTGTTATGCAAATGGTCTAATTATCGGGTCATTGTGATGTGCGCGGCGGAAAACAAGAGGGATTTTTATTTTCCCGCCGAACGGACCCGTCCGTCCGCGCCACTGACGATTCTCCTATTTAACGGTTCATAACGGCACGCGTCGTCGTCGTCGCGCGGTTCACCACATCATGGTTACACCTAAAATAATATTAATATTGTTACGACTTTCTAGTTCAATATCAACATCGCGCTCGTGTTACCAACTAATCGTCATTAATTGTTTAAATAAAAAAAGGTTTTCTCGTATTCAATTAGGTATTAACTTATCAATAATATTTTGAGTACTATTTATCCATTAGAGTATTATCCAGAGGTCAAAGAACCCCACGATGAGACGATTCTCATTAGATATTAATTTATTATCTTTCAAAAAATGTTTCATTAAATCATCGATAATCATGACAGTTCACTGCAGCTAAGTAAACAACACTTAAACAAAAAAATAAATCAACTTGTTTTATCGTATAATATCATATTTTAACAACACCAATCAAAATTATGTCAATTTTATTATATTTTAATAAAATTAAAAACGTGTTAAACATTAAAAAAATTCATTTTTTATTATAAATGTATGTATGTATATAATATTATTTATATTTATTATTATGGTTATAATGTTTTACATTTAGTACGATTTTTGTTATCATCCCTATTTTTACTACGTCATAACAACAAACATTATTTTGTATATATCTATAAGTTTACCATTTCGATTAATTTAACCTAACCTAATCCAGTTATTTAACAGTTAATATTGCTAAAACCTATTTATTATCGCCACATATAACGTTTTTAGTTGCATTTCAAAATTTAAATTTTCTCAGATAGAATTTATCCTGCAGATACGTTATTACTGTTTCGGCTATAGCTACTGCATTATAAACCAGGGAGTCACTTAAACGGTGGACTATAGTCCGAATCCGGACGGCGGCCACATTTTTTACGAACTCTAATGGTCACGTAATTATAAAATATATAATATAGTTTTTACGTTATATTTTGTATTTTTATAATATTACGATAAATAAAACTGTTTTCCGTTATTCTAGGTCGTATTACGTATTTTATATTTTTATACGAGTAATTATTATAATAACAACATCTAAGAATTGTAAAGGTGCTGTGCGTGATATATACGTATTTAGTAGTTATGTAATGCGGTGGTTGTAAATAGCTTTTTTTGTGGTTGTAATTTGGTATATACCAAATTAATTTATATTTAATAAATATTAATAAAAACTATTTAATATAAATAAAAGATATTAAAAGTATTTGGACTTCGGGAAGTTACTTAAGTTTCAAAACTAACCCTCATAAAAATTAATTAGTAATCTCTCTGTGTCATATATGATAGAAAATCGCGAAGAGCTAGGACAAGAATACGTCATAATCATATTATAGAAGTCGAGAGATAGCATTTTTAGAAATATTTTAGTGTGTGCATTTTTTACATGATTTTATTGTATTTATTTTAAACACGTGATGTCTTGTTGGCAATGCATGTATAATAATATGATAGTATGTTGTTATTTTAGTTATAAATCGTAACCAGCAAGGCTGTAGTAAATTAAATACATTTGCAAGGTTGTTAATTTTGCTGGGGCATTGAGTTGGACCGAAATGTATTTTAAATTTTTCTACTAGACCGCAATATAGTGTATACTATTAAAAATTACAATTTAGATTTTGCATAATATGTATTATATTATAATATTTAATAAAATTTATTCAATAATATTAACAGAAATTTTGGCAAAATATTATTTGCTTATACACATTGTAATTTTATTATTCTTGTATTTCAATACTTTCGGGTTTTGATGTATAATTTGTTGTTATATTATAAATATATTTTACATATTTTGTCAATTTATAGTGCATATAAGTGCCTATAAAGTAACGTAGTTTATACATATTTAACAGTTTTTAGTGCATTAAATCTATGGCTATAATTTATCTAATTATGATAAATGATAATCTTTTAGCATTATGAAATGATTATAATTTATATAATTGTATTATTGTAATAACTCATAGTAAATTTCTTAAAATAATTAATGTAGCCGAAAAATGAAATTAAATAACGATATCAAGAAAACTGTCGACTGGGTACTATGTATTTCATTTTTTTGTAACCATGTACAAAAATTAGAATTTGAAAAGGCTACATTAGACTGATTTCCTGTAAGATTATTAATTAATACTCAATTTTTGTGAATTGTTGACAGGATTTTTATAATTCCGGCTTTTTCCACCTCTTTAATTTCCAGAAATTCTAACTTTAGTCCTGCATCACCTACAATTTAATTTTAACTATTTGAAATTTTTTCACACAAATTATTAGTGCTCAATTCCTGTACATCTCGCTCTCTATGTTCTACCGTAGTATAATGTATGCACACTTGCATAAATAGTGACATATTTATGATGTATGATGGTTAAGTATACATGACAAGGAAGATAAAAGATTGGATTGAAGTATATGATAATATAAATAGACATAAACCCGGGTAAAGGAATAATGACGAATTCTACCAATATTATGCTTTAATGTTTAGCATATTTTTTTAATATTCATATTTTATCTACTCGTATAAAATATTTTAAAAATAAGTGTGTGTTATAGGTATTAAGAGGCTGTTTTTCAATGAAGAAACATTCTAATGAAGGCACAGGCAACTATGTACATATTACTTATAATATTATTTAGTGTGTTGTAACGTTGTCATTACTCACTATTAATATTAACATTATTTTATTGGATGCATCAGAATTGGCGCAAAGGACTCAGAGGCGATCGTTGCCGTTAAATTATATTATTCACTAATTATTTGTGTTATTATTATCATCGTCGTTTTCGTCGTATGTACTGTATGGATACTATTCGGTGTGTAAGTGTGTAGTTAGGAGGGAAAGGTGTTGGAATGTCTTCCAGCGACGACAACGTTCCGTCTGGTGCCCATCATATCCGTCACCAGTCGAATCTCTGATTTATGGTGATTGCATGCAGTCGTTCGTTTTGCGTATGCGATTTCCGTGAGATCCCGACGCTGCGCCGTCGTCTCCGGCGGTCACGTACTCGCAAACGACCTAAACGGACGTTGTCGTCGTCGTCGTCGTCACAATGCGTTTCCGTCAATATAATGTCTTCGTTTTCGTGTGACGATGCAGTTCTTAAATATTACTTCACATTAACATATAAAGAGTTATTGTCAAAAATACGTAAAAAAATATATGTTTTATAAGTATTTTTATAGTTCTCTAAATATAAAAAAAATTAAACAATTTATTGAGCATTAATATGAGTGTAGTTTTATTTATAGGCATACAGTACACGCAAATTGTAAAATAATATGAATATGTACTTGTATAACTTTGACGATAAGTCAGAAATACCAAAAAAATATTATTGTCATTCGAGTCTCTTCCACCGTAAGCGTGTCAATGGTGTACCAATAAACGAAATAATCTAATACTTGGATAACAATTTTGGTGCAAATTGTTAACACTGTTTTTGACTAGACTTGCGTTGGTATATAAATTACATATTTTTATTTTGATATTAATTAATGCAGACTCCCGATAATATTTATGTATTTTATAAATATATACAATGTTTAGTCGTTTCTGGGCACGTAACCTCCCCTAAACATGACCCTGCTGGTCTCCGACAATGAATGACCAATGCTGATTCTCGATTGGAATCTAACATTATCGAATTCGTCGATGATCATTGACAGATTAGGTTGAAGTATAACATAAATATCGTTATAACATCACGCTTGTACTCTATAGACGAGTGCGTGGGCAGATTATATAACATACAAAATTATGTACTTAACGTCATGTTTATCGTGTCTACAGGTATATTATACTATTTACTTACGATTTGTTTAACATGATAACTCAATGCCTATGTTTATATAATACTAGCTGTTTAACCCAACTTTAGCTGGCAAACATAAACAAACACTACTAGCTGTGGCACTTTAACGGTCTATCTTAGCTTTAGTGTACTCAGTTTATGGGTGAATCGACATCGGTATATCTCGCTATTTGTGGGCTAATTAAATCAAGATGGACAATCCGCTTGTGGTTGATTGGAATATTTTTGGACATAGTTCAAACTACTCTTTAAATTTTCTTGATGTCCTTGAAACTTTCATCAAAATCTATAGAGACATTTTCGAGTCTATAAGCCTAAACATAAGGACGTTGCTTTTTATAATGTGTTTAAAAAACAAACAATAAATTAAATATTATTTTATTTTATTTGAAAATAATTCCATTCAGCAATATATGAAAGATTGGCTATAGTATATACCAATTTTATTTCTGTGACTTATAGCAACCCTATATATATAAATAAAAATATATTTAATTTTCGTAGATCAAAACTAAATGCATTTGTGGGTTACCCTACGCATAGAAACCTGTTATAAAATAAAAAACTAAGACACCCTCAGAGTCTCAAAAATGTTATTGATGTATCTATAGTCAAGTATTTACCAAGATTAGCCGTTTCAAAAGACCAATTTAACATTTATTGGTACATAAATACAAATAGAATATAGATAATCGCATTCAGTCGTACCTATGTGTGTATCAAATACTAGTGTCATAAGATAATTTTAAGTGTTCTGTTAGATTTAATTATTATTGGATCTTATAACATACAATATGTCGATCGACGATTAGTGATAAAATATTTCATATTTTCGTGGTAAAAGAGTCATTTTAAAATCGTGTATATTATAATATGTAAAATACGTACCATGTTTATATTGTATAGTAAATACGACTTAAGGTTTTAGACGTCGAAGAAAATATTGACAACATAGGTCACGTATGTAATATTATTTACGTTTTAAATGCTTCGGTGCACATATTAGGTATCGATCTTTGATAGATTTGTCTGTCCGTCGGATTACAATAAGTTGACGTTGCGATGGCAGGGTGGTATTATTGAAATCCGATTTCGATGGGATTACAATGAATACCGTCGTAAGCAGCATACACGAGTATCTGCATTCGTTCAATGTCTGATCGCGTAAAATAGGTATTATTTATTATAAATGGAATTTAATGGAGCTTGTAGTCGAGTTTTTTTTCGATAAAACGTCACTGCAGTAAATGTTCAATCGCCCCAAATTATAATATTGTAATTTGTATTATTTTTATTCATACGTTTTAATTGTATAATATAAGTAGGTACCACTACATACCACTATTAATTCTTAATTGTATAAAATAAAGATTAAACCTTATTATACTAGACTTATTGTACATTTTTTTTTTAATTAGTATTACTTAACTAATGCAAAACATAATTACAAAAACGTGTTGTATATAATGTCTAAATCGTTTAAGTACGGTTTTTCGATTTAATAGATATCCACAGTAGTATGCAAAGATGTTAAAAACTATTTATATTTTTTGATTAAGTCAATTTTAAATACAAATAATTTTAAACAGTGTAAACTGTAGGATACTATTACATCCACTTTAGATTTAAGTACGTTGTAACATAAACAAGTATAATATGTAAAGTAGTAAATACGATTTTTTTCTCTAAAATGTATGTAAATATAAAGTGCGGAGCAAAATTGGGTAAGTAATGATTTTTTTACCGAGTTAGTTTGAAATATTTTAATAAAAGAAGATTAATTTAAGTGTTGGTTAACTTCTTTTACGTTTACACAAAATTTTTAAACTTTTTATTAATTTAAGAATAGTTTATTTTGTTTGTATAATATAATAATAATAGTTTACTTTTATCAGCTTAAAATTATATACTGCTTAAATAATATTTTGATAATGTCATTGAAGTTTTTCGTCTCGAGAAAATTAAAATCTTGACCGACTCAATTTTTAAAATAACAAACATAGTGTCTAGTAAAATGAAAATGTCTTAAGGTGGGTTTTCACTGAACCGTTCATGTGCACGTGCACATTTATTTTACACGCACATATACGCCCTTCTTGAAAAATACTTCGGTAAGCACGGTCAATGTTCATATTTTTAAATTTATGATTGCTGCTATCAGCCAAATAAGACCGTTCGGACAAAAATAGTTGAAGTAGATCCAACTTCATGGTATCGTGGTTATACGTGTGGTAAGATTGTATAAACTCTCTGGTATATCAAAAGCTTACCATGTATATCAACCAATCACAGAAAAGTATTTTTTTGTACGTACACGTACACGTGTGAAGAGGAAACCCGTCTTAATTATTTATGATTACATCCTATCGCGATAGTCATATTATCTCGTATACGAAGATTTATAAGCAGCATTTATCAGCAATAAGTTGTGAATTATTAATGCATTCACATTTTATTTTGTTACTTTATATCGAAGAAATTATCAAATATATTTTTTAAATTTCACTGTTATCAATATAATTAGGTATAGCTTTTTTCAATAAATCGATATTGTGTTATTAAAATTATATAACTTTTGATTGCGATATACTATAATATCTCTTGTTATATATAAAACTATAGGTGCTATAAATAAAATAAAAACGTAAAACAAATGTGTAATAAAAGGTATTTGTTTTCAATTATTTTTTACCCATTTATTTATTAAAAATTAATTATTCAACAATATTTTTCAAACTTTTAGAATTTTTAAAATTATGATATCACTATTTTTTTTTACGTAAAATTTATAGTTTTTAATGCATTTTTTTCAACCCAATTTATGATACTATTATAATCTTATTATTATATAATAACGCAAATAATATATATCGATGTGTGCTGCATATCGACAAGGACATAATATACTTTAATATAATGTATATTGTATAATATGTATTGCGTAATTTGTTCGTTCCCGCCATTAATTTTATTTTTTTAAATTACATTTTTTCATACACTCAGTATCTAGGCAGCAGCAGCGTAATAGTGATCTCCGCCAAAACTGTAATTCGTTTAAGACTGTTACAAACGTCCTCCACTCGACTGTTGCTCCACGTTATTCGCTGTAGGAACCCAGTACAGCCCATTACGATAATTGCGTCGGGTATAATTTAATTTCTCTGACGTCGAGAACCGTTGTTTATTCTGATTAAATCTCACGTTGTTGTCGTTATTTTAATAAACTCGCTTTTAATTTGAATAAAATATTAAATTATTTAATATATAATACGATGACAATATAATAATTATGTAACTTTAATGCATCTACAACATTGTCTTAATTATATATAGATAGATAGATAGATAGACGTCCGGTACCATTTTACCGGTATTTAGTAAATTGAATAAATAATATCGATAAGCATTTACCAATGAACGATAATTGAATAATCTCTCAATGAGCTTAATAGTTTTTTAGTAAAATAACTTTTATTTAGTTTTACCCAAATACAATTACTAAAAGAAAATATTTTTTTTTTTTTTTTAATTTGGAAATAAAGAAATTTTAAAGTTTTACTTGTTCTTTATTGTTTGACTTGTTCAAATAATAATTATATATATAATATAAAAGACAAAAAATCAACGGTTATTATTCAGATTTTATATTGAATTTGTATATACTTTGTATATGCGCGCGTGTCAACCGTTCGCGAGAAGAAAATATAATTTTTTTAGAGCTGCCATATAAGCGATTCCGGCGAGACATTTGACTTTTAGCATATTTGTATATCCCATTTCTTGACTTTTATTCTTTTTTCAGGCCAACCGAATGAGAAGGACTTTTGGATTTTGGCAACTGTCCACTGTTGTATACAGCACCTTATTTTAAATCTTTCAACACTGTCTTTTCCCGACCAAACTCGCTTTAATATATTATGCTTTTACTTCTACGAGTAAGGTTGAAAATAGTTTTAGAATTTCCACGTATTGTTTACATATTATAACTTTTTGTTTAGCATAGAAATTGGAAGATTTTCATATGTTTTTATAATTTATTTTAAAAAATTACATGATATAACAGGATTCAAATTATTTATGACAAAAGAAGCAAAATAAATTTATATACACATAAACGGGGAGATTTTCCTACTATGAATAATTTAATGTCTGACTTAGGAAATATGCCGAATTTTCAAATTATTTTTAAAGTTTAAAAATTAGAACATTTTAATAAAGGATATCAAAAATTTTAATAAAATATTGTTTGTTTATATTTTTCAATAATAATATCTAAAAGTCCAGAGACAAGGTCTATAGTTTGTAATCAAATAATAATCCTGTATAAATTGTATATTTTTTAATTAGGTAAGTTTTCCACAGATTAATAATGTTGATTATTGTATTATTTATTTAGATTATTGCATAACAGTATTATAATTTCATTTTCAACATTTATATTATTTATTTATATATTTTTGGCTTTAAACGCTGTTTGGCTTTTGAAAATATAAAAATCATGAAGGAGGTACACATATATTATACAGTGTATTACAACAAGATAAATTAATAATAATATATTTAATGACTTATAATAACAATTATTTCAAGTATTTTAAATTTTAGTACATATTAATATATTATTGACATATTTTCTACCCAAATGGCTAAATATGATTTTTGAAAGGTCAGCATTGTTGTACACGTCGTGCGTCGTGGACCCGCGCAACATCATAATAATGATATAATTTATAGTAACGTTAGCATTTCACAATCGATATTCGATGAAACATGGTAACATGATCGCAGAGAATTTATATACACTAGAAAAGTTCCAAAAGACAAAAAAAACTTTACAGCATATTTGAAGTGGATAGAGTACAGTATAGCCGGTAGGGTTTAGAAGTTATAGAATGTACATAGTATAAATTGAGTAACAAGAAAAAATGGAATAAAATAATATAAATATTGTAAATATTGTTCCATTTCACGTGTCCTTGCCTAAATATAAAAAAAAAAATACTTACCAAACGTAATCGGTTTTCATTGTCAAATTTAATACTGTTATCGTATTATAGGATGTTTAACTCATTCACAATATTGTTTCCGGGTTACTAAACGATTTGGTAATCGATGAATTAATTTCCGTTTATGTATATTTTTATTTATTTTATTTAACCGAAATTCGATTACGAAAAACGGCAGGAGATACGAATACTACGCCATTATTATAGCCTGTAGGGCAGCCTTGGTGAAGATTAACGGTAGGTTATGAACGTATTATGTGATAGAAACGACTATAGTCGAATTCTGATCTAAACTCGTGATTTAAAATTTAAATCATTCTTTGTTGACTTTTTTTCAATGGTTTTCCACCTATCCGATTTTTATTTTACTAGCTGCATGTAGGAAAACCATTTTATAATTGTTGACAATTCTTCTGCAAAACAAAAAAAATAGTATAATCATTGTAAGTAAGTCAATACCGTCCGGCATGTGTTTATACATGATATCAATATTGAATATATACGAGTATAGAGTCAAGCTTGTGAATTTGATATGTTTATTGTAGATTTTTCGTTCAACTATAATTGAATTAAAATTCACACGGTGATAAGAGTATTACTCTGCTATAAAAATAATAGCAAATTAAAAACTATTCAGATTTGTATACAAAAAAAAAAAAATAAATAAAAATGGATATCATATTTATTTAAAATATTACGTATATTATAACATATTATAATCAATGAAAACCCACGCCAAATCGTAAACTATATACTCGTAGTATAATTATTTTGATATACAACGTGCACAGGCGGAAATTTGTTGAACTAATTTTTTGCCAGCACTCTGTAATATTATGACTAATATTTTATTTGTACATAACAAAAAATAATAATAATCAGGGCTGTGCACCAAATACAACGAAATTCGTATTCAATTTCAAAATACGAAAAATTACGTGAAGTAAACTTAGTAAAAATTATACAATTTGCTTTGACCATATTATATTATATTCCTATACGATTTAAGGTAATACTGAAAGGTGAAAGCTAATAAATATTAGGTATGTGTTATTATATTATAACTGTTAAATATTAAAATTGTATACAAAAACTTAATTTTATGAAAAATGATAAGCCTTATAAAAAAATATTTAAAAATTAATAATAATAGCTTACTTTCATTTCAGGAATTTATATTATAAATACAATTTCCAATTAATTGAAAACTTTAAATATGATGATGATGAAAAAAACTTTTCATAAAAAAATAGCATATATAAGACTATAATGAATGATAAAGAGCTATTAAATAATAGTATATAAATCCATGATTTTTACTTCAAATAATACATAAGAAAAACAGTTATATGCACTTACGTCTAAAATATTTCATAATTGTTGTAAATGTTGTGATAATTAAATTTGTATCCCACTTGGTTATTACAGTTTATTGCATCAACAATTGTAAATATGTATATCATCGAAACGACGTAACAATATAATACCATAATGATAAAGTGCGAAGATGGTAGCGGCGTCAAGAGCGGTTCGGAATTTAGTCTTCCGATTTCCGCCGCATCCGGCAGGCCCGGCCTTGTAGCGCCGACAGACCGAACCGCGCGAACTAACCTATTGCGAAACAACCGTATTCAAGACACGTCTGGGAAAGTATATCTCTAACACATGTTTATACATATATTATTACATTATAGTTCACTATACTCGTGTATTGTAGTTATAGTTGGCCGTTCGTCGTTATTATCATACTGTTATATAGACGATTGGCGAACACTGTTTAATTATTAATTTTTTTCGTCTTCCCCCGACTCTTCCTAATATTAACCTAAACTAACCTAATCCTCTCATTCGCCCTTACTTGAGCCATCTCGTTATTCTCGTATGTTAGCGGTTTACCCATATGGGAATACATTTTAATGGTGACATGCTACGTATAAATGCATCATTATAATAGTAATATATATGCGAATATTATGACTGTAGTTGCAGTTGTAGATAAACAATGTATACAGTGTCTCGTCGACTGGTTTTTATCCCAGTCACTATCATAATTGTTTTCCCAGATTGTTATTATGTTTTTGAAATTCGATTTCGGATAATATTCTGCATATTACTATTTTTATTACACATGAGCGCTAGCGTGAACAATAAACATGACGACAGAGATTTAAAATATTTTTTAAAAATTTTTACAGCATTATAATGTTTGGTCTATTGAGGATAATGATTACAAATGTATTCCAACTATAGCCCCTAAGATACTTCCGGTCTAAATAAATACGCTTAGGCATGTCAATACTGATGCGTATGTATTCGCATAGAGTGAGATGCGATTAACGCCGATGGACATCAAAAATCGATTGATAAGTACCACGATATATGACCTCGCGTAATTGATCAACGTTAGTATTTGTGAGGAACTTTAAATACGACAAATAGATATCACCACGTTTATGACGTAAATGCACCATGCGCGTATAATAATATACCAGTCAATCGCACACTGTGGCCTATAGTTTATAGCTAATAATGTTTTCCAGTTTGTATTTTTTCACTATTTAGAGTTTATATTATACGTCTTTGTTAAAAGCATAATTTGCACGAATGAACAGGCATCACAAAAGTAAAAAAAAAAATATGGTTGTAAAAAAGATTTGGCGTTTTATTAATTTTATGAAAGTGAAAAATTTGGTAATTTTCAATTCAGTCTAATAATGAATTAAACAGAAACATTGAATACAGATAATTTATTAATGTTGTCAAATATATGTCGTAATAATTATATTTTATATAACTCGAAACTTGTGGTAATTAGAAAAATTTACAGTAGCGACTTGCACAAGAAAAAATAATTAAAGCTATCAAAAATTGTGTTAAGCATAACATTTTTAGTATACTAAAGGTAGAACTTAGAGCTATTAAAAATAAATTATTTTCATCAAGACTTAAATAATAAATATCAAGTACAATTAGTTATATTTCAAAATTTAAGAATTTTTTTTGGGGGGGTGGGGAGCGTAAAAATATGATACTTTTGCTATCCCAAAAAAGTGTATAGTGTATTGACGACTATGCATACACAAGGCTCGTTTGATTAACCACCTCGCTTATGTACTTTTTTCTTGGGCTTATTGAATCTAAGATTATTCGATAGCAGAAATCACAACTAAGCCTCCATCTTGTTCAACGCTTGATTACTCCAGATAGAACAATTTTTCAAATGCTCAACATCCTTTTTTATGACATCTTTCAAACGTATTTTTGGTCCTTTACTACACGTATAGTAGCAAAAAACGAACATTTTGCCTCTCTGACAGTGAGGTCTGCACGCATATAGCTATTAATAAACAGTTTTAAAAAAAATGATAAATTATAATTAATAATAACATGTTATAAGTACTTATATAGAATATTATAAATTATAATATTTTAAATACTTATATATGTGACGCTACTACAATAATTAACCATACCGAAAATTTAAAATATTATGTGTACTTACTAAATTTGCGTATACGCCTCCTACTCATATGCGTAGAGTTATGATTGTTATATTAATATGCTGCTATTGCGTTGAGACGGTGCACGTTAAATTCGTGCTCCGCGTAGAGCATATCAATTTATAGACATTTCCTGCTGCTGTTTATTCGGTCGACTTCGTTTGATATTCCAATTCGCGTGTACCTACTACCTCCGTGGCCCAGTCAACCCCTACCACCCTCCCCGGTAAGTGCTCGGAAGGAGAGAACACACGTCGACCAATACGTGATTACGACGGTAATACTATAGGAATAATACTATATTATTATTGTGTCGTTTCGTCTATATTATATATATTGCTCTTTCTCGATGTTTTTAAATTTTATTTAGTGTTTTTTTTTTTGTTGTAGTTATTGACGAACAAAACAAAAGTAAAGAAAAGAAACCAGTCGACGCGCATAACTCGTCCGCCGCTTTATGTGCATTGTATACCGCACATTGTCGCGTTATTGACGACAAATTTATGTACACACACACACACACACACATACACGCATCTATAAATTTACGATACACATAATACGTGTATATATTATTGATAATATGTTATGTATTTGCATATTTTAGCGTATATCGCGAGGACAAAACTAAGAAACAATGTATATAGTTACGACAATGTACAACTGCAGGTTATATTATACACCTATGGCTTACCTATGATATAATATATATACATGATTATAATAAAATACTATTATGAATTGTTGTGCAGTGTGTGTGTGTCATTTTTATTTGTGTCAACTGCGGTAGTGTAAATTAAGGCACCGGACTCCCACATAAAAATCGAGTTCCGTAAAGTTATAACCGTAATTATTTACATTTATTGTTAAGATAATATGTATATTATATCAAATAATTCTCTTTCATATTTTGAGAGACATAAGGGAAGGTAGGGTTGACTTATAACATTTAATTTTGAATAAACTTGTATGATTTTTATTACTTAAAAAACTGAAAGAATTTATTACAAAATATAACTTTTTATAAACAAATTTCGACACCAATTCGTTTAATTAATTAATATTATAGATTTTTTTCAACATTATTCACTTTAATATAATTTTTGTTATGAATAATAGTATATACGTAACAAATATCAAAAATAAAACATAATTTAAGTATACATAAGAGATTTTTAATTTTAATTAAAATTGATTACGTTACGTGTTATATTATATCCAATATAAATATTTGATGTTTGATCGTCTTTCCGAAGCGTGCGTAAGTAGGTGGATAATTAAAGCTTTATTTTTACAATTTAAAAATCTTGTTTTTTTTATACAGATATGATTTTTTCTGTAAATGTATTCTTTCAATGGTCAAATTAAACATTTAGTGAGTTTTTTGCTATTCCCAGTGGATTCATATAAGAATTTAAGAGACTAGGCAGGTCGTATACGTTTTAATCTGCATTCAACTCTACATATTATAATCATTTAATTTTTGTAAAAAAAGTGTGGTGACAGTTTATATACGGTATTTAAGTATTTTGACACATGTCAACTAAACAATTTTTTTGTACCAAACGCCTATTATACATATATTTCGTGGTTTACTCAACGTATATCTCAAACAAGAGAAAACGAGCATAAGGGCATATAAAATAGTTAAAGATGTAACGCGCCATCAGAAATCCTTCGTAGATAACCAGATGGGCTACCCCGCCCCTTGTATTAAACCATAAATTGTAAAGTCCACATTCTACAGATGTTGCTTAGAACATCACAAAGATTTAAAATCAGAAATATGTAACAAGAGTTACAATTAATAAAAATTAACATTTTTGTTTAATTTATCATTCTAGTATATTTAGAATACGCTATTATACCATACACAAAAATAATATGTTTTCTACATGTTTCAAACAATATATTATATAACTTAAATATTCATGTAACATTATAGATTGTAATAATAATAAATATTATATTGTTAAAATTAAAAAAATAATAAATATTGTGATTCTACTCAGTATAGGTAAGTTTTTTTATTATATATCTTATTAAATTAATTGTTTCAAAAAGATTTTATTTTTAGAATTACTTAAACATTTATAAGATATTTTTTTTTTTAGTTACAGATAAAAATAAGTAAAAATAAAGAACGAAGGTGAGAGTAAAGTTTTACAATATAATCAATATAATCAATATATATATATATAAGTTTGCTTAGAAATAAATGACATGTGTTTGAGTGAATGGTTATGAACATTCAGATTTAGATTCAGATAGTGATTGTAGATATAATAGGACATACCTATTGTGTAAGAAATAATAGGCAAGGTGTAGGTGCTACTATGTAATGTTGCATTATCATACAATAATACTTTTATAAACTAAAAATAAAGTTAGAATCAGGTTTATATATATATATATATATATATATATATATATATATATATATATATATATATATATATATATTAAATAGGGCAAAAAACATCTAAAATTATGCATATTTACTAATATGCTACAATATTTTTTTGATAAAATATATACTCGTTAGAATCAATACATAATCAAACATCTCTCTACTTAGCTAAATAACTTCAAGCCTCTTCACAAGCTTAAACGTATTACTGAAATCATGATTTACTAATGTGAATTAACGTTTGAAGGTTTTATCAACGAATGACTTTCTTAATCATGATAAATATTTTTCTTATACATTATGGTATCCTAATTTATAGGCAATTCCTTGTAATATTAAACAACTTATTTTACGTTATAATAATAATAATACGATTTTTATACAATATTACGAGTATATGTCATATAAGTGACAGCGCATTTAATTATTATAATATTATTATTATTATTATTATTATTATAGCAAAATTCTTGAATTAATCTTATTGATTATAATTTAAAATGCCTGTTAATCGTAGATCTAAAAGACGCACTGTTACAATACAACAATATAGTATATTATATTAGGAAGAAACCGATTCCTGCAGTGGCAAAAAGTGAAAACCTAACCTAAGTGGTTTTTATTTGTAATGTTGTTAGGTATATACTAAGTACTCATACATATATCATTCTATACTCTATTCTGTACTTGATGGGTGGTGACGGTGGTGAAGATTAAAATAGTCGGAGCACATTTTGCGGAAGTCGTTTGTCGCGGGGATTCACATTTATAAATGGCGGGCCTAACGTTTCGAATACATAATATATTTACAGTATATTTTTATATGTACGTATAATATAATTGTAGTGATCCAACGAGCGATCGATCGATCTATTATTAATATCTACGACTCCTCTGCTCACCTCTCTCTCTAAAAATAAATACTTTCAACATTACAAGTCCGAATTATCACGAACATTTGATATAGAGAGTTTAGGAGTAAATAATCGTACTCGTACCAATTTATAATTTATTTACATAATAATATGTGCTAAATATGTACACCCAAAATATTCGAAAACCCTTCGAGTTTCTGCGTCACTAGACCAACGACGACACATTGAGAATAGTAGTTGTTATGTATAATATTTATATGTGTCATATTATGCGCGTGTGTACACCTTTGATTATAATATAATGACAACAAAAGCCCAGCGACGCGTGAAAACGAAGGGCGTTACTTGCACAGCAAGAGCGCATCGTTGAGAGTGACAGCGTTCTGGCTGTCATATTATAATGATACACAAATAGAAGACGCCAAAACGAGTATAACGGAACAATAATCATAATTATTGTAACCATTTAATATAGTATAAATATATGAGAATAGACGATAATCGCTCTTCATATTATATTATAATATGATCCCTCCATCCGTATTTTACCCCTTTATTCGGCTACGTCCTAACACCTACTTAGTGTTATATTTTATCCAGTGCAATACCGATCAGTATATGTTTATAATAGATCTCTATAAACGTATAAAAGTGACCAGAGTTGTAATAGTCAACGCGTCCACACTCAACGCCGAAAACGGTGGTGTGACGGAGGCTTATATTACACTATTACGTTTCAACACGTAATGTCCTTTTTTTTTATTCCTTTTCCTAGAACTTTTGGCCCTATTTTCAACGGGTGGGGATTACTTCCACCCGACCCCACATCATTTATTTTATATTAATAAAAATGACTGCACTTTAGTTTCAAAACCTTATATTATGTGGTGCTATGTGGCTGCAAGTAGTTCTTTTTAAAAGTATTTCCATCAATCAGTAAAAATGAAAAAAATACATCCATACTATATATCTTTTATATTTTATGAACGTGTGTACAATTTTATAAATGCTTTTTTATCGAAGTAGTATTGTATAATTTATAATATTAATTCGTATACCTATAGCTATTATCGTATTGTTGTTACGCGAATAATCTAAATCCATCGAGTGGAACTAGGTTTAATTGTATTACTTATACTTATCATATTGTTTCACGACTTAATGCATCAAAGACATGAGTTGCTACAACAATGTAGGTGACAATAAACAAATTTATGGACGATATTCTTTCCGTCCTCTATTCTATGTAATGCATGTGTGCTCATCTTATTCACTGGGTTACATACTACATATTTTTCTTTCAGTATTCTGCAAAACTTGAATTTGAGTACCTTTTACCGGGTCCTAATTTCATAGTCGTTTTTTATAAATTTAACATTGTAAATTGTACATGCAATTCAAACGGGCCCCACTAAGAGATGATAAGTATTTTAAGGGCGAAACAAGACTGCGCACTTTTTATAATTGAGAAAACACAAGCCAATTGCACGAGATGTATATATTAAGCCACTTATTATTTATATTTAATGTAACGCTCATGTGGGTGAAGAGTATAGTACAATATATTTTATAACATAGAATGTAATATAGAAATAGAATTAAAAATTATATAAAAACTCTTTAATTTGAAGCTATTATAAAAATAAATCTAAATCAGATGAATGCTTATGATTTAAATGTAAAATTTTGTAAATGAAGCTATTTAAAACTAAATTACGATTACTAAGTGTGGTAAAAATAAGTTATTATTTTATCTATATTAATTAAAAGAACCATAAACGCTTAAAACCGATATAATTCCAAAGCTCACGACAGTTAATGTATATATTTTATAGTAGGTACATATAAATAATAAAAATTGATATAATTGCTCTTTATACTTAAAGAGGATATTTGTGACATGATTCTTAATATCAGAAATGGATAGACCAGACATATTTGACACAAAAGCAGTTATTTTTATAAAATTTCTTTGAGCTTTATCAATTTGGTCAATCAAACCTGTTAAGAATTTCAAGCTAACAAATCAAAATCTAGAACATAATACACTGATACAAAATATAAAAAAACTGTAAAACACGTATATAATTTATATCGTCACAGTTTTGTTCAATGAAATTTAAGTTTTCAAAAGATTTTGCTTGTACATTACTTACTTTTTATTAAACAATTTATAATATCATTTACATTTTACTACGCTTTAATTGTATTTAGATACTTTTCTTATTAATTATTTAAGTATAATAATTCAAACCAACTATATCAAATATTTTTGTTTGCATTGTGTTTTTTTTTACAGGTAAACGAGTAAAATTTGTGCAATCGTATTGCACCGTCAATTCAGACGCTTTAAACTATGTTTATTTTTTTGGCACACAATCCGGCTGGTATGTTCAAAATGCTGTCCAAACTGGTCCTCCAAATATCGTTCATACACTACCCGTACGACGAATATAATATAATCAAATAAGTAATCAAATTATTATTATATTATTGCTGTTGCGTGTGATAACATCTTTCGCGTTCAACTATTCAACTCGAACCAGTATCATTGCTATTATATTAAGGTAGTTTAGGTTATACATATTATTATTATGATTTATGTGATACTACGTAGGTGGGCGCGCGCCATGTTTCGTCTTGTTCATGATATTTTGGTGTCGTGGTGTAGTAGAAAGAATGACATTTAAAAATCATTTCCCAAACAAATAATTCAGAGTACGCGCGTATTATCATATAGGTACCTACCTACTACTTATATTGTATTCGGTATAAATCACATTCGGCATTCAGTCGATGAGCGGATGACGACATGACATGACATGATATTTCAACAATGTTATTTAAAAAAACGTTATATTCACTATCATTTATAAATTATTATCAACATGACACGACAATTATTATCAATTTTGTATAAACACGCGACCGGTGACTGATATATTTGTCCCAACGATGAGTTGATTGAGTTTAGCGTAATTATATTTTTAATCAGCTTTTTTTTTGGTTTTTAAAAAATCTTAAAACTCTTATTATTAGTAATGATTATTTGTGTCACTAATTGGATAATGATTTGATAAAAAAAATTAACAATGGCTCGACGAACCTTTTGTTTTTTTAATAATTTTATTTGTTACACGAAATACGTACTTTTAATGTTTGGCTGTATATAGTATATATTATATACATTATACGATCTATACATTGTACAGTTTACACGTCAAACTGGTTAAAGAGTATATGTACAGGTATTTCAATACCGGGTTTACGTCCTAAAAATATTGTACAAAAACCTATGGAATTATTAAACCCGTTTTAAATCGTATACGCTTCATTATAGTGAGCCGCACGTACCTTTATATAAGTATTTATAATATAGCATTTTAGTTTACGTTTAGTCGATATAAACAATACAATGATTAATAATTATTCAATACTTGTACATGGGTATAACTATTTTATATATTATTATCTATTGTTAAGATTTTTTCTAAACGTTTTTCACTCTTTTGTAAGACAAAATATATTTTTAATTTTATATTCTGAAGCAAAATACTATTCAAAGTATTTCGATTCATAAAAATAAAAGTAGTTTATTAACTAAAAGTATTTAAAGTTTATATGAACGGGGTAGTGAACTAATCTTTGAATACTTATTATATAAGTTATAACTCATAAACTACTCGCCTAAAATTCGATTTTTATCTATCGATAAGTACTCCAAAAAATATTCAGTTTAGAAATAAGGAATTAAAAATGCTAATATGGTTAAAAATATTAAAAACTAAAATAATAATAATAGTAATCATACATTTTTTTTCAAAAATATTGGTTTTTAACGACTTAAAATTAGGTAAAAATAATATTTTCAAAAACATTTATAGTTTTTGAGAGAATAAGCGTTTAACATTAAATGAGTTATTTGCAGGTATAAAAAGTTTTAAAATTGTATTTATGCAGATTTTATTCGATTTTTCATCGATTAAACATATATATATATATATGTTTAATATATATATACTTATTAAATGTTTCGTTTATTTTGGTACAGTGGTGTATACATTATATACAGTCTGCATCGAATTTTAACACCAAACGATATATATAAATATGTACTTTGATATAATAATATGATACCAATTTGTATATTACCTATAGTACATTTAATATATCATGACCAATTTTAATTCTGCTTCGTATGTTATTATACATACTACCGCATACCTATACCAGCGGGCACTACATAACGTTTGAATCAAGTATTACGTAATGGTTTTCCCGTGTTTATCCGACCGAATAGGTACTTTGACTTTTATTTTTTTTGAAATGTCCTTAAACGAATTATATATAATATAAATAGGTAGTCGAGTGTATATAAAATCTTCCGCGGTAGTTCATATATACGTATATAATACCCACGAGTATATGTCGTGTATGTATAGTTTATCGTTTCATCTGTACGTCTAACGCGGCGAACATATATATTATTATAGGTACGAACGGAAAACGTTGATTTATATTTTATTTTTACATAAAAACCGACGTGAGTTTAACCTTTTTGAAATTTATTCGGTTTTATCGGCATGACGACGGTTAAATACGAAATCGAATCGGGTTTCACCGCTTTTCAGTTCGTAATTAAAGCCAGTTACAAAAAATTCCGAAATATTTTTTGGTCCGGTCCAGCGACGAGCCGCGATTGTTCATTATTAATTATAAGAAGGGTTGGACCTTCCAGGACTTGTAACATAAAAAAAAGCGTATATAATTGTGCGATTATAATAAATTATAAATTATAATATATTATAAACAATAAACATCAAAAAACATGGAAATATGCACAGAATTTTTTTTATAACAAACAAGTGGTTACTTGATTTTTTAATTAGTTATTACAATTTCCACAAAAAATATAATAATATAATATATACATATACATATTTCTATATTTCATAATGTTTTAAATAAAAAAGTTATTTATATAATAATAATTATTATATGAATAGAAATTCATAGAAAATAAGTTATTTTACCTAAGAGGTGCTTTCTAATGAATATGCTTAAAAAAAAGATTGTTATGGTTAAAATGATATATTAAGATCATAAATTTCAAAAAAATAACAATTTAAAAGTGTATATTTTTAATCAGTCATTTAGAATGTAAACTTTTCAACTCATTACAGTAATATTAACTTCCACGAATAGCAGGGGTAAATGCGAAAAAAAATTGTTAGAATTCTAAAATTTCGTACTTGGATTCTCTATTATTTTAAATGTATATATTTGCATCGTCTATGTAGTTTTTTTAATGTGAAATATCCATATACATAATAAAGTTTTAAAATTCCTATTTATAAGGTATACGGTGATACGGTAATACGATGCATATTATATGTGTACAGAACACACATATAATATTCACCGTATATTATTGTATATGAATGTGCATAAAATATAAATTATATCCATATAGGTACGATATGGCAGCAGTGTATTTACGATTTATCAGGGCGGGTAAACGATTTTAATGGGACGTTTGTCCTCGTAATTTTTGTCACGCCAAAAATTTAACAATACTTTATACTGTCGATTTCGTTTTCAATTTTTTTTCTCGTACGTCTATTTTTTACATCGGCGGGGCGTATCGTGTACATGCCATTACGTATTTATAATAATAATAATACACCTATACGCGTCGTGTACCCGTTTCGTCTTACGCGCGCGCATAAGCCGCTCAGAGTCTCCCATTATAACATGGGTAGGTTGGTTCTACGATATTTTGTTGTAAATCTCAAAGCAGCAGCAGCAACAGAAGAAGAAGAAGAAGAAGAAGAAGAAAAAGAAGAAGTGAAAAAAAAAACTAAAAGAAATTCACAATGAAGACTTGGTGCGCAAGGTGGTCGGAGCCACCTGGCGCTTTGCTCGTTTACACCTGCTCTCGGAGCGCAACCTACCTCCCGACCCGTCGCACACCCCGCTCATCCAGTCGTCTTCCCCACACCCGACGATATTATATTTTATTATTATCGTATATATAGTAGTTGCTCTCTCGAGTCGCTGTTACACGTACCTACATCGGCAGCAGCTATCTCGCGAGCACGCTCGTTTCTCCCTCGCCCGGGCACGCGTGTACAAGATGACCATCATACATTACATATATACGCACACACACACATACACACTACATACTGCAGCCAGCTCGTGCCTAGCCAATAATATAGTAATAAAAACAGGGAGTTAAATAATGATGAAAAAAAAACGCACTCTGTGCACACGCGCGAGCTCTCGTGATTATAATAATGATAATGCTTCTGCTGCGTCCGTAAGCAGCATACACATATAATATTATACGGCTGCACCTGTCCCGCTGTTCGTAATCGGACTTGTGTCGTCATGACGGCGGCAGTGACGCGATTCGTGAGTCTGAGACCAGCGCGCCGATACCTATCGCCGTACATTATCATTAGTAGGCACTAGGTATATAATATTAAGCCCGCGCAGCTGGCGAACTGACCCCATTTATTTGACTGTTATGTGGAGATGTGGTGTATAATATTATGATTTATTATGCGCATATCGATGATTCACGATCGACGGAACTTCCGCTGCTGCTGACCAGTCTGCGACGGTTGGTTTTCAGAAAATCTCGACGAACCTAGCGGTTTCGGTCTCGTTGTTTCCGACAGGTGCAGTGCGTGTCTATATTCAGCTATCTCCACAGCTATCTCAATTTAAATACGACTACCGGACTACCTAGGTATGTTATTATAATACATGTTTACTTATAGGTACCATGCGCGGATAATGATATTGTTTATCCGCCAATATCGGGTCAGCTTTGGGCTACATAATACTCCCTTGAATTCGCTGTATCTGAAACACGCCGCGTAGCAACAACTCTTTCGGGTACCCATTTAATTTTATGATTCTATACCGTCACAGAACGACAAGCTCGGTGAGCATCCAGTAGTATTTACTTTTACTATAACCTACTCGTGTGTACTATGCCCCACAGTTACGTTAGTGGCTGTTGTATTTACTTTAACTTCAAAAAATATGAACGCGTACACATCTCTCGTTAGAATATGTTCTCCGATGCTGAATATTGTTATTGGCAGCTTTATCAATAAAGCGAATTATCCACAAGACTTGGGAATATCTAATATTTTCTGGATAAATCTATGATTCTCGATTTACATTTCATGGTGATTCGAATAATCGATCATCCACTCGACTTTTTATCGTCTGTCTCGTGTACTGTGCGTTAAATATTTCAAGTAACCCAATATACCAATATTCATGGCCATAAATTAGCACGTACAAATATACGCATTTCCAATATACATGTTTTTTTATATTTTAGCAACATCTTTACCAAAAATATTGACAAAAAAATGATGTTTCGCAGCTTAATAAAGTTAATTTTTTTTATAATACAGCTATAATATATATATATAATAATATTATATTCAAGGTTTATTAAAAATATTTTAAAATCATTATTTATTATTCATTATTATTCCAAAATAATATGAAAAAAAAAATTTAACCTGTTTATACTTTAAATTGTATTTTTTTCCATATTTTGGAAATTCTAGATTTTATATAAGCAATAACCATGCAGAGTAAGTAGGGCCATTATGTTCAACAGTAAATTAATTCACAGTCCTGTTTATATGCGTAATTTGAAGAGGCGAGGCAAATATGTCGTTTTTCACCTTTATTTAAATTTCAAGTCTATTGTATATTACAATAATACAACTACTTTTTTTTTAAGAATTACACTTAACTTAAATATTATATTTATTTATGTGTTTTATGTAATTATTGTTTGAAATATTAATTTATATTGCATAAATAATTTTAAAGTTATACATATAATTTCACAGGTATAGTAATTAATTTGATATATTTTAATTCATTTTTCAATTTTACAAATCTTTAATTATTAAAGCTAGAATAAATTATGCTTAATGTTTACATGTATATAAATGAATGACTGGTAAATTATTTAATCAGGAGAGGTGATCCAGAAGACATCTCCTACACTATAGTCTTAGACATACTAGGTAAAACATATTTATTATATTTCCTCTCCCCTTAAAAATATACATACAAGTTACACCACTCTGAGGTTCTCACCCTAGAGGACTATTCTCTTTATGTCATTTCATGTTATTGTTGTTATTGTATAAGTTTATCAAATTTACTTACGTACAACAATTAAATAACAGATAGTTAATACTCATTTATTTATTTTTAATTTTCAAAAGTTATTCAATGGGTCCTGCTAAACAATTAAAATGCGACCAAATCGTTAGTATTTCGACAACAATTAGTAGATAAATATTTTAGGTTTTTCGCGATAATACCTTCCGACGAATCGATACATGCATAGCTAAACTACATTGTACATGATAAACACTATTTGTAAAAAAATAACGGCAAAAGTTACAATCGAGTTATTTAAAAATGAACATTGATGTAAACATAAAACAACTATATTAAAAAAAACAGTCGTTACGATTTTTATACGAATATTATACACGAAATGTACATTTCATTTAGTTTCAATTTAATTTTTTGTTTCAGCTGGCGCCAAAAAACATAAAGTGTATTCTACAGAGTGATTCAAGTAACCTTGCCCCCTTTTTTTATTGACAATATATTTAATCAAATTCTCATTTGTTAAATGTTATGTATATTTAATAAGTTCATTATAAAAACATTATACTGTCTAAGAATCACACTTTTCCTTAAAAATTGTTAAGCTGATTACATTTTAGAGTAAATAAATCAATATTTCAATGTTTTTGAGATTTATAAGCTTTGTTTACTTACTAAAGATAACAGGTTTGTATATAATATAAGGTTTGTGGTAATTTAAAAATTTAAGTAAATCATTTTAATTTATGAATATTTATATAATGTATTATAAAATTGGTGCAAGTATAATATATACTAGATTCAATATTACACCAGATACTTTATATTTTTATTAAACTATTAGGGACTACTAATATTCTTAGTTTAAACATTTTAATGACTCGAAATTATATTATTAGAATAATATACGTTTAAATTTTCAAAAAAAAAAATCATATGGTAAACAATAAATTTACTTTAAAAAAATAGTTTTTATTTGAAAAATAGAAATTTGTTATAAGATTCATATTTCTCAAATAGTATAAAATACCATAGTACTTGAAAATATAATTCTTAAAAAATCGGTATTTGAATAAACAAATTATTAAAAAAGAAAATGAGCCTAAGCGTACCTGGTGTAACCCTGTGTATGAAATGTATCAAACGGTTAAAACGGGATATTATGTAGGTACGCATAGGGTAGGATCTGATATAAGCGATCGAACGACTGCACTCTGTATAAGGCGTATTCGTGTCGACAAAAGAAAAGGAAGATAATTATAATAATAATCGTCCATATATTATATTACGAACGTCATCGCCCCTTATCAAAACATGGTTAAAATCTCACCGACAGAGAAAATACACCGTACATCTGTTCGAGTGATTTTGTCTTTCTGTTAATTGATTCAATGTGTAAAATCGTCATAGTCTCGCTTCAACGTTTCCAATGTAGACCATATCATTTATGTTTGTATTACCATTCGTAGAAAAAAAAATGTTTGTTAGCATCTAATTAGACGAAAATTCTATAGTTGCAGCAATATTTAGTTTACTCTCGGTGATAATTATTATATTAGATACAATATAATAATACGCGATACAAGATTATTATAGATTTATATGTATATGCAAACACATATTGATTAAAGGCATAGATTTAGTGCAATTTTATGGAGATGACCTTAATTTTTTTTTTATATATAAATTATACATATACTACTATATTATACTATATTATAACGTATTAGTATATTACTACTGGTTATAGTTTTTGATTTTATTTCATGCAGTTTATCATTATAATTTTTGTCATGCTTAAATTTTTTTTTGTTTTTAGGAAGATGGATTCAACTTAACTATAGCCAAAATATAAATTTCAAAAATACGTAACACCAATGAGGTGACTATTAAGTAAAATATCACGATAGCTGTATTGATGCTGACGACATTGTACATACGAAAGAAACCGTATAGCATCACTAAATAATATTCAAAAGAAATTCCCATTCAGGAATCCTACCATACATGCATAAATAAGCATCAACATGCGAAGAACGCTTTTGATTTTGATTTTCAAGCATCGAATACATAATATAAGCAATACTAATGCTAATAATAAAAAAAATGAATAATATTACATTATAAACCGTCGCTTAAAATTGATGAAAAAAAAATTTATCACAACCTGACACATAATTGATTGAAATATCTGTTTGATCGTTCACAAAAGACAAAACATTCGTGTAGTGTAGTATACTATATCGATTATCGATGGTGCGTTTACAAGACAACATACGTCTAATTATTATATATTATATATTACTGCAGCGTTCGAAGTCACTGCACCAGAAATAAAATATCGTCTATCCATAACGTATAAGATGATAACGACGGGTAAGTCAAGGAATGTATATACAGTGTATAATATGACGACGTCTTCGTGTATATACGTATAAGATATATATGTTACACAGGTGTTTTTATCGCTTGCGGCCGCTTCAATCAGTTCTGTTCCCTCTAATTTTTCCCCTTCTATACCCGGCTCCTACCCATCGAAACTCTATCGGTTGGTTTCTCGTCGGTCTACCCTACCTCTCTCGTAAAAATCCCATTACGAACACTGTAAATAATTCGTTTTCAGTCTTGGCCGTAATTGGGGTCCATCATACCACCCGGAGAACCCCTTTGGTTGTCGTGTTGTGCAGGCATGTAATTAATTAAATTACCAAAATGTTTCTTTCCGCGACGCATATACAACCGAAGTTCGCGCGCGGCCCTATGTATACACACGAATGAGTGATGTATACAGAGCGTACGTCACACGCAAACACACACACGAGTGTGCGCGCGCAGTGTGTATTTAATTTTATAGTATTATTATAAGTCCCCTATGGAGAGACGCTCGGCCGTGCGTAGGCGTTTCCGCGCGCGAACCGATCGTGATTATAAATAAGCCTATACGTTTCGAGAATTGCGTTCAGAGAAAAGTGAAATTAACGACAGCAACGATGACGACAACGACGACAGTTCGGAAATTCGTAATTTCCCATTTGCGGCGTGTTCAGACTAAATATTTCAGCGAAAATGCATATGAACTGCGGCTGCTCCGGCGTACCGATGCCTATAAATAATTATATCGTGATCAACGCAATCTGTATATAAATATTATAATATCAAGCATGTCGCTTTATAACGATATAACTTATATACATTACTAACTCTGTATAACCCGACTTCGGCCAGAACGATATACAAATATAATTTGTACGTCTTTTCCAACAATAAATACGCACTTTACTATTATTAAATTAATACCACATTGGATCATCTTCAAGCATGCAATGTATTTTGTATATTTGTCATTGTTTGGAGGTTATTAAAACACGATGCTTACAACCGTTTTTAGTTGCAAACTTCTACATAATATTTTATGTTCCATTTTGAGGTTGGTGTTAAGCTTTCCTGATTTTTAAAACTAGTAAGTTTTCGCTATAGTAAATCTTCCAGGTTAACATTATGTTTATCTGAAGTACCTATTGTACTAGGTATACTATATGTATAATCAAAATGTACCACACCACAAAATTAAAAGTTCAAGTTGTAGTCGACTGGAGTAGTGAAGTTTATATACTTGACCTATACTTATACTTTATACCTAAAATCTAAATAAACTTTATAAATATGTATCTCAATTAATAGATTGCTCACAGCTAAAAAAATTAATTTATTTTATTATTTACTACTTATATAATTTATGTAATTGACTTTTTTTTAAATTTGTATGTTCATATTATTATAAACACTAAATTATAATGAAATAATATTATACTTAATGTACAAATTACCAAGTTATTACCGATTAGAGTTTACATATAGGGTGATTCTTTTATCATTAACCACTCATTATTTCGCCGAGTATTGACTTTTTTTCATTTTTATTTTTTCAAAATATTTTATTTCATGTTTTTCTGCAACTGTATGACATTTTGATTTTTTTCACCTTTTTTTTTAATAGTGAAACCACTATCGACTTTTAATTTTCAAATGTCAACTTATATTTAAAATGTACAAAATTGATAAAGCTATTTATAAATTTTAACGTTCAAATTATTTTTTTCGTTAATTTTTTAACGAGATATAGCTTTTCAAAGTTGGCGGGTTTTGTTTTTTTAATACTTCTTGTTTCATATAATCTTACATATAAACTTGTTTTCGACTATCGAAGAAGTGATGAACTTTGTACTTGTAGTTGCTAACGCCTCACAGTTGTAATAATATGTAGGACAAACACCTAAAAACCTCAAACCACCCAATTTGGAGCATCTATACTCACTAACTCAATTACTAAATGAAAAATAATAATTCTAACGTTAAAATTCATAAAAAAAATAGCCCTACCATTTAATGGCATTTTAAATATAAGTTGCCAATTGAAAATCAAAAGTTAATAATGATTTCATTATTAAATATAAGAGTGAAAAAAATAAAAATCTTATATAGAATATAAATAATGATTGTTTAATAACAAAAAACTCACCCTGTATACCTCTTCAGGTAATGTACTGAAGTAGACCGTAAGAGTTTACAGATCATTAAAATCGAAACATTTTAAAATCGCCTGAATGATATTAATATGATAATATTTCTGTCAACATATCGAAGTAACGAGAAATGTATGTGAAAAAATATACTCTATGGTCCTATGTATCAGTTGAATATATGTACCTAATATATGTTAATAGTTAACTAAACTTTGGTAAGTCCCATTAAGACGTCCAGCTAAAAAATATTCACTTCAACGAATCAAAAATGCTCGTATTTTATTTGATAGTCAATTGCTAATAGTATTAAAATATTAAAAGAGAGTATGAACATTAAAACATCGTTTTAGTGGAAAATTATGTATAAGTGGTTTTTTTTATCACCAAGAGGAGGGTCTGAAAACGATTTTAGTAACAGCCAAGTTTACGATTTCCTTACAATAAAATAACAAACAACATACAATATTTTAAATAGTTTAAAATTATTACAATAATAAGTATCCGAATTATTATAGAGACAAATTCTAACCAGTAACCATCATTATAATATGTAATCAATATCTTGGTGTATATAATATATTGGTATGTACGTTGTGTATTTAAAATTAATTTTTAATTGTATATATCCGAAAGCTTAATATATTTAGGTTCCTTATATGAAATTTATATAAATATTATGTATATAATATATATTCACTGGTAATCTATTTAAGACACTTATTATATCATTCTGAAAATATTTTTTTTAGAAAGTTTAGTGGTTAGAAAACCACCAAATATTTTTAATATTTTATATCGTTATCATTTTTTTAAGTTTTTACTTTAAAATAACAGTATGTATTTTTAATTAATCATTTCAAAGAAGAATATTTTTTGGGGTACGTTGATACATAAAAAATCAAATTTTAGATGAATAGTCTTTGAGTATTTAAAGTTTTTATGATCGGAATGAAGTGGTACAAGAATACCTCACAAAATGTTGATCTACTACTATATTTTTCTTAACTTAATAAATACTTATACGTTATAATTTATAACTAATAAACTACATGTTTGACATTTTACTTTTTAAGAATGAAATATTCCGAATAATATTTTGCTACGTAATATCAAACTAAAGATGTATAATATTATCAATCAAAAGAGTAAGGAAATTAAAAAAAAAATATTATAATAAAAAATAGTAAAAAAAAATGTTTAGTAGCGACTTAAATTATGCAAAAGAAATATTAAAAAAAAAATTAGTGTTTTTTGAAATAATGAGTGTCTTACGTTGAGTGAATCACTCCGTGTAGACATTTGTTCCAACTTCCATCTCGTTGGGATATCAAGTTGGGAAATCATTCGGCATCACAACTATACAAACTAAATGGGCGTCGCACACTTGTCAAAAATAAAAATGTGTCTCTCTTCTTTTCACACGGAACGTAACACGCCTCAATCGCGCAAAGGGTTTCACGAGTGTGCACAAGTTTTATTCGGTCGGATGTCTGTAGCGCACGCATGTACACTGTATGCTCATACTGCAGGCCAGGTGCGCATTATATCGGGTTTATACTAACGAGAGTTATATAGGTAACGTGCTTGTAAAGGATACGCAGGACTGCAGACATCCTGCTGAAGGATCGACGGATTTGAATAGACGTACATTATAATATTATATAATATGCGTTGCGTATGTATTCAAATACAATGTAATATAAATATTCATTGCGTTTCCGATACCTGCTGTTATAGCAGCAACACCCTCCTCCAGTCGTGTGAATCACACAATCCATGAAAATAACATAATCATATTAATTATTATTTTTTAATATTAAACGTCGCATGTACGGAATATTTTGTGTTTTTATTCGTATCGTGAAAAACATAACTCATGGAAAACTCACGGAAGTCGATTATATTGTATGAAATAATGATTTTGATAAATCTAATTCAATATCATAGTAATATAAATTTAGATACATCATCGAGAGAGGAGAGTAGTTAACAATATTAATATTTATTTTAATAAGCATTAATTTATTTATTTATTTTTAAAGATTTCTGCGTTAAAAAAAATGAGGGCCAATTACGTAATAAGTATAATTTATACATATTTTATACTTATCAATTTTCTTTTGATGTTCTAAGACACAGTATATGCACATTATATTACAACACATGGCCACACATCACGCTATCATTTTCGGCAAGTACCTATTTATTTTAGCAATAATTACCTACCCATAAATGTTTGTTTTGTAAAGGTAATTAGTTTTAATAACAAAATTGTAAACAATTAGGCGTACCTACTAAATCGGTCCTAATGTTATATCAATGGCGTCTCGTGTCTATTAGCAATGTTGTCATTCATGTATTATACATAAATAAATACTAAAGAGTATAATTTGTGTAATAACTAATAATATTCTAATAGCGTTACGTAAAAAAATGTTTGACATTATATTTTACTGAGTTATGAATTTAATAACAAGCTGTTAATGAAATGTTTAATACGATTCAACTAATTAAAATTAAATTGGGTGGCTATACTATAGTTATGTTCTGCAAAAAATGTTTTCTGAACTGTGGTCCGAGTTTTTTGTCGTGCATACTAATTGCGATCCTGGTTTTTTGGGAGTACACACTAATTAAATTTATAAATTATAAAATAATGTGTTATATATTATATTATGGAATATATATCTCTATATAGACTTGGGACTATGTGTTGTATTATTTCTACGAGTATAGGTAGGTTAAAAATATTGTATTATTTTTTTCACTTAAATGTACCGTATATATTTTTTTATGTCATATTGTGGTCTATGGTCTATGGTCTACGATACTAGCTAAAACTTAATTAATATTTTTTTTTTAAATTTGAATTTGCAAATTATGTTTTCTTAAAGTTGTGTCATAGCATTTTTAGTGAATGTTTCTTTGTATATTATATTTGGCCTGCGATTAATTTCGTAATTAATTCTTAGTTGTACTTTAGTATATCTCATTGCTTATTTTTCAAACTATTGATGAAAATAAAAATGTTTGGATGTGCAATGTCGTTGAAATTTAAACGAAAAGTTACACAGCTTTTATTAGTTTGTAGTATTCGTTATCATTAAACAGAAGATAATAATTATACTATATTAAAGTTATGATAGAAAAACTATTTAAGATTAATTTAGATTAGATCTTTTCGTAGTTATTTTTGAGACGTGTAACTTGTATATACTGTCTTATATTAGTATATCTATATAGAATTCATATTTGTGTTTAGTTAATTTTTCTAATGAAGGTTTCTGACGTTATATCATACTTGATTTGACTGATACTTTTTTTGGCGCTAAAACGTTGGCGCCAAAATTCTATAACTGCAGTTAGACACCCCTCCACACCCCCAGTAATGTGCATTAAATGCGCCACGCTGTCTATAATCATGCTTATGATACATTACACGACATGATCATATTATTTGATTATTTATATGTAGCGTTCAGAATGTACATGGCATAACCACTATATATCCTTATATTCTCGCGGGCGCCGTGCAGCATATTTGTGTGTTGCAGGTACATGGTTATATCGGCACAACAATGGCGCGCCATAGGTCTATTCATCTGCGCGGTACAATCGTAGAAACTGTTTCCTTTTATTCACCCGTTGAATACGAGAAAAGGTACGCGGCGCTTAACACTGCCGCCTGCACAGGTATATTCATATAGTAATATAATATGTAGTCGTTAGGCTTTTGTTCGTTCCGCCCACACACGTCACCCGAACATACCGTGTACGCGCGAGTATTACGCGCCCCAATATCCGTTAACCTGCGTGAGAGAGAGATAGGTACCTATATATTATTATTATATTATGCAGAGAGCGATATACCTTCTTCTCCCTACAAAATATTATATAAATGTCATTATATGGGTGGGGTACTGTTACGCATAGGTACTTTGGATAGATACATGTATTGCTACTGTAGCAAACGTTATAAGGGGCTCAGGGATCTAAACCCTAAAACTAAATTATTTTGAAAATGTCTAAGTATAATATATTATTAGGGCTTGTTGATGTCTGTTCATACAAAGTAAACAACAAAATGTTATGTCTTATGTGGTTGTGCAACGTGGATGCGTAACATATAGGAATCTATCAAGTTTACTACCCGACCAATCTCATTGGTCTTGCCATGGATGTCTTAAGTATGATATCCATGTATTCGATAGTCTTATGAACCTACGCTGACTGCTGAGTATTGTATACTATGAGATCAATACTCTAGATATAAGTGAATAAATAATATCGGATGATTTTGTGTATTTCATCATTTCATGTGATACCAGTCCTAAGTGATCATGTAGTGTTTTGGCCAAATCATAAATTCGTGGCTTTGAACATCAAACAATGAACTGTTGTCCAGGACACGTGGAATAATATTGAGATTACAGACATAAAATAATATAATATAATTTATTAAATAAATAATATATTAATACCGTACTACAGAATAGTAAATTATTTAATTTTCATGTTGAAACATAATATTGATTACTGTAATGAAGTAAGATTATAAATTATAATACTGTCCATAGTCATCCATTAAGTGTGTCTGTTTTTATTATTTTGTAGTAATAAAGAGAGATACACTTTGCTGACATATTGTTCTGCCCACAGCCCACATGGCAGTAAACTTGCTATACTTTATGACCTTCCAAATGTTATTTTATGTCTTATTAATATTATTGTAATAAATGATGTATTTTCTTACAAAAGTACGAGATAGGTAACAGATTCGTGTACTTTATTATATGGTATACAAAGAGTATTTTATTTAGAGGAATCACGTGATCTTTACACAGGTTTACACACTTTTTATATGTATTCACAGTATTCAGCGATATTTACACGAACAATATTACAATTATTTGATATAATATTTGTAACACAGAAGTCGGTTAGTACGAATCGCATTTTTCGTTTCGTTTCGTCGGTTTTATATGCGTATACATAATGTTATAATTTATAGCCTCCATGACGCCCTATAATAGGTAAGACAATAATGCGTAGAATGTGAGTTTGCTGCAGTGCGTATACATTATATAGTCGTTTTTATTAGCTTCTAGTCCGTTTTACTCATAAAAACGAAATGTATATTGACGGTGATAATAATAATAATAAAAAAAGGCAAAAAAGTCGCCTGTAATACATGGGTTATCCGGAAGTAGACTGCAGATACCTCGGGCGGACCGTATAATGATGGTCGCGGAACGACTTCCTGCAGCTCGCGACGTCTTCTGCTGCCGTATTCCGTTTCACCATCGCTGCATCGTGTACGGATGGGCGGGCTCGACCGGAATTGGCAAGCCGTCAAAGCTACCGCAGAGCACAGGGTCGCCACGATTGTAGTCCAAACATTTTGGTCATTGATCGACGACTAATAATTATTGTATTTCATATTTCGACCGTTCATCGCGCATATACAAGTATTAAAGATTTATTGGTTAATATTTTGAGTTATTGATAACTCCCCCGCTCGCAGTTTATTACTTAGAAGAATGTCCGTCGTTCATATTACGAGGAGTTTATTGTATCTCCAAGCAAACGAAAAATACACAAAACTGTAATATGAATATTGCATGTCATTTATACAATACACTAGTGTCAACACGCCGTACATGGGCATTCTCTTTTTCTGTAGCTAAAGTCGACATTTCCCTTTAATAATAATTGGAAGGTCCGTTTACCATCAATCGCAATACAACGGTGTATAAAATATTTCCATATCTTCGCCACAAACAATTTCAGTGTTTAATTTTTGATAAACCCTTTTAAAAAAAATATTTGGATTTGTAATATTGTAGTGGCCTCAAATACTTGCACTACGTTTAATAAAAACATCTTCGGACGCTTGTTGGTCTTACGTTTGGAATCGAAGAGGTTGATTGAAGGTGCACAGAATGAACAGCAGTTGTTGAGGAATATTTAGTTATTTATTAATACAAAATATAATAATAATAATACATTGAAATACTTATAACACTTGGGAATAGAGTGAAATAACTAAACCCGAAAAATAAGTGACTTTAATACTGGGATCTGGAGTTAAATAACAAGCATCGATGTTAGGGCGCGGTCCAACGACTCGACTAAGTCCGGTAAACTGGGAGATTAGTCTCGGCTGAACGGATGCACGGTAGAGACTTTAGGTGGTGGATCAAAAGAAGCTGAAAATATGTAGGAAATCCTTTGGTTCCTACATAATTTATGGCACAACTTTTGAAATGTTACGATATGTGATGTAACCCGCTTCGAGCGATTTCTTGGAATCGATTCGCGGTTTCCGAAACGTTCTATGCTTTCAAATATTTGCTGGGTAATAAATAATATTATAATATTGTATTTATATAAGAATTAAAGATAATAATTGCATATACAATATATATTTTATATATGATGAAATTTTTCTATGATTTAGCAACGTAGGCGCTAAATCATAGAAAAATATACTAGTGTATAGAAAAGTGGCGGCGTTAATTGACTACAATATTTATATTGGTAATTGATAATTACAATATTATTATCTTTCAATTTAATTAAAATAATTAAAGTCGAGTAATCGGTTATTAATTAAGAATATTAAAAAGAATATAAATACTTACAAATTATAGAAATATAGAGTATTTTACAATGTTTTTTATTATAATAATTATTACAATACAATATGGCTATATAAAAAAAAATACGTAATGTATTATTTTTCGTGTATGAAATGAACGATTAATTTTAATTTTATTCACATTATAGAACATGCTTGTAATATATACAGGTTTAAGCTTGATAAAATAAATAAAATATATTTTTAATTAATTAAATCATAACAAACCTTTATCTTTATAATTACATAATGCATATAGCGTATTACTAACGGCGTAATCTTTTAATACGTTTCTATTAATGGCGAAAAGGTATAGATTATGAAAGTATTTCATGTACGTAATGGTAAATGGTAAATCTAAAAACTGAAATTTGTGGTAGTGGAAAATTGAATCGTGATTATTACTATACTAGCAGTAAACGGAGAAAGGTCAATTTTGGCGGAAAACTGCCACGCCTGTTGTACATAATATAAATATTGTCATACCACTTATATCGACTCACATGCGTGAAACCTGCTTTACAGTTTACCCTCGTTATTCGATCTAAACTGTCTAATGTATAATGAATCTTTCCAAATTAATTGGGTCAGTACCGTTAAGTTTATTTATGTAAAATACTTCATACGACCATACGTTTGTTTGTTTCTTCTATAACATAGAACGACTAGGGATTTTGTATATTCCAGCGCTGTGTTCAGTTTAAAAGAACGGCAAGAACGCTAAATTAAATTACAATTACAATTTAAACGTTTTTTTGGTAAAAAAAAACTTTTATTATTTATTTATAAAAACATTACACATTTTTGAATTTACTTGTCTGTATTATAATCGCTACGTCCTGTCCGTGTACGACACACTTCCGTCGAACTTACGACAAAGCGGAAATCCACTGTACCTGTGCGTGCGTTGGTGTTGAATAACATAATTATAAAACTATAGTGTCGTTATATCACTGGCCAAGTCCTTTTAATTATTTATTTGCTAAAATACGTTTTCATTTATTATACTATGCATAGAATACATTATAAAATATTATTGACGATTGTCTATAAAACACTATTACGTTACTTAACATATCTATCTATTTAAAAGTTCCTCGGAAGACCAAGTGATGGTTAAAAATTAAAATTATTTTTTTTTAATTTCGCTATTGTGTGTTTTAAACTCTGAATAATAATTCATAGATTCATCATTCTGGTTTTACTCTCTGGTGGAATGTAGCTGTATTGCTCAGTTCGGAGTTAATACATGCGTATAATTTGAGCACCGTATCCTCTTCTATACTATTTTATGATATGTAAATCTGAAAACATAGCGACAGGATTATAAATTTCATAAATTAGTAACCAAATTTCTAAAGCATAAAGATCCAATACAAAGTGTTTGGCCTCATATTTTACTAATTCCATTTTTAAGTTTCCAGTCGTACTACAGTGATGTTTCTAGCTGTTAACAAGTGCTATGGATGACATATCATATTATATATTTGTATGATTCATTTTCTACTTTTCTCATAATTTTTTTTTTATTAAAATTCAATAGCAATAAATATAATTATGAGCAGTATTAACAGTTATTTTTTAGATTTTTTATGTAGGAAAATAGTGAAAATAGGCTTCAAAATAATGTTAATCCTGAGCTTGACTAATATAAATGTACCACCGATCGTGTATAGAGTGTTAATGCTAATATTACATTATGTATCGTTGGACGGTGTTTTATTTAAATCTTTTTTTTTGTATTATTATTTAAATAATTCAATACAACATTTTTGTTTAGAAAATGTTACATACCTATTATTGCGGTAAATAAGTTACAATAACGTATTATTATAAATATACAGATACCTGTGAATACAAGTATAGTTATTGCCGTTATTGGCATCTAAAGTATAGACGAGTGTCTTAGTAGTGGACCAACATTTTGCGGGTCACTCTCACATATGCTATTCCATTCCACATATTTATAAACTATAAATATTTGTTACTAATTAAATATTCGTTCATAATTCGATTGATTATCATTCATTTAAATTTACACAAAATTATTTTGGTTCAGGAAATGACATTAAAAGTATTTGCTGTCCAGAAAGGAAAAAAAACGTGAAAAATAATAGGAAATAAAATTTTTTTTCAAAATTGTTGTTTTGTAATGATTTTAAACTTTGTAAAAAATATATTTCCTAAAATGTTGGTAATTTTTGAAAAAAGAGTATTTACCTTTAAAAGAATCACCTCCTTCAACATTATACTTATATGTATGCATATACGTATACAATTATACGAAAATATACGCAAACAGGCGTCCGAAACTTCACACGATTTATTTCCGTCTGGAAAGTGTTTCTCCTCTACTTACACCTCCCACCACAACCATGGACAAGAGTACTTTTAGTGAAGTTCAACAGTTGCCAAAGGACGTGGTATAATAGTATTATAATTTATAAATGTATATAATATATATATATAATATTACATTTACATTTATAATACACTGTGTAGTGTATATACGCAGTAGCAGATGTTTTGAGATAAAGCGCACATATGACGCACCTACACGTATAATATATAACATATGAAATTAGTGCTATTAATAATACTATGATTTTGCTACTTACATGAAACCTTATTTGGAAAAATATAACATTATCGATCACGAAGGATTAGATGCTATATAGGTGTACACTGTACGTTATTAGTATAATGTGTATTATAATAAATAGTCAAAAAATATACAATGTTCCCGGTGATTGCCAACAAATAAGCTGTACAGGTAATGCCATATTCGTGCATACCTTTTTACTTACACAATTCCACACAAATGACTTTGTCTGAAAATTGTATTCTAAAAATAGTTTTAGACATGAAAATGATAGAAAATAATTAATTGCAATACATTTTTTAATCTAATTACTATCACTCAATTTGTATCACAAGTTTGCCTTCAATATCAAGGGAAAAAACGTTCATCCCTCCGCTCAGAATCTATATTTGTAATTAATTATCATGGTAAATTTCTTATAGTTTATTTTGTTTATTTATTTTATTGTATTACATTAGATAACTACTTATTTTAACATATAGAACATATAATCGTAGTTATTTTTTTGTATACTTAAAATAATAGTAAAATATAATATAATATATAATAGTACACTATTATTCACTATTGTATCAAATTAATCGATGGTCATTGATATTAAGGGAAAAATTAAAATCAACTATTATAATTGTATTTATATCTACTTAATTATTAATATATTATTAATAATTTATTTTATAATTTTAATTAATTTGTTTTTATGCAATCAAATTTAAAAACACACAATAAAATAATTTTATTTTACCATAGATGGCAACTCCAAAGCAATATTTATGCAAAATCGTGTTGTGTTCAGGGAAAAAAAAACTATTTTGCATAACAAAAATTTTCCGAATCGTATTGTTAAAAAAGTATATTGTGCAGAATCATGAGTCGTACAACTGGATACGTTAACTATGAAATAAAAATACGATTCCCCACCAATTATTATAATATAGGTACATTTAATGTCCCGATAGGTGACGGTAAATGTATAAAATTCTCAGTGTTACACATTATTTACCGTAATTTTCCGACAATATTATTCTGTACAGGTTCCTATGTAAAATCGATAAAAATCTTCGCATGGACTATTATATAGGTATACTTACTGTATTTTAATTTCTCGGTATTTTTTTTTTTATCAAACACGTCTTATTATACGCTTTATGTAACCTGAACATATTATAATATAATATTATTAGATAGTCTCCATGTTTTAATCGTTTCGAAATCGAGACGTTTAATATATGTGTCGAGTGCGCAGCGCGAACATTTTGATTTAATTTAATCCCGCGCCGTCTAGGATTTCGTGAACAATAGAAAATTAGTAGTCAATTTTGATACGAAATAGAATGATATTGGGACAAGCGATTATACAACGGAATTTTGAAACCTCTTTGACTAATGTCAAGGCCGTGTAACCCAAGTCTACGAGGAAAAAAAATGTATTTTAAATGCAAATTAAATGACGAAACGTGTAATGATCGCGCCGGAATTCGTTTTAATCCGAGGCCATTATCGGAACGGCCGTCAAAGGCGAACACAAATGTTAATTCCGATACCGCATTGATCCAATTAATATTTTTGAGTAATGGTATGTATATATAAATCAACTGATACAATAACAAAATGTAATTATTAACATATATAATATATAAAACTAGTTAAGCTACGATATTTGTGCCTACCTATATAATATATTATATTGTATACAATTTTTTTAGAATCGTGCTAGGAGAGAAAGGTACAATTTTTGTATTTTTATTTAAAATTATATAATTACACAATCTATTTATTGGATATCAGTATATCACTGTTACAAATTGTAATATTATTTAGTTAATAAATGCGATTTGACCAAAACGATTTGAAAAATTGTATGCCTCATTTATGTTTCATACTGAATATAGTTCGGTGCAACTATATGCTCCCCATATAATTGTTGGATTTGTTGACAAAATTTTTTCATATTAATTATGAAATTGGTACAATCAATACACTATTTTTTTAAATTATTAATAATATGTAAAATAATATATACGCTTATGTACATACGTTTTTTCGTGTAAAGAGGTAAAACCGGGGACAATCGTGTCACAGCCGGCATAGTTACCGTTTTTTTTGAAAGGGGTTGTTAATTATAAATGTTTATGCATATTCTATTATACCTATTACCTATAGATCTAATTTTACTAATGGACTAAGCTTCCCTATATCAGTTTACCAGTTTTGAATTATAACCACAAGATAAAATATTCACCGCAGAAGACAAAATCATAGTTTTTTTTTCATCTTTTATGATTTTGATAAGTAACGATAAAAAAAATATCTTATACATATCGATGCCTATAATTAATGTAATATTCATGAGACCCTCAACACCCAGACATCCCTCTCTAATACGTCACGTTGTCCTAGTGTACCTACCTTTTTATCGGCTTATAGGTTGTTACTAAGTTACAATGTGCATATACAAATCGATGCCGACAATAGGTAGTTATTAAAAAATGTTCATAATATGTTATACTTAATATGTGTTAGTAAAATTAGTGATAATTATTGCTGTTCGTCGTCGTGTATAAAAATAAGCAATCGATATTATAAAATATGAAATATTATGTCAACAGTTATAAAAATTATAATTCAAAATTGAAAATGCCCATTAGTTTTTAGTTTTACTAATCCCCATTTGGTTTCTCCAATATATAACATATAAATATATATTATACATATTATTCATTATCAAACGTATAATAAGATACATACCTTTAGGATTAGTAAATTAGGATTTAGGAATTAACAACATGGACTTTCAACACGACGTAGACATAAATAATAGTTATGGTATTTTTTAGTCAGTCTTCGAGTTAAATACATATATTAATTTTAAAGTCTTGGTGATATATTACGCGTTGTATGGGTGTGTTTGCATCTGACGAATACGTGCAACAGATGTGCGTGCGTGTGTGTAATGTGTCGTAATAAGTGCAGCGTGTGACGTATACGCGATGTGGTAAATTTATGAAAATCCCACGGTTCCAACAGTTTCAGCAGGCCACAGAAGGTAGATAATAATAATAATAATAATAATAATAATAATAATAATAATACGGTTACAACGACGACGATGACAATAATAACGAGTATTGTTATGTTATTTATATATTATAATATTTTACCTACCCATACTCGCGGGTGTGTTCTGGAATTAATACATCTAAAAGGCACATATATGTATACCTATATTGCAACAATTTTTGATAAAAATACTTGTAATTTTATGTATATGCATATAATATGTATAGTGTGAATACCGTGCAAAACACCTTTACGGGGATTGTTCACCCGACTACCTGTAGCTTATAGAAGTGCTGGCTGAATATCGGATGGGTTGTACTTACACCTACACACACCAAACGGGGTTGCAAAACGGCCATCGGCCGTCGACGACGATATTTCGCGGACGCAGGTGCAACATAATACTGGAGATAATAATAATGTTAAGTGCAATATATTATGGTGCTCGCTCCGCAATCCGCGCCCTTTGGCCGACGGACCTTTTCGTTTACGCGGAATTATATAACAATATTATCTACCATATACGTTACAGGAGGACACCTTTCAGAGGCGGCGGTGTAGGTGGTAATTCAATAAACGAATCTGCTGCAGGTACCTTATAAATATACCAACCCATAGTATGCAGGTAATCATGATTTTTACGGGCCCAAAATATTTTTTCGTTTAAGCACAGGTACACGTATATTATGTATAATATATAAACACAATATAATATTATAGGAGTATTATAAAGCGTGTGAATGGACCGTCACAGAAATCCGTAAATCTACTCCCACCACTCTACAGTTTTCCTGTTCCAACCAACCACCTCTACGGCGTTACACTCCGACCCTCTTTTCGTGTCTTTTGTGTTGAGTTTCGAAAGAGGGAAAAAACAAACAAATCGCGTATATAATATTATATGAACAGGTTTCAACAGGATTCTATTTCGAATTCGTTTTTAATTTATCATTGTTGTACGAGGAGGAGCCGGAGGTCCTTATTTATTCTGAAAACGAATCCTCTCGTCTGCAGTGGCGTACGTACCTATAGTTGATTTCTTTACAACCTTTTATTAATAAATGGTCAAATGAACACTATTGAAAAAAATTAACAAAAATTTAAATCCTTTGCCTATTTTAGTATACACTACCTTACTAACTACTCGATATTGAAACTTTGGAAAATCGTTTAACTTTACGTTGGTAAATATATAAATTCATTATATACACTTCATAGACTGTCCTGAATAAACCATGTTTGATTTCCATTAACGCATACGCCAAACAAGATTTTTTAATTTATTATTATATGTACCTAATACCTACGCTCTCAAAATCTCAAACTTTACCAATAATACACTCAATATGTTAGGTAAATTGAAAAAAGAAAATCGTTAAATATTTCACGATAACATTTCTCAATGACCAATTTAAAATTACTTTATACGAGCAAATTCGAATTTTTCATAAATTATTACGACTTTAAGGAAAAATCGGGAAAAAATTTCGATGAAAAATAATAAATATCTTTACAAAATAAAAACCTCCAGAATAAAAGTTAATCAATTTATATACTCGCTTAATAATAATTAAGTACCGGATTTAAATTTCCTAAAAACTATAAAAAATAATGTTTTAAAAAATAACCAAAAATGCCAATTTATCTCAATTATGGTCATAAAAAATGTCCCCCATTTTTATGATAGATACGTAAGCAAGAGAAAAATGATAGTTTAACTTTTTGACATTTTCTTTATCTTTAAAATTTAACTAAACTAACAATAATATAAAAAGAAACACATAGTCATGCACAATATTTAATTCAAATTTACGTGTCCATCGCATTATTTTCTTTATTTTTATACTGGTTTTTTTTCATATAACTATCCTATTAATATAACTTAGTAGTCTGATGAATAAATAATATTATTGATTATTAACTATTATTAATGTGTGTATTGCAGCCTGTAAACCGCAGACAAACACAATATCGTTCACCGAAGATTAACGTTGTAATAGGAACACGTTGTTAACGATGCCTACATACATTTTCGAGTTGGATTGTTTCACCATCGTGGAACGCGGAATAAACGCCGAACAAACACTTCTGTATAGAAGCGGTTTAAAATAATATATTTAAAATACATACAACACATTACATCGCTACAGAGTTATAAATTATAACAGTCCGTACATACGATATATTCATTTTTAAATGGTGCATAACATAAAGATCAGTAAGTTGTGGCCATAAACCTCCAATTAGGCAGTAAAAAACGATTTACATACACATTGTAATATACGTCGGCGGTTTTCGTTGAGAGCTATTTACATTTGAAATTCCACGTTCGGTACAACAGGTGCCGCCGATTCATTAAGCGTGTAAATCGTATACAATATTAATATATAGGTTCACAAAAACCAAAAGTTATCCACTTATTATAAAAAAAAAAAAAAAAAAACCGTTAACCATTTTTTTTTTTATCTACGTCAGTGTAGTACGCCTATATACCTATATCGAATAATAATTTATTGATTTAATCATAATATTTTATAGGAATCCATTATACACATCAATGCATCATATATAATATTATACCCATACACTATACAGTGTGTTGGGCTATTTCAGTTAATGACAATGTGAAAACTGCAATACACGTTGGTTCACTCTGTATATATTATTAGTAATATTAATGACATAATTATTATTGACTCCCTAGTTTTCGTTTTTTTTAACGGTAAGATTATTAACGTGTAGATTTGAGTTATAAATAATAACATTAAAAATGAATAATGATGTACATTGTATTATATACGTAGTTAGATGCATAAATCATTGAACCGGATTTGACCTTAAGTCTATTAGTTTGTGTTCGAAAAAGTACGTTTTTCCATAATATTGTAGATCATTGTATTGAATTCATCGAGAAATCTGCGAAATATTTATTGTTTATCCGTACAATATTATAATGGTATAGTATATATGTATAATCCACACTGCAGTAGTTTTGCGCGTTTCTCTGCCCCAGGAAGTGTACACCAAATGTTTTCCTTACAATTCCGAGGACCGAAAAAGGTCACTGTAATAATAATAACAATAATAATAATAATAAAAATAATAATGTGTTCTAAGAAAACGGACACTACATCACAAGGGTCGAACGGTTCACCAGTGTGCGCAGGCCACCCATTTAGTTTATCCATCACCAAATAACGCGTATTCAGCTATTATCAGGTTTAATCCAGCGTATCGCACTAAAGTCGTGTAACAAACACGATAACAGTAGGTTGCGGGCCGCGACTCGCAGCTGAAACGTCTCACAAAACAGAAAATTTATCGTAATTATTTTATCTCGATACCGGTGGATATTTGATAAGATTGTATTGATTAGAGGTACCTACTAGCTAATCGTGTTTGTCGTTGCAGTGGATTTACTACTTCTTATACTCCGTTAAATTTGATCTGTACGCATTTAATTAACACAAATATTTTGGTTGTTTTGACCAGATATAAAATACAGGTATAAAACTATAATCGATTATAATAATTATTTTTTTTTCTATAACCAATAGCAATAGGAGATAACTCTGTATAAACAAAAAAAAATAAGCAACAATATATTTCAATCTAGAAATTTGAAGTTTATAACATTTTAAAATTACTGCACATACCTAGTGTGAATGTAAGACTTTTAAATTTTATATATTAAATATAAATTATAAATATTAAATAATATATGTTTATAATAAATAAATATTTTGTTTACTATGCATATTAATTTTCTTTCCTAAGACAATGCGCCATTTTACAACTGTATAGAAGTTTAGGGAATAACGCGTTATAGCGTAACTAAATTATTAAATTAAGGAATATGTAAAAAATATTACATTTGCTTATTTTAATTTTAAATCGCTATATACATTTTATTATAGTCATAATCAAACGAAAAATATGCAACTACTTATTTAAGTTTTAACTATACAGTTGTTGGTATGTATAAACATGATTTTTTTAATAAACGAATTATTTATTAAATTAACTAGAAAAATATATCAATTATTAAAAGCAATACTTTACCTAGTTAAAATAAAAAATAAATATAAATAATATTTTAATTTAGTTTTGATTTTTTTAATCTTCCGTTGTATATTTGTAAATTATTTATCGTCTAAAATCCAACTACAGTATGCGATTCAGTGTTGTTTTCACGAGTTTAGCATGTGTGCATTGATGCCATGTGAAACGTGTACGAAGAATACGTTGAAACAGTTGTATAACTTAAAATATTATACAATAGGATACGCAAACGGACATTTTTCAGATTTTTCGCCGTTCCACCGTCCCCACATGTGCTGAAATTTCGATCGGTAAATAAATCACCATTTCGTTGTAATAAAATATATTTGTATACGTAACGTGCGTAAGACACTTCCACGTTGTTCGACATTGGATTTATGACGTACCAAAACGCAAACAAAAGTCGTGTCTAAAAAAGTGTTTAATCGTCGTACTTGCGGGATCCGATATAGCCGCCATGCATAACGTCGGATTATTTTTTTCCTTCGGACATTCCTGCGTTTGTAAAAACGTTTTAATAACAATATTATATTTTATCCCGCGTCTTTTACTTATTTGTTCATGGGAAAACACACGCCAATTACATAAATAAAAATTTTAATAATGATTAACGACCCAAGTACCTATATCTATACACGTCTCGGCGTTGGCAAAACGAAATATTCAAAACAGATTTTTTTTTCTCGTAATCTAAGTAATTTACGTATACTATTATTATTAATAATTATTTTATATTGTAGACGATCGTCGTATCTAAAATAAAGTACTTTCGTTATACATAACATGAAACAGTTTCTCATTCTGTATATTGATTTAGACCACTGGTTACCAAACTAGGGGGCGTGTACACATTGCTAAGAAGGCGCAAATAGTTATGATGAAATACAATTTATTATTTACTATTATTTATATTTTATAATTATTATCATCAATAAAAAAGTAGTCATTCTGAATATTGTATAGTTTATTTTTAAAGTACACATAAAAAGGTGACCAATTTTTTTCAATTTATTGGAGGGGGCGCGAGATTTTTGAAAATCTACAAAGGGGGCGTAGAATAGAAGAGGTTGGAAACCATTGATTTAGACAGTTATCCCGGTCGATAAGTATTTTCAATAACATTAAAATAAAATTTTAATCAATTATAATTACATATTATTATAATATGTCTACTTACAACATCGAGACACAAACTTAAACTATATCTTTTTTAACTTTACTCTAACTCATAATAAAAATAATAATTTAATTTCAGCTTTTTTGTAGCACTGCATATACACACAGTAATTAATAGTAAAAGTGTACGTTTTCAAGTTCAGGCAAGACGAGTATATTTAATATGTATGGTTAAGACACCACCCTGTGTGTACATATTTTATCTTGGTCCTTTACATACAATTCGCGAAATGTACACATCATACAAAATTGTTTTCAATTTGTTTTCGGCATTAATTCACGGTCGACGGATGTAAAAAATAATAGTGTCTGGGCCCATCATAAGTGTATGCAATTTTACACACGCACACTGCACACACACTCGCTGCATACAGATATAATGTGTATTATATATTTATAAATGTATTTATCGTTAAATTTACATTCCTCGGGCTGGAGTGGACGGGTGAGAGGATGTGTGAAATCGAAAGGAGGAAGTGAAGAAGGGGGAACAAAAATATAAGGATGTCAAACAATTACATTTTTGCGACCGATACCCGTTCGGTGTCGTTTCCTGTGCCCGTTCTCACGACCCTCCCCGCGCTCTTCCTCACGAACACATACATACACTTATAATGTATAATGTATATTATTATGATAATATTATTATTAATATTACGATTGTTTTCAATCGGATCGTTGGCGGTCGGGGTACTCAAACGAACGCCTACATTGAACACACATACACACGAGATGTTTCCCGTTTCGGCTAGGCTTATTGTTTTCATTTATTGTGAATGATTTCCCGATATGAAGTGATTTTAAACTGTTACGTTTCGATTTTCCGAAAGACGTTTGGCACTGTCGTCATAGTCAGTACTTTAATTGGAAAAGATTAGTAAGGAGATGCAGAAGTGTAAAAAACATGTGCGTGCCTTAACATTTAAATGTCTTATCGATTAAGATATTATTAGAAGGGTATGCATAATTATTTTTTGTAAAATAGATAATATAACTCCGTCTCTCTGCGCTATCTCTCCTCGATTCTGATCATACTGTATACCAATGATTTCCATAATTATTAATAAAATATGTTCAGTAATGAATCATACTACTATGACAGTATTGTACAAAAGCAAACGTTGATATCGAATACGGTTAATTATAGTATTTGATGTTATGCCTATAGTTATTATAGTTTTATACAGCAACCGCCAAATTCTGTTACGGTTGCCGGGGTCCAATATTTATTTAATGTTAAAAATTTAGGCGATTTCTAGTTATGGGTTGTTTCTAGTTAGCGCGGTGGCCAAACAATTTCCGTACGGAAAAAATCAACTCATTTAAACGATCAAAAAAATGATAAAAAACACGAAAAACAATCATACCTCGTACAATAGTTAGATATTGATTATTATTATTTTTTATTTCAAAAGGAAGCTATATTCAAATATCATTTTTAATATTTTTGATTTTTGAATTAACTTTGAATAATGACAAAAAAAAAACATTTTAAAATTTTTAATACATTGACGTTTATTATAACATCTGAAAATAAAGTTTTTAGAATCGAAAATAATCCAATATCTGTGAAGTTTTCATCTTTCAGATAAAAAAAAACCAAGTCACATCGGCTCTGTTACTCTTAATATCTCTTTTTATTGTTGTTATTAAAACCATAGTATTATATAATTATTTAACTAAATATTAATACGTAGTAATATAATATGAAAAGATCGGAAAGTCAATGAAAATAATTAATATATTAGTTAATTAAATTAAGTCCATAACATAATAAGCACATTAGTTATTAAGTTAATAATAATTAACAAACAATACGTGTATCTACCTACTTAACTCTCAAAGTTTAAAACTTAACAGGAGCTAACATTCTTGTTAATTTAACTCGATTAAAAATAAATTTTTTTTTTTTAAAACCACCTGGGTCACGCATATAATAATAAAAAATTCATTTTATACGACTATATTCCTTTTTATATTGTACACTAGTTGCCGTTGTGGTTTAGAACAATTAAACGCTTGTGTCAACTAAATTATTAAACCGAGGAATAATTGTTATTTGTTTATCTGTATTCGTAATCATTATTTATGTACAGTTTGATTTAACAATAGGTAACTTATTAATTAGTTTTAATTATAATTTTAGATATTTATAGGCATGGTTTTATTATTAAATGCATTTTTTTCAAGTTAACTAGAAAAGGCTAATAGATGATATTAAGTTATTTACTTATAATTAGAAAATTAACAAAAATATTTAATAAAAAAAAATATAGCTTTTTAAGTATTAACTATACCTACCTACTTCATTGCCAATTTTGATGGTAACTAATAATATAGTGACATCGTGCAGACGATACACTCGTTGTATTGTTGTATCTTAACTTTACATACACTAATTGAAAACACATACACTATTTTTCATACTCTTTTATTGTTATAGGTTTTTTGATATTCTAATTTTAAAGGGATTAGGAGTGGCTACGCAGTATACAATGTATAATAAATTAAAAATTGAAGTCTCGATAAAAAAAAAATACCAAACACAGAGCGTGGGTATGACGTTATCGAATTTTGTTTGATAATAGGTATAATTTCAATACGATTTCTAAAACAACTAAACTGTGAAGGGGAAACGTATTGTGAATCAAATATGTAATAGGTTGTATAATATTATTGTGATGTGTGCACAAATGACTGCTGAGACAACGGACAACAAACACGCGTGTGGTATCCTATTAATAAAGTATAACAGTATAATATTTTGGTCGTCTTTCCGCGATCTTGTAACATGAGTATTATTATTTATTGTTATTATCATACGCTTATACGTCGTTTTAAGTACACCGAGGAATAATTTTGCGTGTATATAATAATATTATTAGTATTATCTATTTGCGCGGTCTGTTCGTATTCGACTCGTCCACCGCAGCTGAATAATCACAGCCGCCGCCGCCCACTTATTTGGCAATGCGTCAAAATAATCCAACTGCAACAGTTACTTTTTTCACTAAATATCTTATTCTAATTTCTAATCATATCGCTTTAAACTGTTATTATTATCACTAGGCATGAGTAAGCACGTATTCAGGATAAATTTGCGGTGGGAGAGGGAAGGCTTAAAATATTTTTAATATACGAACTGTAGTTGTACAATTACGTATAAAGTCTATTGTTAGTTTTTGTTTTTATTTTAAAAATTTTGAGTAGAGAGAGTTGAACCTTCAAAACTTCATGTATATGATGGGCTCGGACATTAGGACTACTAGCAATCGCGTGTATTTTTTAATTATTCAATAAATAGCAGGGTTTAATAAAAATCCAAAGTTATATTTTGTATAATTGTGAACATTTTAAGAAACTTGAATTATTATTATATTATTTTAGTGGTTTAAATTTTTTTTTTTTTCTAATATTTCACGAGAAAATAAATTTAATTTAAAAATCAAGATGCCTATATTTTACCTATATTATGAGGTTTATTTCCATACAATTATGCGCTTTCCACGTTTTGCACTTCTCATCCGTCAATCATAACAATCTCTATATTTTATTGACCTATGATTTTGTTTTTATTTAACGGTCGTATACGACATAACAGGTAATGTGATATAATTGTACATATTATACAACAAATGAAAAATCAATATCTAATACAAATAAGAATAATATAACATTTTGAATCATTCAGTCAATAGTTATTTTTATTTGTTTAAGTGCATATTTGGTATTTTTTAATGCGTATTTTTTCAGCGATTTGTGCATATCCGCTTCAAACTTTGTGCGCTCTTTAAAACTATTAGTTCCTAAGCCCAATACAAAAATTTAATGTTATGATCGATGATAATAGTATACGACAACGACGATTTAATGATGATTTAACAACGCTAAATAATTACTGGCCCCCCTTCCCCAAACAGCCTACCGCGAATTCTATTCATCGCGTGCAGGTGAACGAATACCTACCGCTCGTCCATGTCAACCGGTGTGATCGAATCAATCGTAAATTTCGAAATTTTTATCGACGCCCGTGTGCATTGTACTCGAGAATGAAACTAAATATTTATATCTTTATCAGTCGATGTGTCGACCGAATTAGTTTTTAGGGCAAGTTGAAACTGCAAATCTTATTCCTGCAGCAGTCAAATTTATTTTTTCAAGCCTAATCGTTTTTATTTTGTGACGTTAGTACAAATACTAATAGGTTCGTTAGAATTTTCCATGCGCTTCAACCGTATACATTTATACGTAAGTATACATAATAATATCACTTACGTCATTATACGGTGGGATAATATGATGCCCCTCGCGTGCTCCACGAACACGCGTTCTATTTTCTGTATACCCGAAAACGTAGTAAAATCGTTCACCAGTGCGGAAAAATACACAATGCCGCTTATAGTGATTAGTGACTACTATAATACGTTATTTTAAATTCGATTTTTCACACATTCTTCTCATGAACACTGATGTAAACGCGCGTGTGCGATGCAATAACAATATATTATGTACCAAACGTTTAATTCGCGTAATAGAATAGTACGACAATAGGTGAGGACGATAAGAACGTTTTTTTTTTACGCGTCATTGTTTTTGGAAAATTACTATGTAGACGTAGAGGTATTCATAATATAATCATTATATTGTAGGTTGAGTGAAACAATGAATGCATTGGTTTTACAATAATTTATCTTTTCTATTTAAATTTGTTGTTGTATCTTTCTTTTACTTGCGGAGCAATACCAATGTTTTAATCGACGTACAGTTAAACATTTGGAGTATAGTTTTCACTTAGGTAATGGGAGAAAGTTAGGGTAAAAATGAATAAATAAATTTCAAAATAAATTGGAAAACGAAAAAACGGAAATAATTATATTTTATATCACAGTAATTTAATCTATTTTGTTATTTTGTTGTAATTCAAAAACCAATAACCATGTACTTAGTTGAAATATTTATACACAAGCATTTTCTAGACTTGATACAATTTTCAAAATATTTTTGGTCTTCTTGAGCTATTTATAGATATTTAAAATTGTACAATCTTAAGGCAATTTAAAAATTATGAAAATTTATATACACAATTTGTTATCAACTTATAAACATTTTATGTTTAAATCTAATGAATTGGATATTTAAACGTAAAATTACGGTTTTAGTTAATTTTTTTTTGTAGTTCTAAAAATATTAACCGTAGGGACTTGAAACTCTTAAAAATATTTAAACTCATCATAAAATATTGGTCATATGAATCTATATAATATTCACATTTACGGTGAATTGGTATTGACTTTAAGACTTAAATTAATGCAGTCATTAATAATAATATGTGATTTACTATTAAAATAATTAATATTATATTATATGCCAATGTTTTTTTTTTTTAAATAGTTTATTATATCATATTGTAGTTAAAGAAGAGTAAATAAATTATAAGTAACATAAAATATCCTTGAAAATAGAGGCTAATACGCTATTTCCATTCGTAATCGTTTTTACTTAATAATCACTAAACTCTAATTTAATACACCTATAACAATATTACTCAATGACGAGGTACACTCAAAACGGGCGATGGTAAACTCTCCCGGGTCTACTTTAGTTCTATCTAAATGGTATTGGTATATTATGTAAATTCTCCCGGGTCTACTTCTGTACTATCTAAATTGCATATGTAAACTCTTTCGAGCTTGTAATAACTTCGTTTATACATTAAAATTGAATCATTATAATTTAACGTTTATAATATTATTCATTATATCGTATGCATAATGTATATAATAAGTACATAAAATATATAGTTAAGACATTATAAGGTTAATAAAAATTTTCTAACTAAATATATAAATAAATATAGAGCTGCAGTGATTTAAACTTAAAAGTGCAAAGACTTAATAAAATACAATTTTATTATGAACTTTAGCACAAGACGAATAAAAAAAATTAAGATTGTAGGTTTTACTACATGAAGTCAACAACCTATCAATAAGCGTATATGTAAAGCAGAAGTTAAATGTTTTATGCTTTGAAAGATAAATTAGGTATTAGACGGTTTCTTGAGTTGAAGGAAAGGATCGCCAAATCAAGTATATTCAAATATTAATTATAATATATTAATAATAAAAATAATATCCAGAAAAAGACGACGATCTAGTCGTAGTCATTCTGCAGGTCTATTGCTGGTGATAATATATAATTATGAATTATTTCAACAACAAGTTGGTTTTCGTTTTTTTTATATCAATAATAAATAATAATAACAACCAATAAAAATTATAAAAAAATCAATAATAATTATTTTAATTCTTTACTCTAATTTAATTCGTGTATTTTCATTTTTTAATTTGGAATTATAGATTTATTATTTTGAAATAATATCGGTTAATCATACATTATTTTTCCCATCATTAATCAGACATCAGCATACAATATAATCTATTATATTATTATAGTAATTTTTTAATATACATTCCAAGCAACGGAGGCCTGCAATCCGTAGAATGAGGGTTATGATAATATGTTTCTATATCGATACTTCAATAGTCCGACACGTAAATAATTAACCACTTTCGTCGGACGTTTCGTGTCAATAAGTTGGGTAAATCAACCTACGTAATCCGTTCGCGTAGGTAGGCACATCATTGTTTTTGATTATATTTGGTTCAAAAGGTGTAGAACAAAACGTGTGTCATATTTTGTATTCGTGTATTATGGGTACACATTTGTCGGCACGCACACGCACGTAAAATATTAATATGATATATTTAATGATTGGTTGTCGTCATTATTAATTTTATTTATTAAAACAAGTACCTACCTATTGTTGTCGCAGTACTCGATCTATATAATATATATGCAAGCACGGTATCGAATAGTTATATGTAATCATTTTGAGATCAAGGGGATGTCAATGGGGGAGGAGGGAGTTTTGAAGTGTTCTAATGTATTAACATTTTTAGGAAGAATTATTAATTAGTAAAAATGTGCATAACAAATAATAATAGTTATATAATACAATATTATACCGTCTATCGCAAAGTTAATATACGTCAGTGAGTGATGTTCGGCGTATAATAAGAACATAATGATGATAGCATTCTGACCGATACACTTTTATTTTCGTTCGTATTATTTTCGAATATGAATTGTATACAACATGCGTATATCAGTATTATACACACTGACACATAATCGTGTCGGTTGTATTCCACGTGTGTGTTACTGGTATTATAATCATTGTATTATTACATTTTATATTAATGATTTCAAATTAGTTATTTGTACACTATATCAAACAATTGTATTTATTACATTGTCGTTTTGTAGTCGTAATATCATCAAGTCCGATTGACTAAAAATTACATGGGCATTGGACTTAATATTTTTGTATGGCGTTTCTTTTTCAATCAACATGAGTGAAAGCGTATAAAGTGGTATTGAGTTTCGTAAATAGCTGAGGGGAAAAAAACGAACTAATTACTTCTATAAAATAATTCATTGATATTCAAAATTTCCACAAAAATATAAAAAATCGCGTAAAACAACAATACATTTATAATTAAAAAAAAAATAACAAAGTTTTATAAATAATTACGACTCGTAAATAATAAAAAAAAAATTAAATATATTGTATTATTTAAACAATAATGAAAAATATAAAGTTGTAAATTATTATAAATCATATTTTTTATACTAGGCTTTTTAAAACTAGTTGTACTAGTAATAAAAAACCTAATTTAAAATACTTGAAACTACAATTTTATTCAAACATTTTTTTTTGTATTGTTTATTTTGTATAAAGAACGGATCAGCATTATTTGATATATGCAGTAAATTGTATTTTATCCAATATCCTATATTTTTTTTATTTTAACAAATATCATATACATTTTAACGCTATTATTTTTAATATAATTAATTTTTTTATGTTGAGTACACAGGTTATGAAGGGTGGAAATTAAAATCTGCCTCAAGTGGTATATTCGTTAACCCAGCACTGGTTACAGCTACACTACTATATTAAATATCGATCGATAATTTATTGTAAATTTTCAAATTATCGATCAATCAATTGAGTATTGGCGTCAACAAGCGTAATTACATAATGTTACGTATTAATTTACATATACTGATTATTGTATAATGAATTAAAATATATAGGTACTGGATTGTGTTTACACGTCGATTATATCTGTTCATGTCCGTTACTCCAATTTAGATTCAATTTTTGCAGTAAATAGGTAGAGCAGAAAATACCAAAAGCGACTAGTGATTGAGGAATTGAGGATACAATTTTCACGAAAATATTTCTTAGATTTGTTGGTAAGAGGTTGTATGGTGATAATGTGCACGATGCACGGACGTCCAAATTATTCCCACAATAATTTTCGTTTTTGATGGGATTATTGGTTTAAGACTGTAAATAATCTGAAAAAATCATTTAGTATTTAGTAACAATATAATTAATACATAAAAAAGTGAGGAATGTAAAATAATTAATATACGTCTCTGGTTTGTTCAAACATCAAACAAAATAAAAAGTTTAAAATACAGTGCTTTTGATTTTAACTTTATGACGAACATAAAAATGCGACAGTTACTACAGAATCTACTCATTTCAGGACCAAAATTCTTGTATTAGGATCGATTTCAGTCTTCTACATTCAGCCTCATCTATCATTCACTGTTCTGTATTAAAATTCACCACAAAATTTTAATAGAAGAGCATTTTAATCGTAGTGGATAGTTGAGGAAATACGTCCATCGTTGAGCATCTATATAAGCCATGCGTGAAGCGATCAATCAACATCGTTGACGCGGAAAAAGTAAGATTTTCAATATTAAATCCAATACCAAAACGATTGGTTAATAGTCTATTTCTAATATACACTAAAATTAATTATATTTATTATTTATATTTTTAAAACTAAATAAATGTACATTTTGAGTATAGGCATTTAAAAATTAATTTTTAATTATAGTACTTTTAGTTTCATTTTTAAACAAATAATCATTTCGTATGTATACAATTACTTATTTAAAATCAATCTTGTAAAGACACATATTTATTTTTCGTAAATCAAACAAAGTAAACTGAACATTTCATAAGTCATATTAGCTAACCCATCTAAATTTGTTGCTTGTTAGTAATCGCTGAACTTTATGAAAATTAAACGAAACATAATAGCAGGTTCGTTGACCCGGATTTTATGCTCGTATATTTTGTTTATTCGGCAAATAATATGGTGTTCTGTGTCATAATCGTTCGAGAGGGGGGCATTGGGGTACCAATATAATATTATGCTATTTTTTCATTATCATTGAACCGTGTTTGAATTGACATCGTTAGTTTGTATTGTGTCTATACAGGGTGATTCACCGAGAACGCTCACCCTATTTTTTCATCTACGTAACTGTGATTGACCTACTGTTTCTATTGACACGTCATCGGGTGATCGGGGATTCGACACTATGTCATGTAGGTACCTATTTTAAGTCCTTGGCGATGATTGGGATCCTCCCCCATTTTTTTGGCATTCGATTTGGTGTATTTTTTATTTTATTTTTTCAAAGTCTGATCGTGACGCGTATTATTTAGTATTTATTACAATCGTGTAAAAATATATATTACTCTTTCATGCTGTTAAATGAAACAAAAATTACACTCATTGTTATTATACCGTCGTTCGTGGTATATAATATGATACATAATAATATATTGTATATAATATCGGGTTCGGAAACGATTCGTTTTGGCTACTGTTATGGGGGAGGGAGGGTCTGTCGAGTTTGCAGAGTTTCAGTAATTTGATTCCGGCGTAATGTTTCCGTTGAAAGGCGGAGGGGGAATGCGAAAAAAAATACGCACCGCCGTCTCTTCGTTTGATGGTTGGGCCTAGGGATAAGAAATATATATATATATAATATAACCACGTTTATAAAATGCCACTCAAGTAATGGTTTTGTTTTTAAGCTAAACGCGGTCGGAGTGTTGAGCTCGTTTATATGAGCTAAATTAAGGGTGATGACGATTGGGTCGAAAATTAATGGTAGAGAGATGATCAAACTTCAGTTCGTTGGCATCTGACCATGAAAAATAATAACTAATAAGCTGTATGCACAGCCACTGATATGTTAATAAATTTAAAATGATACAGCGAAAACGTTTGAAAACTCAGCAAAATGTGTTTAAGGTTTATCACGAAATATAATGCATAATAGAAATCGTTTATTATATTGACGCCGGTGTAGTGATATACCGAGTTAACGACCTAAGACTAAAGGTTCCAGCCAAACTCATATATTTTATATGCTAATTTTTATTGATTTTTATTGGATCGCTTAGTGACTATAACACGAGTGTAATGATGTTTGTTTTTGGCGAATTTAGACAAATATAGCAAAGGTATAGGGTATAATTAATAGTTATCTATAATAACCATGCCATAAATGGTCCATATTATCGACGGTTTATGACAATAATAAATCTCAAGATAAGGAAAAATATTAAACAACCAGTGTTAAATTAATGGCTATAATAATGTTAAATCAAAAACAAACTTTGTAGAAGCTAAACGAAAATGCTATACAATTTTTGACACGTAATAATACATCGTATTTATAATAGTAAGCACACCGTGTACGTTTTTAAAATGATTTTTGTGATTTACATATAATATTATAATGTTATGTTACTATTTCGAATGTTTTGTAATAATTTTTTTAAAATTTCAATTTTTATCACTATCAGTAAGTTATCATGACCTATTTTTCTTAGTCTTTACAACATCGTTATTAAAGTAACAAAATATGATATTTCTCAATAAGGTACGTTTATTGTAGAAAAATAAATCATCTACGATTAAATTAAATTTTGCGCACACAATAATGCCTGCATATTCCGTTTGTTTTACATTTTATTTGTGAATTTGATGATTTTTCAATCAGCGATTATCATTCTTGGCTCAATATAAGCGAAATACAACTGTAAATTGCCCATTCCATCGGTCGCTATATCGTTCGACGTGTACCTTATGGCAACGGTATGTTTATATAGACGTTATAAATCAAAGTTACTTTATTTAAATAAAGTACATAAAAGTATGTAGATATATCGTACATTGATAAAAATATATAAGATTAATAATATAATTATTATAATAACGTGTAAAAAATATAAGAGTATGGCGTGTCAACGAGCCGTGAGTGTGGATGTTCGCGGATGGTCGTGCTGATCGTCCCGGAGTCTTCTCCACTGCCGTTTTCTATCCGTGTCGCACACTTCCGCCAAGCACGGTCATTATAATATACCACAACGTGTGCTGGAAAACCTAAAGTCAGCATTCAGTCCCATTCGCCATTTCTCACACTCAGCATATTAGCCGCGCCCTACCTAAGGAGCAATGCACAATGTCGATAGACAACAATCGTTACACAAGTGTTTGTTCACATTACCATTTTAAATACAAAATTGTATTAACCCTCTACATATTTTAGTTCGTGGATCATCTTATTATAAAAAATGCATATAACTTTTATTTTAAACGTTTTTATTACATCTTATAGACAAACCTTAACACATAAATTCAATCTATGATACGTTATAATTAATGTAAATATTATAGATTAATAGATGGATATTTTAATAGAAAAAGCTTATAAATCATAAATCATTTCAAAAAATAATGTTTACCGTAGAATTTATCTATTCATAATACAAATAATAATATTTTGTTTGTATACTTTTTTCACATTTTTTCGATAATATGTATCGTTATATTTCGGAGTTGTTTGAGCAATTTTCCTATTTTTTTTTTTTTGTCCGTTTATTTTTTGTATTTTAGTGTATTTATCCACAGCCTTGACTATTCAATAATATCAGACATTCTACATATTTTTTACATCAGCTTTAATAATCAGCTGCAGCTCATATACCCTAATAATAACGTGTATCTTACGTTAACGTATATATGGCGAGAAACGTAGTGTACGTTAATGCATATTACATAGGTACGAAATCTTGAAACCGCGGCCGACCGTTTTCAGTTGAAATGAGACGATAATCAGGATTAAAAGCTTTACGTTTTTAATTCTTTGTTTGATGTACATTACAATATTATGTTATTTTCCGCGTTTTCGAACGTTTATCTATCTCGAGCGCCGTCGATATGTAGGCCATAATCCGTTGTTTGTGCGTTTACTTTTGTTCTCTGTCCGCTTAAGCCAATAAAAATGTAATTTAATAATACATAATATGTACGAGTTTTATAACCATTGTATCGCCGAATCTTTAAGTGCGGCTTTTTCGTCGACGAACACGCACGGTTTGAATCGCTTAGTCGTGTGCTTGATGTTTTTTTACGCAATACATGGCGCCTTCTCATTTTAGGTGCTATGGACAGTTCTGGATAGGTTCTGTCAATCTTTTTGATTTTGGTATTATTCATTGGTGTATTTTATTATGCAATCATTTAAGTGGTCGGCGGTATATTACCTTCAACCATGTACATTTGATATGAAAATATCACTGTCGTACCGCATTATGTAATTTCCACACTACACATGCTATAAATATCGATCCAGATCAGGTTCATGGTTTTGGGGCGGAAAAGCAAGTGATAAATCGTAGATAATATCTGCAGTTACATTTCTAATCCAAAAAATGAATTTATTTATAATATTTTTACAACACTATGTCAATAATCTATGTACGCGTTACATAATATAATTAAAAACATCAACCATATCGTATCCGACTAGTATGCGATTTGTATCTGAATACAATAATAAAACTGTTTTCATATCTATTTTGTATAAAATTGCAAAATACGTTTTTCTTCTAATATTTGTGTACTTATAAGTATTTATATTACGATAAATTTGTGTATATACTCTTAATAATTTTAATAATACATTAAAACAATAACAATATATTAAAGATGGATAATGTTATAATTTATAATTATAACCGAAATCACCATCAAACGCGCCACCCGTTAGCGTATGAGCTATGAGGATTACATAAAAGTACTTTAAAGCTGAATAATTCAGTGTGTTTCATATATAAACCTCTCATCCCTTAAAATATGCACTTGAGCCCAAACCACAGGCAGTGTAGCACAATAAGCCAATTTTATTTGATCAGTTTTAAAAATCTATGCAACGATATTGGGTATTCAATATCACTAAAAATATACCACGTTTGGGCATTCAAATTAAGTAAGTACTTATATATCTTTTATTAAGAAGTATTTAAGCTATTTATGGCATACATTATACTATAGGTACTTATAATATTTATGATAATTCAAACACGAGAAAAAATGTGTTACGTCAAATTTGTTTAATAATCAATAAAATAATAATCTAAATAATCTTCTTCTTTTTATATATTTAAAAAGAAATTATATGTTTTTTTGTTAGTACTCGCTAATTTCCGGAACCACTTATCTAATAGATAATGAATTGTTCACACATATTCCTTGAGGCTCGGAGAATGCTTATTTATATATTTATTTTTAAACTTTTATACGTTGGTAATATATACAATAATTTTGTTTTGGATAGCGAAAATCAAATATTTTTTTATTTATTTATAGAATTCATATTGATTTACAGAAATAGAAGACAATTTTATATAATATATAAAAAAAACAATGATGTACCTATAATTGTAACTTATAAACTTAAAAAAATGCTATTGATTTTAACAAACATTTTTTGAAATTAAATTTAAAGATATTAAAATTGCTTAAAGTATAGCTTGAGCTATGATAAAAAATATGTTGAGTGCTATATTTTCCAATCTGACATAGGTGGATTGCTCATCTTGTTCGAATTAGCTCACAAAACTAGGTATATCGATATCGAACTGCCTGTTAAAATATTAAAACTGAAAGATTAACTACGCCTATAATAATACGAGTACGTTGTACCGTATTTTATATTTATTCATTTTTTCCCGTGCGAAGTTAGGTTATACATTATACAGCTAGCATAACAATAGTAATTAAAATATACTTGGAAATTACGAATTTATTTACAATATTGTTTCTAACATCGTCAAACATTTTTCACAGTTCTCTATAATTATTTTATTAAATGCCGGTTCACAAGTCATCCATATATAGTAAATATTATGTGGTATTTTTTGATTTATATTTTTAACTCATACATTTATATAATGTATAAATTATATTATAATTGTAATTAAAAAAGTACCTGTATACTTAAGATATTACATATATATTTAATAGACTTAAATTTCCAAACGTGTTGTTGCCACTAGAGGTAGGTACCAATAATAATGTAGGTATATTATAGGCATTATAGCGTGTAGGGTAGTTACAGGTCTTGATTTATGTTTTCGGTGTATTGTATGTCGGCTTTTGCAAATCATGTGGCTCGTACAATTTTATCGCCACCGTCGAAGTGATTATAATATTATGTTGTTTGTAAATTATTAGGTCAGCGTCGGTGCGTGAGTTATAACAATGAAACGCTCTCGGGCAAGTCTATCGTTATTCGCAACGAGCAACGCGTCGCAGACAAACCATTTTAGAGTGATTGTTGTTCGTTTACCTTTCAATTCCAAAAAAGTTACGAAAATATGCGGATGCGACGTCAGAAATATTGCTTTACTATCACGGTAGAGTATCAATAGTTCATAAAGCGCATTATAAATTATATAAAAAATATTTATATACACTATAATAATCGATTATCAGATTTTTTTTTCTTAGAATCAATTTAAATATGTTTAATTTTCTTTTCGGATATTTCTCTAAGGGGGTTTTTGTTGTCATCAACGAAATTTTAGATATAGAGACGAGGTCCCTTTTAGGGGGAAATTTTATTCACGTGAAAGTGGACCGCAAATAAAATGGTCAACAACGGTTCGAGTCCTGCAGTGGCCGTGTGTATATATTAAGTATATACATATATTATATATATTATATATCAGCGTGAAATGCCGTTTGAACGGGAGAACGGTTTTGGCAATCCAAAAAGTTGTTTATCCTTTTACGCTTTAGCCGGTTACACGTCCTTCAGACATCAGTGTTCAAAGACAGTGAAGTTTTTTTTTTATCGTATTCTTCGGCAATTCGGTTTACGGCGTTAAAAAAAAAAAAAATAAGAAGACTGGCAATTGATATTCAGCACGTTAGACACGAGTAATTAACAGCAGTACATATAAATACACAAGCTATTTTGAGCATTATATTAACTGTCGTAATTGGCCACTTATCTGTATAGTGTTCCCGCAGTTTCTTTATAAGATGTATGATTTAGTGCGTATTTTATATATGTGTCCTGTGACATTATCTATACACAGCATACAGAATAATTCACCAAGTATGCTCACCTTTTTTTCTTAAATAACGCATTTATTAAAAATCGATCGTCGTAGTCGTTGTCGCTGGAACCCTGTTCACTTGTTGGGATCTCTTCTTGCTCAACATGCATAATTTTACGCTATCCTACGACGACATTTATAAAATATAATATAATATTAACGCGATTCGAGAAATATCTGTCAATATAATCTACAGCCAAATTAATCTATATTAAAGGTGTTGTTATTATTTTATATATATGCCTATCGTCGAACACCTAATTCAGTGTTGATTTATGGTGGACTAGATACATAATTCGATTTTTAGAAAAGATCGAAACGGAATCATAATAATTACTGTTATTATTGTCTAGCCTATTATAATAATGTCTTACTCTGTCGTGGATTTGATCGCGTTGTTCAATACTTTAATCAAAATTTTGAGAGTAAAACGATCTGTGATATTATTAATCTTATCATCACTAGTGATGAATTTATTGATTTTATAAAAATTTAATATCTGAACGAAGCAAAACCAAAAATGGGTCCTGTCAAATGGGAAAATTGTTGTAATGTGCGTTTTTGAGACTTGGACAACATATTATAGTATAAGGATATTTTTAAAGTATAACAATTTTATTTTACACACACACACACACACACACACACACACACACACACACACACACACACACACACACACACACACACACACACACACACACACACACACACACACACACACACACACACACACACACACACACACACACACACACACACACACACACACATACACACAGATAGGTATATTCTAAGTACATTTGGGAGATTATACAACCGTACACTGCATTTATTACGTTTAAATAAGATATACTACTATGCGTGTAAGAGTACCTATACTTTATAATTATATTATAGTATTTTTCTGTAAATATGATAGTCGGCGGGAGCTGATACAAATATCGTATGGGTACGAAGAGTCTCTATAAAATTATGAGAGTTGCTCTTCACGTTATATTTTATTACTTGTTATATGCACTATCGTTTCGGAGTAATACTCGCAACTTTATAAATTTCCGTTTCATTGTTATTACTGGAAATCGTCGAAGTTCCGTGAAACACAAATATTTGCACTTAATCTAAGCGCGCACGTACTCAGGAATATTAAAACAATTTTGACAGGTTGCAGTAAAACACGATTGCGCCGTTGTCGCATGACGTCTGGGCGGTTTTCGCGTCGAATTTTGAAATGCTTTTCGTGTCAGCGCAGTGCATATACATTCGATTAACTATATTATATAATATATAGGTACATGCCCTCACGATTTCCCCAATCGCAAGAGATGCTCTGTGGTGTGAAATAGTTCAACTCTGGAGATCGAGACGCGTGCGAGCAAACGTCTGTTCATTAGTTTTATTAGTTTTTAAACTCGGATTACGGTCGCGGCGATTGCATTCCAAACCGAAGGCGGTGGCGTCGACGACACTCGTAGAGTGTAGCTTTCCCCTCCATGGCGACTGTGCCTCTTACTCAATCCGTCTCTGTTCATCTCACTGTTATTTTTTTCTCTTTCTCTCTCGTTTATTAGTTTTCATCGCGTATTACATTACCCGGGTGTTGTGTGCGTGTCAATACATTTTATACATGTAGTGTAATATGCTCTCGTGTTTGTGTGTGTGTGTGTGTGTGTGTGTGTACCTACGTCTCTGTTATCTACGCCAAACGCGCTGTACGCACTTCAAACCACACTCAAACCCGCCCGCTCAATACATACGTAGCGGGGAGACCCTCTCGATAGTCGCGCTTATCGGTCGGTCGTGTTTATCTGCCCAAAACGGTTCGTTGACCTGAACCGCTGCCGCCACAATATATAATATAATACGTTCGCTAAAATTGTCCACTTTTCAACCCTTCCACCATTCTTCGTAAACTCCATCCGGTGGTTTAATAATAATATACACACGATATATCTTACTCATTATCAGCTGGTGTCGGAAGGCCTGATACTGAAAATTGCCTTCTATCATAGCGTGCCGTTCTCACGTTTTGGCGCCGTGCCATACCAAGAACGCACCGGACGTCACGCCGAAGACGTACTCGCGGCCCGCGAAGGGATCATCCTATTATCGGTTATCGTCGTATAGCGTCCTTGCGATATTGCGCTAAAAGTATGCCATGGCAATGCGTCGTCTTTACGCCTGTATGCGTCTGTATTCGGCGATATTGTTGTACAAAGGCCAGAGATGGGGATATAAAAAACACGAAAACTAAAAATATATTTATTTGAACGTTCGCTCTATTAAAAAGTCATAAATGGAATCGGGTTCCGCAGAAATATATACGCGATGGCGTCGATTTTCGATTGTTGTATACTATATACTATAGTATGTATTCCGATTTTTACCATATTATAATTTATATTATTTCGTAACAGCCGTTTTTCTTCGTATCACGCCCTCTAAAATATGACATAAATATCGCTATAATGCGCAGACAGCGGTACTAAATAATTATTACGCTTGCAATATTGCAATATGATTAAATTAATATATTATTCATACTGAGAAAGTTGTACGCGTTGTAGGGCTGTTATAATTATTTATTTTGTTCCGTTTTAAACGACTTTTCGAATGAAATATTTGACTTAATGTTAAGGCCATACTCCTTAATTAAAGATTGTGGATAATTAGCCCTCGTTTTTTTTAATTTTAAATTGTTCTTTAATATATATTATTATTAATATTATTCTATACTTTTTTCAAGATATACGTATGATATGATAGTTAAAACTTTAAGATTCGATATTTTAAGTACGTGTGTTGATGACCGTATTCATGACCAACATCGTATTGTATATATTAATTGGTAGTCACTGTAGCTAAGAACTGTATAGAAAAGTAAATAATTATATTAATATTTCAAACAATTTTAAATATATATCTGAATTTAAATTAAACTCAAAATATAAATTAGTTATAATTTTAAGTTCTAGAACAAAAAAAAATAATAATACTATACTCAAGTGCATATTTTTATTTTTTCAATTTGTACAATGCGTATACAACGTCGATTATATGAATAATATAATATTTACTTCACTAACACTAGGCCAGTCGCACGCGCTGTATTCAACAATTTATAATTCAAATTTATACAATATAAATCACACAATGGCTGTAAAATATGGTGAACAAATTATTGTGTACAAGTGCCCCAATATTTACACACAACAAGCCACAGCGGTATGTGTGTTGTACGACATTGCCGAAATGGACAAAAAACTGATGGTATAGACTATAGAGTTTGAAATGTTTCACCTATCAATAATATTACAATAATACCTATGCATATGTACCTATGCGTTTTTATTTTAAATGTTACGCTTGTCCGATATTTTCGTGCTCACTCGCTATCATTACTTAAAGAGATGATGAACGTACAACTATCCAAAAAAAAATCATTCGTAGGAATTTTTCAGGTTTAACAATAAAAAAAAATTAAGTTGTCAAATTATTTGACACAGAAGAAATTAAATACAAACAATATTTTTATTTGACACGCAGGTAATGAAAGGTTTCTTGGCTACTGATATTATATACTATATCGTTTCGATTAACGCGTCACGCAATATTATATATATCTACGAAATTTGCCTTCCCGACTTTGACATGTTATAAAGACTACTATTATCCGCGTTAGTTCAGATCGTAATAATTTAAATGCAGTTGTGATGATATTATAGTAATTGTTATTTGTATTATGTCTTAATATCTATCTATATTATAATATTAATATCATATTAGATAAAAATGAATATTTTTATCTTCGTCCTATAATATAGACTCAAAAACTATTAATTCGTTTTCAATAAAAATAAAAATAATTGATTTTTCAAATTAGTGGACAGTTTGTGGTTTTGGTTTTCAATCAATTCATAGGTGCATTTTGTTACGGTTCAAGAAAATTGAGTACTTACTTTTTGTTTTTACCAATATAAGATTAACATTGATTACAGATTATAAAATCATGATTTTACTTAACTTTCCATATTACATTATAATATTTTATTATTTAGGTAAATAAAGCTATTGTATGCTATTCTACATAAATGTAAACATTTTATATTATATATTAGAGCAGGCAAAATGTATGGTCGAAGTTTATACAATAAACCTTTGCTCGAGTGATTTTGTCAAAAAACATTTCAGAATATTTCAACTGAAACAAAAGATAGCTATAGATTATAATAATTTTAGTATTAATACAGATGTTATTATTAGTTGGTCTACATCTAATAAATGACGCATATACAAATCTACAATTTTTTACCAATTGGCACCGAACTTTGCACACATATCATTCAGGATTCCGGAAGTAGTGAGTGTACTAAAATAGAAACCACAGATAACAGCTATTAAACCTATATAAAAAACAAAATATATTTATTTTTTCCACCCATTTCATCATTACCTATGTACTTTTTATGTAATTTTTGTTCCTGTTCATCATTGGGTCAAATTTTTTATTATTATGTGTGTAATTCGTTAATTCGTTAGTTTTAACGAAACATGAACTTTTAGTATGAATGTTAACACTTCATTGCTTCATCCGTCTCTGTTTTGATTTAATTATATTCATCGTGAAAAATAAACGTTCACAGCTGTATACACGGACGTGAATATGAGAGTATGGAATGAGCAATTTTTTTTTAGTACAAAAAATGTCTGAAAAGCAAATTGTAAGCTATTAACATTTTATAAATGGTAAATTCAGTATAGTTATTAGGACTTAATAATGTATAATTTTTTTTCGACATTATTGTTTATTAACAGAAAAAAAAATCACGTGCCATATGTGATCGTACCGGTTGCGAAAAAGCCTTGCGCGGTGTGAGTTTTAGTATTTTTTTTATATATATATATATATACTCGAAATAGACGCTCCAAAAACTGATATAGGACGGGTTGATCATAAACAACCTTAGGATCGTTTTTAGTTGAAATGTTCAGACGGCGGCGTCTGCACGCTATACGCGCTCTGTATTGCCTGTACCTACCTATTATATTCTGTCAAGTCGCCGCAACGGGCCTTAAATATATTATTATTTTAATACAACTTATTAAGTATGCACATACTTGTATTAAGTAAGTCAAAATCGTTATGTTCTACGAAGACTAGAATCATGCCCTCACATAGTACCGTGTCTAGACATCACGCGACCCAATGACCACAGTCAGTCACCGCCTTTTATTTCTTTATATTCTTGTATACGTACGATGTGTATATATACAGGGTAATTCATCAAGCATGCTCACTATATTTTTTCCTTTAAATAATGTATTAATTCATATTTTAATATTTTGGATATCAAGTATTGTTAAAGGTCAAATTTTTAAATATTTATTCAATTAATAAGAATATCTCTTCTTTAAAGTAAATTGTTGAGTTGATAATTTTTTTTCTGTATATAAATCAAATTTGAACGAACAGTTTCTGAGTTAATAAAATGTTTATACCAAGGATGATAGTCGGACATTTTTTATCTTATAAATTATAAAATTGTAATATTATATAAATATTAATTACTATAATACAAATCCCTATATATTATCTTTAATTCCATTATTATAGATTTTTATTTTTGGTACGTATAATGTTTAATAGCTCGGATGAAACTATTCATTCGTATTTAATTTATAGATACATTAAAATTTCCAAAAAAATATTTTACGATAAAAGAGTTCTCATTTTAAAAACACAACACCCTTTAATAGTATAAAAAAATCTAAGTTATTGAAAATATGGTATTTTAGTATATAGCTACCTAGAATTTGAATAAATGCATTATTAAAATTTAAAAAAAACAGTGAGCATACTTGGCGAATTGCTCTGTATAATATTATACGATTATTTCAGCGATCTAAATGATCGAAAATAATTTTACTATTTAAAATAATTGAGGCATTGTGACGAATATTATAAATATAGGTATAGACGTATAGTATACTATTTGATGCAGTACTTATGTATATACAATATGTATAACATATAGTATATACTTAAAAATATATAATGCACAAGCATTTTATACATTATTATAGTCTATTAGTAATCATAATCACTAATCATAATCATGATCGTTTCGTGCCCACACGCAAGTCTGAGGGCTGTAGAGATCGACTGAGCATACCTATCGGTTACGTAAGGTTGATGATGATGTGCGTAGGTACGACAGCTGATAATATTTTAATGTAACGATTGAATGGTAATAACAATAATATTTTCACAATTTTATTTACAGAAGAGAGTTTACTGCTAAAAATCTCAATTGTTGTCAAAAGTTATTTAATTCTAAAATGCGTGTTATTTTTTTTAGTACGTGATTTTTCGATTACGCGTGTGGTATCCTAGATCCTGCGATTACGATCGTAACATAATTTATTGTTTGTGACTTTTTCACTATGATCTAACGAACTTTCATTAACAAACATAAATCATATTATATTAGATACATTAGGTTTATTATGATATAGCTGATATATTGCTCATTATATCATAGAATTGTTCGATTTTCATAAATTACTCACAGAGGTACAATAATTATCAGTAATGTAATGTAAAAAAGTAAGCAATTTTAGTACTACTTGGTAATAAATATTAATTACTTATTCACTTCTTATACAACGGTAAAGGCAGAAAGTACACCTAGTTGGATTATTTGCACTCTTTTTTTTTTTTCATAGAACATTTTTTCATTGTAGATCTTTACGGATACTCAATTTTTTAGTATCGATTTTAGTGGCAAAATACAATATTAATGTTAAATAACTTACTTTTAAATAATAATGTATTAAATTTATACACACATGTGGTATATCCAATCTATGTGTAATTACTAGTCACAAAATAAAAATGTATTACTTATAATGATATTCAAAGAGTAATGAGTTGTATATGTATAGTATACATTGTATACTATAGAAAAACAATTTTTTTAGATTTTACATCTATTATTATTTATTATGGTTTAAAATGAATATATATCTAATATGTTTTAGAATTATGATATTTAAGATGTATTGCATTGCGTCACGCTTTACTATAATCAAAACACTATCTGTCATTGTTAGCGATATTATATCTCCGTTCTAAAGTTAGAAATGTTATAATACTGCAAAAACGTTATGATATGTTGTGTGATTTACTTACACACAAGTAAGTAAACAATTTTTATAATAATAATTATTAGTATCGATGACATAATTAAGCATCAATTTATGAGTGATTGTAAATTGTTTTTTTTTTTTTTGTTATTGTGTAGAAATTAAAATATTATGTTATTCATTTTATTATATAATCTTTAACGAAATTTGTCGATTTTATTGAAATTAATAATAATAAATACACCAGCGCTGCGTGCACACAACTATACAGCTATGTAGGACTACTGGGTAGGTATTTAGTAATTATTGTTATTGGGTATGGATCAATTTCTCTTGATATAAAATTTATATTTTAGAATCAGTGTACTAATATTATTCTGCTCCTACATTTTACGGTAAGTAAACTAATCACCTTTACTTTTTAGTTTTACTTTCAGATATGAAAAATATACTTTTTATCTAATAAAATTCAATGAATATTGATTTATCATGTATTATACTTTATACATAAACTATACGTGTATATAAAAATAATTTAAAAATCAAAACTATAAATATTTTAATCAATAAATTATTAAATATTTTTTGTTTTTGAAAAAAAATTGTATTCTTGCATTTTTAAAATATTAATATTCGTTTTGCATACAATATTATATAACAATATTGGGTCTTTCTATGAAATGCCATTAAACTGTAACATACATAAGTATGAATTTTAGTAATACTTATTGATGAAATCAATAGTTTTCATTATCGCTAGTTATTATTGTATAAGTACAAATAAAATATTTATTGATCTAATCGGTTCGTTGCACTGCGTACTACTGTTTGGAATAATTCGGAGTAACACTATAAAATATTTATAAAATACCTATGTACGATTGTCATTTATTTTTATTATATTTAAAATAAATATTCATTATTGTCGGTTCTTATTTTATTTATGCAAAGTCACTTAAATTATACTGGATATAATAAATATTACTTTTACATATTTTAAATTTAAATGAAAAACGACTATTAAATGACCGAGTGCAATGAATTGGTATACACAAAGGTCATTTTAAACTCCCTTATTTTTAGATGCCCAATTATTTTATTGAGAATTTACCAATTGCGCTCAAAAATGTTTAGGTAAAAGCAGGATTGAACTTTTTTTTTTTAAATTAGATCAACTGGCTAAATAACAGCCATTGGTAGCTTGAATTAAATAACTCAAATAAATAGAACAATGAAAACTTATTAGTTAGTTATGGGTATAGTATTTTTCATACTTAATCAATTATTATTTGTCGTTAAGTATTTGAGTTTGTCCTCATAATAACATATCATTAAGAAGTAACCATGGCTTATCATTTTCGTCAAGATATTGTTTAAAATGATTCATATTGTAACGTTACACAATTCAAACTAAATACTACACAACTGACAGAATACGAGTAGATATCGGCTGTTATCAACGCGTTATCCATACATAATAATATTATAAGCAACGAAACCATCGGGATGATAAATATTTGACCGATGATAAAAATTTGTTTTTGTCTAACACTAAAATTCATGCTTGTGTGTCGTAATAATAATAATAATAATAATAATAATGTTTTATACAATTCTTAATACTGTTATAAAATATAATATAACTATTAACCAGTAATCAATTTGTCAATAAATAAAGTTTTTAATTTCAAACATTTAGTATGCAGATCGTTTGTGTATAATTTAATGTCGATTTAAGTAGATTGAACATAAATATTTTCATACCTAAAAGTAAAACGATTTGAATGCACGTATAATTATTGGTATATTAGCCGTAAAAATAAGGAACTCAATTTGTATACTTACCTTAAACTAAAATTTGGTCTTGGGCGCAATAATTAGTCCATGTCTATTTTATTTATAGCTTCCGATTTCATATATATATATACTTTTAATTTGTGGCTTATTATTATACGTTTTACGCATTATTTTGACCTTTTATATTTTTATATAGGTACACTGAGCATTTCTATCAAGTGAACCGAATTCCGTGTGCCCATTATCCGCTGCGAAATACGTTCCCCGCGGCTGTCTAGCCCGTACGCGCGTGTTGGAATTCTTGATGAATTCGATCCGCAGATTCTAGCCGGATAGTGTGTTTCTGATGCACAAACTAATCTCACAGTTTTTACTATTTTAGTCGTTTCGAGTGTTTCGGCCACATTAAAACGCGTACACACATTTGGTCCCACGATTTCGTAAAACGTGATAAATTATTGTTCTTCGATTTCATTATAAATTTACAATCTCTTAACAACGAAGTCTATGACTTTTCGGAATTTTTACCATTTATATCGTAAACAAAAACTAAGTCTGAATTGTTTACAAAAACTAAAATTAAATAAATATTATTAAATGTGAATAAAACTGTCTTTATGGCCTTTACGAGGATAATAATTAATAACGTGTCTCTATGAAATTGTTATACATTTTTGTAAAAACAATGGTTATTGTAATTCTATATTATTAAACGTAGGTACCATTATTTCACTTAAGTAGGTAAATCGCATAGAAATATGCTATTATAAATATTTGTAATTAGTATTTATTTGATTTAATTCGTTTAATAAAAATTATAAAATTATCAAATATTAACTATCGTATAGACATTACAGACCACGAACTGTGGCCTTTAAAATCTAATAAAACCGTTTTGATGTAGTCGCTCAATTGGGCTCTGTTCTATATAATGTTATACTCTTTAAATAAAGGCCGAAATTCTCAGAAATAAAAATCATACCACCTGCGGATTTGCACACTGCATCATACATAATATCGATATTAATAATCAACATAAATCACGTGAACTAAATTAATTTCATTCATTATTTTATTATAGGCCAAGACGGTCAAGTATTTTTGTGCATAGTAAGATCTCGATAATGATTATTATAAAATAATACGGTTTTTATAAATATATACCGCTGGTCGTGTTATTAACGCGCAACGTTGTTGGTACCTACTTGTATTTTGCGACGTGCATAATAAAATAATAATTATTATAATGAAAATAGAATTAAAAAAAAAATAATGTACTTGTTTATACCCCGCCACATTGTATTTTACATATCAATTTAAACCGTACGTAATTATGATTTTATCACATTTTTATTCGCTAAATAATAATAACGAAGTCAACGCATCAAACCGTAAATTTGTACAAATTATTTCTATTTTCATGCGAACGCTATATAATATTATAATTAGGTACTTCGTCGTCGCGGGAATAACGATTGCAATAACATTTTATGCATCGATGTACTTACAAACACAATACTCACCATTGAATACTACCACTACCTGAAGGACAAACCGTCGACGAACAACAATAAAAAAAAATTACCTATTAAAAATATGATCGTAAGCGGGTTTAAACGTATAATATTACACACATATAGGTAGGTAACTTATAAGTAGTTGTAAGTTATAATACAATCAATATAGTATTATGTAAGGAGGATTTTTATTTTACACAAACATCACGTTTCTAAACGTAGTAGGTTGTGTAGTTTTTTAGTTAGAGATGCGTTATTACAGTTTTTTCTTTTAATTAAATAGTAGTGTTTAACACATATATTTTGACGAGATTTATATTTTATAATTTTTACTTTTTATATTTTTTGTTCACCTACATTAAAAATACAATTAATTTAGAATTTTGGGAAGGTATAGATTTTGTGTACTCATATTATGCTCATGCAATACAAATTATATTAATTGACACATACGTTATTTCTAACAATTACCAAATATTATCTATGTTTAAAATTTATAAGTTAATATTTATTTGTAATATAATACATTAATAATATGAACGGATACATAATTACAGATAATATGAAAGGAATGGGTGCCTACACGTTTTTGTCCAAACACTTGACTTAAAAGAAAAATACTCGTAATATAGTCTGGATTTATTAAATTTTATTTTATTTAAAGCCGAAAACTTATTTTCTGTTTTATACAGATGAAATTAAAACCCTATTGTAATAAACTTTCCATATTACATATTTTTGAGTTTATCAAAATATATTTGTTTAGCATTGTTTCAAAAATTGTTTTTTTTATTTAAAAATAAATAAATTATTAAAAGCTAACAATTCTACGAGTCGAGATTATTTTTATTACAAGTAATAATTTTTAGTCATTGAAATTATATTACCTAATTTGTTTTTATAAGGCTTATTGATTGCGCTAAGATTTTGCGCTACGTAACTATAAATTATCTGCATTCTTATCTATTAATAACTAGATGACTGGAAACCTCAAAAGACATTAGTTTTAAGTTAGGGATTGTATTTTTGTACCCTAAACAAGGATCAGAGAAGTCTAGGAGTGTATTTTAATTTGCAGTAGATCATACCGACTTGTAATCATTAACATCTGTGATCGTTGTTGTCCGAGAGAAATTATTATAATACATTTTTTTGACCAAGTTTTGAAGCGACGATAACATATTATAATATAGGTACATAACGAAATCGATTTTAAGAACATTTTAGACTTACCGCGTACCTCGCATTTATAACGCTGTCGTGTTTTTAGTGTAAATCTTCGATTCCAACGGTTCTGTTATCTGTATAATGGATCGTCGTCGCTCATCACTCATCAGTACACTATAGAATTGCGAGAGAAATCCGTTGGAGTATGATTTTAATGTACTGTATAAGTGGGCAACTACCAATTTGCAGGGCGAGTACAATACGAATATACATATGTATACATAATATTATGATGTACTACGCATAATATGTCATTATGACACAATAATATATTTTGTGAATACGGTGTGATTATAACATAAGTACCTACCTATAAAAACAAACTAAACACGAGGAAAAATACTCGGTTTTTGAGTAGTACCCGAAACATAATTGATACGGTTATAATATACGTTTAGGAACGCGTAGGTGGTCGAAAACCAAACGGCGTAGTTTTGAAAGGTATTTTTTGTATGCTCACATAATTAGCCACTTTTCGTTACGCGTATAAAGATATATTTCGTGTGCAGATCGGCGAATGCTACGAGAGAGGCGTGTTCGGCAACATTTATCATATTATAAATCTTCGCATGCACAAGCCGCTGCGGCTACACAACTGTTATAACGTAGATAGGTCAGTTATAATATTGTTGCATCAATTATTAAGGCTTGTTAAATATTAATACCTAATAGGTTTACACACTTCGTATCAGCCGCTAACATTTTTAAGGGGAATTATCCATTTGCGTCAAAAAAATTAATTCCATTTGCGCTAAATTTACCTGCGTAAAAATGTTTCAATAACGATCTGATGTGATTCGTACTTAAAGACATGACATACGTTAAAATTTGAATTTAAAAAAAAAATCAAAAATTAACAAAAGTATTTAAATTTATATTATAATAATGATCAATCTTTAGTTTTATTTTCAACATTATGAGAGTTATAATAGATTAATAATATTTTTATCTCACACATTTTTTTTCTTCAAATAATAATAAGCAATACGAATTACTTGAAAATAATTATCAATAATACTCATGTGTATGCTGTTCAGTGTATATTGTAATTTTTACCGCAGGTAAGGTAGGCAGATCGTTGTTTTTTAAAATAAATAAACTAAACGCGATAATACATCTTATTCTGCGCGTGGTTATCATTTGCGGTGTAGGTAAACCATACAGTCGAAAATACATTAATTTATTATTTATATCAATAAAATATCGAACGTCACATGTAGAGGCGGGTGCAGTATAAAACTCATTGCAGTGTAGGTTATAGGCATAACTAACCGGCAATGAATTATAACGTGTAAGGTACAATGTAAGCATGTAGCATGTTTGATGTATGTTTGTCCTCGCTATTGACACATAGTTTTTTTTTTTTTTTTAACGTACGTTATTATATTTTTTTGTAATCCGGAAAACGGTTTTTTCGATGCAATAATAATACTTATAACACAATGACTTCGTACATAATATAGTACTGTTGGCTGTTACGTGTTTTATTTTCTTCAGCGCCGCCGTCGATAACGATTACAAATTACTGCTGGACGTATAGATTTAAAAAATCGTTGTATAATGTACTATAAAAATACTTATACACATAAAGCGCAAGAGATAACCCTCTCGGTCATCAATTAAACGTGTCAATCAGTTTTTCGATATTGTCTATGGTCTATCACCAATTATTTTTAATTATTAAAGGATAATACTGAGATTATCTTTGCTTAATATTGTGTACCAATATGACGTATGACATAACGGGGGTAAGGCGGACGTCTCGTTTTAAGTATTTTGACGTGTGAAACGAATCTGAGAAAGCGACGAGTAGTCGGGAAAATAATCGCTTTGTATTTGAATTCATCCTCTAATAATAATCAATATCGTCGCGGATCGTGTGTTTTTTAATATCATCTGTTATTTGCAGGACACCGAGTCGTATAAATATTATTACTGTGATATTATTCACGATACACGGTATAGGTATGGTGGACACTACTGCACCCTTTGCATATATTACACACACAGTGACCATGTCGCCGTCACAATATTGAACATAACGGTATTACCATTATCGTTATTATTGGCGAGAAAACATAAAAAAGAAAAAAACGGTCGGTCGGTCGGTCTCCGGCCGTCCGTTGTTTCGAAAGACGCGAGAAAACCGAATGGAAAAAGACACGCGCGAAAGAAAGAACGACCGGAGAAAGAGCGAGAATAATAAAATATCAATCTCACACCAGCGCGGCGATAACTAAACAAATCACAATGGGTCCAATAATATATTTTCCAAGGATACGACTATACGTCCTGCGTTGTAACGTGTATATAATATACAGTATATTATACGCGCGCGCGCGCGCGCGTACATTATCGTCGCGTTACAGGTACGAAATCATATATTACGAAACGAGGTTAACCTTGTTTCATCGGTGGAGGCCGGTTTTTTTTTTTTTTTCGGCCATTGTTTTCTAAATAAGATTGCGGTTTCTTTATGTACCGCTGAAACACACACACACACACACACACTCGCGCGCGGATACCCCTCCGACAACCACCCCTTTCCGCGCCCCGTCGTGTGTGCGTCCATATTTCGGAAATGTCGTGAACTTAGGTCGGTTCGGCTCGCGGTTTCGTCTATACGCGTAATAATATTCACGGCATACAAACGAATGTGTAAGTAGGCACCTATATATATACACACGTGGCTATATGTATGTCCCATACGCGTATATATTATTATTATTATTATTAGACGTGACATCGTCACAAAATACGTAACGTTTTAACGTACTGGAAAATACTGTTCGAATATTAGTCGAATACAATACAACAATAATAATACTACATTGGTGACGACGTTACATTACACACGTTAGGCGGCAATCGTTTTGCGTGTATTCCCCAGTCGATTTTCTCCCGATGTCCGTCCGTATTTCGATAGCCGAAAGCTCGTTTTTTAAAGACGCGATCGACCGACGATGAACCGATAAGAAAACACGTGCGTATCTCCTCTATTCTGATAAGCGTAAATTTTATTTGTCGGCTTTTGATAGGATACGCGGTTGTTATTATTTGTGTCGATATAATATTATTATAACGTACTCGCGATAGTACGTCGAAATAAATGCAAATAAGGTTTTCGTTGGGTTATCTTTATAATATGTTCGTTCGATAAATACATCGATCTATTAAAACGAAATCCACAGATGTCTCACAAATATTTTCCGTGGGACTAATTTTGTGCACAGTTTGTGTGGACCGAATTATACATTATTTTATTGAAGTGTAACACAACAAGTTGGATTGCGTGCTATTCGATGTTACCCGAACGGTGTCCAAATCAATTTTTATTATTTATTAAACGTCCAAATTGACCGTCGATTCAAATAGCAATTTAATTATATAATTTAAAAGTGCCCAATACACCCCACTCCCCACCACCCGTGCTTTCGTGTGTATAAGCGAATAGTTCTTATTGCGTTGTCATTGTGATCCAGATACCTGATAATTATTACATGCGGTATTCGGTTGACCGGGGAAACGGAAAAATTATAATTTAACATTAAGTCGCGGATGGAGGAGAACGTCGCGGGTGACGGTGGAAGATAGAGCGGCGGGGAAACGTTTCAAGCATAATTTTATTATCGACTAAAGTTTTCTCAGAGACGACTGGTTACACAGTGAACCTAAATTAAACCAATATCGTATGATCTATGAAAGGTTGCCGTTCGAGTGTATTACGTATTCAGCGGGTGTGCGACAAACAGTTGTGTATCAAGCGTGTTCAGATACACACATCATAGGCACAACTAGACCTAAATTGTTGTGGGTGATAGAGTTCCGACTAATACCGGTGCATTCAACAAATTCTTGCCCGGACTGCTTTAAAAAAATTTTTAATTATATGTGAAATCGAGTAAGTGTTATATTTATTTTTATAAAGGTATTTACTTTTTTGATATATTTTTCCTAATATTACATAATATACAGCATACAAATTAATAAATAAGAGTACAATGTAATGTTAAATAATAATAAAATGGAAAAACAAACACATCATGCAGGTTCCAACACGCATTTATTTCCAAATAATTTCCCATCTTTTTATATTATACTTATCTAAAACTAATCCATTTTAAGCATTTCTAATATCTCATTGAATATTTGAAAAAATATAAATCAGAATATTGTTGTAACAACCCGCTCTTAAACAATTTTTAATTCATCCATTCCATGCTTAGAAAAGAGCGCTCATGTGTTCTAAAATTAACTAGAATTACGAAAGTGGTTCAAAGTAATTGATACGTGATAGGGAAAGTTTCGTTTTATATGCAGATTAAGCATAACTTCATTAATAATTTAACTTTGTTAATTATTATTATTATCAAACCTTTCTAGTATTCTACAGTTCATCCAAAATAAAATATTTCAAAACAAAAATGCTAGATTAATGAATTCGAACAATCAAAAAATACAATACTTATTAAAATTGAATATTTATGTCAAAATTGAAAACTATGGATTTTGTTTTTAGTGGTACTAAAGCATTCTTAGTACCTCTCCACATAGTTGCAACAATGGTACACGCATTCTGCAATGGTCTAGGAATTTAACGTCGTATGCAATATTTTAATGTAATATTATTATATACATGTAAATCGGCTGCATGGAGCAAACACACACATGTATAATAGATGCTGTGTAGTTATTGATGTTTTGAAAATCTGATTTAATGATATTAATGGTCTTGGCTTCCTGGTATTATAATTTTGTTTTCAAGTTTTTTTTTTTTTTTTTATCGCGTACGAGCTTGACTTGAATTGACTTATTCAACTCATCATTGTAGAATTATGTGACAGACGTACACATATTATACTCACCACTCGAGTACCTACCTATATTAACGAGTAGGTCAAGAACAATATCAATCAAACATATTAATATTATATCCTAATTTTTAATATTTTTTTTTCGAATTGGCCACATTATAAAACCGGATTGACCTATAGTATAATAATATGCAGGTGATAAAAATCACATTTAAATGTATGTTTTTTAGTGTGTAAAATAATAATTATTAAACAAAATCGTTAATAAATTGTAGTAAATATATTATTATAAATAGGTATGCCAATAGCTACAATACTTAGTGTATATTTTAAAATGCTGATAAGGAAATAATATAATAATATACGAAACGCATTAGTTTATTAAGTCAAGAATCGATATCGTTTTAGATTTTATAATATAATATTCATATAGTATAGAGAGTATACATATAACTATCGTTTGCTTTCATGGCCAAATCTTTAATGTGCAAACCTACGAGTGGAGTGGATTATATAATGATAAACTAAGAACCTAGTTCCAACTTGTATAGTTAAAGAAACAGCTTAAAGAAAATTGCGTTTTTGAGCAAACAAGAAAACAAGCTAAATCTTTAATTAAACATATGATTGAGGAAGAATCTATAGACAATAGATATTTTAGTATGTCTAGATAGATTAGGCGGATGATAGGATAAAAAAAATAATATAAATCAGTAAATATCCGAATATCCAATGAAGGGAAGATACTCCGATTACATTAAAAAGTTGTAAGATACCTTTTATCTTTCGGTATTGTATTGTCTGAAAGCATTGAGTCAAAGAAAAATAAGATAAATTCCGGACTATGCAATGGTCACGTTGATGGAGGTTTTTAGGAGATATGTCTTTTTTTCTATTCCAACCCGACAAACTATTACATGTTTCAAATTAATTGTAATTTCGATTTTTTTATTCATTCGTAGTAGAATCAAAATCGCCACTATTGCTCGAATGTTTGACGAGATAGACTATCACCGCTTTCAATTCTTTTAACACCAAATAATACAAATTTAATAATAATTATAGATTAATAAACATATGTTGATAAGAATGATAATTATTATAGTGATAACATTAATCGGTTAAAAGTATTATCTGCATATTATAATAAACATGATATAATTTATAAAATTTTAAACACGATGCAGTCACTATAGTAATGAATAGATTATAAAATATATTAAATAAATCTTTTTAAAAATTTCAAGATTCCCCACTGCTTCTGTATAATTTATGTACTTTTTAAAAGTATTTAAGTACATATACAGATACTTATTTTAATTAAAAATAATAATAATAATAATAATAATAATAATAAAAGAATACTCAAAAATGTACCTATTTAAGTAAAAACACAAAACAAATATTTATACATTTTTCCAAATGTTTTACAAAACAAAACTTTTACCTTATAAATAACTAAACAAAATTCATTTTTCATGGCATAATTTAATTTTAAAGAACATTTTACATTTTTACACAGTATCATTTAGTATTCTACAAATTATTTATCTGTTTACTTATTATAAAGATATTCGAATCGTTGGCTGGGTAAAAGTCATATAAAAAAATCATTATATACGACTTTTATGAATTCAGATATTCTCTATATTTACATTAGTTTTAGGCAATAAAATTGAAAATAATTTGAATAAAAAAAAAAAAGTATTTGATTTGTAATGTATTTAAAATACTTTTTTCTAGTAATATCATCTAAAAATGTGTTGTATTAAGTACATTTGATGTAAATAGTATAAAATGAAATAAAAAAATTATGGTTTTCAGTACTTAAAAAGTATTTGAATAAATTTACTCGAGTACTTGTCAAGTCTGTAGTGCATAAAACGTACAATTATGCACAATATAATATGCAATTATATGGTTCAATAATGTTGTCCGTCGAACCCGTCTTATGCATTATATTCTACAATGTAGAGCCACACATTATCTCGTAAATTATAATAATATATCGTTAATATAATACAAGCATAAAACATTTTATTACACTCATTTGTTTTTATTTAGCGTTATTCTCACAATAAATTATTGCCGTTTGACACAGCGCACACACGCCTGTCTATACATACCTATTGCAGGTACCACGTAATATATCATATACGTATAGCAAACAATTATCGTTCGGCAATACAATGTATGTAAGACGACGAGACACCAGACACGAGTTCTAAGTTGACGGCGCACGTATTATGTGCACAGTTGCGGTGTCGTCTAGGCCGAATATATCGGAACAGTGTAATAATATAACCGCCCGCACATTACGCATTTGCGCGTAAAATGTGTATACACACACAAATTGTACACTGTATATTATTATTATTATGTTATATTACAATATGATATATTACATCAACACGAACTCCGACAGGTTTCCGCCGCCGTCCTTCTGGAATAACATATTATTATAACGCAGCGTTTGGTTAGCACGCGCGCGCGCGCGCCATATGTGCCCCTGGACAACGGCGACGATAATGATGACGACTACGGCGACGACGATAATAATGGATTGGACGTGTTTGTTGTATGGTTGTCAAAAAGCCGACGGGCGTGCGATCCACCGTGAACGATGCCACGCTCTGCTGCCGCCGACCGCGACACCAATATGGCAACTACCTATAAATACGGGCGACCGGCGGCTAACCCCTTCGACGGTGCGATTTGTTTGTCGGTTTGTACTCGAAACGGTCCTGCGGCCGATTGTCGAGGTTTCGTGTGTTCTGAACACACACGTGGCCGAAAATAAACGAAAATATTGTGCGAGCCGACTATCTGTGGGTTGCAGCTACACATAATACCATTATACCTGCGCTCCCCCACTTTTGCGATAGACGTACACCTTTCCACCAATACTAAATTGTATTTCGCACTTTTAAATTTAGTTGTTGATTTTAAGTTCTGTATTGGAGCGGCAGTGGAAACGCAGTACACACAGATTGCTCAAAATATATTGTCTCGCGACTTTAAGTAGAATGACAATATCGTAAACGCTATGCCTTTAACTTTATTCATCATTGTATTTGTTTGTTACGTCAAGAGTTAATAATTATTGAAAGAGTTACGAGGTTTTTGAATTGAAACACGTCAGAAACGCAAGAAGCGTGCATTTTGAAGGTTTCAGTTTAGGCATATTATGGTGTTGTATCGTGAACTTTATTTTGTAAAATCAATCGCAACGTAATTTTGTACAATACCACGACAGTTTAATGAGAAATCAGGTTCTTCTTCGAAAATATTTTTTCTTTTGTGGGAATTATAACGTTTTACCGTCAAAACCGTTCAAATTTTCTATGTACATGGGATAATAAAAAAACATTAGAATATACTGGAAATGCTATTGTACGTATATTAAATTATAGTGGTAAAAATCATAAATTGTGCAATTTTTCATTATTTTAGTACACTTTTTTCACATACTTATAATATTTCAGAACTTAAGTATTTACACGCGTATAGAGAGGGTAACTTCGGAGACGGCGGGTATGAGTTGTTATCTCATTTGGATCAAACAGATCATTGACCATCGCTTCATATAAATGGAAGTATAGCACTTGTCGCCCTGTTGGTTCTGCACGTATATAAATATTAAATATGCCGTGTGGCTGCAACGATTTCGTATAATAGTCAAGTATAATATATACATATACATATATATATATATATATATATGTGTGTGTTTGTGTGTTTGTGCTTGTGCTTGTGTGCAATGCGTATCTGACACGCGTGTCAGATACTCCGGCTGCGCAGGACTTCCTCGATGATCGGTGGCGTGGGCGGTGGTGGTATGGGGTTAGGGTCGACGACATACGTGTGCCTGTTCGCTCATCAAGAATGCGTTTGGTTTGATATTTTTCTAGTGACTCTATACGGACTATGACAGGACAGAATAGTATCATTCGGTGTAGGTGTGACAGTGGTGGCGGGAAAAGTGTCACTAGTACACGTGTACATCACACACCGCGTTGTTGTGTTACTGAATATAATGAGTAAAGCTTGGAATGAAATTAATGTCAACAGAGTATAGTTATAACTCACGACGATAAAAAACACTATCTGCAGTGTACTACAAGGTTATTCATCAAGCATACTCACCCTTATTTTTTCTTTTAATAGTGAATTTACGCAGATATTCGAATTATAATTTTTATAGTTTTTAGATATACTTAAAGACAATATTTCCAATCTTTTAGATTTTTTGTATTTTTTCAGAAGATGAAAAAAATCTTTTATTTTAAAATGAGTACCACAATCTTCCTTTTCAACAGTACATTTTTTAGTGGATAATGTTTCTAAAAACGTTGACGTATCAAAATTTGAATGAGTATTTTTTAAAAATCCATCGATTTGTAAAATCCCAATGGCAATTGTTATTTGAACATTTTAGTAGTCTATCAAAATTTAATTTTTTTAATAATACTCTAATAGTATAATAAATACTAAATTCAATATTACATCTATTTTTATCTTCATAAAACCATTTTTAAGGACTATTAATCTTAATAAAAATACTTAATTAACCGTAAAAAGAATCGTTTGAGTTTTTAATTAGGTTTTTACATAAAAATGTTTAAATAATTTACAATACAAAAAGAAGGGGGTTTGTTCTTATTTGAAAAACAGAGGTTTTTGAGAATAAATACTGCTGATAATCGTAGATAAAAATGTAAAACAGGATATTCTTAAACGTATATATATTAAATAAAAAATTAACATTTTTTTTAATTGTGTGGTGAAACTCTAAATCTTTATTTTTATTAGATTTATTGCTAGGTTTTGTGACATTACTTATGGAAGAACAAATAATTTCATCGAATTTTAGAAATTATTTTTTAATTTTAAAAATTGTATCCTAAATTCCTAAGAAGTCAATACACTATATATAAATCGTTAGGTATATTTAAATACATTTTTCCTGTATAATTTTTAATTTATTCCGAAATCAGAGTTCAATGTAACCTAAATTATGTTTTCCTATTTCTATTATACGGATACTTCACCTCGTAACTAGAAATTGTTTAAATTTATGCCTCTTAATAAAAAGCTGACCTGGACATAATATTGTATTTACCAAATTTACGTTTTTATTTTACATATTCTATAAAAAATAGTTTTTAATAGTAATTACATTATTAAATATTTACACTTCGTTAATTAATATTATTGTATGTTAATATGTATAGCATAAATGTATTGATTATTTATTTGATTTTTAAGCGCATGTTCGTGATTTTTCAAGTGCATATAGCTGTACATATATATATTCGGTATATTTTAAAAAGATTAAAGTTCAAGTCCTATACTAAAATATATTATGATATGATTATTGTTAGACGTTAGTCAAACAATATTTTATTGTATAAACGGCAATCATTGTTTTTTCCTTGACGAACGAAAATTTAAAGACTAGCAGTGATGACGTACGTATAAAAAAATGTCCTTTTGTTTTTGACCAATGTTAGATATTCTAATAGTAAGTTATATATTGAAAATTTTAAAATCAAATATTGTAATACAACAGAAGTAGATTTTTTATATGATTTACGGTTACTGCACAACTTAATGATAACGTTGGTTCCTCGCTAACCACTAGACGTGGATTCACGTGAAGGGTGGGCTTAAAGTCATTCTTATTTAGGATAATGTTATATATTATGTTAAATATACTATCATTATATTTTATTTTATGTAATTAGAATTTATTTCCATAAATAAATAAATTATTATTATTAATTGTCAAGTTTAAAATTTGTCGTAGTTTTTAGAATATTATCAAATACTATCCAACACGTCGTCTTTCTAAATAACGCATTAATATATTTATTTAGCGACCCTTCCCCTTTCATTCTAGATTTCTAGATTCACGTCTAGTTATCTGAGGTAGCTTACCTCGTTGATTGTAGTATTCATCAAGGGGCGCGATTGACCGAATTTCGTGTGACGCGGTCTCCCGTCGCTCAGCATTCATAACAACGTGTTGTAAAAAGTAAAGATTTCGAAAACGCGATAAATAAAAAATAACGCGCCTGTATCGCTCACTTAATATTATGCTCGCGCTTAAGAATAGGACCACGTCCGCGGCGTGTGTATAATTTATAATATACTATTTAGGTACTACTTGTATTGTGTGTAATGCATATACAGCATTACAACCGGTACATTAATGTATATCCACGTAGGTAATAGGTATATAATAGTATTATATAGACTCACGGAGTCAAGGCCTGTTGCACGAGCGTTATTCAATTATTATTATACACAGTAGAAGAAGGATAATATTATATAGAACACAAACGTCTAATTGAATATAATGGATATCATAGGTACCGCCTGCACGCAGCGACTCGTCGTGGTGCGCATATTAGGTATATTATATTATTGTACTTAAAATAATAATTCGTGTGTAGTATACGTTTATCTGCCGAGAAGTTAAACAAAAAAAAAAAAAAAAACCATCGTAACATGTACACAGGTATCATTTTTACACAACTAAGGGTCAGGGGTCAAACACGGGCTATCTGTAACGTCGGTACTTACACACGCATATTATACATATATAATATATTATACGCTGCGCGCGTAAAACGTATAACTATAAACATATATTATACACAGGTTGATTCACTAAGTGTATTCACATCCATTTTTTTCCTTTAAATAATGAATTTATTTAAATTCGTATTTTTGGAATTTTAAATAATATATATTTTAAGATTATTATTTATATTTTCATTTTCTAGAGTTTTTTTGGAATACTTAAGAAATATTCTGTGACGATACAAGCTTTTATTTTTCAAATGAGAACCCTATTATAAATAATTCAGTGTATAAGTTTTTTGAAAATGTTTAAGTGCCTAATTAAAATGTATTTTAATTAAAATTAAAATTAAAAGGATAATAGTCCTTATTTCAAAAATATAGAATATACGTAATGTTTGATATAATATTTGTTATACATGTTCCATTTTTATAGATTATGAATAATGATATATTAATATATATTACTAATGTATACTTTCAAAGTAACACAGTTCACGTATTTTTCAATTTCATTACTATGGACCTATTAAAATAAATACATACTGCTAAATAATTTAGAAACTGCTTGTTTGAATTTTGATTTTGATACGTCGAAATGCTTAAAAAGCATATCTACTAAATGACTTATTTAGTAGAAGAGGGGGATTGTTTTTTTGGAAAACAGAAGTTTGTTTCTTTACAGTACTTTAAGTAATATAAAAAAAACATCGATGATTTGAAAATATGGCCTTTGGCACTCATACCTATATTTAAAAATTCAAAAATTCAAATTTTGTATAATTGCATTACCGAAGAATAAAAATGGGGTGAGCATGCTTGGCGAATCATCCTGTATATGATATGGTTATAGGAATAGGTGCGCGGAATAATAATTACGACGTGTCGAAATCTCATTGATAAAACTACGCGATGAGCGAGTTTGACTTCTTTGAACTTTTAAAAGATATTCGGTAATTGTGCTCGATGAATTAATTACACTTAATATCGTATTATACATGCATTACGTTGTATCCATATATGTATATTGTATAAACGGCGCGTGTAATGTGCGTACAATACGTTTTCTTAACACTCGTTTTTTCTTGTGTTGCATAACTACAATGATGTATACATCGCCGCGTAGGTAATAATAACCTACATATTATTTCGTATAATATATTAATATTATGTGTATACAGTACCATATACTTATGCGCGTGTACAGAGTGTTCACAGAGATGCAATTTAATGTTTTCCGTGGCAATAACTTACTATAATTTTATACTATATTGAAGGATTTACGTTTTTAGTTTTTGCCGTGGCTTGTTTTCCTATCAAGTATTTTTCATTTTTTTTAATAATTTCTTCCATAATTTCAGCTAGTAAAATGGTTATTAGAAGATGATCAGGTAAATTTTTAATTATTTTATTTTGTCAAATAGATCGATTTGTTGATAGTTATTTTATAAACATTAAAATTTTAATGTTGCCCTCTACACCTAGTCCGAGAAAATATTTAGGTGTTGTCTTGTGTTAAGAAAGAAACAACGAGTATTATTGAAGTGCCATTCAGTCAAAATGTGGCGTATAGTTAGACTAACACCACAGGTTTTACATACATGGGAACTTATTCCCTTTACAATAGCCTATAAGTTAACTGTGAAAAAAACCTGGTAGTAGTCGGATTAAATACAAAAATATTTATTTTATTTATAAATACGGGGTTTACCGTCTGGCAATAATTGTTTTAGTTTGATTGGTACATACACCTTATGTACAAATGTACCAGGTACACTATGTCCCTGTCTGTCTGTATTAACTTAAAATAATAACTTTTTTTTTTATTAACTTCATAAGTACCGTAATATAATGTTAAGTAAAGTCATATTAAGTTTGAATTTATCGCATATTATAGTTAGTACTCGATTAATAAATAGTTTTGAAATACAAAATCCGATTTATATCTTTTGAGTCATAGTGGACATTTTATCAAAACTTGACCAAAATTATGAATTATTGAACATTTGGATACAACAATATCATGTACGTATAGATTTAAGCTCCAGAAATAAAGGTTGTAATTTTAATATTACACTATATAATTGTTGTCAACCTAAAGAGAGACAAATTCATTCTTGCGAAGAGCATAATAATATATAAGTATAATACAATAATATATATTATTACGTGTAATGTGTATACTATATTATTATTATTATTACAATTCGATAAGAATAAATAGAGCGAACAAAAACTACAATCATACAGTACTTGCAGTAGTTATCTACACTTTTGCCCTACAATTTATTTAAATCATTTTAATAATATTAGAATAATATGAGTAGCTTAAGTATACAATTACACGCAAAGTCCATAGCTCGTATGCGTACTACGAATATTTTACGTAATTTTGTTTATTTGATTTTAACTTCGGTGACCTATTTTCTTACAACCATCACTTGGAGGTCAATGTCTGTCATCGTAAAATATAAAACTACACGGAGTTATTCGCCAAACACGCTCATCCCTATATTTTCTTCTAATATAGATTTTTATTCAAATTTTTATTTTGGAATTCTTAGGTATTTTAAGTGATCATATTTCCAATTAAGATTTTGCATACGCGAAGTAATAGGAGCGTTATATGAAAACATACCCTCTTTTCGAATAAAAACTATTGTTTTCATAGTAAAATGTTCATGATTGAAAAAAATGTCAATTCATCTAAATTTAAATTCAAACGATTATTGTTCGATTTATTAACCCATATGATGAACTAATATTCTTTAACGAATGTCACATGATATATATTTTACATAAAATATAAATGACGTGTTAATTTTTAAGTCTAGTATACCGGCTACATATTATAATCAGACATTTTTTACAAATTATTAAACACAGTAATTTAATAATCATTTTTAAATGTAGTAATTACTTTAATTTTCTAACTATTATAGACAGCATAATTTTATAAAATCCCTACATTCTTTAAATTTATTATGAAATGTTATTTCTTGTACATACGTTCAACAACATAGAAACAAAACATTTGAATTTCGATTTAGGTAGTATCCACATCAACATTTTTTAATTAAAATTCTATGTTTACAATCTTATAGTACCTTATAATGAGTGGTTTGCATTTGAAAAAAAACAAGTTTGTATTGTTATAGAATACTTTTAAGGCTGAATAAAAAAATGTATGTTTATTAATATAGTTAAAAATTTAAAAATCAGTATTTGTTTCAATATTATGTTGAAGGAAAAATAGGAAATTTTATGATTGGAGAATCGCCCTGTATATAGTGTATATATTGTCAAACATAATACAATATGACATTATGACCGCGAATATTATGAGGATTGTTGAGAAAAAAGAGTATATTAAAATCGTGTACGTGTGCGATCATATTACAAGTGATTCGTCATAGCCATAGGAGTACTTTTTTTTATCCATTTTCTAATGACAAGAAATATAACGGTATAATAAGTACTATACATATGTTTCACTTGCACTCGAAATTGTCTAGTCTTTCCTAAGGAGTATCTTTTTTTATTGGATTCTGTATAAGTATGTTAGGGGTATTATAAGTATTTATTGTTATTTTTAAACCTAAAATTACAAATATTTGGATAATATTTGAAGCTTTCAGAAATTTGAAAATATTAAAATTTGTGACAACAGAATATAGTATTGTTCAATATGTTATATGTCTACGAAAAATTGTAAAAAGTTGGCGATAAACCAATTGTTTTATAAGGTGTAGTAGAGGAAGGTAATAAAGCGTAAGTAAATTATTATGTAAATAAAATAATAGTAAAAATAAAAACGAATAAAACTGTAATTTTTATTTCAGCTATTATTTACTAATTATTTACAATATTATATGATTTCATTACATACTGCGCATCGTTAAATGAGCGTATTAATTATTGAACTTGTAACTATTGTGATATACTGATGTTTCTATTCCACAAATAATCAATGTCAATAATATTATAATATTCATGTCAATCCATAGCGTACTGAAATCTAAATATCATTAGACTTTTTAACGATGAGTTTTTTTTTTTTTTTATGTTCGTGTGACATTATCGCGAGTCAAGTAAGCCTTAGAAGTTGCGCCACTGGGGCCTGTGTATAATTTTTCTGTGTAATTTATCTAGTTTTTTTTTTTTTTTACTAGCCATTTTACATGTATATGCAGGCGATTATCTTTTAAGGCAACCTGTTACATAATATAATATTTTCCCGGTGTTAACCCTGTCTGTACCTCCAGGCTTAAATCAGAGTAAATTTTGCCTACAAAACATTAAATCCTTCGACACCGCAACTGCAAATATCTTTGGACGTACCGACGATTTACGTAAGTATCAGCTTCGTATGATATCATATATAACATATAATATTGTATTCAGTGTGCAGCGAAGGCGAGTCGGGCGGTCGCTGCAACCACGCCGATGACTGTAAAAAATGTCGATGGTGTGTCCTTTCGTGTCGTCGAACATCTGTATAAAATGTTGTGTTGTAAGCTTACTTACATCGCACGCTGGTGTTTAGCGACGACGGTACACCGATTCTCGCGCGAGCGGGCTTTACGTTTTTTTTTCCATATTCAATTTTCCATCGGCGAACTTGACAATGAAAGCCGGCGCGCTACGCACACGATTGCGCACGCACAACTCAGCCATAAGGACAAATCGAGAGGCGGCTGCGTTAGAGGTTCACGGTCGGCCGAAATCTAAGAGACCTTCACTTTACACGCACTTGCGCACACACACACACACACACACACACACACACACACACACACACACACACACACACACACACACACACACACACACACACACACACACACACACACACACACACACACACACACACACACACACACACACACACACACACACACACACACACACACACACACATACACAAACTCAGGCACGCACACAAGCATATATTTTTTTATTTATTTATTATTCATTATTATTATCTATTTTTTTTTTTTTTATTGTAATATATGTATAATATGTATATATATTTGTGTCACGGGTGCGTGTGTGTACGCACACGAATTGGATTCCTCACGCACCGTACCTGTTACCCGAACACAATGTATATAGATAGGTGCTTACGCGTAAAATAATAATAATAATAATAATAATACATTATACGCGTTGTTGTCGTTATACGTAATCGTTTGTCGTTTCGTCTGTCACACGCCCGGCAAATAAGGCTCATACACGAGCGGTATAACATTTGTACGCATAATATATACATACCTATTAGGCCTATATTACATAATATGCTCGATAACGCGTATAATGTACAGCATTTATTTGATATAACATATATTATTCTTGTAGTAAAAAAAAAAAGAAATGAAGTGATAATCCCCAGAGTCAGAATAGGACAGGCGCATTTAACCCGATCGTTCGTCATCACCGGCTTCAAATATGCAATATACGCGAGGAAAACCTTACAGTATTAATCACTTTGTGACCAATTCTCAAAATACACAGAAAAATCATTATTAACCCTGACACCTCCCTTCCCACAACAGCATATACACGTACGTATTTAACGAATACACGGAATCAATATATTTATTTTTTCATAATAATTATAAAATCAAGTACAAAGTTGTAAATAATGCCTTTTTTGTTTTACTTATAACCTGTATCTAATCTAAAACTAGACTAATAACCATCATTTTTGAACCCTTAAGAGATAATATATATATATATATTATATTATAGGTACATTCGTGCTATCGATTGGACCTGTAGCGCAATCCGGATCAATTTTTAGGAATTGTGTATAAAAATCATTCCCTATGTGCATCTTTAGTCCTACGTTCGTAAAAGTTAACACTATCGATCGGCGATGTTATATTTTTGATATATCAATGACTTAATTATTTAATATTGTACGTACAAATTGATACGACCTAGCTATTACTACGCAGCGTGTACGAATTCCGCGTCAAATGCATTCCAAAATAATATGTCGTAATAAGCGTAGCCCGGCGTAGGTCATAAAATTATAATAGTAGGTAGGTAATACATACGTATGCGGAAGATATACAACGAGCTGAGGCGTCTCGATGGATGTAAAAAAATAATAATAATAATGAAGTACACATTATCTTGGGTTACCTTAATATCATTATGATTGTATAATAAACTACGTATAATGATATGCCAAGGCGTGAGCAATGGTCAGTATAGGACAGGGGTCTCCAAACATTTTTATTCAAAGCCCATATCACAATAAATAACTAATAGCTCTTATATAGCCTCCATATAATTTTGAATTGTCAAATTTATATTAAATAATGACATGGGTCATAATATCTTACATATAAAGAGGCGTGCTTATGATAGAGATTAGAGATATTATAAATATTTTTAGACTATTCATCGTTGTTCAGAGGGCCGGATAAACGTGGCTTGTGGGATGTGCTTTGTAGACCCCTGGTGTTGGAAGAGCTCGAAAGTCCTGCACGCAAGTTGCTCCGGTTGAATAACATCACTCATCAGTGTCAAAAATATGGGGGCTTTGGACCCTACCCCCATGACACTTAGGCCCCATAAATCAATACTGTACGTGCTATGCGCATGCTATCTACAGTATAGGAGTGGTGAAAACTTCTCCGTACATTTCATTATGTTTTTAATATGATTCTCTAACTATTTTATATTGGATAATTTTTAAATATCAGGCGTACATCTTGAAAGTTTTAACGAAGCAGTAGCTTCGTCTGTCTCGTTTTGATCTGATTGCATTCGTTGTGGAAATAAAATATTCATATCTGCATATTGAGAGTATAATATGACATGAGCTATTGATTTTTATTAAGTACAAAATATATATTTTAAAGTTTCAAGATGTTATAGGGACACAGTGACTTTATAAATAGTATTTTTATTTTCACTTAAGGTCAAACTATGAATCAAAAAAATTTTCGCATACTATTAAAACCCGGACAACGTAACATAAGTTTATAAGCCATATTAAATACATTTATATACGCTTTAATATATATTTCTTTAGACTTTTTCCTATACTGCAGGGTTGTATTATATTTGTAAAAAATACTTATCCGAAAACATCCCCGAAAATGTTGTCTGTTTGTGCCACCACATTTTGTCACGTCTATGTACGTCCGTACGCATCGTACAACCAATCAACGTTTTTCCATAATCGATAAGATATTGGATTAAATTGCTTATTCGTCCATCGGAGCTCATAGGACGTCGTTGCTCGTGCACGTTGCGTAATATAATATTGAAACCGCGACTTATGAGACCGCGGACAGGAGCGCAAAGACGACCCACGAGTCTACAAAGCGACAACAACATCGATTATTGATCGGCAAGCTGGATCGTATTATATATTTTTGATTTACATCAAAACAGTTGCATCGTATTAATATTTAAAACGTGTTTTTAATTTGTGTAATTTAATAATATTATATAGAACACCTGCATATTATTAAACATAATAATATATCAGTATGTCGAAACGGGTCTGTCGATCGGCTGCCGCAGTGACCCTCGGACATCGATATCGGGACACACATCACGGAGTAGAAGTTGTGGTAGTCTTCGATATGGTTATCGCATCGAATATATAACACAAGATTACCATCACAAATTAGGTGAGCATTACAACGATCGTGCAGCGTATAATATAATATTATCGAATTGACGAGATTCTAATGTTTTCGTTTTTATTCAACAAAATCGTTTCTTTTTCCTTTTAAGATTACGGTCAATTTGTAAAAGTTGCAGCCAAGTGCATAATCCAATTTGGTGCATATATTTATACATCCGAATTATATGACACCTATATATACCATAACTATCCCCCTCTAATTTTTCTAAATGTAAACTAATGTAAATATAATTATTTACAAATAAAGCTTATGTATCAATTGGAGCCCAGGAATTGCATACCAGTACCTCAAATTGCATTTCACTGTTATCTTAAAAAATAACACAAATTTTGTCCCTATGGTTGAATTAATATACATATTTTTTTAGTGGTTCTCAGTGGTTTCTAAACTATGAATATATAATTAATTTTTTTTTTAAATATTTAGTATTAAAACACGAGCTAACAATATAAAATAAAATATTTCTTATTACTAAAGTAAACTATTTTTCAAAAGAGTGTATAATACGTTCAATAAAAATATTATTGACTAAACGGAATTCCCAATCGATAAGTAAATATAGTACATAGACGAGACATCTATACACGATATAATTATGTATAGTATGATTATTTAGTGGATACATATATCTGCGAAGAGTCGATATTTCCTCCAGATTTATGGCCAGAAAAAAGTTCAAACACAAAAAGAACCATCAATAATTGTGAAAATCTTTTCATTCAAAATTTAACGGTTTTTTTATTACCCTTACCCAAATATTATATATATACATTTTTAGAAGTTTTAAAAAATCAGCAAACCAATACTATAATATTAAAAAGAAGTAGTCTATAAAAAGTTCACGTACCAAGGAAACCAATAGAGGAAATAATATTATTGATAGAACGTAAAATAAGTCAATTAAATAATAATGAAAAAACAATTAAAGATTTTGTAAATATATTAGATAATAAAAATATAATATTATGATTTATATATATTAAATATTTCATTTACTAAAAAAAATATTAAATTAAATATCACATAAATTTATAATTTATATAAAGTATATAATATATACGCCTAGAGTAAGTTTATCTATTGTATTGTTACGAACTATAATCGTCGTCTTCTATGTTATAAATGATGAGGTGACATCGAGTTACATTTTTCAGGGGACATATTCACAGGCTACAGACTTGAAAAGAACAGTAATCGGCTGCAACTTATATACTTACTTAAGTATATACTTATGGGTTATAGAGAGTAATTATTATACTAATATTGTTTTGCTGTCCGAATAATGTTTATTTCTTAATTTTTTTTGTAGTTCACGTATATTTATTCTTCTTTGAATATTTTTGAATATAAAATGGAAAAATATTCGATATAAATAGTAAAATCTACAAAATTATAAAGTCAAAAGAACATTATGAATTCGCAAATGAACTATATAGGTATAGATATAAATTGTTCAAATAGAACGTTACAGCTTTGGGTCAAATAAATAAAAAATAAAAAAATAAGATAGACAAGTCACGAATATGTATAATAGTAGACTATTATAATAGGTCATCGGTTTTGGTGAAAATCTATAGGAAAAAAATCCATAAAAAAGGTAATCAAATTTTTTTGTAAAACATTTGGTGAGCAATTTATGAAACGGTCGCAGGGGCATTGATATGCACCGACCATTGCTGTTATGGAACATAAAATATTTACATAATATTATGTTTTTGTTACCTATGTAGTATACATACATACATACATACATATATATATATATATATATAATATGCCGTCTATACCGACGACAACGACGACGACGACGACGACAACAAAGAAAAATCGTGAACAAGAGGTAATAATAAATAAATTTGTTTCTCTTTTTCTTTGCAACGTTCTCGATTACAATTTATAATATATATCTATAGTATAATACACCTCTCTATTTACTACAGCAGTACAACAATCGTCATTTTCAAAACGTTTCGTTCGCTTTTCATCTGTGCGGAAACACTTGATTATTGTTTATTTTTAAACAAACGGAATCAAATCGATGTAATAAAGTACCCGTGTACCGTATTAATACGTATATAATACATGGTACATTCTTTAAGAATGGTGTAGTATATGTAGGTACATAGATAGCAATAAGACTTTCGAGTCGACTAATTTTCGGTTCATAAAGTCTTTTGCAGCAGTCAGCAAGACACGAATAAAATCGCCGTCCGTCGCTTTCAAATTTGTATTATGTAAATACAGTGATGTATAATAAGTTTATGGGAAGAACGACACGTATTATAACAGTTATAGGTAGATACCTACTCGAACGAGCGTTACATTTTATACGACCCGAATAATTCGCTTTTGTCGAACCGCCGTCGCCACCTGCGCAGTAACCGTCGTTTATTGCGCATTAGTCGTTGTACGAGGGAAAAAAATATGTAAAATGTTAAATAACGAATGCAAAACGACCGCGATTAAGTCGGAATTTTTTTCTTATTCATTTACAACCACTATTTGTCGATAATAATAATAAATGTCATCATTAAAAATTATAATAATGACAAAACTATACACAATTCCGATCGTCTCGACACAACATAATAAGTAATAATAATATATAAATAAATAAAATAAACGTATAATAATGTTTTATAAAATATTTTCAAAGTGTGACCTTTGATGTATTCACGAATCGTTTTGCAGGGAATAATTGGTTTTACCTTTTATACCGGCTTAATAAACAAGAAGGAAGCGCGTGGATATTTTTTGTTTCGTATATTATAAGTTATTATTATATTATACTGCTGTAAAGTTAAGTTTTTGATGTTTTTTTAAACTATTTTGTGTGTATTTCGTTACTAATATTACGTTCACCTTTTGTGCTTGTATAAATAATCTAATTTATTAATTTGTTTGCTGTTGTTGTTTTTTTTTTTTAACTTGACCGAATAATACCTATTATTACTCATATCAGTCATATTTATGTGTTTTTTCACATAATACAATATTAATGCGTCTACGAATGAATATAATTATTAATAAATCAGCCGCGTGTGTGAATCAAACGCTTACATATAACTAAATGTAGTGCAAAACCACTAATCAACATAAGACATTATCTTTTTTTTTATTAATTGTTTTTTTGTACCTCCAGGTACATTACTTGGCTTGATCTTATTTACTATTTACATCAAAGAACTTTTAAATTTAAACCTTAATTTTATTATATTATTATGCTGATGATACTGTTATTCTGCGATTAGTTAAAAGCCTAAACTATGACGATTCATATAAAGAAACTAATTTTTGTTTAACGTCAGTAAAATATTGGTGAGATAATAATAATTTTAAGTTGAATTTAGCTAAATCTAAACATATTGTTTTTATTATTACGAAAGCTTCATAATATCATACTATAAGTCCTAACTTTTCATTATGTGTACACGCTTTTTTAATTGTAAATATCTAAATTATTCTTGTGCTTCTATATCTTCGAAAAGAGTTGATTGCGTTAAACGTCTTGATATAAATATATATTGACTGTAGACTAACATTTTTTAGAAAATAATTAAATAATTTTATAAGTCATGTTGGCTTAACACAATGGTAGATTTTAGAACTATTAGAATTATTTATTTATCTCTTGAACTATCAGTTTTTTTCTTATGGTCTCTCGGTATGGGCACATAAGCTTGCACATCGATGTTCTGTCTAAGGTTATACATTTTTACTTAAAACTTAATTTATTCTGAGTTTAAAGTTTTTAATATTACTTAAACCTATGAACGACTTGTTTTACGTTATATAAAGTTAATATTATTTAATTTTAGCCCACTCATTATTATACTACGAGAATTAAAAATAATAATAATTTGAATGAAATGTTTAATATATCTAATATCAGGACGCTTAGTCTCGTAGTTAAAATAATTTTTTTACTTCGCAAATATAATATCAATTTAAATAATTTTTTTATTTTGTGTAATCATCATCATTTATTGTTTTTTTAAATAACAATTTATTATTTTTTAGAGTTTAGGACAAGAAATAACGTTCATTTGTCCTTCTAATTAATTTTAAAAAACTTCATCTTTTATTTTCTAATTATTATAACCTTTATGTTTGTGAGAATTGTGATAGCTGGTGTATTATCAGTCCGCTCGAATACTAATTATAATTTTTTTTCATAATTGTTATTGATATATTTAATGAACGTGTAATATTTTTCAAGTAATTACGATCAAACATAAAAAAAAATATATAAAATAACATTTTTTTTAATACGTTTTTATTAGTATGATTCGTGAAGATATTATTTAAAAAAAAAACCAAAAATATGGAAAGGAAAAACATACGTAATTACATACAAATCTGTGCTATAAATTAAATACGTACTATATTTAATGTTATTCTATTCAATGCAGATACTTCATCTATATAATAATAATAAATATTATGTTCCATGTGAAGGAGACGGCTTTGAACTTGAAAAACATATTGTACAATACGCCGCATAAGTAAATTTATATTTGGCTAGTTTCCAAACTGGATGACTGCAAAATAAGAATATTGTAATGTCGACATATTGTAATATAGGAATATGAAGTACCTACATATTTACCTAACTAACATTCGTATAAACTGCTGTACGTGTTTTACACTTTATTATATATTTTAACGTGTGATTTTGTTATATTACAATTTTTAGCGTAACAACATATTTGGTGGTGAAATTTATATTTACATAAGTTGATTCTCTGAACGAGCACTTCCAGAATATCTGTTTCAAAACTGTGCACAACGTCTTAAAAGAGGCTATTAAGTATAATGCATAAAGGTAAAACCTACACGGGTTGATACACGCATTTCGTCGGAATTGTACATGGACCAGATGACCGGAAAATGGAAATGCACTTCATATCAACAATCAACATAGACGCATATACTTAATGTCATAACAATATTTGCGTCCTATCTTGCTATATTATTTGTACATGAATTGTAAAAATGCGTTGTATGATAGAAGTGAATTGTGTCACCATCAGAAGAAGTGTGTAGACCGTATTACTATAGTGTTGTGTGGTTGTGTCATGTGTTGAACAATTTTAAAGGTAAAAATATTAATAGTTTACAACATAATATGAACTATAATATAGCTATTGGCTATTGTAATCGTATAATATTATGAAATATACATATAATAAAATATTATACCTCTCAAACTATAATAATTATTATAAATTGGTTAGGAGTCCAAATTCGATACCTACATTAAATAGTTTTTAAAACCATTGTAGATTAGCCGTGATTTTCGAAGACAATAATTAGGTGTCGTTATACTAAAATATTTTATGTTGCTAAAGTATTCGATATTCGTTTGCGTTAAAGTGTTATTAAAATGCTCAGATTCTGTGATCGGTGAAACGAACCATAACTATTTCCATCGTGCGCTACGGACTACGACGTCCGAATATAGATATAAATCGCGATTTACCATAGATACGATTTTTATATCTGTATATACAATAATTTTTCTGCAACACGTCATGTACCATACAACTCTCAATCAAACATTTACGAACTGAATGCCGTCATGTACAATTAAAAAGGGGAAAATTATTATCATCCACCAACTTACACCAAATTCATAGTCCTATAGTCTATTTTATTCAATCGATTTATTTAAATGCCTAGGTATACCTAATACTATTTAAACTGTAGCATAAAGTTTAAAAATCATTGTATTTAATGCTTTTATATATTTAGTTTAATCTTAAAATTTGTTAAATACGAGTAGTACTGTTACCTACTTCAATTTATTTAGATAACCAATGACAGCCCTATAAATCAGCAAAAAAAATATCCGATTTTTATGAGCCAAAACGAAATACCTGATTGAACCACTATATATAGCTACTTTTATGGGTTGGAAAAAGAAGCTATTAATATTCACCGAGTCCTAAGGAATATGTGTGCAAATCGATCTTGGAGTCAATTGGTTCAGTGGTTTTCAAGATTGCCGGATGCTCACACTAACAAAAGCAGAATCATTTTATTTATCTATATATAGGAACTTTAGTGGGCGTTTGAGTACCTATAAACATAATATAAATAATAAAAATAAAATTAATATGTGTAAATCATGTAATACGGGGCCGTGAACGCCACGCCACGATCGTTATGTGCATGCATAAGAAAATACGCGCCAATTTTTATTTTTTACGTTTTATGTTTCACGCCGTTTTTAATATTCAATTGCAGACGGTGACGTACATTATACACCTATGCCATTGCATATGCTTCGGCGCATTATGAATAATATTTATGAAATGGTTCCTAAAAATTCTACGCGGCTCGTTGTAGGTAAAATTGTATAAAATATAATTATTATAGTATATATGTGTGCGAGTTCCTACACCGTTTTTAAAAATAAGACATTACTTCTACATTATTTATTGTTATCTTAATATATATTTCAACATCTGCAGCGATGGCAATATTAAACTCACAAAATTCAAAACTATTTTTAACAACACCTATAATTTTATTCGTAGCGTAATAGGTCCTAAGTCTAAGTTAATTTATACAAAATTATTTTGTGTAGGAATTATGTTTTAAATTTTAAAGCAGCGTAGGACCTAATAATATTTTTTAGAATTGATGTACTGGTATAGGAATTTATTATACACCTCTAACTGTGGTCTTGCCTGCCATGTCGCGCGTAGGAACTTACAAACACCCAAATTAATAGGTATATATATAAATTCGTCAGTTTAATCGCAGATATTCCAGAAACAACTAGGAATTCACTTCTGAGTTGTTAATAAAATTCATTGATAAACACTATACGTAAAACTAAAATCGAAATCGATTATTATTATTAAAATGTGTTTAATATATCATTCCTATTGGGTATAGTCGTGCTATATTATTTATATATATATATATATGTATATAATATTATATTCTAATAAATACAAATATTGCATTTTACCTAAATAAAAATAATGACAATAATGCCGGTTATATTTTGGAAAGCTTATTCCTGGAAATTATTTGTTAGACTTTAAGGACTCTTAAATGTTACTGAAATGTTTTGTATCAACGTACGTTTTTACTGCAGTTGGGTATAATATTATTATGATGACATATATTTATTTATAATAATTATATTGACTATCGTTACCGATATAAAACATTCGTTATTTATATTTATAATAATCAGTAATTGTCGTTTTTATTATTGATTTGCGCATATTATTTAATTATTTCGGTACCATTATGGTTTTGCGATCATTATTGTTTTTATCAGTATTATATTATATTATGGCGTGCGAAATGTGGTACAAAGTCCGTAATAAAATTATTATACTTACGTAGTTTGAATGGATAATAAAATTCATGGTCTGGTCTATATAAATTGTCGAGACGATTATAAAATTCTATAAATATAGGTACACGCCCGCAACGATGTAAAGGTCATACCAATATAGCATAGCATAATAGCATAGCACATATAAAAAAGGCACAGGACAGACGTCGTTTATTTATTTATTTATGTGTCATGTATTTGGTGTATTACGTGTATTTCTTTTATAGAAAACCACGTAATTCGTATCGTGCAAAAACGAATTTAATGAAACCGAAACACACACCTGGTGATTAGCAGCACGATTTATAATATAGTGTAAATCATTATATATATATATATAATTACACACAAAGGGTGATTCATCAAGCATATACTCACTTCATTTTCAACAATGCAGTTATTCAAAAACGTATTTTTGAATTTTAAATGCACTTGGAAATTGAAGATCATATTATCTTAAAATTTTTAAAATTTTCTATGCTACGTATTTATAAGGAATATTCTGTTAAGAGATACAAACCTCTAATATTCAAAATAAAAATTTTAGTAATCAACATTAATCTATCAATATTTATAGTTTTTAAAAATAGTCCAAGTATAATAAATTCTAGATTCAATATTACATCTATTTTATAACTGAAAAACTACTTATTAGAATTTTTAAAAAGTTACTAACATATTATTTTTTTTTTTTTAATATACACTAAATAATTTAAATCTGGTTATATATGTTTACATTTGGTTAAATATATTATTTTAAACAAGGATAAAGTTTTATCAATATTTATGTTATAACAATCGACTTTTCAAACCAGTTGAAACCTAACTAATGCTTTTGCTAACACCATATGTGTAAATAAGAAACCTATTGATGAAATGCACTTCGACCTGTTAAGGCTAAATTGTAGTATCATAAAAGGTATTTATTATGTACGTAAAATATTTCATTATAATTCTTTTTCTTCAAATTAATATCAACTTTAGTTATTCTAAGCCAATTTGAGATGTAATGTCAAATTTTAACACCCGCAGGTAAAGATTGTAAACGTTTTGTAGTTAGTGAAAAAAAAAATTACATTACTAAAGTATATTATATGCTTTTATCACAATTTGAGTCATTATTCACTATATAATTAAACAGGTAAATTTATTTTTGGTTCACTATTTATTATCAGTTTTGTCAAAAAAGTTTTTTTAATAATTTGTAAATAATATTTTTGAAAGTAAATGTTCGTTTACAAATTAAACACATTATATGAATACTAATGAATGAATATCTTAAGCGAGTTAAATTATACTAAAATTAAGTACAGCCTCTTTTTTATGTATGTATATATTTAAGTAATTAGTTTTCGATTTTCAAAATGTAATTATTGTATTTTTCGAAACCTTGAAATCCCTACAGCTGCGGTAGAAATCTATCCGAACGCTTAAAATTTTAATATTTCGTCCAGCAAATTTAAATAAACATAATTCGATTACATTTTTGAACTATGGCGAATGGAATAAATCCGGTTAAGTAAAATCAAGATGTCCAAGTTAAAATAGAGCATCAAAATTGTTGAAAATCATAGGTTGTTTCTCGTTATATATTTTTACTGACTCAACGCAGCTTTCGGCGAGGAATTAATATAAAATAAGTAAAAAATATTAATGATTTTATTTTTATCATTTGTAAGACATAATACTATATTTTGATGGAACGAATAAAAACAAAACGTGATATAGGAGTTCCAAGGTGACATACCTGTAAATATTATAATGTTACTGAGATTTGTCCAAAAAAAAAAAAAATAAGATCAATAATCGAACCTTTATGATCAAAAACAGTTGTTTGTCAGTATTATTAATTTTTTACAATAATATTCATTATTCAGTAATTGGTGTTACCTTATTATTAATATTAACTCTTATAGTTACTTATTTTTTAAAAACCCAAATGTGTATAAACTTTCAAAATGTAGTTTAGAAAACTGCAGCAAAACCCAAGTGCATTATTATATTAACGATACTTTGAATAATTGACTGTAATAAAAAAATAATCTGTACATTTTGAATAGCTTAAATGTATACGTTAGGAATGAATCTAATTAAAAATTATGTTACATGACTTTGTAATTTTAGTAAGTAAAGATCAGTTTTGATTGATAACCCCAAAATATTTTAAAACTAACTTCGTCATAACATAACGTTATATACGTATTAATATATTATACCTACTATATTATTATAATGATATATGTTTATCAATGACCCCGAGTTATACGTAGAAATGCATATTTTTCAAATTTAATCACAAATGAGATCCTGAAATTTTCGAATTAGAAATTCGTTTCTAGAAATACATAAAGCCTTCGTGTTAAATCAATAGTGACAAAAACTTTTCGATGTTGATAATTAGTAACGAAAATTCCTATTAATCAACAACCGTTCATTTCCATTTTACGGGAGAAGATTTGCGTGGCACGATTTTTATCAGTTTAGTAGTCATGCCTATTTTTATTAAAAATATTTATTAAAAATTTCTATATAAATGTGTTGTTCAAATATATGATAACGATACGCGGTTAGCTTTCCGTTAACCAAAAATTGTAATTTAACCTACCCATAAATTGATAAAATAATTATTAATAATATTTTGTTTAAAAACAATTGATTTTTTTTTTTTTTTTTTAAGAGAAATAATATAATTTCTCACGATTGAAAACTTAGAAGAAAATTCCATTTATGTTTCTAAAAAAAAAAAAAAAACCGTTGTTCATAATATGGCGGCGTTAAACATAATATTATATTGTTTTGTAATAGGTACGTCATAAAATATACATATTTTTTTATATTATAATATAGCCTGTGTATGAAAATTGGAGCACGTGACGAGGTTTAAAACAAATATTTATGATAATTTAATATTATGTGCATTATTATTATACTTATTAGATGCTGACAAGTCAAATTCGAGACACTGCATACCGAAAAATACCTCCCTGCGATGATAGATACGTTAGCGCGACGTCATAGCCTCGTTTCGACTGTGCAGCGGCGTTCGGTAACCATTGTCTTTAGATTTTTAACCCGATGCTAATGATAATATATATAGTATTATGTAACTAATTTAAGTTTCTTCGGAACAGACGACAGTGTATATTATTATTGTATACACATTTCGGGGACCCGGAGAAATTCGACCAAGTCGACAAGTCATCGTAAGCGGAGATAATGTATTACTATTATAGGCATTAGATAGTTTCTCAAGGCTTGTTGGAAACCATAAATTAATAGGTATATATACACAAAAAATAAAAACGACTGTGTTTGTATACAGAGCGGTTCTTTTATCTCGGTGTAAATATAAATAAATATGGGGCATGTTTTAGTTATTTTTTTTTTATTTAAAGTTTGGGTGTCCGTGTTTTATATTAGTCTTCGAATTTTATTATTTTTTATTATACAGATATTAAAATTATTTTTATTATAAATATCACTACTATGTTGTATTGTGTTAATTAAATTGTATTATTTATCATTAGGGTATCTTTTAGACTGTTTTTGTTTATTGACATTATATGGATTTTATTATAAATTTGAATATTCATCTTTTTTTCTGTACAATTTTAAATTTTTTTTTTACAATTCGCACAAATTTTGTTTATATGGTTAGTATAAAATTAAATTAAATATATTGAATAAATTAGTTATATTAAAAAAAAAAAAAATAAGTACTTGAGTGAAGGAGACATCAAGTGATGGAACTTTACGCCATATAGCGAGTAAGGTTAGTCAATGTAGGTCACGACACCAAGTTTGTATTAATTCATGTATTTTGTGGTCATCAGTAATATTGGAGATGGAAAGTTCTATGATCAGGAGGTTTCGATAGTTGTGGACATTGGAATGTAGATTATAGAATTTTAAACAACCCTTTGGCAACGTTTAATGCTATTAGAAAAAAGAGATATTTATGACGGAGAATATAATTTGAGACAGAATAAAATTTTAGTTAATCGATAAGAGCATTTTGATTTGGTTAGGTTAGGAGAATATTAATTTACGTTAAATTTATACTTTAACGCCACTGACCACTGCACTCGAAAATAATTAGAAATATTAGACACAGAAAAGAAAACCGGATGGCTAATAAGGACTACGTGTGACTATATATAATTAACTGCTTCAGAAATCATCGCAGTAACAAAAAACGTTGAAGCCGACAATAAGTCTCCGTAGAAAAATGTTTTCATTGTAATAGAACGTTGAAACATATTCAAAAGCATTTGAAGTCCATAAGTTGTTTAGAAAATAACAAATTTTGTTGATATTTTACATTTTTAGTTCCGCGTCACAGTTTGAAGTGTGTATTCTACGCATGCTACTAGAGTTTTAACACTAAGAATACATCGCAATTTAGTTAGACGTTGATTGAATTTATATCATTCTAATACAAATAATTTAATTTGAATGTGTGTTTTCTAAAAATATATAATAAGTATAGTTTTTCTATAATAGATAATAATCCACAAATTTTCTAGTTGTGAATATTTAACAATAAAATTTATGTTCTATTTTAAAAGCTCAAATTAAGTAGATCCGTTTTAGTACGAATTTGATAGAAGTACATTATGTTTTAAGTCTTACAGTAAAACGTGAAGCGCACAGATCAGTGAAAAAGAATTAAAATTAAAATTTTGGCATTTAAATTAATTTAATTTACTGCAGGTAAAAAATATTTTAAACTATAGTACTATAACTATATTATGGTTGTTACAATATAAAACAAAAGTATAAATTGTTAAAAAAAAATGATCGAATGTTCTCACCTCACGTCTCAATTAAAAAGCAATACAATAAAATTACTGCTACAGAGTCCTAGTGACAAAATTGAAAAGTATCTAAAGTATTTATCAGCAAGCAATAAGATTACCATCATAATTAGATGTTTAATTAATTAGACATACTCGTCATACAATAAATGTACGATATCGACTTATGGATTGACTTTTGTTTATAATAGATCTATACAATAATATGTCTAAGCAGCAATGAATTTATTATAAATAAAAAAAAATAAATACATATTTATAAATATTTTTACTACGTTTGCATATTCATTGGCGAGTTAGTTCATGTGGTGGACAAATCGAAAATTTTTGGCGAATTGTGTGATGATGATCACTTAACGGAATCAGATTGGTAAATTATATTTTAATTTTTTAAAGTCGATAACATACAGGAAATATTATAGACGTTAGAGGAAACAATACACCTGGTCAATAGGTCAAAAATGTCATAAAAAACATGAAAATGATACAAAAAAAGTATAAGTAGATATTAGAACCAACTTACGATGACATAAAAATACGTATAAATTAAATTACTAACAGTAAATGGTTGAATACGTGAAACCAACAAAATACCAAATTAAATGCGTTTAAAATAACTGAAAGTAGGTAGATTGACAGTTTTTTGAAAAAAAAAAAAGAATCACTAGAATCAGTATTAAATATTTAAACCGCTTGTAAAAAGCAAGTACAAGACATACGAGATTACCATTTGGGTACCTAAATGCAAGGAAAGAAGCTCTTAGTGAAGTTTGCGGTGTCCACAATGAGAAATATAGTAACCGAATACGGGCGAGATCGACAAGGATTAATATGGAAGAGAGTTTTGATACGGCACTGAAACCGAGTAAAATAACATGTTTTAAATTAACGAACTTTTACAGCACAATTAAAAAAAAAAAATGATCATCTTATTGTTTTACTCTTTTTATTTGTGAATTGTATAACTCAATCACTATTAACGGTCGTAGAAAATCAAAAGATAAAAAAAATATATGTGATATGTATTATTACACGGGTTTTACCGAGCGCGTAACAATATAATATTGTGTCGTGAACTTTTAGGATGTTACCTATAGGCCATATCGTACCATTAACGGAGTTTTTCCGTCATGGCATCTGTATTAAGACTGTAATGTATATAATACATAATATTATTATACCTATTCCGTTGCCCGCGTTATGGTAATTAGACCGCGAGACAATGGATCGCGGCGCGAGGGTGAATTAAAATTTATCACGTGCGGTACACGAATCGCGAGTGAGCTCCGTGAGCCGAGGGAGGGGAGGGGGGGGGGTAGTAGCTATTGCGCGGCTCCGAAAACCGCACTCGAACCCCTTCCCTTATTGTTATTATTATTGTTCTCACACTGCGAGCGAAACGAACCTGGGTGCCCGCGGACGGCTGGCGCTCGTCCAAATTTTAACAACTCGCGAGAGAACTGTTTTTTTTTCGCAGTCTTAGTGCGACACAGTCGGTCTCTCTCTCTCTCTCTCTCTCTCTCTATATATATATATCTTTTTTGCCGACGTGTTCAATGGGCGCCACACCTACCCATCCCCGCTCCAGCGATATGCGATCTGTATACACACATTTAACCCGAATTTTCCGTCGGCATTAACCATAATTTAGAACGTCTTACGAGAGCCCGCACCCCTCATAATAGCTGTACAGTGCGTATATATAATGGCATAATGTGCGCATTACGCGTATACACGCGCTACGCGGCAGCGACTGTATACCGACGAGGAATGCGTAAAAACCATTAGCAGCGCAGAAAGAACGAAAAAACTCGAGAAAATTAATTATCGTTTTCTCGCCCCCTTTTATTGTCCGCGCACCCATCGGAAGCCACTGCCGCGACCCCACACGCCCCACTCGAGTGTCTATACAAACAATATTATAATCGTGACAACAATAATATCCATACCGGGCCGTTATTATACATTTCATAGGTATACCAATTACTTTTGGTTTATACGCACAAATGCGCAGTACTCGATCCCGTTATATTTATAATATTATATAATATACGACCGACGATACCGCCGCTCCATCACTCATCATCATCGTCATCGTCTCATTGTTGTTGTTATATTGCCTATGAATTATTATTGTAACATTCTATTTGCCTTTAAATCAAAAACCGTTAAAACGTCAGTAATCGTCATCGATATCTACACAAATTGTTGTTCTAAATACGATATTTTTGAATTTAGTCGATATAGTCAATCAAGTAATATAATAATTTTGATCGCAACGGACAAATCCAAAATATATTACATTACAAAAATATGTATTATGGTGTTGGGGAGTACTTAATGCTTAACTTTGTTCGCAAGTAACAGTAACAAAATTATTATTAAATAATTTAACGATTATTAACATTCGATTATAAGTAATTTAAATAATACTATTAATTGTAATAAAATTACCAAAATACTCATTACTTTATTTTTTTTCAAATAATTAAATATATTTCAAGAACCAATTGATAATATTTTATGTAAATGTATCATATAAGTATGATTTTCTCATAGTATCATTTAATTTTGAATTAGTCATTTGGAAAATGAATTTTTATTTATACCTAATTTAAAAAATAAATTTAAATTATGAAAAATAAAATGAATTTAAACATTGTATTATCTTATTTGGTTTTTAAATACATTTTTATATAATTTCATATGGTTGATTAAAGTTTTTTGTTAATGTGTTGAAAACATAATTAGTTTCAGTGTTATTTTTGAAAATAAGAAGAAACTTGTAATGATGCCATTTTTTAAATCAGAAATAATTAAATCAAATGAAAAAAATAACTTAATAATAATTTAATTACAAATTCAAAAGGTATTTCGTGATGTAATTTGATTACAAAAAAAGTTACTTCCCCAAACTAACTAATCATTAACTAATAGTTACTAATAATTAATGCATGTATATGTATATTATGTATATTGTTACATTAATTGTGACGATTGCGGCGATAGATTATTTAAGACTTTAGATGATACTTCACTCGACTAAAATCGCGTAATTTTTCATTTATCATGTTTGTGACATTGAAACTGTTTTAGAGGTGTTTGCACGAGCTATCTTTGTCTTACTAATATATGACACTGAAAATGTGTGAATTTTGTCTTTTTTAGTTTTAAATATAACAGTAAGTTGACTTATTATTATTAAAGTTTAAATTACGTTATTCTTTAGTTGGTATTTTTTATTTTGATATTTTAACAATCGATTATAACTCGCTTTAGAATATTAAAATATCAAAAATTAAATTAAAACTAACCAAAGAACTAAGATAATATTCTTACTTTTGAGTTTGATAATTAGGTCGATTTACTGAAATATCAAAACTAATAATACAAAATGGATTCTGCTAAACAGAAATTTGCAATGTTATATACGTTTGTATAATAAAGACAAAACATATGGAATCTTTACATTGGCGTTTCTCAACAATCGTTTTCATTTTAGATTTCCTACTTTGCCAAAGTATTTGCTTGCTCGTCAACTTATGATTTATCCGTATTTTGTGCATGTAAGACCGAAATATACACGGTGTACAGAGTGAGCACATTGCACGGTATACTCGTGGAAGACAGGCATATTAAAATGTAATTTTGATGTAAAACTGTCAAATTTGCCAACAGGATACTCCCCAGAATATACACTGCAGGTTACCCATGTTTCTGGGGGGGGGGGAAGCGGGGTGATGCAGCGGTGATCGTTACCCTTATATCTCCTGGCGACCCGAGCATGGCAATAAATAGCGGCCGGGGCGATATGCATATACGGTTTACCCATATATGTATATTGTATACATAAGTAGACTCCTTTCCCCGTTAGAATAACCGTCCTTTGTACGACGACAGTGTAACTTCAGGATAACAACAAATGGGCGTAACGACATTCCGGAAATCGTTATGTACGTCTATAGGTAACTACACATATATGTACATATCATACGTATACGGGGAGAAAAAAAAGAGACATTTACACCAGTTTAGAATAATAATAATATGTTTCCGCGTTTTTTGATGAATACATATACCTATATATAATATATATATTCATCAAGGAGAAGGAATATTCTATATTATGATCTTGTCATTTTGATGTGGTGAAGGTCGATCAAACGAGTACGGCTTAAATTAATATATTATATCATGGACAGTCGTATATTAGTCTTATATTAGTCCAATAAAGTCAGTTCATCACCAGCTTTCTTAGTATAACGTTTCAATTATATGTATAGCATAATATGTTTATAATTTTAGATTGTGAGCGGAGAAAAAAATTATGTGTTTATGTTCTTTTTTTGTATAAACTATAAATAGTTGAAAAAATGCTTCGATTTTCAACTTCGAAGGTGTTTTTTGATAACAAATTAGACCTAGTAAAATATTGAGTTGAAAATTAAAAATTAAAAGTACTTTTCAAAATACGAGGGATATACAAATAAAAAATTTAAAAAAGTGTACTTCAATTTTGAACAAAACTAGTATTCAATAAAATCTAATTTTTTTTTGGTTTAACTCAAAAGCGAATAATCATAGATACTCGAAATGTTCACGAAATATTTGCGATTTGGACAACTTTTCGTCACTATGAATATGATTCTGTACGACTAAGTTAATAGATATAAAAATAATATTAACATATTTTTAGTCGTTTAACTGATCTTCTTTACTCGATATTTGTATCGTTCATCGTTTTACGCTTTTGTCACTCTACGCGGTTGTGTTTAGTCGACAAGCACCTATGGTACAAAATAATATTGAAACACGATTTTTTTTTTTTTTTTTATCATAGTCGATAATAACTTATCATATTTTGCGAGACCGTTAAGAAAACCGCATCGGAGGTTATCATCACTTCGGCGAGGAATTGCTTAGGTATTATTATTAATCACGATTTAAACGTATAGCGGCCGTCAGGCACTGCACACATCATTATTATTATTATTGGACTGCACTAGGTCAACGCAATACGGACCGTTATTATTATTTTGTGTGTATTTTGTGTCTGAAAAATGCTTTCAGATAAAATTTGCGATCTAGCCGGTGCCCTGAACCGAACGCGTCGTCGTTATTATCGTCACCTTGATAAATTCAAGGTCGAAACACGCAAGATTCATTTTATGAATATCTCATGTGACGGCTCGAACTTTAAAATGTCGAAAAATGTATTGAATAAGTGATCGAAAATAAAAAGAAAAGAAAATTTTCACTTTTTCTTTTTTTTTTAAAAGTTTAAATATTAATACATTTATAATTGAAATATAATTTTAAAAACAAATAGGTTTTAAACTTCAGAAAAATATATTAATATACTATATTTCTTTACTCAGCATATTATATACAAAACAATAACAATAGATACCGTTGTTTCAGATAATATATTGGTTAGCCATTGACTTCTGAGACGGTGACACATAAAAATACTATTCCTGTAGCAAAAACTGATGTGTAGCGCTCCAAACGACAATATCATGATGGGCCATAAACCAACAGTTATAATACGTATGCATTTATGTATATGTATAAATTATATAAAGTCAATTATAAATGCCGACAACGTTAGAATGCAAGTAGTTATTTTTTACAGCCGTCTTATAAAGTCATTTTGTCGATCAATTTGAAAACATTTTATCATATTTCAGAGCGACGGACTACTAAGTGTACCTTAAGAATCGTAAAAGATACCAATAAACGCGGCATTATAAAATAAATCATGCTTTGACGCATAAAATGTAAGTATGTCTATTTGAATAATACAATTAAAAATAAAAAATTTTAGGAGGTCACGCATTTTGACATCATTTATAATGTCGCTGCAGATAAATCCTTTCGATCAGTTTTTCTGCATTGTCGTACAAAATTATTAAATATAATGTACATAAAATACTGAGTTGTTGGTGTTGTGTATGTGTGTGTGTGTGTGTGTGTGTGTGTGTGTGTGTGCGTGTGTGTGTGTGTATAAAGATCAAATACTGAGCGAAAGCGCTACATTTTTTCTACTCTCCTTATCTAATATACTGTATTTGACTAAGTCACCTTAAATTCCAAAACTTATCTGACCATTATTTTTTTTTTCTATCTTTTTTTTTTTGTACGAGCTGCGTCAGGAGAAGTGCGTTTTGTTGGTCGGTATCTGTTTAGTCTATAACACAAAATATGTGTGTGTGAAGCAATCTCTTATTTGTTCATCGTGTATACGAGTTTTTGTCCTTATGAAATATATGTATTATTTGTATATTATACTCGTACTCGAACACGACAATCTCAGACAAAGGATTATTTGCTACAATATAATATCATTTACGAAATCCTTTAAGACCGTTAGATATCTACAATATAATAAATATATTATAATATATCATATATTTCATAAAGATTTCACAAATTTATAATTAATTTATATTTACTGTGAACTTAAGAAGTTTTGTGATTTACATATGTAAATACATTACACGAGCCGATCATTAATAAAACGTTGTTTCTGTCTATTATTATTTTTTATACGCGTAAGAGTCATGTATTTTATAAACTCATTTAAAATTTAGTTCAGCGCAATAAAAATGGACGAATTTATATATTGGTTTTGTATCAGTTTTATACGAATATTATTATTAAAAAATTGTAACAGTACTCGTGATTTTTATTAGTATAATAAATAATAATAATATGATCTTGTAGAGGCTCCACGGCATATACGTAATATCAGTTGTTATAGGATTTCCTAATGTATACATACTATACCTATGTAGGTACAGTGTACACATAATATTCTTATGCATTGCTATTTACTGCAGTGGAATACCATACGTTTTATCTTAAACCGTTTTGAATTTTCATAACTCGTTAACCAAGTACGCAAACATGTTAAGAATTCTTTTAGGTAGTTAGATAATAATTTAGAGTAAATAAATATCTTTATGGTTTACACACACCGCCGCCACCCACCACCACTAACCACCAATCATTTAAATAGTTGATAATATTATGATCCGCGTACATTCTATACCTAAACAAAATAAGTAGACTGTAAAACGTATAATATAATAATACTATAGGTACTAGGAAAATTCGGAACATTTTAAATTTGATTCAAATGTATTAATCGGAATAAACGGTGAAATATTTAACAAATAATGTTTTTTTTTTCTTTGGTATTCTATTATGTTTGAAACTACTAAAATAAAGTTAAAAAAAAAAAATGGTAATATTTGCATTCTAATTTATGAAAAGTTCAGCTTATACAGTATATAAAAAATCGTGACTTCAATAAAAGTTTAACTAATCATTTAAAATTATCGTGCGTACACAAAATGTATCTGATTATCGGAATGTCTTTAACAATTTAAATAAAGTTTGCAATGTTAAATATTTGCAATTACATGCAGTAATTGCAAGTATGTGTCTTTAAACAAACAAGAATTCAGAAACAGTACTACATAAACAGTAAGTCAACAATTTGTGTTTAAACATCATAATATTTAATTAAATTAATAATAATAATAATATATTATAAATTTTAATACTTAGTATTGTGTTTAAAATATGTTTATAAAATGATTGTAGTTATAATAAACCTACTTAATAACAATACGTGTTATTATAGATATTATTTTGTCTTAATGTATCCTTTCAAAATATTATACTCTACGAGTTAAACGGCGGGCTTAACTCCGATGGTTATCGCGGTTTTCCTTACCGACACAACGCAAACGTTAAATATTTTAATTAACTCTTTGCTCATTAAATAAAATGCGTTCGTGTTATTAGTTGTCCGATTAGGTATTATGTATATTATATTAGGTACATTGTTTTAAACTGAATTGTACCTAAGACAGTAAATAACATTGAATTACATCTTTGTAATATAGTTTATACGTCTTACGCGAGTAACGATCAAAGATCTATCTTCGGACAGTAAACCACACTAATTGTACGGTACAGCAACCACCGTGACACAACTCTTTGATTATATTATTATATTATAAACTCGCCATCTAAAACACACACTTTTTATCGGTGAAACATCTCGCTGGACAGGCGTGCGGTATAGTGGCTAGAAAACAGGTAAATTATTATTATTATATTACGTAATAAAAGGAAATTATTCGAATAGTCAGCCAGTAGTCTGTGAACTACGGTATGAACTATGAATCCACGTCACGCGGTACAATAAAATTGTATCTACACGAGTAACGACCGTACATATAAAATGTACTCGTCTAGACAGCCGAATTTTGGATTTTAAAATCATTTAATGTGTATAATTTAATATTATAAGGGAGACCGCGAGGCTAATTTTTTTACTGTTTCAAATGCTGTTGATCATATATTATGTGGTTGTCCAAACATTTTAAGATAGGTAACAAAAAAAAAAAAAACAGATCAAACACTTGAATTTGCGGGTCACTCTTTTTCTCGACAAATCAATTTCTATAATATGTCAAAAGAAAAAAAATTTAAATTTTGAAAATATTTTTTGTTTTTTTTTAGGTAATTAATTTTAATTTATGTCGAAATATGCATTAATTTTAATAAAATGTTGACTAAAAATTAGTAAATCATACTATGAAATTGTATAGTATTTTTATATTTATAGTATTTTCTGAAGGTTATTAATACTACCTAGTTACCACCATATACCTGGTATCAAATGCACATCTACTATTAATTATATATCTTGTTAGAATTACATACCAGGTTACAATCACATACCTAGTTACAACCAGGTTGATTCTTCAAAATAATAAAAACATCATAAAATAATATTTGTGTAAAAAATGTAATTTAAATTAATTAATTTACAATTTTAATTATTTACCCTTTTTCCCCCTCTTGAATATACCTGCTTTGTTTTAAAAGTTCTGAAATTAACTAGCAAATCCTTGTAATTATTAACTTACTTAATATTGGTGAAGATAATGAGTCGCTAAGTCAAAGTGGGTGGGTAATATTATTGTTTAAGTAAAATCAAGTAATAATACGTTGTAAAGCAAAGGTCACCAAATGATGTTCCGTTCCATCGGACAAAACATTTATTTATGAATTATTATTTTTGATGGTAAGTAAAATAAGGTTTTCATATTGATTTGCACTTGATTTTACCTTTTTTAAATTATATTAAATATCATTTACATTACTTTTTTCTGGATCCCAAAAACTTTTCAAATGTGTTTAAACAAGTGGTCTGGATTCTTTTGAATTGTTATTCAAAGTAAATATGAAATCAACGAAGATTGTTAGTTTGGTATACTCGTGTATAAAAATATATTTACATTTTTATCTCAATACAATACCCATATTTTATAACTTTATAATGTTTTATGCAAAAAAGACAAATGGAGCTAAATAACTATGACTCACCTATAGGCATAATTTTACACTTGCTCTGAAAGTCGATCAAAATATATCACAATACTTATCCCGTCTTCTAAAACATAACTAAAAATCGAAAAATATTAAATACTATCTATATCAAAAGTTTTATAAAAATTATGGATACATTTTTAAATAATTATTTTGTTTACAGAATTTGTATTGTATTAGTTGATATACTAGATTCCAGTTGAAATATGTAACTTATATGCAAAACTGTTTCCATCGGTTGGGTTGCCAATAAAAAATAAATAAATCATACCGATTGTGTACTATAGGCATTTCCTTATTTTATATTTTTATTAATAATATATAATAATATTGTACGTACACAATTTAAATTCAACACATTATGTATTTATAATATATGGTAAATTCGTATAGTGTTTATAACTAGACGTAGAGGTGGAATATAGATGGGAAATATATTATATGTATTAAGTACGTTTCATAGTATACATAGTACCATATACCTATTATCATAATGTATTATAATACCCAATTAGTTTAATTAAGTACACATAAATAATATGTATATTATTATAAGCATTATTTACATAACATTATTGTCTATAACGAATCAAGTCAATTAACGATTTCTGTATATCTCTAATATACAGAACTATACGGTACGTTAGAGGATGAACCGGCAAAGCTGGGAGAAAAATTTGCCTAAACTAATTTTTGTAATATCATAATTGCTGTATAACACATTTGTAAATAAAATATATCACTGAACAAAATCGACTAAGTGCTTAAAAATAATTATTGGTTCTCATGGATAAAATATATATTCATATAGTGAAAAAATATATCCAAAATTATTGTTTAATTTTTAAATTCCTAAATAGTTTAAATTATTCACGTACATAAATTGAAATTAAAATGATGAAATATCCAACTCAATACAAACATACAGTGTTGTACAAAGATAATCCAAAAATTAAGAACAATTGAAAATAAACAATTTACTACAAAATTATTATAGTAAACATATAAAATAAAACTAAAAGAACAGACATGACAGTAAAATTGAATAAATAAGTTATAGACAATAATCAAGAAAAATGAATATCATCCTAAAAAAAAAAAGTCAATTTAATTAAAATAATATAAATTTAAATACAAATAATACTGAAAATCTTATTCAAGATTTTTTAAACAAAATACTTATATATTTATATAATTACAGTTATAGCATTTGACTTGCACTCAAACTAATGGGCACATGAACCATAAACAAAAATGTATCATTTTATATCTAATAGTTATATTGCATAATTAAAACTTCTTTGGGAGTTATCTATATTTTTACTAAAACATACTTTATATAATATATGTATGTGTGTATGTATGAATATATACATGCATGTATATAATTATTGTACCTATAATAAATTCTATATAATTTATTTTTTGATTGTAGAGTTGAAAAACATCCGAAAGATATCTAGAAAAAAAACGAAATCTATGAATAGTTAGCATTAAATTAACCTAGCTATATTATTAATAACATTATTATTTATTATATTTATTAAGTTATGTTTTTCTTGTATACATTTTTAATTTATAAAAATAAATAGCAGACGTTATATTTGAATTAGAACTTTTTCATTTTAAACATAACTTAAATGAAAAAATAATTGCATTATATTATTGAAAAAAAAATGTATTTAAGGATATTTAGTGATATAAAAATTATTTTTTTAGGATGGGGGCGGATTTCATTTGGCATAGTGGCGGCAAGCTGTTAAATCTGCCACTGGGTGGGTCAACTTCACGTACTTTCTTTTTGTCATATTATTCAAAATATTATCTCGTGAACATACTTATAAATCATTTTACTTTTAGTTTTCAATGTTATTATTGTGTCATATTTATAATTTTTGTCGATTTATTATAAAATTTATTCCATAGTTATTAAAAAAACAAGGTCAATAAAATGTAACAAATTTAAATTATATTTATTCATCATTTCAAACACGGTTTACAAATGCCCCTCGTATAATTTATGACAGCAAACCCTCGTATAATAATATATCCAACTAAGAGATGAAAATGTAACATATATTATATAGCTAGTATCAGAACTGTTAAACTTTATATTGCATAGGCCACGGATGACAGACAGAGAGAAAAGTGTTTGCGATGGCCTCGCTGCGATGTGACGTAACAACCCTCTCAACAATACGTTGTGGCAACATAGACAAAACGACAACATTTTCTTTCATTTTGAAGTATCTTATGTATTTTATCGTTTAAATACGTTGCTTTGGTCGCCTCTCTGTCTACACGCATGAAATGAGTATTATAAATATTTTTGTACGTACTATACTTGTAATTTATAACATTACTGTATTCACGATAGGCACGCGGACCCTCCGGGTATGCGAATGCTTTGCAATTATATTGATGTATGCAATTAGATAAATGGAAGATTAGAGAGCCATTCTAATTGGTTTTTCGGTTGTAGAATTATTGTTTAAAATGCTTTATAGCTTAAACCTGTTAAAATGGTAAAATTATTGTTGCCTAACACAAATAAAATATTATATGAGTGTTTGATTCAGTTAACATTGAAAATTGTATTTTAATGCAAATACAAATACATCCGTTCAGAAAATATTTAAAATACCTTTAACGAAAGGTATTTAAAAACAAATACAAATACGAGTACTTGGAATGTGTTTCAATACTTTAAAGATAGCTGTTATGTATATTTTTAATTTTACCTAATCAAATGTATAAGATTGTAGGTGAATAAATTTATTTTGTTATTATTACTAATTACTAATTTAAAACTGTAATATCACATTTAAGCATGATTATAATTTAGAACATTGAACTACCTAATGAAAATAAATAAAAAATTGACATATATTTTGAATTTTGAAATCATTTCCAGGACAATGTTTAAAATGCTTTCTGAATACTTGATTTAAAAAGTACTCTACAATCTATAAAAGTACCAATTTAAATACATTTACACAAATACCTTACATGGCTGAATATTACGTATCTAACCTTACCTAATCTATACATATATAACCATATACTTATATTATATTTAAAACTATTAAAAATATACTGTTCAATTTGTTATTCATTTATTGTAAGTATATACTATATACTTCATGTTTATTTTGGATGTATTACGTGCAGTGTACACGGTGATAACATTTTTTTAATAGTTAAAAAAACATAACGAACCCTTTGAAAATGTATCCGAATTATACTTATTTATATATTATGTGATATACAGCTGCAAAGTTACAACAATTTCGTATGTACAAGACGTCATTCCGTCGTCAGTGTCCAGAAAGAAGAACGAACGGGTAAACATCCGTTTTTTAGTTATACAGGTCAGACGATCACGTCCGTGGTTTACACATGTATATAACACAGTATACATATGTATAATATACGACGGGACACACTTCTATGAACGGCCTCGACGAACAATGTAATTCATATTCGAAATACACGAAATATTACACGTAGGCCTTATTGTTGATGACACGTACAGATACAAGATTTTAGTTAAATTTCATACACGAGTTATAAAACATTATATTATGCACTAATAAGGATAAGTAATACGGTAAAAAGTAATAAATGATATATAATACCAATAATAACAATAATATTATATCAAATATAAATCATAATAGTTTATATTATTTACCTACTTATATAATGTTTTGATTTTAAAATCGTCATATCCACCCAATGTATTATTATCCGGGAGTATTGTCAATAATCCTTAGTACATAAAGGTCATAAAGCTTATTAGCTTGAACATTTTAGTTCATATTTTATATATTAATATTTAAAAATACATCTAAATAGTTCTGGTTAGATAGTTTCTCAAAATTTTGTGTCGCCTCGGGACAATCAAATGGTATTCAAAATCTAGTGATTAAAAAATACACAGAAGTCTTCATATATATGTAATCAAAAAATCTAAAAACTAAAAATTAAATTAATTAATTATTAAAGGAAAAGCATCGATTAAAATCCGCGGAGGTTGATATGATAACAATTTAACAATTTTTAAATAGAAATGATAATCATTTAAATTTTAAATTATACATATATTTATATTGCAATTATTGTTATCGACTATAGACGCGTTCGACGTATTGTTCGTACTTTGATCGTATAATAATAATAGTATCATCAACGGTGACGTATATCCACCTATATATTGATTAAAATCGATTGATGATTTACATATAATATTTAATGAAAGTCTTTCGGACAGGAGAGTCGATAGGTATAAACTGTTTGTAACATTGAAACGACGAAATATGTCGTGGACCTGCGTTTTCGATTTCCGGCCCCACTGGGTTCAACCCTTTTCCCCACCCTCCCCAACACCTGTTTGGAGTGTCTAGACCGTCACAACAATACTGTATAATTACTACGTATTACAAATCACGATATTTTAATATATACCGACCAAACGGTGTCCGGTCGAGGTCGGTGGCGGCGGCGGTGACGACACACATTTCGCGAGTTCCGCCTTGAACTCGCGACGGCGGCGATGGCTGTAACAGCGGCCGGTGACCTTGAACGCAATTTTTTCATATTTTATTTTACACTTGAAAAATATTATATACCAAATAATGCAGATGATGATAATAATAATACATTACATCGCAGTGTCGCATTATTGTGTCATATGATATGCACAACGCACATTAAGCCGTATTTAATAATATTTTTTAAAAATAAAATACATTTCGTCCTAAAAAGTGTCCATTTAAAAAAAATATTTGAGCCGATTTCTGGGTCAGAAATACACGATCACAATAATATTCACATTATGCATTATATAGCTATAACTGTATAACCCGGCCGTATCACCGTGCAAATAATGAATAACCATAAAAATGATGCGCTATTATGTGCATTTTGGTTTTGCGATGGTGTAGTGACATAAGTTCGCGGCGAAATCGGTATCGGTATCTCTCGGTTTTTGAACTGACTCGACCGAGAGAAGAAATTCGTCTGTAGTGGATTGGATATAGTACTTGATATATTTTCCGAAGTGGTTAAGACTATATTTTGCATTTTCCTGATATCTCTAAAAAATAATGTCTGAAATTTTCGTAAAAATCGGTAATATAGTTTTTAATGATATAAAATTCAAACATATATTCATTTTAATGCGTATAGATTAAAATGTAAAAATATTTCGAATAAAAACGAAATTTTTGTCGTCCTATAGGACACATATTATATTATTTACATGATTCAAAAAACAAATCTATAAATATTCCCCAAATTTCAATGAATATTTGAGCGAAATTTAGTGCCAATTGGTTTAATAGTATCTGAGATTACCCCCAAATGATTTTAGGTTTCTAACATAAGTTCAGCACACCTTATAACCCTTTGTGCCGTCCGTCCGTCTTACCGTTAGTTATCATTACGTACGATATTCGTATTTACGGTTGTTTGCATTAAGATTTATAATGGTTCTATTCAAAGTAAATGCATATTTCATACTAACCTGCAGTACTAAAACAAGAGGGTACCGCTTTGCTGTACAATGGTATGGGTTTAGTGTGGGTTATTGCAGTAGTCTTAATGGATGTGTTAAATTTGAATTCAACGATAGTAAATGATTTATATCATTTTAAAAGCAATTCTGAGTAGAGAATATAGGCTAAGGCTGACAGATTGTCTCCGCTATAAATATATTTCATGATATGTGTTTTGATAATTTTACTGAAGTAATTTATTTTACTATTAGTATTGTGGTAGGTTGATTTTTGTTGCTTAAAATATTACATTTATTTTAATATTATTATATATGTTGTGCTATATTGTTATGATATTACTTTATTATTAACTTATGATTAAATACCACGCTTTAACGTATTGCTATATGAATAAGTTTATGGTTTAAATGGGTAATAGATTAATCATCATTTTATTTTTTTAAATGTCATTGCGTATAGTAAAATTTATAAGTTTAAGTCCATGAGAATAATGTTTTTAAATTATAACAAAATAACTAACATCGTTATTCTTCGTTAAAATAGACTAAATTTGAAATGAAAATGTCTAAAAAAAATCGTACTTGTATTTTTAGTTTTTTTTTTTTTTGGTCCAATATGAAATTATAAATAAATATATAACATTAGATTTATTGTTCATTATACTTATTTGACTATTATACAAATTATAATATTGATAACTAACATTTTAAACTCACTAAAACCTCCTTATCTTCCAAATTATTCTGGACTAATTATTCTTAGTTCACATTACATTGAATTAAATAAATCAATAACTATTTGTTTGAATTTTTATTTTGATACTTCAAATTTTTAGAAAAATAATTAGCTAAATGGTTTACAGTAGAAAAAAAAGAGTTTTCTCATTTGAAAAATAGAAGTTTACATCTCCGCAAGTCACTCTTTATTCATTAATCAGAAGACGAATTCTCGTGAATTTTAAAATGTAGCCTTTAAACTATATTTAAAAATTCCAGTTATCGGATTCCGAATAACTGTATTATTAAAGAAAAAAGAGGGTAGCGTGCGTTGTGAATCATTCTGTGTATAAAGGTATAACATATTAACCATATACCTACATAATATCGTGCGACGCCATGACCGCTGACGACTTAAATAAACGAATGGTAGGTCGCGACGCCGACTGCGAAATTTTGGCGGGAACGTTCTCCCTCCCGCCCGCCGTTTGCATTCGGCGACGCTCACGTGGTTATAATATTTTCCCGCCCAATATTGTCAATAATAATAAAAAAAATACGCAATACTCCACCGGTTTTTTGTCATTTACCAGCATAATAATACAACACATACGTACTGTTTTCACATTATTGTGCATTTATTACGGTTATTCACTTGAGCGACGGTCAGTCAGGTTAATTTTTTGTTTACGTGCCTGGACAAAATTAGGCGATATAAATAAATAAATGATAATCAACATTTGGATGAACAGTTTTACCGAAACACAGTTATCGTTCAATCGTTCGCGTGGCTAGGATGTTGACCGGTCAACCACAATTATTATAAAATATAATATCATATCTGTTCATTGTGATTTATTATTTTATAATACCGCGTTGTCACGATATGCACTTATTAGTGTATTGCTTACGAACAAATATTAAACATTTCTTGTTGGCAGAAACTGCTTTTTTGTACGGACAACCTCATCCCGGTGCAATATTAATGACTTTATCGGAGTATTCGATTTTTAATTTTCTGCACTAAATCAAATACTACTATTGCTGTAGAACATTTACAGATATCGATTTTTCGTTTAAAACGTCGTGCGCAGATATCAGATTAGATTTAAGTATGAACCCGCTCCTACAAGAGGAAGTTCTGCGTATGTATATAGTTTGGAGATTTCTGTAGGTCTTCTGCTATGGAGTGATATTATACTTTGGTATAGTTATAGACGTCTGTATTTTAACGGGAGTATCGAAATAGGATTCGAATGGATTTTGAATTTAAAATAATTAACAAATAGGTCGGAGTACCGAACCGATGACTGTACAGTATAAACGTTTATCGGCATTAAAATTTTATTTTTATTTTTTCACACACATTTAGAGGCCATCGTGAAATAGATACTCCAAACTAATATTCAACAATTAACGATAATTATGATCGTTTAGAATATACGACTACAGTATTCTTAAAAAAACGTTTAATGACTGTACATATATATATATATATATATATATATGCAAAGTACTTTACTTAAGTATATATTCTTTGGTTTCCGCGAGAACTGTGGTGTCGGCTGTACGGAATTTGTTTGCATATGTGCGCGGTGGCAGTGTGAACAATTAGTAATTGTATTATTATTCTTGAGTATATAATCGATTGGTATAGTATTCTTCTAAATATTTTAACCAGAAACGATTTGTTTATACTGTAAAACCAATCATGTGTATATATAATAATATGTACAATTAAAGCGATAAAACAAATTTTTTCGTTTTTTTTTTTTTCTAAAGAAAATCATAAGAATTCCGTTGCCTGCAGCGAGTTGAATATTATTGTTTAGCAAACCGAATAATAATAATAAAAAAAAAAAACCCGTACATAATATTATTATTATAATGTTATAGACGCATCAATATCGCCGTGAAAGATACGGTCCACAGTGTTCAATATATTGTACCGTATTGTTTACATTTGTTCGTCGTTTTCCTGCTCAAAAACTCTTGCCGTTGAATTATTAATTATATTTAATGTGTCGTATTCCTCTCGAACATTTTTATCGAATTTTTAATTGAAATTGACGATGCAATCGTATAATGTTTTGATATATTTGAAAATTACACGAAATATAAATTACTGTACATATTTGATTAATACATGGGATACTCCACAATCGATCGATAAATTCAAAATTCAAAACGATAATAAAAAAGTATAAACATTATATATTTCACCATAAACCTATATATTATATAGCCTTTGATTCTATGCGTATAATATGTCACATAATTTTCGGGTTGACGGCAATACAGGAAGACAGACAATATATTTTAGATACTAATTCGCGACTTTATAGGTGTTTATGATTATTTTGTAAAATTCACAGTTATATACAGTTCTATAAGCGTCGCATATCTAAATAAATACGAGAACATGTTTGACGAAAACAAAGTATAAAACTGGAAACCGTCTACTTATAAAACAATTCGATGTAGATGAACCAACAATCTAAAATTTAATAAAAATTGATTTCCGAAAGCGTAAGCTACAAGCTATTTTATAAACCATATAATAATATTATAAACATAAATACGTCTTCACAAAAGAGTTCCACACTCACTCTATAGCTACTATGATATTATATAGGTAGTCTCCCCGAGCACATCTCTTAAAGAGTTGTGTTATCCGCATAAGACATAAGTGCGATGGACGCTTGCGATCTAGTATCTTCAGACGATATTTCAGCGGTAGAATAAACTGCGATATTATTATAATATCGTATAAACTCATCGGCTTGAACTTGGAATTCGACTTATACCAACGTGTGGGTACCCGTACAACGCGCGATTTCGGATTTTGAAGTATGCTGTATGCACAAATACCTAATAATAACAGTAACGTTATGATGCCCATGCCGATGCAGGTACAGCTCAAGAGAGGAATCAACCACCATTGCAAGGTTAATGATAGAGTGGCGCAGTCGTCGGCATTTCAGTACAATATAATTGGACGATAGGTACTTACGTTTAATGTATCAAATAATTTATATAAACGTAAACTTTGTTTGAACGCACAATCAGTATGCATCGATTGCTGCGGCTAAAGTGTGCACGTCCGTAGGCTGTACAAGTAATAATAATACGATATTGTACTATCAGTATTTGGTTATTATAGTGACTACAAGCGATACACAATACTATTATAGTATAGCTACCCATTTTTCTGTTAGGCCTCTCTTTAAGGTCATCCGCCGAATAGAAGTGCTCTATTGTGCGGTCTATCTTGAATCGATACATTCGACTATTCGAGTATTACACGTGAACAGATTGAAATAAACTTTACGTGAATAGACGTGATGGACAAATAACAAAACGTCTTGTCGTTGCAGTATTGTTCCGGCATACGTCCAGTGCGCTGCGATAAAAAAAAAAAAATATAGTCGTTATATTATTATATGTAGTTATTATTACACTGCAGTTATTGACATTCAAACAATTTTCTTTCAACAAAAACATCACTTATCGTTTCATTTAAACCTATTTTCACTACCAGAGGATTCACAATTTCTGTCCAATATTAGTAGGTACTTATAATACATCGGTTAATGTTTTTTAAACAACAATCTGAGCTTCAAATTCTTCTTCTTATTATTATTCTGAAAATTTACTTTGTATTAATTATCTTTTATTTGTAAATGGTCATTAAAATAAAATAATCATATTAAAAATGTGCATAATGTTATATTTTAATTACGTGTTCTCTACACATATTGTAGGTGTTTAGTGTAAAACAATGAAATTTTAAGAGCACATGCAGTTAATAAAAATATACTCGTCATTATTATAATTTTGATCTTAAAAGCGATCTTGTTCCGCTCATAAAGCAATTATGCTTATAAAATATTAATATACTTCACAACGGCATAGATCTTAGTGTTTTGGCGGTTAAACAATTTAATAGATCAGTGAACCATTTTAGTCCATCACACACTACTTTAATTATTATACCTAGTTCACAAAAGCTTACCTGTTATACCGGTAATTTAAGCCCACCCCTTTCATACACAGTCGCGGTACATACGAAACTAGGTGACATGTCTGAATGTCATTGATAATATTACGTAGCCTTGTGTATTGCGTGTACGATAATATTATAATACTAGAATTAAAACATTATGTGCGTGTGGTTTCATCGACCACTTTAAATTTTATTTTAATAACGACGGTTAAGTAGGATACGCAATTAAAACGAAAATATTTAATGGATAGGTTGTGTTTCAACTCATCGCAGTACCATTGGTTGTGCACATTAGATATTATTTATTATAATATCTATAGCGTATATAATACCAGTCGTCGATATAGTTTTGTACGAGAACAATACGACTGTAATACATAACGTTATAATGTCAACGACGCGTAAGCATAATAACGATATGAGATAATATAATTTTTAAATTTCCGATTTATATATATATATATATATATATATATATATTATAATTATAATAATCCGCGTGGATCCGTCGTCGCATGTTCCGCAATAAGTGACTTCCCGTAGTCGTTCGGGTGCGGGGCGTGAGGTGTATTATTGTGATCGTAAAAAACTCGCGGACGAAACTTTTCTCCGTCGTCACGGTGATATTATATCATAGAACTTAAATTAAAAACGTATATATAATAACGAATATTATATCACACAACCTTGGACCCGGAGACCGACCCGTCCCGCGTCGCCGTTATAGTATTTCATTTATACCATTATAATACACTGATAGGAATTCGGTTTTTGTGCATCGTAAATCTTCGCAGTAGATTATTCTGAAACATTAGCGTTTTAAATTATTACACACACACACACACACGCACACAAAACGCGCCATATTTATTACGTGGGTAAAAAACACACAGTAATGTTATAGTGGCAATAATCGTAAGGTTTTCAATTATTTAACGAACACGCACTCGTAATAAACATACCTTACATATCAAGCACTTTGAGGTACTCTATAATCCCAGTGGGTTTTTTTTTTTTCGGTAATATTAAATTAAAAAGAACCGAAACAATTATTTGAACGCGTTTTAAAATAATTAAAGCTTTGTAGTCTGCGATAACCACAGTTTGTTTATGATAAAACTCTATACGCGCAGTATATTATAATATTATTATAATGTAGTGCAGGGAAATAATGAAATTCACTTGCGCTTACAAATGGGGAACAATCCATGAGCGTATTAACCATACGTATTATTATTATTAAACTTAGGTATGATGATATTTAAGACGCATAGAAAGGTATCCGATTTCTCGCGGCCCAAACCATTATAATAATATATTATACGATTAATCGAATTAACGCGGCGTATCGCTTTGAAGTGTTTTTTCTTCGTTAACCATATTATTGTCTCTGTAATAATATACCGATCGAGGAATCGTATAAACGCGACGGTGCAGCGTCGTCGTCAGACTGGACGATGGCAGAGTCAGTAGACACCAATATAATATATGATACAATATACTTACATATTGTGATATGCATATTATTATGTGAATCACGGGCTACGATATATATATATATATTTGTGTATTATGTGTTAATCCGTGATGTGATGTGAAATCGTGTCCTATAGATAATATGAATACACGAATGCGACACATCTCTGTACCCAATATACTTGAAATACTGTGATCGAAGAGTTCCCTATAGTTATCTTACCTAACCATAATGGTTATAATATGCGGTCATGGATACGGTTTGTGATTAACGCGGACTAACATAAAGAAAACGATTTTAATATAATTAAATAAATTTCAATATCATTATTTTTTTTTATAGTTATTGTAATACTTATACTATCAGTGTCGAGGATACCATATAACCTTAATTGCATATAACCACTTTGGTAACTTTAGTATGTTTTTCGATCTTAATTGAATACAATTGATATCTTATTCACATGTAGGTATAGGATATTTTTATACATTGAATATTAGTTATATTATAATTTATGATGTATTGTATGATATTATTTGTTTGTATGTTTAGGAAAATGTCGAATGTATTTCGCGTCTAGAAGAAAAAGTTGATGTATCGCCTTGAGATTATTTTTTTCAAATATCTTGTCCGTCCCCGGTCGTTCCAACTATGCTCATACGTGTAAATTGTTTTTGATTTTTGCGGCACTTCTGCTGCAGCAGTGCAGGTTATACTGAAATAATGTCTACCGACGTCGGCTTGGAAATAATATATAACGATCCTAGGCGTTCCTTATTATGGTAATTATTAATTATCGTATTAAAATATATTAAAGAGTCATAATATATCTATTTTTTTCATTTATGTTTGTTGTATTCATTCTCACAACGCCAGCCGTTAACGGTTATGCGTGATTACTCCAAAATGATTTTAATACTTAATTATTATTATTATTATTTGTATCGATATCTGAAAATATTGTATCCAAGAATTAATCGCCAGCGCTTCGTATGTCCTGCAGCAGTACAGCATTAACAAATATGCTCGTCGCACCTTTACCAGCTACTTATCGTAAATTAAATTTAAAAAATATTAAGCGATATTACAATCGAGCAGCACTTTTAAGAATTTATTTGCTTTATAGCCCATAAAATATAATTATTGTAGTTTAAAACTTTTTATTAGAAATCCTGTTTTCTTATAGTTTTGTAAGACAAATTATGCTATTATATTGCCTTGAAAACATTTTGGCAACGCCAAAAATGATGGCCTGGGGCAACTACTACCCCTCCCCCCTTCCCACCAACCTTAACACAGCACTGATATGTGCACATCGAGGGATAGAATAAAACGTTTAAAACGCTATAGTACAATTATTATTACTCTTGAAATACTATAATATGGCTGCAATAATACGATACGACGTTTTAATATTATTATTATAGGTATAATATAAGCAAATTATAATTTGTATGTAGGTACTTAAAAAGGTTTTTTTTTTTATAATTATGACTCCTAAACATCTCAACGGTTATGGTGGCCTTGACTGATATTATTATAATATTTTATGAATCTCAACTACATGCACACACACACACACACACACACACACACACACACACACACACACACACACACACACACACACTATAGCCTACGAGTATGTGTGGTGTGAATTCACTACTAGTCCTATCGTAATTTCAATGGCGGTGGATCGTCATTGTTGTACCGATAATATTTCGGGCTTAACATTAATTGTATACAGTGTGATTTTTTTTTACCGTCAGTTTTTTTATTAACACATTCTTTTTTGTAGTTTTCTCGGTAAATTTATGTGTTTTTTTTTTTAACCCATTACTAAACAACATTGAATGACAGAATTAAAATTATAGGCAGTTGAAGCAATTGAGTTTTAGTCGAGGGGCGAGTGGAATAGACCGCAAATTGTTTTACCAGTTGTCTAAACATACTATGGACATTACTAAATAACTACTGTTCCAAAATTTGATTTTTACACATCGAAATCCTCAGAAAAATAATAAATATAAAATCGAATGATAATGTTTTCATTTGGAAAATAAGAATAATAACTAATAATATTAAATAAATATTATGCTTTTTCTTCTGAAAAATGTCGTGTGTTTTTATTTAAAATGAAAACAAATACACCGTACACCGATAAAATGGTCGTTTAATGACAAAACAATCATTTTATAAATAACAATAAATTGTACGATGTACAGCAACTATATTATATCGTATGCACATTCGAGCGAGGGACGTCGTTCGTCATTATTAACGGCCGGGTGAATAACAATGCGCGCGGATAGTATCTTAATATGTAACCCGAGTGTTGTTATTATTATTATGATTTTTTTTATTATTACTGTTTTGTTTTTATACGCATGCATTGCTCCGTGAGTATGATGTACCTACTACGGCTAATTACGACGACGAGATCCTGCGCATTGGGGCCGGAAGTTTACGTTATAATTGGTGCCGTTAACATTCGTTCGGACCACAAAATGAAATATATATAGGCACGTACAGGGCAGATATTACATACAATAATATTACGTAGCTATAACATACGTGCAAGACGATAATATTATATTATAATATTATTGGTATTCTAATATGAGAAGAATCTGGTCACGGATACACGCAGACTTACGGCGATGAGTTGACTTTTCACTAAAACAGCGCATTTATTAAAATTGGTTCGACAGAAAAAGGGTGTCCTCTTGTCAAAATAACTCAAGATCGAGTTTTACACCAGAGGTCTGTTTGTCAAAAAGACGTTCTTTAAAATACCAATATCCTGTTTCGACCGTTTTGTTATAGCTGACAGTAGGGGCACTACGCTATGGGGGTTTGGTAAGTGATTAATATTATTTGAATTCTTTTTTTAATGGCAAAAACGTGTGTATCGATAATTTTTTATATTCGCGTGTACCGATTGATTGTAAAAAATTAGACGTTGAGGTTAAACAATTGCAGGAGGCGTAAAATTAAATTCGCAATAATACAATAATATCATCGCAACTGGTACAGTAAAAAACGGTAAATCCCGAAAGTGCAAAATCATCGTATACGACGACCATTTATCTTGTGGAATTCGCGAGAGAGTACGGTCAACTTTTTTTTTGTATAACCGACAACTGCACTCGGTCGAAACGGTATTCGTTTTTCGTTCGAAATATTATTATTCACTTGTAGACTCGACGAAAACGATTCGGTACATATTGTATGATGACGTTTACGCGAGTCTTACGCTTACAGTACACGATAGTTGTGTAACTTTTATCGAGGTATAATAAGTCTCAGCCTGTGTCTGTGTCTGTGTCTTTGTCTGTCTCTCTCTCTCTCTCTTTACCTCTATATCTTTGCGTTTTCTCCGCGAGGGAATAAATTATTAAATAAATACGGGCGCGGCCGTGTACACAAGATACCGTATCCGTACATATACATATGCAGGCCCTATCGGATATACTTAAAAAATCACTTATGTATTACATTCACCGTCGTATATTGTGTGTGAACAGAAAACTATTATCTCCTCGGAGAAACGGCACGGACTATAACGTAAAAACAAAAAAAAAAAAAAACGGGCGGCGCGGTGTTAGGATATTTTATCACGATGGGTTTTTTTTTCGTTGTTTTTCCCTTTCTCGCGCAGTGGAGCCGAACATTATACATTTTAATAAGCCCTATTATAACACCGTAAAGCGTACTATTATTTACAAATACGCGTATATTAATGTAATTTGGCTGAATAATAATTAGGTATCACATTGTGATATACGACGGCATGCGCCTACACACTGCAACTGCACATCCACATCGTTACGAAGTGTTAACTGATTTTTGATTGTTTTCGATTTGATCGATACATATTTACGCAAGCAATATCTGCACAGTGCGTACGCGTTAACAATTTTCCGCGATCGTAAATGAATTTTAATATTTATACTATTTGCAGAAACGGTTTTCTATATTTGCGAAAATTTAAGTGACTAAATAATGAAATTATATTCATCTTGAAAAACGAGTACCTAAAGTACGTAATTATTAATATCAACAGTCAAAATCGGTTTTCTTTTATTTCATTACTATACTGCTATATAGTACTATGCGACAATATTTTTGATTTTTAATGTGTAAATGCAAATTCTATTGATCGTGTGGTATTCGTTCAGATTGTATATAGTTTGTAGTTAGTATTGATACCGTACAATACGTTTAAGAAGGTTACGCGTTGACATAATCATAATTGACACATTATTGATATACATGTAGTACATAAAACAGTAGTTTATGTCTCCACACGAAATTCCTTAGTTATTAACATTTATAATATTAAAAAGTTTAAAAATAATTGAATACGTGTAAAAATTAAAAATATTAAATCAATACTCAAATTTGGAAAAACTAAAATACCTATTAAACTAATTCTTTTTGTTTGTTTATTTTTATTGTCTTTTAATTGACGCATCGCTGAGAAGTTTTTAATTGTTTCAAAGATAAATAATGAAAACGTCGAGGTTACACAATGGCCTGTAAAACGTCGGGCATAGTGTTTATTTTGTTGTGCAAGATAAACGAGTAGATGACTCTGTTGGAGTCTGCTTAAGGGTAATAATAACTGACTAATAATGATTAGAGTTTTAACTTGTCGCTTTACTTTTTATTCTGTTTCAAAACACCGTTGCCCCATTATAATAAGCTTGTCAAATCCTTCAAGTTTAAAGTTAACAGTTAATAATCGTTAATGGTAATGCGGACTAAAGTTTGTGTTTTAAGCATTAATGTTTTTTGGAAAATAAAAAAACTTTTATTTGAAACCCCAAAGAAATTTATTATGGTATTTAAAAACTTATTTATCAGAATTTAAAAACAAAAGTGATTAGTCCTAGTTATCGAGAATTATATACTTATATATACATCATAATTATAATATTTTAAAAATTAATATCGAAAAACTCAAAATGTCTTGATTTAATCGACTTTAATTAAATTACATAAAAATAAGTAGTTTTACACGTTATCACATTTTAAAATAATAAGAGTGACAAGAACTAGATGATAATGTGCCATGATATATTAGAAAATTTGTCGATTGTCGATACATTATATTATGATATTCAAAACGTTTAGGTATAAATAGAAAACGAATGATTCAAATCACCACGTAACTGTATAATAACAAATTGTAGTTAGTAATCAACCGATAACCCGTTTTTCGTGTGGTATCGTACAATTGCAACCGATATGCTTATTGAAATATACATTATTGCCGCCGTCGTCATATATCATTATTAATAAAGTACAAACAAAACAATAATAACGATCGACATTCTAAATACTTGTCTTGTCGTCGCACGCCGCGTGACGTTACAGCATCGCCATACTATTGCTTCATAACAATATAATATGATATCACGTGCCTGCGAATAAAATAATTTGCCAATACACGGTGTCGAGGTGTAATGTTTGGCCGTTAATTTACGAGCAGCCGAACGAAATTAAACTGTCGAAGGTTGGCTGGCCGCATTGTGACAGCCCATAATAAACAATAATAGTTTAATATTTAGTACAGCCGACTTGCGGCGGGTAAAAAACTATATTAGACGGTTGCCGCAGCAGGCCGGTGTACCGGGCAGTCTACCGTACGTATAGATATCGCACCGGAGAGTGTTCGAACGCGTAAAAATCGGTATGTACCTATTGCGAATCGTTTCGCGTTGAAAAAATAATAATAAGTAATAACGATAAAATACATAACCTACACGGCGTCTATATATTGTAATATCACTATATATATATATATATATATAACATGCACGTACCTATTATAGGAGCGAAAGACTTTACCTTGGAAACAGGAAAGGTTCCCAGAATTTTACTCTCGATGGACATACAGGTTTTCTGAGTCACCGACGCCGCCGCCACCACCGCGTCGACGACGGTGTATTGATCGCCGATCGACTGTCCGCGAATCGAGATTCCGACGATACTTGTGCTGTGTGTCACAGGCCGATCGTGTACGATATACCTCATATAATAATATTGTTATTCTACGGCGAAAATCGTCGTACACGCATCTCATCGTCGGGAGTGCATTAAACGCCTGACCTACACGCTGCGCCGCGGGGCGAATCAAACGTCTCCGGTTGGACTATGAGATGACGAGTGATGGCTTCGAGCGACGGTCCGCGGAACGATGTACCAATGTAAAATGCATTAGCTCGGAATGTAAAATTAAAAATATGGTTACGCGAATGACTGAAAAACTGGGTGTATGACAGTAGTTCGGCTATACGCGCCGATGACCAACGTCATCTTTCAAGGATTTGTTATCACTTATTAACATTAAATAATTGCCTATTGCGAGCACGCGACGTTTAATTTAAACTTACAATTTCATACAATTTTTTTTTTTTAATTTCGTTTTAGTGCCCTAATAATATAATACTTATGCAATTAATTCTGCATTCTCTTTAACATTTTTAATTAGTGCTTATAAAGTAAATACAGGTACAAACTCATTTAAAACATCTGCAAATCTATTCATACGAGTATAATGAACTTAGATTAAATTATATTGTTCAGACATTTTTTTTTAAACATGTCATGAATTTATTTCCTAAGTAAATTATAACTAAATTTGTGAGTATGCGATTGCATCGTTTTGTATATAAAAAAAAGTTAAAATGTACCAACAAATTATGAGAGATAATAAAATAACAACAAAATTTATTATGTAAACTGAGTTAGTTTCATGAATATAAAATACGTAGATTTCATACATCAGTTGCGAATGTTTCGTCGACCGTTTTATGTACTCGAAAATATTATTAAGAAAACATAAAACATGATCAATGAATAATAATATAAATATAATATTTCTTTATTTCAGTAAAAAAAAAATATGAAATCATTTTTTTTCAATTGAAAATAATATGCACACACAAATTGCGAATAATAATAATAAATAAAAAGTAGGTTATACAATACAATTATCAACATCATTGTTATTGATGCATTATAATATAATATTTGGTAAATAATTATTATATTTCAGTTTATTAAAAATAGCTATTTTTATATGTATATATAATATGTCTTTCAAAGTTGAAATAAATTGATTTTTCAAATTAATGGGCTTCATGATTCAGATACATTTTGAATAGTAATAAACTTATAATATTATTTTATTTATTTATATATTATTTAAGACATAATGTCATTATATTGCACAATTGTATGTACTTATTTTTAAAAAGTAGAAAAAATTAGTACAAGTCCAGATGGAATCTCGGATAAAGAACAAGGGACAAAGAATCGGATAACAATAGTAGTCTAAATTAAAAAATGTTTTAACTTTTTATTTTACTATAAAACAAAGTCTGAAAATTAATTATTTAATTCATCAAATTTATAATTAACATTTTATATTATTAAGATGTAAAGTTATATTTAATTTTCTTGTGCAATATTATATTCGATTTATGTTCTTTATTACAACTATAATTTATATAAATAAATGCATTGTTTAAAACACCTATGTACACGTTTAAAATATATGTACAGTGATTTATGTGATTTTATTGGTAATAAAATCTTATTTTCTAATAAATAAATAACAGTAAATAAAGTATAGTCTGATCGAATATCAGATTGATTTACCTAGTATATTTTTGTTTTTAAATTTACGATTTTAAAATAATATTTAAAAAATTAACTATACTTTTTGACCAAAAACCGTCTAGAGGATATTTTTACGTATGAATGTCTGGTGTCGACACTGATACGACCGGGACATTTGCGGTCTGTACATTTTTTGTGCCATTTGTGGTCAGTTTATTTCTATCTACCTGAATATCAAATTGAAGGTATTTACATTATATTATATACTAAATTAATCCTATACAGTATAAAATATGTTTATTATAAAAATGTGTTGCCATATACTTGAGAGTTTTAAAGCGTATTATTATTGGATATACCGATTTGTTTCTATTTGGTTGTTTATGGTATCATTTTAGATAAAGTTTAATACAAGAAGAAAAAAGTTTAATATATATTTACTTATATGTGTTGAAAGTATTAAATCAAAAATGTGTTATGTCAATTAAATAGTTAGATATCATCGATATCCATCGATAAAATTTACCTTCAGTAAACATTATCTTCAGTATAGTATATACATTTGTAGAGTTCGGAACAGTGTTTTAAAATGAATGATTCTTTCGAAATGTTGGAAATTACTAAAGGAAATGCTTTAGCACTATACAGCGGTTATTAATATAAAAAATATCGAACCAATAATGCATATTTAATAACCTGGTTATGTTTTAATGAAATAAAAAGAAAAGGAAAAGACACAAGAAATAAAAACAGGAAGTAATATAATTTTAAATGTTTCAAAAAATGGAAAAAAATACTTGAACTTCATAATCAATATTCAAAAGCTAGAATAAGTAATGTAATAATAATTAGTAGAAGTCACTGCTAGTCCTAAGCCTGGAATAGTGTGAATGGAAGTTTAAATATATTCCATACTGTATAGTGTACAGAATCACTTTAGTATATACTATATATATATATATACCTTCAATTTGATGTTTATGTAAATAGAAATTAAGTGACCACAAACGGCACGAAAAAGGAGCCGACCGCAAATGTTCTAACCGAAAATGTCCCGGAACCAGAATTTCTATGTCTAACTAAAATCATCATGCTAGTAGAATTTATATTCAATCTATATGCATACTGTTAGTTCGCGGTGAATGTATAATATTATAAGTACCATACAATATGATCATAGTGCAAACGTGTACAACGTCGATTACACACTGGTTTCTGTTGCTGGGGGGGGGCGTATTTAAGGGAGAGAAAAAATAGGCCCACGCCTTCTGCGACCGTTTGCTGTATTTATGTATTATGTACTGTATAATTAAACAATTAATATTAATCAACGATAATATATCCTATTTTTGTGAACCTCGTTGCTGTAGAAATTGTAATTATTGTTTTTCCAAGCTTAACGGACGACACGTCATTATGACTGTAGTTTTTACATAACTTATGTTTAAATGTCGTCAGTTTCCACCCTCGTTCCCCATTAAGCATTTTTAAATACTCCCCTGTACGTTGTTTTAAAAATTACACGGCATTCCGTTCGCGACACGATTATAATCGTTGTTCGTATTATTTTCGTATACCTACTGCTTATTTGATGTAGTTTCGTGGATGTTATCGCGCGCGAGGTTTTCGGTAGAAATTTATCGAGAGTTGCGCCGCGTCGGCGGTCCAGCACAATAAACTCGGTCGTTTGATGTCAAGAGTCAATGGAAAAAAAATCGCGACAAAAAGAACCGTTTGTGAATAAATTAGCGTCTACCGGCTATAGCAGCGGATTCCTGGCGACTCGTGTAAATATGTGTGTGTGTGTGTGTGTGTGTGTGTGTGTGTGTGTGTGTGTGCGTGTTTGTTGTAGACTCGCACGCGGGCGAATTGGTTTTCGTTTTACGTATTCATAATATATTATCATTATTTTACGTGCGAATTCTACTTGTGCTGGAATTTACAATTATTTACATCAAGCGCCGCGGCGGGCGGCTCTGTAGATGCGACGTAGCTTGTTCCGATAGTAGAAAATACTTTGAATTTAAAAATAAAAAAAACTACGATCATAAACTTACACAGCATCGTGAATCGATTATATTAGCGGGTGAAATCGTTTCGATATAGGTATATTATTGGTTACACGTCAACGCTGCGTGGGTTGTGATGTCAACTATATTTATTATAATAATTATGATTTCGTAGATTGTATAAGAATTTTAAGCTCACTATAATTCACTAATGATTTAATTTCTAATACGCATGTTTTAGTACAACCTTATATAGGTTTATAATTCAAAATTCAAAATATTCATTGCGGCGCATTACGGTAGTCGAATGTTATCATTAATTGGTAAAAAAAAAAAAATCTTCAACGTATTTGCTGGTTATATCTATTTTGAAATTTTATGGATTCGTTGAGATCAAGAGTAGGACATGAGAATCTCTCTTGATATGAGTTATGACTGACAACTATATGAAGTATATGTACAAAGTAGACACTATAATACAGGTATGCATTCAAGTCCATAACATTCTTATTGCAGTTTTATAACTGACAATTTACAACATGATATGAAATAATATTTATGATAAAAAGTGTGTGTGTGTGTGTGTGTGTATAGTATGTTTTTGTATGAAACAGTATGCGTGTTCATTTTATATTCTTATTATAACTGTATTCGTCGTATACATACACATTTATTATTAAAGATGAACGAACGGTTATGTTTGCGTTTTTCCAACGACAGTAGCTGAGTTCATTGTCAAAAACTTTCGTGACGATAGAGCTACTCAATAAAGCCAAATTTACCATAATAATTATCGCGTTAAAAGGCGAACTCTCATTGTTATACAGTTATGATTCGCTGTTATTTTCTTTATTCGATTAGAAAACGGGACTACCGACAAAAACGATAGTACAGCTGCTGTCGCTGCGTTGTACATGATTGACACGCTAAACTTGTATGTACGTAAATACGCAATAAAATACAATATTATTCTAATACAGCGTTAAAATATGTTAAAATGAAAAACTATAAGTAGAGCAGTTGATTTGAAACCCGATTATTTCAACAAGAATATACGAAAACAATAATCGAAAGACCGACCGTCGTCAGTTACGCACGTTGCACGTTCTACTGTGATTTGTTCTCGTACACATTATACATACACACACACACACACACACACACACACACACACACACACACCTCGTTCTGTATAAATATCATAAAATACGTACAATACGACAAAAATGATAATTTGAACAAATCTGATGGAAAATTGTACGTTTAATTTTGAAATATTTACATAATCCAATGAACTATATAACGATTGTCCTTAGTTACGCAAAAACAGGGATCTTATTGAAAATAAAAAAACCAGTAGATATAATCTTGTTGTACAAAAAATCTCAAAATTGAAATATATGATGGTCTTTAAGTGTATTTATGTATTTAGAAAAAGTAGAATTTGAATAAATTATTGATTATTGATTACCTAAATGAATACAGGGCGGTGAGCGTACTTGATGAATCGTACTGTATGCGCACGACCGCCAAATAATAGTACGGTCGCTTATACACGTGAAAAACAATCCGATGTATAAATATCAATATCGATATAATTACACCAACGTACGATATTCGCGTACCTACGTAAGTCATAAAATAATAATATTACGTATATTAATCGGGGTCCGGTCGTGCGTTTGCCCTTCTCACAATCCGGATACTTTATACGCGATACACATAATATTGTAGCACGATTAATTTCGTATTTTATTGCAGCTGTAAACTCGGCAGAAATCGGAAACCATGTTTGCTTTTTGTAAACAACATTGTAACGATATTCGTACAATCGACGATCGCCGTACAACCGCCCTTTTAATTTACACATCAGATTAAAATTGTTTAAGGCTGATAGATAATATTATAACATAATGTACTGTGTAAATACATAATAATGGTACTTACGTTACGTTTTGATTTCCATACGATCAAAGTGGGTATAGAATATAGACATTACTTAAATTATCTAATTAATTAACTGTAATGTATTCAATCGGTTTTGTTCACTTTTACAGTGCTAAATTTAATTTTGGATTGATTATAAACGCTTCTACGTGTATTATATAATACTGAAAATATTTAATACGATTTTGTAAATTTTATAAACAATGTGCCTGTATATTTAACACGAAAGAAAAAAAAATATATAGAATAAATTAATATAAAAAAGGTGGGCAAAGTGAATATCGATCTGCTGTACAGGTGTCGACTGGCCTCACCAGTTGGTCACTGTAATTAACGTGTTAAATTTTAAATTAACGATATACAACAATTTTGAGCGAATAATATAGGATAATATAGATCGTTCCTGAATATGTTTGCCTTCGTGAGATTATGTTGTTTGGTATTACTATCAAAGTAGTTTATTTCACTATTGATATTACGGTAGTTTTAATTAATTTTTGCAAAAAAATTGCATTCATCATATTATTAATATTTTATAATTGTTATTAATTTTTAACTTTTAACTGAATACCACCTTACAGTAAAGGCGTAAAACAGTTTTAATAAGTTCATGTTATAAATAAGTAATAGATTAACATTAATCTACATAATTTAAAAATTTCATTGCGTATAATAAAATTTATAATATGCGTAAAAGTTTTGTTTTCAGGAATAATGTTTTTAAGTTAAAACAAAATGATCAACATCGTTTAAATATGTAATTTCGTAAACATTTTAACATAAAAAGTCTTTAAAAATTATTATGATTAATTTAAGATATTTAGTTACAGTGTAAAATATTTATGAGGAGTACCTATTGTATTAAATGTTCAAATATAAGCCACACAAATGAAGACTTATTAAGGTTTTTACTATTACATGCAGTTTGTAACTTTTCGTGATTTTGACGGAAAAAAATAATTTTAATTTCAAATGCATATAAAAAAAAAAAATGATGTCTATCTATGCATTTTTAATATTCCTGATTAGCCAAAATTGTATGAAAATTATATTGTATGTATAAAAAAGTGTTATATTATATAATACAAGTATTTGGTTACAATATTTCAAGAATCTACAGTTTTTCATTTTACAAAATAAACCGAATCGATTTTTTCAAAAACGGGTTTTGCTTAAAATTTCATGTTTTTTCTGATTATCAAGAAAAACTTTCGATCCTCGAAATACCAATTTGATCCAATTTAAAACGACTCTCGGAGGTAAAAATTGAAGCACTTTTACCCAGTCTAAAAGTGATGACAAGCGCAATGAAACACACACTCACCCAGACATTATATAGGTATTGTATAATCAATACATCCATTGATCTGTTCAGAATTCAAACATAATATAAACATTTTACAATAACGTTATTTAAAAATATTAATCGAATGGAGTAAAATTTCCTAGTGGGCCTGAATTGGTTATTACCTGTATAGTTTCCACTTCACCACGACTGTAGTTCACAGCGCTCAACGAGCACGCTGCACGACTCATATTATGTGGCACTTGAAGGGATTTGGTATGGTTAACGTGTGTTATATAACATGTGTACGCGGGCTTAGGTATGTATTCCTATTATTGTATGTTTTTTATTTTTGTACTCAGTAAAGTAGTGCGCAAACCGTCGTATACACTCGAGTGATTTTCTTTTTTCGATAACCGTACTGTACGCCGACCACAGCCGGAAATCCGTTGATATACTTTTTAGAGTGACCAATAAATGCGGGAACGCGGGTGAAGGACATCGCTTGAAATTTGTATAATGCGTATTAAAAACAATATTGAGATAGTCTCGAGTAACAATAATCAACGGTTTCATTAGTTGATGAACTTGATGCGCATTGGATTTAAAAAATAAATAATAATAATTAATTGGTTTTAAAGTTATTTGAACAACATTTATATTATATAATCGACTTGTGGTGTACACCGTTTTAAATTAATCGTGCCTTTCGCGATTATAAATCAAACACTTATAATACGATAATCGGTTCGTGATAATCTGCGTGGAGGTGGGAAGGGCTGATGACGATAAGCAAATTATAGTAATTCAAAATTTTGTTTTAAATATATCACTATTTACAGTGAAAGGTTGATTTTCATTCGAAAAAAAAAGTTTGGAACACCATTGACATTCCTGAAATGTTATAAAAACTTATGAATTTGAAAATCTGATGCATAAATAAACTTAAAAATGCCAAAAACAACAATTTGAATGAATTGATTACTGAAAGAAGAAAAAATGGGAGCGAGCATGTTTGATGAATTACCCTGTAAATATGCTAGTGGACGGGAAATTAATTGTACAATTTGGAATCGGATTTATACTGAGAAATCGTCTGTGAATCCGAGGTGCAGGTTGGTTAAATCTTACTCAACTTTGCTAACATCCGCGGAAGCTTTTAAAATCAATAAATTAGTGATTTTCATCGTGTCTAATAAAGATTTTTCAAAATAAATCACACGGTGTTCGAAACAAATTATCAAATCTTTTTACACGGTATACGTAGGTATTTTTTTTAATAATTTTTATTTTAGAAAAGTACTCTAAAAGTTTTATTTATATAAAATACCCACGCAGTATGTATAGACAGTTTAGATTGATTGGTACCACTTTTCGAATAAAAACTGAAGATATTTTTTTTGACCAGACATATTATTATAGTTATTGTTGTTGTTATTATTATTATTGTTTCGACATGAAATCATTTTGGAGCGCACGTGCGGCACGCTTTGTTTTTCAGAACGTTTTATAACTACAATATAATATTATATTCATTTGTTATTAAATTATAGGTAATAGACAGGTATAGTTGTTACCACAACTCTTTATCAGAAACGCACCTAAAACGTACACTGTAATTGAACTACCGTGAATTATTATTATTATTATTATAATACAACAAATCAATGTTTACATTGATAAATTTACATAAAATTATGGTTTCGGGGCAACACAAAAGTTTACACGAAAATCAGGTTTTCTAATTGGTATCCCTCTTGTAGATAATTGGCCTTCGGGGGTTTGTATTATAATAATATGATTTTTGATTTAATTTTAGTATTGATATATCATTATATATATATAATAATATGTATTATTATATTTATATAATATCGATTACGACTACGATAACTTGATTTTTATAAAACGACGTCCGTGTTCATATTTTATAGACGAAATTATTTTATATATTTATATCTATCGTAAAATAATTACTTCCGTATGGAGTCAAAAATTATTATTGTTTGTTTTATATCGATTTTTGTAATTTTACTTTATTACAGAAAATAACTAGTTCATTAAAATATTATGTAAGATCTTATAAATTATTAATGATTTATATAATTTTTAAGATCTCAAACTTGGGACCTTAGAAAAAAAAATGATTAATTCAACTATATCTTACGAGTGATGATCGATCACATTTAGACTTTAAAATATGATGAAAACGTTATTGCTTTTCTGCTTCACAGTTAATTAGCTTCTTACCTATATTAATAATTTAAACATAATATTATATTAATTATAGTTTCAATCTATACAAACCTAACATTTGATGCGTTGGAACAAAAGACGAGTTTTATTAATAATTTTAGCAACTCAATTACTTTTTTCCCATTGAAGTCAACTCGCATTAAGCTGAATGCTATTTTTTCGTCCTTATACAACTCGTTACAGGGATCGCTGCAATTTAATAGAAGAAAAAACAGTTAATACGATTTTAATAAGACCACGTAGAATCGACCACAAGTCTTCATCGAATACGTTTTCCGGTCAGAAATTTGCATTATACTATAGTAATATTATATTCTTGTATACGAGAAGCCGATTGTAATAATATATAGGTAGGTACCTACTGCGACGTAGTAATCCAGCCGCGAAGCTATTAAAATTTATAAATTGAATGTACGGCCATAGCTATAGGTAGGTCTCAACGATTGCGCCTCGGGCATTTATTAGACGATCGAAATTTTCTTTTAAAAATCGCGCGGGGTCTGTACAGATTGATCGTCGATCGCTTTCGAAACACACGGGCCGTCGAAAACACGCTCTGCGTTAGACGGTTTACGCATAGTACGGCGTAATATACGCGTATACAGCCCCGCTGTGGCGCACCCCTTTGCAGACTTGCTCGCGATAACAAAAAAAAAACTATATGTATACAGGGATGGAACCACCGCTATATACTCTCCCCGAGGCCGAGTGCGCGCATATATATATACGGAATAATATCGATCTGTCTAGACGGCCAGACACTCTACTCCGCTACTGCTGCTGGCTGTTGTTGCGCGCGAAGGGGCGGGTTGTGTGCGTGTGTGAGATGGCGGGAGGGCGAGTGGGCGAGAGGGGCTCGAGTTAGCGGAGGGGTGGGAGACGTCGCCGGGTGACCTTTTCTCCGGCGCGGCCCTCTTTAAGCCGGTGCGAATTATTGGCAAACGAAAAAAAAAATTGTTTAAAAAACCAAACGAAACACGAAAGAGTTAAACTGCCGCGCAGTGCGCGACCAGTGTGTGTGTGTGTGTGTGTGGCAACCGGAAAGAACCGGTCCCGCGTGCGCAACACAGACGTATATAATATAAGCATATAGACGTGTCGAAATTATTTTACAGAGGAATTATTACCATTATTGTTAATCATCACCGGTGGCAATTCGCTACCATCACCCCGAGGTCGGCGCGTCAGAGGTGGGTACCGATATTTATATTATATATATATATTTATATATATATAATATATATATAAATATAATATATATATGTATATACGTATTTTTTTTCGATCCGCGAGAAATAATTACCGAATAAGCCGCTTATGGACGCGTATCCGACTGCATATTTATATATGCGTATAGACGACAATGACCACCGCCAGATTATGTATTATGTGTTTTATATTTTTTACGTGTCGAAATCCTACGACGGGACCTGTAACATAATATCATAATAAAACACCGCGGTCGCGTGATCGTTATGTTGTGGCCACACGGCGTTGCGCAAAATCAAGTCCAATTTTTATTCATCCATATCGTTTACCATTATTAGTGTTCTATGTCGTCGACATATATATAATATGCCGTCGAATTGTGATGCACAATCTAAGGACATGGCACCTACGACTACTTTGCTTTGGGTGAGATCCGACGTAGTTCCGGTGCTACGACCCAATCATAATTTCGTGTGATAATAATTATAATATAACCCTATTTGTATTTTATCTTTCTGCGTTTTCCAATTCGTAAAAGTTAAAATATTCGTTCGAATATATTTTTTAGCGATTCGATTAGAGACTAACTTATGTCTAAAAACCTTAATTTGCTTCGATCTATCTAATAAAAAAGAACGTTTATTAACCAATTGTCCGTAGTACGTTAGCAACGGCACTCTTCACAAACACCTTAAAAGTTAAAATTATTGCTTGCTCTGTGAGTTTTCACTCGTTCATTAATATAAAAAATTTCTCCATAACAATTTATAGACACCCTATAATCCCTATTGTATTTATTTAATCTTTTTTTCTATTTCTCGCCGAAATAACTCTCCTGATCACTTAAAATAAAACAATTAAAAATATATACACAAATAGAAATAAAATCTAATTGAAGTACTGTCATTATAGACGTACCCCTTTCATCATGTTATTCGGTTTTTATTGTAATCTCACAAAAATTTACCCATTGTTGTTAATCTTATAAATTTCAAACTTTCTCATTGAATTATTCATTTTTAATATGCAGTTGATAAAAAAAATCAAAATGCAGAATAAGAAATCGACTTTAAAAACTTTAGAATGACACTCTGGAGTCTGAATAGTTGTAAAAATGGAGTTACGACTTTTTTCGTTGGAGGACGTCGATTTAATGTGTTTGGAAATTAATGAAATAATGGACAGACGGAATAATATGGCCATAAGGCCTACAACAAGAGTTGGATATTTTGAGTAATGAAAGATAGGGGGAAACATCTGAAACGGATGATATTAGACTGAGAATATATTATTTAATATAAGGGGAGAGAAACAATTTATCAATGTCCAGCGCGCCACTCAGAATCGGATGTCGACTGAACATAAGAGGATTAAGAATACTTAAAACGGCGTCAAGTTTCCCTTCATTATGATTACGATTGCAAAAAAATAAATAAGAAAACCTTTTGAGCGTTTATTAGCTCTATGGAGGATTTTTTTGCAATTGTCTTAAGTATGTTTTTCCCGAAGAACTCGCTTTTTCCCATCGCTATTTAGATAACAATAATAAATTCACTTAAAAAAAAATTTACAGTATTACATTGGCGTAGGACATATTGTGTGTATTAGTTACTTTTATTTTAATCTATAGCCGAGTTTGAAATCGAGATGTTTTATAAATTGAAACTGATTTTAATTCACATTCCTTTTGATAAGAAAACTATATGAGTTAAAAAAAAAGTATGCTGCGACTGTAAATTAATATAATTTATGCAATTTACCGATTAAATTATTTTTCCGAGTAATCGTTTTCTATTTTAATTATTCATCGGACAATCTTCGAGTTATCAGTATCATTCCAAATGCAGTAACTACGAGTCATATTACGGAATCTCAAGAATTTTTTGTAAATAAGTCAAATTCCATTTCAAGGTTTGATGGGTTGGATACGTTTTAATTTTAACTTTATTTGCGGACCTTGAAAGTTTGTACTTTGTACAGTATAAATATAATAATATTCCGTACATAAATGATGTACGAAAATATTCAGAGTTTGTTGTAAAAGCGTTAAAATATTTCGTATCGTGTTTCGTCGAACACTAAATACGTATTCTTATTTCGAAATACCGACTCTATTACAGAATATATATAAACTCTGCTTAATGTCGAGAAATAATCGAGAATACTCATACTCAATATTATTTAACGATATTTCTATCGTTATAAAAAACGAGTCTTGTAAAAAACAAACAATTAGGTTATGGTTTTCATTTTGGTGAATAAATTATTTCCCCTCCTCCCTAGTTTTTATCCGGTTACGCCACTGCTTATACACCTATATTCGTTGTATACGACGTCAAACTTTTAAACACGAGTAACCAGATTGAATTTCGATGTATTATTTTGAACAGCACATTTACTTCGAACATAATATTACACACAGGTATTGCACATCTATAATAATATGTCATGACGTAGTTTTTAATCAATCACGTGCGTGCAACGGTATATTCTTGATGTTTGACGGACGATTATTCATCGCCTTTTCCGGAATATTGCACTTAGGAATATATGGAAATAGGTGTATAGTACAAACGATCCTCTTTCGTCAAAGCTCGTATTATTATGTGTATACATAAACTATATACTGTATAGGTATATGTAATAGGTGGTTTGTAAACGATGTCTTCCGCACAAACGCGTTCTAAATCGACCGAAAATACTCGCGTATATTTTAAGTCGAAAAATTCCATAAACAGGCGTCTTCAGACGAATCATAATGCGGTTTTATTAAATAAAAAAAATATTTATTAATATCGGAATGAAAAATTCTTCATTTTTTATATTTAAATTTCTATATAACTAATAATGCATTCGAAAGACGTGCTGTTTAATTATTATTTCTCACAAATTATTGTGTTAGTTAGGTTTTTATTGTTTTATTCTTCGAATCTGATTATATATATATAATAATCATCTAAATATAAAAAATAATAATAATAATAATAATAATAATAATAATATATATACTCGGAAACGCGTTATACGTCAACTACGGGAACGATGAGATTCTTTTTATGGTATTGATTTGACCTGTCGCGGTGTGTTCGATGAAAAGACAAACTGCATATAACCAAAAGAAATTTTTTTTTCTTTATTATAAATTCAATTTCTTACCACTTGCAATGGAATAATATTGTAAAATGAAAATCTTTCTGTCACACTGATGAAAGTAAAAATATTAAAAAAACCAATACACGTAAATAATGTATGTATTAAAAATAACAGATGTAAAAAAACCTTAAAAGTTGAAAAAAAACAGTTAAATTATTTTTTGCTAAATTGATTAAATTAGTGAAGAAAACTGAAAATATAATTTTGAATAAATCATTTCTTAGAATGTTCACAAAATGTTGAATATTTTTCTATTGTGTTAAAAATAGAATAAATGCAAGTCTTCTAATTTATCAAAAAAAATTGATTTTTCGTATCATTTTAAAAGTATTAAAAACTGTTGAAATGTATATTATGAAGTAAAAAATAAAAAATATGTTTGTAATTAACGAATATAATAATAATTTAAATTGGAACTCGTCGTGGATTTTCAATGGCGTTGCATTATTGCAAATGTATCTCTTTTTCAAAACATTGATTGTCAAAATATGTAGTGACTGGTTAGTGGTCGCTCACAAATCTAAAGAACAATATTAAATTATCAAGTAAAAAATATTTGAAGAAAAATGCAATATGAATATTTAAAGCGGATTAGTAACTATATAGTAATATATTTTGTATTGATTGGGCGTTATCGGGTCCTATAGATTGATATATTAGTAATAAAACAGTTTTATATTATGTCATCTTGATTTGTAAATCGCAGTTTAGAATCTAAAACCGGAATTTTTTGAACAATATTAAAATAAGAACCTAATCAGATAATACTAGGTATTTATTTTTACCCTAAAATTACCAGTATCTATAAATAATTTTAACTTAGTTCACAGTCAGTTGTTTTTAGCTCATTTAAATAGCCCCAATATTTTAACTTAAAATGAAAAAAAAAATATGCCTATGAATTTTTAATATTTCTATAAAGTTATAAAATAACTCATGTTATCTTGTATTAAATTTCTAAGAATTTCGTCCTGCTAAATAATTTTCTATCGATATGCATAGAAAAACAACTAAAACAAATTAAAAATCTCTCATGCCTATAATAATAGCTCAAAAAAACTTAATATATTTTGAAAATATTATCATATTATAACGAAAATGATAATTTAAAAGTTTGATAACAATTTAAAGTTCTTGCAGTTATTCGTTTTTGAATTATAACAAAATAAAGAAATCAAATTAGTCAAAAACTGATAAGCGTAAAAATTTTCGTTTTCTTTAATTTTTATTTGTTTTTCCTGATTATAAAAAAAGATTAAACATTTTTTTAATTTTAACCTTCTCTAAGTATAAACTAGATTCACTTTTCTATCCAAAACCATCCTTAATATTGAAAAAAAAAAACAAACAAACAAACATCATTGTAAAATCAATACATTCATTGCTTAACTCAAAATTTAAATACTTTATATTTTATATCAGCTTAGTAGATTAATACACCGTAATCATATATTTAAACATTTTAGTATAAATTTCAGTTAAAAATTCTACGATGACTATAAAAGGTTTTAGTTGTAGTGAATACCTGTACAAAGTGGTTTTTAAAGCGTAAATAAGATAAACAACGTTAAGTGACAAAAACAAACACTTACGTTGCTTATCTTGTTTACGTATTTAAAAAACCATTTACTACCTTTGAATGCTATCACGGCATTCACTAAGACTAAGACCAGAAACTTATTCTGTAGTTTTATGAATCAAAACCGAGAACTGAACACACAAATTTAAATATTGAAAAACTGAAACGATAAACCACAGTTAACGGTATGATACTAGAATCACTGCTATTCTATTATATAGTTATATTGTAATATAGTTGCATCACTCGCGCCATGTAGAACGAGCATATTATACTACTTTGGTGAAGTCTCACGCTAAAATTAGGTTCTATCGATAAGTTAAACATTGAAATCGAAAAAGTATTTTTTATGGATCAGATGGATCTTACACTAAAATGTATTCATTTTTTTTTTGTTTTTTTTATAGGACCACCGAGCCAAAAAAATGCAGGTGAACATTGTACAACGGGACGGCCGGGACGCCGTGGCACACAGTTTGAGAAACATTGACGCTATACTGCAGTGTATATCGTATAGCGACTGAACTTAACTCAGCTCGGTACAATATGTTGTGTAAGTGCAAACTTCGAAGGCCGTGCGTTACAGGCGTTACAGCTAAAACGCGTTACCAGAAACTTTCCGATCGACGCTGATACCTCGCACATAACGTATAATAATATAGCGTATGTGTACCTATACCTATAATTGTGCACTAATCTGTATAGCGTAATATATTTATGGCTATTTCGGCCGTTTCTGCTATTGACGTAACGTTATTAATGTTATGTACTATACTTACGCGGTTCCGAGTTCAGTTAACGATTTAAGGAATATTAAACTATCGAAATACACGTACCCGCTACATTATACAGGATTGTGTGGTGTTCATTTTTACACGAATTCAAAGACTCGCTGCAGAGAACAGACTGCCGTCGCTCGTCTTAGTGGCTTATTATTTAATGACGAAAAAAGTTTACTTCGAGATTTATGTCAACGAAACAACCTTATAGCTAGGCACTGTTCGTCGGTTTTTTTTCCTAATAGATACGCAATATGGCTGATGTCTAAACAATCCGTTTATCGAATGCGCGCTAATAATACGTAATAAAGTCTATAAACACTTTAAATGAAAGCATAATAATTATTTTGCCAATTCTTATGAGCGAGATATTAATTGTCATTATGATATTACATGTGGTATTGGACGAATAAAATTCCACGACTGACTGATGATTAAAACCATAAGTATTGAATTTAAATTCGTCGACACTAAAATAACAAAGCGATGTGACGTGATTTATTATTATTGATGTAAAAATTCAAAAATACTGACCATGAAAACTGAAATTAAACCATCGATACTCAATACGAAATAAGTATAATTTTGTTTAGTTTTCTTTTTATTAATTACATTATTTTTTTTTTATTTTAAATCGTTGTTATATTATAATTACATTGACCCATATTATAGAACGTATATTATGAAAAAATTCAACGAACTATATATCTAACAAATTTATGAATTCTAAACTATAGATAATATAATCCTCATACACTTAATTATTGGTACTGATAGTTGATTATTTTACACAACACTGATTAAGTAATACTTATTATGTTTGTACATGAACAGTAAAACATACAATATTTAAAATATCATATCAATTTAATCTGTACGTCGAAACGCCGATAAAGATAATGATATCATAATAAGGTTTTTGGATCCTTGTGGCGTTGAACTGCGGCCCGGAAGAATATTGATTCATAAGGAAGGAGGAGGACATTTTTTCTGTCTGTCGAAGATTTAACCCCCGTCGTTAGCCGAAAAGCAAACAGTCGTCAACACATATGGCCGATATCTACACGGCGTTCATTAACTGGCCGCAGGATATATATGCGTTATAATTATAACTAATAAGATATAGTTCTCCGGCGATGGTCATCGGAGGTCGACATTTTTTGGATTCTTCGTTAAATCCGCGAGCGTATGTTCGCGCTCGTACAAGACGCGCGGATGGTGGGCGAGGGCGAAGCGAATAGACGGTGAAGGTTGAATTTATACAATTTTTTTTTTTTGTCGCTTTTTTTCTACGGCGAAGCAGTTCTTCTTTGTGCCGCGTGTCTCCGGTCGCGTTCCCTCTCTGCCCGTCATCGTAGTGCCGTCGTTGTCGTCGACGTAGTCGTCTGCGGAATGCGGTCCTCCGAAAATGGTCAACTCGTGTGCGTATATTATATTATATTATACGTCATCTGCTACTACACTCGGATGCTGCAGTAGCGTAAAGGATATTCGCGAGCGCACCAAACGGATGGCGAAGGAGACGGGGAGGGGAAATTGAGTACAAAATAAAAATTCATACAACTAACGCGAGTAGAGTATATAACTCTCTCGCGACGACGATAGCAGCCAGGACGGGCAATATGACCGCGCGGGTGGTGGGGACCAAAATCTAAAATAAAAAAACGGTTCACGCGCGTAGATAGATACCTACACTATATTGTCTTTTGCATTTTTGCGCGCAGACAACCTCGGACCGATCACGGAAAATATTAGCAAGTCGTCCGCAGGCCTGTTAATATAGCCGCGCGGTAATAAGGTCGTACCTCGCGCAATATTACCTAATAACCTCCCGACTATATTTTATGGAGAAAAAAAAACTTCGGCGTGACATCAATCGTTTTGACTGTCCATATCCGATCGCATTAATTATAATAATTTTGTTATATAATATAACTAGCCTGTCACGCTAAGCATTGGCGGGGTCAGCACTCGCAGCAGCTTCCTCTACGATGGTGTAAGCGCATATTATAATAGTATTATAGTACTATACTATTGTTATACGTCATCGTGACCGTTAGTGTGGTATCGAATGTTCGATCGCAATATGCGCGTACGTACTCGGATAGGCGTCATAAGCGTTAGGGTATTATTGCCCGAAGCACCGCATACTATCATATATATATATATTATTTTAATAGTTAGTATAATTATAGGTAATGTAAACTGCAGGTGTGTAATATTATTATATATCATTATGTAAGACTGTGATGGATGGGCGTTGGTATATGTGCATGCATACCTACGAGTCAGAAAACAAATAAGGAATGAATGTCTGGTGACTGAGCACAGATAATAATATCATTGATTTTAGGCGCATCTCTGCTTAATCCGTTCTCGGGAATCTAACTGCAATTCGAACGAAACACTCTGCTATTTGGATTACCAATCCTTGCTGAGATATCTAAACCGAAATGTTCGAATTGCACTCGATCCGAGAATTCCGTATAGTATGACATAAACTTATATTTGTATTAGTCGACACTTGGAAATCGTTTTCGTGTAAGTATCGATCCATGTGGTATTATTATTGATTAATAACGTATCAAAATTATTGGAACTCTCACCTCGTGCACGACCATTAGCTTAGGAGGTGATCCAACGTCATTATTTTTTATATATTTTATTATTTTATTATTATCATATAATATTATTGTTATTTATTATATTGAAACAATACGTTATTACACGACATAGCTAATTTAATTTAAAAACAATTATACGTGAATACATATCTTTATAGTTTGTGTTATTGGCGTGTTAAAATTGTAGCGATAACACGAGTAATATTAAGTATTATACTGAAAACGATAAACTCTAAAAGTTAATTAATTACAAAATATCGTTGTTGCGACGATCGACTGTTATTCGTCGGTAAATAGGTTTTATGCAACGGTCGAGACGAGTGCAATTCGAACGTTACCTTTTCCCGTCCCAAGTGCAGTTCGACAGAAATAAGTGCAATCTGACATTACGCTCACTGCTATTAATATACACAGATCGGACCGTCGTCGGCCGACTTTATCGTGTCATAACCATACGAGTATAACGATACAGCGCCTCTGAACGGAAGCGTAATCGATCTTTTTACGACGCACCACCACGCTTCCGCCGACGCGCACAAAAAATAATAATGTATAATCACATAACACAACAACAATACGCGTATAATATATATATATATATATATATATATATATACGTATTATAATGTGCTGTATACCCCCGCGGGACCTCGTTCTGCCGCGCCGATTTCACAGCCACTGGAGCCACCCACGACATTAATATTATATTCGATTTTCTATAGGCGCGTAAACCGGATCCCCATAGTCGGGCAAATAAAAGAATAATAATATTGTATACGAACAATACGCCACCGGCTTTTTTTCGCGTCTCGTATAATAGTGTATAATAATAGTAATACAAGATTATTTACCTACCTATACATTATACAATAATATTATACGCGAGCGCGGCGGCGGCGGCGGTTATTTACGAATTGTTTGAGATATTTTCCCCTGCGCCGTGTGGAAAACAATAGAATTTAACTATTTAACTCGCGATACCGCTAACCCGCGCATAGTAGCATAATTAAACATTATTTTATATTTTAATAATATAAAATAGCACTACCTACAGTATACAATTTTAATCGAGATTGGTACGCGTAAATTTCAGAAAGTGCAGTGATCGAGCGCGATTTTTATTTTATATATATTATATTATTATATAGCGTGTCAAAAATCGTTTTTTGGTAAGTATAACATATTAAATAATATCATAATTTTTTTATAGTATGAAGGACAATTCTTCGACCACGCTCATCGCCAAATTTCTTCAAAAACATAGTTATTAAAAATTGGATTTCTAGAATTTTAAAACCATACTTTCAAATGCTTGAGATTTTTTTTAGAATTTAAGGAATATACAAACTTGTATTTTTCAAGTAATAACCCTCTTACTTCCTGCAAATCATTTCTAAAAACTTAATTTAAATTTATTAATCTATTTTTCTAAAAATGTTGATGTATCTCTCAAAATCAAAATTCAAGTAAGTATTTTTTGAGTTATTGTTTAACTATGTATGCTAAAAATATATAGACCCATGATAATGGGTTTGAAAAATATGGGGTCTATGGCTTAATTAGTATTAAATATTAATCGAACAGTAATTATAATTTGTAAAAATGACTCAAGTATAATAAATACTTGTTCCGATATAACATATATTTTAAACTTTTTATAAGGACTATATTTTCCTGAATATACCCATTTAAATAAATAAGAAACTACTTAGCGTTTGAATTCTAAACTAGGTATATTAAAACTTTCGAAAAAATCCACTAAATAATTAACAGTAAAAAAAGGGTTGTTCTTACTTGATAAACAGAAGTTTGAATTACCACAGTACATTCATTGTATCCAAAATATATCAAAAACTTCAACAAATATGATCTTTTAGTAAATTTAAAAATTCCGAAATTCATAATGAGAATAAATTTATTATTAATAAAAAAAAAAAATGGCGATTAACAGCTTGTTGAATGAGCCCTGTAAATACTATCACCGATTTCCGCTAGAAAAAGAAAATTATTAAAATGATCTATATCGTAACGCGAAATAATTCGTTGCCGCCTTGCCACTCGAATTGGAGTTCAATACGGTTTTAAGCTATATTATTTTATATTTTTACCTTTTTTATCGTTTAAATGCGCGTTGGTTTGCGGTGCGCGTGTGTACCTATAATATGATACGAATATTTACGTATCTAGACTTATTCGCCTATACTTGTCGGATAGTTAAAAAAAAAAAAATACTATATATTATTATTTTAGATGAGAAAAAATGTCAGAATTAACCTGTAGTTGGTATTCGGTATACAGACAAAAGAACGTTAAAAGTGTTCCGCTTTTTGGGATTCTGTTAAAAATTAATTTAAATACAATGCAGTTGGTAAAAAAAAAACCGAACAAATTGTGTGTAAGAACAATAGAAATACTATATTATTATTTTGTTATATCTTATATAGTTATTAACATAATGTTTAAATATTACTTTTGAAACTTAAAAAATAGTATTAAGATGAGAAGATTTTTCAAAGATTTATGCACTTTCGTTGTTGTATGTATAGTATTTTATGTTAATTTTTGCGGAAATACCGAGTCCCACAAGAGAGTCGGTGTAAAAATCGAGACTATTTAATTGTTTTACGTATAACAATTCGATTTTGAAATCGTACTGGTTTCTGTTTGGTTTTTCTTTCGGGCGTTATATTCTAATCACATCCGAAACGCAGCTGAAAAACGCACACTCTCCCAGTCACCTATATATATACATATATACGTACATATGTATACGGCGTACCTACCTAAATGTGTAGCGCATTTACCTATGCACGTCATCCCACGTACGAACCCTCAGACTGGTGAACGTGACTACCGACTATATAGTTTATATACAGGGTTATTATTTTATCACGAACCGGACAATATCTTATAGGTAAAACGCGGTGTTTAACCACATTGCTATGATAATTTTTTTCAAACGTTCAACGTCGTACGTCTTTATTTTACATAATATCTCTTTATATAATAATATGATTATCGACGTTATTTGGTCGATGGCTTGAAAACTAGTTTTTTTAAAAACGTCTTCAGTTTTCTGAGATATTTCCCGAAACGCTCAATAAAAATATAATCACCCTGTACATAATATTATTATGGGCATATACCGTCTATCGTGTGTGTGCGCGCGCTCGTATATACACTCGTATGGTGTACATAAATATATAAGCGTACGTGTTACTATAGTGTATAAATATAAGTATATGTATTATCGTCATATGTATAGCGATATATAAATCCTCGTAGAAGTCGACCTATACGAATCACTGGAACTACGACGGATTAAGTAGGTAGTAATATATTCGACTAAACGTCGTTTGGTCGTTTGAGCGGTTCGAATCTGCAACGGCATATTACTTAAAAAAATACGTTATATTGCAAGTAAATAAATTGAATTTACGAAGAATAATCTTTTCATTGTATAATTGTTGTGTATGCATATAGTTTAGGTAGATACTATAATGTAATGGCAATAAAAGCCAACTAAACAATTTTAAATAGATTTATTGTTGTATCACTATTACTATCTTAGGTTGAATGATTCGAATTTTCATTTCAATTGATCTGATCTCGGTAAGTTATGTCTTCATTTTTAATAGAGTTCACTAAATTAATTTATACTGCATTAGCTTGAATACAATTATTTCTAAAATCAAAGTTTAGAGACAAAATGTTCAATTCATGAAACTTCAAGCCTGCAAGATTCAACGCCGTAGTTTTCGATTAAGTAATTTATTTTCGATATCGTCGACCATTACTTCTTGGCTACAAAATATTTGTTAGTACCTATCAATAATAATTAGGCGTTGTCGAGAATGACTAAGCAATGATGAAATAATTTATTTTATTTATAGAAATGTAGAAATTTACATCATTTCCGAGTCAAATGTAAAAAATAATACTATATTATGCATGATTTTTAAAATATCAATATTAATAAGGAATTACGATCAAATGGCTGATGATTTTAAAACAATACGAAAAGAAAGTAGCAATAATTTTTTTTTTTTTTATCATTAAATTAATGAAAATTCGAGTTTATTCTCATATGGCAAAATATTAAGTCATTTTGAATTACGTATTCTATTACTAAAGCGACAAGCACAGCATTTATTAATCTTATTTTTCAGTTTTAAAGTTACATTTATTAAATCCTTGTGGTCTGGTGATATTAAGACTTTTGCTTCCGAAAAAGTTATCTAATTTTATTAGGCCTATTTTAAAGCTGATTTAAGATCGAATCAAAGTGAACGATCCGCATGTGCAAATCTAAAAAAGTAATAATGGATTTTATAATAAGTGTAAACATATTATTATAAGCGTGCTCAATCGATACCATAAACTCTTTCTCGTCGAAGATTATAATAATTTTATAAAAATAACACAGAAACTTTCATATAGCTATTTCTATATAACATGACATTTCCTACGATAGTTTAGACAATTTATATAATTCCTAGACATTAATGTTTATAGTTTTAAAAATTACCAATTAACTACAGTAATGCTGTAATACACGATAAACTCGTTTTTCAGTAATTTGTTACAAACAAGTCTAGTCATTTTAAACTTTTCGCAAGAAATTTTGTTATTTTCTAAATTATCAACATAATTATTATATAAAAGAGACGCGCTTTGGAAAATCTTCGGAGATCGCTACGCTATACCATAGCTATACTATTACACTGCTGTGTTGTGGTGTCGGTGAAATTTATTTTTAAATCTACTCGGAAGCTGTTTAATGTTTAAAGTTAGGTATATGTATATATAGTGAGAAACAGATGATTCGGAGTTTAATGTTTCGAGTTTCGTTCGGTCGGTGTCGCGTAGTCGTTAAATAAAGTCGATGAAGGTATTCACGGTAGCTATACGCTGTGTACATAAAATAAAGAATGATTGTTAATACTTTTACTTTATGTAATACAGTATAATTATTTATTATTAAGTCATAGCAAATTTAGATTATTAGCCCTTATTAATTCGAATAGGTATACTATACGCGCCCAACAGTGGCGTAGCTAGGATTTTCTTAAGAGGGTTGTTAACTATAAACGATAAATATTATATATAATACGTATAAACTATAACTGTAATTTTAATGAATTCATATGGATACATTATTTCAATATAGTATGGTCAATTTTTATTGTTTGTGTTTTGAATATGTAATATTATGATAATGTATATTGTATATTGTAATATGTATGTAAAATATGCAATATATGATATGGCTCAAGGAGGGAGGTGTCTACTCCCAAACACCCCCTTTGTATACGCCACTGACGTCCATATATGCTTCATACAATATACATACACTAAAAGAGATTCTGTTTCCGAACTGCGTTCGCACACGTAGACTAACTAATGTTAGTCTAATAATATACTAATGTATATATGAGTAACTACATCATAATAAAGTACAAGGACCACACGAGAGTCAAACAAAAATATTATAATAGTATTTACCGAAAAAAAGAAATCCACTTTAACGAATAGTTCTTGTCAAAAAAAAAAAAAAACAAAACAAAACACGTTATCAAAACTCCTAACCTTTTACTAAACGCACATATTATTCTAATGTCGTTTCCGGTTTGATTAAATATACGTTGCGTCGTTTAATTAATATATACCTACCATATATTATAAGTTATTAATGATGTATAGGTATAATATTAGTACAACACACGATAACACGACATCGTTCCATTGAATGATATAATAATAATAATAATGATAATAATAATATGAGGCGTGTGCTGACCACACGCCTTTCTCTTACAAACCGACTTATAAGACGAAAACGGCGCGGAAATAGTTTGCCTCGATATTATATTATAGTTTCATATACCTACGACTACTATTATGGGGTGCGTTTCCTGCACTACACCATAGTCTCGTCTATATATCGACAATACAGGAACACGCATATAAGTCATTCCATATATATGATGTTATGTTTTAGAGGGTTTGCGATGCACGTTTTCCAAATAATATACCACTACCACCATACTCGTACAAAACAAATCGACATTATCGATAATATACGCAGTCACGTCGCTATAATGACTGTCACTGCCGTAACCAAGTAGTGAGGGACCTGGTGCACGTGTCCTCCTACCTCTCCCAAAATAAAAAAAAAATTATTTTTATTTTTTGTGTGCTTTAAGTACTACTATAATACATTATTTTTAATTTGCGTTTCATCTTTAAGTCATTAGTAATACATCACAAATAATGATTTATAAAAATGTCGAATAGCTTAATGATAAGTATGGACTTAGATAAGAAAACTTGTATATTTTCCTACAGGGCAATGAAATTATATTTTTTTATGTATTTTTAATAATTTTTAAATACATTTTTTTATTAGTTTTATTATAATTTCTTTTGTTTTTGGCAATGCCACTTGTGTATGGTAATTACTTATGGCTTGTTTTATTTTATATCTATTTGATAAAAGTTATAAGAGTAATATAATTCATAATTGTATCAGTTATAATAATTGAATTAAAAATTAATTGCAAAGTTTATAATGACATATTGTTATGTTAAATAAGTTGTTAACAATTAGTAGTTATTGATAACAGAGCTATATTTTATCGAAGTATATAAATACGTGTACGTTTGCTGTTTATGAACAAGGTGGTCTTAAGGTGATAGGTGATAAGTAGGTATTCTAACATAACAAAAACTAGAGGAAAAAGAGTGCCCACCCCTAAAAAGGGGGAGATGTGTGAAATAATTGAAACTCCAAATTTTTAATTTACTATAACTAATACAATACATCCAACAACTTTTAGTTGATTTATCGTAAATATGGCGGACATTCTATCCCTTGTGTATAATATGTCTTTTATATATTATGTATGCTTCCGTATTTAAATACATTTTATTGCTACTATTCTTATGATCATTAAAACACGTAGTTGCAAAAACTTTTCACGGATTCGTAATATATTTGTTTTCGCAGTAGAAGAACAAACCAGTTTAGTAACTTTTTCGCGTTTCTCCGAAATGCTCTCCTGACCCTACCACTCGAAAAACTCCGAATTTTGAAACGTCCTGCATAGAAATATATATATATATATATTGTTAAACAAGAATAGACGCCTGTAAAATGGAACGAGTACGTAGAAGAGAGCGATGACGTTGCAACTTGTAATATATTACTGCACCTGGAAATAATATTATATGCGTTTAATATGTAACATCGTGAGTAATAATATTATGTTGAAATTATCTGTTCTGTAAATAAATATGACGAAAAAAAGAACAAATTGAAAGAGCTTCAATAAAAAAAAATTACCAAATCGTTATACGGGTTAACTGCGTTTCAGCAGTTTTAGCTGCTCGTTAATTAAATTCAGCTTGCGTTTAATCGGTTTAAGGACAGGGAAACAGTTATTTCGTCTTTTGTTTCTCTTCAATTAGTTACCCTTTTACGGTTCGTTAATACCTATATTTGAAAAAACCGTCGTTATTAATTTGTCTAGTATAATTAATACGCTAGTATTTTTAATTCCATTTAATATTATTATAATAAGACACTTTAGTTGTCTTTATAAGCCGTAATAAAAATAAGACAAAAACATAATAATAATAATTAAACTAAAATAAAATTACGGACTGCAAATAATATAACGTTATTTAACAATCTCGTGGGCTAACCATATAATATTCTAATTTAAACATGTCATAAATGATCGTCATTAGCCGATGCTGTAGATTTCGTTCCGTGTTAAGGTTATTTCGTTTTTCCGATTTGAATATGGTAGGTATAATCGTGTTTGATCGTGTTTCTAAAACAATTGCTACTTCATCGGTGGCGAATAAAAAAAATAGACGAACGTAATACTACGAAATTAGGTAGGTAACAGAAAACCCATGGACGGTAGTTTAATGTATAATTATAGCAATAATGATATTATTATTGTTATATTTTTAAGGAATATTTAATGCGTACCACATTGTCATCAGCTGCTATCCTCACCACCCGATACGATTTGATTGTACAGGTGCTACAAATCCCAACAAGTGCCACTGACTTCTTTTTTATACTCTCAACCGGGAATAACTCAAAACTGTACAGCACTCGAAGAGATTGCAACCGATTATATTATAATCAAAACAAATTTTAGACTTTATTAGATATTTTTATTATAATGTCTCATAATGTGATCCACAGGGTTGGAGGTTTTCCAAATTATGTGTAGTAGTAGATTTTATGGTATGCTTATGCATGGTTTAATTTTAAATTAACTTTAATGGATTATTTATATTTATTTGTTAATAACTAAAGGAGTTATTGATATTTTTTTTAAATTTTTTAGATTTTCGATAATATATAATAATATACAAATATTACCGTTGTACATTGATATATTGTTGTATAAACTTAATAATTTTTGTGCTATCTGACAAAAAATGTATTACAGTAACATTACGCGCATAATGTTTGGTATCTTAATTTCATTTGATATTATCAAGTTAAATCATATTATTTTATTGATAAAAAAAAACCAATGCATTAGATAATGTACCTAGGACGTTGTTTAGAAATTGTACTATGTACATTTGTGTTTAAATGTACTACGTAAGCGTTGCACAACGAAAAAATATATTTATTTGTATAATTATTATTAAATTTGTATTATATTATATTTATATATAGTGAGTGAGCAGCATATCAGTTTACTTGCATTTGTTGTCAAAGTCTTGGCGGTCAAATTGGTAATCAAATATAATCTCGTTCTAAGAATTTAACGACACACTAGTTTTATGACAGCAGCTCGGCGTTTTTAAATGCAAACTACACGCACTAACGCTATAAGATCCAGATCCGCTTCGACAATCTTCGAATTGTTTACAATTATTACTTATTGCCAAATCCGAGACAATTACACAATTATTTTAGTGAGGACATTTTTGATACCTGTAAGCTATAACTCTCTTCAGATAATGCACATTTATTCAATTTCTACTGGAGATATCAACGCATAAGTTTTACATACATGTCGAGAACTTCTTTTCCTGTCTCACATTTCAAATTTACTTATGTAAATGAAAAATTCTTCAACTCAGAATAAACAACATATATATCAAACATAAATTCTATCAATGATCCTTATTATTATTCAAATCAGCAGTATTCACTCTCATTTTACACCAATAAACTATCAGTATTTTTTTTAAATTAAGGCGTCTGAAACTTTTATAATAATATATAATAATATGACCACTAATTATTAGATCAATACATAATTTTTTCGAAAATATGGATTCATTAAATGTTATAATTCTTATACATAATATTTTGTGTATACAATGTGTTTCACAAAAATAACGTACCTGCAATTATCCGTTTATTTTTGTATTATAGTCTGGATCAATTTAGAAAAAGATTTAGAGAGTATTCTTGGTATTTGCATGGAAACATACTTTGACAGCACTCTATTTCAGGAAACTAGAGAATTCTTATAAAAAAACAGACTTCTCTTTATTTTTTATTCCACTGTTGGGCAAGATCTCGATTAACAGATCCACCTGGATATCCAATGATACAAAGCAACAGGCCTGCCATGAATTGAAATTAATGTCACGCGAGATATTGATGTTATAATCTTTTGTACACGCATTTTTTCATAATATAGTTAAAACACCGTGTGATGACATTGTAATTTCAATAATATTTAAAATATGGACATAATTTGTCAAATTATGTGTAATAATTAATAAAACATACAAACAGTACGTAAATAAATAATATTACCAGCGAATTTCATTAATTTTGATGTTGCTGCCTGAAATAAAAATCACGACAGGGCTTGATGGTTTATAATATGGTTTGTTGTAACGATACGTTGTTTATTATCCGACAGTAGGTTGTGTGAAAAAAAGGCGGTGCTCGTAAAAAATAAATAATTGTTTATATAATAATATGACTGCCGATGTAGACGAAGATGACGACATGAAATCGGACTTGATGACGACCGGCTCCGCCTTCTCTACCTAAACTCTAAACGAATCGTATCGTTGATCAGTGGCCCACGCACGTCCGGTGACAGTGTCTAACTGTTAATACGCCACTAACGCCACTGGGAAATAATCTACGACGAATCTAACTTATTTATATAGAAAGCGACTAATTAATAGACAGAAAGATAGCTGATGATTCAAGCTAAGGGAGAGTCTATAACGTGATAATGGCGAGCGAAAAAACAGCCGCGTGACGAGGATTATCAATCCCAGTGGCGCCATTTTAGTTATTTAATAGGGGTGCTTAAATTTAAGCACACCATTTTTACTTCGACATAAAGCAAAAGCATGTATTTTATATAATATATGCATAGCACATAGTATGGGGTTGAAGGGTTATATAATATTTTATATGTTAATGAATTAAAAATATTATTAAGTTGAAAGTTGGAATTAGCATTATTGTCATGCAACAATTAACATACACCAATAATCAATAAATATACACTACTTGATCCATACATATTATACGCACTATATGAAAATCATAGTGCGTATAATATTTTTACGTTTTATGTATCGGCCTTTTGGCATATTTGTTAATTTTATGGTAAGCCAATTATAAGACATAGAAAAAACAACGATGCCAAAATACACACTGCCACTCCTAAAATGGTACCCCAAACCTATCCTCGGGGATACCCAGTTATTGTACTAGGCTTAGGATTCTGATTTTAAAATACTATAAAATTGAAAAATTCACTCTTTTTGAAATTTAAAAAAATATTTTTTCGTCTTTTTAAAATGTTCGATTATAAATTATTAGAAATATTATATTGATTCCATACCAAAATATTGATAATGAATAACTTATCAGTAATCAACCATGGTTTACGAATAACTATACAATTTTAATGAATATAAATTAAGTTTTTTAACTGTGTAATTGTTTAAAATAATGTATATAGTGTTATAAAGTTATAAAACTTTAATATTATAATGTATAAATTATAATTGTATAAATATAATATAGTTTTAAATAATTGTGAGACAATTTACAATATTAAGTACCTAAATTAATAAGTAGTAAATAAAAAACATTAAACATTATTTTATATGATTTTTAAAATATTATAATATTATGTTGAGTGGGCTTTTGAGTCTAAAACTTGGGAGTTAAAAGGGCTATGTTTAAATTTAGTGTTTTATAGATTTGTAAAATAATTTCTATATTATATTTTTTTTATTTCATACAATAAATCAATTTTTTTAAATGTTCACTTACAAGTTACTTGTTACTGTTAGATATAATTTGTATTTTTTTTTCATTGAAATGAAGTATATCATTAAATTTTAAAACCCTAACTTAGCGGCATTTACCGATTTCATTCCACTCGTGCCACGGTCTAATCACAGACATTTAGCTAACAGGATTCGCGTTATCCAGACGAACGACGAAGGCATTATATACATTTTATTTTGAAAACTCGTTTAATCGTAAGTTAATATCTAAGAAAATACCTAATGGCTAATTGTATGTACAGTTCTCACGCTGGAATCATACATGATACTAATAGTTAGGGCTCGGATTTTGTAACGAATAAATCGTTGAAAAGTCAAATACAGCTATAATTGAATAAGTATCTATGTTAATATTATACAATTAAAGAAATATATGGATATTTCAGATAAAAGTCTTCAAAAATGATGCAGAGATTAACAAATAGTATAATTGTGGGAAAATTAAAAAAAGAAATAGTTTTAATGAGACAAGTTGACGGTGTACACATTTAAAAAAAAATAACTTTCCAAAATACTCAATGTTCATATGGGTGTAAATAGGCTCCGGGTTTTAGGTGAATTATTTTAAAAAAATCGAGAAATATATTTTTATGTTTATTATTGTAATGTATATGTATTACGTATCAGTTATAATGCACTATCATCTTCGGATAATTATACCTATATATTTAACAGAGACAAAATTTCACAGCACGCGGCCACACGGTAGAAAGACACCATATTTAATATTTATACAATTATGTCACATCATCAAATTTGATAACTACAAATTCTAGTGAAGCATTTTTATAGTGTAATTTTACAGGAGTCATAATTATTATACAATTAATTGCAGATCCGTCTTCACCTCCTACGGACGAATTTTCCGATAACATTTAATACAAAAAATAATATCAATGTAACGTTTTATTATATCAGTTAAAAATTTCAAAAATCTCTATGCATAATCTTCTTAAATCTGATCGGACCCATTCATCATAATAAAACATTATAAGGCATACGCAATTATTATTATTATTATTATTATTATTATTTCAATAATTAAACATACGTTTAAAATGTTCGCTCAAACGATGACATGTTGTGACTTTTATAAAATATCTATAAGTTATGTGCAGCAGATTTAACCAGTGACCGTTCGTTACATGGCTCATACACGATATACGTATATTATTTTATCACATAGTTGTATTTTATTATTATTTTATACGCTGCGGGAACGAATAACCTTTCAGCCTTTCACATGTGATAAGTGTCCAAACAAGATATGTTAGTGATTCTGTATTATATTATTTTCATAGTTTATGATTTTCAAGCTGAGGTCAAATTCCGAGGGTCCGGTCCATTAAAATCCGTTCACTAATAGCATGCATAATTTAATAAATTATCGATATTAATGACGTGGGAGCGTGTAATTAGAACCAAATGTGTCTGTTCGGTTATGTCTATTAAAACCTCTTTATAACAGCCATATTATATAATGATAGTATATATTTCGATTAAAAATTTTACTTTTATACTTAATGTTAATTAATTATTTTTATGTTAGAATTGAGCAATCATTTTTCAAACAATTTTTTGAAAAATTATTAAATATTTTTTTTTTTTTTTTCATCTTAATATCACGTATATTAACGACATGTTATATTGAGTATAATTAAATATCATTTTTCATAAATAATTTAACTGATTTTATATTTTGAGTGATATAAATGTAATAGTCTCACAGAGATATTTGCTATATATATGTATGATACACCTATATATTTTTTTTTTTATCTGATGACACTTTTTCTAATAGAAAAATTTACCGATCATTAAATTCAAATGATATTTCTAATATAAAATTGTATCCAGTTAAACGATAAAAACTAATAATTATATTACAATTACTAAAAAAGTTAGACTACCTCCACTCAAAATAATGTTTCATCATGTTATACAATTATTTTTCGTTGAATTGAAATTAATTAATTCATTACAAGCTACAGTGACGAGATATACTCAAAAACTACTTTATAGATATTTTATTAATAATTATTTCATAATATAAAAATAAGCAAAATGGAAAATATCGAACTATTCAATTTTCTTTCCATAGGTAAGTAAGCAAAAAGAAAGTGAATAAGAAGATTTAACATTACATTTTATGTTTTATAATGAATCACCTAAAGTCGCGTACAAGTTATGTATTCTGTGAACATCATTAATTTTTTTGACGTTCATAAAAATATGCTATTAATAATAATGAATTGTTTTTTTTAACATACACGTTCATATATTCATTAAACTATTAAAGTAAATGAACAAATGCAAATCCTATCATATTTTTCCAAATACGTTTCTTAATTTTTAATTAAAATTAATTTATTGGTCCAATGAAAATAATGAGTATAATGTATTATAGTAGTATGCGTACAACAGACTAATGAACACTTATCAGTTATCAATAATAATTGTTTTCATTCCAATACAGAATATTTCCATAAAACATTTACAACATAGGCCATGATAATACGATAAAAAATTAATAACCTTTTTTTATAATATATATAGATCTGATATCACTTTCTATTTTAATATTTAATTAGCACTTATTTTACTCTAATTAAATTTGTTTGGAATATTTAAAACAAATTAATAAATATTTTTTTTTCGTTAGAATATAATGACCATACATTATAATATGTGTAATGCGCGTATCTATATAATAAATGTATTACACGTTTTAATGTACGAGAATGTACCTATTTATTATACACCAATGATATAGGTTTACGATAGCTATTCAAAAACATAATGTTTTCCATCGACTTATGTAAATTTTAATTTGATGAACGATTGTAGAACATCGAATCATAATTTTATAAGCACTCCGTGAAAATCTCAAAAATAAACATCGAATCGTATTTGAGGAGGATTAATTGAATATTTTATGTTTGTGTTCTGATATTTTTGACTTTGACGTTATTCGTATTATGTATTATTTTGTCTACATACACATTGTTAGTGTGACCCCAGTTGCTATATTGACATAATATAAAATCTTCGAGAACTTTCAAGACATAACTTTTGGTCATAAATTTAATTGAACCCCGCACCAGAGGTCAATGGACCTGATCGTGAACAACTATATAGGTCGACGATGGATAAAAAAAAGCCATAGTGAGCTTAATAACAAGGAAAAAAATTCAAAATAAACAGCGGTGGCGATCCACCTGTCCGAATATAATACACTAATTTCGGTCCGAGACCAACTGTTGCAATGAAACCAGTGGTTACTACCCTCTCGCGGTATAATACGTGCATTTTATTGCGGCCGCTGCGACTTACGATCCAGGAAAGACGATTACGTTGTCGCCTTCCTTATTATTGTTATTATCATTATTATTTTTTTGCCGCCTTCGTACAGTGCTTACGTAAGCCATATGGAGGCGCTCATCGGCGAGTGCAGCGTGTGTATCTTAGTGATAATCCTTTTGCCGGTTTCAGCGTTTTCTGTTTTTTTTTTCCCCAGTCATTATTGTGTTGTGTTCCTTGGACAGACTCTGTTGTCGCTACAGATGTCGGAGGCGGCGCTTCGTTTGGTCTCATTATATATCATCATAGTCATCACCGTCATCATCATCGTCATCGTCATCGTCATCGTCATCATTATTATTATTGTTATTGTGCTCTGTATAACGTTATGTGCGTGCGCCGTTTACCGCGCACCGAGCAGCAGCAACAGGTGTCGGTGGCATCCGGCAGACAGACGAAGGAAGAAAAAAACATACAGATGTAGTACTAACATATCGCGTGTTTTAACGAAATGTGATTGTTTTTTACACGCGAACGAGATGAAGGAGGCGGTTAAAGTAATAATAACGATACCGCGGTTTACGACGCAATAATATAATAAATAATAAATTAGTTACACTATTTTACGACTTTTTGCGGGTTTTTTTTTTTTTTTAGACGACCCCGCACACGCTGCAATGTAGTACGCCATGAATTATAACAATATTATAAAACGCGATTCCGCGGCCAAGTCACACGCATGATTGTGAAAATACATATGTATTGGCACACTCTCTCCGCTGTCCGTAGTACGATATTATAATAGGTTTTAAATATTATAGGCGCGACTCGCCCGGAAAACGGATGATTTTTTTCTTTTTTTTTTTAGGCGACGTGATCGTAAAACAATAATATATTAAAACTCTCCGTATACGTGCTAAACACGATCGGTGGCGTACGTACGCAGGTTCTCGGAACCCGCAGTCGGAGTCAAAACATTATTATCGTTTTGGATAAACGAAACAGATTCTCTACGGACGTTTCGAATGTCGGTATGCATTTTTTTTTGTTTTTACTACCGGCGTTATTTATCGCGTATTTTACCGGGAACTGTATGGTATTCAAGTAAATCGACCGCGGCGACGTTTTCGCGGTCAATATTTTATAATATTCACGTAATACACCTTTAGTGCCATAATTTATACAAATATATATTATTGTGCACGTGACCTATATCCGCTGCAGTACTCGCGACTTAACAATTAGTAAACAACGCGCACTTAATCGTTAACCTGCCGAATTTATATTTAGTATTACATAGATATGCAGCTGCAACTCAAGACTGCAGCGTAATGTATTATTATTGTTTGTATAATAGGTAGTATGTGTGGCGGTAAATGACGTTTAACGAAAAATAACGTTATACACCGATCATATATTAACGTTATTAACGATATTAGAATACATAGGTTATCGTTGTATAAAATATGAACTAGGTATCTACGACATCCGTGAAGTTTTCTCACTCCTTAATCGATATATTTCAAATGTTGTATTGCGTGAAAGTGAAGCACAAGTATGTAAAAAAATCAGCTAGCGAAAATTATGGAGTAACCCAGTATAATGTCCAATAAATAGAGTTCGAAATTTGTATTCGAGAAAAAATTCAACACTAGAAAGTTAAATAGTTTCATAAGAAAAAATTATATCAATAAAAATTAAGCCCAACAAAGTTGGGCAGTGCTCAAACAGTTTCCAATACATCGGAACATTATCTAATTTCAATTTAATGCGCTGTCAGTTATATAAATACTCCATCGTCATCATTTTTGTTTGTCTACTTTTGATCTATTTTATTTACTGGGTTGGCCTGAACCTGTCTCGTTCAGTCATGTAAACATATAGCTAAATCATAACTAATATATAACCAGTAGGTATCTAATTATTATCAAAATTTTGCATTCTACGTGGTTATGAAGGAGACTCGTCTGAAAATCAAGATAATCCTAATATTTTTTGGCAAATAACATCAATGGCCTGCGAATGACTTAAAAATCCAATATCATGTAATATACGGTAACATTCAGTGATTATATGCGCGTGTATACCAACATGCGTATAGCAATATTGTGCCTTTGAACTGTCAATTTTGATTGTATTATTTACGTCATCATCGTTCACAATATTATTATTATATTATAGACCACGAAGAAATTTGTTTATGTCATTAGAATGACAAACATTATAAAATCGTACCTCAACGCTACAAGTGGGTAGGAAAATATGTGGGATGAAAATCTAAAATGTAATTATTTACATTTAATAGTAGTTTTTGACATAATTTGAGAATATAATACGTTAATATTGATAAGTGAAAATATTAAAAAAAAAGAAAAAAAGTGAATTATTTGAAGATATTATAAAATTAAGATTTTTACAGATTTTTATCAGAATCACAGCATAATGCAAAATTTACTTTTGATAGTTTATTGTTTATATGAAACTTTAAGCTAATGTGCAAAACCGTAGTTTTGACTCAGTTCGTTATCAATAGTAATAAATTAAGACACTAAATCCCTGCAATTTTTATATTATATTAATTACTATATATGTTTGCTTTAAAGAATTACTTATGTATATTTTAATCAAATTCCATTATCTATATTTTTTCTATGGAGTATTATAGTGCAAAATAGCCTACTTTAGAAAAAGTACGTTTCATAAAAATGTTTGATAATAGTAAGTTTTGATCCATTTTTTCAAACGAATCAACTACTGATATGTTAATTACTTTAGTCTTAATTGATATCAACAATGTAAATAATAATCAAAATATGATGGCCAAAATTCGATTACCCGCATTTCCATCTGTAAGAATTCATTTTGGAAATATTACGTTTTGGATTGGAACCTCACGTATTATTATACATCGTCGATTTGAAAAATCCATAAGAAGTTAATCACATAATATGCAAGTATAATTAGTTAATCATACTATAAATAGTGAATATTGTGGACAGACGTCGTCGGAACGATAATCATCATAACTGCAGAATCGACAGTAATATTAAATACGCACCGGCGACCTATGATACGCATAAGCATAAGATATACTCTGCCGCAGTTATTTCGTACACCGACTGGTTGTCCTCTGTTAAGCCCTAACGAGTAGTGCATAATAATATTATTATTGTGTCGGACAAATCGTTGACTATATGTATGATACATGTATTACCGCGATCTCGTCCTCGATACTTACCATAACTACTCCAGATCGAGTTATTTCTAGTCGTCGGAAAATCAGCAACGCACGAATCGCGATCTATAGTAATATACTACGTACGTTGACGTCTTTGTGGATATATTATATCATGTTATACAGTATATATAGTTTAATGACGCAATAATAGTCTAATTCGTTTATACTCGTGATACGCACTACATTTTTATATATATATATAGGTATGCAGCGACGAAATGATATCGTTTTGAGCCGTTGGATTGTTTGATACAGATTTATTTATTTTTTTTATTTTTTTTTTTTTGAAGATTTCGGCTATCAGTATTTTACTGTTTTTCAAGGTCGATAATATCCGGTGATTCGTCATCAGTTCTGATTTTTTTTTTTTATATATAACCACATTACTATCAGTATACGCACACTGCTACGGAAATATACAATTCATCTTCCTGTTTACTGACATGACACAAACTATGTTTTATATCTTATCTCCTTTTATTCACGGCGGTCCAGATGAACCGTACACAATATTTTGGCGTTCAACAAAATAATAAATTTAAAGACCACGATCTGCATTTTACGTAAATTTCCTATAATCTCATACTCCACCTGTTTGGCTATATGCTATTTTGAACGTATTTTTTAAATTTATTTTAAAAATTTCATTCAAATTATTAAAACTAGAGGGTTTAGTAAAACCCACTTAAACTATACTTATTAATATAATAATATAGGGTGACGACATTATTATTTATATTATTTATTTATATATACATATTATTATGTTGTGATAGGTACTCGGAGACAGGTTAATGCGTGTGCCGCCTTTGACAATATTTTTCCATTGTCAATGTATGACATATATAATAATATAATAATAATATCTACTGCAGCAGTGTGACTGCTAAATGCCAATCATGTTACAGACATTTATTATAATGTACTATAATAATGGAGGAATAATGTAGTTGAATTTCGTCTACTTTAGAATCGTTAACATTCAATTACCTATGAGATAAATAAAAGGAAGCGGAAGGAATCATCAAAAACATTAAAAAAACGTCGACGCGTGCGTATAAAAATATACTTTCGCTATAATATGAACCGTCAACTTACTGTTTTGCGCCCAATTATTATTATAAAATAATTGTATTATACGAACGACGTATTTAAAATTATCGTAAAAAGAAACTAAAACATACGCAAGTAAGTACTACTACTGTTACTGCGTAGTTAGACACATATAAATACGTTAATGATGTCGTATAGTTTTATTACATATTAGGTAATAGGAAAAACAGGAAATGAAAGAAAGGCGTTTGAAAAAAAAAGCAGAACAATTATTTTTTAAATATTTAAATTGAAACAATATTTTTGTTTTCTTTGAATAGAATTTGTACCTTAGCTCATTTAAGATTCAAAAACGCACTATAAACTAACATAATAATTATCTAGTTTTTATCAGCTATATATATATATGTATATACTGCTTTTTTATTCCTACCTATACAGTATACATTTTTTTTCTTTTTGCTTTTCTTAATTGCCTTTTTTATAGATTCGTGAGCCATCAATATTTACTACTAAGAGCCTAATAAATAATTATTATTATTAGATAAATATATTATACTAACGATATCCTCTTAAAACTATTGTAAAAAAAAGACTAAAACGTACGTGTATGTAATTACTAGTACAACTGCGTAGTTAGACATATAGGCGTTAAAGACGTGCTGCCTTAATGATACAAATGATAAAATTGTAAAATTTTATTATAAGAGTACTTAATATATTTTTATATAATTAATATGAGTGCTATTTAAAATGCGAAATTGCGATTAAATTTTGTATCGGCGAAAAGGCAATTTTTAAAAAAGTCAGGAGAAAGATTTACTTGTGTCATCTAAAACAAGGAAAAATAACCTAACCTACCAGTTAATGGCTCTGTCGCAATCGTAATTTTAAATATATATATATTATTAAGTGCTGAAAATCAAAAGGTCCATCGGTGTCGTTATTGCAATTTAGAGAGATATTTATCATGTATATTATAATAATAATGGGCGTACGGTGGTCGTGAAACGCTATCGACAAAATTTATGATCGGCATCGCGATCGGCGCGTGTGTCCTAGCGGTGGCGGCGATGTTATAAACGAGCCGACGAAGGATTTTTATATAATTGGTGAAAATTCGGGATGTTTCGAGGAATCGGGGGAGTCGGTATGAATCATGGCAGCTAATTGACGTGATGGCAGAATCAGCTGCGGTCTAAACGAATTCACGAGGCGCGTTTATAACACAATAATAATAAATTTTATGATATATACTTATATTTTATTATATGTGTGTGTAATGAAATTCGCGTACAAGAGAAATTTTAACGAGAAAACCCACTTCCGCCGTCCGACCCGGGTTATTATATTTATATAATTTATTTCAAAGACCCTCTGCCGCTGCTGGTATGGTAAATAATAATAATTGAATCGCCCCGGACGCGCCCCGCAGCGTGGTAACTACGATATAATATTATTATCACACACATGTGATATAATGTCCGGTTTTAAAAGTCCCTGTAATTCGGATCAATCCGCTTGTGACCGCGTCATCGTTGGTCGACCGTTCGTACGTGGGACTGTACACGATGACGTTGGGTATAATCATAATATTATATTATTTACAAAAACGATATCGTACGCGTTATCAATGTTTATCTGCGTGGAACCAGCGTATTTTGTCGAATTGAGGAGGCGGAGTTTAAAATTTACACCAATATAAACTGTAAAGATAATGTATGTAATTTTCATCTCTGCAGGTAGCAGGGTGAAAAGACGTAATTTGCACGATAATTGAGCCCCCTCCTTGTTTTAACTATTTGTTTTCTTTTACAGCGTTGCTTATAATACGACTGCATACAAATTGATTCCCGTGTACTTGTTTTCCTAAATTGAGACCGGGTAACTAACTTCGAGCAAATCAAGAGATTTGTATGAATTGATTTTATTTTTATTGTACATAATTTAAAAATATAGAAAAATAACTATATTAGTAGTATGCGTAAAATAAGTCTCGGAAATCGAGGATTTTATTCTCTAATACTTATTAAAAACAGGTTCATTATTTTCACTATAACGATTGTTAGACAATTTTTTTTTTTTTTTGTTTGTTTCATATAATTTCTCATTTTTCAGATTAATAAATATATTATCATAACGGTATTTAAGTAGTATTTAATATATTAGTGTCCCGACTAAGTTTACCATTTATATTATCTATTATAGTCGGAAATAAAAGTAAGTTATTTAATTGTTATTAATCACTTTAAGATAATCAAGTTAGGTACCTATATAGTTTATTATGAGATAATATGAGATTGATATCTTATTATCATGATATTATTAAAAATTAGAACTTTTAGTACAGAATAGTTCGTGTGTGGTGGTTTTGATTATTAGGTACAAACGGAAACTTTGTGACACGTGTAATTATACTTTTAATAAACTATTTATCAATATATTTTAAGCATTTAGTGCTGTAGAACGAGATCTTCGGGCCATATATATATCGATTCTATGTTGGTTGTTCTATTTTTGCCATTAAAATCAAAGACTAATTTTAATTGCATATGATACATTACATTTTGTGCTAAAACTGATATATTTCTCAACTGTAAATCACCATATGACATATTAAACACATTATCATACTATATTTAAGGAAATACTACAGAGATTCGTAAATTGTATCGATAATAAAAATTATTTTTATAAATTTAATATAATCTATAAAATGTATATTTTGATTAGATAAATAATACATTTTAAATTAAATTGACCGATACATAAGTATATTATAACAATATTCAGCTATTGCTTTGTAATTTATAATTTTATAATTATTACAACGCTATAATGCAACATAACATATTGTATAATATAAATATTATAATATTAATTTATATAGTTTCAAATATTAAATAAAAATATATTCACAATAGTTGAAACGATAACAATATATAAAACTACTTAATGAAATTAAAAACAAAAATTTATTTATAAGCTTGTTAAAATATAATATTACATTTTTCATAAAGTAATTTACATAAAATGTGTCCAGAATAAAATACTCATATTTATATATATATTATATATAGGTATAAGAAGTAATTTGTTTTAATAAAAATCATAAAACCATGATTATTTAGTTAATATTATATTCTATAGAAATATACTTGGTAAATATTATTAAGCGCTGTTCGGTGTGTAGTGGTATGTCCGTGAACCCCTCCTGGCTGCGCAATTGTATCTATATATGATAATATATGTGTACAGTTAAGTACGCCGCAAGTCGTATATAACATATAATTACATATATGGTAAAAAGGTGTCACTGTGCCGATATCTCAGTGATGAATACGCCACTGCATTGGGTAGAAGCTGAATATCAGTAGAAACTATATTATTATTAAACAGCAGCTGTTGCTGTCTCTAATATTATTGCTCGTCGCAGTGCACGTGTCTCTTCGCCGTCCGCGAGTCGACGTTCACAGTCGCCACTGTCGGAAAAAACATTTTAAAATAAAATAATACATTTAACAAACGTGTCATGTGAGGTACACGCATATTATTGCTATTGTAAATTTATGCATATTCATAGAAAAAAAAATGTAAATTTTATAGCGATGATATAACCCACAAAATGGGTACACCACAGAGAGACCGAAGCGAACGAAAAATCGTCGCGAGTAAAAGATACTTATTATTTTATGTATACAATAATATGTATGCAACCGCGATAGCACGCATGTGTACAAACTTTAGTCCAATTACGGGAAAAAAAAACCGAAAAAAAAACAGTTTTACATTGCAGCTGGTGCATTGTGTACGGTACTTACACTCGTAATACCTAAAGCTATGAGATTTACATACTATTATATAGGTATTATATTACACGCATTAATGGAAATTAAGTAAAATTATTCAGCGACTTAAAATACCTAACCACGATAGAAAAATGTATCTTACTTTGCTCAAAGTAACATTATGAACATTCCACAATACATAACAATACAAAATCTTTTAATTTTTTTGTATTTGGCGAATTGGTATTCCAAACTGCGAAAATGTTCAAATAGATTTGTACTTAAGTACTTATACATGAAATATTCAATTAAAATATCCAAGTAATTTATATAACAAGTAATTTATTTAACATAATAATTTTTTAAATCGGATGAGAAGTTTTAACACTCCAACGGGTAATTTAATTACAACTCCCACGCAGGTAATCACGGCGATTAAATGTGGGATTTCAATACTTGTTTTAATTTATTTTTGAGGGTAGTATTAAAACAAAATCTGTTTGTGAAAAATAACGATTTTTTTTTTAAATATGAATTTAAGTACTCAGCCTTATTTTATTTTATTTACAAATTTATCTAAAAATTACCATTTTCTACGGACAAAAATACAAAATTCGTAAATCTGAAATATTAGAATTATGTTCTAATCTTAAACTAAGGAACTGAGCCCGATTTCCGGCAATCACTACACGTAAATTAACGTGTTTAACTGTTACATTATTGCTGTAATAATCGTATAATCCGAATAATAATTAATAAATCGATATTATGTAGTACGCGTATGTTGTAGCTGAAACACTAACTAGGTTAAGCGGGCAGACTATATATCGTTATACGCCTCCGTCATCAGCTATTGTTGACGGGCGTTTACCACAATACGATTGTCGATTACATTAAAATATACAGCCTACGTGCTATAAACATACATCATCACTATATACAGGGTGTGTGCCACTGAGTGTTTGATTCTGTCGAAAAATTTCCTTTTCCTTAGCATTATTAGGTACTGTAAAATTGTAGGAAAATACTTTATTTTTAACTTAATGTAACTTATTCCAGAACAATTTTTGGCCAACTAATTTTTTTTACATAGATTTGATGAATTATTTTTTTTATTTTCGTCTTATAAGTTTTTTTCAACTAATAAATTCATTAAAAATACAGATTTTTATTTTCGACAGTCTTATTTGTTGTTGATACTTCTTAAATTATTATTTTTAGGAATCATCATGCACTTTTTACTGCATTTTTGATACTTTAATGCATTTTTTAAGATTTTATTCTGGTTTAAATTTACTGTATTTTTTAATACTTTATATTATTATCTATAGTTAAAATCAATAAAATCTGTAAGAATCGTTTGGAATAATAATATTATTTCGGTTTATCCGGAATCGCATTAAAAAAAGTAATATAATATACAAATTTAATCGTTATTTTTACGTTTGTATTATTTTTGTGTTATATATATAATTATTAGAGATGATCACCGATGTATGTAAACTTTCCAAAAGTTGAATTAACAGTTATTATTTTTATTGAATATAACACTAGTATTTGGTCGGATCTGTCACTATATTAACAGGAAAAACACGGCGAGCTGACACTTTAGATAGTAAGCCACTTAACGTACACGCGATATAACTTATGCAACTTATGAAATATCTTAACTTGACTTGTTGAGTTGATTTGGCGTGAAAATTATAAATTTATTTTCTGCTTTAATGGTTGTCCAAATATCGATCTCATATTGAAACGTTGATCGTGATTTAAATTATATAGGTACTTTTATTTATCAATTAGGTACTGATGTTAATTTTTCACTGAAAACACAATATATATTTTTTATCGATACTTACTTACTTACTTGTATTTAAAATTAACATTATAGTATTTATAAAATACACTAATGGTCTTAATATAAAAGTATTTGTTTGAAAATATTTCGTGTCCAAAGTTTATTACATACAAATGAACTAATATGCGTATGCTGACGTTAAGAGTTTTTGACAGGTATCGGGTTTCCGTTAAATGTTTTAACACGGAATTAACTACCGAACAACTCTGGAATTTATTCTTTCAAAACTCGTTTGTAACGAGATCAGAGAGTTTTATTTCTTTGATATTGTAAAACCGTAATACAGGCAAGGCATTAAGCCATTAACCAAAAAATATCTATTTTACATTTTAGCCATTCATGAATGGCTTTTAATGATATATCAGATTATATTAATATTATATATGTAATACGTTAACAATTATTATCCGAGATGATCTATAATAATGTAACACTGATCATAAAAAAACCATAAGTAACAATACGAACAAGCGTCATGACATCTGAAAATTCAATTTATCAAATCTGCAGCAATATTTTTTTCGTTGTATCTGTGTAATTTTATTTATTACCTATACATATTGTAATTAATTTTATTGATAAATCACCTAGGAAACTGTTGCGAGTTGTCGTTGTATAGCGTTGTCAATCCAACATGTATATTGCAGTGTTTAAAAAACACCCAATCAGCTTTGAAATTATTATGAAATTGCAAGGCTTAATTAATGCATAATTAGTAAAACTATATATACATAAATGTACATCTGGAAAATTTTTACGTAAAAATTATTATAAATAAATATCTTAAAAACGTAATTTATTTAAATTTTTAGGGATCCTAAGGCCGAAAATAATGTATAAACCACACTGGTTAAATATATACATTTCAGGCCATTGATAAATACAAAAAAAGAATTTTAAACGATTCAAATAATGCATTTATCTGATTTTTCTTTTTCAACTTGAAAATTTCGTGATCAGCATTTCTTTTTTTAAGCTTAAAAACCTACCAGTAAGATAAAAAATATGTTATATTTATATGTTTAATAATCCGTAAAAACCGGATTTGTATGATATCGCCTCGGTCACACATACATAAAATAACAAAAGTATATTATGACAAACCACATACATGCTATTATGTTTTTCTAAACTCAAGTATATAAGACATTACCTGTAATATATTATAGTAAATACATTCGCTTTGAGAAATTTCATTCACACGGACATTCGAAATTATTGTCGAGTTCGAGTTTTACTGCTTTTAGTTCGGGTTTGGTACCCAACTCGGGGCTGTACGTAATTATCATTACCGTGAATTTATAGTGGCTTGTAGTTTTTACATATTACGACTTAAAACTTAAAATATATTTATTTGATTTTATCGATTTCCAACTACAATGGGTCGATTTTTCGAAATCGAAAATCGAATTAATTTCATCGCATCCGTCTTGTATATTAACAAGGAACTCATTGTACATATTATAATATAATATCACGGTAAGAGGGAGATGGTAATAGTACATTCTTTCGAGTGGTATATAGTGTACTGAAAATATTTGACTAACCGTAATTTGGTTACCGGCTACGTTTACGATTACGGCTTTTTAGTTTTTAACCGTGAATTATAAATCGTTACATAATACCTACCTGTAGTTACCTCCATGTGAACTCGCATCAGAAATATGTAATAACTTACAACACTCTCTCAAATTAACGTTTATTTTATGCACCTACAATAATACACAACTATGTACGCGGCTCGTACGACACGCGTTGTAAATTAATATTCTGAACGACGTGTATCAAAAAATATTTTCGAACCCAACCCCTTTAAATTATAAGACTGCGGTATTGTTACACGCGTTTGTTTTATTCAAATGATAAGCGCGCAAGAACAATAAACGGCTTTGGTATTTATATGTACTTATTGTCGATCGTCCGAGACTCCGTGCTGTATACCATAGGTCAGGTTAGGTTATATACTGAGTACAGCGCGTGACGATTATACAATATTTTAGGTGTCGCTACGGTGATAATATAAATTATAATATGCAGCATTAAATAGTTTTGTCCCCCCCCCCTGTGACAATTATTTTTATGCCCCTCTCTCCCATTATAAACGTCATATTTTTTCCAAATAAATCAAAAATTCTAATCGTTTTGTAAAGAAAAAATAAACTATTTCAAAAGAATTACAATAATCATTAAGTAGATTTTGTCTAGCAATTTTGACGATAAATTGGAAAGTAAAAATAATTGAATACCATATAAAAAAAATGTTTTGATAAGTAAAAATAATATCTAATTATATGATGAACTTAGATCGCTATGGAGGTTATATATATATGTATAATATGTGTACACCTCTGGCCCGCCATATTGTTCACGTTGAAAAAAAGGTATGATTTTGTTATGTATTTATAAATTGTTATTATAAATACGTTATACGTATTTTTCGATTCGTTATCTTTTAATAATATTAAACATTAATTGTAAGATTATTTTTACCACACATAGGTATAGTTTATATCAGTTTAAAAACGGAAATAAAATGATTCCATAATTTTAGGTTTGTATTTTAGTTAATAACAACACGTCATTATATCATTTACCATTGTACTAACACATTTCATATCATCTAGCCGTTTAAATATTATAATCAGAATTAATGTGTAACACACCGTAACACGTGCACAATATTATATAGTTAAGCATCGTGTATATTTTCTTCACGTAGATAATCCTCCTCGCTCGTTTGTGTGCAGCGTATACATACCAATGATACTGTGCTTATTTTTAATTTCCAATCTGCCGTGCGTCGCGCTGCCGTGGGAATTGCTGCTCGAGACTTTGACGGCCGCCGTTTTCGTGATTTCTATTTTGTCGACCACTCGGGGGGATCCCAGTCGCCCGCGATGACGCTAAAAATAGTCGCCAGATGATATTATTGTACGTTATATTATTTACAGTTTCAAAATGTCATAATATACACACGGCCGTCGTCCTTTGAAGTGGATAATTATCACGCGTCACACAATAGCATTCACGCTGCTGCTGTACTGCCATAAAATAATAACTATTGGTAACTCACTAATAATACAACTCTCGGGGTTGCAGTGCGCTTTTGTCTGTCCTCGTCGATAATTGAAAACTCCCTATAATTTATTGGTTTTTATTTTCCAATAAAAGCGAGTGTACACCTCCCTCCGTACGTACTATATAAATATATGTATTATAGTCGTATATAATAATAGTCGTATGTACACGCGATGTCCGAAAGTATCATTGTCGCGGCTTCCGAGAGTCGTAACTGTACACGAACGGGCCGAGGTCAATCTATGTGTGTGCGACTGCTGCGTTACATTATGTAGACAGGTGCTCCTTTCGTTTCAAGTCGTAATCTAACATCTGCTGTTGTGTGCGTTGTGTTCCTTTCTTTAATATTATTCAAGAGCTGTACATTTTTTATTATTATTATTTTTTATATAATTTAATATCGTATTTTTTTTTTTTTTGTAAGGGTTGAGTGTAATAATAATATTGTGGACACCACCGATGTTAAATGTTCAGATTTCAGACGCTGCACACTTGGAACATTATTATCATAATATGTTATTTGGGCTTGAGCGGTTTTTATTTTTATTCTCGTTCTCACCAAAAATTTATGTCCATAAACAATTAATTTAAAAAACGAGAAATATCGTTGTGTAGCGCAAGCAACTACCCTTGAATTATAATGGTTTTATTATCAAGATAATATTATTGTATGATTTCCAGTCCCGTTGTACAGTTTTTTTTATCTCGTGTGACAATAGTTACGGCGCGATCGTACGAAATATATAATAAATTAAACATGCCAAGATTATAATGTCTTTTAAAAAATACTATAATATTATAAACCTGTAAGGCTTGTAAAAGATTGAAAAATTGATAGTTAACGTAATGTTTGGTTTTTGCGCCGTATTCAGAAATAATGTAATAAATTAATAATTACAATCCATAAGCATAAACTTATGTTTTTAAAATTATCAAATTTGTATTTGTATTTAAACTGTTGGGGACTCATTGTAGCCATCAGTCGGTATTAAACATATTTATAACGATTTAATTTATAAATAATTTAAAAGTGTAAATATAAAGTTTACAAAGTTTTAAGTGTTAGAACAACAATATTAGCGTCCACAACTCGAATTTTCCAATCTAACGTCACAGGCTTCTATATTAATATTACACGGTTAACTTTAATTTACTACAATCTGTGCACATATTGTTGATTTATTTACAAACGATTCTAAGTAACAATTAATTAAAATATTATAATTACTCGTGTTTTAACAGGAATGAAAACTTAATACGTATTTAATTAATTAGTTTCGAAATTGTATTCACATATTATTATATAATTCCTACTGCTATGCATATTATTTATGATTACGTATAAAATAGTCAGACGATATTGAATTTTGTTACAGATCAGAGCAATTTCGATGGGTAACACTCAAAAAATAAATAAAAGGTTACACCAAAAACGTGCTCGCAATCTATTTATTAGAGGTGAATCATGTTTGGGACGATTCGTCACTCGATGAATTATACTTCCTGTATATATATATATTATGCGGGTCCTTGGGGATTTCTCTTTCGAAAAGACTTACACGGACCTTTTTAAACGAACATGGAAAGTGATTTGACAATGTGGTAGAACGGTACACCACATTTTAAAATCACTTTATGCGTGGTGGTTAAGGTTGCGTGTCTAAACTATTTGTGTTTTCATATACTTCGTCCACAGTTTATTTATCGTTATATCGTACGTTAAGTTTATTGCGTAGATTTTATTATTATTTTCGTTAGTAATAAGTAATAAAGAAAAGCCGGTATGAATTCATTAAAATAATATTCAAATATATATAAATATGATTTTGAAATATGTTTGTATATATTATTAACACAACTCGAATACAATTATGGCATTATCAGTGTCTGCAGCTTAGCAAACATATTACGTCGCGATATATCATTTAAATTTATTAGACTAATATCATACGAATGAAAAAGTGTCACCGATGAGTAGGATATTTCTATCTTTCAAAATCAGCGAAAAAACATAAAAACCTACACTAAAAACCGCCTACTTTAAAATATTTTCTTAGAAGACTACATAGACCAGCCAAATAATTTAAAAACAATAGATATTTTTTTTTCTTTTATTATCTAATATAATATATTATATAGTGTGAATCATAAATATAATATCCATACCTATATTTGTAACATTATAATATTTAGTAAATTGATATAATAAATTTAGTTTATTGAAAAAAAAAAATCCATCTATTTGAGTGGAGCGATGAATTTATTGATTTTACAATGATGTGTGTGTATTTTTCATTTTTGTGTCAACATACACGATAAGTAGATGAGAAAATGCATCAAACTTCAACTTTGAGCGTGATTTCAGATAGAAAATTGGATTAAGTTAATACAAATTCCCAGTATTTTACAAAATAAACAACAAAAACAAACACAAATTAGGGAAAATTTATTCGTTTTCGACAAAATTTTGTTTTCTGGTATAACTCAAAAACAAATAACCTTCAGTAATATTGAAGTTTTCACCAAATGTTTATATTAGCATTTTATATACATAATAAAACTTGAGGTATTCATAACTATAATAAATTATAAATAATTAGACTCGGGTCTGTCTGCAGTGTATAAAATATCCAAAATAATAGGTATGTATTTCTAAATATTTGAACAAGCGGTCGATTCTAAAATAGATTCCGTTGATGATTGATTTCGAACGTATTTGACAATCCTATTTTCATGTTAACTACGATTTAGTATAATAAACGCAATGTAATGTACCACGAAACTACGAGATAAAATTACATTTCCAATTATCTCGACATATCCATTACCTTTACATATTATACGCAAGACGTGAGCAACCTCAACTGATTCAACCCACGAATTTTCGTTTATGAAGACGCGTGCCATTAACAGTCCATACTCAAACGTACACGCGTATAATATTGTAATATTCTAAGAACAAAAATATTCGTAACAATGGTTTTTTTTTTTTTCGTATTTGTCAAAACCTGTCGCGCGTAAATATAACAGCAATCATAATAATAATAATAAAAAATTAAACATGCAACAAATTATTACCTACACTCTTTAGCGGAAAACGCGTAGACGTATATTTATCATAAGTATGTAGGTACTATGCTAGCGGACCAAAAACGTCGCGTCCTTGGCGACAGGATAACTTGGGTTTTTATCAAATACTGTGCTTAACGCGTGGTAGCTACATTAATGTCTAATTTCGGACTTTGTTGACAATGTCATTATATCTACGTATTATTATATAGTAAATAATTCAATTAATACAATGACGATTAATACGTCGTGCGCATTTTTTGTCCTTGAAAAGAAATGTTTACGATGAACACTCGCGTTTTCGAAATATAATATTATACGTTTCTGGCGTGGACTTTATACTTTTCCGACGCGACAGACGGGAAATCCGTTGTTGTTATTGTTATTGAGTATTGTTGGGCAAGTACGTGTTCCCTGTATAAGACAAATAACAACTTACAAAACTGCGGAATTTTAACTTAAACTTTTAATTAATTATCGCAATGAATGAAAAAAACATTATAAACTCAATTCGGTTAGTTAACAAAAAAGATCAATTTCAATTCAGAATCCACGTATTTATTATTTTATTTGATTAACTATCGCATCTTCATAACTTCCTGCTTTTAGTATCAATAGTGACATAGGTACCGTAACCGACTATTAGCTGTCATGCACATCCGGTCTTACAGACCATAAGTCATCCAAGATCGGAATTATCGTATATATCGTGTATGGATAAGTTCAATTTCCCCATGGCGGATGTTTTAAAAAACGCGTTCGTTCGTAGGTCAACAGATGGCTTGTAGAGGAATCAATCAACGCACTTGTCTCAAGGAACCGTTAATATTATAGTTAAAATATTTTTATCTAACACTCAAACAATTAGGTTATTGTTATTTTGTTGTAAAACACTTGTCTAAGTCAAGACTAAATATTATAATTTTCCTAAATAAATAAATAAAATAAAGTTAGATAAATAACAAAAAAAAATATTTTTAAATAGAAGTATTTTATATGTTTTTTTGATTAGAACAAAATAAAATCAGTAGCACGCCTTGATCAAGGTAATAAGGTGTATTCGTATGGATAATAATTAATTAACTCATAAGTTAGGACTGAAATATATTTAAATGGATAGGTGACTACAAAAGACTATTTAATTATTTTTTTACACTAGTACCACTTATGCTTTTAGTTAAAACATAATTATAATTTAATAAATAATCTTAGACTAAATAGTACTTTTTTTTTCTAAAATATTAAGTTAACATAAAATAAGTAGATTTAAAGACTATAATATTATGGTAACAAAATTATATTTGTATCTAAATGAGTCCCTTAAATTTTTTGATAAAAACAATAATAGATAATTATTAAATACATAATTCAATAAGCATATTATTAGGTTTATACATAATTTAAAAATTGTTTTTAAAAAAAATATTTCTTTTTTACTCAAAAAAATAAAATAAATTAAACATGTATTACGTGGATTTAATAATATTTAATAAATTATTAGTTATTATATACTAGTATTACTAATGTTGGTGTTGGAATTGTTTTAACCAAAAGATGTTTCATTGTAATACAATTTTTGTTGAGTCTTTTTAAAGGCTATTTATAAGCTATAAATCACTTTTATTAAAAGCCGTTTTTCAGTTTTACTTGTAAGAAGAAGGGGTGAATTGATTTTTTTCAGAATTTCGACTTTAACTTCCCGTCAGAATTAATTACTCAATTTGTCGATAAAATCTACTCGTCGAACTGTCTAAACAGACACCCACAGAGTTTTATTGAAGCGCAAAATGTAACATGTAAATACGCATACATGTATATTATTGGTGAACAATTTGCACATTTAACACACACCGAATTCGATATGCCGTGTTTGGTTTTTTATATCAGCGACGTAACATCATATTTTTCGAGTTTTCCCTCATCAATGAGAATTAAGCTTTTGTTTAAATCAGTAGAAACAACTCAATAAACAAGATAATAATAATATGGTCTGTTTGGATTCTATTTTATACATCTATAATACTCGTATTTAATGAATTATTATTTGAACGAACAAATAACTATATACTCACGCATATGGCATACGATGTACTAGCCGTAATATACAGCATTTATGTTTAAATCCAATCTGGTTTTTAAATTATACGGTTTGCGTCTAAATGGACGTACATAATTATATATTATTATAATATATCATTTCTTTATCTGTGTGAAGCGAACCTGTGATTTCGATTCGAAGATGTTTAATGTTAATAATTTTTTTATTTTATGTTCTTTTAAGTACATGAACGTTTGATTAGATTATAATTGAATGATAATAATATGAACCGCAGCCGTGCGCGTTTAATCATACTGTCGGTTTTTTCGAAGAGAAATACGTCAGTTTACGACACTGACCGCACCGAATTTACGAGATACCTACATATATTGACGAAGACGACAAACGTTTAAGTGTTGAGACCACATACGGACAAAACGTCGGCGAACGAAACATTTATCAATTAAAGATCATATTGTTTATGTGCATAATATATGATTTGTTATGTAACAACTGGTACGATGTCGATAAATATTTTTATTGACTATTAAGATATACGATCATTTTTCGTTGGAAGCGGAATGATAAATTATGACCCAGTATTTACGCTGTGAAAAGTAGATTATCCCTAAAGACACGTCGATTACTGCTCATCCGCAGTGAATCTATAAGGTGGTTCAGATTGAAAATAAAATTGTCGAACTCGGCACTCTGCTTCGTTATCACATTTACGATATTTAAATTCATATTACATAAACATATACCGTCTTTACGTACACAATACGCCAGTCGTTAACATAACTCATATTATACTCAACAAAATTTTCCACGAATCACTGTAGTGAAATATTATAATGATCATTGTCCACTCGCTAATATAATATACATAAATACATTAAAATTTGTCACGGACTGCCAATATCAAATCGATTTGTAAATATTAATAATTTTCTAACATATTTTGTAAAACGTTAAGTTGTGATAATAATAACCTCGTATAAAACATGGAATGTCACAAACATCAAATTTTATGGTAGAGCTCATCTTCATTCATATTATGTCAGTATATACTCCTATTTTTTTTTTATTTATTTGAAAACTTACAATCTGTATGTTATTGCATATTGTAATAAATAAATCTAAAGACATGAACATATATATGATTTCGATTAATTTGATAATACTCAATAATAAATTGATAGAGCATTTCAGAACTTGATTTTATTTAATTCGACTTAATAAATCACTGTGTAGGCATCTTTTGAAACGACTAGAGAGGTTGTCGAAGTGTGTGTATGAGGATAAGTGGAAAACGAGAGGATTTGGGACGTTTTAAAGTTTTGAGTAAAATGTTGTGTAGTATTTTTAGCTGCTGATAAATTGATTGACTGTATCAAATTCTAAGTCATTTTGTTTTACTTTGTTTATTTCATACCGCAGGACTGGGGCTATGATACGGAGAGAAATAATATATTGAAAGATTTGAATAATACGAGTTTGAGACGGTTTGGCGCAGCCTCAGATAGGCCTTAATAATGATTTGTATGCTTTACTCGTGTTAAATTTTTTTTTTTTATATCTTTACTGATTTTATTATGGAACATACAATTTAGATATTGCAGATCAGTAAATAACAAGTTCGAACATTATATTTATTATATACATATATATATATATATATGTATGTATATAAATTACTCATGCTCTCCGTGTCTAAAAATACACGATTAGATTGGAATAGACGAACATTTAGAAAATGGTGGTCGCAAAGTGATACATCTACAATAGGCCACAAACGGTATTTTTTTTTTTTTTTTAACAGATATAAAAATTTTACTTAATCATTATAATGTTTCTTCACGATATAAATGCACTGCTTGTTGAGTGGAAAAT